>CM051234.1:298720088-299920088 GCA_027917425.1 Gastrophryne carolinensis | reverse complement strand
ATTACAAAAAAACACTACAAATTGTATTGATTTTTTTTATTTTTTTTGCACATATTTCGCCAAAAAATATTGAGAATACACCTAAAAAATGACAAACAAGACATTTCATGTTAAAGCTCAGACTCTGCTGAAAAAAACAATATATCATTTTCCTGGGAAATCCCTGGAAATCCCTTCAAAAATCACATTTGAACATGGGGAGTGCAAAATAGTGCAAAATGGTCTGGCAACAGAGTGTGACAAAAACTCCAGGTAGGCTGGCACTTAAAGGGTTAAGAGGAAGGAATGGGAGAAGGCTTTTTTCCTCACTCATAAAATGGCAAAACCCTGTAAAGCCCAAGAGAAGAATTTCAAATTGATTTCACAATGGTACAGAAGCCCGGCTCGCATTTATCAGATTTTCCACCGCAGTGCCAGATACATGCATGCTAGAGATGAAATAACGCTGCTGTCCATGCTACCGGGAAGTAGGCAGTCATGTAAGAGGGGAGCCTTGAGGCACTTTTTGACAGCTGCAAGATCGGTGATTCCAAGGTATTGGAAGAGAATGTTGGTCCCCTCCTTGTTAGAGTGGAGTGAGGAGCTCAATGGTATAATGAGAATGGAGGAATTGACAGCTAATATAGAGGGAGAGGGTGAAAAATTCAGGAATGTGTGGATAGCCTGGATAATGTTTAAGGGCTCGGACTAAGGGCAAAAGAGGATGTTGGAGCTACAATAAGTTCTGGGAGGGGCTCTGGTGTTCTCGCGTCTGTCCGCCCCCCCTTCTCTTCCCCCCCTTCCCTTCCCCCCTTCCCTTCCCTCCCCCCCCCCTTCCCGTTCCTCTGTCTCAGTGTTAGCGTGGTTGCGTGTACAATTGTTTCTCATCCGGTGCTGGAGAAATGCCTAACCTACAGACGGGCAGTTAACAGAGACCAAAAGGGTTCGGGTGATTACAGTCCCGTACAAGTCAACGTTACTTGAACATTCTGGCCAGGGCTCCCTATCCACGGGATGCAGACTAAGCAAAGTTAAACTTGTCATGTTCTCGCTGGGAGTTGAGGGAAACAATGCTAATACAATAAACACTGTGGGGGAGCAATAGAGGTGGGGACGGTTGTTGTGGGCTTACATGGTCACCGAAATGTGAAGCAATGTTGTATGTTATGTAATTGTAACGTGTAATGTGAAATGTTATAATCTTAAAATGCCAATAAAGTGAGATTAAACATAAATGCGAGTCCCAAATTGCAGATCCAACTGGCCGATATCTGATAATAATAGGGCACCTGAATGACACACAAGTAACAATTGTGTCTTACTAGGTGCAAACGCTCACCCAACAAACTTTTTCTCCCACCTCCTGAAGAAAATTAGGGAGCATAGCAAAGGCATGTTAATTATGGCCGGTGACTCCAACATCGCTCTAGACCCCAAGTTAGACAGGTCACTGCCCCAAAACAGGAGCCCCTCCACCACCACCCAGCCCACGCAGCACCCTCCCCTGGTGGACGTTTGGCGCGAGCTGAACCCTAAAACACGGGCCTATACTTTTTACTCCAATCCCCATGACTCCTTTAGCAGAATTGACCATATTATGGTAATGCACAGCATGGTCCCCATGGCCAACAAATGCCACATAATGACAGCACCTTGGTCTGACCATGCGCCAGATTTGATGAAATTTAATGCCTCGCCCCCAGTTCCCAGACCCTTTAAATGGAGGATGAACTATTCGTTGCTAACACACAAAGATACCCAGGAGAAAATTCTCCAGTCTTTAAAAAACGATTTCATCACCAATGTAGACATGGGTGCAGCAGTGAGTGTGTGGGAAGCCCACAAGGTGGTAATGTGAGGCAACCTCACTGCGCTGGCTACGGCACTTAAAAAGCGCAGGACAGAAAGAATTGCCCAACTAACAACTCAACTAGAACAACTACGAAGCAGCTGGATGACAACCCAACAAGGGACCTTAAAAGAAAGTAGATGAGACCAGCATACAGCTCAACATGGCGCTAGATGAAATAGCAGAAAAAAAACTTAGATGGGGGCAAACAGAGACTGTATGCGAGGGCCAACAAACCCGACACACCCCTGGCAAATAGGTTAACATACTCAGGGCTGGGATAAACCTTAATTTCACTGAAAACCCCTGAAGGGACCCCTACAGTTAACCCCCTTAAAATCATTCAAATCTTTTGGAACTTACTAAGCAAACTATATGAAGCACCCCGCGCCTTCCCCCGGGAGGTGGCAACCAGATTCTTTGACTCACTCTTACTCCCTAAGCTGCCAGACAATTACAGGGAGCGCCTGGATGCTGAGGTCACGGTGCCAGAGGTGCTGGGGGCAATTAAAAGTTTCAAGGTATCCAAGGCCCCAGGGCCAGATGGATTCTCAACCCTATACTACAAAAAATATGCCACTGAATTGGCCTCCTACCTAACCAAAATGTTCAACTCCCTCAAAGAGCAAATTATGCTAAACCAGTCCTCCTTGGAAGCATACATAAGTATGATCCCAAAGCCTGACAAAGACCACTCAAATGCACAAAGTTACAGACCCATCTCACTACTTAATGTAGATATTATATTCAAAATTCTGGGTTCCTGGGCACTCTAATAGGCAAGGATCAGATGGGGTTTATCCCACATAGGCAAGCCTCAGATAACATCCGCAGGTTGCTCCACCTAATTGAACTGGCTCAGCAAAGGGACATCTATATCTTCCTCTTATCACTAGATATGCAAAAAGCCTTTGACTCCCTATCATGGGATTATTTGAGTTACGCCCTCCAAAGGTGGGGCTTCGGGGACAACTTCCTTGCATGGATCCACTCCATTTACTCCTCTCCCTCGGCCAGAGTGCAATATAGTGGTTACCTCTCAGACCCGTTCCCAATCATCAGAGGCACCCGTCAGGGATGCCCACTCTCCCAGTGCTATTTGTGCTAGCTCTGGAAACATTAGCGCTTGCCATTTGAGCAAATCCAAACATAAAAGGCATTGAGGTGGCGGGGTACCACCATAAAGCATGTCTATTTGCCGATGATATCTTACTGATCCTCTCGCAACCCCATACTTCACTGCCCAACATGCTCCAACTTTTGGAGGATTTCTCAAAGATCTCAGGCCTGAAGGTCAATAAGGAGAAGTCACTGGGGCTTAATTTAAACATCCCCACCCCAGCCCTAAATAGCCTCAAATCTAATTTCCATTTTGCTGGGCCACAGGGGCACTATCATACCTGGGGGTCAAAATCACATCACATTACCAATCTCTATATCAGGCGTGATGTTGGGCTCCTGGCAAGAGCATGAGATCTCATGGATAGGGATAATAAATGCAGTGAAAATGACCTTGCTGCCCAAGATGCTGTACCACTTTAAAACACTCCCAGTATACATCCCGCAGTTCCAGATTAAAAGCATGCAAAACAGCATTATGAAATTTATTTGGGAGAGTACTAGGCCAAGGGTTGCCAGAACAACCATGTTTAGGCATAGGAGGGAAGGAGGTCTAGGGGTCCCATGCATCAGTAGGTACTACCAAGCAGTGCAGATAGGGCAACTCCAAAATCTGCATAACCTGGGGGAAACCCGCTGTGGGTGTCACTAGAGGCCCCTGCATATTACCAGATTCCTGTGGATAGTCTGATGTGGATACCACCACAATATAGGCCGCGTATTGCATGCCCAATCCTGAGGCACACCCTCCAGACTTGGGACAGAGTCAAATACTCTGGGAACTTGATCTCACCACACCTCCCCTTATTGCGCATAACCAGAAACCCAATGTTCCCCCCGGGGTTGGAGAACCCAGGGGCGTTTGGCTAGGTGGCACTGTTGTGTGAGTTCTCACAGTTCAGGTTCTGTTGCCCATAAGGATATAGCAAAAGAAAAAATGTCCAGTAAATGAAATTAAGGGCAGCATAACCAAGGGTTCAACAGATCCAACAAAATCCCATTTGTAATGCAAGTAGTGAGAGACAAATAGGTCAGAAAAGGCTTACAGGCAGGATACAGGTAGAAACAACAGCTGGAACTTCTCTCAACGTTTCGACAGTGATGTCTTCCTCAGGAGATGCCGCATTACGGGCCTTATATCTACAATCTACTCGCATCTCACGGCACTACCCGCTGAATCAAAACACGGATACATGACCAAATGGGAAACAGACTTGAACCTAGCGAGAGACCGGAGGTACTGGGTAGAGATCTGGACTGGGATTAATAAATGCTCCATAAACATCACCACTTTAGAATCAGCATACAAAATGCTTACCAGATAGTACCTAGTACCGTCGCAAATAGCAAAGGCGATCCCGAGCTACCCCACAAATTGTTTCAGAGGCTGCCTTGCAGAAGGCACGGTCCTTCTCATCTGGTGGGAATGTCCCAAAGTTAAAAGGTTCTGGTCTAGAGTTTTTGGCCTTTTGAGCACTCTCTTACATACCAACATACGCAAAGATCCCTAAGTGGCCCTGCTCCGTGTGAAACCGGAAGGTGTCACCAGAATCAAACATATCTTACTAACCCAAATTATGCTGGCAGCGAAGTTAACAATCGCAAGTTCTTGGAAAAAAGGCCAATGTTCCCTTACAACTGGTGAAAGAGAGGCTAAATGGGATCCTGGTCAATGGGAAGTTGACGAGTATCCTGAAAGATTCTCATGTAAAGTTTATGAGGATATGGAAGCCTTGGGTAGAATATGTCTTTCCAGAAATAGGCAATACCCTGCTACAGTGAAAGGTTGCGTCAGTCGCTGCTCATCTCGTGCTCTTCTACCTGACCCTCCTCCCCTTTTTTTTCTCTTTCTTTTCTCCTTTCTTCTATCCCTACCTCTCACTTTCCTCTTTCGCCCCCCTCATTCCTCCTCCCTCCCCCTTCGTTCCCTCACCCCCTTCCTTTCACATCCCCATACTTAGCCCACCCCATGCCATAGTCCAAGGCAGAGGGAGGGATGGCGATGTGTCGTGGACCAATTGGGATAGGGTCATCCAATCCGCCCACAGGCCCAACACTAAACTTCGCATGCGCTAGCCATCTTGACTCAGAAGCATCACACATAGTGAGGAGAGGAGAGCGGGATAAAGTACAGGGGGTGGGGTTATAGCTGTACTTTGCACAGACAAAGCAAAGCTGGGGTCAGGGAATAGACAGCAATCCCAGAATGCAGAGCAACACAGTCAGAAGACACTTCCTGTTTGCAGGCTGCCTGATGCTCCATGAGCTGCCATCTTGGATGTTTAAAGGCTCATAACATGCAGTAGATGCAGGTAGGATGATGTTTAATGAGAGCAATCTGTATGTACAGGGTGTGGAAAACATATAAGATATGCTTATTCAGGCTGCAGGTCTGCTTTAAATACTCCTGTGGGTTGCTCACAAATGCTGGCTGCACAAGGTATGCATTGCTCGCTAATGTTGGCTGCATAACGGAATATATGTAGAACATGAGACACAATGTATATAAAAATGTCCTAAAATGGTCAGAACAGTACAATATGTCACATCACACCATTACACCAGTATAGAGAGAGCAAAAACAACAATGCAAAGTGTAGCAAAGCATGAGCATATATCAGAACGATATATATCATCACGTATACAATACAGTGTAGCAGATAATAATGGTAGTGATTGCTATATACATTAAAATTAAAGTTACAATCAAGGTTTAGTACAAATTACAAAGGAGAACTGCTCAACGTGCTGTGACCCAAATATCCCAATAGGTCCAGGCTTGAATGTACAGTAGTATAGCACAGAGCAAGATTGTATTGGTCTGTTTAGATGCCCTTACACCATAAAACTGGATTCAATGTTGCCCCAAAGCTGCATGCATTAGCACAGGGTGATGACTAAAGTCACTTCACTTCAAGCAACAAAACGCGTGCCCTTCACCTTCTGCAGTGCACTCTTACCAAAAGTAAGGTATGAATATCAACATCAATTTACACCCATTCGAGTCTCACATCTGTGGAACTCATCAATCTCCTGTAGATCGGTGTGAACAGATGCCTTGGGCTCAGCTCAGATGTAGATCCATCATATGAATAAACTCAAAAAAGGGGGGAAAGAAAAAACAGAAATAGGATCTAGCGTAATAACGTTTAATAAAAGTAGGTTTAAAAAAAGGTGCCAAATGCACTCACAATTAAAAAAATGTACATGAGCAATTGATAGCAAGAGCGTCTCTCACCCAACCTTTCTGTCACCTCGGCTGATGGTGGATGGGAGGGAGAGGGTTCTGCTATGCCCATAGATAAATCCAAGTCCTGCTGAGATGTGTGGTGCCGCCGCTGCTGCCGCCGTTGCGGTTATGCTATATACAGCCTATGTTTCTGGGCATCAAGCCCCTTTCTCATGGCAGTGTTAGTAATAGTTAGGAATACCTTCCTTAAATGTGACCTGCAAAACCGCATCTCCCTCTGACCGGCCAGAATGGCGTACTGAAAGTGCTCCGTCATCTACTCCTGATTCGTCACTTCTGGTGATGCAGTCCTGGCCTAAAGCCAATCAGCAGCTGGTTGACAAAACATGGCAACCAGCGGCGTTAATGTCAGGCGAATGGGGCCGGCGTCTCCCCAGAGCTCTTAGAATTGAAAACAGCTTTATAAACAACCGAACAAATGACAGCTCTCATTTCCACATGTCTTTTGTTTGATTGTTGTTAAAGCTGTTCTAAGAGCTCTGTGGAAATGTCGACCCCGTGCACCTGACATCAACGCCAGCAGGGATGCTGCCATCACCCGCGATCGGAAAGGTTAGTAATTGCAAGTCTGCATGGAAGGTTTTCACAGTGGAGCATCACAAATTGCCATGCCCCAGTGGCTGGCCCTAGGTCTTTTAGACACCAGGACTGGCAGTGGTGGTGAAAGGTCCACTTTACACTAATACACTACACTAATACACTAATGGTAGTCAGTCCTGACTTTTCCCTCCAGGAAAATGTTTCTGGGTTCGTAACACCTGGGGGAAATTCAGTGTAACTTAAAAAAAAAAAGAAAGCATGGGTGTATGTGCCATAATTTGATTACTGTGGCGTTTAGCCACACAGATAGTTAATGATGTCTAAGTATAAGATTGGCCTTAGGCCTTAACCAAAGAAATTAGAGATGCGTATTGGGGGGCACAGCTAAATTCCTCAAGATCTAGACGCCTGGACTTCCCAATGTGAAATGTGGTCAACTGCTCTATTTAACAAACAGGATAATAATTCCATATATTAGGAACACCCAGGCCCCTCAGAGATTTGGTCCTGAACATCTTGGCTTTGGCTACATTGAAAACAATTAGCACCCGATAGGGTGTTCAGGACAAATGGCCAGTGGTATCATTGCATCAATTCTCCTTACAAACTGTTCTTTTAAGTATTGCTATAAGCCACACTTATTTTTCAATGCACTCAGGGGCCAAAAAAATATCTTTATTAAAGCAGACCTACACCCTGCCTTGCAACTATGTGCTTGGAAAGGTCCTGGTTCACAGGAACTAAAATAACTTTACCTAGACCTAAACTGTGTGGGCTATCTAAAGCTATGCTCACAAGGGTTTTTTGGAGATCCAAGAAGAGCTAAATTGCATGGGCTATTTAAAGCTATACTCTCAAGTGTTTTCTGGTACGTTGTTTTGTGTTAATGGTGGTGGTATTGCACAAAATTGAAGATTTAAGAGCACCTGTCATTTTAAAAGTAATATGGTTTTCTCCCGCAGAGTAAATCTTTGGAATAATTTTATTCCTAAAATTGAGAGTTTAAACATGGATATCATCCAAGAAAGACTAAATAATTTAAATGTGCATAAGACTGCAGGACCAGATGGACAGAGGGGCGGCTGTAGATATAGTTTTTCTGGATTTTGCAAAAGCATTTGACACTGTCCCCCATAGATGCTTTTTGGGGAAATCGAGATCTTTAGGATTACAAAATTCAGTTTGTAACTGGGCCCACTTTTATTCAACTTGTTTATAAACATAGAAGATGGAATTAGAAGCACTGTCTCTATTTTTGCAGATGACACAAAGATATATAGCCCAGTGCAGTCTATTGAAGATGTTCACAAGCTTCAGGCTGACTTGGACACTTTGAGTGTCTGGGCATACACTTGGCAAATGAAGTTCAATGTGGAGAAATGTAAAGTCATGCACTTGGAGTCTAACAACCTGAAGGCCACATATATCCTCGGCGGAGTAAACACTTGTTGAGAAGGATTAGGGAGTACTGGTAGATCACAGGCTACCTCGTGTGCGGTGTTGCGCCGAGGGCACGTGGGTGGAGGTGAGTATAAGAGGAGACCCCACACTGTACCAGGTCCCTTCACCCGAGCAAGAAGCGGCTTGGATTGCCGCGAAGCGCAGGTGTTCCTGACCTTCTGCTGCCCCTAGAGCCTCCTCCCCACATGTTATTGATACTGCTGACGCTGTTGGGTAATATCTCTTCAAGCTGTTACACAAGCTAAACTTTTTTTTCTTTTGTATTTATGCCCTGTTCACTTTATTCTAATTAATTAGATTAAATTAGTTGGTTAGTGTCTTGTATCACTTGGGCAAATCTGCAATAGATATTTTGTGCAATTCAATGTTATTTAGAAGACTGTACATTATAGTGTGATAATTTATTCTTGTTATTCTAAGTAGTTTTTTATTATTACTCAATCATTTTTAGTGTGTATATTGTGGCAGTTTTGCACATACTCTGCACAAATTTTTTTTTTGATTTCTTCGGTTGTATAGAGATTTTTTTCTGGGTATATATTTTTTGTGTATATTCTTTTTTCCTTGGGATTTTTTTCCTAGAGGACCTATAGATTTTATTGAATATATATTGGTGTTGTTTCTATTTGACTTGATAAGTTTACATGCTTGATGTATATTGCTGTAAATTGCTTGGTGGGTTATTTAGAGGAGTAGCTGTGGAGTGGGGACAGCAGATATTTTTAATTGCTTTTAATTGTCTTTGTCTAGTGTTTGAATAAAATGACTATTAATTGATCTTTTGGCTGTGCTCCCTTCTTAGTGGTCATTGGGGCTTACACTCCCATGTTCCACTTTTTTGTATAGATCACAGGCTAAATAACAGCATGCAATGTCAAGCAGCTGCTTCCAAGGCCACCAATATATTATCATGCATTAAAAGAGGCATGGAATCATGGGATAGGGATGTGATTTTGCCTGGAACATGCCGTCCAGTTCTGGGCACCCATTCATAGAAAGGACACTCTGACTATGGAAAGGGTCCAGAGGAGAGCAACCAAACTAATAATAGGAATGAAAGATCTTAGTTATGAGGAAAGATTACAAGAATTAAATCTGTCTTGAGAGAAGACGACTGAGGGGGGACATTATTAACTTGTATAAAATATATAAATGGCCAATACAAAAAATATGGGGAAACACTATTTCAGGTAAAATCCAAATACAAGGGTCACTCCCTTCAACTGGAAAATAAGAAATTCAGGCTCCAGAGATGGCAATCATTTTTTACCATAAGAACTATAAATCTGTGGATCAGCCTCCCACAGAAGCTTGTTACAGCATCAGCTGACAGCTTCAAAAATGATTAGATGCTTGTTTAGGAGAAAATGGCATTAACAGTTACTAGCTGTTATGAGTAAAAAAATAAAATAATAAAATAAAAAATAACTTCCCCAAACCCTTGATTGAACCTAATGGACATATGTCTTTTTTCAACCGTATTAACTATGTAACTATGGATCTGTAACTGGTGTGTTCCAAATCAGGGGGTAAAAGAAACCTTAAATCATTTTTGAAGTCCAAACATAATTCAATTATGTTTTTGAATTCCTCAAACTTGTCTCTTGATAGTGGCTTTGTCAGACACGCAATAAAAAACTATAGTATCCTACTAAATCATACAGGTGGTGATGTTTTGCATTAATGTGCTTAGTTCTTGCACTAATCTTCTCACTGCTAGCAAGTTTAATACATCCTTAGTTGTCTTCCTAGATAACAGTTGACTAAGTTACCGGTTTACTGAAATCTTCCTAAAGTTACTTCAACTAACCTGAACTAGTAACCAATGGTTGTTTTCTAATCACTTGAATCTCCAGACCAATCTGCATCCACATAACCTGAGTGTCAGATCTTCTGATGCAGATACCTTAAGATGCCTTTTAGTTTCCTAGTTTTTAGTTTTTATCTAATTACTTTTAGATAGTAGAATTACCTTAATTGCATCTCCGGTCTTTTTGGCCTGGCTTGCTTACACGTCAGGAAGGAATTCCGATTGTGGTTGTGACATCAGGATGAGTAGTGTTTTTTATGTAGAGAAGTGCCCCCACTGCTTTTCTATAACTCTCATTGTTGAGTAGCAGATCATCTTCCTCTCATTTTAACTTCAACTAGGCTGAAACCATTTGTGTTACTGCACATTTGGCCTCTGACATTCCAAACTGGCTTAGGTTTGTGGACATTTTTGAACTTTGGTTGAAAAAAAACTCTTATCTTCCTCTCTCTGGATTTAGATTCCCAAATAATTTCCAAGCTCCTTAGTCTCAAAATGCTGGTTCCAACAATAGACAACCAACACACTGAACACCGGTTTTCCTGTACAGTCAGCCTCAGAGAATAGATGCAAAAGGCTTCTAAACCCAAATAAACCTTTAAATATCTCTCTGGAAATGACTGGATACTCTCCAGTAAATTTCCTGAATCTGAAGCTTGGAAACCCCAAATATAGACAACAATTAAAGTAATTTATGTACTTACCACCAGGGCCACCTTCCTTGTCTGTGGAGCCTATTTAAAGGAGCATTTACAGGAATTTTGCCTGACAAGACAGATTGAAGTTTTTGAGACTTTAATTGAAGGAAGGATAAGTTAACTGTGTTGGTTGAAAACGCGAATATGCTGGAATTGTGTAGTGGAAGCTGTTTAAAGTAGCGCCTGGGCAATGGGTCATGTCAACCAGGAAAGTACTATGTGGTATGCGGGAGAGAACTACCCCCATTACCCACACTGCTGTCAGACTGTGAGCTCTGCTCGTAGCTGGTGGCAAGAGGGGAAAATGAGGGTGTGGGGCAACATGTGCAGAGAGCCAATGGTTTTGCTGCATGGGGTGTTGCCACTAGGCGGTGCCCAAGATATGAGAGAGAGAAGGAGATTTTCAAAGTTATTACATTTAAATTTGACTTGGATTCACCACTCTATGTAGCTCAGTTGGTAAAGTGATGGAATCAGAGCGTGTAGGATACTAATCCTACTCCCTACTATTTAATTTTTCTATTTTAGTTTTTTCACAATTGTATTTTTATGTTTTCATACTGTTTATTTTGCTCTCCACATCTATTATTTTGATAGTTTTTCTTTTACTTTTCAGTTACTCTGTTGCTGTTTGCAGTATCTTTCAGTTTCCCATTTTCTCTTTCTTATTCTTTTTTACACTTTTTTCCATGTATTTTCCTTTCAGCTTTGTGTGTTTTAAGCAGAACAAAACTCACAATTTTCACTATCCCAGTTTTGTTTCTTGTCCTGGGGGCATCCGGCCTTGGAATGCCCCGCTATATGAACCCCCCAGTTTTCCTGTCAAAATGTACCTTTCCTTGTCCCATGCACATGCACAGAGCTGTTTGCTTGGGAAATGGCTCTGTTTGCTGGTGGAGCTTGGCAATGGGGAGCTGTAGCGACTGCATCCCTGGGTGCCCAGCCTATCTGAATGGCTATGCGTGGAAGCACTCCTCAGCTAAGAGATTCTGAGGATGCTGCTGCAGCTATTTACATCACCATGGAAGCCAGGAAAAAGGTGGGTCTTGCGGCAACCAAATGGTGTTTCACACAATGGGACATCCAGGTTTGGGATGCCCCAGGGGAAGGATACTCTGGGTTTTACTCGGCTTTAAAGAGGAACTTTGGAGGCCCTGGAGTCTAAAAGACTCCTTGGCCATTCGAGTTCCTGTCCTTGGAGCTTCCCGAATTAGGATGCCCCACAGTGTGAAACCCCCAGATCTGTAGGTATTGCAACTGTTCTGTAAGCAGGGTGAGGTGCTGTTTTTTGATGGGGCTTCAGGGCACTTTGGACCATAATCTGTTTCAGGTTGGGTTGTTGTCTGAGGGCCAGGAGGGGTGGAATTGTGAATATTTCTTTAAGCCTACTGTCCCTGTGTAGTACAGGTTGTTGTTCTCTCATGATTTGTCAGGGTACTCGGGCCTCAAGTTCTGGTGTCCTTGTATTTGAGCAAGCTTCTCCTGCTGATAACTGCCGCTTGATTGATTTGGTTGTCTGTTAGTTTATGTTTGTAGCCAAGGTAGGTAAATTTCTTTTTAAGCTCCAAGAGGTGTTTGTCTCAGTCTAAGGGGCCGGAGCAGATAATACCATTTTGTGATTACTCACCTTTAAAATGGGTATTATAAGTATTATTCTATATAATAGAGTTATAAGTATAAGTATTATACTATTCATGACATATGGGTTATGGTCCAGTAGAGGGCGAACTTCTGCAGAGATGAAAGCAAAAAAGAAGCCCCTCCCAGTCCATAAATACCTGGGACCTCCTACACATTCCCCAGTATATGACAGCAGTAAGGGGACCAGGAGGAGCTAATAAAACATTCTTAACCATAAAAAGGTTCACCATATAAAGGATCCAGAATACAAAAAGGGCGGGGTGTGTGACATACTTATAATACCCATTTTAAGTAATCACAAAATGGTATTATTCCAAGTATGTCACACACCCCGCTTCCACTGTTCATGACATATGGGACATCCAATAGCAGTGTCCATCATGGGTGGGGATCCCAATACGGCAAAAATGCACAAATTTTAAACCACTGCAGCTTGCAGAACCTTGCAGCCAAAAACAGCATCCGCTGAGGCCCGCACATCAACCTTATAAAACTTGGAAAAAGTATGAACGGAAGACCAAGTAGCAACCTAACAAACTTGTTCAACATAAGCCTGGTGCTGAAAGGCCCAGGAAGCCCCAACAGCACGAGTAGAATGAGCAGTGATCTTAAAAGGAGGAACCCTCCCCTTAGCAGAATAGGCCCCAACAATGGCCTGGCGTATCCATTTACTAATGGTAGATTTGGCAGGCGCCAAACCTTTTCTGGGCCCAGAAGGCACCACGAACAAGGCGTCCGTCTTACGAAAAGGAGAAGTAGCAACCAAATAGTACTTCACACAACGAACCACAGCCAAAGAGTGCAAAACCCTCTCCTTGTCATTGCTAGACCTAGGACACAAGGAAGGGAGAACTACATCCTGATTGAGATGGAAGGCAGACACCACCTTAGGAAGGAAATCTGGTTTAAAGCGAAAAACCACCTTATCCTGTTGTCTCTCAAAGTAAGGGGCCTGAATAGACAGAGCCGCCAACCCAGAGACACGCCGAACAGAGGTAATAGCCACCAAAAAGGCAACCTTTTGAGTGAGCACAGAAAAAGCCACATCCTGCATCGGTTCAAAGGGAGGCCCCTGGAGGGCCGAAAGAACCAAATTTAAGTCCAAAGGGAACCAAAGGCTTCCTAGGGGGCCGAACATGAGTGACCCCTTGGAAAAAAGTCTTGACCAGAGGATGCAAAGCAAAAGACCTTTGAAAAAAGACAGCCAGGGCAGAAACCTGACCCTTCAAAGTACTGAGCTGGAACCCCAGATCCAGACCGTGTTGTAGAAACTCCAAAATCCTAGGAATCGAAAACACCCTGCAAGGTAAGGCCCTAGCCTCACACCAGTCAATATAGGACTGCCAAGTCCTATAGTAAATGGTAGAGGAAGACCTCTTCCTAGCTCTAATCAAGGTTTGAATAACCGCCTCAGACAAACCTTCCTCCCTCAGGATGACCGATGACCGTGTCACTTGGGGTACGGATGATGCGTGGTGGGGTAGGTGACGCGGGCGGCACTGACCCAGACGCCTTGGGTCCCGACTGCCGCCTTATGGCCTTTTGCGCACATGGTATGCAAATAAGTACATTCTCCCCCGTAAGGGATACGTTAAGGGTTGTGGGAACCCACACATAGCTGGGATTGTCCCAAAGGGAGCCCGAGCCCAGTATCCTGCGGAGCCTCCATATGGGGATTTTTAGGTAGTCGCAATGACCTGAGGGAATTACGCTGGTAAGCAACCCGGGATGCCCCTTAAGTCCCAAGTGGGAGGATTTATAAGTGCCCCAAATTTCTGCTAGGGACCCTAGGACCGGGAGAACCCCCTTTTAAGCAAGGCACAGGGAGTCCTCCTGAAAGACACAAAAGAGTGGCCATAAGCACATGCACACACATTTATATATATATATATATATATATATATATATATATATATATATATATATTGTTTATACCATATATGTAAATAAAGGAAAAACGTGACAAAGCACTAGCGCTGACAGAAAGGGGCACATGGCTGAGTAAAGCACATAAAAAAGGGGGAGCCCGGGAGGGCACTCACATGTCTTGCAATATGGCTGCCACCGCTCATCATGTCAGATAAGAAGAGTGAGAAAGGGAGAAGAAGGGGCAGGCCAGCGCGGATCGTGCGCCGCGCCTGGCCCCGCCCCCCTACTCTCACAACCAGCAGCTCCACAATTGGCTCCAACCAAAGGGGGGCGGGCTGCGGCAACGCGCGTAGCGCCCGGCCCGCCCCCTTAACACCGTAGCCTGAGGGGAAGAAGCTCCCCTCAGGAGAAGCAAAAAACGGTGATCAGCCAGTAATGTAAGGCACCAAGCACACCTACACACACACACACACACACACACACACACACACACATTCTGAAATAAAAGGAAAGAGCCATTGAGAACGCTGTGACAATCTCTCAAAGCCAATTTCACATACGAGACTCTTGTGTGAAATTCTCACTCGTAGCGTTTTTTGGAGCGTTTTTTAACGTATTTTGTGTGAATGTCAGGTGAGATGTGTGAATGTCAGGTGAGATTCTTCTAGTTTACATCGGAAAATTCCAGTTTTTACCTTCATTTAGCCCCTAAATTCCGTGAACTTTTCGTTTTTGTGAGATTTATACACGGACACTGGCTTTTTTGGTGGATTCTACACATATGCAAACCTATTTTTTAAACTGTTTCACATACCCTGGTCCTGCTAGCCCATTACTTACTTATTGCTGTGCCAACTCTCTACTGTTCCAAACTACTTAGTATGTCATGCATGCCATGCATTCTTCTTCTCTTAAAGCATACCTTAAGCACCTTAATACATTCTTCTTTTTAATTCATAAAGCATACCTTAAACACTTTAATGCATTCTTCTTTTTAATTCATAAAGCATACCTTAACCACCTTAATGCTTGCCATGCATTCTTCTCTACTTCTTAGTTGAATATTTGGGATGCCCACATGGATATAATGTAAAGGTAATGCTACCTAGTGGCACGTAGCATCTGGTGAATGCTGGGCTCTGTATGTAAAACCACATTTAATAAAGTGAATCTGGGGGCGTGGCTTGGACATGGCCGAGTGAGCAGCATTTCTGTGAGGCTCCGTTCAGCCCAGACTTTACAGCAGAGCAGCGCATCTTACCTGACCGGGACTAGCTGCAGATGGGGTCCCAGAAGAAGCGGAGAGGAGGGAAGAGGTCCAGGATAGCGCCCCGTGCCGGGATCGCCCGTTTCCTGGCTCCCCCTGCCTTGCGGGGACAGCAGGAGGAGATCCACAAGATGGCGTCGGCTGCGAGGACACAACGCGACTGAGCGGAGAGGAGGAGAGAGGAGCCGGTGAGCGCATTGTCCCCCGACGGCTCAGCGGCGTCTGACAGCTGCAGAGCGCACCCGTCGGCTTCACGGTTGAGAGGATCGGAGGAGGTGATGATCAGCGCTGGCGGTGGTGAGGGGGAGAGGGGAGAAGAGCACGTGGGTGTGAAGCCGGGCCAGAGCGGCGGTGCAGGCAGCTGCAGCGGCGATCACGCTGCTCGGGTTACAGCGGAGGGGGGCATGCAGGGGAAGTCTTGGCCCCAAGCAGAAGATCCAGGGAGCCAGCACTGCATGGACAGGGGCTCCCCTATAACAGGCAGCCCTGGAGACACAGAGCTAAGAGGGCAGGAATGGAGCGCCCCCCCACCCCCCCCGCCAGAACTGTATGGGAGGCGGATAGTCCCCATACAAAAAGCCCAGATCTGCGGATGGACTCCAGCAGCAGCAGCGGCAGTGAGAGGATAAGGGAGGGGGGGTAGATTAGACCGGGCATGATCCCGTCCAGAGGATTTGGCTAGGCTTGGTGCGAGGTGAATACATGACTTGAGGTAATAGCATATTCGGGTCTCTTGAGATAGGGAGGCCTCTTCTGGTGGACGTTGCTTTCACTGATACTGGACAAGATCCCGTGTAGGTGGGGTGCCTCCTTGGGGCGCGGTCATGGTCAGGACATATGGTGCTGTTTCTCTGGGATGTAGTTTCGGAGACATTACTTTCGTTGCTGCACGATGGGGTTGGGGCGACTGGTGGCCTCCCCCCTCCGTGCCTCCTCCCGGGGGGCCTTGCCCCGGCGGGGGGTGGTATGGTGGGGTGGCCTTTTTTGGGGGCCGTCTGGTCTGCCTTCCCCTGGTGGGGTGGGGCCTTGGATGGGATTGAACTAGATGGATCCATGTCTTGATGCCTCGATGCTTGATACTTATGACTTGGTTTATCTGGGAGCTGCCGGCGGGGGGTGGGGGCGGCGGGTTGGAGGTGGGTTTGTCCCTGTCTTCGCCTGTTGCCTCTCCTCCCCTTTTGGGCCGGATGGGTACATGCTTTGATGTCTCAATGATTGATACTCATGACCGGGTTTATTGGTATGCTGCCGGTGGGGGGTGGGGGCGGCTGGCGGGGGCGACCCTGTCTTCTCCCGCCGCCCCTCCTCCCCTCGGCTCAGGGGGGCGGGTGCTTCGCTGGCCTGGGGACGGCCTGCAGCTGGGGGAGGTACTTGGGGAGGGGGGTCTTTGAGGGGGGTTCTTCGGGGGATCGGTATGGGTATGTTGCTCTCGGTGGCCTTTTGGGGGAGGAATCCGGGCTTGGGTTTCCCTCTGGTTACACATAAAGTGTTTGTTTTTTGTTCTTTTTACTGAAGTTAATCTCTGTGGAGCACCTCTATGGGGTAGTTAGCTTGAGCTAGATAGCGACTGTTCCCTTGACCTTAGATAGAATGTCTGTTGTTTCAAAGCCAAGAAAATGCAATGTTTGAATGCACTACAAGTTTACTGTTCATTAGGGCCGTGCGGTCCTCATCACGGCTGTGTTCAATCAAGTTCCCCCACATAGGTAGCTGACCACATTGGCGGAGTTGGCTTTGCGCAAGGTGGTTAGAATTTGGGAGTAATTCCCTGAATAGATAGCATAGTTATTGGAAGGATTAGCCTCCCTTTTGAAAAACTTTTGGACACCGGAGGAACTGGTGTTAGGATAGTTTGTTGTGTTTGTCCCTAGTCTTGTGTTCTGTGTTAATTGTTACCTAGTGTCTCTTCTTTGTCTGCATGGGCGGGGTGGGTGGGATGGGGGGGAGGGGGGGTGGTGTCAACACCTTACACTGTGCTCGTATAATGTGAAGGGCCTGAATAGCCCCGCAAAGCGGTCGCAGATCCTATACTCCCAACATAAGAGGAAGTGCCAGGTTCTTCTTTTACAAGAGACTCATTTTAAGGAAGGTAGGGTCCCGAACTGTAGAGACAGAAACTTCCCCATATGGTTCCATGCCCCGAGGCCAAGACCAAGGGGGTATCTATAGCAATCCACAAGAATACACCGTTTGTGTTGCTAGACAAGCTGATAGACCCGGAGGGACGGTACCTATTTGTCAAGGCCCAATTGGGAGGGGAGAAGGTTACCCTGGCCAATCTATACTTGCCAAACGTGGACCAGGTGAAAGCAGCTCGGAGGATCTTTGGGGTCCTGGATGACTTTTCTGAGGGAGTGGAGATTATAGGGGGCGATTTTAATATGGCCATTGAACCACTGATAGATACCTCTACAGGAAGGTCTTCTTTGTCTTATGCGAAACTGAGGGCATTTAAGAAACTACTCCATGACAGACAACTGGTTGATGTCTGGCGAATCTGTAATCCCAGGGTCAAAGATTTTACCTTTTATTCCAATATCCATACTTCGTACAGTAGGATAGACTATTTCTTCATAAGCCACCATGCGCTTCAGTGGTCCCCGTCTGCAACCATTGGCACTAGAATTTGGTCGGACCATGCCCCCCTGCTGTTGTCATTGGGGTTGCCAGGGCTGGTAGGAAGGCCTTGGCAGTGGCGACTGAATGAGGGCCTCTTACAAGATGAGGTATGTTCTAGGGCAATATCAGAGGGAATTGCGGATTTCCTGAGACATCATGAACTTGACACAACCAGGCTGCCCATACAGTGGGAGGCACTAAAATGTAGTCTGCGGGGGATCCTTATCCAACATGCAACGAGGTTGAAGAGGGAGAGGGGGGCGAAGGTGGCGGGACTGCTCGATAAGATATCCAGATTGGAGTTATCGCACAAACGGGGTCCTACCCCATCTGTTCTGATGGAGTTGACGGAAGCCAGGAACGAGCTATTGAGCCTATTAAATAAAATGACTAGTAGGCAAAGAGAACTGGCGAATAGATTTTTCTATGAACACAGCAACAAATGTGGCCGTCCTTTAGCGAGATTATTACATCCCCGACAGTGTAAGACGTATATCCCGACCATAAAAGACGAAAGGGGCGATTTAGTACATGATCCCAAGGGTATAGTGGAGGTGTTCAGACAGTTCTACTCTCGACTATATAACATAGGGGGGGGGGGGAGGATCAGGAAAGGGAGATAGAGTTGTATGTGGAGGAAACAGGATTACCAGTATTAGACAGCCAGGATAGAGAGGAGCTGGAGGAACCGTTTGATCAAGCGGAACTGCTGGCGGCCTTGGCCTCGACACCGACAGGGAAGAGCCCGGGCCCAGACGGGTTTACAATAAGGTTCTACAGTCAATTTAAGACTCAATTGGCCCCGTTCATGACCAGGGCCTTTAATGCGGTCTCAGATGGGTGCCACTTCCCGACGCAGACCCTAGAAGCTCACATCACGGTCTTGCCCAAGCCAGGGAAAGAACAGACTATCTGTAACAGCTATAGACCGATCTCGTTAATTAACGTTGATGTTAAACTTTTCTCTAAAATGATCGCAAACAGATTAAAAAGATTACTACCCGCATGGGCTCACACTGACCAGGTGGGGTTTGTGTCGGGAAGGGAGGCCCGAGATAATACTATAAAGACTATTCTCTTGAACTCTTATGCTAGGACCCATAAAATCCCCATGTGCCTTTTGTCAGTTGACGCTGAAAAGGCATTTGACAGGGTTAGCTGGAAATTCTTAGAGCAAACGCTGAAACAGGCAGGGTTAGGACCGGTTCTGAGGGGGAAGATACAGGCTCTCTATAGCGGCCCCACAGCGAAGGTTAGAACAAATGGGCTTCTGTCCTCAGCCTTTCAGATAGGGAACAGGACGAGACAAGGGTGCCCCTTATCGCCACTGTTATTCGTTCTAGTCATGGAGCATTTGGCTGTCGCGTTACGTAGACACCCAGATATTAAGGGGGTAGAGATAGGGGGTAAGATGCATAAACTGGCGTTATATGCAGACGACCTGCTGCTGTATATCACGTCCCCACATATCTCCTTGCCATCAATAATAAAAGAATTTCTGAGGTTTAGCAGAGTTAGCAACTTTAAGGTCAATATGTCCAAGTCGGAAATCTTGAACATAAGTATAGAAGATCAGACCTTGGTACAGAGCTTAGGCAGGAATTGTGGTGTAAGGAGGCTATAGAGTATCTGGGAGTAATTATACCGGCAGACCA
Source organism: Gastrophryne carolinensis (assembly GCA_027917425.1). Classification (NCBI taxonomy): domain Eukaryota; kingdom Metazoa; phylum Chordata; class Amphibia; order Anura; family Microhylidae; genus Gastrophryne; species Gastrophryne carolinensis. The sequence goes on along the minus strand of CM051234.1, from coordinate 299,900,331 downwards.
CACCTTGTTATTTGATCTGAACTATGAACCGCTACTGACAAGGATTAGGAAGGACCTGGAGGGGTATGGGAAAAAAGGTATCTCCTGGATGGGTAGGATAAATGTCCTAAAGATGGATATGTTACCAAAATTGTTATACATTTTTCAAGCGATTCCCATTTATGGCACTAGGCGTTTTTTTAGGCAGATCAGATCTGAGATGGTCAGGTTCATATGGGGGGGAAAACAGCCTAGACTGAGCTTTAGGAAATTGGCCAGGCGAAAGGAGCGGGGAGGAGCTGGCCTGCCAGACATAGAAAACTATCATAGAGCAGCAGTGTTAATGCGGATGGTGGACTGGTATCATGGGAAAGGGTCTAAGCAGTGGGTTATGATAGAGCAGGACATGCAGATGAGAAATGTGACATCTCTCCCATGGGTGGATCCAAAGAGGATCTTGAGGGAGAAGCTGCCGTTCTTGACGGCTCAGCTCCTGTTGATGTGGGAAGACTGTCTCAAGCACTTGAACCTAGCAACAAGACCAGGCCCATTGACACCTTTATTCGATAATCCAGAGTTCGAACCAGGAATGGGAGTACAGGGATTTTTGATTTGGAAGGCTTCCTCGAGTACCAAGGTGCGGCAAACATTGGTGCAGGGTAGGCCGCCCACTGAGAGAGAACTGAGCGCTCTGGGAGGGGAGAGGGTGTCCTGGCTTGCAGTAAACCAGCTGCGAAATTATTTGAATTCACTAGGGGATCTAGGGAAGATAACTAGGGAGTGCTCACAGTTTGAGACCCTGCTGGAAGCGACAGACAGGCCAGAAAGAGTCATTTCAGTCCTGTACGGGATAATGATAGGGGGGGAAGGGGATGTGAAGTTGGATTTTGTAGCAGAATGGGAGGGGGAGATCGGGAGGACCTTTGGGGAGGAGGAGTGGGAGAAGACCTTTTTTCTTACTCATAAAATGGCAAGGCCTTGTAAAGCCCAGGAACGAAATTTCAAACTGATCTCTCGATGGTACAGAAGTCCTGCGCGCCTCCATCAGATTTTCCCCACAGTTCTGGGTGTATGTTGGCGATGTAATGCAGCACGGGGAACCCTATTGCATATATGGTGGGAGTGCCCCGGCATTAACAGCCTCTGGACCAGTATCCTTTCACTATATGAGGAGGCCTACCTCTCCCCAGTGCCAAACACTCCCGAGATAACGTTGTTATCTATGCTTCCAGGTAGCAGACAATCGGGTAAAAGGGGAGTTTTGAGACATTTTCTGACAGCGGCAAGATCAGTGATCCCAAGATACTGGAAGAGAACTACGGTTCCATCCTTGATTGAGTGGTGTGAAGAGCTCAATAGCGTCATGAGATTAGAGGAGCTCACGGCTGATTTGAGGGGAGAGAGTGAGAAATTTAGGAACACATGGGTGGCTTGGATAATGTTCAAGGATTCGGATCAGGGGAGGAGGAGGATAGCTGGCACTCAGTAGGGGGATCCTTCCTCCTACTCTCTTCTTTTCCCTGTTGCTCCCTTCCCTTGTCCCGTCTCCGTCCCCCCCCCCCCCCCGCCCTTATGTGTCAGTGTCTATGCGAGATGTTCATCTGTTTGTCTTGGTGCTTGTTGAGTTTGCACGACCTGCAGCCGGATGTACAACAAGGAGTTAGAACTTAGATTTAGGTTAGATGTCAACATCCAAATAATCTAAACCGCCCCGGAGGTCTTGAGCTTCCTCTTCACAAGCATACAATTACGGCGGTGCTGGGTCTTCGGTGCCCCTCCCTTGGAGACGGGGGGGGGGGGGGGCGCGGTGGAGGCCAATGTGGGTCCTATCAGCAGTGCCATACAGTGATACTTGGATAGTTCTGTTTGAGGGAGAGGGGGCTCTGGAGGGGGGTGGGAGTTGAATATAGAACCATGCAGGTTGTGGTAATGCCATGTAATGTTTTATGTCTGCATTGTGCACTTTGTACTGTTATTCTATGTATATGTGATATACTGAAATTTAATAAAACATGATTAAACATAATAAAGTGAATCTGATGAGCGCCTTTAACAGCTCCATGTAGCGTCACATGTATTACTACAGGCAGCTCAGCAGGTTCAGGAGCCCCACATATTACCTTTTGCTCAGTGTCGGTCTGCCATACATTTCAATGGGGTTTCATTTGTTGGTGTTTAAATAGTGTGTTGGGCAATTAAAAGTATTTTTGCTCAAATCATTGTGTGACCTCTCCTGGCTGCAAACAAACACTTTTGTAACACAGGATTATGCATTTTTTCTTGCACCTAGGTAAAAAAATAAATATTAAAAAAAATCTAACTCCCCGACCTGTTGCACCAGGCCCAAGTTTCCCCCTGCTCCCCAGAAAGAAAAAAAAACATTCCTACTTGTCCTACCTAGTGTGACCAAAATTTTAAATAAACAAATGGGGATAATTTGATAACATTCAAGCAGACCTTAAGAGTTGTATAAAAACATAAATATATATAAACTATGAAATTATTATTCTTAATTTATTTTTCTTTTTAATATTTCTAATATTTGGGGGGGGGGGTTAATGTTTTTGAAAATGTAATTTCATAAAATATAAAAGTAAAACAATATATACCTTATCAAAAAATAGGTCACATTTTATTCAAAAATATTTTAAAATGTTTATTTGGGGGGGTGTTTAAAAGAAGATGACAGCCTCCCAGTGCCTTAAGAACTCTGTTTTTTCACACACCACAAAAGCACAATCTTACTAACAAATAGTACCTGGAAGTACCGTCGGAAATTTCCTGTTGTAAAGCCTTCTCTCACATGCTAAATCTGGGCTCTGAATCATGTGGAAGTCGCACTCATCACGAGTTTTACACATGAATGTAAAAAAATTACAACGCAATTACACACAACGGAAAAGACTTTCAGACAACGAAAACACTAATACGATGGAAAAAGCTAACGAGAAACTCACAAATGGCCCAAACCCAACGGAAAAAATACACATACACATGTGAAAGTGCATGTAAAAGAGGCTTTGAATCAGCCCTTATGTCTTTAATTCTGCTTTTGCTCTGGATAAACTACTGTTGCTTACGGTCTCTGCTTTACTCCAAGTTGTCCTTTAACATACTCAAAAGCATCAGGCATGACAAATAAGTGTTCATATCATTACCCCGCCCCACCTAAGTGGATCCCCCAGTCCCAAAGAGGTGAATGGCAGAATCAAAACCCAGACACTGCCAGAGCCTGGTAAATCGAGTGTGGCAGAAGAGCAGTCCGCAAGTCACGTGTGACTCCCAAGTTACAGGTCGGGGACCCCTGCTCTAGTCTGAGCTCATAATCAGGGTAGGCATCAAGTGCAGTGTCAGGTGTGTCAAAACTTTCTGGAAGACCACTAATGCCCTTATTCATCAAGCGATAGCGCCAGGTAGTGTCTGACGAGCACCAGGTAGCGGCAGCTAACGGCGACTACCGACTCAAGTACGCCTGGCGGCGGTCACAATGACGCATTTATCAAGCAAAATGAGGCTAGCGCCGGCGAGAGCGACGGCTAGCGCGGCATTCATCATGAAGCCGCCTGGACCGAACAGCGCCGCTGCAAATTCCCTCACAGCGCCAGGTATGAGCTGTCGCTCCCTGGCGATGTCCAATGCATTTCAATGGAGCAATCTATAATTATTCATAATTAATTGGTATTAATTTTTTTTTTTTTTATGTCAAAAAATCGGAGACCACTGCAATGTTAGGATTTATTTTTAAGTAAAAAAAAAATTTAAAACAAATTTGTGCAGAATTGATCTAACAGGTCTGAGATTAATGTATTCATATTACAAAATGATTCTAAACACATGTATAATGTTACATTAAAAAAATATGGTTGTTTAGGAGTTAAAAACTAGTTAATACACATCGCCGCCAGCGCTCTGGGGTTTAAACAAGGAATGGACAGCGACAGCACATTCGGAGCGTGATTTGTTAATGAATATGAAGCTAGCCGTTCGCTCTGGCCATTCGTTGTCAGGCGCTCACATACAACGCTGGACCTGTGAAACAGCGACCCCCCAGCCCGTATTCAACATTACCGCACACCGACTGAGTCGCTGTCATCAAGCTAACGCCGGCCAAGCACAGCGAATACTGGCTGGCGCTGAAAAAATCACGCTACAGTCGCTCATCTGTCGCTACCTGGCGCTATTAATGAATCGGCCTCTTAGTAGTAGTGCAACAACATGAAAATCTATAATTTCTTTCCCAATGTGCCATAATTCCTAAGGTGTTTCTTATCGGCATATTCTGGCCCTCACCATACAGCTTTCTCATGAAATTGAGATTATTGCTGAGTTTTTATCTTTCACACACCTTTTGTAACTCATCCCAAATCTCTTCTGCGTTTGCAAATCAGATTTAAAGCCAGAAGGCTGTCAGATAAAAGTTTTTAATGATCTCTCTTATTATGTCAAGTAGCCAGACACATTAAAGCCTTGACCTTTGGAAGAGCATGGGTGATTTGAAAACTGGTTGCGGGCCACAAAGAATAGGTTAGGAATTTTATAGCATAGATTTTCTACAATAATTGGGATACACACTCTGTCCATACAAACTTATCTCCACCATACCATCTTATCACCACATTTATATCTAAAATTTCCCATATGCTACTAATACACATGGTTATTGCCTTACCTCTCCAAATATATGGGCCTCATATTTATAGCCCATCCCCCACCGATACAAAATCATAATAGTATTCCCAATACTCAATCTAAATGCCAGGAGTTACACTGTCACCTTTATTCTGCAATGGGCCCAACCTATATCACACTTGCAACCTCTCATCCTCAATTTACCTGCCAGTTCTATTTAACCCTCCCACAACAGGTCAGGGCCCACATCAGGTATTCTAAGGCTAAGGAGATTTCCCCACTGTAATCCATAGTTGAGGTGAGCTGGCTGTGTTCCCTGGGAAGAGGCTTTGCTGTGGTGGAGAGAGATTCTGCAGGCCTCCAGAGAAAGTGACCCTGGCTGGCACTATGAAGAGACTCTGTGCTGCTGTAGCTTAGCTATCGTGGGTCCACCTCTGTCGGGAGGTCCAGAACTCGGGGCGAGTCCTCGAGATAGCATAGCATAGCATATGTGTGACTGAAAATGTTTTATAGACTTCTTTAAGGAATTTCAAATAAAGCCTTTACTTGTTTTTGGAACACTTCAGCATGTTGGTGTGCCTTCTACTCAGGCATGTTGCCTCAGAGGAGACACGGAATATAAACCAGGAGAGTGTGCAGCAGCTGTGTGTTTCTCACCCCCCATCGGGGGGTGAGGATTACAGATCTTGTTGATGTATGGCCCAAGGCCAGGTAGTGGGAACATGCTGATGTCTCTCTGCTATCTAAAAGTTGGCCTTTTAGGGGAAAAAAAAACTTCTTCTATCTGTTGTAAAAAATGAGAAATTTCTTGCTGAAGAAACCGAAGCTGATGCCTGCCTCTTGCAAGAAGCTTTGCAGCTTATGAACAGGATGGTTGTGTAGTGGCTGCTTTGGTCACACCTGATAGTTGGATGTAGTTCTGCAATCTCTGAAATGGATGGTCAGGCCTAAGTATGCACCAAGTGAATACCTAAACTATCTTACCTGGACAACAGGTATTTATAAATTAAATGTCAATATTGCTGATAGACTTATTATCAAAACTTTTCTCCAAAGGAGGGGGGGGGGGCTGACAGAATGTTGGCTAGGAGTTATCATATTATTACATATCAAGTATTTAGACTTGTATAAGAATCCTTTGTGCACATAAAAAGTCTAAATTACCCATTATACAATTATTATCTAATTTTAATTATCTTTATTCAATACCCCTGAATAAACTTAAAGTCATATTTCAGGGAAAGGCCAATGTTAAGCCTAAAGCTTCCTTTTTTAACTAATAATTTCTAGTAACCTTGCCCTCCAGGGTTACTTCTTATTTGTCCAAAGACACTCTCATACAAATAATACAAATAATACCGTGCTTAAATACCCTATGTTAAATAAAATCCATTTGTTTAAAACATAAACGTTGCTCAGAACAACTTGTATGATGACATGCATAAGCAAATTAAAATTATTCTCAAGTTGCATGGCTAATGTATCATAAACATTCCTGAGATTTAAAACAAGGATCATGGGCATATATATTTTTATGCTTCGAATTTTTGGCTACTTAATATAACATTAAATTTCTTACACCAGTAACCAACACATATCTAATAAAAGTTTCAAGAAATGTAACAGTTAAACATTCTAAGTGCCTTAAATGGCTGATATTTTAAAAAAAAAAGGATACAATCTATATAAAGATGAGTGAACCGAACTGGCAGAGCCCGGTTTCAACCCGAATTTAAGGAAAAGTTCGATTTGCCGTGAACCTGAACTGCATGTGGTTTGTGGCGAAATGCTGAAGACGAACCTAGTGAGATTTCACCGGCCCCACCCCACAGGTCGCGGCCAGCCAAGGAGAAGCAGAGAAACAAGGTCACTGCATCTGTCTGTGCTGGGATCATTATATTCCACCCTGTAGGTTTTTTTATTTTTTGGCCACATCTGTCTTGTTTAGCTGGCCCCTGTCACTGCGTTGGGGAACTTGGAGTACACAGTGATTCAGTGTTTAATACAGTTTTACAAAAATCAATCTTTTTTCACTTGACAAGAATTTTTTTTGGGGGGGACAGCTCTGTTTTAAGTGTGCACTCACAATCACTCTCTAAGTTGGGGTCCACTGTGCCTCAGCATTTAATACAGTTAAAAAGAACAATCTTTTTAACTTGCCAAGGATTTATTTTTGGGTGGGCAGCTCTGTTTTAAGTGTGCAGGCCCCATCTCTCTTAGAGAGTTAGGGTCCATGGTGCCTCTGTTAAATACAGTTTTAAAAGGGGGGGCAGCTTTGTTTTAAGCGTGCACTCACTGTCTCTCTGTAAGTTTGGGTCTACGGTGCCTCAGTGTGTAATACATTTGAAAGAAAAACAATCTTTTTCACCTGCCAAGTAATATTTTAGGGCACATCTGTTTGTTTTAGCTGGGCTGTGAGTCATTTTGGTGTGTGTGCTGCTATGAATATATATATATATATATATATTTTTTTTTTAATACTAAGTAAAATATCTAGGAAAGGAAGGGGTGGAGGAAAGGACTCCCCTTCAATTCCTTCTCCCACTAAGGATGTTGGTGCCAGTACTGTCAGCAGCATTGTGCCCAGGCTCAGTAAAAGTAGCACCCAGGCCCAGCCCTAGTAGTGGCAGCATCCATTTGCCCAGGCCTGCCATTGCTAGTAGTAGCAGCAGCAACAAAGTATGCGGTAATAGTAGAGCAGCAGTAATGTACTTGGTAGTAGGAGCAGCATCAGCAAGCCAGAGTTGTCCATTTCTTCCACTGGGCGTGTTTTTTTCAGACAATGCATCCATCGAATGGGTGACCCACTCTAACTCATCTCAGGAGGAGGAAGACTCTGATGCAATGACTTTGAGCCAGGAGCGAGTGGATTCTTCCTCCAATACAGCTATACATCACAATAAAAGAAGCCTTTCTCTTCCCCACCTAGTGACCAAAGAAGATCACAGGAAGGCATAGGGGAGGAGGCACATGATCACGGTGAAGATGACAGCCATCAAGATGGCGGTGGTGATGACATGACATTTAATTTTTGAGGGCTTACCTGCTACTGCCAGCCCTATACAACCACAGGTGTACACTATTGCTTGTAAAAAGCAATTACTTCTTTTCACTTTGCCAGAATGCAAACTGTGTTTCTTCTCCCCATTTTTTGTGTGCTTTAAACGATCAAAAACAACAGAGGGCTATTGAAATGCTAATTATATCATGGGTGACATTCTAATTTGCAGCCGCCAATTGCTAATTAGTCCACTAGAACATGTTTCTATACATCCTTGGGTGACTTCAGAGTGTTATAAAGGAACATTTTAGGGCCATCAGCCATTGTTTTTCCATGCATTTTAGATGAAAGTTCGTCCCTCAACCAAACTTTTGAAAAGTTTGCTGGTCTCTAAATATATATATATTTCTTAATCTTAAAATAATCATACACTTGGTTCTAACAGGGAATATTCAGACCTTGATGTAACCCGTGTCAATAAAGCCAGTTCTCATATCATTATCTCTTCATGGTTGCTGTTAAAAAAAAAGTATAAGACATAAGTATAAAAAAATTACTTTAACATCCCAGGCTGCCCTACTTTACTTCTATGGTACTAGTTATTTTTAGAAATCATTATTCAATATTTAACATATTGTATCTTAAAATAGAGTGCCTTCGGCTTCTCTCATGACTCTATAGAGAGCTTTTATAATTTAAAGACTGTTAAAAATTTAAATATAGGACTGTTGGGCTTAGGCAACTCCCAACTTTTGTTCGCCTCTGAGCATGACCCCGCCTCAATTATTTAAAAACAATTCATTTGCATATTTTATATATAATATTTCATATTTATATTAGTAATAAAGTTAATAAGAGAGAGTCTATGGTTTCTCTATGTTAAAATACATTTGTACTCAAATTTAATTGAAATTGTCAAAACTATCCATAAACCATACAAACATATCACATAATACTCAACAATATCGGTGAACAGCCAAAGTTCTTGATTTGTGTCTGTCTGATATACGTTAGGTGTACCAGTTTCACGTAACGGCTAGTTTCGTCTAATGGCTTCTTCAGCACCATTTATATTTGAATACTTGAATATTTGAAGAAAAGTCGAATACTTGGACAATCTATACAGATACCCACAAATAATTTGAGATGAAAAACAACTTTGGAATCCTTAACTCCATCTCTCTAAGTCCACCACTGAGCCGGGGAGGCCGATTCATCAATAGCGCCAGGTAGCGACAGATGAGCGACTGTAGCGTGATTTTTTCAGCGCCAGCCAGTATTCGCTGTGCTTGGCCGGCATTAGCTTGATGACAGCGACTCAGTCGGTGTGCGGTAATGTTGAATACGGGCTGGGGAGTCGCTGTTTCACAGGTCCAGCGTTGTATGTGAGCGCCTGACAACGAATGGCCAGAGCGAACGGCTAGCTTCATATTCATCAAAAAATCACGCTCCGAATGTGCTGTCGCTGTCCATTCCTTGTTTAAACCCCAGAGCGCTGGCGGCGATGTGTATTAACTAGTTTTTAACCCCTAAACAACCATATTTTTTTGAATGTAACATTATACATGGTTTTAGAATCATTTTGTAATATGAATACCGTATATACTCGAGTATAGGCCGACCCGAATATAAGCCGAGGCACCTAATTTTACCCCAAAAAACCTGGAAAAGTTATTGACTCGAGTATAAGCCGAGGGTGGGAAATGCAGCAGCTACCGGTAAATTTCAAAAATAAAAATAGATACCAATAATGTTTTTGAATACCGTATTTATTTCAAACAGTAAACTAGCTCTGTAAGTGGAAAAGAGGGTCAATAAAAACAATATGGCATCAACAATAACTTTAAAAGTACAAAAACCTTAGCTCATTCAGCAACCAAGCTACAACACAAGAGTTAAAATCCTTCAAAACTGGATTCCTCCTCATCATCTGTATTTCCAAACAGAGCTTCAGCATTAGCTGGTGTGAGGTTATCAGCATAGACATTGTCATCATCACTGAGTTCGCAGTCATCATCATTACTGCTGTCGTTGTCATACAAAGCGCTGTCTTCACTGCCATCCATAGCATTACTAATGCCACATTTCTTGAAGGCGCGTCGCACCATGTCCTCCGGAATCTCTTCCCAGGCATCACGAACCCACTTTGCTATCAAATCTAAGTCGGGCTTCATCAGATTTCCACCTTTTGTCAGTCGGGCTTGACCAGATGACATCCATTCATGCCACATCTTTCTCACACGGTCTTTGAAAGGTTTATTTAAACACACATCTAGCGGTTGCAATACAGATGTAAGCCCACCTGGAATAACGGCCAAAGTAATTTGAGAAGATTTTGCCATTTTTTTTATGTCATCAGATGTGTGGGCTCTGAACATATCCCAAACTAGCAATGATGCTCTTTTCTTTAAGGCTGCTCCTGGTCGTCCATTCCAAATTTCTTCCAACCATTTCTTTGTTCCGTCTTCATCCATCCAGCCTTTAATATGTGCGCGCACTGTAATTCGTGGTGGGAATTTCATCTTTTTAGGCAAGGTCTTTCTTTTAAAAATAATGACAGGCCGCAGCTTAGTTCCATTAGCCAAACATGAAAGAACAACTGTGAAATGGTTTTTTTCATTTCCTGTGGTTCTGAGAAAAATAGTTTTGTCTCCCAAACTTGCCACAGTTCTGTTGCTTGGAAGATCAAAGGTCATAGGTGTTTCATCCATATTCCCAATATCTCCCAGGTCATAGTTATGGATCCTTCTTTGCTTTATGATGAATGAATGGAATGACATCACTTTTTCATCAAGGTCTTTTGGCAACTTCTGTGAAATCTTTGTTCTTTGCCGCAAACATAGGGAAAACCTATTCATGAAGCGGGTACACCATCCTGCTGACGCAACAAATTTTTCAATGCCTGGTGCTTTAAATGTGTCATCTTTAGCCATTTGAAGGGCACGTAAGCGAATTCCCATGCGTGTTACGCAGTAACCATTTTGACGACACTCCATAACCCATTTATGCAATTCAGTCTCTAGAGCCCCATATGAAGTTGTTAAACCACGTTGCGCTTTTTTTGCCTTTGGAATCTTTTCCAAGTCAGCTTTCTTTTTCCGCCATTCCCTCACTTGTTTTTCATCAACACAAAATTCCCTACTTGCAATACTGTTATTGCTTTCTTCTGCTCTTGACACAACCTTAAGTTTGAAAGCAGCTTCGAATGACCTGCGTTTTTCTTTTGGTCCAGGATTACCGGTAGAAGTATTGGGATCCATTTCTAATAGGATAAAAAAAAGACTTTTACGGGTAGCGTACGGTATCTTTTGAGGCCTAATGCAGGCTGATATTACAAAAAGTGATGACATGACTGTTTGCATAGAGCAGCCTGTGTTAGGGCTCATAATATACGGTACATTCTACCAGTGTCCTGCCTGTGTCCATGAAATATACCGTACAGCCTGCCTGTGTCCATTATAGGAAAACTGTCACATACGGTAAGCATAACCGCACTAACCAGTGGCCCAGGCTGGTAGTGCGGTTTATGCTGAGTAAATACCTGGCTCCTGCCGTTTGATTGCCCGATCCGTTCTGCCGTTATACCAGTAGTTGATTGCCGCCTTTCTCTTCAGCGCGCCGGCTCCCTCTATACACCCGGAAGCGGCCGCTTGCCAGGCTGGACTGAAGCTGCGCCGGCCGCAAGCATCTTTCCCGTTAGCTTAAACCGGACGTTCAGCGTGATTTAATGAAAAGCCCAAACTCTTTAAAAACGGTTCCCCAGCATCTTAAATTAATATATTTAACATTTTTAGTCACTAACTTATTATTCTTTCCCCCACTAGGCTGCAACTCTGTTCAGGAATTTAACGGGCGCCTCCATCTTGACTCAGAAGCATCACACTTACAGAGGAGAGGAGAGTGGGATAAAGTACAGGGGGGCGGGTTATAGCTGTGCTTTGCTCAGACAGAGCAGAGCTGGGGTCAGGAAAAGGTCAGCAATCCCAGAATGCAGAGCAGCACAGTCAGGAAGCACTTCCTGTTTGCAGGCTGCCTGATGCTCCATGAGCCGCCATGTTGGATGTTTAAAGGCTCATAACATACAGTAGATGCAGGTAGGATGATTTTTAATGTGGACAATCTATATGTACAGGGTGTGGGAAACATATAAGATAGACTCTTATTCAGGGTGAGGGTCCGGATTAATGTGAGCAATCTGTATGTACAGGGTGTGGGTAACATATAAGATAGACTCTTATTCAGGGTGAGGGTCCGGATTAATGTGAGCAATCTGTATGTACAGGGTGTGGGTAACATATAAGATAGGCTCTTATTCAGGGTGAGGGTCCGGATTAATGTGGGCAATCTGTAAGTACAGGGTGTGGGAAACATAGTAAGATAGGCTCTTATTCAGGGTGAAGGTCCGGATTAATGTGGGCAATCTGTATGTACAGGGTGTGGGTAACATATAAGATAGACTCTTATTCAGGGTGAGGGTCCGGATTAATGTGAGCAATCTGTATGTACAGGGTGTGGGTAACATATAAGATAGACTCTTATTCAGGGTGAGGGTCCGGATTAATGTGAGCAATCTGTATGTACAGGGTGTGGGTAACATATAAGATAGACTCTTATTCAGGGTGAGGGTCCGGATTAATGTGAGCAATCTGTATGTACAGGGTGTGGGTAACATATAAGATAGGCTGTTATTCAGGGTGAGGGTCCGGATTAATGTGGGCAATCTGTATGTACAGGGTGTGGGAAACATACCAGTAAGATAGGCTGTTATTCAGGGTGAGGGTCCGGATTAATGTGGGCAATCTGTATGTACAGGGTGGGGAAACATACAAGTAAGATAGGCTGTTATTCAGGGCGAAGGTCCCAGATTAATGTGGGCAATCTGTATGTACAGGGTGGGGAAACATACAAGTAAGATAGGCTCTTATTCAGGGTGAGGGTCCGGATTAATGTGGGCAATCTGTATGTACAGGGTGGGGAAACATACAAGTAAGATAGGCTCTTATTCAGGGTGAAGGTCCCAGATTAATGTGGGCAATCTGTATGTACAGGGTGGGGAAACATACAAGTAAGATAGGCTCTTATTCAGGGTGAAGGTCCCAGATTAATGTGGGCAATCTGTATGTACAGGGTGTGGGTAACATATAAGATAGGCTCTTATTCAGGGTGAAGGTCCCAGATTAATGTGGGCAATCTGTATGTACAGGGTGTGGGTAACATATAAGATCGGACCCTCACCCTGAATAAGAGCCTGATTAATGTGGGCAATCTGTATGTACAGGGTGGGGGTAACATTGAATCTTACTACAATATCTTACCTGCTCCTCAGATGCTGCTTCTTCCCTCACACAAAAATGGCGGGCACGCTCACTTCATTAACTATGCCGGATGACGTAGTGAGCGAGCCCGTCATTTTCGAGTGAGGGACGGAGCAGTGTGACAGGCTTTGCTGGCCAATCAGGAGCTAGGTAGAGCTGATGAGGTGGAGGGGCGGGGTTTATAGCCGCACACAGCGAGGGCAGCTGTGAGCGGCGGAGCCGGCCGTGGCGGACTTAGAGCATTTTTTTTTTTTTTTCCTCAACATTCTGACAGGAGCGGTGGAGCGGAGGAGCTGCCGTGGGTGCGCGCCTTAGAAGAAGGCTGCTGACAGCAGGTACCGCCGTCCGCCGTCCGCCGTCGTCCCCCTCCGACTTCCTATCCCCCATCTAATGCCGGCTGTTGTGCGCTGCTGCCGGCACAGTGCCTGGCAGACCAGGCGGCCGCGGGTGCGGCCTATGCTGGCCAAAACGGACTCACTGCGGGCCCAAAGTCACACACTGACTCGAGTATAAGCCGAGGCGGCTTTTTTCAGCCCAAAAAGTGGGCTGAAAAACTCGGCTTATACTCGAGTATATACGGTACATTAATCTCAGACCTGTTAGATCAATTCTGCACAAATTTTTTTTTTTTTTTTTTTTTGACTTAAAAATAAATCCTAACATTGCAGAAGTGTTCTCCGATTTTTTGACATTAAAAAAATAAAAATAAAAATTAATCCAAATTAATTATGATTAATTATAGATTGCTCCATTGAAATGCATTGGACATCGCCAGGGAGCGACAGCTCATACCTGGCGCTGTGAGGGAATTTGCAGCGGCGCTGTTCGGTCCAGGCGGCTTCATGATGAATGCCGCGCTAGCCGTCGCTCTCGCCGGCGCTAGCCTCATTTTGCTTGATAAATGCGTCATTGTGAGCGCCGCCGGGCGTACTTGAGTCGGTAGTCGCCGTTAGCTGCCGCTACCTGGCGCTCGTCAGACACTACCTGGCGCTATCGCTTTATGAATAAGGGCCTTAGTCTGATGTGTCCTCTATATGGAGCAATACTCATTTATCATTATAATATTTGAATGTCATATTGGATTAAAAAAACAATTCTATAATTTTAGCAAAGTAACATATGTACATATAGAATGAATGGAATTACTTAGTAAGCCCATATATCCATTCATTTCAGACATATGAGCCAAGACTCACCTGCTGCAGTCCGTACACTTTTCACTGGGGGCCGTGATGAAATGCTACCATGTTTGTCATACCTGTATCTATATTAACCAGGTACCTTTTTATGGTGCTTTTTATTTCATGATTGAAAGCTCTCAATGTCTCACGTAGTGTGAACTGAGGTTATTCTATTCTATTATGCTGTTTTGGATAGAGATCTACCATACAATACTACCAAATATGAATGTTGCTGAAGAAGCCATTAGGCAAAATTAGTACACCTAACCTATATCAAACAGACAGTTTGATCAGTTTGACAGTTCAAAGGCGAACAAAAGTTGGGAGTTGCCTAAGCTCAACAGTCCTATATTTTGATTTAGCATAAAGCCAGAGTGTTAAACTTTACACAACTTGGTTGGACCTGTTATATATTAGCATTATTTCATTCTCATTTTTGTCTTCCGTTACTCTTTCCTATTTATTTTTTTTATGTATGAGGTTCATTACATGCATTTACTTTTCCTCTAAATAGTCTTAATCTGGTGTTTTTCTTTAGGTAATCCCGCTTAGTGGACAGGTCTATAAACTGACCTCATTTTTCATATGTCTACCTCTAAATATCCCTGATATAGATGGGGAAACTGTTGACTATTTTTTGTATCATATTCCCATATTCCCTAGATTTCTTCGAAGCACTTTTCCCCAAAGGCCCATGGCAACCCCTAGTGCCTTTCTGATTGCTGTCCCTGACAACCCATAAATCCACTCAAACCTGCATTTAAGCATTATGTGATCCCTGATTACAATATTTTATTGTACTGTACGAAACTTGTTCCCGTACCATACCTTCAGATCATTTTTCGTACACAATTCCATGCTTCGCTTAAAAGCTAGCGTTGTTATAGCATGCATCATTAATGATTCCCACTTCATATCACACTCAGCACCATATCAGCATTATACTACTATAGACTATTCTCAACAGCCGTTGTTCTTTTCTAACGTATGTTGATATGATCAAAATCTTAAGAGGCAGCAATCATAGTCAGCATTAATACAATACCACAGACAGGCAACAACTTACAGTACCAGAAGTTTCATCAGCCATTTCTGCAAAAATACAGACTATCCAGGATTTTATAGACAAACATGAAAGTCCCAGCACTGAATCACTGCTCACCTGTTGAAATGTCCTGACGTCGCATTCTTTCACCAGAAATGATGGGGAAATTGCTCATCTCTCCTTTGATTACATCATGGTGTTGGATTTATGACACCCTCTGATCACACATCACACAGACACATCATTCTGTGCAATGCTTAAGACATGTGCGTCTCACTCTCTCTCTTCCCTGTGAGGCACGTAACTTTTTTATTCAGACTTGTAACATACAGAAATGGACATTACTGTGTGGTAACCAATCATAGTACAAGTGACCTTGTGTCAGCTAGATTCACTATGATAGATAGTAACAACTGTTTGTGTCTCCTTGTGGAGGTTTCTCAGTAGCTCGTGCTATACAATATTCTATAGTAAGTGTGGCTGATTTTTACAAACACCTGTTACATTTAAGGCAGTCTTTTGAGTCAATAACTGCAGACTCAGACTACTGTATACAGCCTATAGCGTAGATTTTGTCAAACTTTTAACATTGCACAACCTGTATTTCCTTATAATGGTATACTTGGCCTTTGGTAATTGACTCTCTGAAGGTAAACAACTCTGAATGGAGGTTTATTCACCCAAATGCAGACCCCTGGCTGGGAGGTTTTCTTTATAAAACCTTTGGCCATGTTTTCTTAAAATATATTTATACATTTTGAGGCAAAGAAGAAACATAAATGTTTCCTTAACCCTTTAAGTGCTAAGCACATAAATTTGACGTGGTTGCTTCTCCAACCATTTACTCCTGCTAGAAACCCCAAAAAACACAATAGAAACACTCACCTGACCCCTCGATTGATCCAGCCGGTCCATCTCTTCACCCTGGGTGCCTCCGATCCCCTCACAGAGCTCTACCAGCTTCAGGAGAGTGCCCAAAGAGCCCATCCCCCCATTCCTGCCGTTCCTGTCTACTCACCTGTGGCCGCGATCCCTCCCGCCAGGTCTCCTCTTCATCTGGGGGGCCTGCAATCGCCCCCGGGCTCTTCTGCAATGAGTAGAGGCCCTCTCACCTGCTTCCACTTGACACATCGTATTTTATTGGTGGTGTGGATGACGTCATCCCACACCCACCCACCCTCAGTGGTGCGGGGGTGCTCACCAGAGAGGTTTGGAGGGGCAAGGGGCTGTAATCCCTTGCTTCCCCCACCCCCCTCTAGCGATCACCCGGGCAGCTGTCATTGGATTGCCATGGGACAGGATCGTCAGGGGACAGAGGAGGATAGGAGATGAGTTAAAAAAATATAATTTTTTTTTATCCCTGTGCATGTGTTTTTACATTTAACCCTTTGTGAACTGGTAGGGGATCCATGAGACTCCTATACCAGGCCCTGTATCCCCGGCTCCCCAATTACCTGCCCCCCCCCCAAAGCCCGGGGGGGCAGAAGAGCCCAGGGCCATTTTGGCTGTGCAGGCTTGTAACCTGCAGGGTGGGTGGCCACCAAGGTTTGCACCTGTACCCTGTTCTACAAGCACCCTTAGCTGATCCCAGGCTGGTTATGCTGGGTAGGGGGAACCTTACAACATTTTTTGTGTGGATTCTTAAGAATTTTTAACCCTTAAAATTCCCCCAAAAATACCAGCCCCCCCCCCCCCCCCAGAAATGGGGACCCCGTGCAATTTTTTTTATTTAACCATTTATAGTATGGATAGTAGTTTTTGGCTGAGTTTAGGCTTTAACATGGAATGTCTTGTTTGTACTTTTTCTAGTGTTTTTTATATTATATATTTTTCAGTTAAATTTTTTTTTTAAATTGTAGCACTTGCTTCAAATAAAAATACCATTTTGTGAATACTCACCAGTAAAATGGATATTATTGTGGTGTCACACACACCCCGCTTCCTGTAGTAATAACGTTCGGGTAAACCATCTCCAGATGTCATTGCAGAGAGAGAGATCTTGAAACTGGCCCCTCCCAGTCTATATATACCTGGGACCTCCCACTTAATCCCCAGTGTAATTGAAAAGCAGTAAGACAAGGTACCAGAAAATTAACCTTCAACGAAATTATAGCTTCAACAAATAGAGAAAACCAGGATACTAAAAAGGGCGGGTGAAGCGGGGTGTGTGTGACACACCAATAATATCCATTTTACTGGTGAGCATTCACAAAATGGTATTATTCTTTGTGTGTCACACACACCCCGCTTCCTGTAGTAATAACGTTCGGGACATCCAAAAGCAGTGTCCCTAAAGGGTGGGTATCCAGCAGGAAGATGAAGCATAACTCAAACCACTGCAGTTTGCAGAACTTTGCGGCCAAACACAGCATCCGAACCTTCTAAAACTTTGAAAAGGTATGAACCGAAGACCAAGTAGCCCCCTTACAAACTTGTTCAACAGAAGCCTGGTGCTGAAAAGCCCAGGACGCACCAATAGCACGAGTAGAATGAGCAGTGATACGGAAGGGAGGAACTTTTCCCTTAGCCGTATAGGCACCAATAATGGCTTGGCGAATCCATTTACTAATGGAAGATTTAGCCGGGGCCAAACCCTTCCTAGGCCCACAAGGTACAATGAAAAAGGCATAAGTCTTACGGAAAGAAAACGTAGCACGCAAATAAAAATGAACACAGCGAACAACATCCAAACAGTGCAAAACCCTCTCCTTGTCATTCTTGGGTTTAGGACACAAGGAGGGAAGAACAATGTCCTGATTCAGATGGAATGCAGAAACAACCTTAGGAAGAAAATCCGATTTGAACCGAAATACCACCTTATCTTGATGTTTCTCAAGGTAGGGCGCCTGAATGGACAAGGCCGCCAACTCAGAGACACGCCGAACCAAGGTGATAGCCACAAGAAAGACTACCTTCTGAGTCAAAGTGGAAAGAGCAATATCCGACAAAGGCTCAAAGGAGGAGCCTGAAGAGCAGACAAAACCAAATTCAGATCCCAACCAGGTAGCAACGCCTTCCTAAGAGGCCGCAGATGCGTAACCCCCTGGAAAAAAGTCTTGACCAACGGATGAAGCGCAAAAGCCTTCTGAAAGAAAATAGACAAGGCAGAAACCTGCCCCTTCAAGGTACTAAGCTGCAGACCAGCATCCAGTCCAGATTGAAGAAAATCCAGAATTTTGGAAACATAGAAGTCTCTGCAGGGCAAAGACCTAGCCTCACACCAATCGATGTAAGAACGCCAGGTTCTATAATAGATAGCAGAGGAAGACCTTTTTTGAGCACAGATAAGAGTCTTAATAACTGAGTCAGAAAGACCTTCCTCCTTTAAGATGGAGGTTTCAGCAGCCAAGCCGTCAAAGCCAGCGTTGGTAAATTGGGATAACGCAGCCAACCCTGAGTGAGAAGATCCGGCCGCAGAGGAAGCTCGAACTGGTCCACTGCCATCCGAACGACGTCCGCTAACCACATTCTTCTTGGCCACCTTGGAGCCACGAGAATCAACTTTCTTAACACTCTTCCTAGCAAGGGAATCGGAGGGAACAAATACAGGAACCCCAGTGTTCGCCAGCTCAGAGACATGGCATCCACCGCCAGAGCCAGAGGATCCTGAGACATTGATACAAAAGTCGGAAGTTTGTAATTGTGACGAGAGGCAAACAGGTCCACCTCCGGTGTTCCCCACCGAAGACACAGAGCCTGAAAAACCTGAGGATGGAGAGACCATTCCCCCAGACGGGAGGAGCATCTGCTTAGAAGGTCTGCTTCTGTGTTTTCCACCCCCGGAATGTAAACTGCCGACAGGCAAGGAACATGAGCCTCCGCCCAGGTCAGAATCAGGGAAACCTCTCTGAGAGCTCCCAGACTGCGAGTCCCTCCCTGATGATTGATGTAGGCAACCGCCGTCCTGTTGTCCGAACGCACCTGAATCGGAAGGCCCCGGACATGGTGAGTCAGAAGAGAAAGAACCAGACGGATAGCTCTCAGCTCCAGAACATTGATGGGCAAGTGAGCCTCTCGAGGGCCCCACTGCCCCTGGAACTGAAGATCCTTCCAGAATCCCCCCCAACCCGAAAGGCTGGCGTCTGTGGTGACAGTCTCCCATAGAGGAGTCAGAAAGGACTTGCCCTTCAAGAGATTGTTCGAAACCAACCACCACTGAAGAGACTGCCGGACCAGGGAGGACAACTGGAAGGGTTGGTCCAATGAGCGTGGACAACGGTCCCAAGACGCCAACAGATGCATCTGAAGCGTCCGAGTGTGAAACTGAGCAAAGGGAACTGCCTCGAAGGAGGCTACCATCAACCCCACCAGCCTCATCCCCAGACGGATGGACGGTCGAGGATTGGAGAGAAGAAGCCGAACCAAATCCTGAATCAAAAGTATCTTCGACTGAGGTAGAAAAACACTGTGCTGACAAGAGTCTATTGTCATCCCCAAGAAGGACGCCACCCTGGCCGGAGCCAGGGAGGACTTGGGATAGTTGTTTACCCAACTGAAGCTTTCCAGCGTAGAAACCACCATGCTGGTGTCCTTCTCCGCTTGATTGAAGGAAGGAGCCATGATGAGAAGGTCGTCCAGGTAAGGCAAAATTCGAATGCCTTGAGTTCTGAGAATGGCTATCACCCCTGCTAGAACCTTGGTGAACACCCTTGGCGCCGAGGTAAAACCAAACGGAAGAGCCACGAATTGAAAATGCCGATCCTCCACCATGAAGCGCAGAAAGCGCTGATGGACCGGGCAGATGGGAACATGCAGATAAGCATCCTTTATGTCTATGGACGTCATGAAGTCCCCCTGCCGAAGAGAAGTGATGGCTGAGCGCAGAGTTTCCATGCAAAACTTCCGTGACGAATGAACCTGTTGAGGAACTTCAGATCCAGGATAGGGCGCACCGATCCGTCCCTCTTGGGCACCGTGAAAAGATTGGAATAGAAACCGAGACCCAATTCCGAAGTTGGCACCGGATGGATGACCGCCAAATCTAGAAGATTCCCTACCGACACTCGGAGTTCTTGGGCGACCAAAGAATCGGTAGGTATTCGGGACCTGAGAAACCTTGAGGGAGGACGGGACTGGAACTCCAGTTTGTAACCGGACGTCACCACCTCCCGAATCCATCTGTCCGGGACCGCCCGGACCCAAGTCTGGGAGAAGTGTCGCAACCGTCCCCCCACCCTCACGGGTGAGGGCGCCCCCTCATTGCTGAGGCTTGGGCGTGGACTTAGGCTTAGAGCCCCACGAATGACCGGAACGGCCGCGGCCTCACCCCCAGTTCCAGCTAGTGCCCCTGGTAGCAGGAAGGGAGGCCCCTCTGCCTGCCCTGGCTCCCCGAAAGGAAGGATTGAAAGAAGAGGTTCCTCGAAAAAGACGCCGCGGCTTCCTGCGCTGAGGCAACTTGCCTCCCTTGGTGACTGAATCCAACTTGTCACCAAACAGGCGTAAACCCAGAAAAGGAAGGGCTGTAAGTGATCTTTTAGCACCAACGTCCGCCGTCCACTGACGGAGCCACACTGACCGCCGAATAGCAACCAAAAGAGCAGATGTCCTGCCACACATGGCCATAGCATCATCCTGGGCGGCCAGAACAAAAGAAGCAAAAGACTCACACAATTGAAGAGAGGTAAACTCCTCACATTCCGGATCAAGATCCACTTACAAATTTTTGATCAAGGCTTTAAGAGCCAATAGGACAATGGAAGAAGCACATACCGGACGCAAGGTCGAACCGGCACTGATGAAACCATGACGAGCCAGATGATCGATTCTACGATCCTCTACATCCTTAATTGTAGTAGTGTCTGGTGAATGCAGCACTGAAGAGTTAGAGAGCCCCAAAACCGGTGCATCAACGTCTGGGGGATTTATGCTATAAGCTACCCGGGATGCCCCTTATTCATTAATGAAAGTCCCGGGAGTGGGAGGATTTTTGTAACCCAAAATAAGACTAGCCAGGTATATCAGACTGGGACACCCATGCAGCAGGGGTATCCCAAATCTGGAAAGACAGAGAAAACACTGTAAAATTCATGAATAAACCGCACATGCACACATGCACACAGAGAAATACACAATATTATCCAATAAAAAAACTAAATATATATATATATATATATATATATATATATATATATATATATATTTGAATTTAAATAAATATGGTCACATGCATTTGAAGCATGCTGATGGCTAACTAAAGGATCAAGCATGAGATACAATGCATAATGAAAAGAAACCACCATGGCTTGTTATAACTGACAAAAAAACCTCCATTCTATACTTATATGGACCACAGCATAAAGTCCTCCAATGGGAATAAGAACTCATTGAATGTGATATAGAAGAGAAGGAACTATAATAAAAAACCTTTTTTAAATGGCCGCAGCAGAAAGAGGCAGCGGGAACAGAGCACAGAAGTTACCTCACAGGCCGGTGCAAGCGTTCCCACAGCTGAGAAAAGACGGGCAGGCCAGAGAGCGCGCGCGAATCGCTCTTACCCCGCCCCGCCAGCCAATCACCGCACAGCACGGGCCGAGCGCGGCCCCGCCCCTTAAGCACGGATTACCTCAGAGAGGTAAAAAAATGACGGCAGCGCCATTCAGAAAAGCCAAAAACCTGACCCGGTCTGAGATGGGAACGCCGCACACAGTCACACACACACAGATTAAAAGACGCACACACACACAGACACGCGCGCACCGACGCCCACATATATAAGTACCAAAAAATTACCTCAGGATAAAAAGACTAGCATATGCCAGAAAAGACCCCTCAACCCCCCCTCCCCCCTAACGGACTTCCCCACCAAAAAGGGGAGGCCATGAGAAGGAGAGAAGAGATATGGGGACAACGGGACGGGGCATCCCAAAATCCAGGTCACCAACCGGATAACCACTCTGCCCCAATAATGGGGACTAGTGGAGGAGATAAGCTCCTAGGCACCACTAGGTGCCGGCTACCATTACCCAGTCAGCAGCCGAAGCTGGGAGGCTTCCGATAGTTACAAAATACAAGCAAAAAAAGAACTGGGCAGAAATAGACCGGGGGGATGCCAGGGTGTAACCCCGGCTACCTGCAAGCAGGAGACCTCTTTCTTCTGTCTTGACGCATCTTGCAGAGAGAGAACACTGGGGATTAAGTGGGAGGTCCCAGGTATATATAGACTGGGAGGGGCCAGTTTCAAGATCTGTCTCTCTGCAATGACATCTGGAGATGGTTTACCCGAACGTTATTACTACAGGAAGCGGGGTGTGTGTGACACACAAAGAATACATTTATTTCATATAAGAAAACCATATTGCGCGTGAAAGCCCAATTTCTCCTGATTACAATGGTAAAACATATATATCGGTCACCTGTTCCTGCTCAGGAGACCCCACAAACTCAAAGGGAGGACTTTATAACATTTTCAAATAAAATACAACTACTATCCACACTATAAAGAGTAAAAAATAACATAGGGCTCCCCCTTCCAGGGGTCCCTTAAAAAATCCCCCCAAAAATGGCGTGGGAGCCCCCCTACCCAGCCCAGTGGCGAGCTATGGAGGCTTGTGGAACAGGGAGCCAGCTTTGGTAGCCCCCCCGTCCTGAGGGCTACAAGCCCATGTGAACTTGTATAGGGGTCTCATGGATCCCTTACCAGTTCACAAAGGGTTACATTAACCACAGACACCAGAGAACATGGCTTTTATTATTACTGCCCTGGTGATCCTGTCCTGCAGTGATCCCATGGCAGATGCTTGGTGATCAGAGGAAGGGTGTCTCAGGAGGCGAAGGATCACAGTCCCTTGCCCCTGTAACCTCTCCCCTCCGATCACAAAGCACAACTGAACATTTTCAGGTGGGTGTGGGGGATGATGTCACGGGTGACATGATTTCAGGGGTGACATCATCCACTCCACCCACAAAAGGCAGAATTAGCTACTACGATAGTGGTAGAGGGCCCATTTTGGGCAGAAGAGTCCTGGGGGGATTAGAGGCTCCCCGGGTGAAGAGGTGATGGCCACAGGTGAGTAAATGTCTTTTTTTCTTTTGTAGACGTCAGCAGTGGCGGCAGAAGAGGGAGGGCCCTTTTGGGTGAGGAAAAGACCCGGCCAGATCGAATGAGGGGTCAGGTGAGGTGTTTTTTTACTTTGTTTTTACTGTAGCAGGGGCAAAGCCAAGCCATTGATTCTATGTGTACTTAAAAGGAGGGGAAGCAAGCACATAGAAACTATAGGCTTGGCACTTAAAGGGTTAATGGTAGTAACCATGGAGATTTGCATTTAAGAGTGATTACATGGAACATGGTGGAATGCAGAATCAGGACATGGCTGGATGCTGAGACCCATGGATCAGGTAGAATGGAGGAACACACGGTACAGGGTAGATGCAGGGCTTGGAACAGGAACACTGCTAGGCGCTGGAAATCACAGAACAGACAGAATGTAGTAACACACATGAGAAGCTAAATGCGAGAACACAAAGCTAGAATTTGAAACAATGGTAGGGCAAACTAAGTCTAAGGCTAAAATGTTCTATTATTGAAGCTGATGTATTTTCTATATGAAGCTGCCGTAAATATATGCTTGTAGTCTTGTGGTAAATCATACCCCCCAAGTGTCTCAATTTTTGGAGTACAATCCCACTTTGGGGTCCTTGTCCCATCGTGCCCCTGTGTTGAGACCGAGATGCTTAGCAGTGAGTATGTCACTTTAAGGTGTCCTGCGGGCAAGCATGGTGCCGGTGCTTTAACTGGCCCTGCGCGGCAGAGGATGGTGCGGCCACTCTAAGAAGTCCACGATGGCTGAGTACCTGGAAGGAAGTTGATGGGGCAGGCACGATCAGTGGAGCTGGAGATGGGCCCTTGTGATATACGTATTGGCCGTGTGACACTCATTGCTGGAGGCTGATGCGGCATTGAGGTGAGCAGTACTGCACTGTGTGAGTCTGGTGAGGCGGCATAGAGAGAGAAAGACCTGCATGGGGGCCTGCATATAGGAGGCTTGTCTGTGTGTGGAGGGCTTGGCTTAGTGGGGGGGGGCTTGCCTGTGTGGGTGTGAGTGGGGGGGGCTTGGCTGTGTGGATGCATGTGGAAGGGTTTGGCTGTGTAGGTGTGTGTGGGGGGCATGGCTGTGTGTGTGGGGCTTTGCTATGTGGGTGTCTATGGGGGCTTGATTGTGTGTGGGGAGGCTTGGCTGTGTGGGGGGGGGGGCTTGCCTGTGTGGGTGTGTGTGTGTGTGCGTCCAGTTTCAGTTTGGGGCTCTCCTAGGCAGAAAAGGGTAAATCCCTTCAAAAATCACAGTTGAACAAGTGTAGCGCAAAATAGTGAAAAATAGTCTGGCAACAGAGGGTGACAAAATCTCTAGGTAGGCTGGCACTGAACTGGTTAAAAGATATGCTTAGTGCATGAATGCTATAGCAACAACTAACATGCAGGCCCATGGGGTCTCAAGAAAAAAAAAATCTTCCTCCTAAGAGGAGAACCAGCACAGCCCGTAATTAGAAGATAATCAATTTTGTTGTGATTTTATTATGATATGATTAGAGATGAGCGAACCGGTTCGGACGAACCGGAATTCGCTCCGAATTTCAGGAAATATTCGATTCGGCACGAACCCGAATATTTTGTGGTTCGTGCCGATCAAATTTTTCCTGAAATTAAAAAAAAAAAAATGCCAGCATGGTGGGAGCGGGCCGGCCGGTTCCGCTGTCAGCGGGCCGGCGAAGCCGGCCCGCTGACAGCGGAGCCGGCCGGCGGGCCGGTAAAGCCGGCCGGCCCGCTCCCACCATGCCGGCATTTAAAAAAAAAAAAAAAAAAAAAAAAAGCCCTCTGATGACGCGCCCTCAGATGACAGCTGAGAGCGGCGCCGGCCTCCACGCTCCGGACCTGCAGGTAAGTGTTTGCTTTTTTTTGAAATGCCGGCATGGTGGGAGCGGGCCGGCCCGCTCCCACCATGCCGGCAAAAATGCTTTTTTTTTTGTTTTTTAAATGCCGGCATGGTGGGAGCGGGCCGGCCGGCTTTACCGGCCCGCCGGCCGGCTCCGCTGTCAGCTGATGATGTATTATTATAAAACCAGATATAACACAAAGAGACAATCTAAAAACAAAGCGTTATCCCTCCCTGCCCCCTCACTACACACTTGCAGTGAAAAAAGCAATAAAGGCCACAATAATAATATGCAAACATAAACCCGCCTATATAATGTGAAATATACAGAGCAAGAAGTTGGGGATGGTTCTCTTTTATATACTTATATAAAAAAACAACTAATAAAGAACACATAATGCTAAACAATCTGTCTGTTGGTAGTGTAAATACAGTCATTTAGTTTGTCTTAGCAGTACAGTTAGACATACTGTATTAGTAATTTTATTTTGCTGTACAGCATGTGACCCTATTAGCAGTTACACTGCCAAAACCTAGTTCTGCTGAGTATCATTGAAGATTGTGACCTGCAGTATGCTGATGTATCGGTATTTGGCTGTTATTGATAGCGCAATATACAGGAGTGTCAGACTGCAAGGTCAGTCATGAGAAGAATGACATTTTCTGCATGGGTAGAGATTGTAAGCTTTGAACTTCCAGGCGCATTTCCAATAGCAGGAAATGTAATACTATTTAACCCTTTTAGTGAAAACTACCTGAGTTTCACGTAGCTGATTTTAAATCCCCAACAAAAAGTATAAAATGTAAAAACTCACCTGACCCCTCGTTGGATTGGGCCGGGTCTTCTCTTCACCCGGGGGGCATCTGATCCCCCCCCCCCCGGGGCTCTTCTCTCTTCAGGAGAGCACCCAAAATAGCACCCCCCGCTTTGGCTGATGGCACAATTAACTGTAAAAAAAAAATGACATTTACTCACCTGCGGCTGCAATCCCTCCCACGGGGTCTCCTCTTCACTGGGGGGGCCTCCGATTGCCCCCCCCCGGGCTCTTCCGTGGTGAGGAGAAGGCGAGAAATCGCCCTCTCCCTCACATCCTGGGTTGCGGCTGCTAGCCATGCCCCTTGGGGGCGGTGCCGGGTGACGTCATTTATGACAGCCAGCAGCTGGCTTTTCTCACCCTCACCTGAGCCGATCAGTCTTGCCGGGTGCTCGTAGGGGAGGGGTTGAAGGGGGGTAGAGGGCTGTGATTCCTCGCCCCCCCAGCCTCCCTCCACCGAGCACCCGACAGCTGTCATCGGGGATCGCCTAGGGACAGAGGAGGTAAGTAAGGAAATAAAAATAAATGTCATTTTTTTATTATGTGTGTGGTCTGTTTATTTTTACAGTTAACCCTTTGTGAACTGGTAAGGGATCCATGAGACCCCTATACCAGTTCACAAGGCTGGTGGCTGGCAAGTCATCTGTGGCTAGCGGGTGACTTGCCATTAACTCCCAGAACCCCCAATTACCTGCCTCCCCAAAGTCCAGGGGGGCAGAAGAGCCCGGCCCACGGATCATAGCTGGTCCCGGGCTGGTTATGCTGGGTAAGGGGGACCCCATGTCATTTCTTTTGGGGGTTTTAACCCTTAAAATTTTTCAACCAAAACAATGGCTTGCTTTCAAAAATGGTTTTCTCTTCGCTGCTATTCCATAAAGGCCAGATTGAATACAATAATAATAGTTGTCCCGTGGACAAATTGTCTCACATGAGCTGGAATCTAGGAATTCTATGTGTATACTTGTGTGCACAGAAGGATTTGTAAACAAGTGAAATGCACCAGTAAACCAGGGGGCAGTGAGTGCACATATGCCTGGAGTGGTGGGCTATCTATGGAATATGTCCTGCAATGTTTTGGTCACAAGTCAATTCTTTTGACCACTAAGCCATGGCTGCCCCTTAAAGGGGTCTAGCTGGGATGAGGGATTTGGGACATTTAACCCATCTTTGCAGTGAGACAAGTACAAGCAGTGAGTGCACACATAACTTAGCAACAGCACCTGGGGAGCAGTTGAAGGGTTAGGTGCCTTGTTCAAGGGCACTTTATTCATGTCCCGACTGGGTACCATCCTGCCACCATCCTGCCTCTCGACTTCCGGAAATTGGTCACACTGGATTTTATTTAGGAGTATCACAGTACAGGGGGCTAAATACATATGCATGCCATACTTTTTTTTTTTCATTGGAAAATCATGTATCATTTTCTTTTATTTGCTTTTTAGTCAAATACATTCAAGTTTGTTGTTGTTGTTACATTTACTGTATGTTGTATCTTTGGAGAGCTGGAATTAAAGGCCTGATTTATCAAGCATTTCTGCCAGACTATACCACATCTGTGCAAATTTAAGTGTTGCAAATTATAACTGATTTGTTATCAACTCAATTTTTCAGCATGTTGCTGCAAACCTAATATTTTAAGAAATGTGTTTTTTCAGGTGCAGAAACATGCGCCAGTGTGTCTATTTTGCACCACTATAATTTGAATCAATGTTGATTAGTCTGGCAGGAATGCTTGATAAATCAGGCCCTAAATGTCTATGAAATGTACGGGTCTTAAAAGCAATTGAAATATTATTTTCTGTAAATGCTTAGTACATGCTTCATATGCGTCACTGGATGTATCCATGCTGGATTTGGATATTTTAAGATGATTCAATAAACTACGCTTTTAGAACTGGATGCTGGCAACACCTCTTTTGAATAGTTAATAGAGCTCCACATTTGAAAAACTCAATTGCCAGTAAATCCAATATTACAATTTACATGTATTTTAAATTGACACTTGCCAACTAACATCACACAGCCCAACTGTACAATGTTTTTAGTTCTTTTTCCTGTACATTCCTGCTGCTTCTACCGAGACCCCGCTCTGAGCTGTGGTTCTGATACACAGGACTTGCTCTTGATGGCACAGAGAAAATAACTACTAATCCAACAATCAAAACATCCAACTTTAGAGGCTACAAACCTAGAGGACCCCCTCCCAAAATGATTACAGACCTGATGGGCAAGAACCAAAATGTAAACCTGGCATCCATAACACTAACTCCAGAACAAAGGGCTGTACCCAATGTACTACTATTTAAACAAATTTGAATTGACTAAGGAACTTCACTTGTTTGCCAGGAGGGTAATACTCCGCCACCAACACAGAGACAAAATAACACAGGACCTTACACAAGGAGACCAAGATTAATTAGAACTTTTACAAACACTAGATCAAGACAGAGACACAGAACAATGTCAGAACACATCACAAAGATATAATAACTCCATCACCAGTAAAGGCCATTAGAAAGACCTCTACCTATTTCCCCCTGTTACAAAGTAATGCAAGTATTAAAACTTTCGTGTATTTGGTGACATAGGACATCGAACACCTAGATACTAAAGGCCATAGCCCGAAAACCTTACGCCATCACAAAAGAAAGCATTTAAACAATTGGAAACCAACAGAGAAATTGTCATATAGCCTGCTGACTAGGGAGTAACACAATGATAATGTCAAGACCACAATAAGAAAGAATGTGTCAAAAGATACTTGATAACAAATAATGGTACCAAAAATACCTCCAACAAGACTAGCCAGGGACCAGGAAGAATACAATAACATAATTAACAATGTACTACAATATGAAATAACAGACAAAAAATGTGTCCATTTCCGCTGCCCTCCCCTTTGGACCATGTGTGGAACTGACGTAGGAAAATGCAGGGTCCGGAAGAGAGAATGGGAAGAAGCACGGGGGTGGAGTGTCCTGCAGCTTTCCTCAGCAAGGTTCGCACCACAAACTGCAGGCGACTAACCTTCGCTGGTCTGTAGCTGTGCTGGTGGTAGCTGCCGGGCTCTTGTGTCCTCCCTGCCCTGTCCGGCCACCATGCTCGTTGGGATGGACCATTCTCTTCCTCCCCGAGTAGTGCCAAGTAGTGCCAAGATCTCGGCGGTGTGGGCAGGGAAGCGGTGGCGGCCATCTTGGTTAGGGCTGTTGTGCTGGATTACACCCCGATTGTTGCACCGAGAGGCAGTGGTGGCAATGTGTCTGTTCTTTACCCGGGCTGTGGCGGGGACAAGATACTATGCAGCAGTGAAATGGAGGGGGGCTGGATCCTATGTGAGCCTGTCTGCACAGCCATACATGGGGGTAATTCAAACCTGGTAAGGATCCATTATTTCTGCAGAGAGCTGCCAATGTCCCAGGCATCTGAAATACTATGGCAGAGAAAGAAAGTGAAAAGGCTTCTGAGAAGCAAAAACCTGCAAAAGTGAAGGAGAAGGCAGCTAAATATTGTCCCTCATGTGGCATTAAATTATTAGATAGTCATAAGAAGTCACTTTGCAGGGCCTGTATGGATAAAATTGTACAGCATGAGACTCCTAATTGTATGCAGTTCTTACAGAATTTCTGTAAGGAGGAAATACAGAGCTCTATAGATCCTACACCTCCAGCTCCTTAAGTTGTTCCCAGGGGTGAAGATTCTAAGGCGGAAGAAGGAAGACATGGCCTCTAGGGAGGGATTGAAATCCCAGGAGGGAGATAATGCTGAGTCCTGTAGCTCTCTGGTGCTTAAGAGCCATAACAATTCCTCTTTGCCGCAGAAGACACGGACCAGCTGCTGGAGGTGATTGAAGATATCTTGAAGAAACAGAAGCCAGTACAGCAAAATACTATAGAGGATGGGCTTGGTTGACTGCAAGGGGTTTTACCAGTCCATCGTTCTGTAAAAGAGATTTTTTTCAAAGACGAGGAAATACTCTGACAGGAAGTTCTTTATTCCTAAAGCTTTTAAGAGATGTTTTCCCTTTGATGAGAAAGATTCCAAATTTTGGGACTGTGCCCATAAAATAGTGGCCAAAATATATTGCAGGTCGGAGTTTCCCCTAGAGGATTTAGGCACGCTGTGGGATCAATGGATAAAAAGATGGATTTGTCCCTGAAGAGGGCCTGGGAGGTAACAGCAACAGGCTTCAAGACGGATGTAGCATCTCTTGTTGTGGACAGGTCCATGAGAATCAGTGGATTTTGGTCCTGCTGAATCCTTAGAGTTTTCTTTGTGCTTGAGAAGAGCATAGATTTCCCCTGTGATGCCTCTGTCGAGAGTCTAAGGGTAGCTACAAAATCCACTGCCTTGACAACTACGGATTGCAGAGCCTTGTGGCTGAAACCATGATCGGGAGATGCCACTACAAAATCAAAGCTCTGCTCTCTTCTGACTGAAGGGAGGCACTTGTTCGGCTCTCAGCTGGAAATGATATTGGAGATGGCTGCTGATAGACAGGTCTTCCCATCTAGGAAGAAGAAATTCCTCTTTAACTCAGACCCCAAGTCCATTGAATCCTCCAGCTCCAGGCACTAGGCCTCCGCCCAGGGTCGGGGGAGACTTAGATCTTTTGCAGATGCATGGGACACTATTAGGGATCTAGTCTGTTGGCTATAGGTTTGAAGTCAAGGGGGCTTCACCTCAATCTTATAAGGTCACTTCCAGAAGGTCTTCCCCCAGCTTCAGTCTGCCATTGAATCTTCCCTGAGAGGCTTAATTGACTAGGGCGTCTTGACGCTAAAGAACCCTAAAGAATCAGAAAAATCCTTGGAATTTCAATTTTTCCAGTTTATAAGCCATTGGGGAAGATCTTAAAGACAATTTTCAGGCAAATAAAAATAAAAGCTATATCCACCTTTCCCACCATTTCTCCCACACAGACCATCGCTCCTAGTCCACTCACTGCAATGGAGGGGGGCTTGGCAGCTCACCGTGACTGATGCACCGCCACGTTGGAGCGAGACAGGAAGGGAAGCCCAATGAGAAGCCAGGATGTCAGGACATATTCGTTTGGGCGGCGCAAAACCTCCTAAGAGGTTCATCTGCAGAAAATATATACTTGGACTTTTTAAGCAGGCACATTCTGGATTCAGGGAGTGGACCCAAAACAAAAAAGTCTTTCTTCAGCTCACATCCATCTGGGGAACTCCGAGCATGGATGTGTTTGCTTCCACTAGAAACAAGCAGATGGAGCCCTTTTTTCTCTCAATCTAGGTGGACTCACTAGAAGCAGTAGACGCACTGATTGGCGGACCTGAGGCTGCTATACATGTTCCCATTGCTCCCCTTGATACCCAGAGTGTTGAGCAAGAGTCAAAGAGAAAGTGCAGATGTAATCCTGAATTTGCCAAATTAGCCGAAGAGGGCCTGGTTTGCGCTGTTGGAGAAGCTAGCTCAAGGGAGGATGTAGCTGCTACCTCCAAGTCCGGATCTTTTTTAACAGGGTTAAGTGTCCCACCCGGAAGACTCAGCACTAAAATTGATAGCTGGGAGTTTGAACAACAATTGCAGAGACCCTGGGGCCTGTCTGATCCAGTGATTAATACCCCAATCAACTCCCAATTACAGTTCCTTTCTATCAGGTCTCCTTATTACAGGGTGCTTCCAGACAGGATAGTTCTTAGTCTGGACCCATCCTTCCTTCCTAAGGTAGCATCCAAATTTCATAGGGTACCAGAGATAGCTCTTCCATCCCTAGATCCGGATTTAGGTGAAGGGGGAAGGGGTGGCTAGACCAACTCTAGCAAGATGGATCAGGTCAACAATCTCTTACGCCTACGGAGAGGAAGATCCGGCACTACAATTTAAGGCTCACTAAACTAGGGCAGTGGCAGCCTCTTGAACAGTGAGCCGGGGCTATGCCTCTGGAGGAAATCCGCAGGGCCGCTACTTGGACCAGCTCTGACACCTTCATCTGCTGGATATCACCAAGACTAAAGACTTAGCCTTCGACCGAACTGTCCTAACATCTGCTTCCCTCTCATTAGGTATAATCTCATGTGTTGTCGTTGAACACAAGGGAAAGCGGTTAGGTTATGTTCTTTCCCTGAAGTTCAATTGCAAGAGGGGTTACACGCCCCTTTGTAGGTATAGTTTATGAAATGCTGCAGTTTGGATTCTATGTTATTACCTTGAGGGGGAATGTGTCGAGTGAAATTTATGTCCAGGAAAGAAAAGGTGCTATCTTAGGTGTTGTCATTGAACTTCAGGGAAATAACATCACTGGTAAGTAATTTCTGCTTTACCGCAAACCAACAGCAGCCAATAACATGTTACAAGCAACACGTGCAAAATGCACTCAAAAAGAGCATCTCATATGGGGAATACTTACAGGCAAGATTAAATTGCACATCCCTAGACTACTTTGCAGTCTGCAGCAGATTGCAGCAGATAGTATTAGAGAGCGATTACTGAACAGGGGGTATACCAAAAAGATCCTCAAGCAGGCAAAAAAAGAAAATAAACAAGAGTCCACCTCAAAGTTGCCATTAATAGTAACACTCAACAACACCAGGATATCAGTGAAATATTCCCAAAACACTGGTACATTCTCACACCTAAACTCCCTTGGTCCCCAAAAATCCTCAATTAGTCTTCAGGAGATCGAAATCCATAAAAGACTTCCTAGTCAGAAGTCTTTGTACAGAGACAACAGAAGGAGCCTGCTGTAAAGTAAAAGGCATCTACAAATGTGAAGGTTGCAGTTCTTGCAGGTACATAAAACAGAGGAAAACATGAACATGTCAGAGATATCAAGAATAAGACAATGACCACACCAGTAGAACACTTTGCCCTTAAACGCAACGCTAACCCAAAATATCTACCGTTCCAAGCCCTGAAAGGATCCATGACAATCCCAGAGGAGGGGGCATTCATTACAATGTGAAACTAGATGGATCAAGTTCAAGTTTATCGGTCACATGCAGGATAGATGTATGCTTATCCCAGGCATGTTTAAATTCACTTACTTTGATTTTTCAACTATGTCTGCTGGAAGTTTGTTCCAAGCATCTACTACTCTTTCTGTAAAATAATATTTTCAAGCCTTGCTACTGAGCTCCAGGTTGTGCTCCCTTGTTCTATCATTAAAATGGGCCAAGAAACCTGATTTTCACAATCTCAAGTTTTGGTCTGTCCCCCTGGGGCACCCCTTGGGCTCACGCTGCGCTAGAGCAGCCGACTTGAATCCTAGTCGCACTTGCGAGTGGTGTTAGCATCACCAAACTCCCTTTGGCTGTGTGCCATCAGCAATTTTCAGTTGCCAAGGAGGGAAGGCGACATGGGCTCGGGGGAAAGGTGAGTTTTTGGTCCACTTTAAGTTTTTTCTTTAAAACACTTCCCTCCTGAACCTTATTTAATCCTTTCACATATTTAAAGGTCTCAACCATGTGCCCTCTCTCCCTTCTTTTCTCTAGAACACTGAAAGCACAAACTGCAGATAACAGGACTAAGAAGGTTTACAATAAAAACATGTCAGAGCTTCAAAATGAAAGAGCATATCAGCATGAAAAACTAACATTAAGGTTGATGCAGAGCCTCCCCTATATTTGTTCGTTTTTATCTCCCAGTGTGAGGTTTACACATGGCTTTCCTTGAGTGCATGAGCATTCACATGATGCAGAGCCTCCATCGGGAGTGCGTTGTAACTTTCTCGTAGGTGCGTAAGCATACAAGAACGCTGTGAAGACGCCACTCGCGGCCATTTCAGAGACACGTTGAAGTGAAGCTCTCGTCTCGTTGCGTTTTTCGGGCGTTTTTCGACGTACCTAGCCACGATATGTGTGAGTCTCCAACGAGATCCTTCTGATTCACATCGAGGAAGTGGTCATATTAGCTGTATCTCACGGCCAAAATTTATTGTTGCTTGTGGAAAATACGCAGTGGCTTGTACGCATCCCCATATTTTTTTTTTGTACGTTTTCCATTCCCTATCCCTGCCCATATCCCATAACTTACTGATTGGTGTGGCAACTCTATTCTCATTTATGATGCCATATTTGCCATGCATTCTTTAATGACCGTAATGCTTACCTTAACCCCATAAAACCTCTTTTTTAATGACCGTAATGCTTACCTTAACCCCATAAAACCTCTTTTTTAATGACCGTAATGCTTACCTTAACCCCATGAAACCTCATTTTTAATGACCGTAATGCTTACCTTAACCCTATGAAACCTCTTTTTTAATGACCGTAATGCTTACCTTAACCCCATGAAACCTTTTGTAATGACCGGAATGCTTACCTTAACCCCATGAAACCTCTTTTTTAATGACCATAATGCTTACCTTAACCCCATGAAACCTCTTTTTTAATGACCGTAATGCTTACCTTAACCCCATGAAACCTCTTTTTTAATGACCGTAATGCTTACCATAACCCCATGAAACCTCTTTTGTAATGACCGTAATGCTTACCTTAACCCCATCATGAAACCTCTTTTTTAATGACCGTAATGCTTACCTTAACCCCATGAAACCTCTTTTGTAATGACCGTAATGCTTACCTTAACCCCATGAAACCTCTTTTTTAATGACCGTAATGCCTACCTTAACCCCATGAAACCTCTTCTTTAATGACCGTAATGCTTACCTTAACCCCATGAAACCTCTCCTTTAATGATGTTATTGCGTACCTTGACCCCATGAAACCTCTTCTTTAATGATGTTAATGCTTACCGTAACCCCATGAAACCTCTTCTTTAATGATGTTAATGCTTACCTTAACCCCATGAAACCTCTTCTTTAATGATGTCAATGCTTACCTTAACCCCATGAAACCACTTCTTTAATGATGTTAATGCTTACCTTAACCCCATGAAACCTCATTTGTAATGACCGTAATGCTTACCTTAACCCCATCATGAAACCTCTTTTTTAATGACCGTAATGCTTACCTTAACCCCATGAAACCTCTTTTTTAATGACCGTAATGCTTACCTTAACCCCATGAAACCTCTTTTGTAATGACCGTAATGCCTACCTTAACCCCATGAAACCTCTTCTTTAATGATGTTATTGCGTACCTTGACCCTATGAAACCTCTTCTTTAATGATGTTAATGCTTACCTTAACCCCATGAAACCTCTTCTTTAATGATGTCAATGCTTACCTTAACCCCATGAAACCACTTCTTTAATTATGTTAATGCTTACCTTAACCGCATTAAACCTCTTCAATAATGACCGTAATGCTTACCTTAACCCCATGAAACCTCTTCTTTAATGACCGTAATGCTTACCTTAACCCCATGAAACCTCTTCTTTAATGACCGTAATGCTTACCTTAACCCCATGAAACCTCTTCTTTAATGATGTTAATGCTTACCTTAACCCCATGAAACCTCTTCTTCTTCTTCTGCTTGTAGCTCAATCTCCACATTACACTGATAATTGTTGTAATGAAATTAAAGACACAACAACCTTGATTTATGATATAAAAGATATTTTTTGTTTTTTAGAAAAAAAAAATAAAAATGTTAAAATTTTGATTTAGAAAAATATAAAAGATTTAGCTTAATATAAAATGTGGAATATAAAAGTTTAAAACTATATACAAAAGATGGTGGCAGGTCTTCCGCATTATTGCTGTTGGCTCCCCATGGCTGCCACAATTTCTGCAATACCCCACCAGTCCATGCATAGCATCTTCAGGTTCCTCCAGACGCTGTTGGGTCAGTTGTGTGTGCACTGTAAAATTAAAAATATTTACATTTAGATAGTATACACTCTGCTTCCTGACAACCTGTTGAAGAAGCCATGTTAGTAAATAGTCACTTCTGTTGACACTGGGCTGCTGGGGGGGGGAGCCACTTTTCTTACAGGGACCTGCCACACATCTGCACCAGAGTCTGTATAAACAAACAAAAGAAATCTTTAGTTTATCTGTTTCATGTGTTTAGAGCCTTCTAGTTTCAGCGTTTCACATCACTTACCTTCATCTTCTGGCTGGTGTTGCCTTGCAGCTCCTCCACCATTCCCCCGGTCCTCACCCGCAGCCTCATCTAGAAAGAAAAATTACCCTATTAAACCACATATGTGCGTGTTTGTATTTGTTGTGTTTGTGTGTGATATTTATACCTGAGTCCTCCAGTTTTTTGGGATCCTCTTCAGACTCCCAGCCTGAAATTTGCTCTTCCTCCTCTGCAGGTTACTGCAGGTGAGCATGGTGCCCACCGGCAAAGGAGCCAGAGGTCGTTGGCACTTCAACGCCACCACCTTCACCTTCCCCAGATGTTTGCCGCCGTGGCCGGACTCTTCGCCTCTGGGTGGGACGCACTCTAGTTTGGTATTCTGACACTGAGAGGCCGATTCATTAATAGCGCCAGGTAGCGACAGATGAGCGCC
Source organism: Gastrophryne carolinensis (assembly GCA_027917425.1). Lineage (NCBI taxonomy): Eukaryota > Metazoa > Chordata > Amphibia > Anura > Microhylidae > Gastrophryne > Gastrophryne carolinensis. The sequence continues at coordinate 299,864,117 of CM051234.1, read as the reverse complement.
AGTAGCGTGATTTTCACAGCGCCCGCTAGTATTCGCTGTGCTTGGCCGTTGTTCGCTTGTTGACAGCGACTCAGTCGGTGTGCGGTAATGTTGAATACGGGGTTAGGAGTCGCTGTTTCACAGGTTCCGCGCTGTATGGGTGCGCCTGACAGCGAATGGCCAGAGCGAACGGCTCTTAGCATATTCATTAACAAATCACGCTCAAAAAATTATCGCGCTGTGAAATGCTTGTTTAAACCCCAGAGCGCTGGCGGCGATGGCTTAAAAGTAGTTTTTAACCCCCAAACAACCATATTTTTTGATTATAAAATTAAACAAGTTTTTCTAAACATTTTGTAATATGAATACATTAATATCAGACCTGTAATATCAATTCTGCCCAATTTTTTTTTTTTTTTTTTTTTACCTTAAAAAAAATATCTAACTTTGCTGAAGTGGTCACAGAATTTTTGACATTTAAAAAAATAAAAAAAAACATTCATATCAATGAATTATGAATATTTAAAGATTGCTCCATTGAAATGCATTTGAGAGCGCCAGGTAGCGAGAGGTCATACCTGGCGCTGTGATGGTATTAGCAGCGGCGCTGTTCGTTGCAGTCCGCTACATGATGAATCCCGCGCTAGCTGACGCTCTCGTCGGCGCTAGCCTCATTTAGCGTGATAAATGTGTGATTGTGTCCGCCGCCTGGCGTTCTGGAGTCGGTAGCTGGCGCTACCTGGCGCTAGTGAGACACTACCTGGCGCTATCCCTTGATAAATAAGGCCCTATAAAAGAATAGCACTGTTATAAACACAGCCCTGCCTAATGTTCTTGCAGCAGTCAATGTATATACCAAGATTGTCACTTACTTGGGAAGTGTTTCTTGAAAAACTTCAGCATCCTCCTCTTCCTCCGTTTCAGGTCCGACCACTGCTGTATTATCTGTGTGAAGGTGAAGGTGGTGTCCGTCTCCTCCGCTAGGACTGCCACCACATCCATGGCCAATGAACTCTTTGCGTAAATGTCGGGCTGGAAGTCATATTTATAAGTCATCATCATCTAGAAAACAAAAGAAAGATATACATTTAAATTTAAATAAAATGAATTGAAAAAATAAGGCTAGCAGGTTATACCACAAAAGCCCCTATGTTCTACATTAAACTACTTATACAGCCTTGTTTATCTGATTTTATTTTGTGGACTGATTACCACCTGGGATGCCCCCAGGTATGTTGATTATACACCCAGCTATACCCTAATACTTAGAACATAACGTTTACTGCATGGTGCCTATGTGCGCAGAAGCTTACAAACACAAAATTGCGCCGATGATCACACACGGTCCCCCTAGAAACTTGGGCCCCAGAATAAATACGTGCAATCCGCCTAACATACCAAGCATTAACCGTCCTAAACACTGATTTAGATCGCTAGGCGCGTGCTATTGCAGGCATCGGCTACTTACGCGCATGATCGTCTCTTGCTGCTCATGAGTGAGGACCGAGGGTGCCATCTTTGTCCGGAGCGCCCTGGCGGTCTCCGGAAGCCGCCATGCACTCATGCCTCGGCGAGTGGGCAGACGCGGTGACGTAGGGGGGTGGTATAAAAGAGGTTTAATTGAAGCCAGTTCCGCCACCAGACATCTTTGTTGAAAGACATAAATCAAGCATGATGGCAAGAAACGCAATCATAAGAACCGAATCCATTCTGATGTACCGCAAGCTGGAAGCTTTTGCCATGGATGCCATAATCGTGTGCCTACACCCGAACAGACATCCAGAAGAGGCAGCAAGGTGCGCCATAGCAGCCCTACACTCAGTGATCGCCCATCCCAGCTAAGCACCAAGAGTGGGAATCCTAAACAGAGCAGTGGGAGGCCATCCAGTAGGACCAGAACTGCTAGCCCCAGGCGTGGTCAATGTCATGCAAATAGCTCATCCACCCAAAGTGTTAAATTAAAGGACAGCAGAGGGCACACGAATACTCGCCCAAGCAGCACTAGTCCTAGACCCAGTGCTGCCCATAGCCAAAAGAGGAATTACAAAGGGAAGGGTAAGGAAAAAAATATAAGACCCCCATCCACCCCCTCTCCTACATAACCACATCACGCCATCTCAATCCTTGATAGCCCCCAATCACCCACACAAACCCTCCTGCATCTTCATGGGCCACCCAGAACAACACCCCTAGTCCACAACCAAGCCCTGTGGAATCTTTGGCACACAAATATCCACACACTCTGAGTCATCCACAACACCCCAGGACCACATGTCCCCCATTGCAGCAAGCACCCAGGGAGATGACAGCCAAAGTTTAGTGGGAAGGAACCTACGGCGGGGAACTCTCAGTGGTAGGTTTAGTGGTGCACAATTCCTGGCTTTGGCCACTGCTATATCAGATCATTTCCATCAACTTTATGGGCAAACTTCTCACGAAACATCTAAATCTATGCAAACCCATACCTGAGAGTCCATCACACACACAAGTAAATAGTGCTGGCCATGAAAAAAGGTATATAGATCAGGTTCAACGTAAATTTTCTGACCACAAAAATGCTGTGCGCCCAAATAACCGCAAGCAACATGGGTAATCATTGATTGTGGCGTTGTGAACACCACAAATGCAAGTTGCACATGATCTTGCCTTTACAACATTAAATTTTGTATTTCTTTAAGGTATCAAACCGGAGGTGGAGTACCCATGAAACTCACTCTTACACGGCTGAGGAAATCGTATATGGACTTGTAAATCCCGCAACACTCCATGGATTGCCTGGGACTCTGGACTCTGACCGCAATGCCGCTGCATTTGGTAAGTGTATATTAGGTTTGCTTTCCTTTTGATCCTACTGCGTAACACTCTTTACTATTTACTGGCAAGAGTGTACATATATGCACACAGGGTATGTGTCTAGATTAATCTTATCTGCCCTCATCATTGCAGAAAAAACACAGAATTCACACCTAAAACACCCGGGAACAACCACCAGATACTACAACCACTATCTCAAGAACTGCCTACTCAAGGAGTGCATCAAATAAAGATTTGGATATGGTAAGTGTAATTATACAGATGCCACAGCCAGATTAAAATGATAGATTGATTGGGTGTATCTCTGAACAAACAGCTAATGGTATTGTGTGCCCCCCCAGACACCACCACTACTGGCTGAGATTTAAGATCTTGAAAAGGATGTGCCGCTCCATCAGCCTAATCAAAAAAAAAAAAGCACAAAAGTCTATGCTGCAACAGTTGGCGCTGCAGATGTCGCATCAGCAACAACAGATGCCAAGGCAACACCAACAACATATGCCAATGCAGCATCACCTACATACGGGGCATAATCACTTACAAATGTCACTGCTGCAGCAGCTAAATATGCCACTGCAGCAGCATCCACCACCCCCTGACCAACAGCAGCTGAAGCCCCAGCTACAACCTGAACAGCAGATGAAGCGTGAGGAGCAGATCCTACCCTCACTTCCATGCTCTAGCTCTGTTGCTGAGGATTTGCCATCACCCTCTACAAGAAATACCAATATTGAAAGGGAAACACACACTCCCTTAGCAAGTGGCCCTACCCGGGGAAGAGGACGACGGCCTCAGCCACGTCGACACCTTACCCTGATGAGCCGGGTGCAGATGATGGAAGCTGAGTGGAGATCTGGTCGAGCATACAGGCAATCCAATGTCCATTTCAAACAAAGGCTATAACACTATTCAACCTAATACATGAAGATATGCAGTCATTAGTGGAGGCTACCAATAATCTGCGAGAAACAGATGCATTTGCTCAATCATAACCTCTCCCAGATGGTCACAATCCAACAAGCCAGGCAACATACATACTTTGGGAGCCAGGCACAATACCAATAATTTGAAAAATGTTTATCTGTAAGAGTGTATTTTCACACCACAGGGCTAGGTTGTGGTGTTGTACTAGGTGGGCCATGATGTAGCATGAGTGGATGGTGAGGCTGATATGGGGTTCTCCGGGATAGTGCTGTCCTGCTGCACTCCAGTGGGAGAGGGGTTTGTTGTGGGCCTAATGAGTATTCCCTTAATCTTCCCTTTGTTTCTCTTCAGACTCTCGGTAGATGTTTGGATATGGGCAGTACCTATGTCTTGAGCTAGCAGTGTTGGGCCTACTGTCTGGCCTCCCACTGCTGTGCTTTGGTTTACCACTTTTGGTGTTATTTGGCTGGGATATTGGGCAGTTGCATATGCACTATCCACACAAGCAGCAGCCTTGCATGGCCAACCACAACAACAAAAGTTTAGCCATATTTTTTTTTGTTAGGTGCAAAAAATGCTTATAACAATTCTTTGGTTAATCTATCATGTTTTTGGTACTATGTGCAATACATACTATGATATAATAGTTGCTGCATCACAATAAAATTTTTTTTAACTTTATCACTTGCTCTTTCTGTTTAATTTGACATTATCAATGTCAATAGGCAAGCCAATGTCATTGCATCAAATTACATTCAATAAATACACAGAAACATAGGGACACCACAAAAAATAACACACAGGGATAAATGAAAAAAACTAAATGGAGCTAAAATGAGACGACACAAGGTGATTCCTGACCACCAGGACACTCTGGGTGCCCCTATAAACAGATTGGGGAATGTCCAGTGTAGGTGGAGACGGTGATAAATCCTTATATAAATCCTTTAAAACTTTCTCTGGATGGTACTGCAGGGCCCCTCCTGTGTGATCCAAGCATCAGAAGCATGACTTCAGCAGGCCAAAGGCATGCTCCACTACAGCCCTCGTCTTCCTGTGTGCCTGGTTGTAGGCAGCGTGTGCCTGACTTTGTGGCCGCAGAATAGGCGTCATGAGCCATGGGAGCAGGTGGTAGCCAGAATCGCCTAGAATAACCAAAAGCAAACAATTAGGAGCCACATACATCAGACTCACATTGATAAATCAACATCACCTCCACAAAAACATTGGGGATGAGGAAAACAAGGGAGCCATTGTCAAATTCTATAGTTTAACATGAGGCCTAATTTTATAAATACTGGCTCTCTAAGGTTTACACTCCAGAAAACTCGCCAGACTCAAAACGCCAATACAAACTCGAACTCCTCAGAATAAATGCATCATTGGTGGAGCCAGGAAATCCAGCCAATACACTCAGAAACCTAAGATCAGGAGCCGCTAGGCATTGATGGAATGTCCAAGCTTACGGTTGTAAATCATAACAAAAAAAAAAATATATATATATAACATTACATTATTGTTTTAATGACATGACAGTGTGAGAGTGTAAGGTGGGGGACATTCACTTGTGTGTCCAAAATAACAGCGTGGGGAGTAGTGTATGAAAAGGAAGATTAAGGTCCACTTTAAGGAAGTTAATAAATTGAAAACTGATAGGGAACATTACAGTTGCTGAAGCTAGAGTAATTTATTAAATACATTAATGGGTTTTAGACACTAATTAAAACATTACATACAGTGCATGACATGAAAGAGGCACAGGGCTTACTAATACACACCTGTATAGATAGTCATTGGCAACCCGAGGCACCAGCGCCACGTGTGTGCAAGCAATCGCACCCATGACATTGGGCACATCGGCAAGCTCGTAAATGCCAAACTTGATCGCATTCCAGCCCACCATGGTGTCAGGGAAACAAATGTACTTGTCCACCAAGGTAGCCATTCCATCTAGAAACTTATTGAGGGTGCGACTCAGCGTAGACTGGGATATCCCCACGGACAGGTCGCCCAGCCTCTTGAATGAGCCGTTCACCAGGAATTGCAGACAGCCGACCAGTTTGGTCATGCCTGCAATTGCATGCCCCTTCCTTGTGGCGGGGGCCAAACATGCCCGCAACTAGCGGTCAAGTCGGGTAAGCTCAAATACCTCAATGCCATGTATGCGTGCGACAGCAAGCCACGGCCGGTGCACTTCAAAGCCCATGAGGCACATACAGAGTATGGTGAGATGGTGCAAGCACTCCATCTCAGCAAATGACTTATCCGAGCTGACCATTCCGTTATCAGGAGCACAACGAAAGGCCAAACTCATGAGCTTATAGCAGCCGAAAGTGCAGCTGCCCTAGATAATGGCGGCTCATTCGCATGTACGTGAAAAAAATTACAAAACAATTACCCGAACGAGAAGTTGTACGAGCACCAACGAAAACGCATATACGATGGAAATAGCTGACAAAGAAACTCAAAAATGGACAAAACACAACGGAAAAAATACACATTCACAGACTTTTTCATGTGAAAGTTCAGGTAAAACAGGCTCTGCATCAACCTTATTATCAACCCCCAACCATCTGCATATTAAAGTGGACCAACACCCAGGATTTTCACCCCCGATCGGGGGTGCCCCGCTGCGTGAACCCCCCAGAACGACAGAAAAAACTCACCTCACCCCGCTCCTACGGTGCATGCGCAACTGCTCGTCCAATAAGCACGCTCGGAGCCGCTGTAGTATGCGCATCCAAGAGACGTACAACCACAGCGACTCCGAGCATGCTGGCAGCCGCATCTCGCGCTTCCCTCTAATAGGGAGCACGCGCGTGCCGGCCATTCACAAATGGCCAGCGTGGGTGTGCGTCCTGCTAGAGGGAAGCGCGAGATGCGGCCGCGGCCGCATCGGGCTGGGTGTTGGTCCACTTTAAAGAGGATCAAACCCTATGTGGCCCGGCCCTAAAGTCTAAAAGACCTTGGAGCCAGGACATTCTCTGTCCTGGGGCACCCTGTGTTAAAAAGGACCAACTTATATATACAAGTTTTGATCAGCAATTGGTTCCTAGCTGCACTCCGCAAATTGGTGCCTGATTCAGCAGTGGGTTTCTGGCCACACTCTGTACATAAAGCAGACCAAAAGTCATATTTGATTTTTGAACCAGTCACTATGTTTCCTATTCTCTGACACTGTTTAACCCCAGCCCAAGCCACACTTAGCAAGCCATGATCCACTGCTGTTTTATAATTTTGGTTGTAGTCCTAATTTGGGATTCCCCAATGATTGAAACTCCCTAGATCGCAGAATCAGCTGAATGCTGAATGGAGCCTAATGCAGCCAAGCACCTAAGGCTGAATCCCTGCCCTATTCACAAATGCTTGGCCAGGGCACGCACATGCTCATGGATGTGCAGCTGGAGTGGGGATTACGTAAGTTTTAATGGGGATTTGGCAGGTCTTCCCAAATTGAGATGTCCCAGGGAGTGGGAATCGTCCGGCCCTGGAGTCATATATTCGAGGTCTGCCCGTGGTTTTTGTTTTGGTCAGCACTGGATTCTGGTTGCACACTGTATATAATTGTTTGGGTCAGCAGTGAATTCCAACTGCACACTGCATATTAAGGTTTGGGCCAGCAGTGGGTTCTGGCTACACTCTGCTTTTAAATGTTTTGGTCAGCATTACATTACATTTTAGGGGGCAGTCCTGGTCTAGCGGTAAGGAAAACTTGAGCGAAGGGATGCAGGTTAGATTTGCGGCACATGACTTAAGTGCTCCTTCGCAAGGAGCACTTAACCCCAACTGCTTCCTTGGTACTGTAATTAGTGCATGTGTATACTCACTGCAAGCATACAATGGCGACCGATACCCCTAATGTTTGGGTCAGTAGTGGGTATTTGGCTGCACCTTCATAATAACGTTTGGGTCAGCAGTGGAAATGTATTTACTGTCTGCATATTAATGTCTGGCTCAACAGTGGGTTCTGGCAGCACACTGCATATAAATGTTTGGGTCAGCAGTAGGTCCTGGCTACATTCTGCATATTAATGTTTGGGTCAGCAGTGGGTTAGGGCCACACTCTGTATATTAATGTTTGGGACAGCAGTGGGTATTTAGCTGTGCTCTGCATATTATTGTTTGGGTCAGCATTGGGTCCTGAATATACACTTCATATTAATGTTTGGGTCAGCCGTGGGTTCTGGCTACACTCTGCTTTTAAATGTTTTGGTCAGCATTACATTACATTTTAGTGGGCAGTCCTGGTCTAGCATTGTGGTTAGGGACACACTCTGTATATTAATGTTTGGGACAGCAGTGGGTATTTGGCTGCACTCTGTATATTAATGTTTGGGTCAGCAGTGGGTCTAGGATGCACTCTGCTTTTAAATGTTTTGGTCAGCATTACATTACATTTTAGTGGGCAGTACTGGTCTAGCGTTGTGGTTAGGGCCACACTCTGTATATTAATGTTTGGGACAGCAGTGGGTATTTGGCTGCACTCTGTATATTAATGTTTGGGTCAGCAGTGGGTCTAGGATGCACTTTTCATATTAATGTTTGGGTCAGCTGTTACCAGTGATTTGCCATAACTCCCACCCCCATAACCTGCACCCCAAAGCCCAGGAGGGTGCAGAATAGCCCACAGCCTTCTGGACCAAGGCTGGCTACTAGCCCTTTGCGTCCTGGCTTACCAGCCCCTATAGCTGGTGTCCGGGCTGGTTTTGCTTGGATAGCCTTGCCAATTTTTTAAAATTTTAGGGGTTAATCCTTTAAAACCCTAGCCCATGCATTTCACATGGATGCCTCTCCAACCGTTAAACACCAGTCATGAGCCTGGCATTCCTCCTGTTTTACGGCAAATAAAAAAGAAAAAAAAATGCTCACCTGCCCCCACCCTGCCCCCCCCACTGCCCCACCCCCGCGCTTCTGACACCTGCTCCGGCCATCTATGAGAGAAGCTTGTGAAGGAAGAGTGGAAAGACCCATCATCCCACTTCTTCCGCTTCAGGGGCACCAGCAAAGATGTCAAAAGAGGCCAGTGAACAGTAGTGGCAGGTGCGGGGGGCAGGGGTCTCCGATCCCCAGCCTCTCACCACCATCTGCTGAAGTTTTTGTTGGTATAATCCTGTTGTCCTGTTTTTACCAAGGAACTGATAAATGAAGATTTCTTTACCTGGATACTGCCCTAAATTCTAAATTGCAATATTAATGTTTGGGTCAGAGTTGAGTTACAGCTGCACTCTGCATATCAATGTTTGAGTCAGCAGTTGTTTTTTGGCTGCATTCTGTATGATAATGTTTAGGCCTGGGGTGGGTTCCTGCTGCACTATGTTTATTAATGTTTAGGTCAGCAATGGGGTCTGGTTACACTCTGAATATTAAGCTTTGGGTCAGCAATGGATTCTTACAGCACATTACATATTAAAGTTTGGGTCAGCAGTAGATTTTTTGCCTACACCCTGTATATTAATGTTTGGGTCAGCAGCGGATTCTGACTGTACTCTGCACATTAATGTTTGGGTCAGCAGTGGATTCTAGCTGCACTCTGTATACTCTTGTAAGAAGGTTCCAGAGGAATAAAATATTCTGATCTCAAATATTAATGAATGATCATTAAATTACTAATATTACTGATATATAGGTATCTTGGATGAATGTGGAAGCTGTGGATGTGTACCTGCCATTTATTATGATTTTGATCCAGATGTGGTTGATTCAAAGGAAATATTACACATACAATATAGAAAGGTCCATAGGATATAAAAGGTTCCTAATAGTCATATGCGAGACCTAAAGATAATAATGTCTGGGTTATGTATGAATCCTATCTCAGGAATTACTTGATGTATGGACTTTCAAGCCATTTAACTTGAACCATCTGTTGTGTATAGGCTGAAGGATTGTATTACAGGGGAAAATATATTTAAGCAGGGAATTTGGTGGATGGGGCTCTCTGGAATCCTCACGGCATACATGAGCAATGGGTTGCTACACATAGACAGTATAGCTGAACTCCTGCGGGGGCTGGGGAGAGTACCTGTAAAGTACAGAAACATGGAAATAACTTCCTTCAATTCTTGCTTTGGTCAGCAGGCTGTTTTGTCTAAATTCTGCGTATTAAGCCCACCATGACCTTCTGTTTGCAGGTGGCCTGCAAGCCCATGAGCAGCGATCTTGTTTTTTAAAATCCATCCCAGTAGGTGTTAGAAAAAGGTAAATTATTTTTTATTGTAGCAATCTAAATTTGCCCTGTAGAGGGATGTATATGAGGACTGTTTGAGTGTTGGTCTGATTTAATTCATTTTTGACTGTTGGCCCTCTTTAATGTTTGGGTCTTGGGTGGGTTGCATTATTGATTGATGTTTGTGTGAGTATCACGCTCGGGTAACTCCAATGTCACGCTCAGGTAACTCCAGCCCTGCAGGTAAGCTCTCAACCCCTAATCTCCGCAGCCAGCTTCACCTGTAGGAGCCCCCGCTTGCTGGAACCAATACGAAGAGTGGATTTAGAGCGAGTCCAAATGTTGGAGCAGGTATCACTAGGAAGTCCAAAGACAGGCTAGAGGTCAACACCGGGTAAGCAGAGATCGCAACACAGAAGTACAGAAGGATGAGGCAGCTCGAGGTCGGGGTACGTAGCAGAGGTCGGCAACGGAGATCAGACAGAGAATGGTCGGTTCAGGCAGGGGTCGGCAATGGAGATCAAACAGAGAATGGTCGGTTCAGGCAGGGGTCGGCAACGAAGATCAATCAGGGAAATATTCAGAAGACAAACAAGGTACAAGGCTCTATAACAGGCACTGAGTAATTGACGGGGTGAAACCTTAATAGGAACAGATATGATTGGAGATGGGGGAAATGGGTGTGTGATTGGTGCACACTAGAATCCAGAATGTGATTGGACCAGGGCGTATAGCCCAAACAACTCGCTTGGGCTTATTGGCCCTGTTCCTACTAAGGGCGTACTCCCGCCACCCCACCTGGGCTCATTGGCCCTTTAACCCTTTCCTCCGGCGGCCGCGCTGAGAGCAGCGCCGCCGGAGGGCATACATAGAATGTGCTCGCGCGCGCGCTGACGGGGACGCCGGCAGAGGAGGAGGAGGCGGATGGGGGCGTGCTTGCAGCAGCGCTAGCAGCCACCCGGCGCGGCCGACGAACGAGCAGGCCGGCGGAGACACCGCTGGAACGCGGCGCAGGTAAGCGAGTTGTGACACTACCCCCTCCTTCACGAGGGGCCTCTGGACCCTTACCAGGTTTCTCTGGATTGTCACGTTGGAATTTCCTGATAGGAATTTTAGCAGTCTAAAATCTTGTTAACTTCATATTCCAGTTCGTTATCAACTAAGATTGGTGACGGGGATGGAAGTGGTGTATTCTTAGCTGGTTTTAGCAGCGACACATGAAAGGAGTTTGGGATTCTCATGGTTTGAGGAAGTTGGACCTTAAAAGTTACATTGCTCAACTTCTGAGTCCAATAAACTTGGGTCCCAACTTACTGGAAGGTTGCCGGAGAGAAATGTCTTTAGTAGAAACCTAAACGAGGTCCCCAACCTGAAGTGTGGGTTCTCGAGACCTGCGGCGATCGGCGAATCTTTTGTATCTTAAAACATCTTAAAACATTTTTCAAAGTCTCTTGGACACGGGCCCAGATGTTCTTCCGCTCTTGGAACCACTCCTCTAATACCGGTAAATCGGAAGGTGACCCTGAGAGAGAAGAACCTCTGGGATTTTCCCAAAATTGCAGAAAAATGGGGACACTTTGTATGCAAATTCCGCAAAATCAATGAATTCTGACCACTGTTCTTGAGCGTCAGAAATGTAACACCGTAAGTACTGTTCAAGACTTTGATTGGTTCTTTCAGTCTGCCCATTGGTTTGAGGATGGTATGCAGATATCTGAATACCTAATCGTGAACAGAAATTCTTCCAGAAACGTGAAAGAAATTGTACACCCCGATCGGAAATTATATTAGACGGTATGCCATGGATACGGAAAATATGTGAAATAAATAGTCGTGAGAGCTCAGGAGCCGATGGGAGTTTAGGTAAAGGACCACCCAAAACAACAGTGTTCTCATGTGATTGAGGCAAATCAACTATGAAATCCATAGAGATATGAGTCCACGGTTCTTTAGGAATCTCTAATGGAACCAAACACCCACTAGGGGCCTTGTGTACTCCTTTACTTCGTGCACACACAGAACATGCATCGATAAAGGTACATATATCGCGCCACATAGTAGGCCAACATACATGGCGTCAGGTTTTCCGATTTCCCAGGTGACCGGCGGTTTTTGCATCATGAAATTCGCGGATAACATCGGAACAAACTGACACCCCAAAGGTATATCTACAGGAGATTCGTTCTGAAATGGCGCCAAAGTATTATATAGATCAGGAAGTAATGCCCCCACCACGCAACCTAGAGGCAAAATTGGTTCACCCATATCACTCCTATCTTTACATTCCCCGAACATGCGGGACAGGGCGTCTGCCTTAGTATTTTTAGCTCCCGGCTTAAATGTGATTATGAAGTTGAACCGCAAGAAAAATAATGCCCAACACGCCTGGCGAGAGTTTAATCTTTTAGTTGATCCGATGTTTTCAAGGTTTTTGTGATCAGTACAGACCGTGATCAGATGCAATGAACCCTCCAGCCAGTGACACCATTCGTGAAAGGCCAGTTTTACTGCCAATAATTCCCTGTTTCCCACATCGTAGTTCTGCTCCACGGTGCTAAATTTCCGCGAGAAATAGGCGCAAGGATGCAAACGCTCAGGATGACCAGAGTATTGTGATAAAACTGCCCCCACACCCAACTCAGAAGCATTTACCTCAATGATAAAAGGCTTGTTTACATCAGGGTGAACTAAAACAGGCGCCGATGTAAAAGCCTGTTTCAAAGTCAGGAAGGCCTCACTGACGGATAGTGACCAGTTTTCAGTAAAGGCGCCCTTACGGGTAAGGTTAGTAAGAGGTGCCACAACATGGGAAAAGCCCCTTATAAAGCGTCGATAGAAATTTGCGAAGCCTAAGAAACGCTGTAACTCTTTCAATGTCTTGGGCTGAACCCAATCCCACACTGCCGAAACCTTCTCCACATCCATCTCCAGACCCTGGTTAGAAATTACATAACCCAAGAAGGGAACAGTGGAGACCTCGAACATGCATTTAGAAATCTTGGCATACAAATTATTTTCTCTTAATGTTTGAAGAACTAATTTCACATGACGTCTATGCTCAGACAAAGATTTAGAAAAAATGAGGATTTCGTCTAAGTAGATGACCACGAATCTACCTAAATAATCTCGGAAAACATCATTTAGGAAGTCTTGGAAGATGGCTGGAGCGTTACAAAGGGCATGACCAAATATTCATAATGGCCGTCCTTTACATTAAATGCCATCTTCCACTCATCCCCTTGCCGAATACGAATCAATTTGTAGGCCCCTTTCAAATCTAAAGATCCGAGCGCCAACAACTTGATTAAATAAATCCCCAATCAGAGGTAAGGGATACCGTTTTTTTTAGTGATCTTGTTCAGAGCCCTGTAGTCTATACAAGGTCTCAAACCGCCATCTTTCTTTTCCACAAAAAAGAACCCAGCCCCTGCAGGCGACGTTGAGGGGCGGATAAACCCCTTGCTCAAATTTTCAGAGATGTAATCCCTCATTGCTTGCTCCTCCAGCCGGGTAAGGTTGTAAATCTTCCCTCTAGGAGGAATAGTCCCAGGGAGCAAGTCAATGGGGCAGTCGTAGGCCCTATGTGGGGGAAGAGTGTCGGCTGAACGTTTGGAAAAGACGTCAGCCCAATCAGCGTACGGCTGAGGTAACCCTTGGGGCAACATCTGGAAACTTCAGAGGGCAGTGGAAAAACAATGATTAATACAGAAGTTACTCCATTTAACTAATTCCCCAGTCTGCCAGTCTAAAATGGGGTTGTGGAGTTTCAACCAAGGGTATCCCAAAACCACCGGAGTTTCAGGGCAATCAAAGATGAAGAATTCAATGAACTCAGAGTGGGAGGACCCAACGACTAGTTTAAGAGGTGGGGGTCTTAGTGTTGACCGGACCCCTGAATGGCCTTCCCATTAATGGCCAGGACTTGGAGATTTCCCAAGGGGTACCAGTGGAATCCGCAAGATGGAGATCATACTTCTATCCAGGAAGTTGCCCGCAGCTCCACTATCTACAAAAGCGGAAACTGACTGCCTGGAAGAACCCCAGGAAAAGTCAACAGGAATTAACATCTTATTCAAGCGAGAGTAGTTAACAGACTCACCTAGATCAGCACTCTCCCCCTGATCTAGGTGTGAAAGTTTCCCGCCGAGTTCCCTTTGTTTGGACAAGATCTAGCAAAATGTCCCGGGTTCCCACAATATAGACATAACCCCATGGAGCGTCTTCGCTGCTTCTCATCTTGGGAAAGGCGAGTTCTCCCAACCTGCATGGGTTCCTCCTGGGAGGTGGAGGTGGGAAGACGGTGGGTTAGGGTTTTGAAATGGCTTAAAAGACGTGGGAGCCCTAGCTCTCTCCCTAGCTCTCTCCCTAAGGCGTAGGTCAATCTTAATGGTGATCTGCATCGATTGGTCAAGGTCCGACGGTGAAGGGAAATTCACAAATGCATCCTTGATGCTCTCGGACAGGCCCACTCGGTATTGGCTACACAGGGCAGGGTCATTCCACCTGGACTCTACCGCCCAACGGCGGAACTCAGCGCTATAATCCTCCGTCGTATTCCGCCCTTGCTTCAGAGCCCGAAGCCTGTTCTTGGCTGTAGCAGTTGGTCCGGGTCAGCATATAATCCGCCCATAGCAAAGAAAAAGGCTGTAACGGAATGCAGGGCGGCATCATTGGGAGGCAAACTAAACGCCCAAGACTGAGGGTCTCCTTGTAACAAAGAGATTATCAAACCCACCCGCTGGGTCTTGAAGTTGGAGAACTTGGAATGGTCTCCATAAAATTTCTCAGGTAGCGGAACCTTCGGCTCTGACACATGAGGTGGTACAGAAGATGCTGGAATCTGTCTGGTTTCTTGAGTGGCAAGTCTTTGAGCTAACTGATTGATAGCAGTGGCCATGGCCTGCACTTGCTGTACCAGGTCATCCATGGTGTGGCCTGTAATAATAATAATATCACGCTCGGGTAACTCCAATGTCACGCTCAGGTAACTCCAGCCCTGCAGGTAAGCTCTCAACCCCCAATCTCCACAGCCAGCTTCACCTGTAGGAGCCCCCGCTTGCCGGGACGCAGTACACGCCTGCCCGGGATCGGTTGCCCCCAAGACTTCAACGGCTCAAAGGATGAGAGCTTTCTGTGGAATGCACGTTCAGTGTGCAACAAACTTGCATACATCCATGACCTCTTCACTACCAACCTCTTCACTTTCATGGCCTTTACTGACACCTGGCTCACTCCCTCTGATACAGCCTCACCTGCTGCCCTCTCATATGGGCGCTTACAGTTCAGCCACACCCCAAGATCAACCAACAAACAGGGTGGAGGTGTTGGCATCCTTCTGTCTGAATACTGCTCATTTAACCCAATCCCTGCTCTACACTCCCTTTCTTTCCCTTCTTTTGAAGTTCACTGTGTCTCTACTCTCCCTGTCACCTAAATATTGCCATTATCTATCGCCCTCCTGGACCTGCCACTCTCTTTCTGGACCACTTCTCCACTTGGCTTCTCCACTTCCTGTCCTCTGACATCCCAGCTATAATCATGGGAGACTTCAACATACCCGTTAACTACCCATACCCGATAACTATTATCCCTAACCACCTCCTTTGGCCTCAAACAATGGTCTACCAGCCCCACCCACAAAGATGGACATACGCTTGACCTACTCTTTACTCACCTCTGCTCTGTATCCAGTCTTTCCTCATCCCCACTTCCCCTCTCTGATCACAACCTACTAACACTAACACCCTTACCACTACCCCCCTGCACACAAACCTGCAATTCTTCGCAGGAACCTCAGAAACCTAGACCTTCAATCTCTCTCCGATGCTTTACATCCCCTTCACACCCTGCCCTCATTTACCAATGTAGACACTGCTGCTTCATACTACCATAATACACTAACTGCTGCCCTTGACTATGTTGCTCCCCTTATCTACAGCCGCCCTCAGGCCAAAAAAAGACAACCATGGCTTAACACTAACACTGCAACATTGAAACGACATTCTCGAGTTGCTGAACGGCATTGGAGGAAATCCAAAACCAAGGAGGACTTTCTGTTATACAAGAAAGCCCTTCAGGAACTCAGGACTGCCCTTTCATCCGCTAAACAGGACTATTTCACATCACTCATATCGGCACAGGCCCGGAACCCAAAACAGCTATTTAACACCTTCAACTCCCTTCTCCGCCCACCGCCACCTCCTCCATCCTCACAGCTAACGGCTGAGCAATTTGCTACATACTTCAAAGACAAAATTGACATGATTCGAAGTGGCTTCACCCCTCAGAATACCTCTCTCCTACCAACATCCCCCCTGCCCCACTCATTAACTCATTTCACAGTGTTAACTGCTCAAGGTCTCTCCTCCCTGGTCTCAAAGGCTCACCTGACCACCTGCTCCCTTGATCCAATTCCATCCCACCTTATCCCTCAAATGTCTCCATCTGTCATTCCAGCCCTAACATCTTTATTCTACCTCTCCCTCTCCACTGGTACCTTTCCCTCCGCCTATAAGCACACTGTTATAACTCCACTCATCAAAAAACCCTCTCTGGACCCCTCTGCCCTCCCCAATTACCGCCCAATCTCTCTGCTCCCTTTCTCATCCAAGCTTCTTGAACAGCATGTCCATACAGAACTTACCAACTATCTGTCTACAAACTCCTTCCTAGATCCCCTCCAATCTGGTTTCCGCTCGTGTCACTCTACCGAAACTGCACTCACCAAAGTCACCAATGATCTACTAACAGCCAAATCCAAAGGCCACTACTCTGCTCTCATTCTTCTCGACTTATCATCTGCTTTTGACACTGTCGACCATGCTCTGCTTCTCAATATTCTTTCTTCTCTTGGAATCCAAGGTCTCGCACTCTCTTGGCTCTCCTCCTATCTCTCTCACCGCACATTTAGTGTATCCTACTCAAACGCCATTTCCTCTCCCCGGCCTCTGTCTGTTGGGGTACCACAAGGCTCGGTCCTAGGACCCCTACTTTTTTCAATATACACTTCTGGTCTAGGACAACTAATAACCTCGCTAGGCTTCCAATATCACTTTTATGCAGACGACACTCAGATCTACCTCTCTGGCCCGAATCTCTCTTCTCTCCTCTCTCGCCTTCCTGACTGTCTAACAGCCATCTCTTCCTTCATGACATCTCGCTCCCTTAAACTGAACATGGACAAAACTGAACTGGTCATTTTCCCACCATCTCACTCCCCTCCCCTCGCTAACACCACAATCTCTGTAAATAATCTTACAATATCTGCTACTCATCAAGCTCGATGCCTGGGTGTTATTCTGGACTCCTCTCTCTCGTTCAGACCTCACATTCACTCCCTAGCCACCTCCTGTCGTCTCCAACTCCAAAATATCTCCCGCATCCGTCCCTTCCTCTCACCTGTCACCACTAAAATGCTAGTGCATGCCCTGGTCATATCCCGACTGGACTATTACAACACCCTCCTCTGTGGTTTGCCAACAAACAGACTGGCTCCCCTCCAATCTATTCTAAACTCTGCTGCTCGCCTCATCCATCTCTCCTCTTGCTTCTCCAGTGCTGCCCCCCTCTGTCAATCCCTCCACTGGTTACCTGTCTCCCATAGAGTTCAGTTCAAACTTCTAACGCTAACCTACAAAGCTCTCTCTCACCAGGCCCCTTCCTACATTTCATCTCTGATCCAGCATTACCAACCCAAGCGCAACCTCCGCTCTACCTCTGACATTCTCCTGTCCTCTTCCTTGGTTACTTCCTTGCACTCCCGCCTTCAAGACTTCTCCCGTGGCTCCCCACTTCTCTGGAATGCACTTCCCCGCTCGATCCGCCACTCTCTATCACTCCAAGCCTTTAAAAGCGCCCTCAAAACTCACTTCTTCAGACAAGCATATGACCTGGCTTAAGCAACTCCTATAACCTTCAATGGCACATGCAGCCATACTCAAGCTCTACCACTTGTGACCCCACCCCCTTTGTCTCCGCCCCCATCCTTTAGACTGTAAGCTCGCAAGGGCAGGGCACTCCTCCCTATTGTCTCCTGTGCTCACAACACTTGGTTTTAACCTGTGGCATCTAATTTTGTATTGTTCTCTGTGTTATATGTTTTACCCTGTCCGTATTCATACCTTGTAAAGCGCTACGGAAGTTGATGGCGCTATATAAATAAACAATAATAATAATAATACTGGTTGGAGGTCTGGAGAACCAATACGAAGAGCGGATTTAAAGCGAGTCCAAATGTTGGAGCAGGTATCACTAGGAAGTCCAAAGACAGGCCAGAGGTCAACACCAGGTAAGCAGAGATCGCGACGGTACAGAAGGATGAGGAAGCTCGAGGTCGGGGTACGTAGCAGGGGTCGGCAACGGAGATCAGACAGAGAATGGTCGGTTCAGGCAGGGGTCAGGTAAGCGAGTCGTGACAGTGAGCATTGCATCTTGGCTACACTAGTTAATCTAGTTGCTGGGGGTCATGAATTCCTGAGAATTAGTTGAGCTTGAAAGAAGTCTTGTAGGCGTGGGAGTTTTGTATTATAGTGGATGATAGCCGTGTATCATTTGCAGAGCATAGAGGATTGGCGACATGGTAAAGTATTTAAAAATGAGGGAGGAGATGTAGGGGAGTGCAACTCTCCACCGTGGAGAGTGGCAGATAGATAGAAGAACTTGACTGCTGCTTTAAAGAGGAACATCAGTCTTAAAAAAAAATATGGGTGCCCCCCCATTGGACCCTGCTTACTTTTTGGATGTTGCCGCCACCTCAATGTTGTGACATCCAGCTGCTTCAGGGCCTAACGCATCAAAAGCGCAGTGTTTGTTTTGATACAATGTCCCCCAGGCATATTTACAAAACACTTGCTCTTAATGCAATGGAGAGGTGTGAAGAGAGCCTTTTTTTGCATAATAAGTAAATGGTAAAGTCTATGGCAACACAAGCGCAGCACAAACGCAATGCTGGTACACTTGCGTGGCCATAGAGTTTTATTGATCTGCGCTGTTACAACACTGAAAAAGTTGTCTGCAGTGCTTTATTATGTGTGAGCTATCCTATCAAGAATAATGTACAGTGTTTGCTCCTGCTCCAACAATGCACAGAAAGCGCAGAGGTGTGAACAGAGCCTAAGATAATTTACATACGGTATAGACACCTATAAAAGGATTGAATAGGGTTAAGGAGGGAATTGTTTATAAGTAGAAACCTAATTATGAAACAAGGGGGCACAACTATAAGCTAGCTGTATTTAAGACTAAGAGCGATGTTCATCAACAGTGAATTTATACACATATACAGTATCCTACAAAATAAAAATAAAAACATTTAAACAAAAGGGCTGACTAGATGTACACTGTGGTCTCTTTCTGCCACAAACCAACGTTTCTATTAACAAACTATTTATGTTGCTGTAGTTAAAACAAGGTGAGCTTCCCGAAGCTTTTACACTGTTCCCAAGGTAGGTTAATGTGTCATGGACGGGGACTATATTGATACCTCCAGGAAATAGCACCTGGAAATTTCTGTTTGTTACACTGAAAGTGTCTACCCTTCTCAATTCCAATCCAATGAAACAAAACCTTCCTTAAGTGGAAAACAAGACTTCCATAGGACACCCCTAACCAATGATTTTCAGGATGACTCTAGTATGGGAAAGAGAACATCTTAGGCTTACAGCCCGCTTTCTCAGTGCTGCTGTTTGGAAAGGGACACAGGTGAGGTGTGGTACTCAGATTCTCTGCATTCATCAAAGCTGGAATGTGCAGTGGCTTAAGGTCTTCTTTAGGGTAGAAGAAATTCACACATAGTCTCCTTGCAGTTCAGTGGGATTCCCCACTTTATTCAGACAACCCACTTCAGATATACAGATCAGTCCCTTGTACATGCTAGCTTTCTTACAGGGGCCCACCTTCAAACTTGGCCTCCGCCCAAACAAACCATCTACTTCCAGATTCTTCACTTGAATATAATCTTGTCTAACAAGCACGTCCTGGATCTCTCCTGTTATTGACCCAGGCACCAATCAAAAGAGGAGACAACCAACCGGCCTGTATAAATCACTGTCAGAATCACTGTATGCGGAAACCAATTACCATTTCAAAAGCTGTAAAATCCCCCCAAAAAATAAAGGGACTTGAAGAAAAAAAAAAGGAAAAAGAGGAGTTCAACGTTCATTGTTCAAGGCATTCCACAGTCAGTGGTAATACCTAGGGTCCGGGGCATGGTGACCCTCTGCAATCAAAGCAGGAATAGACCTAGATGGGTCCTTGGGATACCCTAAAGCTGTGTGTAACAGGACCTCATGCATATGGGGGCCGCATTTGAGGTAACAAGGAGGACAGGACAGAAAATATCTTAGTTTGCAGCCTTCATCTGACACCTCTGCAGCTTGGGTTAAAAGAAAAGGTGCCCCGACTCTTTTTGGGTGTAGGATGTCTTCCCACATCTGAAAGCACAATCTCTACTTCGCAGCAGTTCACTGGCTTCCTTGGTAACAGGATATGGTGCGTCATCGTCGGGTTGTTAAAGTGGACCAACACCCAGGATTTTGACTATCCTGGGTTTTGGTCCACTTCAGGGGGGCACCCCGCTGTTTAAAACCCCCCAGAAACACCCCAATACTCACCTCAAAACGCTCCCACGTGGCCGGGTGACAGCGACGGACAAGCGCTGACAGCGATGGACAAGCCAGCGCATCCGCCGCCGCCTCCCGCACGTCCCTCTGACAGCGCGCGCGCCCGCGCCGGCCATTCACAAACGGCCGGCGCGGGCGCGCGCACGGCTAGAGGGGCGCGCGGGAGGCGGCGGCGGCTCGAGGAGGTGAGTTTTTGGGGGGTTTTCGGGGGGGTTCCTCACCGCGGGACATCCCGATCTCGGATGTCCCGCGGTGAGGGGGGTGATCGGCCCGGGAATCTTATAGATTCCCGGGCCGATCACCCCAGGGTGTTGGTCCACTTTAAGCTTCAAGCTCCACATGCCCAACACAGAGCTCAGCATAGCTTCCTCCTTTCCAAGCCTCTACACAGGCTGTGGAACAGCCCATGTTGTAGAGTCAGGCAGAAGTTTAGGAATTATATCCCCACATTGAGGACACAGAAGCAGCTTCAAGCCATGCCCACGCCAGTCTGTCTGTTGACTCACACTTTCCCGGGCTGACAGGAACTTGTTCAGACAAGTCCCAGAGCTTTGCCTTTCACCTTTGTGCAGAGGTAAGCCATTTCTCTCTGGTCTCCAGCAGCATAGCCCAGCACCAAAGGTTTTTCTCAGGGTTGAATACATCAGTAACCAATCCACAACTTCAGGGGGGCTCATTTCTTTGTATACAGCACAGTCCACTCACACAATAAAGCTTTCCACTGAGCAAATTTCAGTAGAGCAATCAAAAAGCTATGAAGATATGAGAGTTCAATCATCTCCATATTGAGAAAATATTTAACAGCCAATAATGCTCTGTGCTCAAAATTAGTATAAAGTGACTCAACGTCACATGTCACTAGAAGTGTATCAGGGAGAAGATATAAGTCATGTGTTTTATTTAGTAGATCACTAGAGTCCCGTACATATGAATCTAAGGCAGTAACATATTTTTGCAGAAAAAAAATCAATAAAACTACTGCATTTTTCTGTCCTTTGTTATTTATTTTTAAATTGATGTACTAGAATAATATTTTTAGATTGCATTTATTGGTGTAGTTGTTTACCTTTGCTTTGTTTAATTATTTAAGCACATCTTTGGTCAGATGCATCACACTTACTGAGGAGAGGAGAGCGGGATAAAGTGCAGGATGTGGGTTACTGCTGTATTTTGCACAGACACAGCAGAGCTGGGGGCATGGAAAGGTCAGAAATCAAAGAATGCAGAGCAACACAGTCACAAGGCCCTTTCTGTTTGCAGGCTGCCCGAGAATACCTGAGCCGCCATCTTGGCTGTTTCTAGACTCATAACATGCAGAAGTTGCTGGGTGTTTTTTTATATTTGAGAGCAATCTGTATGTAGAGGGTGTGGGTAACCACACACAAAATTTTAAGTTGTACCATTTGAAGCCAAAATATTAAAATTAAATCCACAAGTAAAAAATGCAAGTTAACTAAAAATTAAACAAAGTAAGATTTACTTATGCAAATGCATTCATTAATGGTTGGTTACTACAAAATGAATGAAATAAAGAAAAATAAAAGACCAAATATTTAGAATGCACTTTAATGAGGTAAGTTTGTAGTGCGCAGCCGCAAGATCAGAAGGATTTACGTCCAGACAAAAAAGGAAAAAGGGCAAAACCAATGTTGCAACCTGAGAAATGAAACGGAAAATTCAGGATGGAAACTGACATAGGTCTGATTCGCGAACTGCCATACGAACGGACGTACATTTTAGGATAGAAACGTATTTGCTTATAGAATCACTCGCAAGTTCATACGAACGCACGAGCGTACGGGAAAAATAGGATGATCGGCACCAAAATCAAAGCTGTTACAGGTTTCTTTGAATCGACCCTATTGTGACGATTTAAGTTTCCAAAGTAATTCCTTAAACCCACCCGGAGTCACATTCTCATTGTGACCCACAAATGCTTGTGTTCTTTTATTTAAGCGGACCGATTCAAGTGTCTCCAAGGAGAATGATATCACACAATGTCAAATAACAAAAAGAATAATGTGCAGCCTAAGAAGGAATATCAAAAACTAATTATCAAGGAGTATACACTAATCAAACCTGAATCAAACTACTGAAAAATCATCAAGAGTTACACATGCCAAATAAAAAGTGTGTATGCCCACCTCCAACTAAGTATGCAAAATATATCCAAAATATACAGAATATTAAATGCACATCAGGGTACAAAAAGTCCCTAGGAGAACTCCAATACCATAGCAAAAAACAAAAGAGGGACTTGCACTAAACCCTTCTAATTTATGAAGGTGCCACTCCCAAAGCTACAAAGGCTCGAAACAAAATCACAAAAAATAGGGAGGCACACTTAACTCAAAACTAATGCAAAAATATGTTATTTAATGTTAATACAAACTGATCACTACATATGGACAAACAAAACAGACCAACATAGATAGGTGTGTAGGCGATGGGGAGAGTATCATCAAATATTGCCATTAAATACCTCCATATATATGTATACACATCATGAAGAAAAAAGTTTTTTTTATATATAAAACAGTGCAAATATAAGGGTCGATTCAAAGAAACGTGTCAAAGCTTTGATTTTGTTGCCGACCATGGTATTGTTTCCGAACGATCGAGCATTCGTATGAACTTGCGAGTGATTCTATAACCTAATGATTTTCCTATTGTAAAATTCCCGTCCGTTCGTATGTTATCTCCCGACCTTGGGCCAGTCATTTCCAAACGTAAATTTTCGGTTGAGTGATCTGTTGTTGAGACGGCAGCATGTTATTTTTCCCTTCTTCCATCGTCCACCTCTTCGTATTTCTTGCGTTTCCCGATGTTTTTTCCTGCTTTTTAACCTCTAACACTCGTGCGCTCGTAAATGTGGAAGATCTTGCGCATGCGCAATACAAGCTACACTCAACGAATGTGGCTCATATCGTACACTACCTAGCTCAACCAAACTACTTTGCGACATTCTTACACGTACCTTTATTAACCCTAAAACTTACCCAAACCCCTTGGCGGTTGGAATTTTCTTCATTTCCCGGACCCTAAAACTTACCCAAACCCCTTGGCGGTTGGATTTTTCTTCATTTCCCGGACCCTAAAACTTACCCAAACCCCTTGGCGGTTGGCTTTTTCTTCATTTCCTGGACCCTAAAACTTACCCAAACCCCTTGGCGGTTGGATTTTTCTGCATTTCCCGGACCCTAAAACTTACCCAAACCCCTTGGCGGTTGGATTTTTCTTCATTTCCCGCACCCTAAAACTTACCCAAACCCCTTGGCGGTTGTTTTTTTCTTCATTTCCCGGACCCTAAAACTTACCCAAACCCCTTGGCGGTTGGATTTTTCTTCATTTCCCGGACCCCAAAACTTACCCAAACCCCTTGGCGGTTGGCTTTTTCTTCATTTCCCGGACCCTAAAACTTACCCAAACCCCTTGGCGGTTGGATTTTTCTGCATTTCCCGGACCCTAAAACTTACCCAAACCCCTTGGCGGTTCGATTTTTCTTCATTTCCCGGACCCTAAAACTTACCCAAACCCCTTGGCGGTTGGATTTTTCTTCATTTCCCGCACCCTAAAACTTACCCAAACCCCTTGGCGGTTGGCTTTTTCTTTATTTCCCGGACCCTAAAACTTACCCAAACCCCTTGGCGGTTGGATTTTTCTTCATTTCCCTGACCCTAAAACTTACCCAAACCCCTTGGCGGTTGTTTTTTTCTTCATTTCCCGGACCCTAAAACTTACCCAAACCCCTTGGCGGTTGGATTTTTCTTCATTTCCCTGACCCTAAAACTTACCCAAACCCCTTGGCGGTTGGATTTTTCTTCATTTCCCTGACCCTAAAACTTACCCAAACCCCTTGTCGGTTGTTTTTTTCTTCATTTCCCGGACCCTAAAACTTACCCAAACCCCTTGCCGGTTCCATTCTTCTTATTTGTGTGGTTCATAAATATTACCAAAACCACTTAAAGTACATCTGTATTGATTTATTAAAACATGCCTTTTCGTGTTTAGCAAAATGTAATGTATGTTAGAAATAGAATTGAGTCTTATTAGAATGTTAAAATTTTTATTTTTTTAACAATATATATTTGTTTTTAAAATTTGTTTTGTATTAAAAAATTTAAAAATGTATTAAAACTTTTAAAAACTATTTACAATATGGAGCCAGGACCAAGGGCACTAATCACCTTCTTCAGTTGGCCCCAACGTCGCCTGTATGGCCTGCAGCTCGGCCACCAACTCAAGGATCCTTTTTTTCTTTTCTTCCACTGTTTGCGGTGGGATCCCTGTAACCAATAGAGAATTAAACATAAATAGTAGTACCAGACCGGTTTGTAGTCTGCGGATTGATTGTTTGTTAGTCAAATCCAGCGGAATCCATCACATATGTCATTCTTCATAGTAATTAAGGTAAGGAATTTAGCACAGGTAACTATTCTAAGTGCTTAACCCAGACCTTCAACATGATTTTATTTTAAGCAACAACTATTTCCCAATGATTTGCCCCCATATCATATTTTTAATAGTTAAATTTTTAGAACATAAATTATTATTCTTTACACCACTGTGCTGCAACTCTGTTCCTGAATTTAGGATACGTGCGCCGCCATTTGGACTCAGAAGCTGAACACTTACTGAGGAGAGGAGAGTGGGATAAGGTCCAGGGCAGCAGCTTATAGTTGTGCTTTGCTAATACCGACCAGAGCTGGGGTCAGGGAAAGGTCAGCAGTCCCAGAATGCAGGGCAGCACATTCATAAGGCACTTCCTGTTTGCATGATGCCTGTAAAGATGGCGCCTTCCCTAAGCCGCCATCTTTGATTTTTAATGGCTCATAACATGCAGTAGATGCAGGTCGGATTATTGTGTATGTGAGAAATCAATATGTACAGGTTGTGGGAAACATATAAGCTAGGCTCTTATTCAGAGTGAAGGTCCGCTTTAAGCTAAGGAAGTGCCCACAGGAAAGGGTTAACTACCCATTGGCTACGCCTTTATTTATCTGCGTGTTATTGGCCACTAACACAGAAGTCACAATAATGGCATGCCTACTTACTTGGTTGGTGGCCGACAGATGGCTGGTTGGGGCCAACAGGATGTCCTTGGTCCTGGCTCTGGTGTGAAGAAGACCCTGGAGAAACATGGGAAATAGGGTTAGTTTTATGGTCTGAGTCACTATTCCACAAATATCTGGGTCCCACTCTGGCTGACATCACTCACCTTCACCAGGGTCATCCTCAAGCATCTCTGCTGCCTCCTCTCCCACTACCTCACCCGCTCCCGAAGCATCTAGAAATACAGAATAAAGGACTAATTATTGTCTGATCTTGCATGTATATATTTGTGCATATACATGAAGAGTGACATACCAGAGGCTTCCGCATGCATGGCAGGGTATGACTCCGTGCCCACGCGGTTCCGCCCCTCCTCTGTTGTAAGGTCCAGGGGCTGGTCTGATGAACCAACAGAGGAGGGGTAGGTCCGTCACCCTGGAGACCCACCACCTTCACTTCCAGCTGCAGATTCATGCAGCACTGGTCGGCCTCTGCGCCTCCGGGTGCGGCGAAAGCGGGAATCCATTTCCACCACTAAGGCAGAAATGTCATTATAAATAAAGGCCTAACTTCTGACTTTTTAACATATACCATGCAATCGCTATGTACTTACTTGGGAAATGGATCCCGCAAAACCTCCGCACCCGGCCCATGTGCAGCCGTTTGAGGTCCGACCAATGCTGCATAATCTGCATGTGGGTGAAGGTGGTGCTGGTGACCCGCTGGATTTCGTTGATGATCTCCAGGGCGATGGCGCGTTTTTCAAAATAATTGGGCACGAAGTCATACCTGCGCGCAAGCATGGTCTGAAAAACATAATTTAAACACAGCATTTAGTTTAACACACCTAGGCATATGTGTTAAAGCAGAATTTGCAAAGTTAATGGCATTAACACACACATTTAGAGTCCAAGTCAAGATTTGCTTTGGCCTTAAGAGTTGTTTGGCACGTGTGTGGCGTGCCTTTGCTTTAGAATGTATTTGGGAAACATTAAGATCATCCAAACTTGTTCCAAGCGCATCCTTAACATGTAGTCCATCATTTAGTATTTGCTTAAAAGGCAGAGAAAGGCACTTACCAGCATGATGATCTCTTCTTGTTGACGGGTGAAGATAGTGGGAGCGCCATGTTTATGCTTCTTCAAGGCAGCAGATAAGTCAAACCCCAGCGGTTTCCTGGTTCCGCACGAACGTACGTCCGTAAGATCGCGTAGACGAGCGCATAGGCGTCAGACGCTGTGCGCCGTATTTAAAGGTCCCTGCACCCAAACCTAATTTCTCTTTGTCTTTTGCACAAAAATGGCTCCCAAAAAGATCCCTGCTAAACGCTCCAAGGCAAGCCAGGCCGCTGAGGGACCCAAAACCAGGTCCCAACAAGGAGCAAAGAAGGGTCGGCCAAGCAAGGTAATTAGCAGCTCGGCACCACCAAGGGACACTGTACCCGCAAGCTCCAAAAAAAGGGCCACAAAGGCACGTGCCCCTGCGGCCCCCAAAACAACTAAAAGGAGCCGCAGCCCATCCAGGCGCCGAACCCCAGCACGGGCAAGCCCCAGGGCCCGCAGCCCAGCCAGCCGCAGAACGCCAGCACGGGCAAGCCCAAGAAGCCCCAGCCCATCCAGGCGCCGAACCCCAGCACGGGCAAGCACCAGGGCCCGCAGCCCAGCCAGCCGCAGAACGCCAGCACGGGCAAGCCCAAGAAGCCCCAGCCCATACAGGCGCCGAACCCCAGCACGGGCAAGCCCCAGGGCCCGCAGCCCAGCCAGCCACAGAACGCCAGCACGGGCAAGGCCAAGAAGCCCCAGCCCATCCAGGCGCCGAACCCCAGCACGGGCAAGCACCAGGGCCCGCAGCCCAGCCAGCCGCAGAACGGCAGCACGGGCAAGGCCAAGAAGCCCCAGCCCATACAGGCGCCGAACCCCAGCATGGGCAAGCCCCAGGGCCCGCAGCCCAGCCAGCCGCAGAACGCCAGCACGGGCAAGGCCAAGAAGCCCCAGCCCATACAGGCACCGAACCCCAGCACGGGCAAGCCCCAGGGCCCGCAGCCCAGCCAGCTGCAGAACGCCAGCACGGGCCAGCACCAGGGCCCGCAGCCCTTCCTGGGACAGAAGTCCACGCCCAGGGCCAAGCAGGGCACTTAGCCCCCCAAGAGGGCCATGAAAGGCCATCTTGCAACCGCATTTGGTTGCAACATCTACACCTGGAAGTTCTGTGGCCAGCCACGCAAGAACACCCCCCAGCCCCTTGCCCAGTCCAGCCCAGTCATTGGTAAGCCAACAATCCAGGCATTCCCCAACCCACCACGAGTCCATAATGTCCCCACATGTGTCTGCACACATGGAGGAGCCCCAAACCCAAACAGCTGGCCGCACATTGCGTCGCGGACAGTTGTGTGGGCGTTTCTCCCATAGCCAAAATATGGCATTGGCTAGTGGCCTAACATTAGTCTATGATGAGCTATATGGGAGCAAATCCAAATTCACAACCAAGCAGCGAAAAATGGAAATGTTGGAAGAACTCAAACGCCAAGTAAATGCAGCAGGGGAAGAGAAGAAAGATGTGGCCCAAATCCAACGGAAAATCTCGGATCTGAAATATGCTGTACGCCAAAAAGAAATCAAAAGGCATAATTATAGGTAAATAAATGATCAAGTAAAATGTCAGTGTTAGAATGTATGCTAATTTTCAAATTGTAATATCCTACTTTTACTTTACAGCATGACAACTGGAGGGGGGTATCCCACAAAATTGGAGTTCACACCTGCTGAGGAAATGGTGCTGGGCCTTCTCCATCCATTCGCGGTCGGTGGCCATGCAGCCCTAAGGGACACAGACTCACCGACCCGTACAGAAGGTGAGTAACCTTCATATGCATGTTTCCCTTGTGGCTTGCTTAATTAACTTGATAAAGGTAACAGTTGACGCTATGCCCCTCTGCTGTGGCTTGTTTTGGCTAGCGCTAATGTGCATGGTTGTGTCATATTTGTGTACATTTTGGCCAAACAGATTTGGCCCGATACATTATTTTAATTCTTCAAGACCAAAAATTATGCTTGGAAGCACCATTTAAATTAAGCCAAGTCATAAATGTAGACTCAAACACAAAACACACATCAATAGGGATGTGTGGGACATTGGGTGTGTGAGTTGTTTGACGCCAAAGATAGAAATAAGAGGCCAAAACAGATATGAACTAAAGAATGTTAGGGCAACTCGATTTGTGGCCAATGCTAGTTGGATGCTGACTGTGTCCACTTCCTAACTTGGAACTGAGGTCACTTAGCAGTTAAACCAATCCATTGCACAGATCTCCAACTGAGGGTAATGCAATAATTTTGCACGTTGCTGTAGAAATAATTAATATTAGCCAAAGTATTTGTTTTACTTTGCTAAAGCAAACATTGCTTACGTGTGTGTTAACCTGGTTTCCCTTGTCTCTTCTTTAGCCCAGCATCAGACCACAGCAAGTGTGGACTCCCCCCCCAGTGAAAAAGCATGTTTTAAAATGTTTTGGATTAAATGAAGAACCCAAACTTATTTGTTGTTCTTTTTCTGCCCCTATAGACCCACACAATCATGGAAGAGATCCAGGACATGGAGGAAGATGGAACCATGCTGGGCCCATCCGAAGACCTCCCCCTGGGTCAGAATCTGCAAATGTCCCAAAATGTATCTCTGTCAATTCCGCAGCAGCAGAGTGAACCCGCATCCATTGAGCATGCAGATGGGGCACAGCATGCTGAGACTGAGGCTACAGTCCCCAGGCTTCCCTCTGCTGTTGAGGAATTGCAAAGTATGCCTGTTGCTGTTGAGGACCCAAGACCACGAGGCAGGGCCCACCCAAGAGCCAGGGTAATTGTGCGGCGCACTCCCTTGCGCCGCACAATTACCCTGGGGAGGCAGAATGCCCTGGTTGATTTATGGCACGAGGAGAGGAGAGCATTTGAGGCACGCCATCAACATCTGCATGAGGCAAGGCATGCCCAGATGGACACCCTCAATGCTACCTTACAGGCCATGCTGAGTGAGCTTCGGACCCACAACAGCAACATGGTCAATGCAACTAATGCAAGCCAGGCATCCATGGGTGAATTGCTCAATATGCAGAGAAACATTTTGGAGCAGTTGCAGATTACCAATGCAACCCTCGCCCAGGGTAGCTCCCAGCCACATGGCCCTCCACCCGGGTTTTTTGGGTATCCACCTTATTAAGGCAACCTCTCCTTGATTGTGTGCCACATCTTTTAGATTTCTCCCCACTGTATTTACTTGGCGTTTGAGTTTTTCCAACATACTATTTGGGTTTGAGCTGCAGGTTGTGTTAAGGATTTGCTCACATATAGCTCATTATATTTGGGAGTTAGGCCAGTAGCCAATGCCATATTGGAATGGTGAGTGTAGGTGGCCTTTAACATGGGCCACTTATGGCTTTACATTTATTTGGGGTTTTTGGACTCCTCCGGTTTGCAGACATGTTTGGGTGACATTATGGGCAGGCCAAATTAGCCATGGCCACAGGCACTATTAATGACTGGACTGGGATGGGCATGGGACTGGCTGTCCTTGTTTGGGTGTGCCACAGAGTTCCAGGTGTAGATGTTTTTATTTTTTTATGGATACAAACCCGGTCTTGATTTGTTTATAACCACAATTGAATGCTGACTGTGTAATTTGTTGTTAAACATTTTGTTATGCTTTTTGTGGTCAGACTAAAAGAAATATTTTCAAACATTCAAAAAACTTGTTTGGTTTGATTACAAATAACATTGTACCTCACCTTTGACTAAAACAAACACAGTATACGTTAACATGGTTTACAAGGGGAATTAAAAGCAAAGGAAACATTAGGAACCACAGTAGAACTATTTCAAGGCATACAAATGAACATTTGATGGCACACAATTGACAACAAAGGCAAACAAAAAACAAAAAGGCAACCAACAAATAATGTTATTTAGGAAAAATGCTGCACAATCAAATTGGCACGCACAGATTGTCCAGATTCACTGGTTGTGCCCACATAATTCTCTGCTTCCTCTTTAATGGGTGTAGAGGGCAGAACATCAACATATCGGGGGACACGTTCTTGGAGGGCAAAATTATGCAGAACTGCACACGCCATTATAATGTCAATAACCTTCTTAGTGTCATATTGAAGGGCGCCCCCGGTATGGTCCAAACACCTAAAACGGGTCTTCAAAAGGCCAAAGGCCCTCTCGACCACAGCCCTGGTTTTGCGGTGCGCACGGTTGTAGGCTTCTTGAGCGGCATCCTGGGGCAACCTGGGTACCCTTAAGAAGAGAAAGAGAAAAGACAATTAAGCAATGAAAGTCAGAAAACAAAGCTAATTTAATTTAAAACAAAAATCCATTAAAAGCAAAAATAACAGGGCACATTATCAAAATAATTAGGGGAAGAGATGTGGTTAAAAGAAACATAATATGCTTAAAGTCAACAAAGACTGGTAACACATCTGCTAGGTCAAGGGTGCTATTAAATATGGGTATATTTAAGGGCTCCGAAATGTGTCAATTATGATGCTGCTGAGGGGACACCCACAAATAACAATAAACACGAGTATGTCAGTTACGGGATAATATTCCAAATGGAGCCGAAACTGGGATAAACTTTGGCACAATCTGGTAGAGCAGAGATTTGTAAACATGGGAGTTACACACATCGCCAAAAAAGATACAACTACAAAGTCAGGAAACCACTTGTTTGTTTGGGCAAGAATAATGAAAGATGTTGCAACAGTTGCCAAATGTGGGGTCATATCTCAAGAAAACGTTCAAGAGAAAAAACAAATATTATTAAAGTGGACCGTCAGCCAGTGTTGATGGGCCCGGGAATCTATAATATTCCCTGACCGATCACCTCCCTCACCGCGGGACATCCGAGATCGGGATGTCCCGCAATGAGGGCCCCCCCCAAAACCCACAAAAAAACACCTCATCTTCGGCGACAGCGGGCGCCGCCGCCTCCCGCGTGCACCTCTAGGCGTGCGCGCGGCCGTGCCGGCCATTTGTGAAGGGCCGGCACGTGCGCGCGCACTGTCAGAGGGGCGCGCGGGAGGCGGCAGCGGACGCGCTGTGTTGTCCGCCGCTGTCACCCGCTTGTGTCAAGGAAAAGTCAAAGAAAAGAGCAAGTGCCAAAAATGAAACCCACTTACCAAGCAGCCATGCACCAGAAAATTCACCAGCCTCAAATCGCCGATACAAACCAGATCGCCTAAGAATATAGGAATCGTGCGAAGAGCCAGGGTAGCCGGCAAGGACACTCAAAAAACGCATGTCAGGCCCAACCACTGCCTGGACATTAAGGGAGTGTCCCATTTTCCGATTCCTAAAAAGAAAACATAAAAAAAAGGGTCAACACATAAGGGCACAACACATTTGGCATCAAAAACTGGCCTGCACACAAATGACAGATCTAAATTGTACGGCCAAACAAACCACAAAAATAAAGAGGAATGAAACACTATTGTCATCAGTAATAGGAGGCAAACTTGAACCGAGGATAAAAACTATAAGGGGATCAATCCACATAGGGATTAGTATGAGAAGGGAAGATTGCACAGAGGGATATGTAAGCTAATGGAATAAGAAACATATGGATGAATAATCAGAGGGAATATTACACATTGGAATCAATAATAGGATGGTTTATGCTAAACAACTCTTAAACTAAAAAAGCGCCCCAAATATCTACCTGTATATGTACTCGTCGGCTGCATGAGGAACGAGGGCCACATGTGTACAATCAATTGCACCAATTACATTGGGCATGTCGGCAATATTAAAAAAACCAAGCTTAATGGCGTTTCTGGCTACCATATCATCAGGGAAATAAATATATTTCTGAGTTATGGCAGCCATGCCTTCCAAAAATTTGGATAGTGCGCGGCTCAGCGTAGGCTGGGAAAACCCCACAGAGAGGGCACCCAGCCTCTGGAACGAGCCGTTCGCCAAAAATTGCAGGCAGCCAAGCATCTTGGTCATACCTGAAATTGCTTGCCCCTTCCTTGTGGTGCGGGCTAACCATGGCCGCAGCTCACTATATAATTTATGGAGGGAAGCGCGATTAAGCCTGGTCAGCTCGAACAGCTCAATGTCATTCATGCCATCGATGTGCATGCGACGACGCACAGGCAATCTGCCCTCAGACATCCGGATCAAATCGATGCCAAAAAGCATTAGAGCTTGATGTTCCTCGAACTCACGAGGCCAAAAAGCTGCCGGATAAGAGTTCGGGAATCAACCCTTAAATGTGCCTAGAAACACTTGGCAATCAGCTCTCTGAATTGATCGCAAGCCCATGTCATTAACGGGAAAATTAGGACTGATCGCAAAAAATACGATTTGGACGGGAAATATACAATAACTAACGGAAATAATACAATTGACGGCCGAAGATCGAAAGAGCATATACGTCTATGCCCGAACGTTCGTGTGAATACGAAATGGCCAAAAAAAAGGGAAAAAATGACTAACACCCACCCAAACTTCCGATTCCCGATCCGAAATTAATTAACTTTTGCATTTAGAATCGACCCTATAATGTGCAAAGCCTGCCTATGATCTGGATCCTAAAGGTATATGTGCTATAAATTGCAAGTGCAAACAATCAATAGGAAATATTATTTTATAACCAATCTGAAATTTGTGATCAAAATCAATTCAATCGAATACAGAAAAAACTAACACTATTCAATATCTATACAGACCAATCACAAATAAAACAGGCAGGCTGATTCTTTACTAGGGCTAGGTATTGATGAGCTTCTGTACAGAGGAGCTTAGAGCAAGTAGACGCTGTGATCGGCTATCGGGCGCTGTTAAAGAGCGCCTTAGTCGTTGGGCATTTTAACACCAGTACAGCGTTGCAGGGAGCGAACGGCAGCGACTACTCAGTGCGACCGACTCTCAGCGACTCACACCATATTCATCAAAAATCCACACTCACAGAACGCCGGTGCTCAAAATTGGGTCACTGTAGCCAATAGCGCCAGATGCTGTGTGATTAAAGTCTTTTTGATAATTTATATCCACTAGTAACCAAGCAAAAACATATGGAATGGCATTGTTATAACATTGTGACATTAATACTTTAATGCCAGACCTGTAATGACAATTCTGCATAAAAAAAAAAAAATGACTTTTAATATGCCAGGAGAGGTCACACAATGATTTCATAAAAAAATAAATAAATAAATCAAAAAAAAAGAAAACTGTTAAAACAGAAGAAAAGGAATGTCCAATGAAATGTATGGGAAGCCAGAGCACGGGCGGTATACGCTGAGCCATCTGTGATGATGAATCTGACGCTACATGTCGCTGTTAGAGTCGCTCACCGAATTCCCTTTGATAAATGTGGTATTGCGTACAGCGCCCGGCGTTCACTGTTTGCTACCTGTCGCTACAAGGCACTACCTGCCGCTATCCCTTGGTGAATACACCCCTAAGTCACAGTTTCAGAATCAGTCACCCATAATCCACCACCACTACCAATATATACTAATACCCTATGATGTGAATCACAATATAAATCACAAGATAAAGCTGAAATAAACCAAGCAGGTCTCCCACCACCTACCACCCCAAAAGCCACGTGTTCCGTGGGCACGCCTCCCACTTCCTCAGGCTGATCTAATGCTGGTTTACCTGGACTCAAATAATGCACTGGAGCCCTCCTTCTGCTGCGCCGACCAAACACCCACACACAATGTCCATGGGTCTGCTAAGTATATATACTTACTGTTACTATTTACTTTCTCCTGCATGTACTGCCATTTATAACAGAAGTACAAGCTCCTATTACCCCCTGCAGGGCAGGACGGGGGGGTTAAAAAATAAATACCCCTGGTATTTTTGGCCCTGGGTGCAGCCATCTTGGCAAGGCTCCACAGAGCCGAAACTTACATTTTCTGGTTTATAAAGATATGGTTTGGGAGAACTTAATTGGCCTGCTCAAAGGCTAGGCTTGAGCCCCATGAACTGAACCCCTGACTTGACATATTCTCTTGTGCTTGGATTAAAAGCAATTATAATACCTATGGTTTGATTTTAAACACATGAACAAGAAGCAGGGGTGAACCTAGCCTCTCTGCTGAGTGAGGCAAACTTTAGAAAGCCCCCCCCCCCCTCCTTATCAAATAGTAAACAATGTGGAAGTCAATTAGCGTTTACTTTACTTCAGATTTTGGATGCCCCACAGTGAAACCCCCTAGGCCCACCACATACTCTGGATTCCATGTGCATATCTGCAGCCACATCCCTGCTCTGCAAGCCCAGTGGACCTCACATTTTGCCAGTGGGAACACAACGGATGATGTGGGGATGTTGCAGCATGGCAAATCTCTCTGCTCTATCCCAAAGTAAGATATTGTGGGATCCCAGGACAAGATCAGTAACCTTCCCCTGGGGCATACCAAATTGTGTGAAACCCCCTGGGGTCGCTGGTAAACTCACCTTTTGCCATGACAAAGTAAATAATGCCGGACACATTCCCAGTATCTTTGGACTGAAGCACATTGCCACGCCCAGCTGTTCAGAGGCTGGGGGCAGGAGTAGATTAGGGGCTGTGGGCAGGATCTTGCTTACTTTGCAGGGAAACCAGGGATGTAGACACTTCCACTCCGATTGTCTAAACAGAGGAATTTGCCTTTCATTAATATGCATGGCAAACATCTCTGATTAGAAGGGAGTCCGCACATGGACCAGGGAAAGGTAAGCTTTTCTGGACAAATTTGGGGGTTTCCAAATCTGAATGCCCCCTGGATCCAAAAACAAAAAAAATCTAAGAACCTGGATTAGTGAAAATCCTGGGTTTTGTCCTGCTTTAACTTTCTGCCCTGCTCCCTACCACACTACTCTCTTCCCTGCCCTGTACTTACCCCCCCCCATATTCTCTGCACTGCTCCCTGCTGCACCTCATATCTATACCCAGTGATTTGCTCCACCCCCATCTCTGTCCCAGGTTGAGAAGTGAGCTTGAGAAGCAGAGAGTGATAGTGGTTCTTAAATTTTTTGTCACCACCATTCTCAGATCCTCTCTTTCCTGATGTGTGGCCGCACAGAAGGGGCAGAGCTACAGTTTTATGGCCCAGAGGAAAAATTGGACTGCCCCCCCTTCCCAGTAAAGATCAGTCAGGGTCAGATCAAATTGGAATACAAGTCAGTCAGCTGCAGAGCATTTTAGGATAAAGATAGGTCGGAAGAAGATCGCTTTGGGGTACGAGTAAGTTGTTAGTGGATCAGGTTCAGATAGAGTAGTACTGGTTGGTGCAGGTCGAAAAGTAGTAGTGCAGGTTGGATGGGTTGTGATGCTGCATGTTTGTCCAGGTTCCAAGACAAAAAAAGTGGACCAACTATCATTTATGCACAAATGACGATTGGTCTGGTATTGGGTATACAGATCTGTACTTCGATGTTGGCTCCCTGCTAGAAAGTTCATTCTATTTAACCCTTTCAGTGCTGTAAGGTACACACCGTATGCTGGCTTCACACCATAGACCAAAGGTTGACTTTTGGTCTTCTTGAATGTGTCACAGGGTTTTACACTATAGACAGTGTATAAACCTAAGCAACCTCCCCTGATGTTCCTCTTCAAACCAGAGGCTGCCAGGATTGCCGGAGGAGAGGGGACAGTGACCACCTGCTCCTCAGAATCTGCAGCAGTCTCCACGCACACAGCATGTTCAGCTTTCGTGGCAGTTTAAGGTAGAATTATGGCTGGAAGCATACTCTGCTTTTGAAACGCTCCCCGGCCCTCCCCACTCGGCCGTACCAACTGCTCACCACTTTATAGACTGTCAGGATTTCACCAACTGCTGCCCCCACCCACTTCTCCCCCTCCTATGTTTGCCTCACTTCGTCTCATTGGTGGTGCACCCCTGACAAGAAACATATATAAATTTGACTATGCACAGTAGCATACCTAGTGAAATGTACTACTTTACATATCAGTGTTTTCCCTCAAAGCACTGTACAAGGTAAAAATACAGACATAGTCAAATCAATTAATACACAGTTATTGAAAGCGAGGAATGCAAAAGAATACAAGTTAAATCATAAGACCTGTTTTCATAAATTGGAAAGGAAAGGAGGGGAAATTTTGGAGTCCTGCTACAGCAGGAAATGGAGTAAATGGAGGAGAGGCTCATGGGTTACAGGCTTCAGGCAAGTTCCTTGCTCACCTATTATTGCAATTGCTTGGACTGTCCTTTAAGTTTGCTTCACCAAGTTATTAGCATGCCATGTACATGTGTTTACCTGCTCACACATTATTTAATCTTGCTTTTACTACAATGTACTGTATATACATAATTTATTTTATTTTGGTAAAGCATTCCATTAAAGCGGACCTTCACTCTGAATAAGAGTCTATCTTATATGTTTCCCACACCCTGTACATACAGATTGTCCACATTAAAAATCATCCTACCTGCATCTATTGCATGTTTTGAGCATTTAAACATCCGAGATGGCGGCTTATGGAAGCCGCCATCTTATCAGGCAGCCTGCAAACAGGAAGTGCCTCCTGACTGTGCTGCTCTGCATTCTGGGACTGCTGACCTTTACCTGACCCCAGCTCTGCTCTGTCTGAGCAAAGCACAGCTATAACCCGCCCCCCTGTACTTTATCCCACTCTCCTCTCCTCAGTAAGTGTGATGCTTCTGAGTCAAGATGGCGGCGCCCGTATCCTAAATTCCTAAACAGAGTTGCAGCGGGGGGGGGGAAAGAATAATAAGTTAGTGACTAAAAACGTAAAAATATATATTAACTTTAGATGCTGGGGAACCATTTTTTAAGAGTTTGGGCTTTTCATTAAATCACGCTGAAGGTCCGGTTTAAGGAAACAAAAGAGTGCATCACTAGTAATAGTAAGCTGCATAAAAAAAATCATGTTTGTGCTCTCTAATGTACAGGAATATAAGAAAAGTAATTACAAAATTGTATGGCATGTTATGTTACTATACATGTTTTTTTAATACTAATATAAGGTTTATATTTTTTTCCAGAGGGAATTCTGAACAATGCCAGGGATACAAGTGTCATGGATACTCTACCACTGAATGGTAACCATAGAAATAGTTATAGTATAGCAAATGTGGGATATCTTACTGACTGTGTAAAAATAATTGACCGTGGCTTTAACCACAAAGAGACTGCCTTAGAAAAAAAAATTCTGAAGGAACTTACTTCTAACTATATACCTTCCTACATGAACAATCATGAGCACTCATCCGAACAAAGTCGAAATCTGGTAAACAAATTAATAAATAACATTAACAATCTAAAAGAGGATGAACCAATTGTCCTTGATGATGCAACATCTTTTAATACCGATGAGGTAATGGGTTTGGAACTTGTACATGAGGAGTCAGACGCCCCGTTGTTGCCCTCACGAGTCTATCCTACAGATAGTCACCAGCCTCTTCACTTTACCAGGAAAAAGATTCCACCAGACAACAGTGAAAGTTTTTTCCCTTTGTTGAATAATGAGCACACTGAATCAATGCAATCACCAAACAAGGATTCTCTTTATACCAGCATGCCTACATTAACAGGCATAGCTGTTACAGGAAGCATTACCACAAGTACTCAGACTGATTCTTCGCCAGCCAAAACTAGGGAAATCGACGATTTATACTACAAAAGCATGCCAAACCTAGGTACCCGGAATAGTATCCATCAGCTTCAGACTTACTATCCTTTAGGACGAGGAAGCAGTGATGGATTCATACCAAACAAAGATGAATCTCCTACTGTGGAAAACTGCAAAGAACCAGCTCATGTTGTCACATGTCTATAAAACATAAGAAGAAGGAATAACATTAACAAACTGTTTTATGATTTACTATAAAAATATTGTGTGTGCTCCTAAATCTTGAAGCTGTAAGACACTTTTTTTAAAATGGCATTTTTAGTCCTGTGTACAGGATACCAATGTACTGCTCTCATTTTTGTTTTTGTTTCTTATCCTAAAAACATACTCCATTATGTTAACAAACCCGCTAATGGCACTCTGTGTGGCCTTCAATATTTATGCTGTATAAAGGGACTTTATTTGTAGTTGCAGGACAATACTGAACATATGAGTGGCCAACCACTAACAGGGGAGTTTATTAGTTTAAATTAGATCCTGGTGTATACTGCATTTGGCATTCAAGAGGTACTTTAAATTTAACAGAAAGACTGACAAGCAATTTAATATGATTTCTAGCAATTTGGAGACATTAATCTAAAAAGCATTTTGGCATGCCAAATTTAGTATTCACCCTTTTTAGTGTAAATCCCTATAAAAATTGCCAGACATTTTACAATTGGTGGTCAACGGAAACAACACTGTAGTTTACAACAAAATATATTTTGGTTGTAAAGCTATGTTTGCATTATGCTTCTTTGTGGATAAAAAAAAAATCCTTAATCAATTGAATCTCAATGAAGACATTAATGGATGGATTTTAGAATCACATGCTAATTTCATTTATTTGTGTTTTGCTGTATTAATCAACTATACCAACAAATTAAAGAAAACTAATGCCAGAAATTTAAGATTTTATGTGCTGTACAGTTACTAGAATTGCACATGATTTTTGTTTTTCTGAAATTTGTGTCCCTGTTAATGTAGTGAAAAAAATAATCTAAGTTTAATTTTTTTGTTATGCTTGTCTTACAAGTTCTGTCTCAAGCAAGAAGCAATGCCCTATGTTTGCCATTTACCTTTAGATTTTATAATACAGATGTTCACTTAATAAAAATTGAACACACATGATTTTAAAAGTAAAGCTCAAAATGTGCTTTTATTGCTTATGATTATGTGCGTATGTTTAATGCAAAAAAAGTGTGGCATGCCCAGATATTTAAATGAATAAGAAATGAGAAGTGAAGAAATTAGGCATTACACTTTAAACAATTGGGGCAGATAAGAACCTGTAATATGGTAAACAGACAATACAGATTTTAAGGCGGACCCAAAGTCCAGAGCTTTGGGATGTCTGTCCAAATAAAATCCCAAAAAACGGGCAGAATACTCACCAGTCTGTGTTCTTGACACCTTGAGCACCCCACCACCTACTTTTTGTAACTGCTCCACTTGCAGACTATTAAGCCTGCCCTGTGTGGTGAACACAATTGCCTTGCGAAGCCCACAGGCGATGACCAGTCAAATGGGCGGTAATACAGCTTTAATAATGATTAACAAAACAAAAATAAACACGATTTTTCATTTGCAGCTCTGCTCGCCATAACATTGTCGCATTCATTCAGCACTGCATTCAACCACTTTACAGCTGCCTTGGACATAGTCCACCTCTTATGTACTTCCACAGTAGGTTACACAGCCACAGTCCCTTAAAGCCGTTTAATGATTGTCAGTCTGGTAGTGCACAGGAACAGGTTCACCACCTCTATTGCTAAAGCCAGCAGTAGGCTGCCTCTCCATCACTTCAGCCAGGGATACAGTGCCACTGGCTGTCCATTTCTACAGCCAGCCTAGCAGTGCTGGGGGACAGGCTTGCCATCACAGATCCACCCCAGGCTGCACAGCAGCTTGGAAGGGCAGGGCCATTGCCCCTCTCTATGCTCCATAGATCCTCCACACTGCACAGGTCCGGTCCAATGATTCAGATTACTGTATTCAAAGCATAGGAGCAACCACCTCCCTAGAGTCTATAAGAGTCTAGGGGCAGTGGTTTCCCACTTAAAGGGGCATCCCAATTCAGAATGTCCCATTGTGTGAGACTCTGGGGGTCACCCAATACACTCATCTTTTGGCCAGTCCTGGCTGGTGTGGCTGTGAATGACACCCATGGCATTTCTGTTTGATAAATATGGGGCTCTCGTGCTGGTGACACCCCCTCAACTCCTAAACAAAAAAAAAAAGAATGTAGGGAGGCACTCTCAACTCATAATTTGATCAAAAAATACATTTTTATTAATTACATATTTATAATCACTACATACAATACACTCAACATATTAAAATCCCTTAAAAACATATAAATGGGACAATAACGCACAGGACAAACCAGCATGAAGGTGTGTAGGCGATGGGGAGAGTCTCACCACACTAATTGATATCAAATGCCTAGATATATGTGCTAAATCATTCAACAAAGTGTTCCAACAGTGCAACTAAACATGTGCAAATCCTGCCTATGATCCGGATCACTACAAATTCTATACATTTATAAAGTGCAAGTGCTACTAGTCAAACAATCAATTAAAAATGAATATTCCCAACCATAACAACTCATAAACATATCAATCTACTCTATTCACCAATGAAAATATAATCGCCCACTTCATCAGGCCTGATGAAGTCGGTGATGTGCCCATGGAACGCATGGCTCCTGGTGTGGTAGGCGGTGGGGAGACTTCACACATGTTATTTTCATGATACCTTGGCTTTATTTCTGGTGATGTTTTTTTTTGTGATTTTTTTTGATTGGTATTGTGATATATATCAGTGGTTCCCCTTTGGGATGCCTAAATATTATATACAGGTGATTATATTTTCATTGTTGAAATGTTGAGTTAGAGATGAGCGAATCGATTCGGACGAACCCGAATTCGTTCTGAATTTCAAGAAAAATTCGATTCTGAACGAATCCGAATTTCCCCGTGATTCGATCGATCGAAGTTTTCCTTTAAACTCCATTTATTTCAATTACAGCCATTGTAAAATGGTGGATGGACATGTCCCCTGGGGCAAGTTATCATGGGAAGGTCACATGCAGCCTATCAGCAGCCAGGAAGCCCGGTGACATCACAGTGCTATATAAACGGCGGCCATCTTGCTTGTGCGCATTTCAGCCTTGCATTGCAGACAGAACGGAGTTTGCTGCTGACAGGGAGAGACTTACAGACAGGCAGGGAGATTCAGGGAGACCCACAGAGACCCACACAGTGCCAGGGAGAGCCAGGGAAAGATAGGGAGAGATAGGGAAAAATCGGGAACGATTCAGGCAGGGACAGCAGAGAAAGTGACAGGGAAACTTTTTTTTTTTTATTTTCACTTCACTTCATTTGCCAGATCAGTTTTAAATTGCTTTTTCTTTGGCTGTAAATATTCCTGGCCACTGTGCATCCCATCTTGGCAGTGGCATATTTAACCCTATCTGTTACACACAAGTATTTCTTATAACTCGATTAGTTTTAATTTTTTTTGTATGCTGTAAAAACCCCAGCCCACATGGGCATACTATTTCAGCACATTTGACCCTATCTGTTATACTAAATCAGCTTCTAAAGGCTCTGTTTTATTAATATATTGCATTTTGAATTGGTTTTGTGTGTCCTGTAAAACACCAGGCCACATGGGCATCCAAAACCAGCACATTTTACACTATCTGTTATACTAAATCAGCTTCTAAAGGGTCTGTTTTATTATTATATTGCATTTTGAATTGGTTTTGTGCATCCTGTAAAAACATCAGGCCGCATGGGCATCCCAAACCAGCACATTTCACCCTATCTGTTATACCAAATCAGCTTCTAAAGGCTCTGTTTTATTAATATATTGCATTTTGAATTGGTTTTGTGCATCCTGTAAAAACACCAGGCCACAGGGTATCCCAAACCGGCAAATTTCACCCTGTTATACTAAAGCGGCTTCTACAGGCTCTGTTTTATTAATATATTGCATTTTGAATTGGTTTTGTGCGTCCTGTAAAAACACCAGGCCGCAGGGTATCCCAAACCGGCATATTTCACCCTATCTGTTATACTAAAGCAGCTTCTACAGGCTCTGTTTTATTAATATATTGCATTTTGAATTGGTTTTGTGCGTCCTGTAAAAACACCAGGCCCCAGGGTATCCCAAACCGGCACATTTCACCCTATCTGTTATACTAAAGCAGCTTCTACAGGCTCTGTTTTATTAATATATTGCATTTTGAATTGTTTTTTGCATCCTGTAAAAACACCAGGCCGCAGGGTATCCCAAACCGGCACATTTCACCCTATCTGTTATACTAAATCAGCTTCTAAAGGCTCTATTTTATTAATATATTGCATTTTGAATTGGTTTTGTGCGTCCTTTAAAAACACCAGGCGGCAGGGTATCCCAAACCGGCACATTTCACCCTATCTGTTATACTAAAGCAGCCTCTACAGGCTCTGTTTTATTAATATATTGCATTTTGAATTGATTTTGTGCATCCTGTAAAAACACCAGGCCGCAGGGTATCCCAAACCGGCACATTTCACCCTATCTGTTATACTAAATCAGCTTCTACAGGCTCTGTTTTATTAATATATTGCATTTTGAATTGTTTTTTTTTGCGTCCTGTAAAAACACCAGGTGGCAGGGTATCCCAAACCGGCACATTTCCCCCTATCTGTTACACTAAATCAGCTTCTGCAGGCTCTGTTTTATTAATATATTGCATTTTGAATTTTGTTTTGCGTCCTGTAAAAACACCAGGCCGCAGGGTATCCCAAACCGGCACATTTCACCCTATCTGTTATACTAAAGCAGCTTCTATAGGCTCCGTTTTATTAATATATTGCATTTTGAATTGGTATTGTGCATCCTGTAAAAACACCAGGCCGCATGGGCATCCCAAACCAGCACATTTCACCCTATCTGTTATATTAAATCAGCTTCTAAAGGCTCTGTTTTATTAATATATTGCATTTTGAATTGGTTTTGTGCGTCCTTTAAAAACACCCGGTCGCAGGGTATGCCTAACCAGCACATTTCACCCTATCTGTTATATTAAATCAGCTTCTAAAGGCTCTGTTTTATTAATATATTGCATTTTGAATTGGTTTTGTGCGTCCTTTAAAAACACCAGGCCGCAGGGTATCCCAAACCGGCACATTTCACCCTATCTGTTATACTAAAGCAGCTTCTACAGGCTCTGTTTTATTAATATATTGCATTTTGAATTGGTTTTGTGCGTCCTGTAAAAACACCAGGCCGCAGGGTATCCCAAACCGGCACATTTCACCCTATCTGTTATACTAAAGCAGCTTCTACAGGCTCTGTTTTATTAATATATTGCATTTTGAATTGTTTTTTTGCGTCCTGTAAAAACACCAGGCCGCAGGGTATCCCAAACCGGCACATTTCACCCTATCTGTTATACTAAAGCAGCTTCTACAGGCTCTGTTTTATTATTATATTGCATTTTGAATTGGTTTTGTGCATCCTGTAAAAACACCAGGCCGCAGGGTATACCAAACCGGCACATTTCACCCTATCTGTTATACTAAAGCAGCTTCTACAGGCTCTGTTTTATTAATATATTGCATTTTGAATTGGTTTTGTGCGTCCTGTAAAAACACCAGGCCGCAGGGTATCCCAAACCGGCACATTTCACCCTATCTGTTATACTAAAGCAGCTTCTACAGGCTCTGTTTTATTAATATATTGCATTTTGAATTTTTTTTGTGTCCTGTAAAAACACCAGGCCGCAGGGTATCCCAAACCGGCACATTTCACCCTATCTGTTATACTAAAGCAGCTTCTACAGGCTCTGTTTTATTAATATATTGCATTTTGAATTTTTTTTTGTGTCCTGTAAAAACACCAGGCCGCAGGGTATCCCAAACCAGCACATTTCACCCTATCTGTTATACTAAAGCAGCTTCTACAGGCTCTGTTTTATTAATATATTGCATTTTGAATTGGATTTGTGCATCCTGTAAAAACACCAGGCCGCAGGGTATCCCAAACCGGCACATTTCACCCTATCTGTTATACTAAAGCAGCTTCTACAGGCTCTGTTTTATTAATATGTTGCTTTTTGAATTGGTTTTTTGCATCTTGTAAAAACACCAGCCCGCAGGGTATCCCATATTGCCAATTTTCATAGTATCTGGTGCAGAGAAGCAGTATCTCACTTTATTTAGCTTCTGCTTTTTAAAGTAAACACATTTTTTTAAGTGCCTATTGCGCATTTCAAATACATAAAAATGTCAGGCAGACAAGTGCCAGGATGTTCAAAGAGGAGTGGCCGAGGCCAAGATTCAGCAGGCAGAGGTCGCAGCAGACTAGGGGCGAGTGGCAGCAGGAGTCGCGGTGAGAGACCTGATCTGCCAGTATCTGCTAGCGGTCTTGTCTCCACCAGTAACGCATCTGCCGTGGTAGATTGGTTAATGCGCTCATCCACATCATCGCAAGTTACATCTGACACCCCCAGTCTAGGGTCGGTAGGTTCCTCTGACACAACCCTGAGTTGGCATGGCCCGAGAGCAGTCCCTGTTCTCCCATTGCCTCTGTCCTACGCCGTTCCCTCCCCCAGCGACGTATCCTATGCTTTGGGTTCAGCTCCACTCTTTAGTGAGGAGGACGATCAGATAGAGGACAGTCAGCAGCTACTGCCCAGCCAAGAAATGGAGGTGTCTTCCTTCGCTAGGCAGACAAATAGTGATGTGGAGGGTGGCATGGGTGTTGTTGCGAGCGTTCC
This sequence comes from Gastrophryne carolinensis, assembly GCA_027917425.1. NCBI lineage: Eukaryota > Metazoa > Chordata > Amphibia > Anura > Microhylidae > Gastrophryne > Gastrophryne carolinensis. Next base: position 299,819,143 of record CM051234.1, on the reverse strand, counting down.
AGCTCCTGCGCCAGACACTGTTGAGGAAACCGAGAACATCAGTGACATGCATCCACAACTCGGTGATGATGATGAAGCTGATCGCACTTGGGAGCCGGGCGCAGAAGGGGTTTCTTCATCAGGAGAAGAGGGGTTACAGGTTGCCCCGAAGTCAGCAGCTGAGGCAGCAAGGCGTTAGCAGCATGGTTGGCAGTCAGCATGGGGGCAGAATTTTAAAGCCTGGAGCCAAACGGGGCCGGGGTATAGCACCTGCTGCGCGGCAGGCTACCTTATTGGGAGGTAGTGGAGCAGGGGTTCCTGGAGTTGGTGACAGTAGCAGTGAATCAGTGGGGGCTGTTGGTGGGAAAAGTAGCTACTCGGCAGAGTGGTAGTTCTTCCTCAAGCATCCGCAGGAGGGTAACTTGCAAGATATGTAGGCAGAAGGTAAAGCGTGGCCAGGGCCCAAATGTTGGCACCACGGCCCTGCGTCAACATATGATGCGTCACCATAAAGCGGCCTGGGAGAACCGAGGCTCTGAAGAGGTGGTCCAGGCTGCTTCCTCACCAAGTGGCACACTGCTCCCAATTTCTGCCAGCCAAGGCTCCAGCACCTCAGCCGAAGGCAGCTGTGCGTCATACCCATCCTCTGTCGCTCCAGATGCTCCTGCTCCTCCTCCAAGTCATGCATCCCACCAGCAATCCATCAGCGAAGCCATGTCCAAGAGACAGCAGTATGCGCCCACTAATCCTACGGCGCAGAAGCTGAATGTGCTCCTGTCCAAGTTGCTGGTGCTGCAGTCGCTCCCTTTTCAGGTGGTGAACTCTGCACCTTTCAGAAAACTGATGGCTTGTGCCGAGCCGAGGTGGAGAGTCCCAAGCCGTCATTTCTTTGCCAAGAAGGCAGTATCAGCGCTGCACACTTTTGTTGAACAGGTGGGCCAGTCCTTGAGCCTGTCGGTGTGTAGCAAAGTGCATGGCAGCGCCGACGTCTGGAGCTGTAACTATGGTCAGGGACAGTACATGTCGTTTACGGCCCACTGGGTGAATGTGGTCCCTTTGCAGCAGCAGCAACTTGGACAGGTCACGCCGCTTCGGCCTCCGCACTCCCTGGCCGTTGTGCCTGTGACACCGTGCGACTCGGCCTCCTCATCCTCCACCATCTCCTCACCCTCCACTGTAGGCTCAAGTCTCAGTGCCCCTCCAGCCTACCATGTGTGCAGGGCACGGAGGTGTCACGATGTGCTTCACATGGTTTGTCTTGGTGAACACAGGGGAGGAACTGATTAAATATATTCATCAAGAAATCCAAACATGGCTTACTCCAAGAAAACTTAAAATGGGAACCATGGTTACCGACAATGGGAAGAACATTTTGTCTGCGCTGCAACAAGGAAGGCTGACCCATGAGCCCTGCATGGCTCACGTCTTCAATCTGGTTGTGAAGCGGTTTCTGAAGTCTTCCCCCCATCTGCAAGACATCCTAACAACTTCAAGGAAACTTTGCATGCACTTCAGCCACTCATACACCGCCAAGCACACCCTTCTTGAGCTACAGCGTCAGAACGGTAGCCCCCAACATAGTCTGATTTGCGATGTTTCCACCCGTTGGAATTCCACCCTGCATATGTTGGACAGACTATACGAACAGAGAAAAGCCATCACGGATTTCTTGATGATCCAAGCGGATAGGGGGACTCCCCTGTGTAACTTCAATGTCAACCAGTGGCAGCTCATACGTGACACCTGCCATTTGCTCAGGCCTTTTGAGGAAGCCACTTTATTTGTGATTCGCCAGGATTACGTGATGAACGACGTGATTTCACTGCTTCATGTACTACAGCACATGTTGGAAACCATGGCTGGTCAGGGCACTGGAGACATGGCGTCTACATCTTACAGCCACATGAACCCCGTTGGAGCTGAACTGGAGGAGGAGGAGGAAGAGGAGGAGGAGTGGCACAGTGCACAGTTTAGGCTTGGCGAAATGGCTGGTTTATCTAGTCAGCGGACAGGAGAGGAGGAGCAGGAGCAGCCAGAGGAGCTAGAGGGTTGTGAGGAAGGCGAGACAGAGGACCCAGACACACCATGGCAGTATGCAGTGGAGATGGAGACAGGTAGTCCTTCCGAGTCACTTGCGCAAATGGCAGGAAGCATGCTCACATGCTTGCGTAGTGACCCCAGAATTGTTTCCTTTGTCAGCGGGATGACTTCTGGCTCTCCACCTTATTGGACCCTCGCTTCCGGCACAAAATGGGGGCATTTTTTAAATCCACCGAGAGGGAGGACACACTGACCTACTACAAAGACATTCTACGTAGTCAGTTGGCCAATGCCTATCTGCGCCATGGTCCATACTCTCGCAGGTCTTATTCGGGGGGACCTCTGCGCTCACCTTCCACTGCCATGGCTGCTGGGGGGGTTGGCAGGAGCAGCAGCTCCATCAGCAGCAGCCTCAGTCTTCAGTCGCTAATGAGTAGCTTTCTACACCCGCATAGTGAGTCTACTCATGAGCAGCAGGAAGACCTGGAGCAGGACCTGAACCAGCAGGTCATGTCATATCTTGACATGACCATGCCAACACAACTTGAGGATCTGCTGGACTTCTGGGCAGCCAAACTTGACTTGTGTCCGCAGCTAGCTGAGTTTGCCCTGGAAAAGCTGTCCTGCCCGGCAAGTAGCGTGCCATCTGAGCGGGTGTTTAGTGCGGCGGGGGCCATAGTTACGGCGAGGAGAACTCGTCTGTCAACTAAAAATGTGGAGAGACTCACCTTTGTGAAAATGAATCAGGGATGGATCAGCCAGGATTTCCACCCACCAATGGCTGATGCATGCGACTAGATTCAGCATGGTGCAATGTTTTAGACTTTCCAAATGGTGCAAAACATATTCATGTCTTTAGGCCATTTTTTGGGCTCCTGCTGATGCCAACTTCAGGGTGTGCCTTTCAGCCAAATTTTGGCCTCCTGCTGCTGCCAACTGCAGTGTGTCTTTAGGCTAATTTTTGGGTTCCTGCTTCCAACTCCAGGGTCTCTTTCAAGCTATGTTTGGGCTCCTGCTGCTGCTGCTGCTTGCAACTCCAGGGTGTCATTCAGCCAATTTTTGGGCTCCTGCTGCCAACTTCAGTGTCTCTTTCAAGCTATGTTTGGGCTGCTGCTGCTGCTGCTTGCAACTCCAGGGTGTCATTCAGACAATTTTTGGGCTCCTGCTGCCAACTCCAGTGTCTCTTTCAAGCTATATTTGGGCTCCTGCTGCTGCTGCTGCTGCTGCTTGCAACTCCAGGGTGTCATTCAGACAATTTTTGGGCTCCTGCTGCCAACTCCAGTGTCTCTTTCAAGCTATGTTTGGGCTGCTGCTTGCAACTCCAGGGTGTCATTCAGCCAATTTTTGGGCTCCTGCTGCCAACTCCAGTGTCTCTTTCAAGCTATGTTTGGCCTCCTGCAGCTGCCAACTGCAGTGTGTGTTTAGGCCAATTTTTGGGCTCCTGCTGCCAACTCTTTCAAGCTATGTTTGGGCTGCTGCTGCTTGCAACTCCAGGGTGTCATTCAGACAATTTTTGGGCTCCTGCTGCCAACTCCAGTGTCTCTTTCAAGCTATGTTTGGGCTGCTGCTGCTGATGCTTGCAACTCCAGGGTGTCATTCAGACAATTTTTGGGCTCCTGCTGCCAACTCCAGTGTCTCTTTCAAGCTATGTTTGGGCTCCTGCTGCTGCTGCTTGCAACTCCAGGTTGTCATTCAGCCAATTTTTGGGCTCCTGCTGCCAACTCCAGTGTCTCTTTCAAGCTATGTTTGGCCTCCTGCTGCTGCTGCTGCCAACTGCAGTGTGTGTTTAGGCCAATTTTTGGGTTCCTGCTGCCAACTCCAGTGTTTCTTTCAAGCTATGTTTGGGCTCCTGCTGCTGCTGCTTGCAACTCCAGGGTGTCATTCAGCCAATTTTTGGGCTCCTGCTGCCAACTCCAGTGTCTCTTTCAAGCTATGTTTGGCCTCCTGCTGCTGCCAACTGTAGTGTGTGTTTAGGCCAATTTTTGGGCTCCTGCTGCAAACTCCAGTGTCTCTTTCAAGCTATGTTTGGGCTGCTGCTACGGCTTGCAACTCCAGGGTGTCATTCAGCCAATTTTTGGGCTCCTGCTGCCATTTGCAGTGTCTCTTTCAAGCTATGTTTGGGCTGCTGCTGCTGCTGCTGCTGCTTGTGACTTCAGGGTGTCATTCAGCCAATTTTTGGGCTCCTGCTGCCAACTCCAGCGTGTCTTTCAAGCTATGTTTGGTCGGCGGCTGCTGCTGCTTGCAACTCCAGGGTGTCATTCAGCCAATTTTTGGGCTCCTGCTGCCAACTCCAGTGTCTCTTTCAAGCTATGTTTGGGCTGCTGCTGCTGCTTGCGACTCCAGGGTGTCATTCAGCCAATTTTTGGGCTCCTGCTGCCAACTCCAGTGTCTCTTTCAAGCTATGTTTGGCCTCCTGCTGCTTGCAACTCCAGGGTGTTATTCAGCCAATTTTTGGGCTCCTGCTGCCAACTCCAGTGTCTCTTTCAAGCTATGTTTGGGCTCCTTCTGCTGCTGCTTGCAACTCCAGGGTGTCATTCAGCCAATTTTTGGGCTCTTGCTGCCAACTCCAGTGTGTCTTTCAAGCTATGTTTGGGCTGCTCCTGCTGCTTGCAACTCCAGGGTGTCATTCAGCCAATTTTTGGGCTTCTGCTGCCAACTCCAGTGTCTCTTTCTCTGCTGCTGCTTGCAACTCCAGGGTGTCATTCAGCCAATTTTTGGGCTCCAGCTGCCAACTCCAGTGTCTCTTTCAAGCTATGTCTGGCCTCCTGCTGCTGCTGCTGCCAACTGCAGTGTGTCTTTAGGCCAGTTTTTGGGTTCCTGCTGCAAACTCCAGTGTCTCTTTCAAGCTATGTTTGGGCTGCTGATGCTGCTGCTGCTTGCGACTCCAGGGTGTCATCCAGCCAATTTTTGGGCTCCTGCTGCCAACTCCAGTGTGTCTTTCAAGCTATGTTTGGGCTGCTGCTGGTGCTGCTGCTGCTTGCAACTCCAGGGTGTCATTCAGCCAATTTTTGGGCTCCTGCTGCCAACTCCAGTGTGTCTTTCAAGCTAGGTTTGGGCTGCTGCTGCTTGCAACTCCAGGGTGTCATTCAGCCATTTTTTGGGCTCCTGCTGACAACTCCAGTGTGTCTTTCAAGCTATGTTTGGGCTGCTGCTGCTTGCAACTCCAGGGTGTCATTCAGCCATTTTTTGAGCTCCTGCTGCCAACTCCAGTGTCTCTTTCAAGCTATGTTTGGGCTCCTGCTGCTGCTGCTTGCAAATCCAGGGTGTCATTCAGACAATTTTTGGGCTCCTGCTGCCAACTTCAATGTGTCTTCCAAGCTAGGTCTGGGCTGCTGCTGCTGCTTGCAACTCCAGGGTGTCATTCAGACAATTGTTGGGCTCCTGCTGCCAACTCCAGTGTCTCTGTCAAGCTATGTTTGGGCTCTTGCTGCTGCTGCTTGCAACTCCATGGTGTCATTCAGCCAATTTTTGGGCTCCTGCTGCCAACTCCAGTGTCTCTTTCAAACTGTGTTTGGGCTGCTGCTGCTGCTTGCAACTCCAGGGTGTCATTCAGCCAATTTTTGGGCACCTGCTGCCAACTCCAGTGTCTCTTTCAAGCTATGTTTGGGCTGCTGCTGCTGCTTGCAACTCCAGGGTGTCATTCAGCCAATTTCTGGGCTCCTGCTGCCAACTCCAGTGTCTCTTTCAAGCTATGTTTGGGCTGCTGCTGCTTGCAACTCCAGGGTGTCATTCAGCCAATTTCTGGGCTCCTGCTGCCAACTCCAGTGTCTCTTTCAAGCTATGTTTGGGCTGCTGCTGCTGCTTGCGACTCCAGGGTGTCATTCAGCCAATTTTGGGGCTCCTGCTGCTAACTCCAGTGTGTCTTTCAAGCTAGGTTTGGGCTGCTGCTGCTGCTTGCAACTCCAGGGTGTCATTCAGACAATTTTTGGGCTCCTGCTGCCAGTGTGTCTTTCAAGCTATGTTTGGACTGCTGCTTTCAACTCCAGGGTGTCATTCGGCCAATTTTTGGGCTCCTGCTGCCAACTCCAGAATCTCTTTCAAGCTATGTTTGGGCTGCTGCTGCTGCTTGCAACTCCAGGGTGTCATTCAGACAATTTTTGGGCTCCTGCTGCCAACTCCGGTGTGTCTTTCAAGCTATGCTTGGGCTTCTGCTGCTGCTTGCAACTCCAGGGTGTCATTCAGCCATTTCTTGGGCTCCTGCTGCCAACTCCAGTGTCTCTTTCAAGCTATGTTTGGGCTCCTGCTGCTGCTTGCAGCTCCAGGGTGTCATTCAGCCAGTTTTCAGGCTCCTGCTGCCAACTCCAGTGTGTCTTTCAAGCTAGGTTTGGGCTGCTGCTGCTTGAAACTCCAGGGTGTCATTCAGATAATTTTTGGGCTCCTGCTGCCAACTCCAGTGTCTCTTTCAAGCTACGTTTGGGCTCCTGCTGCTGCTGCTTGCAACTCCAGGGTGTCATTCAGACAATGTTTGGGCTCCTGCTGCCAACTCCAGTGTCTCTTTCAAGCTATGTTTGGGCTGCTGCTGCTTGCAACTCCAGGGTGTCATTCAGCCAATTTTTGGGCTCCTGCTGCCAACTCCAGGGTCTCTTTCAAGCCATGTTTGGGCTCCTGCCGCTTCTGCTGCTTGCAACTCCAGGGTGTCATTCAGCCAATTTTTGGGCTCCTGCTGCCAACTCCAGTGTCTCTTTCAAACTATGTTTGGGCTGCTGCTGCTGCTGCTGCTGCTGCTTGCAACTCCAGGGTGTCATTCAGCCAATTTTTGGGCTCCTGCTGCCAACTCCAGTGTCTCTTTCAAGCTATGTTTTGGGCTGCTGCTGCTGCTGCTTGCGGCTCCAGGGTGTCATTCAGCCAATTTCTGGGCTCCTGCTGCCAACTCCAGTGTCTCTTTCAAGCTATGTTTGGGCTGCTGCTGCTTGCAACTCCAGGGTGTCATTCAGCCAATTTTTGGGCTCCTGCTGCCAACTCCAGTGTCTCTTTCAAGCTATGTTTGGGCTGCTGCTGCTGCTTGCGACTCCAGGGTGTCATTCAGCCAAGTTTTGGGCTCCTGCTGCTAACTTCAGTGTGTCTTTCAAGCTAGGTTTGGACTGCTGCTTGCGGCTCCAGGGTGTCATTCAGCCAATTTCTGGGCTCCTGCTGCCAACTCCAGTGTGTCTTTCAAGCTATGTTTGGGCTGCTGCTGCTTGCAACTCCAGGGTGTCATTCAGCCAATTTTTGGGCTCCTGCTGCTGCTAGCTCCAGGGTGTGTTTTTCAGGCAATATAGGGGCTCCTCATAGTGATGCCACCTCAACTCTCTGCAATTGTGCCGCTCTGCGATTCTAATAGCGATGCCTCTGATCTGCATGTCATAATTATTTACAGTATTTTTTCACTAACCCAGCACGCATCCTATGCGTGTTACAGCAATGCAGAATGGTTTACAACCCTATTGAGGCTCTAGGAAGCTCAAAAATAGCCGTTTCGATTACTCGCAAATAAATTAGGACCGAAACTAATTTTGTCGGAAAATTCGGCGAATCAGCCGACTCGAATTTTTCAAAAGTTCGCTCATCTCTATGTTGAGTGTGTTGTATGTAGCGAGTTGAGAGTGCCTCCCTACATTCTCTTTTTTGTTCCTGGTCTGAGCTCTTTTGCAGCTTTGGGAGTGGCACCTCCTACAGATTGAATAGGGTATAGTGCAAGTCCCCATTTTCTTCCTCCCTCTGCTCCTAAAGACACCTATGGCATTTCTCTTTGACAAATATGGGGATCCCATGCTGGTGACACCCCCTCTGCTTCTAAAGACACCCATGGCATTTATGTTTGATAAATATGGGGCTCTTGTGCTGGTGGCACCCCCTCTGCTCCCAGTGGCATTTCTGTTTGAGAAATATGGGGATCCCACACTGGTGACACCCCCTCTGCTCTCTGTAACACCAATGGCATTTCTGTTTGATAAATATGGGGCTCTCGTTCTGGTGACACCCCCTCTGTTTCTAGTGACATCCATGGCATTTCTGTTAGATTAATATGGGACTCCTGTGCTTGAGCTTACAATTTATTAGGGTATTGCACAAGCCTGCACAGTGGGCTTACACATTTTGGCATCCTGATTTGCGATACCCCAGGGGCACTTGAAAGTGTACATGTTTTGTGGCAAAAATGATAAGCCTATCTAGTGTTTTTTTTTTTCTTATGTTACTAAATGTGCTTTATGGAAGCAGTTTGCACTACTACAATCTGTTGCTACTGGCAACCGTACACCAAGATTTACAAGAAGAGAAAGGTGAGCCCTGAACACACAGAATGCTGCTGCTGGGCATGTGTAAGGTTTGGGATGCCCCGCTGTGTGAAACCCCCCAGATCATGACTATTCACTCACCTTTGCTTGGTCCAACATGGTATGTCCGGGCCCTCATCCAATCAGAGCTTTTTGCATTGACTATGTCATTCAGCAAATGGTTATGATTGGGATTAATGGGAGAGCTGCACCATGCTCCTGCCCCAACGTATTTGAATGGCTCAGATGTGAACAAATGCACATGGTCATCTGATTTGGGATACCCTACTGTCATAACCCCCTTCCCCTGGATCACCCAGCTTCACTTATCTCAGTGGCACAGCTGAATCCCCAGCTCACCACTAACTGAGACGCATGCCTTGATTGATGCTGGCAAGACCACAGTTAGAGATGAGCGGGGGTTTATCTAGTTGTGCTTGCTTGATTCAGATCTCCTTGTTGCTCCGAGCTCAGAGCAGCAAAAGACATTTGAAGTGAACAAGTGCCACTGATTGGCTTAGCAGCCCAGAAAGTGGTGAGTTTTTTTGCTATCAGAGAATACACACAGTTCCAAATTGGTATGACCCACCATAGAGAAAGAAAATGACATTTGTGGGCTTTGTTCCTCTTTAAAGTGGACCAAAATACATGCTTTTAACCATCTCTGGTCACTTTCCTGGTGCATCCCAATTTCTGAATGCCTTAGATAACCCCAAAACCACTCAGATAGGCTGGGGGCGGAAGCAAAGTGCATAACGCAGGCCGGAGATGTGGCCAATCACCGTTCACTATGCCAGGCTCTGTTACAAACAAAGCTAAATACAAGCAGGGCATTCAGTGCCCATTGGATAAAACCCATGCATGCATGCGCATGACTGGATGATAGCTTGTGCATGCACCATGGGACTGGCAGAAAGGTACGTTTTTAGGTTGAATATAAACCATTCGTTTTTTTCATTTTTACCAGTTTACCTGCTAGCCTACCTGGAGATTTTGACATCCTCTGTTGCCAGACCATTTTTCACTTTTTTGCGCTGTATATGTTCAACTGTGCTTTGAAGGGATTTTCAGGGATTTCCCAGTAAATTTATATATTTTTTTCAGCAGAGTCAGTGTTCGGCCTTGTTTTAGTGTATTCTCAATATTTTTGTGTGAAATATGTGCAAAAAAAAATTAAACATCTATTTTTACAATTTGTAATGCATGTAAAAGCCCAATTTCTCCCAGTTACAACAGTACAACATATCCTCCTGCCAAGGAGACTCCCCCAAATTGAAACAGCCCTTTAGGAGATTTTCAGATAAAATACAACTGCTATGCGCACCTTGCAGTTTTTTAAGAAAAACAACCCTTTACATTTTAAATCTCCCCCACAAACTACAAGTACACACCTCAAGCTTTCTGGGCATACCAGGCTTGCTGATGTGGGCGTAGTGTTCTGGAAGTAATCTCTTGATGAATTCATTGGTTGCACAGAGTCTCCCTAAAAATAAAAGAATAAAAAAACAGAATCAAAGCCACATTTTCCTATTAAAAACAATATGCAAACAAGAAAAAACAAATTAAATCTGAAAAAGCAAGGCCCCTCCAAACAGAACAATACCCAATATGTATAGGTACTGTCAAGGGAAGAGTTGCCAAACACCCCAAAGTAAAGCATGCACGTAATAGTAATTTTACTTGAAAATTTCAACTCTGCAGACAAATTACGCACCTTGCATTTTTTCAACCAAAACAACCCTTTACATTATACCCGCCACAAACCATATGTTCCCTAGATGTACACACATTAAGCTTTCTAGGCATACCCAGCTTGTTGTAAGTAATCCCTCTAAGAATTTTTTGGTTGCACAGGGTTTCTCAAAAAAATTACTAACAAATACATTTTTCCAAAATGGCAATATGGACACAAGAAAAAAACAAGCTAAATCTCCCTGTTAACAGGTCATTTTTTTGTATAAAATAATAAAAATCATATTTTTTAAAATCTGTCTCATTTAATTTAAATAAAAAATGTATTGTATTCAAGAAAACCATATTGCAAGTGAAAGCCCCATTTCTTCAGATTACAAGTAGAAAACAAGTACCCCCCTGTTCCTGACCAGGAGACCTCCCCAAACTGAAAAGTGCACTTGATAACATTTACAAGTAAACTACAACAACTATCCACACTATAAAGGGTTACATTTTTTTTTAAAGTAGGGTGGGGGACCCCATGCTTTTTTATGGTTAAAACCCTTAAAAAAATAATTAAAATAATTAATTAATGGTGTGGGATCCCCCTTTCCAACATAACCAGCCCAGGGACCAGATATGCAGGGCTTGTAGACCAGGGCTTGGACACCAGCCCCGGTGGCCCCTGGCCCTGAAGGCTACAATCCTGCATAGCCGGCGCAGTCCCCAGATCTCCAGCCCTCTTGGGCTTTGGGGCGGCAGGTAATGGGGGGCTGGGGGTTAATAGCAAGTCACCCACTAGCCGCAGGTGACTTGCCAGACCGCGAGCCATGTGAACTGCCAGTTCACAAAGGGCTAAATGAGAAAAAGACACACACACACATACACACACACAATATCAGAAAAAATATTTTATTTTTTAATACTTACCTCCCATCGATCCATCCCTGAATACTGTGTCCCACGTCGATCACTCTGGCTTCTGTTCTTCTGCTGCTGGAAGCCTTTTATACCTGCTGAGTGAAGGGACATAGAGGCTTAATAAAAAAACATTTTTGGATTATTTTTAAGGGTTAAAAACCCTTAACAATTTTAACAAAATGGCATGCGGTCCCCCGCTACCCAGCATATGGGGACCAGCTATGCAGGGCTTGTAAAACAGGGTGCAAGGGCCAGCTTCAATGGCCATCCGGGGCTCGGATCGGCAAGGTAGAGTTGGCTGAAATTGAGCCCAGAGTAAAAGAACAGGAAAAATTAGTTAGCGCGAGGGCGTGGCCGACGCATGGCGGCGTGAGGATGCTCGATAGCGGGGCTCCGACAACCAACGGCGTTTTCAGCAGATCACAGGCGAAAATTGAAGCAGCTCAGCAATCCTCCATGGGAGGCAACAAAAGAAAGAAGCCGGTGAGAGGTGGAGACGGCCGATCGGAGGGCGGCATCAGCCGATTTCTGGTCCCGGAGGACCCTTCCAGCAGAGCGGCGGGGACCAAGATGGCGCAGGCTGAGGGAGGATCATGCCTCCCTCAGTGCGAATCGAGAGAAAGGCGGCAGCAGGAGGCGGCGATCAGCCGGCCCGAAGACATGTGGGCGGGCGCATAGAAGAGAGTGGCGTCTCGCCGCGTCACACAGCCCCAGCTGAGGAGGGGAGAGAGGGGGGAGAGAGCCGAGCGGATGCGCAGCCAGAGCCCCAGCCATCACGAGGAGCAGAGGTGTGCTCAGCGAGAGAGCACACCTCGCATACCAGCCCTGCGCAGAGTCAATTAAAGCACCAAAACACACCAGCACACCTAATAAAAGTGTCTCCCACAACAGGGGCGGGGAGGGAGGGTGAGGTGCCATCACACCCAGCTATACCCCACAAATTAGCTGACATGGCAACACCTCAGCATCCCTTTGCGGACAGTGCCCCGGGCAGATCCCCTCCCCCCACAGATGCTCTTCAATCAATGTGGGATGCCCCCAAGAAGATCCGCGGTCATGAGTGGTCGGCAGGGAAATTGGCTGACACAGCTGGTCATATATACCCTCCTGCAGACAGCACCTCTAGCAGCTCCCCCCCTCTCAAATGTTTCTCAGTTAACGCAGGATGCCCCCAAAAAGACCAGTGATCGTGGATGGTCGCCGATATGCAGCCCTGTCCTGCCACCCAGCAGCACACTGCCAGCATCCTGGTCCTCTGGCTCTGAGGAGGACCCACAGGAGAAGATCTGGAGAAGATCTGGGAAAAGATGGATCCGGGAGAGGGGCCCTCTGAGTCATATGGAGTCCAGCGCCAAACAGCCTTCTGGCTGAGCCAAACGTCTTAGGACATTCCCACAGAGCTAGATCCCAGTCTCAAGCTTCTCCTTCAGTTCCTTCCCACTCAAGAAGACCTTAAAGAGGATTTGGAGGCAGTGGCATTAAGAATAGAAAGGGCTGTAAGGAAAGAATTGGAGGATCTCGAGCAGCAAACATCAGCGTTAGATACCAGAGTAGCCTCCCTGGAAAGTACTAGTGCGACCCATGAAGATAGAATTTCCGAGTTAGAGCGGGTGTCCCATAGCCAGAAACAGAAGCTCACAGATGTTATATTGCAGTCAGACGATTTGGAGAACCGGAACCGGCGTAATAACCTGAAATTGAGAGGCATCTCGGAATCAATACCCTCAAACCAACTGAGGGCTGCTGCATCTGACATATTCCGACATACTCATTGCTGGGGAACCCTAGAGACTCGGAAATAGTTATTGATAGGATACATAGGGTGACTAGCCGTCCAGCTGCCGAAATTGATGCTCCGCGAGATGTTTTATGCCGCATCCACTTCTTTACAATCAAAGAGGACATTTTACGCAAATCCTGGGAGCAGCGGTGGGTGGAGTGGAAGGGCCACAGGATATAAATCCTCCCAGATCTCTCACGGTATACGCTTCGCATGAGGAGAATTATGCGCCCCCTCTTGGATAAGCTTCGGGAGGTCAATGCTACATACAAATGGGGCCATCCATTCCCTCTCAGCATCCGTAAGGATAACAGCGTATTTACCCTGCAGCGCCGGGAAGACCTCTCCAATCTGTTCAGATTCTTGGACACCGACCCCATTGAAGTTCTGGACTGGCTGGATTTCAGCTTGAAACCACCCCTGCGGAGAGATCAGTGGGGCAGGGGAGATCGTCGGAGGGGGCAGGGTGGGGGGGGCGTCCGTCCGGACCCAAGGAGATAAGATATCGGGTTTCCAGAATTGAGCTTCCTGGCGGAGGGGCCTCTCTCCAGATATCGGTGTATCCTTTATTTGAATAGGACCATTCTCAAATAGGGGAAAAAAAAAAGTTGCCATGATTCCATGTTCTGTTTTTTGACTCCTGATTTAAACTGTTCAAGTTTGCTAACAGAAGTTATTGTTATGACGCCTCTCTAAGCTGATGACTGATGGGCCAGACGTCCCTTAGGTGCCAGAAACACGGTGTTAGTGATGAGAGCCGGGGTTGCTGGAGTCCTGCCCGAGGTGCGAGGCTGCTTTACCCCCAATAGTTTCCTGCTCTTTCTCGCCGGGCTCTTACTTGGTAGGAACAAGCAGAATACCTTCAAGGTTGGTACATCTAGTATAGCACTCGGTTTGGGTTGATCGGTGGAATTTATCGCGGGTTGTTATCGCTAATTTCCTCAGAACACCCGAACACCCGGTCAGGTAGGGCGAGTGGCCAAGGGCGGATTGCAGCGCATACGCTGCTTGGGGGATTCTGATATTAGTGTAGTCTTTAGTACCCCCCGGCCCGGCTCTCGGGTTTCCTATACTTACAGCCACTCTCGTTGTTCTTCCTCCCCCGGCTCTCCTAACCTTTACTCCCCTCAGTATAAGTAGGGTCTGGCGGCATGGCTAGTCTGAAAATATGCTCCCTCAACACCAAAGGCCTAAACATCCCGGAAAAAAGGGCCAAGATACTATATGGGCTGCACAAAGAGAGGGTGGACATTATACTTTTTCAAGAAACTCACTTTAGTACAGGTAGAATCCCGGAAATTAAAAATAGATCTTTCACCAGATGGTACCACTCCGGACTCTAAATCCAAGGGTGTATCAATCGCTATACATAGAGGTACCCCGTTGGAGCCCCGGGACTCAAAGATAGACCCCATGGAGAGGTATATTTTCTTGAAATTAACAACGGGAAGCGAAACCTATACCCTGGCAAATTTTTATCTGCCCAACCAGGATCAGACGGGGGTTGGAGTCCGATTCCTCTGCCTCCTAGAGATATTCGCAGAAGGGGTTATAGTATTGGGTGGGGATTTTAATGTAGCGCTGGACCCGAGGATAGACACTTCTCAGGGTAGGTCGGTAATCCCCCAATCCAAATTGGCGACCTTTAGGAAGGCCTTGAATGACCTCCAAGTAGTGGATGTCTGGTGAATTCTGAACCAGAGTGCGAGAGACTACACATTTTTTTCCCACACCCATGTGTCCTACAGCAGATTGGACTATATTTTCGTTAGTCACTATGCTTTAAGTAGGGATCTGAGTGCCTGCCTCAATTGGCCCAATTGTCTGGTCGGATCAATTTGCCTGTTTTAGAAGGGGATAGGAGGCAGTTTAGTTGGAGACTCAACGATAACCTCCTCAAAGACACGCTATGTATGGCGGAAGTGGAAGACACTATATCACACTTCATTGCCCATCACGCAAATGATAACACCTCCCTACCATCCTCACGGACAGGGCGCCCAGCCTCTGGAACGAGCCATTCACCAGGAATTGCAGACAGTCGACCAATTTGTTCATGCCTGCAATTGCATGCCCCTTCCTTGTGGCAGGGGCCAACCATGGCCGCAACTCACAATAGAGCTTCTGTAGGGAAGCGCGGTCAAGTCGGGTAAGCTCAGATAACTCAATGTCATGCATGTGTGTGACAGCAAGCCACGGCCGGTCCACTTCAAAGTCCATGAGACACATACAGAGTATCAGAGTAGCTCCATCACAGCAAACGACTCATCCAAGCTGTCCATTCCGTTATCAGGAGCACAACCAAAGGCCAAACTCACGAGCTAATAGCAGCCGAAAGTGCAGCTGCAAGGTTCTCGTTTTGTAGGTCTCCTAATCAGGGCTTTAAACCATGTGCAAGCCCTCGCTAATGACGGCTCATTCGCATGTACGCGAAAAAAATACA
This sequence comes from Gastrophryne carolinensis, assembly GCA_027917425.1. Classification (NCBI taxonomy): domain Eukaryota; kingdom Metazoa; phylum Chordata; class Amphibia; order Anura; family Microhylidae; genus Gastrophryne; species Gastrophryne carolinensis. The sequence goes on along the minus strand of CM051234.1, from coordinate 299,804,052 downwards.
AAACAATGAAATACAAACGAGAAGTTGTACACGCAACAACGAAAACGCATATACGATGGAAATAGCTGACGAGAAACTCAAAAATGGACAAAACTCAATGGAAAGAATACACATTCACAGGCTCTTTCATGTGAAAGTTCAGGTAAAACAAGCTCTGCATCAACCTTATTCTCCTGAATGACTCTGATGGCAGTTCCCATCCGATAAGTTGGCAACCATTAATGTTGCCAACATTAACCCTTTCGCTGCCAGCCTACCTGCAGCATTTGCCACTCCCTGTTGCCAGACGATGTTTCACCATTTTGCGCTACACATATTCAACTGTCATTTTTGAAGGGATTTCCAGGGATTTCCCAGGAAAATTATATATTGTTTTTTTCAACAGAGTCTGGGCTTTAACATGAAATGTCTTGTTTGTATTTTTTAGGTGTATTCTCAATTTTTTTGGGTGAAATGTGTGAAAAAAAACAAAAAAAAAACATTTTTTTACAATTTGTAGAGTTTTTTTGTAATAAAAAATGTAAGTTTGTCAATAAAATCTTATTGCGTGAGAAACCCCAATTTCTCCCGGTTACAGCGATACCACATATGTATAGGTAGACACCCTTTCCTGCCCAGAAGCCTTTTATAGCTGCTGGATGACAAATGGTTAATTAAAAAAAAAAATGACATAGGGTCCCCCTTCCCGGGGAGGGGGACCCCATTTTTTTTTGGATTTTGAAGGGTTAAAAACCCTTCAAAATCCAAAAAAAAAAATGACGTGGGGTCCCCCTTACCCAAAGTAACCAGCCCGGGACCAGCTATGGGGGCTTGTAGGCACAGAGTGGGGGGGCCAGCTTTGGTGGCCCCCCCACCCTGCAGCCTATGAGCCCACATAGCCTATGTGGGCCCGGGCTCTTCTGCCCCCCCCTGGCCTTTGGGGAGGCAGGTAATGGGGGTGCGGGGGTTAATGGCAAGCCACCCGCTAGGGCAGGTGACTTGCCACCCCCCCAGCCTTGTGAACTGGTATAAGGGGTCTCATGGACCCCTTACCAGCTCACAAAGGGTTAATGTGAAAAAAAAACACCACACAATAATAAAAAGTATTTTATTAGAAAAAAAAAAAATTTTTTTTTACTGTACTTACCTTCGATTGCAAGCTCTTGTCCCTCGCCGCTCAGCTGACAGATGCCGGTGATCGGCATCCAGAGAAGGAGAAGGCAGGAGATCAGAGGATCTCCTGTCACCTCCTTCCCCTGTGCCGATCACCGGCATCTGAGAAGCTGAGAAGGCTGAAGCCTGAGATCGGGGCCGGGATGACTTCATAAGCCCCGCCCCCAAGGGGGCGGGGCTTAGAGGCATGATGGCGGCCGCCATCGTGCAGAAGAGAGGAGAGAGCCTCCCAGGCTCTCTCCTGAAGATCGGTAAGTCCTGGGGGGGGATCGGAGGCCCCCCAGGTGAAGAGGAGGGACAGCGGGAGCCAGCGCACACACAGGTAAGTGAATGTCATTTTTATTTTTTTTTTTTTTTACAGTTAGAAGCTGCTGCTGCAGAAGCGGGGGGGGGGGCGGCCTATTCCGGGGGCTCTCCTGGAGCCATCCGACCCCCCACGGGGGATCGGATGGCACCAAATTAAAGAGGAGACCCGGCCGGATCCAACAAGGGGTAAGGTGAGTATTTGTTGTTTTTACTTTTTAAACTACAAGCGAGGAAAGTCAAGCACGTAACACCTACGTGCTTGGCACTTAAGGCCCAGCCAAGCCAGCACGTAGGTGTTACGTGCTTGGCAACAAAAGGGTTAAGGGCTCGATTCCACAAAGTTTGTAACAAAAGATTAGTCTGTTTCTTGAGAAAAAAAATACTACTGTTTTAGCTTTTTCACTTGTCTTTTCTCATTTTTTCACTTGTCTTTTCTCTTTTTTTTTTTTTTTTTTAGGAAGAAACTTAATGATAGAACAAGGGGGCACAACCTGAAGCTAGTCAGGGGGAAGATCAGGAGCAATAGCTTCGATTCAAAGACACATTCGTCCGGACTTCCGCAGCTGTCTGTGAAAGTTTGGGTGGGTGTTAGTCATTTTTTTGCTTTTTTTCGTTCATTTTTAATTCGTACAAACGTTCGGGAAAATGTGTATATGCACTTTCGATGAACGAAAGCAAATCGGAACATTTCCGTTAGTTCGGCCATTTTCCAAACAAAATCGGAAATTTTTCGTTCGTTCAGATAACTTCCGTTGTTGGGATGGGTTTCCGTCTGATTCAGAGATCTGATTTCCGACAGACCACCACCCTATAAATCCATTTAATTTCTGATCCACTTACGGGACCTTTGAGGGCTCGGATTGCTATTGTTGAACATGTTTTGCGGTTATGTGGAGGAGTCTGCGCGCCTTTAGCACCAAGGCATTGCATGTATCAGCATGGCCGAGGCCATAAATTGTATAGCAATGCATACCTGAATCAATACATTTCATGTATGCCTTATAGATGCATTTTAATGCTGACCTTAATTAGGCCTTAGCATGTAAACATTTATTTTCCCACACATCCATATAATTGCTATTTTTTTTTTACTTATGTCCTTTGTGAATTATATTTGGATTGTTGAACTTGAATCTTAATTTGTTGTAGGAGTTATTAGGGTCGATTCAAAGAAACATGTTACAGCTTTGATTTTGGTGCCGATCATCCTATTATTTGCGAACGCTCGTGCGTACGTATGAACTTGCGAGTGATTCTATAAGCAAATACGTTTCTATCCTAAAATATACGTCCGTTCGTATGTTATCTCCCGAACTTGCCTCAGTCAGTTGACAATCGTAAAATTCACGTTCATGTGCTCACCTGTTGCGGCGGCAGCCTGTTTTTTGTGCTGCTTCCATCGTCCACCTCTTCCAATTACTTGCGTTTGCCTCTGGTTTTCATTGGTTTTTGGCCTCTTAGATTCGTTCGTTCGTATGTATATAAGATCTTGCGCATGCACACTCTCACCACTACTGCCTCGCGCCAGGCTACCACTTACCTTTATGAACCATAAAACTTACCTAAACCCCTTAGCGCTTGCATCCTTCTTCATTTCTCGGTCCCTAAAACTTACCTAAACCCCTTAGCGCTTGCATCCTTCTTCATTTCTCGGTCCCTAAAACTTACCTAAACCCCTTAGCGCTTGCATCCTTCTTCATTTCTCTGTCCATAAAACTTACCTAAACCCCTTAGCGCTTGCATCCTTCTTCATTTCTCGGTCCCTAAAACTTACCTAAACCCCTTAGCGCTTGCATCCTTCTTCATTTCTCGGTCCATAAAACTTACCTAAACCCCTTAGCGCTTGCATCCTTCTTCATTTCTCGGTCCCTAAAACTTACCTAAACCCCTTAGCGCTTGCATCCTTCTTCATTTCTCGGTCCCTAAAACTTACCTAAACCCCTTAGCGCTTGCATCCTTCTTCATTTCTCGGTCCCTAAAACTTACCTAAACCCCTTAGCGCTTGCATCCTTCTTCATTTCTCTGTCCATAAAACTTACCTAAACCCCTTAGCGCTTGCATCCTTCTTCATTTCTCGGTCCCTAAAACTTACCTAAACCCCTTAGCGCTTGCATCCTTCTTCATTTCTCGGTCCATAAAACTTACCTAAACCCCTTAGCGCTTGCATCCTTCTTCATGTTGACGACCCTAAAACTTACCCAAACAACATAATGTCTATATGTTTCTAAGCGTGTTTTTTCGTGTTTGTGTAAATGTCTTTTTGGGCGCATATTAGAAATGACACATTTATGAAGGCTTAAAATATTATTTATTTAAAATATTTTGTTTGGTTGTTTTTTTGTTTAGTTTAAAAACATTGTAAAAATGTTTAAATTTTTTTTTTTTTTTTCAAAAAGAGAATTTGTCTCTCTAAAAACAACTTTAAAACTATTTTACAAAAGTAGCCAGGACCAAGGGCACTAATCCTCCTCCTCTTCTTCTTCTGTTGGCCCCAACGTCGCCTGTATGGCCAGCAGCTCGGCCACCAACTCTTGGATTCTTTTTTTTTTTTCTGCCACGGTTTGTGGCCTCATCCCTGTAAGCAATAGAGAAATAAACATAAATAGGAGTACCAGACCGGTTTGTATGCTGGAAATAGATTTGGGGTTAATCAAATACATGTAAATGCATGACATATGTCATTCTTCCAAGGGATAAAGTAAATGCATTTCCCACAGGTAAGTATTGAAACTCCTTAAACCGGACCTTCAACATTATTTAATGAAAAGCAATAACTATTCCAAAATGATTCTGCACCAGATCGAAGTATATTTTGGTGGATTTTTGATTACTGCGCCGCCATCGGGACTCAGAAGCATAACACTTAATGAGGAGAGGAGAGTGGGATAAAGTACAGGGGAGTAGGTTACAGTGGTGCTTTGGGAATACAGAGCATAGCTGGGTTCAGGGAAAGGTCATCAGTCCCACAATGCATGGCAGCACCTTACTTTTTAAAATCTGTATCCCATGCTGCATGTAAATATTGCGCATTCCATATTCCGCCATATTGGATGTTTACAGGCTCCTAACATGCATTAGATGGCTGTAGGCTGTTTTTCAATGTTCCCAATCTGTATGTACAGTGTGTTGGCTAATTATTAGCTATGTTCTTAATACGAGTTAGGGTCCGCTTTAAGCTAACGAAGTGCCCACATGAAAGTGTTAACTACACATTGGCTACGCCTTTAGTTATGTGTGTGTTATTAGCTAACAACACATTAATATGAATAATGGCATGGATACTTACTGAGTTGGTGGCCGACAGATGGCTGGTTGGGGCCAACAGGCTGCCCTTGGTCCTGGCTATGCTGTGAAGAAGTCCCTGGAGAAACATGTGACATTTGGTTAGTAGTTGTATAGAGTCACTATTCCAAACAGATCTGGCTCCCAGGCTGGCTGACATCACTCACCTTCGTCAGGATCGACTTCCAGCATCTCTGCTGCCTCCTCCTCCACTATCTCACCCGCTCCCGAAGCTTCTACAAATACATAATAAAGGATAACTTAGTTTTTGGCCTGCCATGTATATCTTTGTGCATATACATGAAGAGTGACATACCAGACCCCTCCCCATGCCTGGCCGGGCATGACTCCACGCCCACGCGGTTGCGCCCCTCCTCTGTGGTAAGGTCCAGGGGCTGGTCTGAGGAGGCCACAGAGGAGGGGTAGGTCCGTCGCCCGGGAGATCCACCACCTTCACTCACAGATGCAGACTCATGCAGCACTGGTCGGCCTGTGCGCCTCCGGGTGCGCCGAATTCTGAAATCCATTTCCAACACTAACAAAGAAAAGTCATTATAAATAAAGGTATAGCTTATACATTTGCAACATATAACATGCTATCGCTTGGTACTTACTTGGGAAATGGATCCCAAAAAACCTCCGCACCCGGGCCATGTGCAGACGTTTCAGGTCCGACCAATGCTGCATTATCTGGGTGTGAGTGAAGGTGGTGCTGGTCACACGATGGACTTCCGCGATGATCTCCCGGGCGATGTCCCTTTTTTCGCACACATTGGGCGCGAAGTCATACCGGCGCTGAAGCATGATCTGAAAAACATAATGGACACAGAGCTTTTACTTTTACACACAGACCCATATGTGTTGCATCACAAGTTGAGAATTTCATGTCATTAACACACACATTTAGAGTGCCAGCCATTTTTGGGGAGTGCCTTAAAGCGGACGTTGACTGTGAATGAGAGTCTGGTCTTATGTTATATGTTTCACACACCATGTACATACAGATAATAGCCAACATTAAAAATCAGGCCACCTGCATCTATGGCATGTTAGGATGGTTTCAACATCCAAGATGTCGGCTTATGCTTAGGCTTTTGGGCCACGTGTGTGGCTTGCCGTTGTGTTTTGCGGTCTTAGGCAAACAGTGTTCCTCAAACATCCGCATCAAGGTCCGAGACAGGCCAGGTTTGACAGCTAGCCCCGCTACTTCACAGGTTAATTAACTGGTGCTAAGCCAGAGCAATTGCCCTAATTAGGACATCAGCATAGACAGGTGAAAACGTGGCCAGGCTCGGCCCTTGAGGATGAAGTGTGAGGAGCCAGTTCTTAAACATTAAGAGACCCAAAACTAGTTCCAAACGCATCATTTACATTTAGGCCATCATTGAGTATTAGCTTAAAAGGCAGAGCCAGGCACTTACCAGCATGAGGATCTCTTCCTGTTGACGGGTGAAGATAGTGGGCGCCATCTTTATGCTTCTTCAAGGCAGCAGATAAGTGAAACCCCAGCGGTTTCCTGGTTCCGCTCGAGCGTACGTCCGTACGAGCGCGTAGTCGTGCGCATAGGCGTCACACACTGGGCTCATTATTTAAAGGTCCCTGCACCCAAAGCTCATTCTCTTTGAGCATTTGGTGAAAATGGCACCCAAAAAGCCTGCAGCAAAACGCGCCCAGCCAAGCCAGACCTCGGAGGGCCCAACCACCAGGTCCCAGCAAGGAAGCAAGAAGTTACGCTCCCAGAAGGCGAGTACCACCTCGGCCCCACCAATGGACACTGGACCCTCCCTTACCCAAAAAAGGGCCCCAGAGGCACGTGCCCCTGCGGCCAAAAAACAGGCCACAGCAGCACCCACCACCTCTGCCCCCAGAAGAGGCCGCCCAAGGGAGCCCACACCGCCCATGGTTTCAAGCAGGGCACTTCGCCAACCCAGGCCCCGCAGCAGGGCCAGAAGCCCATCTAGGCCACGCAGCAGGGCCAGAAGCCCATCTAGGCCACGCAGCAGGGCCAGAAGCCCATCCAGGCCCAGAAGCAGGGCCAGAAGCCCATCCAGGCCCAGAAGCCCATCCAGGCCCAGAAGCAGGGCCAGAAGCCCATCCAGGGCCAGAAGCAGGGCCAGAAGCTCAGAAAGCCGACACAGGAGGCCCAGAACCCCAGCAAGGCCGCGCAGCAGGGCAACAACCCCATCCAGGCCCAGAAGCAGGGCCAGAAGCCCAGAAAGGCCCAGAAGCAGGGCCAGAAGCCCATACAGGCCCCGCAGCAGGGCCAGAAGCCCAGAAAGCCGACACAGGAGGCCCAGAACCCCAGCAAGGCCGCGCGGCAGGGCAACAACCCCATCCAGGCCCAGAAGCAGGGCCAGAAGCCCAGAAAGGCCCAGAAGCAGGGCCAGAAGCCCATACAGGCCAAGAAGCAGGGCCAGAAGCCAATACAGGCCACGCAGCAGGGCCAGAAGCCCATACAGGCCACGCAGCAGGGCCAGAAGCCCCCGACCTGGCACCAGCCGGGAACATAGCCCCCGACCTGGCACCAGCCGGGAACATAACCCCCGACCTGGCACCAGCCGGGAACATAGCCCCCGACCTGGCACCAGCCGGGAACAGAGCCCCCCAAGAGGCCAAAGAATGGCCACCCTGACCACATCTACACCTGGAAGTTCGGTGGCCAGCCACGCAAGAACACCCAGTCCCTTGGCCAGTCCAGTCCAGTCATTGGGAAGCCAGCAATCCGTCCATTCCCCTACCCAGCCCCAGGCCATAATGTCACCACATGTGTCTGCACACATGGAGGAGCACCCAAGCCAACCATCTGGCCGCACATTGCGCCGCGGCCATTTGAGTGGGAGATTCTCCCATGACCAAAATATGGCATTGGCTAGTGGCCTTACATTATACTATGACGAGCTCTATGGGAGCAAATCAAAACACACCACGAAGCAGCGCAAGATGGAATTGTTTGAAACCATCCTACGACAAGTAAATGCAGCGGGGGAAGAGAGGAAAGATGTGCCCCAAATTCAAAAGAAAATCTCGGATCTCAAATATGCTGTACGTCAAAAAGAAATTAAAAGGCATAATTACAGGTAAATAAATGATGTCTCCAAATATAAGGATTAGGATGTACTGTATGCACCTTTTCTGAGTACCAAACGATTTTCTCTTTTCAGCATGCAAACTGGAGGTGGCTTTCCAACCAAACTGGAGTTTACACCTGCTGAGGAGATTGTGCTGGGCCTTCTCCATCCGGTCGCGGTCGGTGGCCATGCGGGCCTAAGGGACACAGACTCACCGACCCGTACCCACGGTGAGTACTCTTAATCTGCATGTTTGCCTGTTTGGGCAAAAATATAAAGTTCACTAGTACCAAGATGACGGTATGGCCCTATGGTGTGGCTTGCTTGGGCTCGCACTACTGTGCCTGTTTGTGTCCTGTTTTGGTCCCTGTGAATCACACATTTAGGACCACATACATTATGTAAAAGACCAATTAACAAAAAATATTTGTCAAGTAACGAAGTTTATCCTGAAAAGTGATATATTTGGACTCAATCACAAAACACACATCATTAGGGATGGGTTGGCTATTTGTTGTGTGAGTTGTGTTTGAGGTAACAATTTAATTACACACCCCCAAACATATCTGACCTAGAGCAGCGAGACTCAACTGGCGGCCCGGGGTCCCAATGCGGACCTTGGCACCAGATTCCCGGACCCCTGCCCAGACAGCCCTGCACTCAGTTACTTCTGTGTTGACGTGCTCAGAGCTGCCCCCTTGATCGGCGATGTAGTGGTTGGTCTCCTGCCCAATGTCATGGCTCCCTGAAACATAGCATTGCAATATGAAGTACTGCACAGGAAGTGGCATTGCAAGGTACACAGTAACTTGGTGCATCTTTCTCTTGGTCCAATCCTGTCCCGCTGCCCCAGCTCTGCCCCATCTGCCACAGTCCCACCATCTGCCCCCCCCCCACATCAGCCCCATACATTTCTAACATATTTGCTCCATCCATCCCATCACCATCAATTCCTGACCTCCCACCTTTAGCCATCCAATCCCTGTCCCCTCAGCTCTGCCCCATCCAGCCCAGCAAGGGCAAGCAGCCTTTATTAGTTTGCACTTGGCAATCTCCAGCCCCTCCCCCAGTGTGTTTATTTCTAACTAGACACCCCCTGCGACAGCCCCATGCCCAGACATTCACCTCTCACCACATACTTTTAAATGGACCTTTACAAGAAGTGTTTGAGTACCCCTGACCTAGAGAATGGTAGTCAAAATCCAAATAGTTGCTGTGCAAGTTGTATGCTGACTGGGTACACTTCCTGACTTTGAACTGAGGTCAGTTAGCAGTTTTCTAGAGCCATTGCACATATCTAAAATTGCGTGTATTTTAACAATTGTCCCCATTGCTGTAGAGTTGCTTAATATTACAAATAGTGGCTTTTTTTATTAACTAAAAAAACAATGCTTATGTGTGTGTTTACCTTGTTTTGTTTTCTCTTCTTCAGCCCAGCATGACCCCTCAGCAAGGGTAAACTCACCCCCCAGTTTGCTTATGCCTACCAGGTCCGTACAGCATAGGAGCCCAGATCCGAGTTTTCCGGTAAGTTAATTTAGTACCATAAATACTACCAAGTGCTTAAGCATGTGTTAAACTGATGGAATCCCAAATTTGGACGCCAACTTACCCTTTTTTTTTATATGTCCCTACAGACCCGCACACTCATGGAAGAGATCCAGGAAATGGAGGAAGCTGATGTCTCCCTGCAGGGCACGTCCGATGACCTCCCCCTGGGTCCCAATCTGGAACTGCTCCCTAATGTTTCTCTGGCCAATCCTCAGCAGCAGAGTGAATCTCCATCCATTGTGCATGCACATGGGGAGACTGACACAACAGTCCCCAGTGTTCACTCTGCTGCTGAGGATTTCCCAAGCATGCCTGTTGCTGTTGAGGGGACGACACAACGCGGCAGGGCACGCCCAAGAGCCAGGGTAATTGTGCGGCGGACTCCATTACGCCGCCCCAGAATTTCCCAGGGGAGGCAGAGTGCCCTGCTTCATTTATGGAACCAAGAGAGGGACTCTTTTGAGGCACAGCTCGTTACTGAGCGTGAGGAAAGGCATGCCGATATGGTCAACATAAATAACACCTTACAGGGCATCCTCGCGGAGTTTCGTACCCTCAACAGCAACATGGTAACTGCAAGTAATGGCATCCAGTCAGCCATGGCTGAGATGACCAATATGCAGAGAAACATTATGGAGCAGTTGCAAATTCACAATGCAGCCATGGCCCAGGCTAGGTCCCATCCCCACGGACCTCCACCTGGGTATTATGGGCAGCCACCCTATTAATCCATGATTGTGTGGGACATCTTTTCTCTTACCCCCCACTGTATTTATTTGTCCTTTGAGGTTTCAAACAATCCATTTTGTGTTTCACATGCAGGTTGTGTTTTGTATTTGCTCCCATATAGCTCCTTAGAGTAATGATTAAGGCCACTAGCCAATGCCATAGGTCTATGTGGAGTGTATCTGGCCACTTATGGCTTTAAATATGTATTTGGTTTGTGCTCCTCCTGTTTGCAGACATGTTTGTGTGACATTATGGCCATGGCAAAATATCCCTTGACACAGGCAAGATTAAGTACTGGACTAGGCTGGCCTTTGGACTGGGTGTCCTTGTTTGGTTGTGCCACTCACTTCCAGGTGTAGATGTGCTCGATTTGTTTTTTGTTATATCATGCCTTTTTAACCACAGTTGTATGTGGAATGTTTTATGTTAAGCACAATAATTCTAATTCAACAAAGTAAAACAAATTTCACAATTACAATACTTGTGGCGTTTTTAGTGGAAACACATTTTAAATCAGCTTGGGCTAAACCAGATACTTTTTGGTTTAAGAGGTGTAACAATGCAAATATCAAGCTAAGTAAACACCATGAAATACATTAGGCAACAATTAAGGGAAAAATGTTTTAATTTAAGGTAATGCCACATTACGGCAAAACAACATATTGAACAAAAAGGCTAAGACAGACACACAGAATGTTGAAAAACAAAATAAAATTAACTAAAATGCTGCAATATCAAATTTGCTCTAACTGATTGTCCAGACTCACTGGGTGGCCCCACATAATTGTCTCCATCATCCTCTAGGGCTGTAGAGGGCAGACTATCCACATAACGGGGGACACGTTCTAGTATGGCAAAATTGTGCAAAACAGCACATGCCATGATGATGTCGATCACTTTTTTGGGATCATATTGCAGGGCGCCCCCAGTATGGTCCAAACAACGAAAACGGGTCTTCAACAGCCCAAATGCCCTCTCCACAACAGCCCTGGTCTTGCGGTGCGCACAGTTATACGCTTCCTGAGAGGCATCCTGGGGCCGCAGCACAGGCGTCATGAGCCAGGGGAGAAGTGGGTAACCGGAATCACCTTAACAAGACAATTAAAGTTAATAAAAATTAAAAAGGCAAGACAACAAACACAAAGAATTTGACATATATCAAAATGATGTAAGGTAAAGGGCGTAAAAATACACCCAGGGCACATTAGCAAAATAACTATTGCCACTAATGTAGTACATAAATAAAAATGCCGCTTAAATATACAAAAGAATGATAAAACATCTGCACGGACAAGGGTAGTTAGAATTTTTTTATAGTTTGGGTTTTCTGACATGTTACAATTAGGATGCTGCTGAGTGGCACTCAACATTTATATAAAGAATACAATGTATGCAGGTTAAGTCCACTTTGCCATTTAAAGACCAATACTACAAAAGGACCATAAACTAACAGATACTTGGGTATAAACTCCCAACCAATATATTTTGGGACATGGAACTTACAGACATCCTAACTAAAGGGAAAACATTCTGAAGGACAAAGTGAGGCAAGCATTTTGGTTTTGAGTTCCGAAAATACGACCCAACTAAAATGCAGTTTCAGGCTTATGTAAAGAATACAAAAACAAAAATATCAACAAATAACAGATTAATCAGAAATTTAATACCAAATAAATAGGACACACTTACCAAGCAGCCATGCACCCGAAAATTCACCTGACTCAAATCTCCGAAACAACCCAGATCGTCTGAGTATATAGGAGTCGTGCGACGATCCTGGGTAGCCGGCAAGGACACTCAGAAAACGCATGTCCGGCCCAACCACGGCCTGGACATTAAGGGAGTGTCCCATTTTTCGATTCCTTAAGGCAAAAGCATACAAAAAGGGTAATTGATAATTGAAAAAAGGATCAAAAATGTAAAACATGTCTGCACTCTATTTGAAACTACTAATGAAAAGCCTAAATAAGGCATGTACACAAATGAGCCCAAAAAAAATATGCTGCCGCAAAGGAAAACAGGTTACATTACACGTTGGGCAACATAATAACCTAAAACAAAATATAAATACCTATATATATACTCGTCGGCTGCCCTAGGTACGAGTGCCACATGTGTGCAGTCAACAGCACCAATTACGTTGGGCATGTCGGCCACATTATAAAAACCAAGCTTAATGGCGTTTCTGGCTGCCATATCATCCGGAAAATAAATATATTTTGGAGTTATGGCAGCCATGCCTTCCAAAAATTTAGATAGTGCGCGGCTCAGCGTAGGCTGTGAGATCCCCACGGAGAGGGCACCCAGCCTCTGGAACGAGCCGTTCGCCAAAAATTGCAGGCAGCCAAGCATCTTGGTCATACCTGAAATTGCATGCCCCTTCCTTGTGGTGCGGGCTAACCATGGCCGCAGCTCACTATATAATTTATGGAGGGAAGCGCGATTAAGCCTGGTCAGCTCGAACAGCTCAACATCATTCATGCTATCGATGTTCATGCGACGACGCAGGGGCAATCTGCTCTCAGACATCCGGATCAACTCAATGCCAAAAAGCATAAGCCCTTGATGTGCCACAAACTCGCTCCTCTCCATCCTACTCCCGAGGCCAAATAGCTGCCGGCAAACATTTCGTAAAGCAGCTATTTAATGGGCTTCAAAACAATTAGCAATCAGCTCTCTGAATTGGTCGCAAGCCCATGTGAATGACGTAAAAAATAGGATCTGACGCAAATAATACGATTTGGACGGGAAAAAGACACGAACTAACGCAAAATATACGATTTCCGTAAGAAATGCGTATGTTTATATACGTCTATGCGCGAACGATCGTGCGAATACGAAATGGGCAAAAAAAAAGAAAAAATGACAAACACCCACCCAAACTTACGATTCTCGATACGAAATCAATTAACTTTTGCTCTTTGAATCGAGGGGATTGTTTTAGTCGGTTACCTTTGCTTTGTGTAATTATTTTATATTTGGTTGCAGGAACCGCAAGATGTGCCACTCCCACAACATACAAGCAGTCTTTGGTCCAGCAATGCGATTCCTCAGTGTTCTTGCAGGGCATCCAGCTCCGGCTTATTTAGTCAGTTTGAGAATTATCTGGTAGATGGCTCCTGGGTAAGTTTGCTCACATTTCATCAATCCATTTTTACTGTATGGCAATGAATATAGTTGATGACTCATGACTTAACCTATTGCTGTTTTTAGCCCTTGATGACATGTTAAACAATATTGTAGCTTAGAATGTGTATTTTATGTTATTATTTTTAAATTCTTTCAGGGGATTCTGGATATCCACTCCTGCCCTTGCTCCTGATGCCCGTTCTTTGCCTGCAGAATGCGGGCCAGGGGTTCTCTAATCGGGCACTATGCAAAACCCGGCCCGTGGTGGCGAGGGCTCTCTGGCTTTTGAAGTCCAGATTTAGGTGTTTGGGCCATACGGGGGGGGGGGGGGGGACACTGCAGTATGACCTCAACAAGGTTATACCAATATTTTAATTTAAGTTTTTTAACAGGGACCACACGTGCCAGAGTGGCACAACTGAGTGTCAGGGTCCTTCAGTTGGTGGGCGAGATGCAGGAGCTGCGCAACTGGTTGGGGGCCACAGATGAAGAATAATGTTATGTGGCCTGCCATTGCTATGTATTTTGTTTTTTATAGTTGTAAAAATTAGAAATTTTCTACATTTTTAAAAATGTTATATTTTATGATGGAGTCCCCAAAAAAATGTTACAGTGTCATTTCACTTACAAAATACATTAACACAAAACTAATGGGCCCAGAAATATTTAAAGATGAATATTCACATGACCGAGAAGTGATTTGGGTGAGCTTTAAGGGTCCAAAAGGGAAGATGGAGGATAGTGCTAAGTGGTTTGGGTGAGCTTTAAGGGTCCAAAAGGGAAGATGGAGGATAGTGCTAAGTGATTTAGCTAAACATTGTAGTAGAAGTGAGGGTGGCAAATATGTAGGCGAGCACTTTAATGAGTTAAGTTTGTAGTGCGCAGGCGCAAGATCGTAAGGTTTTCCGTCTGGACGAATATTTATTGAAAAAGGGAAACAGAATCGAACGGGAAACGTAAAGGATTCGTTGGAGGATACAATGGGAAAAGGGCAAAAACGAAAGCCTACGTTGTAACATGTGAAAATGAAAGGGAAAAGTCACGCTGGAAAATGACATCCTTGTATTCCTAATCTGCCGTACGAACGAGCGGAAACTTTACAGAAGGTTTTCAATGCATGCATAGAATCGCTCGCACACTCATACAAGAACGGAAACATTTCACAAAAAAAAAAGATCGGCACTAAAACGGAAGTTTTTTTTTTGTCTCTCTGAATCGAGCCTAATGTTAGAAAATATTATTTAGTAGATGCTTGGAACAAACTTCCAGCAGAGGTAGTTGAAAAATCAACAGTAACTGAATTTAAACATGCCTAGGATAAGCACACATCTAAACTAAGATGGGGAGGCCGATTAATTAATAGCGCCAGGTAGCGACAGATGAGCGTCTGAAGTGCGGCGCTATGAGCGACCGCTAGTGTACGCCACGAACGGCTGTGAGTCGCTATTGCAGGCCTCCTCAGTCGCTATCTGCCGTTGTTGGGAAGAATGCATACATTGGTGAATGAGATGTTTCAGATCAGCTTTATAGGCGCTGTTATTTTTTCACACGGTATTCAAGACTGCGCCTGAGCGTTTGTTTGCTGTTGGATTGAAATCAATGTTAGAACATTCTGTAGTAAACACATTGCACCATGTTTATTTGGTTAAATGTTTTTTTTTTTTTGTTTTGTTTTGTTTAGAAATAAATGCCTACAATTGTTGGTTTCTCTTCATGGTAAAAAAGAAACAAAAGTGTAGTTAGTTTATATTACTAATTTTGGCTTGTAGCATTTAATTACATACCAAGGCCTCATTTTAAAAAAAAAATTTGGTCAACTTGCACACCACCCCTTATTCTTATTTGGGTCAACTTGCACACCACCCCTTATTCTTATTTGGGTCAACTTGCACACCACCCCTTATTCGTATGTGGGTTAACTTGCACACCACCCCTTATTCTTATTTGGGTCAACTTGCACACCACCCCTTATTCTTATGTGGGTCAACTTGCACACCACCCCTTATTCTTATTTGGATCAACTTGCACACCACCCCTTATTCTTATTTGGGTCAACTTGCACACCACCCCTTATTTTTGGACCCCAAAAATAATGGCCCTGTAGTACAGTACTTGGAGTATAGTTAAGGTGAGCTAGCTTACCCAAGGAAAATGACGTAATCATGCTTTTCCTTAACTTAAAACCAGTCTGGGTGTCCTCAGTCGTTTCTGCGGGCATGTTGGGGATTTCTGGCACCAGTGCTGTTTCTTCAGACCTTTTGTGGACTGTACAACATTTCTCCTCCTGGGCGTGCCAAACACAGAAAACGCGCTTTCAGCAGTCCAATGGTTCTTTCCACAATGCATCTGGTTTTGCGATGTGCTGCATTGTAGCGTAGTTGGGCAGAGGTCTGTGGGTTTCTGATGGGAGTCATGACCCACGTTCTCTGCCCATATCCCTTGTCCGCTGTGGAATAAACACAATGAGAGAGACAGCAATTAGTAATAGTACATGTTTTTTTTCCCATATTTTAAATTTAGCTTACTAGGCCACATATTTTTATCAAAATACTTTGTCATGGTTATTTATTTACCCAGTAGCCAGCCAGGTGGCATTTCATTGTTCTCAAACTTCCGGCACAGGACTGATTGCTGGAGCACGTAGGAATCGTGGCATGAGCCGGGGAAGCCAGATCTCACGGCCCGCAGCTTCATGTCATGGTCACATACCACCATGACATTGATGGAATGGAATTGTTTCCTATTCCTATAATGCAGCTCCTGTGCACGGGGAGGGCGGAAAGGGATATGTGTTCCATCCACGCACCCTAGCACATTCGGAATCCCTCCCATGCGGTAGAACACATGCTTTATTTGGGCAACCTCATCCTCATCCTCAGGAAATTTGATATAAACAGGGATAAGGTTACAAATAGCCAGTACTACCTGGTAAAATATGCGGCTCATTGTAGCCTGGCTGATCCCGCTGAGGAGGGCAGAGGTTGCCTGGAAATTCCCTCGTGCCACAATATTAAGCGTGGCACATAGGCAAACTATGCCTGGAATGAATTGGGTGCGTCTGGTGGATGGATCGATTTTGGTCTTAATGTGATCATATAGGGACTGTAGTGCTGCACGATTCAGAAGAAATCTGCTTCTGATCTGCTCGTCAATTAAATCCCACACTGAAAGACGGATGCCAAAGGATCGGGGTGCCCTAAGCCTCACAGCACCCTCCTTCCTGGCCTCCTGTTCTTCCAGTAGTCTGCCACAACCATACATCCATAACCCAAACATTACCCTCTCATCCATCTCACACTCACTGGCCATAAATACAAAATAAGGCAAACCAAAAACAGAAAACCAACACACCACAGACACAAGCACACTCCTCACACAATCACACTAATGCAGCTCAACACAAAACCAGATGTATAGTGGTCAGAACCACCAGAATGCTGAAAGTCTGCTTTCTAAGTTAGGCACAACCAAGAGGGGATTTGCTGCACAACCCACAAAAGGCCCCAAAATCAATCCTCACTTGCTGTATGCTACACAATATTTGCATATGCCAACAAAATAAATCTCCCAAAGAAACAGCACTGATGACAGAAATCACCCAACAAGCCACACAGAGTAAGGCCCAAACCCAGCCAGACACTTTTTTCAAGCAAGGGACCAAAGGACAACACCACAGCCTTTGCCACAGTGTAACAATACAAGAACATTGTAAAATAAAGCTATTTATACTTAACTTTGGGAAATGACTGGTCCGCTTTGCCGCCTCTTGCGTTGCTTAGCTATTTCCGGTCTGCAATTAGCTTACCCAGGTGTGCTTGAAGCGGTTTGCGCATGTGTACGCTAAAGCATACTAGCGTACGTGAGCAGATACTTGCGTGCTTTAGCGGATATGGTTCATCAGTCAGGTTTGGTCCAATAAAATTATGCTGCTCTTAATTCAAATAGCCGTTTTTAGAGCCACATTTAACATGTGTTTAACAGACCTGAGTACATTGGTTTCTTTTGTTGGGTTGTTTGTTTAATGAGCTCTCTAATTATTTAATTGTCTTCCACACATGGTTGCCAGTCATTGCAGTGAAGATGTCGCTACAAACACCTGGCCAGTCTGTGTGAAGCAATTAAGTGGACCTGTTTGTGATTGGTTCTTAAAGCACATAAAACCTGGCACACCCAAGCAGCAGTTGTTGCCATTTTGTAGTCTGCATGCATGCTTGGGTGTTGTATAGTGGTGTGTGTGCAGCTACAGGATGGAGCCAAATTCTGGGCATCTGACGGCCACAGCTGGACCAAGTAGGACTGTGTTGGGTGCTGTGCGCAGACCTCCCCTAAGGAAAAGGGCACAGGCCGAAGGTGAGGCAGCACCTAAGGCCAAGCGTCCATTTGCCAAGAGGGAGCCAGAATTTAATTTGGCTGATAACAATACTCTTGTGCGTCTGACACTGGCAAAATGGGAGTTATTATTTGGCTCCCAAAGTCAGTGTTTAGGCAAGCAAGAAAGGAGCAAATTGTGGGATGCCATTGGTGAGGAGCTTACTAGCAGTGCTCAATACCCACGTAGTGGCCCATCCAGCAAGAAACGCTTCTACACTTTGAAAAGGGCCCTTATGCAAAAGATGAAGAATGATCTTCTTGTAAAGAGTGGGACCAACCAGGGTCCAAAGAGTACCTACAGGCCATATGAGGAGATGTTGAAGTGCAAGATTCCGCTCATTCGGCTGCAGGGTGTTGATGCTGGGGATGACACCACAGGTTGGGCTGAAGGTACCTAGTTTTGAAATTTTTCAATCTTGTTGTAATGTATGTTATTTTGTTTTACATTTTTTGCAAAACTAACAGTAGGACATGTGAAGTAGTACATTATACCTCATTAATGTGTTACCTGTCTCTTGCTTGTGTCAACCTTGCTTTAGCTACTTTAACACAAGGGCATGTCTTTCATTCATCTATTTTCATTGTAGGCCAAGTCCCTGCTTCATCTTTGGACACCACTTCCTGTGTTGCTGGTCAACCGGACCCTGTTGGTGTGTATTTCCAAACACACTGTATCCTTTCTGCTGTTTGAGTAACAATGTGCATATTTTGTCTAAAATTCAACATGATTTCAATTTCAACTTCAATATGGATATTGACACTGGATTGTGCATCAACACGATCAGAAATTAAATTGTTGTAATGTGTTCCATGCATTTTTTGGTTGTTTTAAAATCGAAAGTCAAACATTCACTATACTAGTGTTGGTAATATTGATCTACATTGTGTATTTTAGTTGACCGGAATACAGGAAGTTGCCGTCCGGAAAGGGCCCTTCACCGTGAGGCTGCTAGAGATGAGGGTAAGTTTGTTTTGCTTTATTCTCTAGTAAGGATGTTGGCTAACCTGTTTTTTGGAATTATTAGTCCAACTTGTTATTAAACATGTTTTTTTAAGGGCAAAGCTCGAGTGAGGGCCTAAGTCGGGAAATCTGTGAGATGGCGGGTATGTGTAATTTGAGCAATGTGTGTATGTTATTGTTTGCCACAATGATTTCATCCTCTTCGGCCTACATACATGTTTGGAATATGATGCTCAATGACACATTTTTGCTATTGTGCAATCCCCCACTTTGGAGAGGTATGGCCTCGATAGCATTGGCAAAAAGTAGTCCCACAATCTCAAATGACCTAATAACATGACTTTCCTGTTTAGCATATGCCAGCTTGCCCCATCTCTCAGATGTGGATTTTCCCCTTTCTGGCAGCCAGACACAGGAACTACTTTGGCCGGAGCAGACTGAGGTACCATGGCTGATTTGTTTGAACAGTAACCACATTGACATGTTTGGGGGTACAACAGGATCCACCATGTAACATACAACATATTTGTGGTTTAGCAGGAGTCCATCACGGAAACCCAGGCTCTGCCCTCTGCCCAAGTGCCATGTGGACAGGCTACAGAGGCTGAAGCAACGGTACATTATAATGGAACCCTTTTGGGAAATGTTTGGGAGGGGATTACCTGCATTGTTCCAGCTTCACTACAATCTTGTTTTTTGTGTTTTAGGCTGAACATCCTACAACTGGAGATTCTGCACCCACAAGTGCCGATTTGTACCAGCTAGGGGTCCGGATGCTGGAGGGCTACAGTCAACAACAGCCGCGTGCTGGAACTAATGACCGCATTGCGGCGTTGGAAAATCAGTCGCTGGTGGATCGGCAACAAATTCAGGACCTGCAGCAACAACTGCGAGAAGTGCAAAATCAACAGCACTCAGAAATTACTCAGGCAATTCAACAAATGTCAAACTCCATACAACAAATGTCACATGCCATCCAAGAATCTGGACAGCGCCAGGAACAAACTTTGTTGTTGATCCATCAGCCAATACAACAGCAGTCTATTTTTTTTATTGTTGTTTGTTGTCCCCCAACACCACCCCTAGCAATGAATCCCAACCTCCAAGGCCACCCAGGGAATAATTGTGGTACTTCTTGTTCCCTTGAAATGCATTAATTTTAAGGTTTTTATTTTCTGGTAATAAATGTTTGAACTCAACCTCCAATTAGTGTTTTTGAGATGCCATAGCTACTAACACAGTCAGGGATAAGTCTCTAGATCTAGATATGTACATGTAGGCAGAAATGTATGACACACATTGTTTGCCATACATTACTATGGTTAACACATTAAATGCCTAACAATGTTTGATAACATGTTATAACTAATGGGTTGCTAGACACTTAAACTATGCTTTACAAGGCACAACACACTGAAAGTAGAAAAATAGAAAACATTTATTGCCTTCAAAGGCGCCCAACATGAACAACATTAATCCGCACAGCGGAAAAAAACATACCCCCCACCCTAACGGTGTTTCTTTTTGCCCAGCAGCATAAGGCGCGTCCAACGGCCGTACTGCCACAGTCTGCGATGCTCTGTTTCACAAGCTGGAGAGAGTAAAAAGAAAACACTAAAACAAATATAATGGGATCTCAACATACACAGATGTAGGAATGTTATGTAATTTGCTCTAATTAGCTGACCAACACATTAACATTGGTGTAAACTGGGCCCTTATGTGTTACCATTATATGAGTAGTAGTGCCTGCCTTACATGTGCATTTAACATCCAAACCATACATTTAGTATGAAGGGATAAGTCCCATTGTGGGCATTAATTGGGTTATTTACAGCCAAACATCATGGCCAAAGTCCTAACGATTAAACTGCTTGTGAAAAGCATATTAGAGTTCCCAACCTTAGCAGGAAAATATTTTTGCTTTAAGCAAACATTTTACCAATACGTGTAAAAACCAAAAATGTGAGCCAACAATCAAGCATGCAGACATGCATTTAGGATTGTGGGACGAGCAAATGTAACCTAGATGTGTGCTTAGAAAAGACATAGGGACATTGTCAATTAATATATATTTTAGACTAAGACATAGGTGTCCTAAGTATTTTGGCATATGAAGTTGATGTACTCACCATCGCAGCTGTGGCTGGGGCCCATGCTGCTGGACGTCCCTGGAGCTGGGGTGGGGAGTATGGTCACAGGGTCCGTCTGCGTGGAAACATCTGTCATGAGAAAGCAAAACCAAAAACAAAATTAGTTTGCCAATTACACATTAAGATTTGACATCCATCTGTTTAGGGAGTCTGCAAAAAAATGCTTGCATGGTTACACACATGTTGTGAGACATTAGCATATTTACTGGTCCGTGAGGTCATGGGAATTATTTATGTGTGCAACATGGACACATCAATATAATATGCCAATAACCTTTACAGTGCAATGCTAAAGCATAAATTTAAGTTGAGGGTAGAATATTAATTGTAGAGTGTGCAACATGTGTCAGCAGGAACAACTTACAAAACTAACACATTTGCTAGCCACCATCATGGTGTCCGCAGAAACATTGGGGTGGTTGGCAGTTGGATTGGACTGGAGTGGGGTTTGTGAGGTTAATTAAAATTACACTACAATCTTGTACTATGGACCAGTAAACATGTGTATGTTTTTGGAATGTCATTACATATGGCATGTGAGGGATATCAACAAACACTTACCACGACTATGCCCGCGGGCAAGGGCTGGCGCATAGCTGCTGGAGGTGGTGGCTTTATGATGCCCTAAAAACCAGATAACAAGGGCACATGATTAGTGCTAAGTAACCAGGATCACCTGTAACAGACAAACAAGAATTAGAAATGCACTCACCAGGGGATGAACTGCCGCTGGTATCCCAGGGAGGACTCTGAGGAGGAGGCGTGGAGCCTCGACTCCTCACAATCGGCCCAGAAGATCCTAAACCACATGGGCCACCCTCCTCCCTCTCACTCCCAGATCCTCGAGGGAGTGTGGGTGAGTCCACCTCCACCTCCCCACTTGGACTCCCCACTTGAGAGTGGCCCACGGGGTTTGTGGACTCAACTGAGTGCAATAGTGAGGAGCTGAGGCTCCAGACTGCCCGCCCCCCAGCAGCACACTCCTCTGGGGCATCATCCCCTTCCTCCCCTGGGTCCTCAAGATAGGACTGGTGAGAGGGCCCCTCCCCCGCAGATTCATCCGACCCCACCACTCTTCTGCGGGGGAGGAAACCCTTCCCACGTTTGCCCAAGGGAGGATGCTTATCTGTGTAAAAGGGGGGAAAAAAAGGATATCTTTAAAACCCCCAAAAAACATGACAACTATTGATAATACTACATTAGTGGAATGATTTACATGTTGTGAGCTGACACTGACCTGAAGCATAGGCATCATAGAGCCTATAAACGCCCTCTGGGTCCTGGCGCTTGAAGTCCGACCATTTCTGTATGATTGAGCGGACTGTGAGCTGGGTCTGGAAGCACCGGGACACAGTTGCCTTCACCTCCAAAGCTATGCGCCTCTTTGCACCACGGGCATAGTCGTATTCCCTCATTAAAAAATCCTATAAAAAAACACATTTTAAAAACAAACATCAATACATATCTCTATAGGCTAATAACCATAAATAACAAGCAATATGGTTGCACAGCATAAATGCAACATATACTTACTTTGACCACCTGGCCGTTCACCCGCATATCGACGTGCTTTCTCTTTAATTTTTGAGGTGGGGGAGACAGGGGATGTTGAGGGACCAGGGGAGACAGGGGGAAGAGGGGGGGGAGGGGTTGGGGAGGAAGATTCAGAGGAGTAGCTGGGGAGGGGGATGGCTCTTCATCTGGGCCTCATTTCTAGTCCTCAGAGGTGGAAAGCGGAAGTTGCAAACCGAAAGTAAAATGAAAAAAAAACAAAAACACACGCATCGCTAAAATTCGCTAAAATCCGCTTATCAATTCGCTAGGATACGCAGCATCACAATAGCGTATAGCGACGAGTCAGCTGCGCCCGTGTCTGCTGCGTATTCATCAACAGCGACTGGGGGCGTAACAAGTGAAATAGCGACCAAAAAAAAAAAAAAACACATGTATGATCAGCACAGCGCCGCTGCCTGCTACACATAGCGACTCGGCATAGCGACTGAGCCTCGCCGCAACACCACGGATTCATCAAAGAGATTACTATCATAGAGCGTGGGCGCAGTTGTTAGCTGACTGCGGCATACAGCGCCTGTAACGGTTTTTAAAAAAAGATTATTTGGGGGGTTTGACACCTTCGAAAACGCTAACAATAACTGAAATGACATTGGGAGAGGGCTGTGATTTGGACATCCAAGTGACACAGTCCGAAATACATTTAAAGAAAAAAAAAAAATTGCAAAACGTTCAAGACAAATCAGAATTAATGTTTAATGCATGTACTAATTATTTAAAAAAAAAAAAAAAAACATATACAAAAGCCAAAAAAAAAAATGTGTCTGCCATAGAAGTGTATGGGAGAGCGCCAGGTAGCGAGAGGTAATACCTTGCGCTGTGCAAGGCACAACACTGGCGCTGTTCGCTGAGGATGATAAATTGATGAATCATCCGCTACATGTCGCTATTCCAGTCGCTACACAGATTCTGGTTGATAAATGTGCTATTGTGTGCCGTGTCCGGCGTTGACCAGTCGCTATTTGGCGCTACCTCCCGCTAACCAGGTGCTGCATGATGCTATCCCTTGTTAAATAAGGGCCAAAGAGTGTATACAGTTACATAAGGGAAGACTAGATGGGCCGTATGGTCTCCTTCTGTCGTCAGCCTTCTATGTTTCTAAGTGAAAAAAAATCGTCTAAAGTAAAAAAAATACAACTGAAATTAACAATTGTAAAAAATGAGTGAGATTCACCATTGTTTTTACTACTATTTTGTACTAATTATTTACAGCTGCCCTGAGCAGGTGTAAAAAAATCTCAACACATTCCCTTATGGCTATTTTACCCAAAAAAGCCAGGTCAGCAACTGTCAGCATGTTTTTTTTTAGCAGTGTAAAAGACATGCGAAAGTAACTTTATATTTTTCATGACTGTTTTAATTTAAAACTGCCGACCCCCCAGGCAGAGCACCAAACCTGGGCCAAAGACTAAAGGATCTAGTGAGTTGCTAGGACCTGACTGGTGCACTAGCCTTGTAATTTGGAGAGTGGGGCCATGATTTGTTTTCATTTTTACTGAAACAGTAAAAATAAAAAAAAGTTAACATACATCCAGTGGGATGAATAACAAAACATGCCACAAAGTCAAGGCAACCGGACTTGCTGTTTTTTCTTGCGCCACGCAAGACAAAACAGCAAGTCCGGTTGCCTTGATCTATTACTCAATACATCTTTTTATTAGTTAATTTTATAAATTTTTTATTATTTTTTTTAATAAAATATTAAAGCTGACACCCAAGCAAAAGTGCTAAACCTGGGCCTGGAAAGTTGCCAGGGCCGAGGGCGGTTTGGCTTTTTGACCCTGGCCTTACTATGCCTGGTGCACCAGTCTGATCATCTGAAAGAAGGACCATGATTCTTCTTTCATTTTATCTGAAACAGTTACAAAATAAACTAGACAAAGTGCAATTTCCGGGGAAATTGCGTGAAGTGCTCTTGCCTCCGTCAGTTCTCTACAACTAGAGTGGGCAGAGTAACTGGGTGGAGTGGGCGGAGTAACTGGGTGGAGTGACTTGAGTAACTGTTGTGTTTGGAGTGGGCGGAGTAACTGTGTAAAGAAAGGACTGGACAACCATGTTCATAAACTTGCTGTGGGGCTCAGTCATTTCTAGCTATACCACTGGTTATAAGCCATAAACAAAATGAATAGAGGGGAAATATTTATTATTTCCCTTGTTCCTGAAAAGTGGTGTTGAAAAGATGTAAACTATGTGTTTGCAACTTGTTAACGGGGGGCGTGACTATGACAGAGAGGGGGCGTGACCAGTCGTCCCAACAAATGTACGACTGTATATCACTATATATTTTAGTTTTCTTTCCTTTAGATGGCATGATGATTTT
Source organism: Gastrophryne carolinensis (assembly GCA_027917425.1). Lineage (NCBI taxonomy): Eukaryota > Metazoa > Chordata > Amphibia > Anura > Microhylidae > Gastrophryne > Gastrophryne carolinensis. The sequence goes on along the minus strand of CM051234.1, from coordinate 299,779,458 downwards.
CACACAGCTCTAATTATGAAGTATTTATATCTTGCTAAATATGCTGCTATATGAAATTTTTCTAACCTGTTCACTATAACATATTCCCCTCAGGAGTTTCCTCAGACAGGCTGTTTGGCGGAGCAGCTGTAAAATGGCTGCAGCTGGGTTCCTATGGCAAATGACTCTGAGGCAGGCAGAGCCAGGCACTTTTAAACACATCTCCAATTCACTGGTGGCTGCCATATTCAAATGGATGTAGCCTAAAATGTATAAATCCTACAGAAAAGAGCTGTGCCATTCGAATTTGTGGTGTCTAGAGTGGAGTTTCAATGAATGTCAATGGGAAGTGTGATTTGCAAACAAAAGGTCATATTGTGAAAACTGTTAGGGCTATGGCTTAGCCAACATTTTTAGTGGCAGCAGGGATAGCTGAACGTTTTGATATAAGATTTGTGTAGGTGGGCTTAAAAATGAGGGAGAGGTCGCAGTTTAGAAATCATGTCCTCATTTTTCACTTCACACTCATCTCCCACTCAGAACATTCTAGCTTTGAACATTCCTCCCATTCATTCCTATAGGAAAATTTTGTCAGAAAAACGCCAATATTTCGGAAAGCGTTCAGTGCAACGTTCCACAAAGTAGTAGCACACTATTCAGAAACAATATATATATATATATATATATATATATATATATATATATATATATATATATTATGGTCTATGTAGTGTAAGAACTGAGGAGTTACATTGCCAAATTTGGCTATAATAAGAATAAATAAGAATAAAAAAGATAAAAGGTGCAATTTCTGGGGAAATTGTGTGAAGTGTTTTGGCCTCCACCAGTTCTCTACAACTGGAGTGGGCAGAGTAACTGGGTGGAGTGGGCGGAGTGACTTGAGTAACTGTTGTGTGGTTGGAGGGGCTGGAGTAACTGTGGCAAGGCTGCAACTGTGTTGCTATGGCAACTCACTCTGAGGTAACCAGAGAATGCACATTAAAACACATTTCTAATGCACTGGTGGTTGCCATATTCAAATGGCTGTAGCTTAAAAAGTATACATCCTACAGCAAAGAGCGTTATACTGTAAGAATCACAAGGCACAGGCCTACAATGTGTATGTCTCTGAAATATTAAAAATGAAGGCACAGTCGCAGTTTAGAAATTGCCATTCAAATTTGTGGTGTCTAGAGTGGAGTTTCAATGAATGTCAATGGGAGGTGTGAGTTGCAAACAAAAGGTCATATTGTGAAAACTGTTAGGGATATGTTAGGACATTTTTAGCGGCAGCAGCGATAGCTGAACATTTTGATATAAGATTTGTGTAGGTGGGCTTAAAAATGAGGGAGAGGTCGCAGTTTAGAAATCATGTCCTGATTTTTCACTTCACACTAATCTCCCACTCTAGTTTTGAAAATTCCTCCTATTCATTCCTATGGGAAAATTGCGCCAGAAAAACGCTCCACAATGTAGTAGCACACCATTCGGGAATGATCCGCACGTTTTGGTATATTATGGTCTATGTAGTGTAAAAACTGTGGGAGGAGTTACAGTGCAAAATATGGTGGAATAAGAATAAGAACTAGACAAAGTGCAATTTCCGGGGAAATTGCGTGAAGTGTTCTTGCCTCCACCAGTTCTCTACAACTGGAGTGGGCGGAGTAACTGGGTGGAGTGGACATGGCAGGCTTCATACAGTGAGAAATGCATTTCAACTTTTATTTATTTATATAGCACATTTATTTGCAATGTTGTTGCTCAAAGTGCTTAACAGTTACATTAAAACATACATTTCTAAAAACCAAACAAAAAAACAGCGGCACTACCTATTAACAGTAACTGGGTGGAGTGACTTGAGTAACTGTTGTGTGGTTGGAGGGGCTGGAGTAACTGTGGAAAGGTTTGACTGGGCAGAGTAACTATATGGATTGTTTGGAGTGAGTAAAGATAGTAGGCATTAAATGATGAAGTATTTCTATCTTGCTAAATGACTGGCTATGTCATTTGTCTAAGCTGTTTTCCATAACAAGTTTTTAAAGGAGCAGTATCGCAAATTTTTCTTGGTGACATATTTAAATGGTACTTTGAATGTAGGTAAGTGTTGGAGTAAGAATTACAATTTTAGAAAAAAATGATGTGTGTGTTGAGCAGCTGGAGACTAATAGCTCATGTTTATGTCTGATGAGTGTCGGGTCCCGACACTCTGGCCTGTTCCACGCTGAGGAGAGGGGAGAAACAATGTATCAAAGTATCAGCTGTTCAGTGCTGGCAGCAGTCCAGCATAAGATAACAACATTGCCTGGCCAGAATATATACATATATATAAAACAGAGAGAAAAGCTCTAGAAGTCATTTAGCTGATTTTGACAGTTTTCCCTTCATGTTGGCTCTGCTGCAGAATCTTTCAGTTTACCATTTTCTCTCTCTTTTCTCAACACCTTTTCTCAACACCTTTTTCTCAACACCTTTTTCTTTCAGCTTTGTGTGTTTTGAGCAAAGCCCAACCCAGGATTTTCACTATCTGGTGTTTTGATTTGTGCCCCTAGGGGCATCCTGACTTGGGATGCCCTGATATGTGAAAACCCCAAGTTTGCCTGTGAAAACGTACCTTTCCCTGTCCCACAGCGCATGCACGCGCTATCATCCAGTCAGCTCTGTTGCACGCAGATGGGGACCCTGAGCAGTAACCTTCCTGGCCGCCCGGCCTGTCTAAATGACTATCTGCGTGAGCGCGCCAGAAAAATGGGGGGATCTGTGGTTATCCAGGGGTCGTTTCACACAGTGGGGCATCCCGATTTAGAATGCTCAAGGGACAAGGTCAATGGCCAGGTCTTATAGACTTCAGGGTCGGCCACTCAGGGTTTTGTTCCACTTTAATACCTTTAGATTTTCCTGCACAGTTATTCAAAGATGGATTTCAGTCATTTTCAGTCAGTTTAGTTTATTTTGTATAGATTTTACACATTTGAGTCACCTGGTCTCACCTCATACACACACAGCTGTTACCACTGATTACAGTGTCAGCCTCTGAGGTAAAGTGTTGCTAGGAGACCAGTGGGCTAAATGAAGCAGCTCACTAAATACAACCCAGCAGATCCCCCTATTCAGCAAATGGACTGAGCCATTGTCATTATACATTTTTAAAGAAAGGCAGATTTTTTTTCTTTTTTCTATCGCCAGATTATTTAAACACTTGTTAGAAGCTATTGTGTGGCTATTTAATTATTTATCTTTTTTAATGCAAATTTTGCGATACTGCTCCTTTAACCCTTGCCAAGCCAAGCACGTAACACCTACGTGCTGGCTTGGCTGGGCCTTAAGTGCCAAGCCCGTAGGTGTTACGTGCTCGACTTTCCCTGCTCCTAGTATAAAAAGTAAAAATGAAAAATACTCACCTGACCCCTCGTTGGATCCGGCCGGGTCTCCTCTTTAATTTGGTGCCATCCGATCCCCCGTGGGGGATTTAACCCTTTGTAGTGTGGATGGTAGTTGTATTTTATTTGTAAATGTTATAGATTACTTGTTTCAGTTAGGGGGGTCTCCTGGGCAGGAACGGGGGGCTACCGATAAATATGTGGTACCGTTCTAATCGGTAGAAATGGGGCTTTCACATGCAATATGCTTTTCCTTAATAAAATACATTTTTTATTTAAAATAAAGGAGTCAATTTTCTAAAAATGTTTTTATTTATTTATTTATTTTTTTTACTTAATAATATTGTAAAAACAAAATAAAATTTACAAACAAGACATTTCATGTTAAAGCCTAAACTCTGCTGCAAAAAACTATAAATATAATTTTCTTGAAAATTACAGCAAAAATGGCGCAAACATGGCGCAAAACATGGCGCAAAATTGGGAAAAATGACCTGTCAACAGAGGGTGACAAAATCTCAAGTAGGCTGGCAATTAAAATACCCACATGTTGGGTATTGTTCTGTTCGGGAGACCTTGCGCTTTCAGACTTAGCTTATTTTTCTGGTTTGCATATTTATATTTTAGGAAAAGGTGTTTTTTATTCAGCTTTTTTATACATTTTTTAGGGAAACCCTGCGCAACCAAAGAATTCTTTGAGGAATGAATTCCAGAAAGATGAGCCTACTACAACAAGCTGGGTACGCTTAGTAAGCTTAACATGTGTACTTTCAGGGAATATATGGTTTATGGGGAATATTCCAAATGTAAAGGGTTGTTTTGGTTGAAAAATCGCAAACTGCAGAACTGAAATTTTCAAGTAAAATTACCGTTACGCACATGCTTTACTTTGGGGTGTTTGGCAACTCTTCCCTTGACAGAACCTATGCATGTTGGGTGTTGTTCTGTACGGGGAATGTTGCTTTTTCAGATTAAACTTGTTTTTTCTTGTTTGTATATAGCTTTTTTAGGAAAATGTGGCTTTGATTCTTCTTGTTTATCCTTTTTTTGGGGAAACTCTTTGCAACCAAAGTATACATTGAGGAATTACTTCCAGAAAACTATGGGCACATCAACATGCTTGGTACACCTAGAAAGCTTGAGGTGCGTACTTCCAGAGAATATACAGTTTGTTGGGGGTATTTCAAATGTAAAGGGTTGTTTTTCTGGTAAAACTGCAAGGTGCGCATAGCGCATATCACAGTTGTATTTTTTTTTTTAAATCCCCTAAAGCGCTATTTCAGTTTGGGGGAGTCTCCTGGGCAGGAAAGGGTGTCTACCTATACATATGTGGTACCGCTGTAACCGGGAGAAATTGGGATTTCACGCGCAATAAGATTTTATTGACAAACTTACATTTTTTATTACAAAAAAAACTACAAATTGTAAAAAAAAATTTTTTTTTATTTTTTCTCACATATTTCACCCAAAAATATTGAGAATACACCTAAAAATTACAAACAAGACATTTCATGTCAAAGCACAGACTCTGCTGAAAAAAACAATATATCATTTTCCTGGGAAATCCCTGGAAATCCTTTCAAAAATGACAGTTGAACATGTGTAGCGCAAAATAGTGAAACATGGTCTGGCAACAGGGAGTGGCAAATGCTGCAGGTAGGCTGGCACTGAAAGGGTTAAGGGGAGTTTTCCTGAGCCTGGGTGTGTTACCTCAGAGTGAGTTGCCATAGCAACATACCTGCAGCCTGGCTCGTTACAGCTGCTCCGCCCTAACAGGAAAACTGAGAATGCACATTAAAACACATTTCTAATGCACTGGTGGTTGCCATATTCAATTGGCTGTAGCTTAAAAAGTATACATCCTACAGCAAAGAGCTTTATACTGTAGGAATCACGAGGCCGAGACCTGTACAATGGTGTATAATGTCTCTGAAATATTAAAAATGAAGGCACAGTCGCAGTTTAGAAATTGCCATTCAAATTTGTGGTGTCTAGAGTGGAGTTTCAATGAATGTCAATGGGAGGTGTGAGTTGCAAACAAAAGGTCATATTGTGAAATTTGTTCGGGCTATGGCTTAGCCTTGGACATTTTTTAGCGGCAGCAGGGATAGCTGAACGTTTTGATATAAGATTTGTGTAGGTGGGATTAAAAATGAGGGAGAGGTCGCAGTTTAGAAATCATGTCCTGATTTTTCATTTCACACTCATCTCCCACTCTAGCTTTGAAAATACCTCCCATTCATTCCTATGGGAAAATTGCGCCAGAAAAACGCCAATATTTCGGAAACCGTTTGGCGAAACGTTCCACAAATTATAAGCACACCATTCGGGAGCGATCCGCAAAAATAAGAACTAGACAAAGTGCAATTTCCGGGGAAATTGCGTGAAGTGGTCTTGCCTCCGCCAGTTCTCTACAACTGGAGCGGGCAGAGTAACTGGGTGGAGTGGGCGGAGTAACTGTTGTGTGGGTGGAGTGGGCGGAGTAACTGGGCAGAGTGGGCGGAGTAACTGGGTGGAGTGACTTGAGTGTCTTGTGTGGGTGGAGTGAGCGAAGTAACTGGGTGGAGTGGGCGGAGTAACTGGGTGGAGTGGGCGGAGTAACTGGGTGGAGTGGGCGGGGTAACTGGGTGGAGTGGGCGGAGTAACTGGGTGGAGTGGGCGGGGTAACTGGGTGGAGTGGGTAGAGTGGGTGGAGTAAATGGGTGCAGTGGGCGGAGTAGCTGAGTGGAGTGGGCGGAGTAACTGGGTGGAGTGGGCGGAGTATCTGGGTGGAGTGGGCGGAGTATCTGGGTGGAGTGACTTGAGTAACTGTTGTGTGGTTGGAGTCACTGGAGTAACTGTGGAAAGGTTTGACTGAGCAGAGTAACTGGGTGATGTGGGCGGAGTAACTGGGTGGAGTGGGTGGAGTGGGTGGAGTGGGCAGAGTAACTGGGTGGAGTGGGCGGAGTAACTGGGTGGAGTGACTTGAGTAACTGTTGTGTGGGTGGAGTGAGCGAAGTAACTGGGTGGAGTGGGCGGGGTGAGCGAAGTAACTGGGTGGAGTGGGCGGGGTAACTGGGATGGAGGGAGCGGGGTAACTGGGATGGAGTGGGCGGGGTAGCGAAGTAACTGGGTGGAGTGGGCGGGGTAACTGGGATGGAGGGAGCGGGGTAGCGAAGTAACTGGGTGGAGTGGGCGGGGTAACTGGGTGGAGTGGGCGGGGTAACTGGGATGGAGGGAGCGGGGTAACTGGGATGGAGTGGGTGGGGTAACTGGGATGGAGTGGGTGGAGTAACTGGGTAGAGTGGGCAGAGTGGGTGGAGTAACTGGGTGCAGTGGGCGGACTAACTGAGTGGAGTGGGCGGGGTAACTGGGTGGAGTGGGCAGAGTATCTGGGTGGAGTGACTTGAGTAACTGGGTGGAGTGACTTGAGTAACTGTTGTGTGGTTGGAGTCGCTGGAGTAACTGTGGAAAGGTTTGACTGAGCAGAGTAACTATATGGAGTAGGCAGAGTAACTGTATGGATTGTTTGGAGTAAAGATAGTAAGCATTCTTCTTTTTTCTATCGCCAGATTATTTATAGACATGTTAGAAGCTATTGTGTGGCTATTTAAATATTTATCTTTTTTAATGCAAATTTCGCGATACTGCTCCTTTAAGGGGAGTCTTCCTGAGACTTGGTGTGTGGGCGGAGCAGCTGTAACGAGTCAGGCTGCAGCTGTGTTGCTATGGAAACTCACTCTAAGGTAAACTGAGAATGCACATTAAAACACATTTCTAATGCACTGGTGGTTGCCATATTCAAATGACTGTAGCTTAAAAAGTATACATCCTACAGCAAAGAGCTTTATACTGTAGGAATCACGAGGCCGAGACCTGTACAATGGTGTATGTCTCTGAAATATTAAAAATGAAGGCACAGTCGCAGTTTAGAAATTGCCATTCAAATTTGTGGTGTCTAGAGTGGAGTTTCAATGAATGTCAATGGGAGGTGTGAGTTGCAAACAAAAGGTCATATTGTGAAATCTGTTCGGGCTATGGCTTAGCCTTGGACATTTTTAGCGGCAGCAGGGATAGCTGAACGTTTTGATATAAGATTTGTGTAGGTGGGATTAAAAATGAGGGAGAGGTCGCAGTTTAGAAATCATGTCCTGATTTTTGACTCCACACTCAGTTCCCACTCTAGCATTTGAACATTCCTCCCATTCATTCCTATGGGAAAATTGCGCCAGAAAAACGCCAATATTTCGGAAACCGTTTGGCGTAACGTTCCACAAAATATAAGCACACCATTCGGGAACGATCCGCACGTTTTGGTATATTATGGTCTATGTAGTTCAAAACTGTGGGAGGAGTTACAGTGCAAAAATGCTTGGAATAAAAATAAGAATAATATATCAGCAAGAACAATAAGTGATCTTGCCAAGCAAGACCACTTAATAATATATCAGCGAGAACAATAAGTGATCTTGGCAAGCAAGACCACTTAATAATATATCAGCGAGAACAATAAGTGATCTTGCCAAGCAAGACCACTTAATAATATATCAGCAAGAACAATAAGTGATCTTGGCAAGCAAGACCACTTAATAATATATCAGCAAGAACAATAAGTGATCTTGCCAAGCAAGACCACTTAATAAGAACTAGACAAAGTGCAATTTCCGGGGAAATTGCGTGAAGTGGTCTTGCCTCCACCAGTTATCTACAACTGGAGTGGGCAGAGTAACTGGGTGGAGTGGGTGGAGTAACTGGGTGGAGTGGGCAGAGTAACTGGGTGGAGTGGGCGGAGTAACTGGGTGGAGTGACTTGAGTAACTGCTGTGTGGTTGGAGTGGACGGAGTAACTGGGTGGAGTGACTTGAGTACCTGTTGTGTGGGTGGAGTGGGCGGAGTAACTGGGTGGAGTGGCTGGAGTAACTGGGTGGAGTGGGCGGAGTAACTGGGTGGAGTGGGCGGAGTAACTGGGCGGAGTAACTGGGTGGAGTGGGCGGAGTAACTGGGTGGAGTGGGCAAAGTAACTGGGTGAAGTGGGCGGAGTAACTGGGTGGAATGGGCGGAGTAACTGGGTGGAATGGGCGGAGTAACTGGGTGCAGTGGGCAGAGTAGGCGGAGTAACTGGGTGCAGTGGGCGGAGTAACTGGGTGCAGTGGGCGGAGTAACTGGGTGGAGTGGGTGGAGTACCTGGGTGGAGTAACTGGGTGGAGTGGGCGGAGTAACTGTTGTGTGGATGGAGTGGGCGGAGTAACTGGGTGGAGTGACTTGAGTAACTGTTGTGTGGGTGGAGTGGGCGGAGTAACTGGGTGGAGTGGCTGGAGTAACTGGGTGGAGTGGGCGGAGTAACTGGGTGGAGTGGGCGGAGTAACTGGGTGGAGTGGGCGGGGTAACTGGGTGGAGTAGGCAGAGTAACTGGGTGGAGTGGGCGGAGTAACTGGGTGGAGTGAGCGGAGTAACTGGGTGTAGTGGGCGGAGTAACTGGGTGGAGTGGGCAGAGTGGGTGGAGTAACTGGGTGCAGTGGGTGGAGTAACTGGGTGCAGTGGGCGGAGTAACTGAGTGGAGTGGGTGGAGTTTCTGGGTGCAGTGGGCGGAGTATCTGGGTGGAGTGACTTGAGTAACTGGGTGGAGTGACTTGAGTAACTGTTGTGTGGTTGGAGTCACTGGAGTAACTGTGGAAAGGTTTGACTGAGCACAGTAACTATATGGAGTAGGCAGAGTACCTGTATGGATTGTTTTGAGTAAAGATAGTAAGCATTCTTCTTTTTTCTATTTCCAGATTATTTATAGACATGTTAGAAGCTATTGTGTGGCTATTTAATTATTTATCTTTTTTAATGCAAATTTCGCAATACTGCTCCTTTAAGGGGAGTTTCCTGAGACTTGGTGTGTGGGCGGAGCAGCTGTAACGAGCCAGGCTGCAGCTGTGTTGCTATGGAAACTCACTCTGAGGTAAACTGAGAATGCACATTAAAACACATTTCTAATGCACTGGTGGTTGCCATATTCAAATGACGGTAGCTTAAAAAGTATACATCCTACAGCAAAGAGCTTTATACTGTAGGAATCACGAGGCTGAGACCTGTACAATGATGTATAGCATGTCTCTGAATGATATTAAAAATGAAGGCACAGTCGCAGTTTAGAAATTGCCATTCAAATTTGTGGTGTCTAGAGTGGAGTTTCAATGAATGTCAATGGGAGGTGTGAGTTGCAAACAAAAGGTCATATTGTGAAATCTGTTCAGGCTATGGCTTAGCCTTGGACATTTTTAGCGGCAGCAGGGATAGCTGAACGTTTTGATATAAGATTTGTGTAGGTGGGATTAAAAATGAGGGAGAGGTCGCAGTTTAGAAATCATGTCCTGATTTTTCATTTCACACTCATCTCCCACTCTAGCTTTGAAAATACCTCCCATTCATTCCTATGGGAAAATTGCGCCAGAAAAACGCCAATATTTCGGAAACCGTTTGGTGAAACGTTCCACAAAATATAAGCACACCATTCGGGAACGATCCGCACGTTTTGGTATATTATGGTCTATGTAGTGTCAAAACTGTGGGAGGAGTTACAGTGCAAAAATGCTTGGAATAAGAATAAAAATAAGAACTAGACAAAGTGCAATTTCCGGGGAAATTGCGTGAAGTGGTCTTGCCTCCGCCAGTTCTCTACAACTGGAGTGGGCAGAGTAACTGGGTGGAGTGGGTGGAGTAACTGGGTGGAGTGGGCAGAGTAACTGGGTGGAGTGGGCGGAGTAACTGTTGTGTGGGTGGAGTGAGCGGAGTAACTGGGTGGAGTGACTTGAGTAACTGTTGTGTGGTTGGAGTGGGCGGAGTAACTGGGTGGAGTGGCTGGAGTAACTGGGTGGAGTGGCTGGAGTAACTGGGTGGAGTGGGCGGAGTAACTGGGTGGAGTGGGCGGAGTAACTGGGTGGAGTGGGCGGGGTAACTGGGTGGAGTGGGCGGGGTAACTGGGTGAAGTGGGCGGAGTAACTGGGTGGAATGGGTGGAGTAACTAGGTGGAATGGGCGGAGTAACTGGGTAGAGTGGGCAGAGTGGGTGGAGTAACTGGGTGCAGTGGGCGGAGTAACTGAGTGGAGTGGGCGGAGTAACTGGGTGGAGTGGGCGGAGTATTTGGGTGGAGTGACTTGAGTAACTGGGTGGAGTGGGCGGAGTAACTGGGTGGAGTGGGCGGGGTAACTGGGTGGAGTGGGCGGGGTAACTGGGTGGAGTGGGTGGGGTAACTGGGTGAAGTGGGCGGAGTAACTGGGTGGAATGGGTGGAGTAACTGGGTGGAATGGGCGGAGTAACTGGGTAGAGTGGGCAGAGTGGGTGGAGTAACTGGGTGCAGTGGGCGGAGTAACTGAGTGGAGTGGGCGGAGTAACTGGGTGGAGTGGGCGGAGTATTTGGGTGGAGTGACTTGAGTTACTGGGTGGAGTGACTTGAGTAACTGTTGTGTGGTTGGAGTCACTGGAGTAACTGTGGAAAGGTTTGACTGAGCAGAGTAACTATATGGAGTAGGCAGAGTAACTGTATGGATTGTTTTGAGTGAGTAAAGATAGTAAGCATTCTTCTTTTTTCTATCGCCAGATTATTTATAGACATGTTAGAAGCTATTGTGTGGCTATTTAATTATTTATCTTTTTTAATGCAAATTTCGCGATACTGCTCCTTTAAGGGGAGTTTCCTGAGACTTGGTGTGTGGGCGGAGCAGCTGTAACGAGCCAGGCTGCAGCTGTGTTGCTATGGAAACTCACTCTGAGGTAAACTGAGAATGCACATTAAAAGACATTTCTAATGCACTGGTGGTTGCCATATTCAAATGACTGTAGCTTAAAAAGTTTACATCCTACAGCAAAGAGCTTTATACTGTAAGAATCACAAGAGCTAGGCGAACAATGTGGTGTATAGCATGTCTCGGAAATATTAAAAATGAAGGCACAGTCGCAGTTTAGAAATTGCCATTCAAATTTGTGGTGTCTAGAGTGGAGTTTCAATGAATGTCAATGGGAGGTGTGAGTTGCAAACAAAAGGTCATATTGTGAAATCTGTTCGGGCTATGGCTTAGCCTTGGACATTTTTAGCGGCAGCAGGGATAGCTGAACGTTTTGATATAAGATTTGTGTAGGTGGGATTAAAAATGAGGGAGAGGTCACAGTTTAGAAATCATGTCCTGATTTTTCATTTCACACGCATCTCCCACTCTAGCTTTGAAAATACCTCCCATTCATTCCTATGGGAAAATTGCGCCAGGAAAACGCCAATATTTCGGAAACCGTTTGGCGAAACTTTCCACAAAATATAAGCACACCATTCGGGAACGATCCGCACGTTTTGGTATATTATGGTCTATGTAGTGTCAAAACTGTGGGAGGAGTTACAGTGCAAAAATGCTTGGAATAATAATAATAACTAGACAAAGTGCAATTTCCGGGGAAATTGCGTGAAGTGGTCTTGCCTCCGCCAGTTCTCTACAACTGGAGCGGGCGGAGTAACTGGGTGGAGTGGGCGGAGTAACTGGGTGGAGTGGGCGGAGTAACTGGATGGAGTGGGCGGAGTGGGCGGAGTAACTGGGTGGAGTGGGCGGAGTAACTGGGTGGAGTGGGCAGAGTAACTGTTGTGTGGGTGGAGTGAGCGGAGTAACTGGGTGGAGTGACTTGAGTAACTGTTGTGTGGGTGGAGTGACTTGAGTAACTGTTGTGTGGTTGGAGTGGGCGGAGTAACTGGGTGGAGTGGCTGGAGTAACTGGGTGGAGTGGGCGGAGTAACTGGGTGGAGTGGGCGGAGTAACTGGGTGGAGTGGGCGGGGGTAACTGGGTGGAGTGGGCGGAGTAACTGGGTGAAGTGGGCGGAGTAACTGGGTGGAATGGGCGGAGTAACTAGGTGGAATGGGCGGAGTAACTGGGTAGAGTGGGTAGAGTGGGCAGAGTGGGTGGAGTAACTGGGTGCAGTGGGCGGAGTAACTGAGTGGAGTGGGCGGAGTAACTGGGTGGAGTGGGCGGAGTATCTGGGTGGAGTGACTTGAGTAACTGGGTGGAGTGCCTGAGTAACTGTTGTGTGGTTGGAGTCACTGGAGTAACTGTGGAAAGGTTTGACTGAGCAGAGTAACTATATGGAGTAGGCAGAGTAACTGTATGGATTGTTTTGAGTGAGTAAAGATAGTAAGCATTCTTCTATTTTCTATCGCCAGATTATTTATAGACATGTTAGAAGCTATTGTGTGGCTATTTAATTATTTATCTTTTTTATTGCCAATTTCGCGATACTGCTCCTTTAAGGGGAGTTTCATGAGACTTGGGGTGTGGGCGGAGCAGCTGTAACGAGCCAGGCTGCAGCTGTGTTGCTATGGAAACTCACTCTGAGGTAAACTGAGAATGCACATTAAAACACATTTCTAATGCACTGGTGGTTGCCATATTCAAATGACTGTAGCTTAAAAAGTATACATCCTACAGCAAAGAGCTTTATACTGTAAGAATCACAAGAGCCAGGCCTACAATGTGGTGTTTAGCATGTCTCTGAAATATTAAAAATGAAGGCACAGTCGCAGTTTAGAAATTGCCATTCAAATTTGTGGTGTCTAGAGTGGAGTTTCAATGAATGTCAATGGGAGGTGTGAGTTGCAAACAAAAGGTCATATTGTGAAATCGGTTCGGGCTATGGCTTAGCCTTGGACATTTTTAGCGGCAGCAGGGATAGCTGAACGTTTTGATATAAGATTTGTGTAGGTGGGATTAAAAATGAGGGAGAGGTCGCAGTTTAGAAATCATGTCCTGATTTTTCATTTCACACGCATCTCCCACTCTAGCTTTGAAAATACCTCCCATTCATTCCTATGGGAAAATTGCGCCAGGAAAACGCCAATATTTCGGAAACCGTTTGGCGAAACGTTCCACAAAATATAAGCACACCATTCGGGAACGATCTGCACGTTTTGGTATATTATGGTCTATGTAGTGTCAAAACTGTGGGAGGAGTTACAGTGCAAAAATGCTTGGAATAATAATAATAATAATATATCAGCAAGAACAATAAGTGATCTTGCCAAGCAAGACCACTTAACTAGACAAAGTGCAATTTCCGGGGAAATTGCGTGAAGTGGTCTTGCCTCCGCCAGTTCTGTACAACTGGAGCGGGCAGAGTAACTGGGTGGAGCGGGCGGAGTAACTGGGTGGAGTGACTTGAGTAACTGTTGTGTGGGTGGAGTGGGCGGAGTAACTGGGTGGAGTGGGCGGAGTAACTGGGTGGAGTGGGCGGAGTAACTGTTGTGTGGGTGGAGTGAGCGGAGTAACTGGGTGGAGTGACTTGAGTAACTGTTGTGTGGTTGGAGTGGGCGGAATAACTGGGTGGAGTGACTTGAGTAACTGTTGTGTGGGTGGAGTGGGCGGAGTAACTGGGTGGAGTGGGCGGAGTAACTGGGTGGAGTGGGCGGAGTAACTGGGTGGAGTGGGCAGAGTGGGTGGAGTAACTGGGTGGAGTGGGCGGAGTATCTGGGTGGAGTGACTTGAGTAACTGGGTGGAGTGACTTGAGTAACTGTTGTGTGGTTGGAGTCACTGGAGTAACTGTGGAAAGGTTTGACTGAGCAGAGTAACTATATGGAGTAGGCAGAGTAACTATATGGATTGTTTTGAGTGAGTAAAGATAGTAAGCATTCTTTTTTTTCTATTGCCAGATTATTTATAGACATGTTAGAAGCTATTGTGTGGCTATTTAATTATTTACTGCTCCTTTAAGGGAAGTTTCCTGAGACTTGGTGTGTGGGCGGAGCAGCTGTAACGAGCCAGGCTGCAGCTGTGTTGCTATGGAAACTCACTCTGAGGTAAACTGAGAATGCACATTAAAACACATTTCTAATGCACTGGTGGTTGCCATATTCAAATGACTGTAGCTTAAAAAGTAGACATCCTACAGCAAAGAGCTTTATACTGTAAGAATCACAAGAAGAAGACCTATAATGTGGTGCATAACATGTCTCTGAAATATTAAAAATGAAGGCACAGTCGCAGTTTAGAAATTGCCATTCAAATTTGTGGTGTCTGGAGTGGAGTTTCAATGAATGTCAATGGGAGGTGTGAGTTGCAAACAAAAGGTCATATTGTGAAATCTGTTCGGGCTATGGCTTAGCCTTGGACATTTTTAGCGGCAGCAGGGATAGCTGAACGTTTTGATATAAGATTTGTGTAGGTGGGATTAAAAATGAGGGAGAGGTCGCAGTTTAGAAATCATGTCCTGATTTTTGACTCCACACTCTAGCTTTGAAAATACCTCCCATTCATTCCTATGGGAAAATTGCGCCAGAAAAACGCCAATATTTCGGAAACCGTTTGGCGAAACGTTCCACAAAATATAAGCACACCATTCGGGAACGATCCGCACGTTTTGGTATATTATGGTCTATGTAGTGTCAAAACTGTGGGAGGAGTTACAGTGCAAAAATGCTTGGAATAAAAATATGAATAAGAACTAGACAAAGTGCAATTTCCGGGGAAATTGCGTGAAGTGGTCTTGCCTCCGCCAGTTCTCTACAACTAGAGCGGGCAGAGTAACTGGGTGGAGTGGGTGGAGTGACTTGAGTAACTGTTGTGTGGTTGGAGTGGGCGGAGTAACTGGGTGGAGTGACTTGAGTAACTGTTGTGTGGGTGGAGTGGGCGGAGTAACTGGGTGGAGTGGCTGGAGTAACTGGGTGGAGTGGGCGGAGTAACTGGGTGGAGTGACTTGAGTAACTGTTGTGTGGGTGGAGTGGGCGGAGTAACTGGGTGGAGTGGGCGGAGTAACTGGGTGGAGTGGCTGGAGTAACTGGGTGGAGTGGCTGGAGTAACTGGGTGGAGTGGGCGGAGTAACTGGGTGGAGTGGGCAGAGTAACTGGGTGGAGTGGGCGGAGTAACTGGGTGGAGTGGGCGGAGTAACTGGGTGGAGTGACTTGAGTAACTGGGTGGAGTGACTTGAGTAACTGTTGTGTGGGTGGAGTGGGCGGAGTAACTGGGTGGAGTGGCTGGAGTAACTGGGTGGAGTGGGCGGAGTAACTGGGTGGAGTGGGCGGAGTAACTGGGTGGAGTGGGCGGAGTAACTGGGTGGAGTGGGCGGGGTAACTGGGTGGAGTGGGCGGGGTAACTGGGTGGAATGGGCGGAGTAACTGGGTGGAATGGGCGGAGTAACTGGGTGGAGTGGGCAGAGTGGGTGGAGTAACTGGGTGGAGTGGGCGGAGTAACTGGGTGGAGTGGGTGGAGTAACTGAGTGGAGTGGGCGGAGTAACTGGGTGGAGTGGGCGGAGTATCTGGGTGGAGTGACTTGAGTAACTGTTGTGTGGTTGGAGTCCCTGGAGTAACTGGGGAAAGGTTTGACTAAGCAGAGTAACTATATGGAGTAGGCAGAGTAACTGTATGGATTGTTTGGAGCGAGGAAACCACTAAATTAACCAATTGATTGATCAAATTTAAAGAGTACATGGCAGGCTTCATAGAGTGAGAAATGCATTTCAACTTTTATTTATTTATATAGCACATTTATTTGCAATGCTGTTGCTGAAAGTGCTTAACAGTTACATTAAAACACACATTTCTAAAAACCAAACAAAAAAACAGCCAGGGGCGGCACTACCTATTAACTCAAATAATTTGGCGACCAGGTAAGTCCGTGGTATGTAGAGTGGATGATATTTGCGGTGCTCAGCTTGCAAATATAGGCTTGATAGATATGATAATGTGAAAGGAAGATAAAATTCCAGCGACACTCACTCTTTTGTCTTACAAAAGAGCCTTTATTTGTCACATCGACATAACATAATTGGCTGGGGCGGCCAATTTGTATGACGAAAGGACGAGTGCCGCTTGAATTTTATCTTCATTTCACATACATTTAAAGAAACATTAGAAGCATTATCAAGTAGAGCAGATGAAGGTATGACCACATGCATTTGTGGGGTCTCAGCATCTTGACGTCGAATGGAGGTGAAGGTGTGCTATCTGTTTGATGGTAATCAATGTTCACAACCACTGTTTTCTGGCAACGCTCATGCCCGTTTATACAGGCTCTAAGCATGTTTACAACCACTGCTTAAAACACAATACACAGGATCATGATAGCTGTAATAACTGTGCAGTACTCCTGACTGGAGACAGTACTGCACCCTTGAAATGTAAATGTGATCCAACAGAGTGTTTTTTTCTGTGGTGGCTGCCCAGACCAGTTGGGTATATCCTCTTGAGTGAAGAAGGTCAGATATTGGCTTCTTTGTTCTGGACAGAAAATCTTCATTGAAATCTCCACAAAGTATTATAGGTTGACAATCCATTCTTTCCAAAGATTCCAAGAGGCCCAGCAGGTTAGTAAGGAATTGGCCAATACTGTAATCCGGTGGCCTGTAAACAACGGCGATCAAAGCTTGTACAGGGGACTCCAGTTTGACAACCAAGAACTCCAAGTCAGTCACATTGTGATGATACTGCTTTTCAAAGGCCTTGAAATGGTTTCTGACATACAAGGCAACTCCTCCGCCGATTTTACTCGCAATTTCAGGAAGGTTAGTGTATGAGAGATGTCTGTTGCGTTTGAACAGGTTGTAGCCCTCCAGCTGGAGACTTTCAGCAACAGAAGAGCCTGAGAGATGAGTTTCAGTGAAACATAAAACATCTCCAAGTATCAACTCGTGGTGAGATTTGATATCTTCAATGTGAGCTGGTAATCCTTCTGTGTTGTGATGTATAATTGTTAATGTTTGGTGTTTGTCTGTTATCTTTAGAAACTTTAAGAGGGGCATAACACTTTCCAGGGATGCATTCTTCATTGAGTCCATAGAGCTTGTGATTTCAGGATCAGCAAAGATCTTCTTTTCATCAAAGTCAGTTATGTGCAGTCCTTGCAGTGTAGTCGTTCTACTCAGAGCAACATAGGCCATTCCTGGTTGGAAGACCCGTTTCAATGAGACCACTGCCGAATGTATCGACATCCCCTGACACTTATGAATCGTACATGCAAAAGCCAACTTCAGGGGGAACTGCCTGCGAACAACTCCTTTCTGTCTCAGGTTTTCTTCTACCCTTTCTATGTACACCAAGTTGTCAGGATCACCAGACGTCTTTTTACGGTATCTCTGTCCTGCATTCGGATTGTCTAGCACAAGCCCAAGCTTGTTTACCGTAGTAGCACCATTCTCAGTCTGGATGATTATTCTTGCAATCTTGCCAAATGTCCCATTTACAAGCCCGTCTTCAACATCAATGTTTCGTGTGATCATGATACGGGCACCTTCAGCTGCTTGCAGTGTGTCAATCAGACTGTCTTTGTTTCCTTTCAAAGGTTTGCGTTGCCTCTGCATCACTCCTGTTTTAGGGTCTTTTCTGTAATCGTCGGCATCTATGTTGGTTACGTTTGAATGGAGAACAGACACAGTTGCAGCATTATGTTTGGCAACCTCTTTGTTGGTGGCAAAGATGTGCAGCACATCATTAGGGCAGTGGGTGGGATCTGTGAAAGCCTGAGCAAGCAGAGCTTTGTCATCATCACTTAAGGTGTCAGTCTTCTGCTTCACTCTGATTCTATTCAAAAGCTCAGCAAATGAAATGTCATCCTTCTGTCGCATGATCTCTGTCAGCGTGATCATCTGAAAGTAGTCTCTCCAGACGTCATTGGTATTTTCCTCAAACACACAGAGTGGCTTACTTTTTCCCAGCGGGGGGACCTGGTAAAAGTCTCCTACTGCTAGTACTGACATACCGCCAAAAGGTTTCTTACTGCCTTTGATTTGCTGTAATCTCCAGTTGATATAGGCAAACAGGGGCTTTGAAATCATTGACACCTCATCAATAACAATGATCTCTGCATTTGACAGCTGTGCCCTCACTTCATCTATAAGATTTCCAAGTCCTTGGTAGGGTGGTTTCAAGCTTCTTGGCAACTTCAACAGAGAATGCAAAGTGTTGCCTGAAATGTTGAAAGCTGCTGTTCCTGTAAATGCAGTTAGTAAAACGCTGGGCATGGATATGTCTGCTTCCTCACGTAGTCTGGTAAGTTTACAGAGTATCTTTGTCGCCTCAGCATAGATGCACTTTATCAGGTGTGATTTGCCTGTCCCTGCGCCACCAGTGACAAAGTAATAGAATGGGTCAGGATTTAGGCCACGCACACGGTTTGTGCACCAGTCACAAACTGAGTAGAATGTCTGAGCTTGTGTCCGGTTAAGCTTTCTGTACATTTTCCTAAGCAAATCAGGGCTCATTTGGGGGGCCTTCACAGTAAGCGCAATTCCACCTGTTTGTTTGTCACATGTATATTCCGGAACATCATCTTGTTCATTCTCATAAAGTGGCTCCCCTTCTTTGCGTTCCTCTATACATTCCAACCTATCCAACTCAGCTTCTGGGGCAAAGGTGTTCCAAGCATCTTCAACAGGGCCATTTTTTACAAAGTCATCCAAGACTTGTTCCACAATTTTGTTGTGTTGTTCGAACTTTTTTTGGTTGCTGGTAACAATTGCAGACACTGCTTGGATTGCTTCTTCTCCTGGTAGGCTCACACAGGCGCCCTTGTAAAAATCCTGGTATGTTGGGAACCTTACAGTTTTCAGTGATGACTCTGAACGATGGGGGAGGTAGAGTTTAAGCAGTCTGCCATAGTAGTTCTCAGGGTCCTTCTTCTCTGAGAAGCGTGCATACCTAATGATTGCAGGCTTCCCTCTTGTGCGTTTTTGAATAATTCCCATTTCATTCAATAGGCTGACACGCTTGCCGTCTTCCTTTTGCTTGCCATCTTGCTTTTGCTTGCCATAGACAACCCTGTAATGGGATGCAAAGTCTGCCTGACACATGGACTCAAACTCTGGTGTTTCGGGCCTGGCTCTGTATTTGTCAACGAAACTTGTCATCCACACATTAAAAGAATCGGCTGGTTTGTTCTGCAACACACTGAGCGGAAAACTCATTTTCAGTGCATTGTCATCAGTTGGCAGAAAAACAACCTCACGTGAGCAAGACTTCATTTTCAGGCTGCATGTACGGGCCACAGACTCCTGGGCACTGACCTCTCTGTGTTTTGAATAAGCCTGAAGAACTTCTTTCATTTCTTCTCGTTCTGTCTCTGTTTCTTGGCTCATTTCTTTGACTATTGTTTTGAGATGGTCACTCATCTCGCGTTCTGGCTTGGATATGTAGGACAGCATGTACATAATGCAACCATACTCATCAAGAATGTACTGGATGTCCATGTTGGCATTCCAGGCTATCAGCAAATGGGGATTGTAGTTGTTCACCCAGCAGTCCTTGACATCACGCTTCATTAGAATCACGCTTGAGGAGGTCAATGCCTCAATGTACGAGTTGTACTGATTCAAAGTCATATCACACTGTGCCAGTAGCTGTGACATGTCTTCAAGCTGCACTTTCGGGTTATTAAGCAAATCCCATACTGGCTTTAGTTTGTTTTTGGTTGCTTGTTGTTTAATTTTATGATCTCCTTGTTCTTCTGGCATCGGGTAAGTTATCCTCGTTTTTTTAACAGGTGGCTTTGGAAATCCAAATCTGCATACTCTGTTACCTTTCTTGCACGACTTTGAATGAGATCTGCTGTGCATTTGAAGTTCTGTTACAAATCTGTGAAGTAAGGCCTGTTTGGCCTCATCAGGCAGCTGGCATGAGATGTTATGATCTATAAAGGCACACACCTTGTCATCACTGTCTTGTCCAAATATAGGAGCTCCTGCTACCCAACAGAGACAATGTATATGAGGGCTCCCTCTTGCTTGAAATTCAACCCGGTAAAAGTAATCGATAACTTCACAGATTGGCTGTGCAGGACCCAACAGAAGCTCTCGCATCAGAGCATCAACCCGTTTGTTAAACATGCGCATGGTGGTCACTGGGTTGCTCCGAAGAATGTCACACTTTTCAGCCCAGTCCAGCTCTGCAAAATCCACCTTTTCACCTTGTTGCGCCTTTATTGCCGTTATTACCTCTGGCCATCTGAATTCTGCAGCAGAGAAGGTAAGAAAAAAAGTTGGCTTACCCAATTGTCTGACCATGGCTAGCAAATTCTTCAGATTTTTATCCCAGTAAGCTGGACTCCCTCTCAGAGGTTGCATGAACCTTGTGGCATCTCGGTTTCGCACTAACCTCTCAACCTCATGCTTGTCCTGTAGCAACTTGTTGGATATTTTCCGTCCATCCCTGGTATTGGGCTTTCCTTTTCTTAACTGGATGGACATGCTGCTTTTGGCCATGTGTGTCTCTGTGACAAACTGTGCAAAGAAGAGGTAGCTTGTGTCTCTGGCAAAACGAGTATCAACACAAAAAAGCCTTGCGTTGAAATACATGCTCGGGGACAGTTTGACTTGTCTTGCCTGGTCCAATGTGTTCTCTCCAGTAGGGAACTGAACAGGGAAAGCCATTGCCTCAAGCCTAGGAACTTTAAAGAAGCTGACAGGTGTGTTTCCTTGTGCAGGTGCAATGCTAAATATTCCATCACCGTGTGTTAGTGCTTCCTCTCCAAGGTCAGATGGCTGCAAACAACTGTCTAGGCCAATTCCAGGTCTTAGTGCATTCTTCTCATCCTCTGCATTGGTAGTTTTATGGCCTTCCTGTTGCTCAGAAGCAGCCGATAAACCTGCAGACTCTACCTCTGATGGATCACAATTTTCGATGCGTTCAAGTATCTCCATTATTTCATTGTCATCACAACTGTTGAGTTCTATCCCATCATCATTATCATCATCATCAGCAGCAGCAGCAGCGATTGTCTCATCCACTCTTATTGAAATGTCACTGTAGTCGGGGTGTGTGTCAATGAGTTTTGACAGACCTACTATTACATGTCTCATGTTGACATTGTGAAACAGCTGGTGGCCTTTGTAAGTCAGACATCTTTTCAGCTTTACTCTGTGTAACTGGGATGTGCTGTGAGATCTTGGTAGAGTATTGACCGTGGTTTCCACCTCGGATGGCACACACACTACAGCGCCATGTATAGCTGCCTGTCGACCTTTGGGAAGTGTGATGATCTTGGCAAATGGCAGTATTTTGGCCAAAAGTTGTCTTTCCAGCACATTCAAATCGCAGAGCTCTGGGGGAATGGGTGCCAGCTCCATTTTGTTAGCCACAGAAATGGCTGATATTTGTCCTGCTTTTAAATGTGAATCACAGTTGTGACATATCCATTCTTTGGTCCTTTCATCTGGTATGGTGCATTGCTCAGGGCCTTGACAGTGATTGTTGCACACATGGACATATTTCCCTGTCAAACAGGCAGCAACAGTGTGTAGATTCCTCTTGTAATTGCTGTGAATGCAATGTTTCACTTGGTTAGGGAAAAGGGTGCGATGACACATTGTGCACACAAAAGTTGGCCCAGCTCTAATGCATTCATGGAAATTGAATATAGCTGTTTGCATTAGGCTGTTGTCCACTGGTTGACTGCATTCCCACGTGACAGGAGTCCATCGTCTGTATTTCATTCTTATTTTGAAGGCACATTGCATCTTATGGGTTCTGCGAAAATCTGTTTGAGTGTGACGCCTCAATTTCAAGTAACTCATGCACTGTTGCAAGTGACATTTTCTGAAAGCAGGATCATTATGATATTTTCTAGTAATATATTGCTTCTGCTTTGACTTGAAACATGCATCTGTTGCATATCTTCTGGTGATGTATTGCTTCTTCTTCATGTTAAAATTGGCATTAGTCGCATAATTTCTGGTTGTATATTGCTTCTGCTTTGACTTGAAACATGCATCTGTTGCATATTTTCTGGTGATGTATTGCTTCTTCTTCATGTTAAAATTGGCATTAGTCGCATAATTTCTGGTTGTGTATTGCTTCTGCTTTGACTTGAAACATGCATCTCTTGCATATCTTCTGGTGATGTATTGCTTCTTCTTCATGTTAAAATTGGCATTAGTCGCATAATTTCTGGTTGTGTATTGCTTCTGCTTTGACTTGAAACATGCATCTCTTGCATATTTTCTGGTGATGTATTGCTTCTTCTTCATGTTAAAATTAGCATCAGTCGCATAATTTCTGGTTGTGTATTGCTTCTGCTTTGACTTGAAACATGCATCTGTTGCATATTTTCTGGTGATGTATTGCTTCATCTTCATGTTAAAATTAGCATCAGTCGCATAATTTCTGGTTGTGTATTGCTTCTGCTTTGACTTGAAACATGCATCTCTTGCATATTTTCTGGTGATGTATTGCTTCTTCTTCATGTTAAAATTAGCATCAGTCGCATAATTTCTGGTTGTGTATTGCTTCTGCTTTGACTTGAAACATGCATCTGTTGCATATTTTCTGGTGATGTATTGCTTCATCTTCATGTTAAAATTGGCATCAACTGCATATCTGCTGATTGTGTATTGCTTCTGCTTTAACTTGAAACATGCATCTGTTGCATATTTTCTGGTGATGTATTGCTTCTTCTTCAACCTAAAATCAGCATCTTCTCTGTATCGGCTGGTAATGTATGTCCTCTTCTTATTGGTGAAACCAAGCCTTCTTTCATTTCTGTTTCTAGCCTTCAGTTTTTGTCGTCGCTGTATATTTAATTTGGATAATGCCTCTCTGTCCTTCAATATGCCCTCTGAAGATTTTATATCAAGTGACCGTGGATAATGCTTGCTGGCTGGGAATCCAGAATGTTTTGCATCTTTGGTCATTTGAGTAACTTTGGTCATAGTGTTCTCCACATGCTTTCCATTATGTGGTTTGTCAGATTGCACCGGTGGGGACAGCAGACCATCTGATATACGTCTAGCACAATGAAATGAGACTGGCATAAAGTCATACTGCAGTCCATCAATAGGGCCTCTGGTGTCTGTAAGGAGTAATTCATACAACTTATAAATCCTTGCCCCCATATCACTCAAATGTTTAAAAGTGATCATGACAGCTCTTCCTTTTCCAATGGCAGGAAGTCCATCCTTATTTCGACTATGAGAATCAAACAGTCCATATCTCCCAGACTTGTCTCTGAACAATGCAATGCAATATGGCACAACTATAAAAAGTGCATGTGTAACATGTGCATTGAAGCACTGAAGTCTTGTGGAGAGGTCAACAAAACAACCTTGGTTGTCACAGTCTATCGTGGCTCTCAAGCATCCTGATAACACTGGAGATTTAACAACATTATACTCATATTTGTCAGTGTAGACTCTGAGGGGCACTTCTTCCATTGTCAAGTGTTGGTGCTGATAGGCATGTCTTTGTTTTAGCTGTTTTATTGTTGTGCCATACAAGCTGTTGCCCTTCTTCAATATTTGGTCAAGATCATCCTTCCTCACATCATCAAGCTCACTGTGGTATGCCAAAAATGTCAAAGCCATGCATGTGCACTGTTTGTTCCTTAAACTTCCATAGCCATGATGACCCTGATGAAATGATGCCTGCACAGATATCTCACTTGGAACACATGGTTCTTGCATGCCGTGGTTTTCAGAAGTGCCCATCACACTGTCATTGTGCTCTGGAACTTGACACTGAGTTGAACTTGGGAATGACAGCACAGGTTCACTTTGTATCTCCTGGGCACATTCACTGCCACAAACTTCCATTTCCACTATGCTGTTGTGGTGCTCCAGATCACGAAAGTCACTACACTCCATTTCCACTATGCTGTTGTGGTGCTCCAGATCACGAAAGTCACTACACTCCATTTCCACTATGCTGTTGTGGTGCT
This sequence comes from Gastrophryne carolinensis, assembly GCA_027917425.1. Lineage (NCBI taxonomy): Eukaryota > Metazoa > Chordata > Amphibia > Anura > Microhylidae > Gastrophryne > Gastrophryne carolinensis. The sequence continues at coordinate 299,755,471 of CM051234.1, read as the reverse complement.
CCAGATCACGAAAGTCACTACACTCCATTTCCACTATGCTGTTGTGGTGCTCCAGATCACGAAAGTCACTACACTCCATTTCCACTATGCTGCTGTGGGGCTCCGGATCCCGAAAGCGCGAGTATGAAAGGTGCAATTTAGTCCAGCGCATCTTTGCAGCTTTAGATCTCTTTCCTTTAGATGGCATGATGATATTAACACAGCTCTAATTAGGATTCAAGTTTGAAGATGTCTGTCACCAATAAGAAAAGGACATACATTACCAGCCGATACAGAGAAGATGCTGACTTTAAGATAAGGTAGAAGCAATAAATCACCAGCAAATATGAAAAAAGGTGCAATTTCTGGGATAATTGTGTGAAGTGTTCTTGCCTCCACCACTAATCTACAACTGGAGTGGGCGGAGTAACTGGGTGGAGTGACTTGAGTAACTGTTGTGTGGGTGGAGTGGGCGGAGTAACTGGGTGGAGTGGGCGGAGTAACTGGGTGGAGTAACTTGAGTAACTGTTGTGTAGTTGGAGTGGCTGTAGTAACTGTGGAAAGAAAGGACTGGACAACCATGTTCATATACTTGCTGTGGGGCTCAGTCATTTCTAGCTGCACCACTGGTTATAAGCCATGAACAAAATGAATAGAGGAGAAATATTTATTATTTCCCTTGTTCCTGAAAAGTGGTGTTGAAAAGATGTAAACTATGTGTTTGCAACTTGTTAATAGGGAGGACGTGACTATGACAAAGAGTGGCGTGACCAGTCGTCCCAACAAATGTACGACTGTATATCACTATATATTTTAATTTTCTTTCCTTTAGATGGCATTATGATTTTCACACAGCTCTAATTATGAAGTATTTATATCTTGCTAAATATGCTGCTATATGTAATTTTTCTAACCTGTTCACTATAACATATTCCCCTCAGGAGTTTCGTCAGACAGGCTGTTTGGGCAAAGCAGCTGTAAAATGGCTGCAGCTGGGTTCCTATGGCAACTGACTCTGAGGCAGGCAGAGCCAGGCACTTTTAAACACATCTCCAATTCACTGGTGGTTGCCATCTTCAAATGGATGTAGCTTAAAATGTATAAATCCTACAGAAAAGAGCTGTGCCATTCAAATTTGTGGTGTCTAGAGTGGAGTTTCAATGAATGTCAATGGGAAGTGTGATTTGCAAACAAAAGGTCATATTGTGAAAACTGTTCGGGCTATGGCTTAGCCTTTTTAGTGGCAGTAGGGATAGCTGAACGTTTTGATATAAGATTTGTGTAGTTGGGCTTGAAAATGAGGGCGAGGTCGCAGTTTGGAAATCATGTCCTGATTTTTCACTTCACACTCATCTCCCACTCTGAACATTCCTCCCATTCATTCCTATGGGAAAATTTTGCCCGAAAAATGCCAATATTCCGGAAACCGTTCAGCGCAACGTTCCACAAAGTAATAGCACACCATTCAGGAACAATATATACATATATAATGGTCTATGTAGTGTAAAAACTGAGGAGTTACATTGCCAAATTTGGCTATAATAAGAATAAAAAAGATAAAAGGTGCAATTTCTGGGGAAATTGTGTGAAGTGTTTTTGCCTCCGCCAGTTCTCTACAACTGGAGTGGGCAGAGTAACTGGATGGAGTGACTTGAGTAAATGTTGTGTGGTTGTAGTGGCTGGATTAACTGTGGAAAGGTTTGACTGGGCAGAGTAACTATATGGATTGTTTGGAGTGAGTAAAGATAGTAGGCATTAAATGATGAAGTATTTCTATCTTGCTAAATGACTGGCTATGTCTGACCTGTTTTCCATAAAACGTTTTCATGGGAAGTTTTCCTCAGACTGTGTGGGCGGAGCAGCTGTAACGAGCCTGGCAGCAGGTGTGTTGCTATGGAAACTCACTCTGAGGTAACCAGAGAATTCACATAGAATGCACATTAAAACACATTTCTAATGCACTGGTGGTTGCCATATTCAAATGGCTGTAGCTTAAAAAGTATACATCCTACAGCAAAGAGCTTTATACTGTAAGAATCACGAGAGCTGGGTCTACATGTCTCTGAAATATTAAAAATTAAGGCACAGTCGCAGTTTAGATATAGCCATTCAAATTTGTGGTGTCTAGAGTGGAGTTTCAATGAATGTCAATGGGAAGTGTGATTTGCAAACAAAAGGTCATATTGTGAAAACTGTTAGGGCTATGGCTTAGCCTTTTTAGTGGCAGCAGGGATAGCTGAACGTTTTGATATAAGATTTGTGTAGTTGGGCTTGAAAATGAGGGAGAGGTCGCAGTTTGGAAATCATGTCCTGATTTTTCACTTCACACTCATCTCCCACTCTGAACATTCCTCCCATTCATTCCTATGGGAAAATTTTGCCCGAAAAATGCCAATATTCCGGAAACCGTTCAGCGCAACGTTCCACAAAGTAATAGCACACCATTCAGGAACAATATATACATATATAATGGTCTATGTAGTGTAAAAACTGAGGAGTTACATTGCCAAATTTGGCTATAATAAGAATAAAAAAGATAAAAGGTGCAATTTCTGGGGAAATTGTGTGAAGTGTTTTTGCCTCCGCCAGTTCTCTACAACTGGAGTGGGCAGAGTAACTGGATGGAGTGACTTGAGTAAATGTTGTGTGGTTGTAGTGGCTGGATTAACTGTGGAAAGGTTTGACTGGGCAGAGTAACTATATGGATTGTTTGGAGTGAGTAAAGATAGTAGGCATTAAATGATGAAGTATTTCTATCTTGCTAAATGACTGGCTATGTCTAACCTGTTTTCCATAAAACGTTTTCATGGGAAGTTTTCCTCAGACTGTGTGGGCGGAGCAGCTGTAACGAGCCTGGCAGCAGGTGTGTTGCTATGGAAACTCACTCTGAGGTAACCAGAGAATTCACATAGAATGCACATTAAAACACATTTCTAATGCACTGGTGGTTGCCATATTCAAATGGCTGTAGCTTAAAAAGTATACATCCTACAGCAAAGAGCTTTATACTGTAAGAATCACGAGAGCTGGGTCTACATGTCTCTGAAATATTAAAAATTAAGGCACAGTCGCAGTTTAGATATAGCCATTCAAATTTGTGGTGTCTAGAGTGGAGTTTCAATGAATGTCAATGGGAAGTGTGATTTGCAAACAAAAGGTCATATTGTGAAAACTGTTAGGGCTATGGCTTAGCCTTTTTAGTGGCAGCAGGGATAGCTGAACGTTTTGATATAAGATTTGTGTAGTTGGGCTTGAAAATGAGGGAGAGGTCGCAGTTTGGAAATCATGTCCTGATTTTTCACTTCACACTCATCTCCCACTCTGAACATTCCTCCCATTCATTCCTATGGGAAAATTTTGCCCGAAAAATGCCAATATTCCGGAAACCGTTCAGCGCAACGTTCCACAAAGTAATAGCACACCATTCAGGAACAATATATACATATATAATGGTCTATGTAGTGTAAAAACTGAGGAGTTACATTGCCAAATTTGGCTATAATAAGAATAAAAAAGATAAAAGGTGCAATTTCTGGGGAAATTGTGTGAAGTGTTTTTGCCTCCGCCAGTTCTCTACAACTGGAGTGGGCAGAGTAACTGGATGGAGTGACTTGAGTAAATGTTGTGTGGTTGTAGTGGCTGGATTAACTGTGGAAAGGTTTGACTGGGCAGAGTAACTATATGGATTGTTTGGAGTGAGTAAAGATAGTAGGCATTAAATGATGAAGTATTTCTATCTTGCTAAATGACTGGCTATGTCTGACCTGTTTTCCATAAAACGTTTTCATGGGAAGTTTTCCTCAGACTGTGTGGGCGGAGCAGCTGTAACGAGCCTGGCAGCAGGTGTGTTGCTATGGAAACTCACTCTGAGGTAACCAGAGAATTCACATAGAATGCACATTAAAACACATTTCTAATGCACTGGTGGTTGCCATATTCAAATGGCTGTAGCTTAAAAAGTATACATCCTACAGCAAAGAGCTTTATACTGTAAGAATCACGAGAGCTGGGTCTACATGTCTCTGAAATATTAAAAATTAAGGCACAGTCGCAGTTTAGATATAGCCATTCAAATTTGTGGTGTCTAGAGTGGAGTTTCAATGAATGTCAATGGGAAGTGTGATTTGCAAACAAAAGGTCATATTGTGAAAACTGTTAGGGCTATGGCTTAGCCTTTTTAGTGGCAGCAGGGATAGCTGAACGTTTTGATATAAGATTTGTGTAGTTGGGCTTGAAAATGAGGGAGAGGTCGCAGTTTGGAAATCATGTCCTGATTTTTCACTTCACACTCATCTCCCACTCTGAACATTCCTCCCATTCATTCCTATGGGAAAATTTTGCCCGAAAAATGCCAATATTCCGGAAACCGTTCAGCGCAACGTTCCACAAAGTAATAGCACACCATTCAGGAACAATATATACATATATAATGGTCTATGTAGTGTAAAAACTGAGGAGTTACATTGCCAAATTTGGCTATAATAAGAATAAAAAAGATAAAAGGTGCAATTTCTGGGGAAATTGTGTGAAGTGTTTTTGCCTCCGCCAGTTCTCTACAACTGGAGTGGGCAGAGTAACTGGATGGAGTGACTTGAGTAAATGTTGTGTGGTTGTAGTGGCTGGATTAACTGTGGAAAGGTTTGACTGGGCAGAGTAACTATATGGATTGTTTGGAGTGAGTAAAGATAGTAGGCATTAAATGATGAAGTATTTCTATCTTGCTAAATGACTGGCTATGTCTGACCTGTTTTCCATAAAACGTTTTCATGGGAAGTTTTCCTCAGACTGTGTGGGCGGAGCAGCTGTAACGAGCCTGGCAGCAGGTGTGTTGCTATGGAAACTCACTCTGAGGTAACCAGAGAATTCACATAGAATGCACATTAAAACACATTTCTAATGCACTGGTGGTTGCCATATTCAAATGGCTGTAGCTTAAAAAGTATACATCCTACAGCAAAGAGCTTTATACTGTAAGAATCACGAGAGCTGGGTCTACATGTCTCTGAAATATTAAAAATTAAGGCACAGTCGCAGTTTAGAAATTGCCATTCAAATTTGTGGTGTCTAGAGTGGAGTTTCAATGAATGTCAATGGGAGGTGTGAGTTGCAAACAAAAGGTCATATTGTGAAAACTGTTAGGGCTATGGCTTAGCCTTGGACATTTTTTTTAACTGGGTGGAGTGGGTGGAGTAACTGTTGTGGTGTTGGAGTGGGCGGAGTAATTGGGTGGGGTGGGCGCAGTAACTGGGCGGAGTAACTGGGTGGAGTGACTTGAGTAACTGTTGTGTGGTTGGAGTGGGTGGAATAACTGGGTGGAGTGTGCGGAGTAACTGGGTGGAGAGGGCGGAGTAACTGGGTGGAGTGGGCGGAGTAACTGTTGTGTGGTTGGAGTGGGCGGAGTAACTGGGTGGAGTGGGCGGAATAACTGTTGTGGTGTTGGAGTGGGCGGAGCAATTGGGTGGGGTGGGCGGAGCAATTGGGTGGGGTGGGCGGAGTAACTGGGTGGAATGACTTGAGTAACTGTTGTGTGGTTGGAGTGGATGGAGTAACTGGGTGGAGTGTGCGGAGTAACTGGGTGGAGAGGGCGGAGTAACTGGGTGGAGTGGGCGGAGTAACTGGGTGGAGTGGGCGGAGTAACTGGGTGGAGTGGGCGGAGTAACTGGGTGGAGTGGGCGGAGTAACTGTTGTGTTGTTGGAGTGGGCGGAGTAACTGGGTGGAGAGGGCGGAGTAACTGGGTGGAGTGGGCGGAGTAACTGTTGTGTGGTTGGAGTGGGCGGAGTAATTGGGTGGAGTGGGCGGAGTAATTGGGTGGGGTGGGGGGAGGTAACTGGGTGAAGTGTGCGGAGTAACTGGGTGGAGTGGGCGGAGTAACTGGGTGGAGTGGGCGGGGTAACTGGGTGGAGTGCGCAGAGTAACTGGGTGGAGTGCGCAGAGTAACTGGGTGGAGTGCACGGAGTAACTGGGTGGAGTGCGCGGAGTAACTGGGTGGAGTGGGCGGAGTAACTGGGTGGAGTGGGCGGAGTAACAGTTTTCCCTTCATGTTGGCTCTGCTGCAGAATCTTTCAGTTTACCATTTTCTCTCTTTTTTCCATATGATCTTTCTTTCAGCTTTGTGTGTTTTGAGCAAAGCCCAACCCAGGATTTTCACTATCTGGAGATTTGATTTGTGCCCCTAGGGGCATCCCGACTTGGGATGCCCGGATATGTGAAATCCCCAAGTTCGCCTGTGAAAACGTACCTTTCCCTGTCCCACAGCGCATGCGCAGGCTCTCATCCAATCAGCGCTGTTTGCACGCAGATGGGGAGCCTGAACAGTAACCTTCCTGGCCGCCCGGCCTGCCTAAGTGACTATCTGCGTGAGCGCGCCAGAAAAATGGGGGGATCTGTGGTTATCCAGGAGTCGTTTCACACAGTGGGGCATCCCGATTTAGAATGCCCAAGGGGGAAGGTCAATGGCCGGGTCTTATAGACTTCAGGGTCGGCCACTCAGGGTTTTGTTCCACTTTATTTACCTTTAGATTTTCCTGCACAGTTATTCAAAGAAGAATTTCAGTCATTTTCAGTCAGTTTAGTTTATTTTGTATAGATTTTACACATTTGAGTCACCTGGTCTCACCTCACACACACACAGCCGTTACCACTGATTACAGTGTCAGCCTCTGAGGTAAAGTGTTGCTAGGAGACCAGTGGGCTAAATGAAGCAGCTCACTAAATACAACCCAGCAGATCCCCCTATTCAGCAAATGGACTGAGCCATTGTCATTATACATTTTTAAAGAAAGGCAGAAATGTTTCCTTTTTTTTTATCGCCAGATTATTTATACACATGTTAGAAGCTATTGTGTGGCTATTTAATTATTTATCTTTTTTAATGCAAATTTCGCGATACTGCTCCTTTAAGGGGAGTTTCCTGAGACTTGGTGTGTGGGCGGAGCAGCTGTAACGAGCCAGGCTGCAGCTGTGTTGCTATGGAAACTCACTCTGAGGTAAACTGAGAATGCACATTAAAACACATTTCTAATGCACTGGTGGTTGCCATATTCAAATGACTGTAGCTTAAAAAGTATACATCCTACAGCAAAGAGCTTTATACTGTAAGAATCACAAGAGCTAGGCGAACAATGTGGTGTATAACATGTCTCTGAAATATTAAAAATGAAGGCACAGTCGCAGTTTAGAAATTGCCATTCAAATTTGTGGTGTCTAGAGTGGAGTTTCAATGAATGTCAATGGGAGGTGTGAGTTGCAAACAAAAGGTCATATTGTGAAATCTGTTCGGGCTATGGCTTAGCCTTGGACATTTTTAGCGGCAGCAGGGATAGCTGAACGTTTTGATATAAGATTTGTGTAGGTGGGATTAAAAATGAGGGAGAGGTCGCAGTTTAGAAATCATGTCCTGATTTTTCATTTCACACGCATCTCCCACTCTAGCTTTGAAAATACCTCCCATTCATTCCTATGGGAAAATTGCGCCAGGAAAACGCCAATATTTCGGAAACCGTTTGGCGAAACGTTCCACAAAATATAAGCACACCATTCGGGAACGATCCGCACGTTTTGGTATATTATGGTCTATGTAGTGTCAAAACTGTGGGAGGAGTTACAGTGCAAAAATGCTTGGAATAAAAATAAGAATAAGAATAAGAACTAGACAAAGTGCAATTTCCGGGGAAATTGCGTGAAGTGGTCTTGCCTCCGCCAGTTCTCTACAACTGGAGCGGGCAGAGTAACTGGGTCAAGCGGGCGGAGTAACTGGGTGGAGTGGGTGGAGTAACTGGGTGGAGTGGGCGGAGTAACTGGGTGGAGTGGGCGGAGTAACTGGGTGGAGTGGGCGGGGTAACTGGGTGGAGTGGGCGGAGTAACTGGGTGGAGTGGGCGGAGTAACTGGGTCGAGCGGACGGAGTAACTGGGTGGAGCGGGCGGGGTAACTGGGTGGAGCGGGCGGGGTAACTGGGTGGAGCGGGCGGGGTAACTGGGTGGAGCGGGCGGAGTAACTGGGTCGAGCGGGCGGAGAAACTGGGTGGAGTGGGCGGGGTAACTGGGTGGAGTGGGCGGAGTAACTGGGTGGAGTGGGCGGAGTAACTGGGTGGAGCGGGCGGAGTAACTGGGTGGAGCGGGCGGAGTAACTGGGTGGAGCGGGCGGAGTAACTGGGTGGAGTGGGTGGAGTAACTGGGTGGAGTGGGCAGAGTAACTGGGTGAAGTGGGCGGAGTAACTGTTGTGTGGGTGGAGTGAGTGGAGTAACTGGGTGGAGTGACTTGAGTAACTGTTGTGTGGTTGGAGTGGGCGGAGTAACTGGGTGGAGTGACTTGAGTAACTGTTGTGTGGGTGGAGTGGGCGGAGTAACTGGGTGGTGTGGCTAGAGTAACTGGGTGGAGTGGGCGGAGTAACTGGGTGGAGTGGGCGGAGTAACTGGGTGGAGTGGGCGGAGTAACTGGGTGGAGTGGGTGGGGTAACTGGGTGGAGTGGGCGGAGCATCTGGGTGGAGTGGGCGGAGTAACTGGGTGAAGTGGGCGGAGTAACTGGGTGGAATGGGCAGAGTAACTGGGTGGAGTGGGCGGAGTATCTGGGTGGAGTGACTTGAGTAACTGTTGTGTGGTTGGAGTCGCTGGAGTAACTGTGGAAAGGTTTGACTGAGCACAGTAACTATATGGAGTAGGCAGAGTAACTGTACGGATTGTTTTGAGTAAAGATAGTAAGCATTCTTCTTTTTTCTATTGCCAGATTATTTATAGACATGTTAGAAGCTATTGTGTGGCTATTTAATTATTTATCTTTTTTAATGCCAATTTCGCGATACTGCTCCTTTAAGGGGAGTTTCCTGAGACTTGGTGTAACGAGCCAGGCTGCAGCTGTGTTGCTATGGAAACTCACTCTGAGGTAAACTGAGAATGCACATTAAAACACATTTCTAATGCACTGGTGGTTGCCATATTCAAATGACTGTAGCTTAAAAAGTATACATCCTACAGCAAAGAGCTTTATACTGTAAGAATCACAAGAAGAAGACCTATAATGTGGTGTATAACATGTCTCTGAAATATTAAAAATGAAGGCACAGTCGCAGTTTAGAAATTGCCATTCAAATTTGTGGTGTCTAGAGTGGAGTTTCAATGAATGTCAATGGGAGGTGTGAGTTGCAAACAAAAGGTCATATTGTGAAATCTGTTCGGGCTATGGCTTAGCCTTGGACATTTTTAGCGGCAGCAGGGATAGCTGAACGTTTTGATATAAGATTTGTGTAGGTGGGATTAAAAATGAGGGAGAGGTCGCAGTTTAGAAATCATGTCCTGATTTTTCATTTCAAACGCATCTCCCACTCTAGCTTTGAAAATACCTCCCATTCATTCCTATGGGAAAATTGCGCCAGGAAAACGCCAATATTTCGGAAACCGTTTGGCGAAACGTTCCACAAAATATAAGCACACCATTCGGGAACGATCCGCACGTTTTGGTATATTATGGTCTATGTAGTGTCAAAACTGTGGGAGGAGTTACAGTGCAAAAATGCTTGGAATAAGAATAAAAATAATATATCAGCAAGAACAATAAGTGATCTTGCCAAGCAAGACCACTTAACTAGACAAAATGCAATTTCCGGGGAAATTGCGTGAAGTGGTCTTGCCTCCGCCAGTTCTCTACAACTGGAGTGGGTGGAGTAACTGGGTGGGGAGGGCGGAGTAACTGGGTGGAGTGGGCGGAGTAACTGGGTGGAGTGGGCGGAGTAATTGTTGTGTTGTTGGAGTGGGCGGAGTAACTGGGTTGGGTGGGGTGGGCGGAGTAACTGGGTGGAGTGTGCGGAGTAACTGGGTGGAGAGGGCGGGGTAACTGGGTGGAGTGACTTGAGTAACTGTTGTGTGGTTGGAGTGGGCGGAGTAACTGGGTGGAGTGGGCGGAGTAACTGGGTGAAGTGGGCGGAGTAACTGGGTGGAGTGACTTGAGTAACTGTTGTGTGGTTGGAGTGGGCGGAGTAACTGGGTGGAGTGGGCGGAGTAACTGGGTGGAGTGGGCGGGGTGGAGTGGGTGGAGTGGTCGAGGTGGAGTGGGCGGGGTGGAGTGGGCGGAGCAACTGGGTGGAGTGGGTGGAGTAACTGGGTGGAGTGGGCAAAGTAACTGGGTGGAGTGGGCAAAGTAACTCGGTGGAGTGACTTGAGTAATTGTTGTGTGGGTGGAGTGAGCGGAGTAACTGGGTGGAGTGACTTGAGTAACTGTTGTGTGGTTGGAGTGGGCGGAGTAACTGGGTGGAGTGGCTGGAGTAACTGGGTGGAGTGGGCGGAGTAACTGGGTGGAGTGGGCGGAGTAACTGGGTGGATTGGGCGGGGTAGCTGGGTGGAGTGGGCTGGGTAACTTGGTGGAGTGGGCGGGGTAACTGGGTGAAGTGGGCGGAGTAACTGGGTGGAATGGGCGGAGTAACTGGGTGGAATGGGCGGAGTAACTGTGTTGAGTGGGCAGAGTGGGTGGAGTAACTGGGTGCAGTGGGCGGAGTAACTGAGTGGAGTGGGCGGAGTAACTGGGTGGAGTGGGCGGAGTAACTGGGTGGAGTGGGCGGAGTATCTGGGTGGAGTGACTTGAGTAACTGGATGGAGTGACTTGAGTAACTGTTGTGTGGTTGGAGTCACTGGAGTAACTGTGGAAAGGTTTGACTGAGCAGAGTAACTATATGGAGTAGGCAGAGTAACTGTATGGATTGTTTGGAGTAAAGATAGTAAGCATTCTTCTTTTTTCTATCGCCAGATTATTTATAGACATGTTAGAAGCTATTGTGTGGCTATTTAATTATTTAAATTTTTTAATGCAAATTTCGCGATACTGCTCCTTTAAGGGGAGTTTCCTGAGACTGGGTGTGTGGGCGGAGCAGCTGTAACGAGCCAGGCTGCAGCTGTGTTGCTATGGAAACTCACTCTGAGGTAAACTGAGAATGCACATTAAAACACATTTCTAATGCACTGGTGGTTGCCATATTCAAATGACTGTAGCTTAAAAAATATACATCCTACAGCAAAGAGCTTTATACTGTAAGAATCACAAGAGCCAGGCGAACAATGTGGTGTATAACATGTCTCTGAAATATTAAAAATGAAGGCACAGTCGCAGTTTAGAAATTGCCATTCAAATTTGTGGTGTCTAGAGTGGAGTTTCAATGAATGTCAATGGGAGGTGTGAGTTGCAAACAAAAGGTCATATTGTGAAATCTGTTCGGGCTATGGCTTAGCCTTGGACATTTTTAGCGGCAGCAGGGATAGCTGAACGTTTTGATATAAGATTTGTGTAGGTGGGATTAAAAATGAGGGAGAGGTCGCAGTTTAGAAATCATGTCCTGATTTTTCATTTCACACGCATCTCCCACTCTAGCTTTGAAAATACCTCCCATTCATTCCTATGGGAAAATTGCGCCAGAAAAACGACAATATTTCGGAAACCGTTTGGCGAAACGTTCCACAAAATATAAGCACACCATTCGGGAATGATCCACACGTTTTGGTATATTATGGTCTATGTAGTGTCAAAACTGTGGGAGGAGTTACAGTGCAAAAATGCTTGGAATAATAATAATAATAATATATCAGCAAGAACAATAAGTGATCTTGGCAAGCAAGACCACTTAATAAGAATAATATATCAGCAAGAACAATAAGTGATCTTGGCAAGCAAGACCACTTAATAAGAACTAGACAAAGTGCAATTTCCGGGGAAATTGCGTGAAGTGGTCTTGCCTCCACCAGTTCTCTACAACTGGAGTGGGCAGAGTAACTGGGTGGAGTGGGTGGAGTAACTGGGTGGAGTAACTGGGTGGAGTGCGTGGAGTAACTGGGTGGAGTGGGCGGAGTAACTGGGTGGAGTGACTTGAGTAACTGTTGTGTGGTTGGAGTGGGCGGAGTAACTGGGTGGAGTGACTTGAGTAACTGTTGTGTGGGTGGAGTGAGCGGAGTAACTGGGTGGAGTGACTTGAGTAACTGTTGTGTGGTTGGAGTGGGCGGAGTAACTGGGTGGAGTGGCTGGAGTAACTGGGTGGAGTGGCTGGAGTAACTGGGTGGAGTGGGCGGAGTAACTGGGTGGAGTGGGCGGGGTAACTGGGTGGAGTGGGCGGAGTAACTGGGTGAAGTGGGCGGAGTAACTGGGTGTTGTGCGGTTGGAGTCACTGGAGTAACTGGAGAAAGGTTTGACTGAGCAGAGTAACTATATGGAGTAGGCAGAGTAACTGTATGGATTGTTTGGAGTGAGTAAACCACTAAATTAACCAATTGATTGATCAAATTTAAATAGTGCACATGGCAGGCTTCATAGAGTGAGAAATGCATTTCAACTTTTATTTATTTATATAGCACATTTATTTGCAATGCTGTTGCTGAAAGTGCTTAACAGTTACATTAAAACACACATTTCTAAAAACCAAACAAAAAAACAGCCAGGGGCGGCACTACCTATTAACTCAAATAATTTGGCGACCAGGTAAGTCCGTGGTATGTAGAGTGGATGATATTTGCGGTGCTCAGCTTGCAAATATAGGCTTGATAGATTTGATAATGTGAAAGGAAGATAAAATTCCAGCGACACTCACTCTTTTGTCTTACAAAAGAGCCTTTATTTGTCACATCGACATAACATAATTGGCTGGGGCGGCCAATTTGTATGACGAAAGGACGAGTGCCGCTTGAATTTTATCTTCATTTCACATACATTTAAAGAAACATTAGAAGCATTATCAAGTAGAGCAGATGAAGGTATGACCACATGCATTTGTGGGGTCTCAGCATCTTGACGTCGAATGGAGGTGAAGGTGCGCTATCTGTTTGATGGTAATCAATGTTCACAACCACTGTTTTCTGGCAACGCTCATGCCCGTTTATACAGGCTCTAAGCATGTTTACAACCACTGCTCAAAACACAATACACAGGATCATGATAGCTGTAATAACTGTGCAGTACTCCTGACTGGAGACAGTACTGCACCCTTGAAATGTAAATGTGATCCAACAGAGTGTTTTTTTCTGTGGTGGCTGCCCAGACCAGTTGGGTATATCCTCTTGAGTGAAGAAGGTCAGATATTGGCTTCTTTGTTCTGGACAGAAAATCTTCATTGAAATCTCCACAAAGTATTATAGGTTGACAATCCATTCTTTCCAAAGATTCCAAGAGGCCCAGCAGGTTAGTAAGGAATTGGCCAATACTGTAATCCGGTGGCCTGTAAACAACGGCGATCAAAGCTTGTACAGGGGACTCCAGTTTGACAACCAAGAACTCCAAGTCAGTCACATTGTGATGATACTGCTTTTCAAAGGCCTTGAAATGGTTTCTGACATACAAGGCAACTCCTCCGCCGATTTTACTCGCAATTTCAGGAAGGTTAGTGTATGAGAGATGTCTGTTGCGTTTGAACAGGTTGTAGCCCTCCAGCTGGAGACTTTCAGCAACAGAAGAGCCTGAGAGATGAGTTTCAGTGAAACATAAAACATCTCCAAGTATCAACTCGTGGTGAGATTTGATATCTTCAATGTGAGCTGGTAATCCTTCTGTGTTGTGATGTATAATTGTTAATGTTTGGTGTTTGTCTGTTATCTTTAGAAACTTTAAGAGGGGCATAACACTTTCCAGGGATGCATTCTTCATTGAGTCCATAGAGCTTGTGATTTCAGGATCAGCAAAGATCTTCTTTTCATCAAAGTCAGTTATGTGCAGTCCTTGCAGTGTAGTCGTTCTACTCAGAGCAACATAGGCCATTCCTGGTTGGAAGACCCGTTTCAATGAGACCACTGCCGAATGTATCGACATCCCCTGACACTTATGAATCGTACATGCAAAAGCCAACTTCAGGGGGAACTGCCTGCGAACAACTCCTTTCTGTCTCAGGTTTTCTTCTACCCTTTCTATGTACACCAAGTTGTCAGGATCACCAGACGTCTTTTTACGGTATCTCTGTCCTGCATTCGGATTGTCTAGCACAAGCCCAAGCTTGTTTACCGTAGTAGCACCATTCTCAGTCTGGATGATTATTCTTGCAATCTTGCCAAATGTCCCATTTACAAGCCCGTCTTCAACATCAATGTTTCGTGTGATCATGATACGGGCACCTTCAGCTGCTTGCAGTGTGTCAATCAGACTGTCTTTGTTTCCTTTCAAAGGTTTGCGTTGCCTCTGCATCACTCCTGTTTTAGGGTCTTTTCTGTAATCGTCGGCATCTATGTTGGTTACGTTTGAATGGAGAACAGACACAGTTGCAGCATTATGTTTGGCAACCTCTTTGTTGGTGGCAAAGATGTGCAGCACATCATTAGGGCAGTGGGTGGGATCTGTGAAAGCCTGAGCAAGCAGAGCTTTGTCATCATCACTTAAGGTGTCAGTCTTCTGCTTCACTCTGATTCTATTCAAAAGCTCAGCAAATGAAATGTCATCCTTCTGTCGCATGATCTCTGTCAGCGTGATCATCTGAAAGTAGTCTCTCCAGACGTCATTGGTATTTTCCTCAAACACACAGAGTGGCTTACTTTTTCCCAGCGGGGGGACCTGGTAAAAGTCTCCTACTGCTAGTACTGACATACCGCCAAAAGGTTTCTTACTGCCTTTGATTTGCTGTAATCTCCAGTTGATATAGGCAAACAGGGGCTTTGAAATCATTGACACCTCATCAATAACAATGATCTCTGCATTTGACAGCTGTGCCCTCACTTCATCTATAAGATTTCCAAGTCCTTGGTAGGGTGGTTTCAAGCTTCTTGGCAACTTCAACAGAGAATGCAAAGTGTTGCCTGAAATGTTGAAAGCTGCTGTTCCTGTAAATGCAGTTAGTAAAACGCTGGGCATGGATATGTCTGCTTCCTCACGTAGTCTGGTAAGTTTACAGAGTATCTTTGTCGCCTCAGCATAGATGCACTTTATCAGGTGTGATTTGCCTGTCCCTGCGCCACCAGTGACAAAGTAATAGAATGGGTCAGGATTTAGGCCACGCACACGGTTTGTGCACCAGTCACAAACTGAGTAGAATGTCTGAGCTTGTGTCCGGTTAAGCTTTCTGTACATTTTCCTAAGCAAATCAGGGCTCATTTGGGGGGCCTTCACAGTAAGCGCAATTCCACCTGTTTGTTTGTCACATGTATATTCCGGAACATCATCTTGTTCATTCTCATAAAGTGGCTCCCCTTCTTTGCGTTCCTCTATACATTCCAACCTATCCAACTCAGCTTCTGGGGCAAAGGTGTTCCAAGCATCTTCAACAGGGCCATTTTTTACAAAGTCATCCAAGACTTGTTCCACAATTTTGTTGTGTTGTTCGAACTTCTTTTGGTTGCTGGTAACAATTGCAGACACTGCTTGGATTGCTTCTTCTCCTGGTAGGCTCACACAGGCGCCCTTGTAAAAATCCTGGTATGTTGGGAACCTTACAGTTTTCAGTGATGACTCTGAACGATGGGGGAGGTAGAGTTTAAGCAGTCTGCCATAGTAGTTCTCAGGGTCCTTCTTCTCTGAGAAGCGTGCATACCTAATGATTGCAGGCTTCCCTCTTGTGCGTTTTTGAATAATTCCCATTTCATTCAATAGGCTGACACGCTTGCCGTCTTCCTTTTGCTTGCCATCTTGCTTTTGCTTGCCATAGACAACCCTGTAATGGGATGCAAAGTCTGCCTGACACATGGACTCAAACTCTGGTGTTTCGGGCCTGGCTCTGTATTTGTCAACGAAACTTGTCATCCACACATTAAAAGAATCGGCTGGTTTGTTCTGCAACACACTGAGCGGAAAACTCATTTTCAGTGCATTGTCATCAGTTGGCAGAAAAACAACCTCACGTGAGCAAGACTTCATTTTCAGGCTGCATGTACGGGCCACAGACTCCTGGGCACTGACCTCTCTGTGTTTTGAATAAGCCTGAAGAACTTCTTTCATTTCTTCTCGTTCTGTCTCTGTTTCTTGGCTCATTTCTTTGACTATTGTTTTGAGATGGTCACTCATCTCGCGTTCTGGCTTGGATATGTAGGACAGCATGTACATAATGCAACCATACTCATCAAGAATGTACTGGATGTCCATGTTGGCATTCCAGGCTATCAGCAAATGGGGATTGTAGTTGTTCACCCAGCAGTCCTTGACATCACGCTTCATTAGAATCACGCTTGAGGAGGTCAATGCCTCAATGTACGAGTTGTACTGATTCAAAGTCATATCACACTGTGCCAGTAGCTGTGACATGTCTTCAAGCTGCACTCTCGGGTTATTAAGCAAATCCCATACTGGCTTTAGTTTGTTTTTGGTTGCTTGTTGTTTAATTTTATGATCTCCTTGTTCTTCTGGCATCGGGTAAGTTATCCTCGTTTTTTTAACAGGTGGCTTTGGAAATCCAAATCTGCATACTCTGTTACCTTTCTTGCACGATTTTGAATGAGATCTGCTGTGCATTTGAAGTTCTGTTACAAATCTGTGAAGTAAGGCCTGTTTGGCCTCATCAGGCAGCTGACATGAGATGTTATGATCTATAAAGGCACACACCTTGTCATCACTGTCTTGTCCAAATATAGGAGCTCCTGCTACCCAACAGAGACAATGTATATGAGGGCTCCCTCTTGCTTGAAATTCAACCCGGTAAAAGTAATCGATAACTTCACCGATTGGCTGTGCAGGACCCAACAGAAGCTCTCGCATCAGAGCATCAACCCGTTTGTTAAACATGCGCATGGTGGTCACTGGGTTGCTCCGAAGAATGTCACACTTTTCAGCCCAGTCCAGCTCTGCAAAATCCACCTTTTCACCTTGTTGCGCCTTTATTGCCGTTATTACCTCTGGCCATCTGAATTCTGCAGCAGAGAAGGTAAGAAAAAAAGTTGGCTTACCCAATTGTCTGACCATGGCTAGCAAATTCTTCAGATTTTTATCCCAGTAAGCTGGACTCCCTCTCAGAGGTTGCATGAACCTTGTGGCATCTCGGTTTCGCACTAACCTCTCAACCTCATGCTTGTCCTGTAGCAACTTGTTGGATATTTTCCGTCCATCCCTGGTATTGGGCTTTCCTTTTCTTAACTGGATGGACATGCTGCTTTTGGCCATGTGTGTCTCTGTGACAAACTGTGCAAAGAAGAGGTAGCTTGTGTCTCTGGCAAAACGAGTATCAACACAAAAAAGCCTTGCGTTGAAATACATGCTCGGGGACAGTTTGACTTGTCTTGCCTGGTCCAATGTGTTCTGTCCAGTAGGGAACTGAACAGGAAAAGCCATTGCCTCAAGCCTAGGAACTTTAAAGAAGCTGACAGGTGTGTTTCCTTGTGCAGGTGCAATGCTAAATATTCCATCACCGTGTGTTAGTGCTTCCTCTCCAAGGTCAGATGGCTGCAAACAACTGTCTAGGCCAATTCCAGGTCTTAGTGCATTGTTCTCATCCTCTGCATTGGTAGTTTTATGGCCTTCCTGTTGCTCAGAAGCAGCCGATAAACCTGCAGACTCTACCTCTGATGGATCACAATTTTCGATGCGTTCAAGTATCTCCATTATTTCAGTGTCATCACAACTGTTGAGTTCTAGCCCATCATCATTATCATCATCAGCAGCAGCGATTGTCTCATCCACTCTTATTGAAATGTCACTGTAGTCGGGGTGTGTGTCAATGAGTTTTGACAGACCTACTATTACATGTCTCATGTTGACATTGTGAAACAGCTGGTGGCCTTTGTAAGTCAGACATCTTTTCAGCTTTACTCTGTGTAACTGGGACGTGCTGTGAGATCTTGGTAGAGTATTGACCGTGGTTTCCACCTCGGATGGCACACACACTACAGCGCCATGTATAGCTGCCTGTCGACCTTTGGGAAGTGTGATGATCTTGGCAAATGGCAGTATTTTGGCCAAAAGTTGTCTTTCTAGCACATTCAAATCGCAGAGCTCTGGGGGAATGGGTGCCAGCTCCATTTTGTTAGCCACAGAAATGGCTGATATTTGTCCTGCTTTTAAATGTGAATCACAGTTGTGACATATCCATTCTTTGGTCCTCTCATCTGGTATGGTGCATTGCTCAGGGCCTTGACAGTGATTGTTGCACACATGGACATATTTCCCTGTCAAACAGGCAGCAACAGTGTGTAGATTCCTCTTGTAATTGCTGTGAATGCAATGTTTCACTTGGTTAGGGAAAAGGGTGCGATGACACATTGTGCACACAAAAGTTGGCCCAGCTCTAATGCATTCATGGAAATTGAATATAGCTGTTTGCATTAGGCTGTTGTCCACTGGTTGACTGCATTCCCACGTGACAGGAGTCCATCGTCTGTATTTCATTCTTATTTTGAAGGCAGATTGCATCTTATGGGTTCTGCGAAAATCTGTTTGAGTGTGACGCCTCAATTTCAAGTAACTCATGCACTGTTGCAAGTGACATTTTCTGAAAGCAGGATCATTATGATATTTTCTAGTAATATATTGCTTCTGCTTTGACTTGAAACATGCATCTGTTGCATATTTTCTGGTGATGTATTGCTTCATCTTCATGTTAAAATTGGCATCAGTTGCATATCTGCTGATTGTGTATTGCTTCTGCTTTAACTTGAAACATGCATCTGTTGCATATTTTCTGGTGATGTATTGCTTCTTCTTCATGTTAAAATTGGCATTAGTCGCATAATTTCTGGTTGTGTATTGCTTCTGCTTTGACTTGAAACATGCATCTGTTGCATATTTTCTGGTGATGTATTGCTTCTTCTTCAACCTAAAATCAGCATCTTCTCCGTATCGGCTGGTAATGTATGTCCTCTTCTTATTGGTGACAGACATCTTGAAACCAAGCCTTCTTTCATTTCTGTTTCTAGCCTTCAGTTTTTGTCGTCGCTGTATATTTAATTTGGATAATGCCTCACTGTCCTTCAATATGCCCTCTGAAGATTTTATATCAAGTGACCGTGGATAATGCTTGCTGGCTGGGAATCCAGAGTGTTTTGCATCTTTGGTCATTTGTGTAACTTTGGTCATAGTGTTTTCCACATGCTTTCCATTATGTGGTTTGTCAGATTGCACCGGTGGGGACAGCAGACCATCTGATATACGTCTAGCACAATGAAATGAGACTGGCATAAAGTCATACTGCAGTCCATCAATAGGGCCTCTGGTGTCTGTAAGGAGTAATTCATACAACTTATAAATCCTTGCCCCCATATCGCTCAAATGTTTAAAAGTGATCATGACAGCTTTTCCTTTTCCAATGGCAGGAAGTCCATCCTTATTTCGACTATGAGAATCAAACAGTCCATATCTCCCAGACTTGTCTCTGAACAATGCAATGCAATATGGCACTACTATAAAACGTGCATGTGTAACATGTGCATTGAAGCACTGAAGTCTTGTGGAGAGGTCAACAAAACAACCTTGGTTGTCACAGTCTATCGTGGCTCTCAAACATCCTGATAACACTGGAGATTTAATAACATTATACTCATATTTGTCAGTGTAGACTCTGAGGGGCACTTCTTCCATTGTCAAGTGTTGGTGCTGATAGGCATGTCTTTGTTTTAGCTGTTTTATTGTTGTGCCATACAAGCTGTTGCCCTTCTTCAATATTTGGTCAAGATCATCCTTCCTCACATCATCAAGCTCACTGTGGTATGCCAAAAATGTCAAAGCCATGCATGTGCACTGTTTGTTCCTTAAACTTCCATAGCCATGATGACCCTGATGAAATGATGCCTGCACAGATATCTCACTTGGAACACATGGTTCTTGCATGCCGTGGTTTTCAGAAGTGCCCATCACACTGTCATTGTGCTCTGGAACTTGACACTGAGTTGAACTTGGGAATGACAGCACAGGTTCACTTTGTATCTCCTGGGCACATTCACTGCCACAAACTTCCATTTCCACTATGCTGTTGTGGTGCTCCAGATCACGAAAGTCACTACACTCCATTTCCACTATGCTGCTGTGGGGCTCCGGATCCCGAAAGCGCGAGTATGAAAGGTGCAATTTAGTCCAGCGCATCTTTGCAGCTTTAGATCTCTTTCCTTTAGATGGCATGATGATATTAACACAGCTCTAATTAGGATTCAAGTTTGAAGATGTCTGTCACCAATAAGAAAAGGACATACATTACCAGCCGATACAGAGAAGATGCTGACTTTAAGATAAGGTAGAAGCAATAAATCATCATAAAATATGAAAAAAGGTGCAATTTCTGGGGTAATTGTGTGAAGTGTTCTTGCCTCCACCACTAATCTACAACTGGAGTGGGCGGAGTAACTGGGTGGAGTGGGCGGAGTAACTGGGTGGAGTGGGCGGAGTAACTGGGTGGAGTAACTTGAGTAACTGTTGTGTAGTTGGAGTGGGCGGAGTAACTGGGTGGAGTAACTTGAGTAACTGTTGTGTAGTTGGAGTGGCTGTAGTAACTGTGGAAAGAAAGGACTGGACAACCATGTTCATATACTTGCTGTGGGGCTCAGTCATTTCTAGCTGCACCACTGGTTATAAGCCATGAACAAAATGAATAGAGGAGAAATATTTATTATTTCCCTTGTTCCTGAAAAGTGGTGTTGAAAAGATGTAAACTATGTGTTTGCAACTTGTTAATAGGGAGGACGTGACTATGACAAAGACCAGTCATCCCAACAAATGTACGACTGTATATCACTATATATTTTAGTTTTCTTTCCTTTTGATTTTCACACAGCTCTAATTATGAAGTATTTATATTTTGCTAAATATGCTGCGATATGTAATTTTTCTAACCTGTTCACTATAACATATTCCCCTCAGGAGTTTCCTCAGACAGGCTGTTTGGGCAAAGCAGCTGTAAAATGGCTGCAGCTGGGTTCCTATGGCAACTGACTCTGAGGCAGGCAGAGCCAGGCACTTTTAAACACATCTCCAATTCACTGGTGGTTGCCATCTTCAAATGGATGTAGCTTAAAATGTATAAATCCTACAGAAAAGAGCTGTGCCATTCAAATTTGTGGTGTCTAGAGTGGAGTTTCAATGAATGTCAATGGGAGGTGTGATTTGCAAACAAAAGGTCATATTGTGAAATCTGTTAGGGCTATGGCTTAGCCTTTTTAGTGGCAGCAGGGATAGCTGAACATTTTGATATAAGATTTGTGTAGTTGGGCTTGAAAATGAGGGAGAGGTCGCAGTTTGGAAATCATGTCCTCATTTTTCACTTCACACTCATCTCCCACTCTGAACATTCCTCCCATTCATTCCTATGGGAAAATTTTGCCAGAAAAATGCCAATATTCCGGAAACCGTTCAGCGCAACGTTCCACAAAGTAATAGCACACCATTCAGGAACAATATATACATATATAATGGTCTATGTAGTGTAAAAACTGAGGAGTTACATTGCCAAATTTGGCTATAATAAGAATAAAAAAGATAAAAGGTGCAATTTCTGGGGAAATTGTGTGAAGTGTTTTTGCCTCCGCCAGTTCTCTACAACTGGAGTGTGTGGAGTAACTGGGTGGAGTGACTTGAGTAACTGTTGTGTGGTTGGAGGGGCTGGATTAACTGTGGAAAGGTTTGCCTGGGCAGAGTAACTATATGGAGTGTTTGGAGTGAGTAAATATAGTAGGCATTAAATGATGAAGTATTTCTATCTTGCTAAATTACTGGCTATGTCTAACCTGTTTTCCATAAAACGTTTTCATGGGAAGTTTTCCTCAGACTGTGTGGGCGGAGCAGCTGTAACGAGCCTGGCAGCAGGTGTGTTGCTATGGAAACTCACTCTGAGGTAACCAGAGAATTCACATAGAATGCACATTAAAACACATTTCTAATGCACTGGTGGTTGCCATATTCAAATGGCTATAGCTTAAAAAGTATACATCCTACAGCAAAGAGCTTTATACTGTAAGAATCACGAGAGCTGGGTCTACAATGTGGTATATAACATGTCTCTGAAATATTACAAATGAAGGCACAGTCGCAGTTTAGAAATTGCCATTCAAATTTGTGGTGTCTAGAGTGGAGTTTCAATGAATGTCAATAGGAGGTGTGAGTTGCAAACAAAAGGTCATATTGTGAAAACTGTTCGGGCTATGGCTTAGCCTTGGACATTTTTTTTAACTGGGTGGAGTGGGTGGAGTAACTGTTGTGGTGTTGGAGTGGGCGGAGTAATTGGGTGGGGTGGGCAGAGTAACTGGGTGGAGTGGGCGGAGTAACTGTTGTGGTGTTGGAGTGGGCGGAGTAATTGGGTGGGGTGGGCAGAGTAACTGGGTGGAGTGGGCGGAGTAACTGGGTGGAGTGACTTGAGTAACTGTTGTGTGGTTGGAGTGGGTGGAATAACTGGGTGGAGTGTGCGGAGTAACTGGGTGGAGAGGGCGGAGTAACTGGGTGGAGTGGGTGGAGTAACTGTTGTGTGGTTGGAGTGGGCGGAGTAACTGGGTGGAGTGGGCGGAATAACTGTTGTGGTGTTGGAGTGGGCGGAGCAATTGGGTGGGGTGGGCGGAGCAATTGGGTGGGGTGGGCGGAGCAATTGGGTGGGGTGGGCGGAGTAACTGGGTGGAGTGGGCGGAGTAACTGGGTGGAATGACTTGAGTAACTGTTGTGTGGTTGGAGTGTGCGGAGTAACTGGGTGGAGTGTGCGGAGTAACTGGGTGGAGAGGGCGGAGTAACTGGGTGGAGTGGGCGGAGTAACTGGGTGGAGTGTGCGGAGTAACTGGGTGGAGTGGGCGGAGTAACTGGGTGGAGTGGGCGGAGTAACTGTTGTGTTGTTGGAGTGGGCGGAGTAACTGGGTGGAGCGGGCGGACTAACTGGGTGGAGTGGGCGGAGTAACTGTTGTGTGGTTGGAGTGGGCGGAGTAATTGGGTGGGGTGGGCGGGGTAACTGGGTGGAGTGGGCGGAGTAACTGGGTGGAGTGGGCGGAGTAACTGGGTGGAGTGGGCGGAGTAACTGGGTGGAGTGGGCAGAGTAACTGGGTGGAGTGGGCGGAGTAACTGGGTGGAGTGGGCGGAGTAACTGGGTGGAGTGGGCGGAGTAACTGGGTGGAGTGGGCGGAGTAACAGTTTTCCCTTCATGTTGGCTCTGCTGCAGAATCTTTCAGTTTACCATTTTCTCTCTTTTTTCCATATGATCTTTCTTTCAGCTTTGTGTGTTTTGAGCAAAGCCCAATCCAGGATTTTCACTATCTGGAGTTTTGTTTTGTCCCGATTTGGGATGCCCTGATATGTGAAATCCCCAAGTTCGCCTGTAAAAACGTACCTTTCCCTGTCCCACAGCGCATGCGTGGGCTCTCATCCAATCAGCGCTGTTTGCACGCAGATGGGGAGCCTGAGCAGTAACCTTCCTGGCCGCCCGGCCTGTCTAAATGACTATCTGCGTGAGGGCGCCAGAAAAATGGGGGGATCTGTGGTTATCCAGGGGTCATTTCACACAGTGGGCATCCTGATTTAGAATGCCCAAGGGGGAAGGTCAATGGCCGTGTCTTATAGACTTCAGGGTCGGCCACTCAGGGTTTTGTTCCACTTTAATACCTTTAGATTTTCCTGCACAGTTATTCAAAGAAGAATTTCAGTCGTTTCAGTCAGTTTAGTTTATTTTGTATAGATTTTACACATTTGAGTCACCTGGTCTCATAACAAAAGCAGCACCTCACACACACACAGCCGTTACCACTGATTACAGTGTCAGCCTAGTGTTGCTAGGAGACCAGTGGGCTAAATGAAGCAGCTCACTAAATACAACCCAGCAGATCCCCCTATTCAGCAAATGGACTGAGCCATTGTCATTATACATTTTTAAAGATAGGCAGAAATGTTTCCTTTTTTTTTATCGCCAGATTATTTATAGACATGTTAGAAGCTATTGTGTGGCTATTTAATTATTTATCTTTTTTAATGCAAATTTCGCGATACTGCTCCTTTAAGGGGAGTTTCCTGAGACTTGGTGTGTGGGCGGAGCAGCTGTAATGAGCCAGGCTGCAGCTGTGTTGCTATGGAAACTCACTCTGAGGTAAACTTAGAATGCACATTAAAACACATTTCTAATGCACTGGTGGTTGCCATATTCAAATGACTGTAGCTTAAAAAGTATACATCCTACAGCAAAGAGCTTTATACTGTAAGAATCACAAGAGCTAGGCGAACAATGTGGTGTATGTCTCTGAAATATTAAAAATGAAGGCACAGTCGCAGTTTAGAAATTGCCATTCAAATTTGTGGTGTCTAGAGTGGAGTTTCAATGAATGTCAATGGGAGGTGTGAGTTGCAAACAAAAGGTCATATTGTGAAATGTGTTCGGGCTATGGCTTAGCCTTGGACATTTTTAGCGGCAGCAGGGATAGCTGAACGTTTTGATATAAGATTTGTGTAGGTGGGATTAAAAATGAGGGAGAGGTCGCAGTTTAGAAATCATGTCCTGATTTTTCATTTCACACTCAGTTCCCACTCTAGTTTTAAAAATTGCTCCCATTCATTCCTATGGGAAAATTGCGCCAGAAAAACGCCAATATTTCAGAAACCGTTTGGCGAAACGTTCCACAAATTAGTAGCACACCATTCGGGAACGATCCGCACATATTATGGTCTATGTAGTGTAAAAACTGTGGGAGGAGTTACAGTGCAAAAATGCTTGGAATAAAAATAAGAATAAGAATAATATATCAGCAAGAACAATAAGTGATCTTGCCAAGCAAGACCACTTAATAATATATCAGCAAGAACAATAAGTGATCTTGGCAAGCAAGACCACTTAATAAGTGATCTTGCCAAGCAAGACCACTTAACTAGACAAAGTGCAATTTCCGGGGAAATTGCGTGAAGTGGTCTTGCCACCGCCAGTTCTCTACAACTGGAGTGGGCAGAGTAACTGGGTGGAGTGGGCGGAGTAACTGGGTGGAGTGGGTGGAGTAACTGGGTGGAGTGGGCAGAGTAACTGGGTAGAGTGGGCGGAGTAACTGTTGTGTGGGTGGAGTGAGCGGAGTAACTGGGTGGAGTGACTTGAGTAACTGTTGTGTGGTTGGAGTGGGCGGAGTAACTGGGTGGAGTGACTTGAGTAACTGTTGTGTGGGTGGAGTGGGCGGAGTAACTGGGTGGAGTGGGCGGAGTAACTGGGTGGAGTGGGCGGAGTAACTGGGTGGAGTGGGTGGGGTAACTGGGTGGAGTGGGCGGAGTAACTGGGTGGAGTGGGCGGAGTAACTGGGTGGAGTGGACGGGGTAACTGGGTGGAGTGGGCGGAGTAACTGGGTGGAGTGGGCGGAGTAACTGGGTGGAATGGGCGGAGTAACTGGGTGGAATAGGCGGAGTAACTGGGTGGAATGGGCGGAGTAACTGGGTAGAGTGGGCAGAGTGGGTGGAGTAACTGGGTGCAGTGGGCGGAGTAACTGGGTGGAATGGGCGGAGTAACTGGGTGGAATGGGCGGAGTAACTGGGTAGAGTGGGCAGAGTGGGTGGAGTAACTGGGTGCAGTGGGCGGAGTAACTGAGTGGAGTGGGCGGAGTAACTGGGTGGAGTGGGCGGAGTAACTGGGTGGAGTGGGCGGAGTAACTGGGTGGAGTGGGTGGAGTAACTGGGTGGAGTGGGCAGAGTAACTGGGTAGAGTGGGCGTGGTAACTGTTGTGTGGGTGGAGTGAGCGGAGTAACTGGGTGGAGTGACTTGAGTAACTGTTGTGTGGTTGGAGTGGGCGGAGTAACTGGGTGGAGTGACTTGAGTAACTGTTGTGTGGGTGGAGTGGGCGGAGTAACTGGGTGGAATGGGCGGGGTAACTGGGTGGAGTGGGCGGGGTAACTGGGTGGAGTGGGCGGAGTAACTGGGTGGAGTGGGAAGAGTGGGTGGAGTAACTGGGTGCAGTGGGCAGAGTAACTGAGTGGAGTGGGCAGAGTAACTGGCTGGAGTGACTTGAGTAACTGGGTGGAGTGGGCGGAGTAACTGGGTGGAGTGTGCTGAGTGGGTGGAGTAACTGGGTGGAGTGGGCGGAGTATCTGGGTGGAGTGACTTGAGTAACTGGGTGGAGTGACTTGAGTAACTGTTGTGTGGTTGGAGTCACTGGAGTAACTGTGGAAAGGTTTGACTGAGCACAGTAACTATATGGAGTAGGTAGAGTAACTGTATGGATTGTTTTGAGTAAAGATAGTAAGCATTCTTCTTTTTTTCTATTGCCAGATTATTTATAGACATGTTAGAAGCTATTGTGTGGCTATTTAATTATTTATCTTTTTTAATGCAAATTTCACGATACTGCTCCTTTAAGGGGAGTTTCCTGAGACTTGGTGTGTGGGCGGAGCAGCTGTAACGAGCCAGGCTGCAGCTGTGTTGCTATGGAAACTCACTCTGAGGTAAACTGAGAATGCACATTAAAAACCCATTTTTAATGCACTGGTGGTTGCCATATTCAAATGACTGTAGTTTAAAAAGTATACATCCTACAGCAAAGAGCTTTATACTGTAGGAATCACAAGAGCTAGGCGAACAATGTTTTGTATAACATGTCTCTGAAATATTAAAAATGAAGGCACAGTCGCAGTTTAGATATTGCCATTCAAATTTGTGGTGTCTAGAGTGGAGTTTCAATGAATGTCAATGGGAGGTGTGAGTTGCAAACAAAAGGTCATATTGTGAAATCGGTTCGGGCTATGGCTTAGCCTTGGACATTTTTAGCGGCAGCAGGGATAGCTGAACGTTTTGATATAAGATTTGTGTAGGTGGGATTAAAAATGAGGGAGAGGTCGCAGTTTAGAAATCATGTCCTGATTTTTGACTTCACTCAGTTCCCACTCTAGCTTTTGAACATTCCTCCCATTCATTCCTATGGGAAAATTGCGCCAGAAAAACGCCAATATTTCGGAAACCGTTTGGCGAAACGTTCCACAAAATATAAGCACACCATTCGGGAACGATCCGCACGTTTTGGTATATTATGGTCTATGTAGTGTCAAAACTGTGGGAGGAGTTACAGTGCAAAAATGCTTGGAATAAAAATAATATATCAGCGAGAACAATAAGTGATCTTGCCAAGCAAGACCACTTAATAATAATAATAACTAGACAAAGTGCAATTTCCGGGGAAATTGCGTGAAGTGGTCTTGCCTCCGCCAGTTCTCTACAACTGGAGTGGGCAGAGTAACTGGGTGGAGTGGGCGGAGTAACTGGGTGGAGTGGGCGGAGTAACTGGGTGGAGTGACTTGATTAACTGTTGTGTGGGTGGAGTGAGCGGAGTAACTGGGTGGAGTGACTTGAGTAACTGTTGTGTGGTTGGAGTGGGCGGAGTAACTGGGTGGAGTGACTTGAGTAACTGTTGTGTGGGTGGAGTGGCTGGAGTGGCTGGAGTAACTGGGTGGAGTGGGCGGAGTAACTGGGTGGAGTGGGCGGAGTAACTGGGTGGAGTGGGCGGAGTGGGCGGGGTAACTGGGTGAAGTGGGCGGAGTAACCTGGTGGAGTGGGCGGGGTAACTGGGTGGAGTGGGCGGAGTAACTGGGTGGAATGGGCGGAGTAACTGGGTGGAATGGGCGGAGTAACTGGGTGGAGTGGGCAGAGTGGGCGGAGTAACTGGGTGGAGTGGGCGGAGTATCTGGGTGGAGTGACTTGAGTAACTGAGTGGAGTGACTTGAGTAACTGTTGTGTGGTTGGAGTCACTGGAGTAACTGTGGAAAGGTTTGACTGAGCAGAGTAACTATATGGAGTAGGCAGAGTATATTATGGTCTATGTAGTGTAAAAACTGTGGGAGGAGTTACAGTGCAAAAATGCTTGGAATAAAAATAAGAATAAGAATAATATATCAGCAAGAACAATAAGTGATCTTGCCAAGCAAGACCACTTAATAATATATCAGCAAGAACAATAAGTGATCTTGGCAAGCAAGACCACTTAATAAGTGATCTTGCCAAGCAAGACCACTTAACTAGACAAAGTGCAATTTCCGGGGAAATTGCGTGAAGTGGTCTTGCCACCGCCAGTTCTCTACAACTGGAGTGGGCAGAGTAACTGGGTGGAGTGGGCGGAGTAACTGGGTGGAGTGGGTGGAGTAACTGGGTGGAGTGGGCAGAGTAACTGGGTAGAGTGGGCGGAGTAACTGTTGTGTGGGTGGAGTGAGCGGAGTAACTGGGTGGAGTGACTTGAGTAACTGTTGTGTGGTTGGAGTGGGCGGAGTAACTGGGTGGAGTGACTTGAGTAACTGTTGTGTGGGTGGAGTGGGCGGAGTAACTGGGTGGAGTGGGCGGAGTAACTGGGTGGAGTGGGCGGAGTAACTGGGTGGAGTGGGTGGGGTAACTGGGTGGAGTGGGCGGAGTAACTGGGTGGAGTGGGCGGAGTAACTGGGTGGAGTGGACGGGGTAACTGGGTGGAGTGGGCGGAGTAACTGGGTGGAGTGGGCGGAGTAACTGGGTGGAATGGGCGGAGTAACTGGGTGGAATGGGCGGAGTAACTGGGTGGAATGGGCGGAGTAACTGGGTAGAGTGGGCAGAGTGGGTGGAGTAACTGGGTGCAGTGGGCGGAGTAACTGGGTGGAATGGGCGGAGTAACTGGGTGGAATGGGCGGAGTAACTGGGTAGAGTGGGCAGAGTGGGTGGAGTAACTGGGTGCAGTGGGCGGAGTAACTGAGTGGAGTGGGCGGAGTAACTGGGTGGAGTGGGCGGAGTAACTGGGTGGAGTGGGCGGAGTAACTGGGTGGAGTGGGTGGAGTAACTGGGTGGAGTGGGTGGAGTAACTGGGTGGAGTGGGCAGAGTAACTGGGTAGAGTGGGCGTGGTAACTGTTGTGTGGGTGGAGTGAGCGGAGTAACTGGGTGGAGTGACTTGAGTAACTGTTGTGTGGTTGGAGTGGGCGGAGTAACTGGGTGGAGTGACTTGAGTAACTGTTGTGTGGGTGGAGTGGGCGGAGTAACTGGGTGGAATGGGCGGGGTAACTGGGTGGAGTGGGCGGGGTAACTGGGTGGAGTGGGCGGGGTAACTGGGTGGAGTGGGAAGAGTGGGTGGAGTAACTGGGTGCAGTGGGCAGAGTAACTGAGTGGAGTGGGCAGAGTAACTGGCTGGAGTGACTTGAGTAACTGGGTGGAGTGGGCGGAGTAACTGGGTGGAGTGTGCTGAGTGGGTGGAGTAACTGGGTGGAGTGGGCGGAGTATCTGGGTGGAGTGACTTGAGTAACTGGGTGGAGTGACTTGAGTAACTGTTGTGTGGTTGGAGTCACTGGAGTAACTGTGGAAAGGTTTGACTGAGCACAGTAACTATATGGAGTAGGTAGAGTAACTGTATGGATTGTTTTGAGTAAAGATAGTAAGCATTCTTCTTTTTTTCTATTGCCAGATTATTTATAGACATGTTAGAAGCTATTGTGTGGCTATTTAATTATTTATCTTTTTTAATGCAAATTTCACGATACTGCTCCTTTAAGGGGAGTTTCTTGAGACTTGGTGTGTGGGCGGAGCAGCTGTAACGAGCCAGGCTGCAGCTGTGTTGCTATGGAAACTCACTCTGAGGTAAACTGAGAATGCACATTAAAAACCCATTTTTAATGCACTGGTGGTTGCCATATTCAAATGACTGTAGTTTAAAAAGTATACATCCTACAGCAAAGAGCTTTATACTGTAGGAATCACAAGAGCTAGGCGAACAATGTTTTGTATAACATGTCTCTGAAATATTAAAAAAGAAGGCACAGTCGCAGTTTAGATATTGCCATTCAAATTTGTGGTGTCTAGAGTGGAGTTTCAATGAATGTCAATGGGAGGTGTGAGTTGCAAACAAAAGGTCATATTGTGAAATCGGTTCGGGCTATGGCTTAGCCTTGGACATTTTTAGCGGCAGCAGGGATAGCTGAACGTTTTGATATAAGATTTGTGTAGGTGGGATTAAAAATGAGGGAGAGGTCGCAGTTTAGAAATCATGTCCTGATTTTTGACTTCACTCAGTTCCCACTCTAGCTTTTGAACATTCCTCCCATTCATTCCTATGGGAAAATTGCGCCAGAAAAACGCCAATATTTCGGAAACCGTTTGGCGAAACGTTCCACAAAATATAAGCACACCATTCGGGAACGATCCGCACGTTTTGGTATATTATGGTCTATGTAGTGTCAAAACTGTGGGAGGAGTTACAGTGCAAAAATGCTTGGAATAAAAATAATATATCAGCGAGAACAATAAGTGATCTTGCCAAGCAAGACCACTTAATAATAATAATAACTAGACAAAGTGCAATTTCCGGGGAAATTGCGTGAAGTGGTCTTGCCTCCGCCAGTTCTCTACAACTGGAGTGGGCAGAGTAACTGGGTGGAGTGGGCGGAGTAACTGGGTGGAGTGGGCGGAGTAACTGGGTGGAGTGACTTGATTAACTGTTGTGTGGGTGGAGTGAGCGGAGTAACTGGGTGGAGTGACTTGAGTAACTGTTGTGTGGTTGGAGTGGGCGGAGTAACTGGGTGGAGTGACTTGAGTAACTGTTGTGTGGGTGGAGTGGCTGGAGTGGCTGGAGTAACTGGGTGGAGTGGGCGGAGTAACTGGGTGGAGTGGGCGGAGTAACTGGGTGGAGTGGGCGGAGTGGGCGGGGTAACTGGGTGAAGTGGGCGGAGTAACCTGGTGGAGTGGGCGGGGTAACTGGGTGGAGTGGGCGGAGTAACTGGGTGAAGTGGGCGGAGTAACTGGGTGGAATGGGCGGAGTAACTGGGTGGAATGGGCGGAGTAACTGGGTGGAGTGGGCAGAGTGGGCGGAGTAACTGGGTGGAGTGGGCGGAGTATCTGGGTGGAGTGACTTGAGTAACTGAGTGGAGTGACTTGAGTAACTGTTGTGTGGTTGGAGTCACTGGAGTAACTGTGGAAAGGTTTGACTGAGCAGAGTAACTATATGGAGTAGGCAGAGTAACTGTATGGATTGTTTTGAGTAAAGATAGTAAGCATTCTTCTTTTTTCTATTGCCAGATTATTTATAGACATGTTAGAAGCTATTGTGTGGCTATTTAATTATTTATCTTTTTTAATGCAAATTTCGCGATACTGCTCCTTTAAGGGGAGTTTCCTGAGACTTGGTGTGTGGGCGGAGCAGCTGTAACGAGCCAGGTTGCAGCTGTGTTGCTATGGAAACTCACTCTGAGGTAAACTGAGAATGCACATTAAAACACATTTCTAATGCACTGGTGGTTGCCATATTCAAATGACTGTAGCTTAAAAAGTATACATCCTACAGCAAAGAGCTTTATACTGTAAGAATCACAAGAAGAAGACCTATAATGTGGTGCATGTCTCTGAAATATTAAAAATGAAGGCACAGTCGCAGTTTAGAAATTGCCATTCAAATTTGTGGTGTCTAGAGTGGAGTTTCAATGAATGTCAATGGGAGGTGTGAGTTGCAAACAAAAGGTCATATTGTGAAATCTGCTCAGGCTATGGCTTAGCCTTGGACATTTTTAGCGGCAGCAGGGATAGCTGAACGTTTTGATATAAGATTTGTGTAGGTGGGATTAAAAATGAGGGAGAGGTCGCAGTTTAGAAATCATGTCCTGATTTTTCATTTCACACGCATCTCCCACTCTAGCTTTGAAAATACCTCCCATTCATTCCTATGGGAAAATTGCGCCAGGAAAACGCCAATATTTCGGAAACCGTTTGGCGAAACGTTCCACAAAATATAAGCACACCATTCGGGAACGATCCGCACGTTTTGGTATATTATGGTCTATGTAGTGTCAAAACTGTGGGAGGAGTTACAGTGCAAAAATGCTTGGAATAAAAATAAGAACTAGACAAAAGTGCAATTTATGGGGAAATTGCGTGAAGTGGTCTTGCCTCCGCCAGTTCTCTACAACTGGAGTGGGCAGAGTAACTGGGTGGAGCGGGCGGAGTAACTGGGTGGAGTGGGTGGAGTAACTGGGTGAAGTGGGCGGAGTAACTGGGTGGAGTGGGCAGAGTAACTGGGTGGAGTGGGCAGAGTAACTGGGTGGAGTGGGTGGAGTAACTGGGTGGAGTGGGTGGAGTGGGCGGAGTAACTGGGTGGAGTGGGTGGAGTGGGCGGAGTAACTGGGTGGAGTGGGCGGAGTAACTGGGTGGAGTGGGCGGAGTAACTGGGTGGAGTGGGCGGAGTAACTGGGTGGAGCGGGTGGAGTAACTGGGTGGAGTAACTGGGTGGAGTAACTGGGTGGAGTAACTGGGTGGAGTAACTGGGTGGAGTATCTGGGTGGAGTGACTTGAGTAACTGTTGTGTGGTTGGAGTCACTGGAGTAACTGTGGAAAGGTTTGACTGAGCAGAGTAACTATATGGAGTAGGCAGAGTAACTGTATGGATTGTTTTGAGTAAAGATAGTAAGCATTCTTCTTTTTTCTATTGTCAGATTATTTATAGACATGTTAGAAGCTATTGTGTGGCTATTTAATTATTTATCTTTTTTAATGCAAATTTCACGATACTGCTCCTTTAAGGGGCGTTTCCTGAGACTTGGTTTGTGGGCGGAGCAGCTGTAACGAGCCAGGCTGCAGCTGTGTTGCTATGGAAACTCACTCTGAGGTAAACTGAGAATGCACATTAAAACACATTTCTAATGCACTGGTGGTTGCCATATTCAAATGACTGTAGCTTAAAAAGTATACATCCTACAGCAAAGAGCTTTATACTGTAAGAATCACAAGAGCTAGGCGAACAATGTGGTGTATAACATGTCTCTGAAATATTAAAAATGAAGGCACAGTCGCAGTTTAGAAATTGCCATTCAAATTTGTGGTGTCTAGAGTGGAGTTTCAATGAATGTCAATGGGAGGTGTGAGTTGCAAACAAAAGGTCATATTGTGAAATCTGTTCGGACATTTTTAGCGGCAGCAGGGATAGCTGAACGTTTTGATATAAGATTTGTGTAGGTGGGATTAAAAATGAGGGAGAGGTCGCAGTTTAGAAATCATGTCCTGATTTTTCATTTCACACGCATCTCCCACTCTAGCTTTGAAAATAACTCCCATTCATTCCTATGGGAAAATTGCGCCAGGAAAACGCCAATATTTCGGAAACCGTTTGGCGAAACGTTCCACAAAATATAAGCACACCATTCGGGAACGATCCGCACGTTTTGGTATATTATGGTCTATGTAGTGTCAAAACTGTGGGAGGAGTTACAGTACAAAAATGCTTGGAATAAAAATAAGAATAAGAATAAGAACTAGACAAAGTGCAATTTCCGGGGAAATTGCGTGAAGTGGTCTTGCCTCCGCCAGTTCTCTACAACTGGGTGGAGTGGGCGGAGTAACTGGGTGGAGTTGGCGGAGTAACTGGGTGGAGTGGGCGGAGTAACTGGGTGGAGTGGGCAGAGATACTGGGTAGAGTGGGCGGAGTAACTGGGTGGAGTGGGCAGAGTAACTGGGTGGAGTGGGCAGAGTAACTGGGTGGAGTGGGCGGAGTAACTGGGTGGAGTGGGCGGAGTAACTGGGTGGAGTGGGCAGAGATACTGGGTAGAGTGGGCGGAGTAACTGGGTGGAGTGGGCAGAGTAACTGGGTGAAGTGGGCGGAGTAACTGGGTGGAGTGGGCGGAGTAACTGGGTGGAGTGGGCGGAGTAACTGGGTGGAGTGGGCAGAGATACTGGGTAGAGTGGGCGGAGTAACTGGGTGGAGTGGGCAGAGTAACTGGGTGGAGTGGGCGGAGTAACTGGGTGGAGTGGGCGGAGTGGGCAGAGTAACTGGGTGGAGTGGGCGGAGTAACTGGGTGGAGTGGGCGGAGTGGGCAGAGTAACTGGGTGGAGTGGGTGGAGTAACTGGGTGGAGTGGGCAGAGATACTGGGTAGAGTGGGCAGAGTAACTGGGTGGAGTGGGCGGAGTGGGCAGAGTAACTGGGTGGAGTGGGCGGAGTAACTGGGTGGAGTGGGCAGAGATACTGGGTAGAGTGGGCGGAGATACTGGGTGGAGTGGGCGGAGATACTGGGTAGAGTGGGCGGAGATACTGGGTGGAGTGGGCGGAGTAACTGGGTGGAGTGGGCAGAGTAACTGGGTGGAGTGGGCGGAGTAACTGGGTGGAGTGGGCGGAGTGGGCAGAGTAACTGGGTGGAGTGGGCGGGGTAACTGGGTGGGGTGGGCGGAGTAACTGGGTGGAGTGGGCAGAGATACTGGGTAGAGTGGGCGGAGTAACTGGGTGGAGTGGGCAGAGTAACTGGGTGGAGTGGGCGGAGTAACTGGGTGGAGTGGGCGGAGTAACTGGGTGGAGTGGGCGGAGTAACTGGGTGGAGTGGGCGGAGTGGGCAGAGTAACTGGGTGGAGTGGGCGGAGTAACTGGGTGGAGTGGGCGGAGTGGGCAGAGTAACTGGGTGGAGTGGGTGGAGTAACTGGGTGGAGTGGGCAGAGATACTGGGTAGAGTGGGCGGAGTAACTGGGTGGAGTGGGCGGAGTAACTGGGTGGAGTGGGCGGAGTGGGCAGAGTAACTGGGTGGAGTGGGCGGAGTAACTGGGTGGAGTGGGCAGAGATACTGGGTAGAGTGGGCGGAGATACTGGGTGGAGTGGGCGGAGTAACTGGGTGGAGTGGGCGGAGTAACTGGGTGGAGTGGGCAGAGTAACTGGGTGGAGTGGGCGGAGTAACTGGGTGGAGTGGGCGGAGTGGGCAGAGTAACTGGGTGGAGTGGGCGGGGTAACTGGGTGGGGTGGGCGGAGTAACTGGGTGGAGTGGGCGGAGTAACTGGGTGGAGTGGGCAGAGATACTGGGTAGAGTGGGCGGAGTAACTAGGTGGAGTGGGCGGAGTAACTGGGCGGAGTGGGCAGAGTAACTGGGTGGAGTGGGCGGAGTGGGCAGAGTAACTGGGTGGAGTGGGCGGAGTGGGCAGAGTAACTGGGTGGAGTGGGCGGGGTAACTGGGTGGAGTGGGCGGGGTAACTGGGTGGGGTGGGCGGAGTAACTGGGTGGAGTGGGGAGAGATACTGGGTAGAGTGGGCGGAGTAACTAGGTGGAGTGGGCGGAGTAACTGGGCGGAGTGGGCAGAGTAACTGGGCGGAGTGGGCAGAGTAACTGGGCGGAGTGGGCAGAGTAACTGGGCGGAGTGGGCAGAGTAACTGGGCGGAGTGGGCGGAGTAACTGGGTGGAGTGGGCGGAGTAACTGGGTGGAGTGGGCGGAGTGACTGGGTGGAGTGGGCAGAGATACTGGGTAGAGTGGGCGGAGTAACTAGGTGGAGTGGGCGGAGTAACTGGGTGGAGTGGGCAGAGTAACTGGGTGGAGTGGGCGGAGTGGGCAGAGTAACTGGGTGGAGTGGGCGGGGTAACTGGGTGGGGTGGGCGGAGTAACTGGGTGGAGTGGGCGGAGTAACTGGGTGGAGTGGGCAGAGATACTGGGTAGAGTGGGCGGAGTAACTAGGTGGAGTGGGCGGAGTAACTGGGTGGAGTGGGCAGAGTAACTGGGTGGAGTGGGCAGAGTGGGCAGAGTAACTGGGTGGAGTGGGCGGGGTAACTGGGTGGGGTGGGCGGAGTAACTGGGTGGAGTGGGCGGAGTAACTGGGTGGAGTGGGCAGAGATTCTGGGTAGAGTGGGCAGAGTAACTAGGTGGAGTGGGCGGAGTAACTGGGCGGAGTGGGCAGAGTAACTGGGTGGAGTGGGCGGAGTAACTGGGTGGAGTGGGCGGAGTAACTGGGTGGAGTGGGCGGAGTAACTGGGTGGAGTGGGCAGAGATACTGGGTAGAGTGGGCGGAGTAACTAGGTGGAGTGGGCGGAGTAACTGGGCGGAGTGGGCAGAGTAACTGGGCGGAGTGGGCAGAGTAACTGGGCGGAGTGGGCGGAGTAACTGGGCGGAGTGGGCGGAGTAACTGGGCGGAGTGGGCGGAGTAACTGGGTGGAGTGGGCGGAGTAACTGGGTGGAGTGGGCAGAGATACTGGGTAGAGTGGGCGGAGTAACTAGGTGGAGTGGGCGGAGTAACTGGGCGGAGTGGGCAGAGTAACTGGGCGGAGTGGGCGGAGTAACTGGGTGGAGTGGGCGGAGTAACTGGGTGGAGTGGGCGGAGTAACTGGGTGGAGTGGGCGGGGTAACTGGGTGGGGTGGGCGGAGTAACTGGGTGGAGTGGGCGGAGTAACTGGGTGGAGTGGGCAGAGATACTGGGTAGAGTGGGCGGAGTAACTGGGTGGAGTGGGCGGAGTAACTGGGCGGAGTGGGCGGAGTAACTGGGCGGAGTAACTGGGTGGAGTGGGCGGAGTAACTGGGTGGAGTGGGCGGAGTAACTGGGTGGAGTGGGCGGAGTAACTGGGTGGAGTGGGCGGAGTAACTGGGCGGAGTAACTGGGTGAAGTGGGCGGAGTAACTGGGTGGAGTGGGCGGGGTAACTGGGCGGAGTAACTGGTGAAGTGGGCGGGGTAACTGGGGGGAGTGGGCGGAGTAACTGGGTGGAGTGGGCGGAGTGGGAGGAGTAACTGGGTGCAATGGGCGGAGTAACTGAGTGGAGTGGGCGGAGTAACTGGGTGGAGTGGGTGGAGTATCTGGGTGGAGTGACTTGAGTAACTGGGTGGAGTGACTTGAGTAACTGTTGTGTGGTTGGAGTCACTGGAGTAACTGTGGAAAGTTTTGACTGAGCAGAGTAACTATATGGAGTAGGCAGAGTAACTGTATGGATTGTTTTGAGTAAAGATAATAAGCATTCTTCTTTTTTCTATCGCCAGATTATTTATAGACATGTTAGAAGCTATTGTGTGGCTATTTAATTATCTTTTTTAATGCAAATTTCGCGATACTGCTCCTTTAAGGGGAGTTTCCTGAGACTTGGTGTGTGGGCGGAGCAGCTGTAACGAGCCAGGCTGCAGCTGTGTTGCTATGGAAACTCACTCTGAGGTAAACTGAGAATGCACATTAAAACACATTTCTAATGCACTGGTGGTTGCCATATTCAAATGATTGTAGCTTAAAAAGTATACATCCTACAGCAAAGAGCTTTATACTGTAAGAATCACAAGAGCTAGGCGAACAATGTGGCGTATAACATGTCTCTGAAATATTAAAAATGAAGGCACAGTCGCAGTTTAGAAATTGCCATTCAAATTTGTGGTGTCTAGAGTGGAGTTTCAATGAATGTCAATGGGAGGTGTGAGTTGCAAACAAAAGGTCATATTGTGAAATCTGTTCGGGCTATGGCTTAGCCTTGGACATTTTTAGCGGCAGCAGGGATAGCTGAACGTTTTGATATAAGATTTGTGTAGGTGGGATTAAAAATGAGGGAGAGGTCGCAGTTTAGAAATCATGTCCTGATTTTTCATTTCACACGCATCTCCCACTCTAGCTTTGAAAATTCCTCCCATTCATTCCTATGGGAAAATTGCGCCAGGAAAACGCCAATATTTCGGAAACCGTTTGGCGAAACGTTCCACAAAATATAAGCACACCATTTGGGAACGATCCGCACGTTTTGGTATATTATGGTCTATGTAGTGTCAAAACTGTGGGAGGAGTTACAGTGCAAAAATGCTTGGAATAATAATAATATATCAGCGAGAACAATAAGTGATCTTGGCAAGCAAGACCACTTAACTAGACAAAGTGCAATTTCCGGGGAAATTGCGTGAAGTGGTCTTGCCTCCGCCAGTTCTCTACAACTGGAGTGGGCAGAGTAACTGGGTCGAGCGGGCGGAGTAACTGGGTGGAGTGGGCGGAGTAACTGGGTGGAGTGGGCGGGGTAACAGGGTGGAGTGGGCGGGGTAACAGGGTGGAGTGGGTGGAGTAACTGGGTGGAGTGGGCAGAGTAACTGGGTGAAGTGGGCGGAGTAACTGTTGTGTGGGTGGAGTGAGTGGAGTAACTGGGTGGAGTGACTTGAGTAACTGTTGTGTGGTTGGAGTGGGCGGAGTAACTGGGTGGAGTGACTTGAGTAACTGTTGTGTGGGTGGAGTGGGCGGAGTAACTGGGTGGTGTGGCTAGAGTAACTGGGTGGAGTGGGCGGAGTAACTGGGTGGAGTGGGTGGAGTGGGCGGAGTAACTGGGTGGAGTGGGCGGAGTAACTGGGTGGAGTGGGTGGGGTAACTGGGTGGAGTGGGCGGAGCATCTGGGTGGAGTGGGCGGAGTAACTGGGTGAAGTGGGCGGAGTAACTGGGTGGAATGGGCAGAGTAACTGGGTGGAGTGGGCGGAGTATCTGGGTGGAGTGACTTGAGTAACTGTTGTGTGGTTGGAGTCGCTGGAGTAACTGTGGAAAGGTTTGACTGAGCACAGTAACTATATGGAGTAGGCAGAGTAACTGTATGGATTGTTTTGAGTAAAGATAGTAAGCATTCTTCTTTTTTCTATTGCCAGATTATTTATAGACATGTTAGAAGCTATTGTGTGGCTATTTAATTATTTATCTTTTTTAATGCCAATTTCGCGATACTGCTCCTTTAAGGGGAGTTTCCTGAGACTTGGTGTAACGAGCCAGGCTGCAGCTGTGTTGCTATGGAAACTCACTCTGAGGTAAACTGAGAATGCACATTAAAACACATTTCTAATGCACTGGTGGTTGCCATATTCAAATGACTGTAGCTTAAAAAGTATACATCCTACAGCAAAGAGTTTTATACTCTAGGAATCACGAGACCTGTACAATGGTGTATAGCATGTCTCTGAAATATTAAAAATGAAGGCACAGTCGCAGTTTAGAAATTGCCATTCAAATTTGTGGTGTCTAGAGTGGAGTTTCAATGAATGTCAATGGGAGGTGTGAGTTGCAAACAAAAGGTCATATTGTGAAATCTGTTCGGGCTATGGCTTAGCCTTGGACATTTTTAGCGGCAGCAGGGATAGCTGAACGTTTTGATATAAGATTTGTGTAGGTGGGATTAAAAATGAGGGAGAGGTCACAGTTTAGAAATCATGTCCTGATTTTTCATTTCACACGCATCTCCCACTCTAGCTTTGAAAATACCTCCCATTCATTCCTATGGGAAAATTGCGCCAGAAAAACGCCAATATTTCGGAAACCGTTTGGCGAAACGTTCCACAAAATATAAGCACACCATTCGGGAACGATCCGCACGTTTTGGTATATTATGGTCTATGTAGTGTCAAAACTGTGGGAGGAGTTACAGTGCAAAAATGCTTGGAATAATAATAATATATCAGCAAGAACAATAAGTGATCTTGCCAAGCAAGACCACTTAATAATATATCAGCAAGAACAATAAGTGTTCTTGCCTCCGCCAGTTCTCTACAACTGGAGCGGGCAGAGTAACTGGGTGGAGTGGGCGGAGAAACTGGGTGGAGTGGGTGGAGTGGGCAGAGTAACTGGGTGGAGTGGGCGGAGTAACTGTTGTGTGGGTGGAGTGAGCGGAGTAACTGGGTGGAGTGACTTGAGTAACTGTTGTGTGGTTGGAGTGGGCAGAGAAACTGGGTGGAGTGACTTGAGTAACTGTTGTGTGGGTGGAGTGGCCGGAGTAACTGGGTGGAGTGGCTGGAGTAACTGGGTGGAGTGGCTGGAGTAACTGGGTGGAGTGGGCGGAGTATCTGGGTGGAGTGAGCGGAGTAACTGGGTGGAGTGACTTGAGTAACTGTTGTGTGGTTGGAGTGGGCGGAGTAACTGGGTGGAGTGACTTGAGTAACTGTTGTGTGGGTGGAGTGGGCGGAGTAACTGGGTGGAGTGGCTGGAGTAACTGGGTGGAGTGGGCGGAGTAACTGGTCGGAGTGGGCGGAGTAACTGGGTGGAGTGGGCGGAGTAACTGGGTGGAGTGGGCGGAGTAACTGGGTGGATTGGGCGGAGTAACTGGGTGGAGTGACTTGAGTAACTGTTGTGTGGGTGGAGTGAGTGGAGTAACTGGGTGGAGTGACTTGAGTAACTGTTGTGTGGTTGGAGTGGGCGGAGTAACTGGGTGGAGTGGGCGGAGTAACTGGGTGGAGTGGGCGGGATAACTGGGTGGAGTGGGCGGGGTAACTGGGTGGAGTGGGCGGGGCAACTGGGTGGAGTGGGCGGAGCAACTGGGTGGAGTGGGCGAAGCAACTGGGTGAAGTGGGCGGAGTAACTGGGTGAAGTGGGCGGAGTAACTGGGTGGAATGGGCGGAGTAACTGGGTGGAGTGGGCAGAGTGGGTGGAGTAACTTGGTGCAGTGAGCGGAGTAACTGAGTGGAGTGGGCGGAGTATCTGGGTGGAGTGACTTGAGTAACTGGGTGGAGTGACTTGAGTAACTGTTGTGTGGTTGGAGTCACTGGAGTAACTGTGGAAAGGTTTGACTGAGCAGAGTAATTATATGGAGTAGGCAGAGTAACTATATGGATTGTTTTGAGTAAAGATAGTAAGCATTCTTTTTTCTATTGCCAGATTATTTATAGACATGTTAGAAGCTATTGTGTGGCTATTTAATTATTTATCTTTTTTAATGCCAATTTCGCGATACTGCTCCTTTAAGGGGAGTTTCCTGAGACTTGGTGTGTGGGCGGAGCAGCTGTAATGAGCCAGGCTGCAGCTGTGTTGCTATGGAAACTCACTCTGAGGTAAACTGAGAATGCACATTAAAACACATTTCTAATGCACTGGTGGTTGCCATATTCAAATGACGGTAGCTTAAAAAGTATACATCCTACAGCAAAGAGCTTTATACTGTAGGAATCACGAGGCTGAGACCTGTACAATGGTGTATAGCATGTCTCTGAATGATATTAAAAATGAAGGCACAGTCGCAGTTTAGAAATTGCCATTCAAATTTGTGGTGTCTAGAGTGGAGTTTCAATGAATGTCAATGGGAGGTGTGAGTTGCAAACAAAAGGTCATATTGTGAAATCTGTTCGGGCTATGGCTTAGCCTTGGACATTTTTAGCGGCAGCAGGGATAGCTGAACGTTTTGATATAAGATTTGTGTAGGTGGGATTAAAAATGAGGGAGAGGTCGCAGTTTAGAAATCATGTCCTGATTTTTGACTCCACACTCAGTTCCCACTCTAGCTTTCGAACATTCCTCCCATTCATTCCTATGGGAAACTTGCGCCAGAAAAACGCCAATATTTCGGAAACCGTTTGGCGAAACGTTTCACAAAATATAAGCACACCATTCGGGAACGATCCGCACGTTTTGGTATATTATGGTCTATGTTGTGTCAAAACTGTGGGAGGAGTTACAGTGCAAAAATGCTTGGAATAATAATAATAACTAGACAAAGTGCAATTTCCGGGGAAATTGCGTGAAGTGGTCTTGCCTCCGCCAGTTCTCTACAACTGGAGCGGGCAGAGTAACTGGGTCGAGCGGGCGGAGTAACTGGGTGGAGTGGGTGGAGTGGGTGGAGTAACTGGGTGGAGTGGGCGGAGTAACTGGGTGGAGTGGGCGGAGTAACTGGGTGGAGTGGGCGGAGTAACTGGGTGGAGTGGGCGGGGTAACTGGGTGGAGTGGGCGGAGTAACTGGGTGGAGTGGGCAGAGTAACTGGGTCGAGCGGGCGGAGTAACTGGGTGGAGCGGGTGGAGTAACTGGGTGGAGCGGGCGGAGTAACTGGGTGGAGTGGGCGGAGTAACTGGGTGGAGTGGGCGGGGTAACTGGGTGGAGTGGGTGGAGTAACTGGGTGGAGTGGGCAGAGTAACTGGGTGAAGTGGGCGGAGTAACTGTTGTGTGGGTGGAGTGAGTGGAGTAACTGGGTGGAGTGACTTGAGTAACTGTTGTGTGGTTGGAGTGGGCGGAGTAACTGGGTGGAGTGACTTGAGTAACTGTTGTGTGGGTGGAGTGGGCGGAGTAACTGGGTGGTGTGGCTAGAGTAACTGGGTGGAGTGGGCGGAGTAACTGGGTGGAGTGGGTGGAGTGGGCGGAGTAACTGGGTGGAGTGGGCGGAGTAACTGGGTGGAGTGGGTGGGGTAACTGGGTGGAGTGGGCGGAGCATCTGGGTGAAGTGGGCGGAGTAACTGGGTGGAATGGGCAGAGTAACTGGGTGGAGTGGGCGGAGTATCTGGGTGGAGTGACTTGAGTAACTGTTGTGTGGTTGGAGTCGCTGGAGTAACTGTGGAAAGGTTTGACTGAGCACAGTAACTATATGGAGTAGGCAGAGTAACTGTATGGATTGTTTTGAGTAAAGATAGTAAGCATTCTTCTTTTTTCTATTGCCAGATTATTTATAGACATGTTAGAAGCTATTGTGTGGCTATTTAATTATTTATCTTTTTTAATGCCAATTTCGCGATACTGCTCCTTTAAGGGGAGTTTCCTGAGACTTGGTGTAACGAGCCAGGCTGCAGCTGTGTTGCTATGGAAACTCACTCTGAGGTAAACTGAGAATGCACATTAAAACACATTTCTAATGCACTGGTGGTTGCCATATTCAAATGACTGTAGCTTAAAAAGAGCTTTATACTGTAAGAATCACAAGAAGAAGACCTATAATGTGGTGTATAACATGTCTCTGAAATATTAAAAATGAAGGCACAGTCGCAGTTTAGAAATTGCCATTCAAATTTGTGGTGTCTAGAGTGGAGTTTCAATGAATGTCAATGGGAGGTGTGAGTTGCAAACAAAAGGTCATATTGTGAAATCTGTTCGGGCTATGGCTTAGCCTTGGACATTTTTAGCGGCAGCAGGGATAGCTGAACGTTTTGATATAAGATTTGTGTAGGTGGGATTAAAAATGAGGGAGAGGTCACAGTTTAGAAATCATGTCCTGATTTTTCATTTCACACGCATCTCCCACTCTAGCTTTGAAAATACCTCCCATTCATTCCTATGGGAAAATTGCGCCAGAAAAACGCCAATATTTCGGAAACCGTTTGGCGAAACGTTCCACAAAATATAAGCACACCATTTGGGAACGATCCGCACGTTTTGGTATATTATGGTCTATGTAGTGTCAAAACTGTGGGAGCAGTTACAGTGCAAAAATGCTTGGAATAATAATAATATATCAGCAAGAACAATAAGTGATCTTGCCAAGCAAGACCACTTAATAATATATCAGCAAGAACAATAAGTGATCTTGCCAAGCAAGACCACTTAATAATAATATATCAGCAAGAACAATAAGTGATCTTGCCAAGCAAGACCACTTAATAATATATCAGCAAGAACAATAAGTGATCTTGGCAAGCAAGACCACTTAATAATATATCAGCAAGAACAATAAGTGATCTTGGCAAGCAAGACCACTAACCTAGACAAAGTGCAATTTCCGGAGAAATTGCGTGAAGTGGTCTTGCCTCCGCCAGTTCTCTACAACTGGAGCGGGCAGAGTAACTGGGTGGAGTGGGTGGAGTAACTGGGTGGAGTGGGCGGAGTAACTGGGTGGAGGGACTTGAGTAACTGTTGTGTGGGTGGAGCGGGCGGAGTAACTGGGTGGAGTGGCTGGAGTAACTGGGTGGAGTGGCTGGAGTAACTGGGTGGAGTGGGCGGAGTAACTGGGTGGAGTGGGCCGGGTAACTGGGTGGAGTGGGCCGGGTAACTGGGTGGAGTGGGCGGAGTAACTGGGTAAAGTGGGTGGAGTAACTGGGTGGAGTGGGCGGAGTAACTGGGTGGAGTGGGTGGAGTAACTGGGTGGAGTGGGTGGAGTGGGCAGAGTAACTGGGTGGAGTGGGCGGAGTAACTGGGTGGAGTGGGTGGAGTGGGTGGAGTAACTGGGTGGAGTGGGTGGAGTGGGCAGAGTAACTGGGTGGAGTGGGCAGAGTAACTGGGTGGAGTGGGCGGAGTAACTGGGTGGAGTGGGCAGAGTAACTGGGTGGAGTGGGCGGAGTAACTGGGTGGAGTGGGTGGAGTAACTGGGTGGAGTGGGTGGAGTGGGCAGAGTAACTGGGTGGAGTGGGCGGAGTAACTGGGTGGAGTGACTTGAGTAACTGTTGTGTGGGTGGAGTGAGCGAAGTAACTGGGTGGAGTGGGCGGGGTAACTGGGATGGAGGGAGCGGGGTAAATGGGATGGAGTGGGCGGGGTAACTGGGTGGAGTGGGCGGGGTAACTGGGTGGAGTAACTGGGTAGAGTGGGCAGAGTGGGTGGAGTAACTGGGTGCAGTGGGCGGAGTAACTGAGTGGAGTGGGCGGAGTAACTGTGTGGAGTGGGCGGAGTATCTGGGTGGAGTGACTTGAGTAACTGGGTGGAGTGACTTGAGTAACTGTTGTGTGGTTGGAGTCACTGGAGTAACTGTGGAAAGGTTTGACTGAGCAGAGTAACTATATGGAGTAGGCAGAGTAACTTTATGGATTGTTTTGAGTAAAGATAGTAAGCATTCTTCTTTTTTCTATTGCCAGATTATTTATAGACATGTTAGAAGCTATTGTGTGGCTATTTAATTATTTCTTTTTTAATGCAAATTTCGCGATACTGCTCCTTTAAGGGGAGTTTCCTGAGACTTGGTGTGTGGGCGGAGCAGCTGTAACGAGCCAGGCTGCAGCTGTGTTGCTATGGAAACTCACTCTGAGGTAAACTGAGAATGCACATTAAAACACATTTCTAATGCACTGGTGGTTGCCATATTCAAATGACTGTAGCTTAAAAAGTATACATCCTACAGCAAAGAGCTTTATACTGTAGGAATCACGAGGCAGAGACCTGTACAATGGTGTATAGCATGTCTCTTATTAAAAAAGAAGGCACAGTCGCAGTTTAGAAATTGCCATTCAAATTTGTGGTGTCTAGAGTGAAGATTCAATGAATGTCAATGGGAGGTGTGAGTTGCAAACAAAAGGTCATATTGTGAAATCTGTTCGGGCTATGGCTTAGTCTTGGACATTTTTAGCGGCAGCAGGGATAGCTGAACGTTTTGATATAAGATTTGTGTAGGTGGGATTAAAAATGAGGGAGAGGTCGCAGTTTAGAAATCATGTCCTGATTTTTGACTCCACACTCAGTTCCCACTCTAGCTTTCGAACATTCCTCCCATTCATTCCTATGGGAAAATTGCGCCAGAAAAACGCCAATATTTCAGAAACCG
The DNA here is from genome assembly GCA_027917425.1 of Gastrophryne carolinensis. Taxonomy (NCBI): domain Eukaryota; kingdom Metazoa; phylum Chordata; class Amphibia; order Anura; family Microhylidae; genus Gastrophryne; species Gastrophryne carolinensis. The sequence goes on along the minus strand of CM051234.1, from coordinate 299,710,842 downwards.
TTTGGCGAAACGTTCCACAAAATATAAGCACACCATTCGGGAACGATCCGCACGTTTTGGTATATTATGGTCTATGTACTGTCAAAACTGTGGGAGGAGTTACAGTGCAAAAATGCTTGGAATAATAATAACTAGACAAAGTGCAATTTCCGGGGAAATTGCGTGAAGTGGTCTTGCCTCCGCCAGTTCTCTACAACTGGAGCGGGCAGAGTAACTGGGTGGAGTGGGTGGAGTAACTGGTTGGAGTGGGTGGAGTAACTGGGTGGAGTGGGCGGAGTAACTGGGTGGAGTGACTTGAGTAACTGTTGTGTGGTTGGAGTGGGCGGAGTAACTGGGTGGAGTGACTTGAGTAACTGTTGTGTGGGTGGAGTGGGCGGAGTAACTGGGTGGAGTGGCTGGAGTAACTGGGTGGAGTGGCTGGAGTAACTGGGTGGAGTGGGCGGGGTAACTGGGTGGAGTAACTGGGTGGAGTGGGCGGAGTAACTGGGTGGAGTGGGTGGAGTAACTGGGTGGAGTGGGCGGAGTAACTGGGTGGAATGGGGGGAGTAACTGGGTGGAGTGGGCAGAGTGGGTAGAGTAACTGGGTGCAGTGGGCGGAGTAACTGGGTGGAGTGGGTGGAGTAACTGGGTGGAGTGGGCGGAGTATCTGGGTGGAGTGACTTGAGTTACTGGGTGGAGTGACTTGAGTAACTGTTGTGTGGTTGGAGTCACTGGAGTAACTGTGGAAAGGTTTGACTGAGCACAGTAACTATATGGAGTAGGCAGAGTAACTATATGGATTGTTTTGAGTAAAGATAGTAAGCATTCTTCTTTTTCTATTGCCAGATTATTTATAGACATGTTAGAAGCTATTGTGTGGCTATTTAAATATTTATCTTTTTTAATGCAAATTTCGCGATACTGCTCCTTTAAGGGGAGTTTCCTGAGACTTGGTGTGTGGGCGGAGCAGCTGTAACGAGCCAGGCTGCAGCTGTGTTGCTATGGAAACTCACTCTGAGGTAAACTGAGAATGCACATTAAAACACATTTCTAATGCACTGGTGGTTGCCATATTCAAATGACTGTAGCTTAAAAAATATACATCCTACAGCAAAGAGCTTTATACTGTAAGAATCACAAGAGCTAGGCGAACAATGTGATGTATAACATGTCTCTGAAATATTAAAAATGAAGGCACAGTCACAGTTTAGAAATTGCCATTCAAATTTGTGGTGTCTAGAGTGGAGTTTCAATGAATGTCAATGGGAGGTGTGAGTTGCAAACAAAAGGTCATATTGTGAAATCTGTTCAGGCTTTGGCTTAGCCTTGGACATTTTTAGCGGCAGCAGGGATAGCTGAACGTTTTGATATAAGATTTGTGTAGGTGGGATTAAAAATGAGGGAGAGGTCGCAGTTTAGAAATCATGTCCTGATTTTTGACTCCACACCCAGTTCCCACTGTAGCTTTGAACATTCCTCCCATTCATTCCTATGGGAAAATTGCGCCAGAAAAACTCCAATATTTCGGAAACCGTTTGGCGAAACGTTCCACAAAATATAAGCACACCATTCGGGAACGATCCGCACGTTTTGGTATATTATGGTCTATGTACTGTCAAAACTGTGGGAGGAGTTACAGTGCAAAAATGCTTGGAATAAGAATAAAAATAAGAACTAGACAAAGTGCAATTTCCGGGGAAATTGCGTGAAGTGGTCTTGCCTCCGCCAGTTCTCTACAACTGGAGCGGGCAGAGTAACTGGGTGGAGTGGGTGGAGTAACTGGGTGGAGTGGGCGGAGTAACTGTTGTGTGGTTGGAGTGGGCGGAGTAACTGGGTGGAGTGACTTGAGTAACTGTTGTGTGGGTGGAGTGGGCGGAGTAACTGGGTGGAGTGGCTGGAGTAACTGGGTGGAGTGGGCAGAGTAACTGGGTGGAGTGGGCGGAGTAACTGGGTGGAGTGGGCAGAGTGGGTGGAGTAACTGGGTGCAGTGGGCGGAGTAACTGGGTGCAGTGGGCGGAGTAACTGGGTGCAGTGGGCGGAGTAACTGAGTGGAGTGGGCGGAGTAACTGAGTGGAGTGACTTGAGTAACTGGGTGGAGTGACTTGAGTAACTGTTGTGTGGTTGGAGTCACTGGCGTAACTGTGGAAAGGTTTGACTGAGCAGAGTAACTATATGGAGTAGGCAAAGTAACTGTATGGATTGTTTTGAGTAAAGATAGTAAGCATTCTTCTTTTTTCTATTGCCAGATTATTTATAGACATGTTAGAAGCTATTGTGTGGCTATTTAATTATTTATCTTTTTTAATGCCAATTTCGCGATACTGCTCCTTTAAGGGGAGTTTCCTGAGACTTGGTGTGTGGGCGGAGCAGCTGTAACGAGCCAGGCTGCAGCTGTGTTGCTATGGAAACTCACTCTGAGGTAAACTGAGAATGCACATTAAAACACATTTCTAATGCACTGGTGGTTGCCATATTCAAATGACTGTAGCTTAAAAAGTAAACATCCTACAGCAAAGAGCTTTATACTGTAAGAATCACAAGAGCTAGGCGAACAATGTGGTGTATTACATGTCTCTGAAATATTAAAAATGAAGGCACAGTCGCAGTTTAGAAATTGCCATTCAAATTTGTGGTGTCTAGAGTGGAGTTTCAATGAATGTCAATGGGAGGTGTGAGTTGCAAACAAAAGGTCATATTGTGAAATCTGTTCGGGCTATGGCTTAGCCTTGGACATTTTTAGCGGCAGCAGGGATAGCTGAACGTTTTGATATAAGATTTGTGTAGGTGGGATTAAAAATGAGGGAGAGGTCGCAGTTTAGAAATCATGTCCTGATTTTTGACTCCACACCCAGTTCCCACTGTAGCTTTGAACATTCCTCCCATTCATTCCTATGGGAAAATTGCGCCAGAAAAACGCCAATATTTCGGAAACCGTTTGGCGAAACGTTCCACAAAATATAAGCACACCATTCGGGAACGATCCGCACGTTTTGGTATATTATGGTCTATGTACTGTCAAAACTGTGGGAGGAGTTACAGTGCAAAAATGCTTGGAATAAGAATAAAAATAAGAACTAGACAAAGTGCAATTTCCGGGGAAATTGCGTGAAGTGGTCTTGCCTCCGCCAGTTCTCTACAACTGGAGCGGGCAGAGTAACTGGGTGGAGTGGGTGGAGTAACTGGGTGGAGTGGGTGGAGTAACTGTTGTGTGGTTGGAGTGGGCGGAGTAACTGGGTGGAGTGACTTGAGTAACTGTTGTGTGGGTGGAGTGGGCGGAGTAACTGGGTGGAGTGGCTGGAGTAACTGGGTGGAGTGGGCAGAGTAACTGGGTGGAGTGGGCGGAGTAACTGGGTGGAGTGGGCAGAGTGGGTGGAGTAACTGGGTGCAGTGGGCGGAGTAACTGGGTGCAGTGGGCGGAGTAACTGGGTGCAGTGGGCGGAGTAACTGAGTGGAGTGGGCGGAGTAACTGAGTGGAGTGACTTGAGTAACTGGGTGGAGTGACTTGAGTAACTGTTGTGTGGTTGGAGTCACTGGCGTAACTGTGGAAAGGTTTGACTGAGCAGAGTAACTATATGGAGTAGGCAAAGTAACTGTATGGATTGTTTTGAGTAAAGATAGTAAGCATTCTTCTTTTTTCTATTGCCAGATTATTTATAGACATGTTAGAAGCTATTGTGTGGCTATTTAATTATTTATCTTTTTTAATGCCAATTTCGCGATACTGCTCCTTTAAGGGGAGTTTCCTGAGACTTGGTGTGTGGGCGGAGCAGCTGTAACGAGCCAGGCTGCAGCTGTGTTGCTATGGAAACTCACTCTGAGGTAAACTGAGAATGCACATTAAAACACATTTCTAATGCACTGGTGGTTGCCATATTCAAATGACTGTAGCTTAAAAAGTAAACATCCTACAGCAAAGAGCTTTATACTGTAAGAATCACAAGAGCTAGGCGAACAATGTGGTGTATTACATGTCTCTGAAATATTAAAAATGAAGGCACAGTCGCAGTTTAGAAATTGCCATTCAAATTTGTGGTGTCTAGAGTGGAGTTTCAATGAATGTCAATGGGAGGTGTGAGTTGCAAACAAAAGGTCATATTGTGAAATCTGTTCGGGCTATGGCTTAGCCTTGGACATTTTTAGCGGCAGCAGGGATAGCTGAACGTTTTGATATAAGATTTGTGTAGGTGGGATTAAAAATGAGGGAGAGGTCGCAGTTTAGAAATCATGTCCTGATTTTTCATTTCACACGCATCTCCCACTCTAGCTTTGAAAATACCTCCCATTCATTCCTATGGGAAAATTGCGCCAGGAAAACGCCAATATTTCGGAAACCGTTTGGCGAAACGTTCCACAAAATATAAGCACACCATTCGGGAACGATCCGCACGTTTTGGTATATTATGGTCTATGTAGTGTCAAAACTGTGGGAGGAGTTACAGTGCAAAAATGCTTGGAATAATAATAATATATCAGCGAGAACAATAAGTGATCTTGCCAAGCAAGACCACTTAACTAGACAAAGTGCAATTTCCGGGGAAATTGCGTGAAGTGGTCTTGCCTCCGCCAGTTCTCTACAACTGGAGCGGGCAGAGTAACTGGGTGGAGTGGGTGGAGTAACTGGGTGGAGTGGGTGGAGTAACTGGGTGGAGTGGGCAGAGTAACTGGGTGGAGTGGGCGGAGTAACTGTTGTGTGGGTGGAGTGAGCGGAGTAACTGGGTGGAGTGACTTGAGTAACTGTTGTGTGGTTGGAGTGGGCGGAGTAACTGGGTGGAGTGGCTGGAGTAACTGGGTGGAGTGGCTGGAGTAACTGGGTGGAGTGGGCGGAGTAACTGGGTGGAGTGGGCGGGGTAACTGGGTGGAGTGGGCGGAGTAACTGGGTGGAGTGACTTGAGTAACTGTTGTGTGGTTGGAGTGGGCGGAGTAACTGGGTGGAGTGACTTGAGTAACTGTTGTGTGGGTGGAGTGGGCGGAGTAACTGGGTGGAGTGGCTGGAGTAACTGGGTGGAGTGGCTGGAGTAACTGGGTGGAGTGGGCGGGGTAACTGGGTGGAGTGGGCGGGGTAACTGGGTGGAGTAACTGGGTGGAGTGGGCGGAGTAACTGGGTGGAGTGGGTGGAGTAACTGGGTGGAGTGGGCGGAGTAACTGGGTGGAATGGGCGGAGTAACTGGGTGGAGTGGGCAGAGTGGGTAGAGTAACTGGGTGCAGTGGGCGGAGTAACTGGGTGGAGTGGGTGGAGTAACTGGGTGGAGTGGGCGGAGTATCTGGGTGGAGTGACTTGAGTTACTGGGTGGAGTGACTTGAGTAACTGTTGTGTGGTTGGAGTCACTGGAGTAACTGTGGAAGGGTTTGACTGAGCACAGTAACTATATGGAGTAGGCAGAGTAACTATATGGATTGTTTTGAGTAAAGATAGTAAGCATTCTTCTTTTTCTATTGCCAGATTATTTATAGACATGTTAGAAGCTATTGTGTGGCTATTTAAATATTTATCTTTTTTAATGCAAATTTCGCGATACTGCTCCTTTAAGGGGAGTTTCCTGAGACTTGGTGTGTGGGCGGAGCAGCTGTAACGAGCCAGGCTGCAGCTGTGTTGCTATGGAAACTCACTCTGAGGTAAACTGAGAATGCACATTAAAACACATTTCTAATGCACTGGTGGTTGCCATATTCAAATGACTGTAGCTTAAAAAGTATACATCCTACAGCAAAGAGCTTTATACTGTAAGAATCACAAGAGCTAGGCGAACAATGTGATGTATAACATGTCTCTGAAATATTAAAAATGAAGGCACAGTCACAGTTTAGAAATTGCCATTCAAATTTGTGGTGTCTAGAGTGGAGTTTCAATGAATGTCAATGGGAGGTGTGAGTTGCAAACAAAAGGTCATATTGTGAAATCTGTTCAGGCTTTGGCTTAGCCTTGGACATTTTTAGCGGCAGCAGGGATAGCTGAACGTTTTGATATAAGATTTGTGTAGGTGGGATTAAAAATGAGGGAGAGGTCGCAGTTTAGAAATCATGTCCTGATTTTTGACTCCACACCCAGTTCCCACTGTAGCTTTGAACATTCCTCCCATTCATTCCTATGGGAAAATTGCGCCAGAAAAACGCCAATATTTCGGAAACCGTTTGGCGAAACGTTCCACAAAATATAAGCACACCATTCGGGAACGATCCGCACGTTTTGGTATATTATGGTCTATGTACTGTCAAAACTGTGGGAGGAGTTACAGTGCAAAAATGCTTGGAATAAGAATAAAAATAAGAACTAGACAAAGTGCAATTTCCGGGGAAATTGCGTGAAGTGGTCTTGCCTCCGCCAGTTCTCTACAACTGGAGCGGGCAGAGTAACTGGGTGGAGTAACTGGGTGGAGTGGGTGGAGTAACTGTTGTGTGGTTGGAGTGGGCGGAGTAACTGGGTGGAGTGACTTGAGTAACTGTTGTGTGGGTGGAGTGGGCGGAGTAACTGGGTGGAGTGGCTGGAGTAACTGGGTGGAGTGGGCGGAGTAACTGGGTGGAGTGGGCGGAGTAACTGGGTGGAGTGGGCGGGGTAACTGGGTGGAGTGGGCAGAGTAACTGGGTGGAGTGGGCGGAGTAACTGGGTGGAGTGGGCGGAGTAACTGGGTGGAGTGGGCAGAGTAACTGGGTGCAGTGGGCGGAGTAACTGGGTGCAGTGGGCGGAGTAACTGAGTGGAGTGGGCGGAGTAACTGAGTGGAGTGACTTGAGTAACTGGGTGGAGTGACTTGAGTAACTGTTGTGTGGTTGGAGTCACTGGAGTAACTGTGGAAAGGTTTGACTGAGCAGAGTAACTATATGGAGTAGGCAGAGTAACTGTATGGATTGTTTGGAGTAAAGATAGTAAGCATTCTTCTTTTTTCTATTGCCAGATTATTTATAGACATGTTAGAAGCTATTGTGTGGCTATTTAATTATTTATCTTTTTTAATGCAAATTTCGCCATACTGCTCCTTTAAGGGGAGTTTCCTGAGACTTGGTGTGTGGGCGGAGCAGCTGTAACGAGCCAGGCTGCAGCTGTGTTGCTATGGAAACTCACTCTGAGGTAAACTGAGAATGCACATTAAAACACATTTCTAATGCACTGGTGGTTGCCATATTCAAATGACTGTAGCTTAAAAAGTATACATCCTACAGCAAAGAGCTTTATACTGTAGGAATCACGAGACCGAGACCTGTACAATGGTGTATAACATGTCTCTGAAATATTAAAAATGAAGGCACAGTCGCAGTTTAGAAATTGCCATTCAAATTTGTGGTGTCTAGAGTGAAGTTTCAATGAATGTCAATGGGAGGTGTGAGTTGCAAACAAAAGGTCATATTGTGAAATCTGTTCGGGCTATGGCTTAGCCTTGGACATTTTTAGCGGCAGCAGGGATAGCTGAACGTTTTGATATAAGATTTGTGTAGGTGGGATTAACAATGAGGGAGAGGTCGCAGTTTAGAAATCATGTCCTGATTTTTCATTTCACACGCATCTCCCACTCTAGCTTTGAAAATATGGGAGATTCATTCCTATGGGAAAATTGCGCCAGGAAAACGCCAATATTTCGGAAACCGTTTGGCGAAACGTTCCACAAAATATAAGCACACCATTCGGGAACGATCCGCACGTTTTGGTATATTATGGTCTATGTAGTGTCAAAACTGTGGGAGGAGTTACAGTGCAAAAATGCTTGGAATAAAAATAAGAATAAGAACTAGACAAAGTGCAATTTCCGGGGAAATTGCGTGAAGTGGTCTTGCCTCCGCCAGTTCTCTACAACTGGAGCGGGCAGAGTAACTGGGTGGAGTGGGTGGAGTAACTGGGTGGAGTGGGTGGAGTAACTGGGTGGAGTGGGCAGAGTAACTGGGTGGAGTGGGCGGAGTAACTGTTGTGTGGGTGGAGTGAGCGGAGTAACTGGGTGGAGTGACTTGAGTAACTGTTGTGTGGTTGGAGTGGGCGGAGTAACTGGGTGGAGTGACTTGAGTAACTGTTGTGTGGGTGGAGTGGGCGGAGTAACTGGGTGGAGTGGCTGGAGTAACTGGGTGGAGTGGCTGGAGTAACTGGGTGGAGTGGGCGGAGTAACTGGGTGGAGTGGGCGGAGTAACTGGGTGGAGTGGGCGGGGTAACTGGGTGGAGTGGGCGGAGTAACTGGGTGAAGTGGGCGGAGTAACTGGGTGAAGTGGGCGGAGTAACTGGGTGGAATGGGCGGAGTAACTAGGTGGAATGGGCGGAGTAACTGGGTAGAGTGGGCAGAGTGGGTGGAGTAACTGGGTGCAGTGGGCGGAGTAACTGAGTGGAGTGGGCGGAGTAACTGGGTGGAGTGGGTGGAGTATCTGGGTGGAGTGACTTGAGTAACTGGGTGGAGTGCCTGAGTAACTGTTGTGTGGTTGGAGTCACTGGAGTAACTGTGGAAAGGTTTGACTGAGCAGAGTAACTATATGGAGTAGGCAGAGTAACTGTATGGATTGTTTTGAGTGAGTAAAGATAGTAAGCATTCTTCTTTTTTCTATCGCCAGATTATTTATAGACATGTTAGAAGCTATTGTGTGGCTATTTAATTATTTATCTTTTTTAATGCAAATTTCGCGATACTGCTCCTTTAAGGGGAGTTTCCTGAGACTTGGTGTGTGGGTGGGGCAGCTGTAACGAGCCAGGCTGCAGCTGTGTTGCTATGGAAACTCACTCTGAGGTAAACTGAGAATGCACATTAAAACACATTTCTAATGCACTGGTGGTTGCCATATTCAAATGGCTGTAGCTTAAAAAGTATACATCCTACAGCAAAGAGCTTTATACTGTAAGAATCACAAGAGCTAGGCGAACAATGTGGTGTATAGCATGTCTCTGAAATATTAAAAATGAAGGCACAGTCGCAGTTTAGAAATTGCCATTCAAATTTGTGGTGTCTAGAGTGGAGTTTCAATGAATGTCAATGGGAGGTGTGAGTTGCAAACAAAAGGTCATATTGTGAAATCTGTTCGGGCTATGGCTTAGCCTTGGACATTTTTAGCGGCAGCAGGGATAGCTGAACGTTTTGATATAAGATTTGTGTAGGTGGGATTAAAAATGAGGGAGAGGTCACAGTTTAGAAATCATGTCCTGATTTTTCATTTCACACGCATCTCCCACTCTAGCTTTGAAAATACCTCCCATTCATTCCTATGGGAAAATTGCGCCAGGAAAACGCCAATATTTCGGAAACCTTTTGGCGAAACGTTCCACAAAATATAAGCACACCATTCGGGAACGATCCGCACGTTTTGGTATATTATGGTCTATGTAGTGTCAAAACTGTGGGAGGAGTTACAGTGCAAAAATGCTTGGAATAAGAATAAAAATAATATATCAGCAAGAACAATAAGTGATCTTGCCAAGCAAGACCACTTAATAAGAATAAGAATAATATATCAGCAAGAACAATAAGTGATCTTGCCAAGCAAGACCACTTAACTAGACAAAGTGCAATTTCCGGGGAAATTGCGTGAAGTGGTCTTGCCTCCGCCAGTTCTCTACAACTGGAGCGGGCAGAGTAACTGGGTGGAGTGGGTGGAGTAACTGGGTGGAGTGGGCGGAGTAACTGTTGTGTGGTTGGAGTGGGCGGAGTAACTGGGTGGAGTGACTTGAGTAACTGTTGTGTGGGTGGAGTGGGCGGAGTAACTGGGTGGAGTGGCTGGAGTAACTGGGTGGAGTGGGCAGAGTAACTGGGTGGAGTGGGCGGAGTAACTGGGTGGAGTGGGCGGAGTAACTGGGTGAAGTGGGCGGAGTAACTGGGTGGAGTGGGCGGAGTAACTGGGTGGAGTGGGCAGAGTGGGTGGAGTAACTGGGTGCAGTGGGCGGAGTAACTGGGTGCAGTGGGCGGAGTAACTGGGTGCAGTGGGCGGAGTAACTGAGTGGAGTGGGCGGAGTAACTGAGTGGAGTGACTTGAGTAACTGGGTGGAGTGACTTGAGTAACTGTTGTGTGGTTGGAGTCACTGGCGTAACTGTGGAAAGGTTTGACTGAGCAGAGTAACTATATGGAGTAGGCAAAGTAACTGTATGGATTGTTTTGAGTAAAGATAGTAAGCATTCTTCTTTTTTCTATTGCCAGATTATTTATAGACATGTTAGAAGCTATTGTGTGGCTATTTAATTATTTATCTTTTTTAATGCCAATTTCGCGATACTGCTCCTTTAAGGGGAGTTTCCTGAGACTTGGTGTGTGGGCGGAGCAGCTGTAACGAGCCAGGCTGCAGCTGTGTTGCTATGGAAACTCACTCTGAGGTAAACTGAGAATGCACATTAAAACACATTTCTAATGCACTGGTGGTTGCCATATTCAAATGACTGTAGCTTAAAAAGTAAACATCCTACAGCAAAGAGCTTTATACTGTAAGAATCACAAGAGCTAGGCGAACAATGTGGTGTATTACATGTCTCTGAAATATTAAAAATGAAGGCACAGTCGCAGTTTAGAAATTGCCATTCAAATTTGTGGTGTCTAGAGTGGAGTTTCAATGAATGTCAATGGGAGGTGTGAGTTGCAAACAAAAGGTCATATTGTGAAATCTGTTCGGGCTATGGCTTAGCCTTGGACATTTTTAGCGGCAGCAGGGATAGCTGAACGTTTTGATATAAGATTTGTGTAGGTGGGATTAAAAATGAGGGAGAGGTCGCAGTTTAGAAATCATGTCCTGATTTTTCATTTCACACGCATCTCCCACTCTAGCTTTGAAAATACCTCCCATTCATTCCTATGGGAAAATTGCGCCAGGAAAACGCCAATATTTCGGAAACCGTTTGGCGAAACGTTCCACAAAATATAAGCACACCATTCGGGAACGATCCGCACGTTTTGGTATATTATGGTCTATGTAGTGTCAAAACTGTGGGAGGAGTTACAGTGCAAAAATGCTTGGAATAATAATAATATATCAGCGAGAACAATAAGTGATCTTGCCAAGCAAGACCACTTAACTAGACAAAGTGCAATTTCCGGGGAAATTGCGTGAAGTGGTCTTGCCTCCGCCAGTTCTCTACAACTGGAGCGGGCAGAGTAACTGGGTGGAGTGGGTGGAGTGGGTGGAGTAACTGGGTGGAGTGGGCAGAGTAACTGGGTGAAGTGGGCGGAGTAACTGTTGTGTGGGTGGAGTGAGCGGAGTAACTGGGTGGAGTGACTTGAGTAACTGTTGTGTGGTTGGAGTGGGCGGAGTAACTGGGTGGAGTGGCTGGAGTAACTGGGTGGAGTGGCTGGAGTAACTGGGTGGAGTGGGCGGAGTAACTGGGTGGAGTGGGCGGGGTAACTGGGTGGAGTGGGCGGGGTAACTGGGTGGAATGGGTGGAGTAACTAGGTGGAATGGGCGGAGTAACTGGGTAGAGTGGGCAGAGTGGGTGGAGTAACTGGGTGCAGTGGGCGGAGTAACTGAGTGGAGTGGGCGGAGTAACTGGGTGGAGTGGGCGGAGTATTTGGGTGGAGTGACTTGAGTAACTGGGTGGAGTGGGCGGAGTAACTGGGTGGAGTGGGCGGGGTAACTGGGTGGAGTGGGTGGGGTAACTGGGTGAAGTGGGCGGAGTAACTGGGTGGAATGGGTGGAGTAACTAGGTGGAATGGGCGGAGTAACTGGGTAGAGTGGGCAGAGTGGGTGGAGTAACTGGGTGCAGTGGGCGGAGTAACTGAGTGGAGTGGGCGGAGTAACTGGGTGGAGTGGGCGGAGTATTTGGGTGGAGTGACTTGAGTTACTGGGTGGAGTGACTTGAGTAACTGTTGTGTGGTTGGAGTCACTGGAGTAACTGTGGAAAGGTTTGACTGAGCAGAGTAACTATATGGAGTAGGCAGAGTAACTGTATGGATTGTTTGGAGTGAGTAAAGATAGTAAGCATTCTTCTTTTTTCTATCGCCAGATTATTTATAGACATGTTAGAAGCTATTGTGTGGCTATTTAATTATTTATCTTTTTTAATGCAAATTTCGCGATACTGCTCCTTTAAGGGGAGTTTCCTGAGACTTGGTGTGTGGGCGGAGCAGCTGTAACGAGCCAGGCTGCAGCTGTGTTGCTATGGAAACTCACTCTGAGGTAAACTGAGAATGCACATTAAAACACATTTCTAATGCACTGGTGGTTGCCATATTCAAATGGCTGTAGCTTAAAAAGTATACATCCTACAGCAAAGAGCTTTATACTGTAAGAATCACAAGAGCTAGGCGAACAATGTGGTGCATGTCTCTGAAATATTAAAAATGAAGGCACAGTCGCAGTTTAGAAATTGCCATTCAAATTTGTGGTGTCTAGAGTGGAGTTTCAATGAATGTCAATGGGAGGTGTGAGTTGCAAACAAAAGGTCATATTGTGAAATCTGTTCGGGCTATGGCTTAGCCTTGGACATTTTTAGCGGCAGCAGGGATAGCTGAACGTTTTGATATAAGATTTGTGTAGGTGGGATTAAAAATGAGGGAGAGGTCACAGTTTAGAAATCATGTCCTGATTTTTCATTTCACACGCATCTCCCACTCTAGCTTTGAAAATACCTCCCATTCATTCCTATGGGAAAATTGCGCCAGGAAAACGCCAATATTTCGGAAACCTTTTGGCGAAACGTTCCACAAAATATAAGCACACCATTCGGGAACGATCCGCACGTTTTGGTATATTATGGTCTATGTAGTGTCAAAACTGTGGGAGGAGTTACAGTGCAAAAACGCTTGGAATAAGAATAAAAATAATATATCAGCAAGAACAATAAGTGATCTTGCCAAGCAAGACCACTTAACTAGACAAAGTGCAATTTCCGGGGAAATTGCGTGAAGTGGTCTTGCCTCCACCAGTTCTCTACAACTGGAGTGGGCAGAGTAACTGGGTGGAGTGGGCGGAGTAACTGGGTGGAGTGGGCGGAGTAACTGGGTGGAGTGGGCAGAGTAACTGGGTGGAGTGGGTGGAGTAACTGGGTGGAGTGACTTGAGTAACTGTTGTGTGGGTGGAGTGGGCGGAGTAACTGGGTGGATTGACTTGAGTAACTGTTGTGTGGTTGGAGTGGGCGGAGTAACTGGGTGGAGTGACTTGAGTAACTGTTGTGTGGGTGGAGTGGGCGGAGTAACTGGGTGGAGTGGCTGGAGTAACTGGGTGGATTGGCTGGAGTAACTGGGTGGAGTGGGCGGAGTAACTGGGTGGAGTGGGCGGAGTAACTGGGTGGAGTGGGCGGGGTAACTGGGTGGAGTGGGCGGAGTAACTGGGTGGAGTGGGCGGAGTAACTGGGTGGAGTGGGCGGAGTAACTGGGTGGAGTGGGCGGAGTAACTGGGTAGAGTGGGCAGAGTGGGTGGAGTAACTGGGTGCAGTGGGCGGAGTAACTGAGTGGAGTGGGCGGAGTAACTGGGTGGAGTGGGCGGAGTATCTGGGTGGAGTGACTTGAGTAACTGGGTGGAGTGCCTGAGTAACTGTTGTGTGGTTGGAGTCACTGGAGTAACTGTGGAAAGGTTTGACTGAGCAGAGTAACTATATGGAGTAGGCAGAGTAACTGTATGGATTGTTTTGAGTGAGTAAAGATAGTAAGCATTCTTCTTTTTTCTATTGCCAGATTATTTATAAACATGTTAGAAGCTATTGTGTGGCTATTTAATTATTTATCTTTTTTAATGCAAATTTCGCAATACTGCTCCTTTAAGGGGAGTTTCCTGAGACTTGGTGTGTGGGCGGAGCAGCTGTAACGAGCCAGGCTGCAGCTGTGTTGCTATGGAAACTCACTCTGAGGTAAACTGAGAATGCACATTAAAACACATTTCTAATGCACTGGTGGTTGCCATATTCAAATGACTGTAGCTTAAAAAGTATACATCCTACAGCAAAGAGTTTTATACTGTAGGAATCACAAGGCCGAGACCTGTACAATGGTGTATAGCATGTCGCAGTTTAGATATTGCCATTCAAATTTGTGGTGTCTAGAGTGGAGTTTCAATGAATGTCAATGGGAGGTGTGAGTTGCAAACAAAAGGTCATATTGTGAAATCTGTTCGGGCTATGGCTTAGCCTTGGACATTTTTAGCGGCAGCAGGGATAGCTGAACGTTTTGATATAAGATTTGTGTAGGTGGGATTAAAAATGAGGGAGAGGTCGCAGTTTAGAAATCATGTCCTGATTTTTCATTTCACACGCATCTCCCACTCTAGCTTTCGAACATTCCTCCCATTCATTCCTATGGGAAAATTGCGCCAGAAAAACGCCAATATTTCGGAAACCGTTTGGCGAAACGTTCCACAAAATTATATATACAATATATGGTATATTATGGTCTATGTAGTGTCAAAACTGTGGGAGGAGTTACAGTGCAAAAATGCTTGGAATAATAATAATATATCAGCGAGAACAATAAGTGATCTTGCCAAGCAAGACCACTTAATAATATATCAGCAAGAACAATAAGTGATCTTGGCAAGCAAGACCACTTAACTAGACAAAGTGCAATTTCCGGGGAAATTGCGTGAAGTGGTCTTGCCTCCGCCAGTTCTCTACAACTGGAGCGGGCAGAGTAACTGGGTGGAGTGGGCAGAGTAACTGGGTGGAGTGACTTGAGTAACTGTTGTGTGGGTGGAGTGAGCGGAGTAACTGTTGTGTGGTTGGAGTGGGCGGAGTAACTGGGTGGAGTGACTTGAGTAACTGTTGTGTGGGTGGAGTGGGCGGAGTAACTGGGTGGAATGGGCGGAGTAACTGGGTGGAGTGGGCAGAGTGGGCGGAGTAACTGGGTGCAGTGGGCGGAGTAACTGGGTGGAGTAACTGGGTGGAGTGGGCGGAGTATCTGGGTGGAGTGGGCGGAGTATCTGGGTGGAGTGGGCGGAGTATCTGGGTGGAGTGACTTGAGTTACTGGGTGGAGTGACTTGAGTAACTGTTGTGTGGGTGGAGTGAGCGGAGTAACTGTTGTGTGGTTGGAGTGGGCGGAGTAACTGGGTGGAGTGACTTGAGTAACTGTTGTGTGGGTGGAGTGGGCGGAGTAACTGGGTGGAGTGGGCGGAGTAACTGGGTGGAGTGGGTGGAGTAACTGGGTGGAGTGACTTGAGTAACTGTTGTGTGGGTGGAGTGGGCGGAGTAACTGGGTGGATTGACTTGAGTAACTGTTGTGTGGTTGGAGTGGGCGGAGTAACTGGGTGGAGTGACTTGAGTAACTGTTGTGTGGGTGGAGTGGGCGGAGTAACTGGGTGGAGTGGCTGGAGTAACTGGGTGGAGTGGCTGGAGTAACTGGGTGGAGTGGGCGGAGTAACTGGGTGGAGTGGGCGGAGTAACTGGGTGGAGTGGGCGGGGTAACTGGGTGGAGTGGGCGGAGTAACTGGGTGGAGTGGGCGGAGTAACTGGGTGGAGTGGGCGGAGTAACTGGGTGGAGTGGGCGGAGTAACTGGGTAGAGTGGGCAGAGTGGGTGGAGTAACTGGGTGCAGTGGGCGGAGTAACTGAGTGGAGTGGGCGGAGTAACTGGGTGGAGTGGGCGGAGTATCTGGGTGGAGTGACTTGAGTAACTGGGTGGAGTGCCTGAGTAACTGTTGTGTGGTTGGAGTCACTGGAGTAACTGTGGAAAGGTTTGACTGAGCAGAGTAACTATATGGAGTAGGCAGAGTAACTGTATGGATTGTTTTGAGTGAGTAAAGATAGTAAGCATTCTTCTTTTTTCTATTGCCAGATTATTTATAAACATGTTAGAAGCTATTGTGTGGCTATTTAATTATTTATCTTTTTTAATGCAAATTTCGCAATACTGCTCCTTTAAGGGGAGTTTCCTGAGACTTGGTGTGTGGGCGGAGCAGCTGTAACGAGCCAGGCTGCAGCTGTGTTGCTATGGAAACTCACTCTGAGGTAAACTGAGAATGCACATTAAAACACATTTCTAATGCACTGGTGGTTGCCATATTCAAATGACTGTAGCTTAAAAAGTATACATCCTACAGCAAAGAGTTTTATACTGTAGGAATCACAAGGCCGAGACCTGTACAATGGTGTATAGCATGTCGCAGTTTAGATATTGCCATTCAAATTTGTGGTGTCTAGAGTGGAGTTTCAATGAATGTCAATGGGAGGTGTGAGTTGCAAACAAAAGGTCATATTGTGAAATCTGTTCGGGCTATGGCTTAGCCTTGGACATTTTTAGCGGCAGCAGGGATAGCTGAACGTTTTGATATAAGATTTGTGTAGGTGGGATTAAAAATGAGGGAGAGGTCGCAGTTTAGAAATCATGTCCTGATTTTTCATTTCACACGCATCTCCCACTCTAGCTTTCGAACATTCCTCCCATTCATTCCTATGGGAAAATTGCGCCAGAAAAACGCCAATATTTCGGAAACCGTTTGGCGAAACGTTCCACAAAATTATATATACAATATATGGTATATTATGGTCTATGTAGTGTCAAAACTGTGGGAGGAGTTACAGTGCAAAAATGCTTGGAATAATAATAATATATCAGCGAGAACAATAAGTGATCTTGCCAAGCAAGACCACTTAATAATATATCAGCAAGAACAATAAGTGATCTTGGCAAGCAAGACCACTTAACTAGACAAAGTGCAATTTCCGGGGAAATTGCGTGAAGTGGTCTTGCCTCCGCCAGTTCTCTACAACTGGAGCGGGCAGAGTAACTGGGTGGAGTGGGCAGAGTAACTGGGTGGAGTGACTTGAGTAACTGTTGTGT
The DNA here is from genome assembly GCA_027917425.1 of Gastrophryne carolinensis. Lineage (NCBI taxonomy): Eukaryota > Metazoa > Chordata > Amphibia > Anura > Microhylidae > Gastrophryne > Gastrophryne carolinensis. Next base: position 299,694,222 of record CM051234.1, on the reverse strand, counting down.
GGGTGGAGTGAGCGGAGTAACTGTTGTGTGGTTGGAGTGGGCGGAGTAACTGGGTGGAGTGACTTGAGTAACTGTTGTGTGGGTGGAGTGGGCGGAGTAACTGGGTGGAATGGGCGGAGTAACTGGGTGGAGTGGGCAGAGTGGGCGGAGTAACTGGGTGCAGTGGGCGGAGTAACTGGGTGGAGTAACTGGGTGGAGTGGGCGGAGTATCTGGGTGGAGTGGGCGGAGTATCTGGGTGGAGTGGGCGGAGTATCTGGGTGGAGTGACTTGAGTTACTGGGTGGAGTGACTTGAGTAACTGTTGTGTGGGTGGAGTGAGCGGAGTAACTGTTGTGTGGTTGGAGTGGGCGGAGTAACTGGGTGGAGTGACTTGAGTAACTGTTGTGTGGGTGGAGTGGGCGGAGTAACTGGGTGGAGTGGGCGGAGTAACTGGGTGGAGTGGGCGGAGTAACTGGGTGGAGTGACTTGATTAACTGTTGTGTGGGTGGAGTGGGCGGAGTAACTGGGTGGAGTGACTTGAGTAACTTGTGTGGGTGAAATGGAATGGGTGGAGTGGCTGGAGTAACTGGGTGGAGTGGCTGGAGTAACTGGGTGGAGTAACTGGGTGGAGTGGGCGGAGTAACTGGGTGGAGTGGGCGGGGTAACTGGGTGGAGTGGGCAGAGTGGGTGGAGTAACTGGGTGCAGTGGGCGGAGTAACTGGGTGAAGTGGGCGGAGTAACTGGGTGGAATGGGCGGAGTAACTGGGTGGAGTGGGCAGAGTGGGTGGAGTAACTGGGTGCAGTGGGCGGAGTAACTGAGTGGAGTGGGCGGAGTAACTGGGTGGAGTGGGCGGAGTATCTGGGTGGAGTGACTTGAGTAACTGGGTGGAGTGACTTGAGTAACTGTTGTGTGGTTGGAGTCACTGGAGTAACTGTGGAAAGGTTTGACTGAGCAGAGTAACTATATGGAGTAGGCAGAGTAACTGTATGGATTGTTTTGAGTAAAGATAGTAGCTGGGTGGAGTGACTTGAGTAACTGTTGTGTGGGTGGAGTGAGCGGAGTAACTGGGTGGAGTGACTTGAGTAACTGTTGTGTGGTTGGAGTGGGCGGAGTAACTGGGTGGAGTGACTTGAGTAACTGTTGTGTGGGTGGAGTGGCTGGAGTAACTGGGTGGAGTGGCTGAATGGGCGGAGTAACTGGGTGGAGTGACTTGAGTAACTGTTGTGTGGGTGGAGTGGGCAGAGTAACTGGGTGGAGTGGCTGGAGTAACTGGGTGGAGTGGCTGGAGTAACTGGGTGGAGTGGGCGGGGTAACTGGGTGGAGTGGGTGGAGTAACTGGGTGGAGTGGGCAGAGTAACTGGGTGGAGTGGGCAGAGTAACTGGGTGGAGTGACTTGAGTAACTGTTGTGTGGGTGGAGTGAGCGGAGTAACTGTTGTGTGGTTGGAGTGGGCGGAGTAACTGGGTGGAGTGACTTGAGTAACTGTTGTGTGGGTGGAGTGGGCGGAGTAACTGGGTGGAATGGGCGGAGTAACTGGGTGGAGTGGGCAGAGTGGGCGGAGTAACTGGGTGCAGTGGGCGGAGTAACTGGGTGGAGTAACTGGGTGGAGTGGGCGGAGTAACTGGGTGGAGTGGGCGGAGTATCTGGGTGGAGTGGGCGGAGTATCTGGGTGGAGTGACTTGAGTTACTGGGTGGAGTGACTTGAGTAACTGTTGTGTGGGTGGAGTGAGCGGAGTAACTGTTGTGTGGTTGGAGTGGGCGGAGTAACTGGGTGGAGTGACTTGAGTAACTGTTGTGTGGGTGGAGTGGGCGGAGTAACTGGGTGGAGTGGGCGGAGTAACTGGGTGGAGTGGGCGGAGTAACTGGGTGGAGTGACTTGATTAACTGTTGTGTGGGTGGAGTGGGCGGAGTAACTGGGTGGAGTGACTTGAGTAACTTGTGTGGGTGAAATGGAATGGGTGGAGTGGCTGGAGTAACTGGGTGGAGTGGCTGGAGTAACTGGGTGGAGTAACTGGGTGGAGTGGGCGGAGTAACTGGGTGGAGTGGGCGGGGTAACTGGGTGGAGTGGGCGGGGTAACTGGGTGGAGTGGGCAGAGTGGGTGGAGTAACTGGGTGCAGTGGGCGGAGTAACTGGGTGAAGTGGGCGGAGTAACTGGGTGGAATGGGCGGAGTAACTGGGTGGAGTGGGCAGAGTGGGTGGAGTAACTGGGTGCAGTGGGCGGAGTAACTGAGTGGAGTGGGCGGAGTAACTGGGTGGAGTGGGCGGAGTATCTGGGTGGAGTGACTTGAGTAACTGGGTGGAGTGACTTGAGTAACTGTTGTGTGGTTGGAGTCACTGGAGTAACTGTGGAAAGGTTTGACTGAGCAGAGTAACTATATGGAGTAGGCAGAGTAACTGTATGGATTGTTTTGAGTAAAGATAGTAAGCATTCTTCTTTTTTCTATTGCCAGATTATTTATAGTCATGTTAGAAGCTATTGTGTGGCTATTTAATTATTTATCTTTTTTAATGCCAATTTCGCGATACTGCTGCTTTAAGGGGAGTTTCCTGAGACTTGGTGTGTGGGCGGAGCAGCTGTAACGAGCCAGGCTGCAGCTGTGTTGCTATGGAAACTCACTCTGAGGTAAACTGAGAATGCACATTAAAACACATTTCTAATGCACTGGTGGTTGCCATATTCAAATGACTGTAGCTTAAAAAGTATACATCCTACAGCAAAGAGCTTTATACTGTAAGAATCACAAGAGCTAGGCGAACAATGTGGTGTATAACATGTCTCTGAAATATTAAAAATGAAGGCACAGTCGCAGTTTAGATATTGCCATTCAAATTTGTGGTGTCTAGAGTGGCGTTTCAATGAATGTCAATGGGAGGTGTGAGTTGCAAACAAAAGGTCATATTGTGAAATCTGTTCGGGCTATGGCTTAGCCTTGGACATTTTTAGCGGCAGCAGGGATAGCTGAACGTTTTGATATAAGATTTGTGTAGGTGGGATTAAAAATGAGGGAGAGGTCGCAGTTTAGAAATCATGTCCTGATTTTTCATTTCACACGCATCTCCCACTCTAGCTTTCGAACATTCCTCCCATTCATTCCTATGGGAAAATTGCGCCAGAAAAACGCCAATATTTCGGAAACCGTTTGGCGAAACGTTCCACAAAATTATATATACAATATATGGTATATTATGGTCTATGTAGTGTCAAAACTGTGGGAGGAGTTACAGTGCAAAAATGCTTGGAATAATAATAATATATCAGCGAGAACAATAAGTGATCTTGCCAAGCAAGACCACTTAATAATATATCAGCAAGAACAATAAGTGATCTTGGCAAGCAAGACCACTTAACTAGACAAAGTGCAATTTCCGGGGAAATTGCGTGAAGTGGTCTTGCCTCCGCCAGTTCTCTACAACTGGAGCGGGCAGAGTAACTGGGTGGAGTGGGAAGAGTAACTGGGTGGAGTGGGAAGAGTAACTGGGTGGAGTGGGTGGAGTAACTGGGTGGAGTGGGTGGAGTAACTGGTTGGAGTGGGCGGAGTAACTGGTTGGAGTGGGCGGAGTAACTGGTTGGAGTGGGTGGAGTAACTGGGTGGAGTGGGCAGAGTAACTGGGTGGAGTGGGCAGAGTAACTGGGTGGAGTGACTTGAGTAACTGTTGTGTGGGTGGAGTGAGCGGAGTAACTGGGTGGAGTGACTTGAGTAACTGTTGTGTGGTTGGAGTGGGCGGAGTAACTGGGTGGAGTGACTTGAGTAACTGTTGTGTGGGTGGAGTGGCTGGAGTAACTGGGTGGAGTGGCTGAATGGGCGGAGTAACTGGGTGGAGTGACTTGAGTAACTGTTGTGTGGGTGGAGTGGGCAGAGTAACTGGGTGGAGTGGCTGGAGTAACTGGGTGGAGTGGGCGGGGTAACTGGGTGGAGTGGGCGGGGTAACTGGGTGGAGTGGGTGGAGTAACTGGGTGGAGTGGGCAGAGTAACTGGGTGGAGTGGGCAGAGTAACTGGGTGGAGTGACTTGAGTAACTGTTGTGTGGGTGGAGTGAGCGGAGTAACTGTTGTGTGGTTGGAGTGGGCGGAGTAACTGGGTGGAGTGACTTGAGTAACTGTTGTGTGGGTGGAGTGGGCGGAGTAACTGGGTGGAATGGGCGGAGTAACTGGGTGGAGTGGGCAGAGTGGGCGGAGTAACTGGGTGCAGTGGGCGGAGTAACTGGGTGGAGTAACTGGGTGGAGTGGGCGGAGTAACTGGGTGGAGTGGGCGGAGTATCTGGGTGGAGTGGGCGGAGTATCTGGGTGGAGTGACTTGAGTTACTGGGTGGAGTGACTTGAGTAACTGTTGTGTGGGTGGAGTGAGCGGAGTAACTGTTGTGTGGTTGGAGTGGGCGGAGTAACTGGGTGGAGTGACTTGAGTAACTGTTGTGTGGGTGGAGTGGGCGGAGTAACTGGGTGGAGTGGGCGGAGTAACTGGGTGGAGTGGGCGGAGTAACTGGGTGGAGTGACTTGATTAACTGTTGTGTGGGTGGAGTGGGCGGAGTAACTGGGTGGAGTGACTTGAGTAACTTGTGTGGGTGAAATGGAATGGGTGGAGTGGCTGGAGTAACTGGGTGGAGTGGCTGGAGTAACTGGGTGGAGTAACTGGGTGGAGTGGGCGGAGTAACTGGGTGGAGTGGGCGGGGTAACTGGGTGGAGTGGGCGGGGTAACTGGGTGGAGTGGGCAGAGTGGGTGGAGTAACTGGGTGCAGTGGGCGGAGTAACTGGGTGAAGTGGGCGGAGTAACTGGGTGGAATGGGCGGAGTAACTGGGTGGAGTGGGCAGAGTGGGTGGAGTAACTGGGTGCAGTGGGCGGAGTAACTGAGTGGAGTGGGCGGAGTAACTGGGTGGAGTGGGCGGAGTATCTGGGTGGAGTGACTTGAGTAACTGGGTGGAGTGACTTGAGTAACTGTTGTGTGGTTGGAGTCACTGGAGTAACTGTGGAAAGGTTTGACTGAGCAGAGTAACTATATGGAGTAGGCAGAGTAACTGTATGGATTGTTTTGAGTAAAGATAGTAGCTGGGTGGAGTGACTTGAGTAACTGTTGTGTGGGTGGAGTGAGCGGAGTAACTGGGTGGAGTGACTTGAGTAACTGTTGTGTGGTTGGAGTGGGCGGAGTAACTGGGTGGAGTGACTTGAGTAACTGTTGTGTGGGTGGAGTGGCTGGAGTAACTGGGTGGAGTGGCTGAATGGGCGGAGTAACTGGGTGGAGTGACTTGAGTAACTGTTGTGTGGGTGGAGTGGGCAGAGTAACTGGGTGGAGTGGCTGGAGTAACTGGGTGGAGTGGCTGGAGTAACTGGGTGGAGTGGGCGGGGTAACTGGGTGGAGTGGGCGGGGTAACTGGGTGGAGTGGGTGGAGTAACTGGGTGGAGTGGGCAGAGTAACTGGGTGGAGTGGGCAGAGTAACTGGGTGGAGTGACTTGAGTAACTGTTGTGTGGGTGGAGTGAGCGGAGTAACTGTTGTGTGGTTGGAGTGGGCGGAGTAACTGGGTGGAGTGACTTGAGTAACTGTTGTGTGGGTGGAGTGGGCGGAGTAACTGGGTGGAATGGGCGGAGTAACTGGGTGGAGTGGGCAGAGTGGGCGGAGTAACTGGGTGCAGTGGGCGGAGTAACTGGGTGGAGTAACTGGGTGGAGTGGGCGGAGTAACTGGGTGGAGTGGGCGGAGTATCTGGGTGGAGTGGGCGGAGTATCTGGGTGGAGTGACTTGAGTTACTGGGTGGAGTGACTTGAGTAACTGTTGTGTGGGTGGAGTGAGCGGAGTAACTGTTGTGTGGTTGGAGTGGGCGGAGTAACTGGGTGGAGTGACTTGAGTAACTGTTGTGTGGGTGGAGTGGGCGGAGTAACTGGGTGGAGTGGGCGGAGTAACTGGGTGGAGTGGGCGGAGTAACTGGGTGGAGTGACTTGATTAACTGTTGTGTGGGTGGAGTGGGCGGAGTAACTGGGTGGAGTGACTTGAGTAACTTGTGTGGGTGAAATGGAATGGGTGGAGTGGCTGGAGTAACTGGGTGGAGTGGCTGGAGTAACTGGGTGGAGTAACTGGGTGGAGTGGGCGGAGTAACTGGGTGGAGTGGGCGGGGTAACAGGGTGGAGTGGGCGGGGTAACTGGGTGGAGTGGGCAGAGTGGGTGGAGTAACTGGGTGCAGTGGGCGGAGTAACTGGGTGAAGTGGGCGGAGTAACTGGGTGGAATGGGCGGAGTAACTGGGTGGAGTGGGCAGAGTGGGTGGAGTAACTGGGTGCAGTGGGCGGAGTAACTGAGTGGAGTGGGCGGAGTAACTGGGTGGAGTGGGCGGAGTATCTGGGTGGAGTGACTTGAGTAACTGGGTGGAGTGACTTGAGTAACTGTTGTGTGGTTGGAGTCACTGGAGTAACTGTGGAAAGGTTTGACTGAGCAGAGTAACTATATGGAGTAGGCAGAGTAACTGTATGGATTGTTTTGAGTAAAGATAGTAAGCATTCTTCTTTTTTCTATTGCCAGATTATTTATAGTCATGTTAGAAGCTATTGTGTGGCTATTTAATTATTTATCTTTTTTAATGCCAATTTCGCGATACTGCTCCTTTAAGGGGAGTTTCCTGAGACTTGGTGTGTGGGCGGAGCAGCTGTAACGAGCCAGGCTGCAGCTGTGTTGCTATGGAAACTCACTCTGAGGTAAACTGAGAATGCACATTAAAACACATTTCTAATGCACTGGTGGTTGCCATATTCAAATGACTGTAGCTTAAAAAGTATACATCCTACAGCAAAGAGCTTTATACTGTAAGAATCACAAGAGCTAGGCGAACAATGTGGTGTATAACATGTCTCTGAAATATTAAAAATGAAGGCACAGTCGCAGTTTAGAAATTGCCATTCAAATTTGTGGTGTCTAGAGTGGAGTTTCAATGAATGTCAATGGGAGGTGTGAGTTGCAAACAAAAGGTCATATTGTGAAATCTGTTCGGGCTATGGCTTAGCCTTGGACATTTTTAGCGGCAGCAGGGATAGCTGAACGTTTTGATATAAGATTTGTGTAGGTGGGATTAAAAATGAGGGAGAGGTCGCAGTTTAGAAATCATGTCCTGATTTTTCATTTCACACGCATCTCCCACTCTAGCTTTCGAACATTCCTCCCATTCATTCCTATGGGAAAATTGCGCCAGAAAAACGCCAATATTTCGGAAACCGTTTGGCGAAACGTTCCACAAAATTATATATACAATATATGGTATATTATGGTCTATGTAGTGTCAAAACTGTGGGAGGAGTTACAGTGCAAAAATGCTTGGAATAATAATAATATATCAGCGAGAACAATAAGTGATCTTGCCAAGCAAGACCACTTAATAATATATCAGCAAGAACAATAAGTGATCTTGGCAAGCAAGACCACTTAACTAGACAAAGTGCAATTTCCGGGGAAATTGCGTGAAGTGGTCTTGCCTCCGCCAGTTCTCTACAACTGGAGCGGGCAGAGTAACTGGGTGGAGTGGGAAGAGTAACTGGGTGGAGTGGGAAGAGTAACTGGGTGGAGTGGGTGGAGTAACTGGGTGGAGTGGGTGGAGTAACTGGTTGGAGTGGGCGGAGTAACTGGTTGGAGTGGGCGGAGTAACTGGTTGGAGTGGGTGGAGTAACTGGGTGGAGTGGGCAGAGTAACTGGGTGGAGTGGGCAGAGTAACTGGGTGGAGTGACTTGAGTAACTGTTGTGTGGGTGGAGTGAGCGGAGTAACTGGGTGGAGTGACTTGAGTAACTGTTGTGTGGTTGGAGTGGGCGGAGTAACTGGGTGGAGTGACTTGAGTAACTGTTGTGTGGGTGGAGTGGCTGGAGTAACTGGGTGGAGTGGCTGAATGGGCGGAGTAACTGGGTGGAGTGACTTGAGTAACTGTTGTGTGGGTGGAGTGGGCAGAGTAACTGGGTGGAGTGGCTGGAGTAACTGGGTGGAGTGGCTGGAGTAACTGGGTGGAGTGGGCGGGGTAACTGGGTGGAGTGGGCGGGGTAACTGGGTGGAGTGGGCGGGGTAACTGGGTGGAGTGGGTGGAGTAACTGGGTGGAGTGGGCAGAGTAACTGGGTGGAGTGGGCAGAGTAACTGGGTGGAGTGACTTGAGTAACTGTTGTGTGGGTGGAGTGAGCGGAGTAACTGTTGTGTGGTTGGAGTGGGCGGAGTAACTGGGTGGAGTGACTTGAGTAACTGTTGTGTGGGTGGAGTGGGCGGAGTAACTGGGTGGAATGGGCGGAGTAACTGGGTGGAGTGGGCAGAGTGGGCGGAGTAACTGGGTGCAGTGGGCGGAGTAACTGGGTGGAGTAACTGGGTGGAGTGGGCGGAGTAACTGGGTGGAGTGGGCGGAGTATCTGGGTGGAGTGGGCGGAGTATCTGGGTGGAGTGACTTGAGTTACTGGGTGGAGTGACTTGAGTAACTGTTGTGTGGGTGGAGTGAGCGGAGTAACTGTTGTGTGGTTGGAGTGGGCGGAGTAACTGGGTGGAGTGACTTGAGTAACTGTTGTGTGGGTGGAGTGGGCGGAGTAACTGGGTGGAGTGGGCGGAGTAACTGGGTGGAGTGGGCGGAGTAACTGGGTGGAGTGACTTGATTAACTGTTGTGTGGGTGGAGTGGGCGGAGTAACTGGGTGGAGTGACTTGAGTAACTTGTGTGGGTGAAATGGAATGGGTGGAGTGGCTGGAGTAACTGGGTGGAGTGGCTGGAGTAACTGGGTGGAGTAACTGGGTGGAGTGGGCGGAGTAACTGGGTGGAGTGGGCGGGGTAACTGGGTGGAGTGGGCAGAGTGGGTGGAGTAACTGGGTGCAGTGGGCGGAGTAACTGGGTGAAGTGGGCGGAGTAACTGGGTGGAATGGGCGGAGTAACTGGGTGGAGTGGGCAGAGTGGGTGGAGTAACTGGGTGCAGTGGGCGGAGTAACTGAGTGGAGTGGGCGGAGTAACTGGGTGGAGTGGGCGGAGTATCTGGGTGGAGTGACTTGAGTAACTGGGTGGAGTGACTTGAGTAACTGTTGTGTGGTTGGAGTCACTGGAGTAACTGTGGAAAGGTTTGACTGAGCAGAGTAACTATATGGAGTAGGCAGAGTAACTGTATGGATTGTTTTGAGTAAAGATAGTAGCTGGGTGGAGTGACTTGAGTAACTGTTGTGTGGGTGGAGTGAGCGGAGTAACTGGGTGGAGTGACTTGAGTAACTGTTGTGTGGTTGGAGTGGGCGGAGTAACTGGGTGGAGTGACTTGAGTAACTGTTGTGTGGGTGGAGTGGCTGGAGTAACTGGGTGGAGTGGCTGAATGGGCGGAGTAACTGGGTGGAGTGACTTGAGTAACTGTTGTGTGGGTGGAGTGGGCAGAGTAACTGGGTGGAGTGGCTGGAGTAACTGGGTGGAGTGGCTGGAGTAACTGGGTGGAGTGGGCGGGGTAACTGGGTGGAGTGGGCGGGGTAACTGGGTGGAGTGGGTGGAGTAACTGGGTGGAGTGGGCAGAGTAACTGGGTGGAGTGGGCAGAGTAACTGGGTGGAGTGACTTGAGTAACTGTTGTGTGGGTGGAGTGAGCGGAGTAACTGTTGTGTGGTTGGAGTGGGCGGAGTAACTGGGTGGAGTGACTTGAGTAACTGTTGTGTGGGTGGAGTGGGCGGAGTAACTGGGTGGAATGGGCGGAGTAACTGGGTGGAGTGGGCAGAGTGGGCGGAGTAACTGGGTGCAGTGGGCGGAGTAACTGGGTGGAGTAACTGGGTGGAGTGGGCGGAGTAACTGGGTGGAGTGGGCGGAGTATCTGGGTGGAGTGGGCGGAGTATCTGGGTGGAGTGACTTGAGTTACTGGGTGGAGTGACTTGAGTAACTGTTGTGTGGGTGGAGTGAGCGGAGTAACTGTTGTGTGGTTGGAGTGGGCGGAGTAACTGGGTGGAGTGACTTGAGTAACTGTTGTGTGGGTGGAGTGGGCGGAGTAACTGGGTGGAGTGGGCGGAGTAACTGGGTGGAGTGGGCGGAGTAACTGGGTGGAGTGACTTGATTAACTGTTGTGTGGGTGGAGTGGGCGGAGTAACTGGGTGGAGTGACTTGAGTAACTTGTGTGGGTGAAATGGAATGGGTGGAGTGGCTGGAGTAACTGGGTGGAGTGGCTGGAGTAACTGGGTGGAGTAACTGGGTGGAGTGGGCGGGGTAACTGGGTGGAGTGGGCGGGGTAACTGGGTGGAGTGGGCAGAGTGGGTGGAGTAACTGGGTGCAGTGGGCGGAGTAACTGGGTGAAGTGGGCGGAGTAACTGGGTGGAATGGGCGGAGTAACTGGGTGGAGTGGGCAGAGTGGGTGGAGTAACTGGGTGCAGTGGGCGGAGTAACTGAGTGGAGTGGGCGGAGTAACTGGGTGGAGTGGGCGGAGTATCTGGGTGGAGTGACTTGAGTAACTGGGTGGAGTGACTTGAGTAACTGTTGTGTGGTTGGAGTCACTGGAGTAACTGTGGAAAGGTTTGACTGAGCAGAGTAACTATATGGAGTAGGCAGAGTAACTGTATGGATTGTTTTGAGTAAAGATAGTAGCTGGGTGGAGTGACTTGAGTAACTGTTGTGTGGGTGGAGTGAGCGGAGTAACTGGGTGGAGTGACTTGAGTAACTGTTGTGTGGTTGGAGTGGGCGGAGTAACTGGGTGGAGTGACTTGAGTAACTGTTGTGTGGGTGGAGTGGCTGGAGTAACTGGGTGGAGTGGCTGAATGGGCGGAGTAACTGGGTGGAGTGACTTGAGTAACTGTTGTGTGGGTGGAGTGGGCAGAGTAACTGGGTGGAGTGGCTGGAGTAACTGGGTGGAGTGGCTGGAGTAACTGGGTGGAGTGGGCGGGGTAACTGGGTGGAGTGGGCGGGGTAACTGGGTGGAGTGGGTGGAGTAACTGGGTGGAGTGGGCAGAGTAACTGGGTGGAGTGGGCAGAGTAACTGGGTGGAGTGACTTGAGTAACTGTTGTGTGGGTGGAGTGAGCGGAGTAACTGTTGTGTGGTTGGAGTGGGCGGAGTAACTGGGTGGAGTGACTTGAGTAACTGTTGTGTGGGTGGAGTGGGCGGAGTAACTGGGTGGAATGGGCGGAGTAACTGGGTGGAGTGGGCAGAGTGGGCGGAGTAACTGGGTGCAGTGGGCGGAGTAACTGGGTGGAGTAACTGGGTGGAGTGGGCGGAGTAACTGGGTGGAGTGGGCGGAGTATCTGGGTGGAGTGGGCGGAGTATCTGGGTGGAGTGACTTGAGTTACTGGGTGGAGTGACTTGAGTAACTGTTGTGTGGGTGGAGTGAGCGGAGTAACTGTTGTGTGGTTGGAGTGGGCGGAGTAACTGGGTGGAGTGACTTGAGTAACTGTTGTGTGGGTGGAGTGGGCGGAGTAACTGGGTGGAGTGGGCGGAGTAACTGGGTGGAGTGGGCGGAGTAACTGGGTGGAGTGACTTGATTAACTGTTGTGTGGGTGGAGTGGGCGGAGTAACTGGGTGGAGTGACTTGAGTAACTTGTGTGGGTGAAATGGAATGGGTGGAGTGGCTGGAGTAACTGGGTGGAGTGGCTGGAGTAACTGGGTGGAGTAACTGGGTGGAGTGGGCGGAGTAACTGGGTGGAGTGGGCGGGGTAACTGGGTGGAGTGGGCGGGGTAACTGGGTGGAGTGGGCAGAGTGGGTGGAGTAACTGGGTGCAGTGGGCGGAGTAACTGGGTGAAGTGGGCGGAGTAACTGGGTGGAATGGGCGGAGTAACTGGGTGGAGTGGGCAGAGTGGGTGGAGTAACTGGGTGCAGTGGGCGGAGTAACTGAGTGGAGTGGGCGGAGTAACTGGGTGGAGTGGGCGGAGTATCTGGGTGGAGTGACTTGAGTAACTGGGTGGAGTGACTTGAGTAACTGTTGTGTGGTTGGAGTCACTGGAGTAACTGTGGAAAGGTTTGACTGAGCAGAGTAACTATATGGAGTAGGCAGAGTAACTGTATGGATTGTTTTGAGTAAAGATAGTAAGCATTCTTCTTTTTTCTATTGCCAGATTATTTATAGTCATGTTAGAAGCTATTGTGTGGCTATTTAATTATTTATCTTTTTTAATGCCAATTTCGCGATACTGCTCCTTTAAGGGGAGTTTCCTGAGACTTGGTGTGTGGGCGGAGCAGCTGTAACGAGCCAGGCTGCAGCTGTGTTGCTATGGAAACTCACTCTGAGGTAAACTGAGAATGCACATTAAAACACATTTCTAATGCACTGGTGGTTGCCATATTCAAATGACTGTAGCTTAAAAAGTATACATCCTACAGCAAAGAGCTTTATACTGTAAGAATCACAAGAGCTAGGCGAACAATGTGGTGTATAACATGTCTCTGAAATATTAAAAATGAAGGCACAGTCGCAGTTTAGAAATTGCCATTCAAATTTGTGGTGTCTAGAGTGGAGTTTCAATGAATGTCAATGGGAGGTGTGAGTTGCAAACAAAAGGTCATATTGTGAAATCTGTTCGGGCTATGGCTTAGCCTTGGACATTTTTAGCGGCAGCAGGGATAGCTGAACGTTTTGATATAAGATTTGTGTAGGTGGGATTAAAAATGAGGGAGAGGTCGCAGTTTAGAAATCATGTCCTGATTTTTCATTTCACACGCATCTCCCACTCTAGCTTTCGAACATTCCTCCCATTCATTCCTATGGGAAAATTGCGCCAGAAAAACGCCAATATTTCGGAAACCGTTTGGCGAAACGTTCCACAAAATTATATATACAATATATGGTATATTATGGTCTATGTAGTGTCAAAACTGTGGGAGGAGTTACAGTGCAAAAATGCTTGGAATAATAATAATATATCAGCGAGAACAATAAGTGATCTTGCCAAGCAAGACCACTTAATAATATATCAGCAAGAACAATAAGTGATCTTGGCAAGCAAGACCACTTAACTAGACAAAGTGCAATTTCCGGGGAAATTGCGTGAAGTGGTCTTGCCTCCGCCAGTTCTCTACAACTGGAGCGGGCAGAGTAACTGGGTGGAGTGGGAAGAGTAACTGGGTGGAGTGGGAAGAGTAACTGGGTGGAGTGGGTGGAGTAACTGGGTGGAGTGGGTGGAGTAACTGGTTGGAGTGGGCGGAGTAACTGGTTGGAGTGGGCGGAGTAACTGGTTGGAGTGGGTGGAGTAACTGGGTGGAGTGGGCAGAGTAACTGGGTGGAGTGGGCAGAGTAACTGGGTGGAGTGACTTGAGTAACTGTTGTGTGGGTGGAGTGAGCGGAGTAACTGGGTGGAGTGACTTGAGTAACTGTTGTGTGGTTGGAGTGGGCGGAGTAACTGGGTGGAGTGACTTGAGTAACTGTTGTGTGGGTGGAGTGGCTGGAGTAACTGGGTGGAGTGGCTGAATGGGCGGAGTAACTGGGTGGAGTGACTTGAGTAACTGTTGTGTGGGTGGAGTGGGCAGAGTAACTGGGTGGAGTGGCTGGAGTAACTGGGTGGAGTGGCTGGAGTAACTGGGTGGAGTGGGCGGGGTAACTGGGTGGAGTGGGCGGGGTAACTGGGTGGAGTGGGCGGGGTAACTGGGTGGAGTGGGTGGAGTAACTGGGTGGAGTGGGCAGAGTAACTGGGTGGAGTGGGCAGAGTAACTGGGTGGAGTGACTTGAGTAACTGTTGTGTGGGTGGAGTGGGCGGAGTAACTGTTGTGTGGTTGGAGTGGGCGGAGTAACTGGGTGGAGTGACTTGAGTAACTGTTGTGTGGGTGGAGTGGGCGGAGTAACTGGGTGGAATGGGCGGAGTAACTGGGTGGAGTGGGCAGAGTGGGCGGAGTAACTGGGTGCAGTGGGCGGAGTAACTGGGTGGAGTAACTGGGTGGAGTGGGCGGAGTAACTGGGTGGAGTGGGCGGAGTATCTGGGTGGAGTGGGCGGAGTATCTGGGTGGAGTGACTTGAGTTACTGGGTGGAGTGACTTGAGTAACTGTTGTGTGGGTGGAGTGAGCGGAGTAACTGTTGTGTGGTTGGAGTGGGCGGAGTAACTGGGTGGAGTGACTTGAGTAACTGTTGTGTGGGTGGAGTGGGCGGAGTAACTGGGTGGAGTGGGCGGAGTAACTGGGTGGAGTGGGCGGAGTAACTGGGTGGAGTGACTTGATTAACTGTTGTGTGGGTGGAGTGGGCGGAGTAACTGGGTGGAGTGACTTGAGTAACTTGTGTGGGTGAAATGGAATGGGTGGAGTGGCTGGAGTAACTGGGTGGAGTGGCTGGAGTAACTGGGTGGAGTAACTGGGTGGAGTGGGCGGAGTAACTGGGTGGAGTGGGCGGGGTAACTGGGTGGAGTGGGCAGAGTGGGTGGAGTAACTGGGTGCAGTGGGCGGAGTAACTGGGTGAAGTGGGCGGAGTAACTGGGTGGAATGGGTGGAGTAACTGGGTGGAGTGGGCAGAGTGGGTGGAGTAACTGGGTGCAGTGGGCGGAGTAACTGAGTGGAGTGGGCGGAGTAACTGGGTGGAGTGGGCGGAGTATCTGGGTGGAGTGACTTGAGTAACTGGGTGGAGTGACTTGAGTAACTGTTGTGTGGTTGGAGTCACTGGAGTAACTGTGGAAAGGTTTGACTGAGCAGAGTAACTATATGGAGTAGGCAGAGTAACTGTATGGATTGTTTTGAGTAAAGATAGTAGCTGGGTGGAGTGACTTGAGTAACTGTTGTGTGGGTGGAGTGAGCGGAGTAACTGGGTGGAGTGACTTGAGTAACTGTTGTGTGGTTGGAGTGGGCGGAGTAACTGGGTGGAGTGACTTGAGTAACTGTTGTGTGGGTGGAGTGGCTGGAGTAACTGGGTGGAGTGGCTGAATGGGCGGAGTAACTGGGTGGAGTGACTTGAGTAACTGTTGTGTGGGTGGAGTGGGCAGAGTAACTGGGTGGAGTGGCTGGAGTAACTGGGTGGAGTGGCTGGAGTAACTGGGTGGAGTGGGCGGGGTAACTGGGTGGAGTGGGCGGGGTAACTGGGTGGAGTGGGTGGAGTAACTGGGTGGAGTGGGCAGAGTAACTGGGTGGAGTGGGCAGAGTAACTGGGTGGAGTGACTTGAGTAACTGTTGTGTGGGTGGAGTGAGCGGAGTAACTGTTGTGTGGTTGGAGTGGGCGGAGTAACTGGGTGGAGTGACTTGAGTAACTGTTGTGTGGGTGGAGTGGGCGGAGTAACTGGGTGGAATGGGCGGAGTAACTGGGTGGAGTGGGCAGAGTGGGCGGAGTAACTGGGTGCAGTGGGCGGAGTAACTGGGTGGAGTAACTGGGTGGAGTGGGCGGAGTAACTGGGTGGAGTGGGCGGAGTATCTGGGTGGAGTGGGCGGAGTATCTGGGTGGAGTGACTTGAGTTACTGGGTGGAGTGACTTGAGTAACTGTTGTGTGGGTGGAGTGAGCGGAGTAACTGTTGTGTGGTTGGAGTGGGCGGAGTAACTGGGTGGAGTGACTTGAGTAACTGTTGTGTGGGTGGAGTGGGCGGAGTAACTGGGTGGAGTGGGCGGAGTAACTGGGTGGAGTGGGCGGAGTAACTGGGTGGAGTGACTTGATTAACTGTTGTGTGGGTGGAGTGGGCGGAGTAACTGGGTGGAGTGACTTGAGTAACTTGTGTGGGTGAAATGGAATGGGTGGAGTGGCTGGAGTAACTGGGTGGAGTGGCTGGAGTAACTGGGTGGAGTAACTGGGTGGAGTGGGCGGAGTAACTGGGTGGAGTGGGCGGGGTAACTGGGTGGAGTGGGCGGGGTAACTGGGTGGAGTGGGCAGAGTGGGTGGAGTAACTGGGTGCAGTGGGCGGAGTAACTGGGTGAAGTGGGCGGAGTAACTGGGTGGAATGGGCGGAGTAACTGGGTGGAGTGGGCAGAGTGGGTGGAGTAACTGGGTGCAGTGGGCGGAGTAACTGAGTGGAGTGGGCGGAGTAACTGGGTGGAGTGGGCGGAGTATCTGGGTGGAGTGACTTGAGTAACTGGGTGGAGTGACTTGAGTAACTGTTGTGTGGTTGGAGTCACTGGAGTAACTGTGGAAAGGTTTGACTGAGCAGAGTAACTATATGGAGTAGGCAGAGTAACTGTATGGATTGTTTTGAGTAAAGATAGTAAGCATTCTTCTTTTTTCTATTGCCAGATTATTTATAGTCATGTTAGAAGCTATTGTGTGGCTATTTAATTATTTATCTTTTTTAATGCCAATTTCGCGATACTGCTCCTTTAAGGGGAGTTTCCTGAGACTTGGTGTGTGGGCGGAGCAGCTGTAACGAGCCAGGCTGCAGCTGTGTTGCTATGGAAACTCACTCTGAGGTAAACTGAGAATGCACATTAAAACACATTTCTAATGCACTGGTGGTTGCCATATTCAAATGACTGTAGCTTAAAAAGTATACATCCTACAGCAAAGAGCTTTATACTGTAAGAATCACAAGAGCTAGGCGAACAATGTGGTGTATAACATGTCTCTGAAATATTAAAAATGAAGGCACAGTCGCAGTTTAGAAATTGCCATTCAAATTTGTGGTGTCTAGAGTGGAGTTTCAATGAATGTCAATGGGAGGTGTGAGTTGCAAACAAAAGGTCATATTGTGAAATCTGTTCGGGCTATGGCTTAGCCTTGGACATTTTTAGCGGCAGCAGGGATAGCTGAACGTTTTGATATAAGATTTGTGTAGGTGGGATTAAAAATGAGGGAGAGGTCGCAGTTTAGAAATCATGTCCTGATTTTTCATTTCACACTCATCTCCCACTCTAGCTTAGAAAATACCTCCCATTCATTCCTATGGGAAAATTGCGCCAGAAAAGCGCCAATATTTCGGAAACCGTTTGGCGAAACGTTCCACAAAATATAAGCACACCATTCGGGAACGATCCGCACGTTTTGATATATTATGGTCTATGTAGTGTCAAAACTGTGGGAGGAGTTACAGTGCAAAAATGCTTGGAATAAAAATAATATATCAGCGAGAACAATAAGTGATCTTGGCAAGCAAGACCACTTAACTAGACAAAGTGCAATTTCCGGGGAAATTGCGTGAAGTGGTCTTGCCTCCACCAGTTCTCCACAACTGGAGTGGGCAGAGTAACTGGGTGGAGTGGGTGGAGTGGGCGGAGTAACTGGGTGGAGTGACTTGAGTAACTGTTGTGTGGTTGGAGTGGGCGGAGTAACTGGGTGGAGTGACTTGAGTAACTGTTGTGTGGGTGGAGTGAGCGGAGTAACTGGGTGGAGTGACTTGAGTAACTGTTGTGTGGTTGGAGTGGGCGGAGTAACTGGGTGGAGTGGCTGGAGTAACTGGGTGGAGTGGGCGGAGTAACTGGGTGGAGTGGGTGGGGTAACTGGGTGGAGTGGGCGGGGTAACTGGGTGGAGTGGGCGGGGTAAATGGGTGGAGTGGGCGGAGTAACTGGGTGGAATGGGCGGAGTAACTGGGTGGAATGGGCAGAGTAACTGGGTGGAGTGGGCAGAGTGGGTGGAGTAACTGGGTGCAGTGGGCGGAGTAACTGAGTGGAGTGGGCGGAGTAACTGGGTGGAGTGGGTGGAGTATCTGGATGGAGTGACTTGAGTAACTGTTGTGTGGTTGGAGTCACTGGAGTAACTGTGGCAAGGTTTGACTAAGCAGAGTAACTATATGGAGTAGGCAGAGTAACTGTATGGATTGTTTGGAGCGAGTAAACCACTAAATTAACCAATTGATTGATCAAATTTAAAGAGTACATGGCAGGCTTCATAGAGTGAGAAATGCATTTCAACTTTTATTTATTTATATAGCACATTTATTTGCAATGCTGTTGCTGAAAGTGCTTAACAGTTACATTAAAACACACATTTCTAAAAACCAAACAAAAAAACAGCCAGGGGCGGCACTACCTATTAACTCAAATAATTTGGTGACCAGGTAAGTCCGTGGTATGTAGAGTGGATGATATTTGCGGTGCTCAGCTTGCAAATATAGGCTTGATAGATATGATAATGTGAAAGGAAGATAAAATTCCAGCGACACTCACTCTTTTGTCTTACAAAAGAGCCTTTATTTGTCACATCGACATAACATAATTGGCTGGGGCGGCCAATTTGTATGACGAAAGGACGAGTGCCGCTTGAATTTTATCTTCATTTCACATACATTTAAAGAAACATTAGAAGCATTATCAAGTAGAGCAGATGAAGGTATGACCACATGCATTTGTGGGGTCTCAGCATCTTGACGTCGAATGGAGGTGAAGGTGTGCTATCTGTTTGATGGTAATCAATGTTCACAACCACTGTTTTCTGGCAACGCTCATGCCCGTTTATACAGGCTCTAAGCATGTTTACAACCACTGCTTAAAACACAATACACAGGATCATGATAGCTGTAATAACTGTGCAGTACTCCTGACTGGAGACAGTACTGCACCCTTGAAATGTAAATGTGATCCAACAGAGTGTTTTTTTCTGTGGTGGCTGCCCAGACCAGTTGGGTATATCCTCTTGAGTGAAGAAGGTCAGATATTGGCTTCTTTGTTCTGGACAGAAAATCTTCATTGAAATCTCCACAAAGTATTATAGGTTGACAATCCATTCTTTCCAAAGATTCCAAGAGGCCCAGCAGGTTAGTAAGGAATTGGCCAATACTGTAATCCGGTGGCCTGTAAACAACGGCGATCAAAGCTTGTACAGGGGACTCCAGTTTGACAACCAAGAACTCCAAGTCAGTCACATTGTGATGATACTGCTTTTCAAAGGCCTTGAAATGGTTTCTGACATACAAGGCAACTCCTCCGCCGATTTTACTCGCAATTTCAGGAAGGTTAGTGTATGAGAGATGTCTGTTGCGTTTGAACAGGTTGTAGCCCTCCAGCTGGAGACTTTCAGCAACAGAAGAGCCTGAGAGATGAGTTTCAGTGAAACATAAAACATCTCCAAGTATCAACTCGTGGTGAGATTTGATATCTTCAATGTGAGCTGGTAATCCTTCTGTGTTGTGATGTATAATTGTTAATGTTTGGTGTTTGTCTGTTATCTTTAGAAACTTTAAGAGGGGCATAACACTTTCCAGGGATGCATTCTTCATTGAGTCCATAGAGCTTGTGATTTCAGGATCAGCAAAGATCTTCTTTTCATCAAAGTCAGTTATGTGCAGTCCTTGCAGTGTAGTCGTTCTACTCAGAGCAACATAGGCCATTCCTGGTTGGAAGACCCGTTTCAATGAGACCACTGCCGAATGTATCGACATCCCCTGACACTTATGAATCGTACATGCAAAAGCCAACTTCAGGGGGAACTGCCTGCGAACAACTCCTTTCTGTCTCAGGTTTTCTTCTACCCTTTCTATGTACACCAAGTTGTCAGGATCACCAGACGTCTTTTTACGGTATCTCTGTCCTGCATTCGGATTGTCTAGCACAAGCCCAAGCTTGTTTACCGTAGTAGCACCATTCTCAGTCTGGATGATTATTCTTGCAATCTTGCCAAATGTCCCATTTACAAGCCCGTCTTCAACATCAATGTTTCGTGTGATCATGATACGGGCACCTTCAGCTGCTTGCAGTGTGTCAATCAGATTGTCTTTGTTTCCTTTCAAAGGTTTGCGTTGCCTCTGCATCACTCCTGTTTTAGGGTCTTTTCTGTAATCGTCGGCATCTATGTTGGTTACGTTTGAATGGAGAACAGACACAGTTGCAGCATTATGTTTGGCAACCTCTTTGTTGGTGGCAAAGATGTGCAGCACATCATTAGGGCAGTGGGTGGGATCTGTGAAAGCCTGAGCAAGCAGAGCTTTGTCATCATCACTTAAGGTGTCAGTCTTCTGCTTCACTCTGATTCTATTCAAAAGCTCAGCAAATGAAATGTCATCCTTCTGTCGCATGATCTCTGTCAGCGTGATCATCTGAAAGTAGTCTCTCCAGACGTCATTGGTATTTTCCTCAAACACACAGAGTGGCTTACTTTTTCCCAGCGGGGGGACCTGGTAAAAGTCTCCTACTGCTAGTACTGACATACCGCCAAAAGGTTTCTTACTGCCTTTGATTTGCTGTAATCTCCAGTTGATATAGGCAAACAGGGGCTTTGAAATCATTGACACCTCATCAATAACAATGATCTCTGCATTTGACAGCTGTGCCCTCACTTCATCTATAAGATTTCCAAGTCCTTGGTAGGGTGGTTTCAAGCTTCCTGGCAACTTCAACAGAGAATGCAAAGTGTTGCCTGAAATGTTGAAAGCTGCTGTTCCTGTAAATGCAGTTAGTAAAACGCTGGGCATGGATATGTCTGCTTCCTCACATAGTCTGGTAAGTTTACAGAGTATCTTTGTCGCCTCAGCATAGATGCACTTTATCAGGTGTGATTTGCCTGTCCCTGTGCCACCAGTGACAAAGTAATAGAATGGGTCAGGATTTAGGCCACGCACACGGTTTGTGCACCAGTCACAAACTGAGTAGAATGTCTGAGCTTGTGTCCGGTTAAGCTTTCTGTACATTTTCCTAAGCAAATCAGGACTCATTTGGGGGGCCTTCACAGTAAGCGCAATTCCACCTGTTTGTTAGTCACATGTATATTCCGGAACATCATCTTGTTCATTCTCATAAAGTGGCTCCCCTTCTTTACATTCCAACCTATCCAACTCCGCTTCTGGGGCAAAGGTGTTCCAAGCATCTTCAACAGGGCCATTTTTTACAAAGTCATCCAAGACTTGTTCCACAATTTTGTTGTGTTGTTCAAACTTTTTTTGGTTGCTGGTAACAATTGCAGACACTGCTTGGATTGCTTCTTCTCCTGGTAAGCTCACACAGGCGCCCTTGTAAAAATCCTGGTATGTTGGGAACCTTACAGTTTTCAGTGATGACTCTGAACGATGGGGGAGGTAGAGTTTAAGCAGTCTGCCATAGTAGTTCTCAGGGTCCTTCTTCTCTGAGAAGCGTGCATACCTAATGATTGCAGGCTTCCCTCTTGTGCGTTTTTGAATAATTCCCATTTCATTCAATAGGCTGACACGCTTGCCGTCTTCCTTTTGCTTGCCATCTTGCTTTTGCTTGCCATAGACAACCCTGTAATGGGATGCAAAGTCTGCCTGACACATGGACTCAAACTCTGGTGTTTCGGGCCTGGCTCTGTATTTGTCAACAAAACTTGTCATCCACACATTAAAAGAATCGGCTGGTTTGTTCTGCAACACACTGAGCGGGAAACTCATTTTCAGTGCATTGTCATCAGTTGGCAGAAAAACAACCTCACGTGAGCAAGACTTCATTTTCAGGCTGCATGTACGGGCCACAGACTCCTGGGCACTGACCTCTCTGTGTTTTGAATAAGCCTGAAGAACTTCTTTCATTTCTTCTCGTTCTGTCTCTGTTTCTTGGCTCATTTCTTTGACTATTGTTTTGAGATGGTCACTCATCTCGCGTTCTGGCTTGGATATGTAGGACAGCATGTACATAATGCAACCATACTCATCAAGAATGTACTGGATGTCCATGTTGGCATTCCAGGCTATCAGCAAATGGGGATTGTAGTTGTTCACCCAGCAGTCCTTGACATCACGCTTCATTAGAATCACGCTTGAGGAGGTCAATGCCTCAATGTACGAGTTGTACTGATTCAAAGTCATATCACACTGTGCCAGTAGCTGTGACATGTCTTCAAGCTGCACTTTCGGGTTATTAAGCAAATCCCATACTGGCTTTAGTTTGTTTTTGGTTGCTTGTTGTTTAATTTTATGATCTCAGTTCTTCTGGCATCGGGTAAGTTATCCTCGTTTTTTTAACAGGTGGCTTTGGAAATCCAAATCTGCATACTCTGTTACCTTTCTTGCACGACTTTGAATGAGATCTGCTGTGCATTTGAAGTTCTGTTACAAATCTGTGAAGTAAGGCCTGTTTGGCCTCATCAGGCAGCTGGCATGAGATGTTATGATCTATAAAGGCACACACCTTGTCATCACTGTCTTGTCCAAATATAGGAGCTCCTGCTACCCAACAGAGACAATGTATATGAGGGCTCCCTCTTGCTTGAAATTCAACCCGGTAAAAGTAATCGATAACTTCACCGATTGGCTGTGCAGGACCCAACAGAAGCTCTCGCATCAGAGCATCAACCCGTTTGTTAAACATGCGCATGGTGGTCACTGGGTTGCTCCGAAGAATGTCACACTTTTCAGCCCAGTCCAGCTCTGCAAAATCCACCTTTTCACCTTGTTGCGCCTTTATTGCCGTTATTACCTCTGGCCATCTGAATTCTGCAGCAGAGAAGGTAAGAAAAAAAGTTGGCTTACCCAATTGTCTGACCATGGCTAGCAAATTCTTCAGATTTTTATCCCAGTAAGCTGGACTCCCTCTCAGAGGTTGCATGAACCTTGTGGCATCTTGGTTTCGCACTAACCTCTCAACCTCATGCTTGTCCTGTAGCAACTTGTTGGATATTTTACGTCCATCCCTGGTATTGGGCTTTCCTTTTCTTAACTGGATGGACATGCTGCTTTTGGCCATGTGTGTCTCTGTGACAAACTGTGCAAAGAAGAGGTAGCTTGTGTCTCTGGCAAAACGAGTATCAACACAAAAAAGCCTTGCGTTGAAATACATGCTCGGGGACAGTTTGACTTGTCTTGCCTGGTCCAATGTGTTCTCTCCAGTAGGGAACTGAACAGGGAAAGCCATTGCCTCAAGCCTAGGAACTTTAAAGAAGCTGACAGGTGTGTTTCCTTGTGCAGGTGCAATGCTAAATATTCCATCACCGTGTGTTAGTGCTTCCTCTCCAAGGTCAGATGGCTGCAAACAACTGTCTAGGCCAATTCCAGGTCTTAGTGCATTCTTCTCATCCTCTGCATTGGTAGTTTTATGGCCTTCCTGTTGCTCAGAAGCAGCTGATAAACCTGCAGACTCTACCTCTGATGGATCACAATTTTTGATGCGTTCAAGTATCTCCATTATTTCATTGTCATCACAACTGTTGAGTTCTATCCCATCATCATTATCATCATCATCAGCAGCAGCAGTGATTGTCTCATCCACTCTTATTGAAATGTCACTGTAGTCGGGGTGTGTGTCAATGAGTTTTGACAGACCTACTATTACATGTCTCATGTTGACATTGTGAAACAGCTGGTGGCCTTTGTAAGTCAGACATCTTTTCAGCTTTACTCTGTGTAACTGGGATGTGCTGTGAGATCTTGGTAGAGTATTGACCGTGGTTTCCACCTCGGATGGCACCGAGGGTGCCTGTCGACCTTTGGGAAGTGTGATGATCTTGGCAAATGGCAGTATTTTGGCCAAAAGTTGTCTTTCCAGCACATTCAAATCGCAGAGCTCTGGGGGAATGGGTGCCAGCTCCATTTTGTTAGCCACAGAAATGGCTGATATTTGTCCTGCTTTTAAATGTGAATCACAGTTGTGACATATCCATTCTTTGGTCCTTTCATCTGGTATGGTGCATTGCTCAGGGCCTTGACAGTGATTGTTGCACACATGGACATATTTCCCTGTCAAACAGGCAGCAACAGTGTGTAGATTCCTCTTGTAATTGCTGTGAATGCAATGTTTCACTTGGTTAGGGAAAAGGGTGCGATGACACATTAGGGTCGATTCAAAGAAACATGTAACAGCTTGGATTTTGGTGCCGATCATCCTATTTTTCACGTCCGCTCGTGCGTTCGTATGAACTTGCGAGTGATTCTATAAGCAAATACGTTTCTATCCTAAAATATACGTCCGTTCGTATGGCAGTTCGGGAATCAGACCTATGTCAGTTTCCATCCTGAATTTTCCGTTTCATTTCTCAGGTTGCAACATTGGTTTTGCCCTTTTTCCTTTTTTGTCTGGACGTAAATCCTTCTGATCTTGCGGCTCCGCACTACAAACTTACCTCATTAAAGTGCATTCTAAATATTTGGTCTTTTAATTTTCTTTATTTCATTCATTTTGTAGTAACCAACCATTAATGAATGCATTTGCATAAGTAAATCTTACTTTGTTTAATTTTTAGTTAACGTGCATTTTTTACTTGTGGATTTAATATTAATATTTATGCTTCAAATGGTACAACTTTAAATTTTTTGTGTGGTTACCCACACCCTCTACATACAGATTGCTCTCAAATATTAAAAAACACCCAGCAACTTCTGCATGTTATAAGCCTAGAAACAGCCAAGATGGCGGCTCAGGTATTATCGGGCAGCCTGCAAACAGAAAGGGCCTTGTGACTGTGTTGCTCTGGATTCTTTGATTTCTGACCTTTCCGTGCCCCCAGCTCTGCTGTGTCTGTGCAAAATACAGCAGTAACCCACATCCTGCACTTTATCCCGCTCTCCTCTCCTCAGTAAGTGTGATGCATCTGACCAAAGATGTGCTTAAATAATTAAACAAAGCAAAGGTAAACAACTACACCAATAAATGCAATCTAAAAATATTATTATAGTACATCAATTTAAAAATAAATAACAAAGGACATAAGTTTCTTTAATTAACGCAAATATATAGCCAAATAAAGGTTTACATGCAAAGGACTAATTAAGGTCCACATTAAAATGCTTTTATAAGGCATACATGAATCAGGTATGCATTGCCATACAATTTATGGCCTCGGCCATGCTGATACATGCAGTTCATTGCAGCTCAAGACGCGCAGACTCCTCCACATAGCCAAAAAACCTGTTCAAGAACAGCAATCCGACTGCTAAAAGGTGTCGGCAGTGGCTTTCTTTTAAAACGTATTTAGAGGTGTGAAAACTGTTCTCTGAATCACACCGAAACACATCCAATTATCCTAAGTTTTACGTTTTCATCCTAAGTTTTAGGATTTGATCCTAAGTTTTACGTTTTCATCCTAAAATTTAGGAACGAACTTGCGATGATCGTAAGAGCATATACGCATTCGAACGTAGGCTCGTGCGAGTCGTAAATGGCCAAAAAAACAGGAAAAAATGACACCCACCCAAACTTACGATTCTCGATCCGAAATCAATTAACTTTTGCTCTTTGAATCGAGGGGATTGTGCACACAAAAGTTGGCCCAGCTCTAATGCATTCATGGAAATTGAATACTGTATAGCTGTTTGCATTAGGCTGTTGTCCACTGGTTGACTGCATTCCCACGTGACAGGAGTCCATCGTCTGTATTTCATTCTTATTTTGAAGGCACATTGCATCTTATGGGTTCTGCGAAAATCTGTTTGAGTGTGACGCCTCAATTTCAAGTAACTCATGCACTGTTGCAAGTGACATTTTCTGAAAGCAGGATCATTATGATATTTTCTAGTAATATATTGCTTCTGCTTTGACTTGAAACATGCATCTGTTGCATACCTTCTGGTGATGTATTGCTTCTTCTTCATGTTAAAATTGGCATTAGTCGCATAATTTCTGGTTGTATATTGCTTCTGCTTTGACTTGAAACATGCATCTGTTGCATATTTTCTGGTGATGTATTGCTTCTTCTTCATGTTAAAATTGGCATCAACTGCATATCTGCTGATTGTGTATTGCTTCTGCTTTAACTTGAAACATGCATCTGTTGCATATTTTCTGGTGATGTATTGCTTCTTCTTCAACCTAAAATCAGCATCTTCTCTGTATTGGCTGGTAATGTATGTCCTCTTCTTATTGGTGACAGACATCTTGAAACCAAGCCTTCTTTCATTTCTGTTTCTAGCCTTCAGTTTTTGTCGTCGCTGTATATTTAATTTGGATAATGCCTCTCTGTCCTTCAATATGCCCTCTGAAGATTTTATATCAAGTGACCGTGGATAATGCTTGCTGGCTGGGAATCCAGAGTGTTTTGCATCTTTGGTCATTTGAGTAACTTTGGTCATAGTGTTCTCCACATGCTTTCCATTATGTGGTTTGTCAGATTGCACCGGTGGGGACAGCAGACCATCTGATATACGTCTAGCACAATGAAATGAGACTGGCATAAAGTCATACTGCAGTCCATCAATAGGGCCTCTGGTGTCTGTAAGGAGTAATTCATACAACTTATAAATCCTTGCCCCCATATCACTCAAATGTTTAAAAGTGATCATGACAGCTCTTCCTTTTCCAATGGCAGGAAGTCCATCCTTATTTCGACTATGAGAATCAAACAGTCCATATCTCCCAGACTTGTCTCTGAACAATGCAATGCAATATGGCACAACTATAAAAAGTGCATGTGTAACATGTGCATTGAAGCACTGAAGTCTTGTGGAGAGGTCAACAAAACAACCTTGGTTGTCACAGTCTATCGTGGCTCTCAAGCATCCTCATAACACTGGAGATTTAACAACATTATACTCATATTTGTCAGTGTAGACTCTGAGGGGCACTTCTTCCATTGTCAAGTGTTGGTGCTGATAGGCATGTCTTTGTTTTAGCTGTTTTATTGTTGTGCCATACAAGCTGTTGCCCTTCTTCAATATTTGGTCAAGATCATCCTTCCTCACATCATCAAGCTCACTGTGGTATGCCAAAAATGTCAAAGCCATGCATGTGCACTGTTTGTTCCTTAAACTTCCATAGCCATGATGACCCTGATGAAATGATGCCTGCACAGATATCTCACTTGGAACACATGGTTCTTGCATGCCGTGGTTTTCAGAAGTGCCCATCACACTGTCATTGTGCTCTGGAACTTGACACTGAGTTGAACTTGGGAATGACAGCACAGGTTCACTTTGTATCTCCTGGGCACATTCACTGCCACAAACTTCCATTTCCACTATGCTGTTGTGGTGCTCCAGATCACGAAAGTCACTACACTCCATTTCCACTATGCTGCTGTGGGGCTCCGGATCCCGAAAGCGCGAGTATGAAAGGTGCAATTTAGTCCAGCGCATCTTTGCAGCTTTAGATCTTTTTCCTTTAGATGGCATGATGATATTTACACAGCTCTAATTAGGATTCAAGTTTGAAGATGTCTGTCACCAATAAGAAAATGACATACATTACCAACCGATACAGAGAAGATGCTGACTTTAAGATAAGGTAGAAGCAATAAATCATCATAAAATATGAAAAAAGGTGCAATTTCTGGGGTAATTGTGTGAAGTGTTCTTGCCTCCACCACTTATCTACAACTGGAGTGGGCGGAGTAACTGGGTGGAGTGGGCGGAGTAACTGGGTGGAGTGGGCGGAGGAACTGGGTGGAGTAACTTGAGTAACTGTTGTGTGGTTGGATTGGCTGTAGTAACTGTGGAAAGAAAGGACTGGACAACCATGTTCATATACTTGCTGTGGGGCTCAGTCATTTCTAGCTGCACCACTGGTTATAAGCCATGAACAAAATGAATAGAGGAGAAATATTTATTATTTCCCTTGTTCCTGAAAAGTGGTGTTGAAAAGATGTAAACTATGTGTTTGCAACTTGTTAATAGGGAGGACGTGACTATGACAAAGAGTGGCGTGACCAGTCGTCCCAACAAATGTACGACTGTATATCACTATATATTTTAGTTTTCTTTCCTTTTGATTTTCACACAGCTCTAATTATGAAGTATTTATATTTTGCTAAATATGCTGCGATATGTAATTTTTCTAACCTGTTCACTATAACATATTCCCCTCAGGAGTTTCGTCAGACAGGCTGTTTGGGCAAAGCAGCTGTAAAATGGCTGCAGCTGGGTTCCTATGGCAAATGACTCTGAGGCAGGCAGAGCCAGGCACTTTTAAACACATCTCCAATTCACTGGTGGTTGCCATCTTCAAATGGATGTAGCTTAAAATGTATAAATCCTACAGAAAAGAGCTGTGCCATTCAAATTTGTGGTGTCTAGAGTGGAGTTTCAATGAATGCCAATGGGAAGTGTGATTTGCAAACAAAAGGTCATATTGTGAAAACTGTTAGGGCTATGGCTTAGCCTTTTTAGTGGCAGCAGGGATAGCTGAACGTTTTGATATAAGATTTGTGTAGTTGGGCTTGAAAATGAGGGAGAGGTCGCAGTTTGGAAATCATGTCCTCATTTTTCACTTCACACTCATCTCCCACTCTGAACATTCCTCCCATTCATTCCTATGGGAAAATTTTGCCAGAAAAATGCCAATATTCCGGAAACCGTTCAGCGCAACGTTCCACAAAGTAATAGCACACCATTCAGGAACAATATATACATATATAATGGTCTATGTAGTGTAAAAACTGAGGAGTTACATTGCCAAATTTGGCTATAATAAGAATAAAAAAGATAAAAGGTGCAATTTCTGGGGAAATTATGTGAGGTGTTTTTGCCTCCACCAGTTCTCTACAACTGGAGTGGGCAGAGTAACTGGATGGAGTGACTTGAGTAACTGTTGTGTGGTTGGAGGGGCTGGATTAACTGTGGAAAGGTTTGACTGGGCAGAGTAACTATATGGATTGTTTGGAGTGAGTAAAGATAGTAGGCATTAAATGATGAAGTATTTCTATCTTGCTAAATTACTGGCTATGTCTAACCTGTTTTCCATAAAACGTTTTCATGGGAAGTTTTCCTCAGACTGTGTGGGCGGAGCAGCTGTAACGAGCCTGGCAGCAGGTGTGTTGCTATGGAAACTCACTCTGAGGTAACCAGAGAATTCACATAGAATGCACATTAAAACACATTTCTAATGCACTGGTGGTTGCCATATTCAAATGGCTGTAGCTTAAAAAGTATACATCCTACAGCAAAGAGCTTTATACTGTAAGAATCACGAGAGCTGGGTCTACAATGTGGTGTATAGCATGTCTCTGAAATATTAAAAATGAAGGCACAGTCGCAGTTTAGATATTGCCATTCAAATTTGTGGTGTCTAGAGTGGAGTTTCAATGAATGTCAATAGGAGGTGTGAGTTGCAAACAAAAGGTCATATTGTGAAAACTGTTCGGGCTATGGCTTAGCCTTGGACATTTTTTTTAACTGGGTGGAGTGGGTGGAGTAACTGTTGTGGTGTTGGAGTGGGTGGAGTAATTGGGTGGGGTGGGCGGAGTAACTGGGTGGAGTGGGCGGAGTAACTGGGTGGAGTGACTTGAGTAACTGTTGTGTGGTTGGAGTGGATGGAGTAACTGGGTGGAGTGGGCGGAGTAACTGGGTGGAGAGGGCGGAGTAACTGGGTGGAGTGGGCGGAGTAACTGTTGTGTGGTTGGAGTGGGCGGAGTAACTGGATGGAGTGGGCGGAATAACTGTTGTGGTGTTGGAGTGGGCGGAGCAATTGGGTGGGGTGGGCGGAGCAATTGGGTGGGGTGGGCGAAGTAACTGGGTGGAGTGGGCGGAGTAACTGGGTGGAATGACTTGAGTAACTGTTGTGTGGTTGGAGTGGATGGAGTAACTGGGTGGAGTGTGCGGAGTAACTGGGTGGAGAGGGCGGAGTAACTGGGTGGAGTGGGCGGAGTAACTGGGTGGAGTGGGCGGAGTAACTGGGTGGAGTGGGCGGAGTAACTGGGTGGAGTGGGCGGAGTAACTGGGTGGAGTGGGCGGAGTAACTGTTGTGTTGTTGGAGTGGGCGGAGTAACTGGGTGGAGCGGGCGGACTAACTGGGTGGAGTGGGCGGAGTAACTGTTGTGTGGTTGGAGTGGGCGGAGTAATTGGGTGGGGTGGGCGGAGTAATTGGGTGGGGTGGGCGGAGTAACTGGGTGGAGTGGGCAGAGTAACTGGGTGGAGTGGGCGGAGTAACTGGGTGGAGTGCGCAGAGTAACTGGGTGGAGTGCGCGGAGTAACTGGGTGGAGTGCACGGAGTAACTGGGTGGAGTGCGCGGAGTAACAGTTTTCCCTTCATGTTGGCTCTGCTGCAGAATCTTTCAGTTTACCATTTTCTCTCTTTTTTCCATATGATCTTTCTTTCAGCTTTGTGTGTTTTGAGCAAAGCCCAACCCAGGATTTTCACTATCTGGAGTTTTGTTTTGTGCCCCTAGGGGCATCCCGACTTGGGATGCCCTGATATGTGAAATCCCCAAGTTCGCCTGTGAAAACGTACCTTTCCCTGTCCCACAGCGCATGCGCAGGCTCTCATCCAATCAGCTCTGTTTGCACGCAGATGGGGAGCCTGAGCAGTAACCTTCCTGGCCGCCCGGCCTGTCTAAATGACTATCTGCGTGAGCGTCAGAATGGGGGGATCTGTGGTTATCCAGGGGTTGTTTCACACAGTGGGGCATCCTGATTTAGAATGCACAAGGGGCAAGGTCAATGGCCGGGTCTTATAGACTTCAGGGTCGGCCACTCAGGGTTTTGTTCCACTTTATTTACCTTTAGATTTTCCTGCACAGTTATTCAAAGAAGAATTTCAGTCATTTTCAGTCAGTTTAGTTTATTTTGTATAGATTTTACACATTTGAGTCACCTGGTCTCACCTCACACACACACAGCCGTTACCACTGATTACAGTGTCAGCCTCTGAGGTAAAGTGTTGCTAGGAGACCAGTGGGCTAAATGAAGCAGCTCACTAAATACAACCCAGCAGATCCCCCTATTCAGCAAATGGACTGGGCCATTGTCATTATACATTTTTAAAGAAAGGCAGAAATGTTTCCTTTTTTTTTATCGCCAGATTATTTATACACGTTAGAAGCTATTGTGTGGCTATTTAATTATTTATCTTTTTTAATGCAAATTTTGCGATACTGCTCCATTAAGGGGAGTTTCCTGAGCCTGGGTGTGTTACCTCAGAGTGAGTTGCTATAGCAACATACCTGCAGCCTGGCTTGTTACAGCTGCTCCGCCCTAACAGCTGTAACGAGCCAGGCTGCAGCTGTGTTGCTATGGAAACTCACTCTGAGGTAAACTGAGAATGCACATTAAAACACATTTCTAATGCACTGGTGGTTGCCATATTCAAATGACTGTAGCTTAAAAAGTATACATCCTACAGCAAAGAGCTTTATACTGTAGGAATCACGAGGCCGAGACCTGTACAATGGTGTAAAGCATGTCTCTTATTAAAAATGAAGGCACAGTCGCAGTTTAGAAATTGCCATTCAAATTTGTGGTGTCTAGAGTGTCTAGATTTTTAGCGGCAGCAGGGATAGCTGAACGTTTTGATATAAGATTTGTGTAGGTGGGATTAAAAATGAGGGAGAGGTCGCAGTTTAGAAATCATGTCCTGATTTTTCATTTAACACTCATTTCCCACTCTAGCTTTGAAAATACCTCCCATTCATTCCTATGGGAAAATTGCGCCAGAAAAATGCCAATATTTCGGAAACCGTTTTGCGAAACGTTCCACAAAATATAAGCACACCATTCGGGAACGATCCGCACGTTTTGGTATATTATGGTCTATGTAGTGTCAAAACTGTGGGAGGAGTTACAGTGCAAAAATGCTTGGAATAAAAATAAGAACTAGACAAAGTGCAATTTCCGGGGAAATTGCGTGAAGTGGTCTTGCCTCCGCCAGTTCTCTACAACTGGAGCGGGCAGAGTAACTGGGTGGAGTGACTTGAGTAACTGTTGTGTGGGTGGAGGGGGCGGAGTAACTGGGTGGAGTGGCTGGAGTAACTGGGTGGAGTGGGCGGAGTAACTGGGTGGAGTGGGCGGAGTAACTGGGTGGAGTGGGCGGA
Organism: Gastrophryne carolinensis; assembly: GCA_027917425.1. Taxonomy (NCBI): domain Eukaryota; kingdom Metazoa; phylum Chordata; class Amphibia; order Anura; family Microhylidae; genus Gastrophryne; species Gastrophryne carolinensis. The sequence goes on along the minus strand of CM051234.1, from coordinate 299,662,873 downwards.
GTAACTGGGTGGAGTGGGCGGAGTAACTGAGTGAAGTGGGCGGAGTAACTTGGTGGAGTGGGCAGAGTGGGTGGAGTAACTGGGTGCAGTGGGCGGAGTAACTGAGTGGAGTGGGCGGAGTATCTGGGTGGAGTGACTTGAGTAACTGGGTGGAGTGACTTGAGTAACTGTTGTGTGGTTGGAGTCACTGGAGTAACTGTGGAAAGGTTTGACTGAGCAGAGTAACTATATGGAGTAGGCAGAGTAACTGTATGGATTGTTTTGAGTAAAGATAGTAGGCATTCTTCTTTTTTCTATTGCCAGATTATTTATAGACATGTTAGAAGCTATTGTGTGGCTATTTAATTATTTATCTTTTTTAATGCAAATTTCGCGATACTGCTCCTTTAAGGGGAGTTTCCTGAGACTTGGTGTGTGGGCGGAGCAGCTGTAACGAGCCAGGCTGCAGCTGTGTTGCTATGGAAACTCACACTGAGGTAAACTGAGAATGCACATTAAAACACATTTCTAATGCACTGGTGGTTGCCATATTCAAATGACGGTAGCTTAAAAAGTATACATCCTACAGCAAAGAGCTTTATACTGTAGGAATCACGAGACCAAGACCTGTACAATGGTGTATAGCATGTCTCTGAAATATTAAAAATGAAGGCACAGTCGCAGTTTAGAAATTGCCATTCAAATTTGTGGTGTCTAGAGTGGAGTTTCAATGAATGTCAATGGGAGGTGTGAGTTGCAAACAAAAGGTCATATTGTGTAAGTTGTTAGGGCTATGGCTTAGCCTTGGACATTTTTAGCGGCAGCAGGGATAGCTGAACGTTTTGATATAAGATTTGTGTAGGTGGGATTAAAAATGAGAGAGAGGTCGCAGTTTAGAAATCATGTCCTGATTTTTCATTTCACACTCATCTCCCACTTTAGCTTTGAAAATACCTCCCATTCATTCCTATGGGAAAATTGCGCCAGGAAAACGCCAATATTTCGGAAACCGTTTGGCGAAACGTTCCACAAAATATAAGCACACCATTCGGGAACGATCCGCACGTTTTGGTATATTATGGTCTATGTAGTGTCAAAACTGTGGGAGGAGTTACAGTGCAAAAATGCTTGGAATAAGAATAATAACTAGACAAAGTGCAATTTCGGGGGAAATTGCGTGAAGTGGTCTTGCCTCCGCCAGTTCTCTACAACTGGAGCGGGCGGAGTAACTGGGTGGAGTGGGCGGAGTAACTGGGTGGAGTTGGCAGAGTAACTGGGTGGAGTTGGCAGAGTAACTGGGTGGAGTGGGTGGAGTAACTGGGTGGAGTGGGCGGAGTAACTGGGTGGAGAGGGCGGAGTAACTGGGTGGAGTGGGCGGAGTAACTGGGTGGAGTGGCTGGAGTAACTGGGTGGAGAGGGCGGAGTTACTGGGTGGAGTGGGCGGAGTTACTGGGTGGAGTGGGCGGAGTAACTGGGTGGAGTGGCTGGAGTAACTGGGTGGAGAGGGCGGAGTAACTGGGTGGAGTGGGCGGAGTAATTGGGTGGAGTGGCTGGAGTAACTGGGTGGAGTGGCTGGAGTAACTGGGTGGAGTGGGCGGAGTAACTGGGTGGAGTGGCTGGAGTAACTGGGTGGAGTGGCTGGAGTAACTGGGTGGAGTGGGCGGAGTAACTGGGTGGAGTGGGCGGAGTAACTGGGTGGAGTGGGCGGAGTAACTGGGTGGAGTGGGCGGGGTAACTGGGTGGAGTGGGCGGGGTAACTGGGTGGAATGGGCGGGGTAACTGGGTGGAATGGGCCAGGTAACTGGGTGGAATGGGCCAGGTAACTGGGTGGAATGGGCGGAGTAACTGGGTGGAATGGGCGGAGTAACTGGGTGGAATGGGCGGAGTAACTGGGTGGAATGGGCGGGGTAACTGGGTGGAGTGGGCCAGGTAACTGGGTGGAGTGGGCCGGGTAACTGGGTGGAGTGGGCCGGGTAACTGGGTGGAGTGGGCCGGGTAACTGGGTGGAGTGGGCGGGGTAACTGGGTGGAGTGGGCGGGGTAACTGGGTGGAATGGGCGGGGTAACTGGGTGGAATGGGCGGGGTAACTGGGTGGAATGGGCGGGGTAACTGGGTGGAATGGGCCAGGTAACTGGGTGGAGTGGGCGGAGTAACTGGGTGGAATGGGCGGAGTAACTGGGTGGAATGGGCGGAGTAACTGGGTGGAATGGGCGGAGTAACTGGGTGGAATGGGCGGGGTAACTGGGTGGAGTGGGCCAGGTAACTGGGTGGAGTGGGCCAGGTAACTGGGTGGAGTGGGCCAGGTAACTGGGTGGAGTGGGCGGAGTAACTGGGTGGAATGGGCAGAGTGGGTGGAGTAACTGGGTGCAGTGGGCGGAGTAACTGAGTGGAGTGGGCGGAGTAACTAGGTGGAGTGGGCGGAGTATCTGGGTGGAGTGACTTGAGTAACTGTTGTGTGGTTGGAGTCGCTGGAGTAACTGTGGAAAGGTTTGACTGAGCAGAGTAACTATATGGAGTAGGCAGAGTAACTGTATGGATTGTTTTGAGTAAAGATAGTAAGCATTCTTCTTTTTTCTATCGCCAGATTATTTATAGACATGTTAGAAGCTATTGTGTGGCTATTTAATTACTTATCTTTTTTAATGCCAATTTCACGATACTGCTCCTTTAAGGGGAGTTTCCTGAGACTGGGTGTGTGGGCGGAGCAGCTGTAACGAGCCAGGCTGCAGCTGTGTTGCTATGGAAACTCACTCTGAGGTAAACTGAGAATGCACATTAAAACACATTTCTAATGCACTGGTGGTTGCCATATTCAAATGACTGTAGCTTAAAAAGTATACATCCTACAGCAAAGAGCTTTATACTGTAAGAATCACAAGAGCTAGGCGAACAATGTGGTGTATAACATGTCTCTGAAATATTAAAAATGAAGGCACAGTCGCAGTTTAGAAATTGCCATTCAAATTTGTGGTGTCTAGAGTGGAGTTTCAATGAATGTCAATGGGAGGTGTGAGTTGCAAACAAAAGGTCATATTGTGAAATCTGTTCGGGCTATGGCTTAGCCTTGGACATTTTTAGTGAAAGCAGGGATAGCTGAACGTTTTGATATAAGATTTGTGTAGGTGGGATTAAAAATGAGGGAGAGGTCGCAGTTTAGAAATCATGTCCTGATTTTTCATTTCACACTTTGTTCCCACTCTAGTTTTAAAAATATCTCCCATTCATTCCTATGGGAAAATTGCGCCAGAAAAACGCCAATATTTCGGAAACCGTTTGGCGAAACGTTCCACAAATTAGTAGCACACCATTCGGGAACGATCCGCACGTTTTGGTATATTATGGTCTATGTAGTGTCAAAACTGTGGGAGGAGTTACAGTGCAAAAATGCTTGGAATAAAAATAAGAACTAGACAAAGTGCAATTTCCGGGGAAATTGCGTGAAGTGGTCTTGCCTCCGCCAGTTCTCTACAACTGGAGTGGGCAGAGTAACTGGGTGGAGTGGGCGGAGTAACTGGGTGGAGTGACTTGATTAACTGTTGTGTGGGTGGAGTGAGCGGAGTAACTGGGTGGAGTGACTTGAGTAACTGTTGTGTGGTTGGAGTGGGCGGAGTAACTGGGTGGAGTGACTTGAGTAACTGTTGTGTGGGTGGAGTGGGTGGAGTGGCTGAAGTAACTGGGTGGAGTGGGCGGAGTAACTGGGTGGAGTGGGCGGAGTAACTGGGTGGAGTGGGCGGAGTGGGCGGGGTAACTGGGTGAAGTGGGCGGAGTAACCTGGTGGAGTGGGCGGGGTAACTGGGTGGAGTGGGCGGAGTAACTGGGTGGAGTGGGCGGAGTAACTGGGTGGAATGGGCGGAGTAACTGGGTGGAATGGGCGGAGTAACTGGGTGGAGTGGGCAGAGTGGGCGGAGTAACTGGGTGGAGTGGGCGGAGTATCTGGGTGGAGTGACTTGAGTAACTGAGTGGAGTGACTTGAGTAACTGTTGTGTGGTTGGAGTCACTGGAGTAACTGTGGAAAGGTTTGACTGAGCAGAGTAACTATATGGAGTAGGCAGAGTAACTGTATGGATTGTTTTGAGTAAAGATAGTAAGCATTCTTCTTTTTTCTATTGCCAGATTATTTATAGACATGTTAGAAGCTATTGTGTGGCTATTTAATTATTTATCTTTTTTAATGCAAATTTCGCGATACTGCTCCTTTAAGGGGAGTTTCCTGAGACTTGGTGTGTGGGCGGAGCAGCTGTAACGAGCCAGGTTGCAGCTGTGTTGCTATGGAAACTCACTCTGAGGTAAACTGAGAATGCACATTAAAACACATTTCTAATGCACTGGTGGTTGCCATATTCAAATGACTGTAGCTTAAAAAGTATACATCCTACAGCAAAGAGCTTTATACTGTAAGAATCACAAGAAGAAGACCTATAATGTGGTGTATAACATGTCTCTGAAATATTAAAAATGAAGGCACAGTCGCAGTTTAGAAATTGCCATTCAAATTTGTGGTGTCTAGAGTGGAGTTTCAATGAATGTCAATGGGAGGTGTGAGTTGCAAACAAAAGGTCATATTGTGAAATCTGCTCAGGCTATGGCTTAGCCTTGGACATTTTTAGCGGCAGCAGGGATAGCTGAACGTTTTGATATAAGATTTGTGTAGGTGGGATTAAAAATGAGGGAGAGGTCGCAGTTTAGAAATCATGTCCTGATTTTTCATTTCACACGCATCTCCCACTCTAGCTTTGAAAATACCTCCCATTCATTCCTATGGGAAAATTGCGCCAGGAAAACGCCAATATTTCGGAAACCGTTTGGCGAAACGTTCCACAAAATATAAGCACACCATTCGGGAACGATCCGCACGTTTTGGTATATTATGGTCTATGTAGTGTCAAAACTGTGGGAGGAGTTACAGTGCAAAAATGCTTGGAATAAAAATAAGAATAAGAACTAGACAAAGTGCAATTTCCGGGGAAATTGCGTGAAGTGGTCTTGCCTCTGCCAGTTCTCTACAACTGGAGCGGGCAGAGTAACTGGGTGGAGCGGGCGGAGTCACTGGGTGGAGTGGGCGGAGTAACTGGGTGAAGTGGGCGGAGAAACTGGGTGGAGTGGGCGGAGTAACTGGGTGGAGTGGGCGGGGTAACTGGGTGGAGCGGGCGGAGTAACTGGGTGGAGTGGGCGGAGTAACTGGGTGGAGTGGGCGGAGTAACTGGGTGGAGTGGGCGGAGTAACTGGGTGGAGTGACTTGAGTAACTGTTGTGTGGGTGGAGTGAGTGGAGTAACTGGGTGGAGTGACTTGAGTAACTGTTGTGTGGTTGGAGTGGGCGGAGTAACTGGGTGGAGTGACTTGAGTAACTGTTGTGTGGGTGGAGTGGGCGGACTAACTGGGTGGAGTGGCTGGAGTAACTGGGTGCAGTGGCTGGAGTAACTGGGTGGAGTGGGTGGAGTGGGCAGAGTAACTGGGTGGAGTGACTTGAGTAACTGTTGTGTGGTTGGAGTGGGCGGAGTAACTGGGTGGAGTGACTTGAGTAACTGTTGTGTGGGTGGAGTGGGCGGAGTAACTGGGTGGAGTGGCTGGAGTAACTGGGTGCAGTGGCTGGAGTAACTGGGTGGAGTGGGCGGAGTAACTGGTGGAGTGGGCGGAGTAACTGGGTGGAGTGGGCGGGGTAACTGGGTGGAGTGGGCGGGGTAACTGGGTGAAGTGGGCGGAGTAACTGGGTGGAGTGGGCTGAGTAACTGGGTGGAGTGGGCGGAGTAACTGGGTGGAATGGGCGGAGTAACTGGGTGGAGTGGGCAGAGTGGGTAGAGTAACTGGGTAGAGTGGGTAGAGTAACTGGGTGGAGTGGGTGGAGTAACTGGGTGGAGTGGGCGGAGTATCTGGGTGGAGTGACTTGAGTAACTGTTGTGTGGTTGGAGTCACTGGAGTAACTGTGGAAAGGTTTGACTGAGCAGAGTAACTATATGGAGTAGGGAGAGTAACTGTATGGATTGTTTTGAGTAAAGATAGTAAGCATTCTTCTTTTTCCTATCGCCAGATTATTTATAGACATGTTAGAAGCTATTGTGTGGCTATTTAATTATTTATCTTTTTTAATGCAAATTTCGTGATACTGCTCCTTTAAGGGGAGTTTCCTGAGACTGGGTGTGTGGGCGGAGCAGCTGTAACGAGCCAGGCTGCAGCTGTGTTGCTATGGAAACTCACTCTGAGGTAAACTGAGAATGCACATTAAAACACATTTCTAATGCACTGGTGGTTGCCATATTCAAATGACTGTAGCTTAAAATGTATACATCCTACAGCAAAGAGCTTTATACTGTAAGAATCACAAGAGCTAGGCGAACAATGTGGTGTATAACATGTCTCTGAAATATTAAAAATGAAGGCACAGTCGCAGTTTAGAAATTGCCATTCAAATTTGTGGTGTCTAGAGTGGAGTTTCAATGAATGTCAATGGGAGGTGTGAGTTGCAAACAAAAGGTCATATTGTGAAATCTGTTCAGGCTATGGCTTAGCCTTGGGCATTTTTAGCGGCAGCAGGGATAGCTGAACGTTTTGATATAAGATTTGTGTAGGTGGGATTAAAAATGAGGGAGAGGTCGCAGTTTAGAAATCATGTCCTGATTTTTGACTCCACACTTAGTTCCCACTCTAGCTTTCGAACATTCCTCCCATTCATTCCTATGGGAAAATTGCGCCAGAAAAACGCCAATATTTCGGAAACCGTTTGGCGAAACGTTCCACAAAATATAAGCACACCATTCGGGAACGATCCGCACGTTTTGGTATATTATGGTCTATGTAGTGTCAAAACTGTGGGAGGAGTTACAGTGCAAAAATGCTTGGAATAATAATAATAATAAAAATAATATATCAGCAAGAACAATAAGTGATCTTGCCAAGCAAGACCACTTAATAATATATCAGCAAGAACAATAAGTGATCTTGCCAAGCAAGACCACTTAATAATATATCAGCAAGAACAATAAGTGATCTTGGCAAGCAAGACCACTTAACTAGACAAAGTGCAATTTCCGGGGAAATTGCGTGAAGTGGTCTTGCCTCCGCCAGTTCTCTACAACTGGAGCGGGCAGAGTAACTGGGTGGAGTGGGTGGAGTAACTGGGTGGAGTGGGTGGAGTGGGCGGAGTAACTGTTGTGTGGGTGGAGTGAGCGGAGTAACTGGGTGGAGTGACTTGAGTAACTGTTGTGTGGTTGGAGTGGGCGGAGTAACTGGGTGGAGTGACTTGAGTAACTGTTGTGTGGGTGGAGTGGGCGGAGTAACTGGGTGGAGTGGCTGGAGTAACTGGGTGGAGTGGCTGGAGTAACTGGGTGGAGTGGCTGGAGTAACTGGGTGGAGTGGCTGGAGTAACTGGGTGGAGTGGGCGGAGTAACTGGGTGGAGTGGGCGGAGTAACTGGGTGGAGTGGGCGGGGTAACTGGGTGGAGTGGGCGGAGTAACTGGGTGGAGTGTGCGGAGTAACTGGGTGAAGTGGGCGGAGTAACTGGGTGGAATGGGCGGAGTAACTGGGTAGAGTGGGCAGAGTGGGTGGAGTAAGTGCGTGCAGTGGGCGGAGTAACTGAGTGGAGTGGGCGGAGTAACTGGGTGGAGTGGGCGGAGTATCTGGGTGGAGTGACTTGAGTAACTGGGTGGAGTGACTTGAGTAACTGTTGTGTGGTTGGAGTCACTGGAGTAACTGTGGAAAGGTTTGACTGAGCAGAGTAACTATATGGAGTAGGCATAGTAACTGTATGGATTGTTTTGAGTAAAGATAGTAAGCATTCTTCTTTTTCCTATCGCCAGATTATTTATAGACATGTTAGAAGCTATTGTGTGGCTATTTAATTATTTATCTTTTTTAACCCTTTCGCTGCCAGCCTACCTGCAGCATTTGCCACTCCCTGTTGCCAGACGATGTTTCACCATTTTGCGCTACACATATTCAACTGTCATTTTTGAAGGGATTTCCAGGGATTTCCCAGGAAAATTATATATTGTTTTTTTCAACAGAGTCTGGGCTTTAACATGAAATGTCTTGTTTGTATTTTTTAGGTGTATTCTCAATTTTTTTGGGTGAAATGTGTGAAAAAAAATAAAAAAAAAACATTTTTTTACAATTTGTAGAGTTTTTTTGTAATAAAAAATGTACGTTTGTCAATAAAATCTTATTGCGTGAGAAACCCCAATTTCTCCCGGTTACAGCGATACCACATATGTATAGGTAGACACCCTTTCCTGCCCAGAAGCCTTTTATAGCTGCTGGATGACAAATGGTTAATTAAAAAAAAAAAATGACATAGGGCCCCCTTCCCGGGGAGGGGGACCCCATTTTTTTTTGGATTTTGAAGGGTTAAAAACCCTTCAAAATCCAAAAAAAAAAATGACGTGGGGTCCCCCTTACCCAAAGTAACCAGCCCGAGACCAGCTATGGGGGCTTGTAGGCACAGAGTGGGGGGGCCAGCTTTGGTGGCCCCCCCACCCTGCAGCCTACGAGCCCACATAGCCTATGTGGGCCCGGGCTCTTCTGCCCCCCCTGGCCTTTGGGGAGGCAGGTAATGGGGGTGCGGGGGTCAATGGCAAGCCACCCGCTAGGGCAGGTGACTTGCCACCCCCCCAGCCTTGTGAACTGGTATAAGGGGTCTCATGGACCCCTTACCAGCTCACAAAGAGTTAATGTGAAAAAAAAACACCACACAATAATAAAAAGTATTTTATTAGAAAAAAAAAAAATTTTTTTTTACTGTACTTACCTTCGATTGCAAGCTCTTGTCCCTCGCCGCTCAGCTGACAGATGCCGGTGATCGGCATCCAGAGAAGGAGAAGGCAGGAGATCAGAGGATCTCCTGCCACCTCCTTCCAGGGCACCGATCACCGGCATCTGAGAAGCTGAGAAGGCTGAAGCCTGAGATCGGGGCCGGGATGACTTCATAAGCCCCGCCCCCAAGGGGGCGGGGCTTAGAGGCATGATGGCGGCCGCCATCGTGCAGAAGAGAGGAGAGAGCCTCCCAGGCTCTCTCCTGAAGATCGGTAAGTCCTGGGGGGGGATCGGAGGCCCCCCAGGTGAAGAGGAGGGACAGCGGGAGCCAGCGCACACACAGGTAAGTGAATGTCATTTTTATTTTTTTTTTTTTTACAGTTAGAAGCTGCTGCTGCAGAAGCGGGGGGGGGGGCGGCCTATTCCGGGGGCTCTCCTGGAGCCATCCGACCCCCCACGGGGGATCGGATGGCACCAAATTAAAGAGGAGACCCGGCCGGATCCAACAAGGGGTCAGGTGAGTATTTGTTGTTTTTACTTTTTAAACTACAAGCGAGGAAAGTCAAGCACGTAACACCTACGGGCTTGGCACTTAAGGCCCAGCCAAGCCAGCACGTAGGTGTTACGTGCTTGGCAACAAAAGGGTTAATGCAAATTTCGCGATACTGCTCCTTTAAGGGGAGTTTCCTGAGACTTGGTGTGTGGGCGGAGCAGCTGTAACGAGCCAGGCTGCAGCTGTGTTGCTATGGAAACTCACTCTGAGGTAAACTGAGAATGCACATTAAAACACATTTCTGGGGGGCGTGGCCTGGCGCGCGGATGGTGAGGACGTGACCCTCTGAGCTCCTGACCCCACCGAGCGCAAAAAGTATTTTTGGGGCGACTTACCGGCAGAGGACTTGCCCACCGACGGTCCCATGAGAGGCAGAAAGGGAAGAGAGGAGAAGCGGTGGCCAGCTGCGGGCTCCCGTACTGAGCCGGCGAAGCAGGAGGCCTGGCGGAGACACGTGGGCGCAGAGATGGCGCCGATCCCGCCGACCTCAGAATCCAGCAGCGCGGAGGAGCCAGAAGATCGGGATGTCCGGCCCCCACTCGACGGCCCGGCGGCTCCATACGCCGCGGATGCGGCGGTTGCGGTGTCGACCGCCTCCGCAGAAGAGGCGGCTGATGTGAGCCCCGACGAGGAGCTTCAGGCGCGGGGAGAGGAACCGGAGGGGGCGGGGGCCTTGCCGGCTACACAGGCGGCTGAGAGCCGCACGCAGAAGACAGCGGCCCGGCCCCGGCAGCAGTGCGGAGGTGAGGAGTGCTCCACCATGGGGGGAATAAGAAGGCAGGTACGCGCCCCGGGAGAGGAGGAAGGGGAATGCTCTGGTGGGACCTCCCTGGCGCCGTTAGCTGCGCTCCCGCCGACTCTGACCACACAGGCCATAGGGGAACTAGGAGAGCTGAGAGAGGTGGGCGGGCGAGCCCATTCACCCACACTGGCCGGGAACCCTGAGAAGAGCAAAAAGCCCCTGCAGCACCACAGTTCCTTGCAGGGTAGAAACCAGGAACTGCTGAGCGTCCCCCCTGGCCAGGGTGGAGGGCGGTCATTGAACACTGCCCCATTGGTCTCCCAAGGTCCTTCTAAGCAGACCCCTCATACATCAAAGGAGGCCCCCCCTGTGGGCAGACTGGAGGACTATGGCTTCATCACTGCCGACCGTTCGCAGCGAACAAGAAGTGACACTGGGAGGGCCGGCCCATCGACGCCCTTGTTGCCCACCCCCCTTCCACAAAGAAAGCAGAGAGCCAGGAGCGCCCCTGGGAACGGACCCGGATCGGCCGGCAGTACCCAGCACACCCCCGCAGTATCCCCGGTGGAGAGTAAAAGGAGGGTGGTGGACTACACCCCTGACGCGCTGCAGTGTTCGCAGCCGCGGCGAGAGCCGACGCCTCCACTCACACCCCTGCGAGGCACGCCCGCTCTCCTCCGTGACCGTTTGTCGCCGCCGGATGTGGGGCCCTCGCCGGTAGTGGAGATGCCGCCCCAGTCTCCATACGCTAACTCGCCGCCTGTAACGATGGGAGCCGAGGAGTGCCTGGAAGCAATGGGAACCGGTAACATACATCAAGAGACGCTTTCCTTCCTTAGGTCTATCCCTACCAAAGCGGACTTTGAGGCCTTGATAAGAAGATACGAGGCGGCTCATCGAAAAGATATAGCGGAGGTGAGGGGCCGGCTCCAGTCCTTAGACGCCAGAGTCTCCTCCAATCACACGGCCACGGAGGCAGCGTTGGCGGCCATGGCGGCCAGGATAGAGAGTCAATCCGCTCAAATTGTTCAGATGCAACTCCAGCACGATGACCTGGAGAACAGGCATAGGCGCAACAATCTCCGTGTGAGAGGCGTTCCTGAGACTACATCTGGAGAAGACGTCAGACGATCAATCACGGCGATATTCAATCAACTTCTTGAAAGGGAGGCGAACACCCCGATCGAGATAGATAGGGCGCACAGGGCCCTGGGTCCCCCTAGCAGCGACCCGTCCCGACCAAGAGACATTGTCTGCCGTATCCATCACTACTCGACCAAGGAGGAGATCTCCCGGCGGGCATGGAGACATGGCCCGCTTGACTTTGATGGCGTAAGCGTCACCATACTCCCGGATCTCTCACGGCGCACTCTCCAGATGCGCAGACTTCTACGACCAGTCCTTGACTTGATCCGCAATGCCGGAGCGATGTACAGATGGGGGTACCCCTTCCACTTGATCGTTAGCAGAGGAAGGGACTCCTACACCCTCCGAGCTTACCAGGACTTAGAGGGCCTGTTTGCATTCCTGGATGTGAATCCGATTCCGGTGCCTAACTGGTTGCTCGCCACTGCCGATCTCCCGTCCCGGGGATCGGGGGGGCGGTGCCCAGGGGCCGCAGGGCCGGGAGACCGAGAGGACCGAGAGAGAGACCGCCGAGGCCCACGGATCACGAGCAGTAGCATTGCCCCGATATGTTGCTGGATGCCGACTACCTCACGGTTGGGATCTCTCCCCTCCTCTTCTTCTCTCGACCCTAGTGTTTTTGCTGCCAGTTTTCAATTGCAGAAGTTGCCTATTGATGTTTCATGCCACTGACTGTGCTCGGTGGGGGAGGCGACCTCCAGCCCCTGCCGCCGGACACAGTTCCCCCACCTAGGCCAGTCTCTGACCTATCCTGTTTGGGGATAGGCCACAGACCTAGCGAGATCGCTACTTAGTTGCCCTCCTTAGAGGGTTTGACCGGCCTAACCGGTTTTGTTTGGTTATTGTACTTGAATTTGTTTGTAGTCTTCTCCTTTTCCTTCCTCTTGTTTTTTTTCCCTACCCATTTTTAGCGGCAGCAGGGATAGCTGAACGTTTTGATATAAGATTTGTGTAGGTGGGATTAAAAATGAGGGAGAGGTCGCAGTTTAGAAATCATGTCCTGATTTTTGACTCCACACCCAGTTCCCACTGTAGCTTTGAACATTCCTCCCATTCATTTCTATGGGAAAATTGCGCCAGAAAAACGCCAATATTTCGGAAACCGTTTGGCGAAACGTTCCACAAAATATAAGCACACCATTGGGGAACGATCCGCACGTTTTGGTATATTATGGTCTATGTAGTGTCAAAACTGTGGGAGGAGTTACAGTGCAAAAATGCTTGGAATAAAAATAAGAATAATATATCAGCAAGAACAATAAGTGATCTTGCCAAGCAAGACCACTTAATAATATATCAGCAAGAACAATAAGTGATCTTGGCAAGCAAGACCACTTAAAAATATATCAGCAAGAACAATAAGTGATCTTGCCAAGCAAGACCACTTAATAATATATCAGCGAGAACAATAAGTGATCTTGGCAAGCAAGACCACTTAACTAGACAAAGTGCAATTTCCGGGGAAATTGCGTGAAGTGGTCTTGCCTCCACCAGTTCTCTACAACTGGGTGGAGTGGGCGGAGTAACTGGGTGGAGTAGGCGGAGTAACTGGGTGGAGTGGGCGGAGTAACTGGGTGGAGCGGGCGGAGTAACTGGGTGGAGTGGGCGGAGTAACTGGTGTGTGGTTGGAGTGGGCGGAGTAATTGGGTGGGGTGGGCGGAGTAACTGGGTGGAGTGTGCGGAGTAACTGGGTGGAGTGGGCGGAGTAACTGGGTGGAGTGGGCGGAGTAACTGGGCGGAGTGGGCGGAGTAACTGGGTGGAGTGACTGGAGTAACTGTGGTGTGGTTGGAGTGGGCGGAGGAACTGGGTGGAGTGGGTGGAGTAACTGTTGTGTGGTTGGAGTGGGCAGAGTAACTGGGTGGAGCAGGCGGAGTAACTGGGTGGAGCGGGCAGAGTAACTGGGTGGAGCGGGCGGAGTAACTGAGTGGAGTGGGCGGAGTAACTGGGTGGAGTGGGCGGAGTAACTGGGTGGAGTGGGCGGAGTAACTGTTGTGTTGTTGGAGTGGGCGTAGTAACTGGGTGAAGTGGGCGGAGTAACTTGGTGGAGTGGGCGGAGTAACTGTTGTGTGGTTGGAGTGGGCGGAGTAATTGGGTGGAGTGGGCGGAGTAATTGGGTGGGGTGGGCGGAGTAACTGGGTGGTGTGTGCGGAGTAACTGGGTGGAGTGAGCGGAGTAACTGGGTGGAGTGGGCGGAGTAACTGGGTGGAGTGGGCGGAGTGGGCAGAGTAACTGTGGTGTGGTTGGAGTGGGCGGAGGAACTGGGTGGAGTGGGTGGAGTAACTGTTGTGTGGTTGGAGTGGGCAGAGTAACTGGGTGGAGCAGGCGGAGTAACTGGGTGGAGCGGGCGAAGTAACTGGGTGGAGCGGGCAGAGTAACTGGGTGGAGCGGGCAGAGTAACTGGGTGGAGTGGGCGGAGTAACTGGGTGGAGTGGGCGGAGTAACTGGGTGGAGTGGGCGGAGTAACTGGGTGGAGTGGGCGGAGAAACTGGGTGGAGTGGGCTGAGTAACTGGGTGGAGTGGGCGGAGTAACTGGGTGGAGTGGGCGGAGTAATTGGGTGGAGTGGGCAGAGTAATTGGGTGGAGTGGGCAGAGTAACTGGGTGGAGTGGGCAGAGTAATTGGGTGGAGTTAGCAGTATCACTCCTGCCCAGGAAAATGGGGGGATCTGTGGTTATCCAGGGGTCGTTTCATCCCGATTTAGAATGCTCAAGGGGGAAGGGCAATGGCCGGGTCTTATAGACTTCAGGGTCGGCCACTCAGGGTTTTGTTCCACTTTAATACCTTTAGATTTTCCTGCACAGTTATTCAAAGAAGAATTTCAGTCATTTTCAGTCAGTTTAGTTTATTTTGTATAGATTTTACACATTTGAGTCACCTGGGTGTGTTACCTCAGAGTTAGTTGCTATAGCAACATACCTGCAGCCTGGCTTGTTACAGCTGCTCCGCCCTAACAGCTGTAACGAGCAAGGCTGCAGCTGTGTTGCTATGGCAACTCACTCTGAGGTAAACTGAGAATGCACATTAAAACACATTTCTAATGCACTGGTGGTTGCCATATTCAAATGACTGTAGCTTAAAAAGTATACATCCTACAGCAAAGAGCTTTATACTGTAGGAATCACGAGGCCTGTACAATGGGGTGTATAGCATGTCTCTGAAATATTAAAAATGAAGGCACAGTCGCAGTTTAGAAATTGCCATTCAAATTTGTGGTGTCTGGAGTGGAGTTTCAATGAATGTCAATGGGAGGTGTGAGTTGCAAAGAAAAGGTCATATTGTGAAAACTGTTAGGGCTATGGCTTAGCCATTTTTAGCGGCAGCAGGGATAGCTGAACGTTTTGATATAAGATTTGTGTAGGTGGGATTAAAAATGAGGGAGAGGTCGCAGTTTAGAAATCATGTCCTGATTTTTGACTTCACACTCAGTTCCCACTCTAGCTTTGAACATTCCTCCCATTCATTCCTATGGGAAAATTGCGCCAGAAAAACGCCAATATTTCGGAAACCATTTGGCGAAACGTTCCACAAAATATAAGCACACCATTTGGGAACGATCCGCATGTTTTGGTATATTATGGTCTATGTAGTGTCAAAACTGTGGGAGGAGTTACAGTGCAAAAATGCTTGGAATAATTGTAATATATCAGCGAGAACAATAAGTGATCTTGCCAAGCAAGACCACTTAATAATATATCAGCAAGAACAATAAGTGATCTTGGCAAGCAAACCACTTAAGAACTAGACAAAGTGCAATTTCCGGGGAAATTGCGTGAAGTGGTCTTGCCTCCGCCAGTTCTCTACAACTGGAGCAGGCGGAGTAACTGGGTGGAGCGGGCGGAGTAACTGGGTGGAGCGGACGGAGTAACTGGGTGGAGTAGGCGGAGTAACTGGGTGGAGTGGGCGGAGTAACTGTTGTGGTGTTGGAGTGGGCGGAGTAGTTGAGTGGGGTGGGCGGAGTAACTGGGTGGAGTGTGCAGAGTAACTGGGTGGAGTGGGCGGAGTAACTGGGTGGAGTGACTTGAGTAACTGTTGTGTGGTTGGAGTGGGTGGAGTAACTGGGTGGAGTGTGCGGAGTAACTGGGTGGAGAGGGCGGAGTAACTGGGTAGAGTGGGCGGAGTAACTGTTGTGTGGTTGGAGTGGGTGGAGTAACTGGGCGGAGTGGGTGGAGTAACTGTTGTGGTGTTGGAGTGGGCGGAGCAATTGGGTGGGGTGGGCGGAGTAACTGGGTGGAGTGTGCGGAGTAACTGGGTGGAGTGGGCGGAGTAACTAGGTGGAGTGGGCGGAGTAACTGGGTGGAGTGACTTGAGTAACTGTTGTGTGGTTGGAGTGGGTGGAGTAACTGGGTGGAGTGTGCGGAGTAACTGGGTTGAGAGGGCGGAGTAACTGGGTGGAGTGGGCGGTGTAACTGGGTTGAGAGGGCGGAGTAACTGGGTGGAGTGGGCGGAGTAACTGGGTGGAGTGGGCGGAGTAACTGGGTGGAGTGTGTGGAGTAACTGGGTGGAGTGGTTGGAGTGACTGGGTGGAGTGGGCAGAGTAACTGGGTGGAGTTGGCGGAGTACCTGTTGTGTTGTTGGAGTGGGCGGAGTAACTGGGTTGAGCGGGCGGAGTAACTGGGTGGAGTGGGCGGAGTAACTGTTGCGTGGTTGGAGTGGGCAGAATAATTGGGTGGGGTGGGCGGAGTAACTGGGTGCAGTGTGCGGAGTAACTGGGTGGAGTGGGCGGAGTAACTGGGTGGAGTGGGCGGAGGAACTGGGTGGAGTGGGTGGAGTAACTGTTGTGTGGTTGGAGTGGGCAGAGTAACTGGGTGGAGCGGGCGGAGTAACTGGGTGGAGCGGGCGGAGTAACTGGGTGGAGCGGGCAGAGTAACTGGGTGGAGCGGGCGGAGTAACTGGGTGGGGTGGGCGGAGTAACTGGGTGGGGTGGGCGGAGTAACTGGGTGCAGTGTGCGGAGTAACTGGGTGGAGTGGGCGGAGTAACTGGGTGGAGTGGGCGGAGTAACTGGGTGGAGTGACTTGAGTAACTGTGGTGTGGTTGGAGTGGGCGGAGTAACTGGGTGGAGTGACTTGAGTAACTGTGGTGTGGTTGGAGTGGGCGGAGGAACTGGGTGGAGTGGGTGGAGTAACTGTTGTGTGGTTGGAGTGGGCAGAGTAACTGGGTGGAGTGTGCGGAGTAACTGGGTGGAGTGTGCGGAGTGGAGTGGGCGGGAGTGTGCGGGGTGGAGTGGGCGGAGTAACTGGCTGGAGTGACTTGAGTATCTGTGGTGTGGTTGGAGTGGGCGGAGGAACTGGGTGGAGTGGGTGGAGTAACTGTTGTGTGGTTGGAGTGGGCAGAGTAACTGGGTGGAGCGGGCGGAGTAACTGGGTGGAGCGGGCGGAGTAACTGGGTGGAGCGGGCGGAGTAACTGGGTGGAGCGGGCGGAGTAACTGGGTGGAGCGGGCGGAGTAACTGGGTGGAGTGGGCAGAGTAACTGGGTGGAGTGGGCGGAGTAACTGGGTGGAGCGGGCGGAGTAACTGGGTGGAGTGGGCGGAGTAACTGGGTGGAGCGGGCGGAGTAACTGGGTGGAGTGGGCGGAGTAACTGGGTGGAGTGGGCGGAGTAACTGGGTGGAGTGCGCAGAGTAACTGGGCGGAGTGGGCGGAGTAACTGGGTGGAGTGGGCGGAGTAACTGGGTGGAGTGGGCGGAGTAACAGTTTTCCCTTCATGTTGGCTCTGCTGCAGAATCTGCTGCAGAATCTTTCAGTTTACCATTTTCTCTTTCATATTCTTATTTTTTATTTTTCCATATGATCTTTCTTTCAGCTTTGTGTGTTTTGAGCAAAGCCCAACCCAGGATTTTCATCTGGAGTTTTGATTTGTGCCCCTAGGGGCATCCTGACTTGGGATGCCCTGATATGTGAAATCCCCAAGTTCGGCTGTGAAAACGTACCTTTCCCTGTCCCACAGCGCATGCGCGGGCTCTCATCCAATCAGCTCTGTTTGCACGCAGATGGGGAGCCTGAGCAGTAACCTTCCTGGCCGCCCGGCCTGTCTAAATGACTATCTGCGTGAGCGCGCCAGAAAAATGGGGGGATCTGTGGTTATCCAGGGGTCGTTTCACACAGTGGGGCATCCCGATTTAGGATGCCCAAGGGGGAAGGTCAATGGCCGGGTCTTATAGACTTCAGGGTCGGCCACTCAGGGTTTTGTTCCACTTTAATACCTTTAGATTTTCCTGCACAGTTATTCAAAGAAGAATTTCAGTCATTTTCAGTCAGTTTAGTTTATTTTGTATAGATTTTACACATTTGAGTCACCTGGGTGTGTTACCTCAGAGTGAGTTTCTATAGCAACATACCTGCAGCCTGGCTTGTTACAGCTGCTCCGCCCTAACAGCTGTAACGAGCAAGGCTGCAGCTGTGTTGCTATGGCAACTCACTCTGAGGTAAACTGAGAATGCACATTAAAACACATTTCTAATGCACTGGTGGTTGCCATATTCAAATGACTGTAGCTTAAAAAGTCCTACAGCAAAGAGCTTTATACTGTAGGAATCACGAGGCCGAGACCTGTACAATGGTGTATAGCATGTCTCTGAAATATTAAAAATGAAGGCACAGTCGCAGTTTAGAAATTGCCATTCAAATTTGTGGTGTCTAGAGTGGAGTTTCAATGAATGTCAATGGGAGGTGTGAGTTGCAAACAAAAGGTCATATTGTGAAATTTGTTCGGGCTATGGCTTAGCCTTGGACATTTTTAGCGACAGCAGGGATAGCTGAACGTTTTGATATAAGATTTGTGTAGGTGGGATTAAAAATGAGGGAGAGGTCGCAGTTTAGAAATCATGTCCTGATTTTTCATTTCACATTCAGTTCCCACTCTAGCTTTGAACATTCCTCCCATTCATTCCTATGGGAAAATTGCGCCAGAAAAACGCCAATATTTCGGAAACCGTTTGGCGAAACGTTCCACAAAATATAAGCACACCATTCGGGAACGATCCGCACGTTTTGGTATATTATGGTCTATGTAGTGTCAAAACTGTGGGAGGAGTTACAGTGCAAAAATGCTTGGAATAATAATAATATATCAGCAAGAACAACTAGACAAAAGTGCAATTTCCGGGGAAATTGCGCGAAGTGGTCTTGCCTCCGCCAGTTCTCTACAACTGGAGTGGGCAGAGTAACTGGGTGGAGCGGGCGGAGTAACTGGGTGGAGCGGGCGGAGTAACTGGGTGGAGTGGGTGGAGTAACTGGGTGAAGTGGGCGGAGTAACTGGGTGGAGTGGGCAGAGTAACTGGGTGGAGCGGGCGGAGTAACTGGGTGGAGCGGGCGGAGTAACTGGGTGGAGTAACTGGGTGAAGTGGGCGGAGTAACTGGGTGGAGTGGGCAGAGTAACTGGGCGGAGTAACTAGGCGGAGTAACTGGGCGGAGTAACTGGGTGGAGTAACTGGGTGGAGTAACTGGGTGGAGTAACTGGGTGGAGTAACTGGGTGGAGTATCTGGGTGGAGTGGGTGGAGTGGGTGGAGTGGGTGGAGTATCTGGGTGGAGTGACTTGAGTAACTGTTGTGTGGTTGGAGTCACTGGAGTAACTGTGGAAAGGTTTGACTGAGCAGAGTAACTATATGGAGTAGGCAGAGTAACTATGGATTGTTTTGAGTAAAGATAGTAAGCATTCTTCTTTTTTCTATTGTCAGATTATTTATAGACATGTTAGAAGCTATTGTGTGGCTATTTAATTATTTATCTTTTTTAATGCAAATTTCGCGATACTGCTCCTTTAAGGGGAGTTTCCTGAGACTTGGTGTGTGGGCGGAGCAGCTGTAACGAGCCAGGCTGCAGCTGTGTTGCTATGGAAACTCACTCTGAGGTAAACTGAGAATGCACATTAAAACACATTTCTAATGCACTGGTGGTTGCCATATTCAAATGACTGTAGCTTAGAAAGTATACAACCTACAGCAAAGAGCTTTATACTGTAAGAATCACAAGAGCTAGGCGAACAATGTGGTATATAACATGTCTCTGAAATATTAATGTCAGGAATGACTTGCCTTCTACCCGTGCCCGTGGTGTCCCTAGGCAACGAGTTCAGGTTTCTCCTGCCCAGCAGCCGCTTCTGCCTCGGATGCCGTCCCCAGCGGCGCGTGTGCCACCGAGTAAGTCCTCCCCCCTTGCCCATTGTCACTCAGCTTGTGCTTGCTGGCCTATACAGTCAGCTCATGTCTTCCGAGGGTGCAATACTCAGAATGGCCACCGGAGGCTGTTTAAGAGAACAAAGTCTAGAAGGTGCAGCTCTGAGCAGTCTGCCTGGGAAACTCAGCTGGAGCAATCAGCCCAGAGCTCACCAATCAGACTACAGGGCCAGTGCTCCAATCTGCTGTCAGATCCTAAATGCACCAATCCCAGCCACTGTCTCTCTGTCCAATCCTGCCGGTTTTCCCACTATAAAGGGATTTCCACTGCAGTGTGTCATTGCCTGTTATAGCGCCTAGTACCAAGCTTGTCTTGTGCATTGAAGCTCGATTGATTTCCAGTTGCCAACCTCTGCCTTGCTGACGCCTCTCGATCTGAAACCCTGTTGCCGACCTCTGCCTGAACCGACCAATCTTGATCTGATCTCCTGTTGCCGACCTCTGCTTTGATCCTTGACCACGATTTGTCCAACCCTATTGTACCGCTGCCATCTCAGAACTTCCGTTGCTGACCCTAAGCCTGTTTGGACTTCCGTTATACGCTCAGCGATCGGGCTGCTCGGCACCACTTCCAGCCGCGGGTTCTCCAGGCCTCTGAACAGTAAGACTCCAATCTTTGAGCCATTGAAGTCCTGGGGGCAACCGATCCCGGGCAGGCGTGCTCTGCGTCCCGGCAAGCGGGGGCTCCTAAAGGTGAAGCTGGCTGCGGAGATTGGGGGTTGAGGTCTTACTGAGAGGACTGGAGTTATCTAAGTGGATAGCTGTAGTACCCGGAGCGTGACATTATAACAGGCCACAACATGGATGACCTGGTGCAGGAGGTGCAAGCTTTGGCCACCGCCATCAACCAGCTGGCCCAGCGAGTAGCCACTCAGGAGAGTTTTGATTTTGAGCGACTTGAACAACAAGTGCATGGCATGGGTACCGCCATTAACTACTTGTCCCAACGTGTGGCTAATCAAGATCGCCAGCCGGCTGCACCACCTTCATCCTTACCTCTTGTCGAGCCGAAGGTTCCCCTTCCTGAAAAATTTAATGGGGACCGAAGAAGATTTTCCAACTTCAGGAACTCGTGTGAACTTTATTTCAGACTACGGCCCTACTCCTCGGGCACCGAATTGCAGAGGGTCGGTCTGGTTATCTCTCTGCTCCAGGGTGATCCACAGTCCTGGGCGTTTGGCTTAGCGCCCACTGATGAGGCCTTGCAAACTGTCTCAGCTTTTTTCTCCTCTATGGAGATTCTGTATTCAGACCCAGACAAAACTTCGACCGCCGATGCCAGGCTTCGAAGCCTGAAACAGGGGAAGCGTTCAGCAGAGGAATATAGTGCTGAATTCCGCCGCTGGGCGATTGAATCCCATTGGAATGATCCTGCTCTCTGTAGTCAGTATCGAATTGGTCTCTCAGAGAGTGTTAAGGATGTTCTAACGAATTTTCCCTACCCCAGAAGCCTGGATGAACTCATGCCTATGGCCATTAAAATTGACAGACGGCTACGGGAGAGACACATGGAGAAGAATCACTCTTACTTCCGGGAATCTTCCCACCGGGAGTCATCCACTGTAGGAGAGGTCTCATCTTCGCCCCCTGATGAGCCTATGCAGCTTGGTGCTACTCACCTTTCCCCTAATGAAAAGAGTAGACGTCGCACCTTAGGCCTATGCATGTACTGTGGGACTTCTGGTCACCTGGTTAGGACCTGCCCCAATAAAAAACCTTTGGCGGGATTGCAACGTCCTGACAAGACTGAGAAAGTTTGTCAGGACGGTCAGGTAACTTCCCTTCATAGGAATAAGATGTCGTTACCTGCTACTGTGGGTTGGGAGTTGTCCAGGAAATCCATCCCCGCTCTAGTCGATAGCGGAGCAGTGGGCAACTTTTTGGATAAATCCATAGTGACCGCCTTAGGCATTCCAATTATTCCCCTTGGGAAGCCCCTCCAGATTTTGGCTGTTAATAATACTCCTGTTCGTGGAGGAACTGTAACCTCCAAAACCCCTTTTATCAGCCTAGTTGTGGGACCCTCCCATTCTGAGAATCTTGAATTTTTTGTATTTGACTGCCCTGAAACCCCGGTTGTCTTAGGGTTCCCTTGGTTGAAGATGCACAACCCTACCCTTAATTGGAAAACTGGGGAATTGACAGGATGGGGCCCACACTGTGAAGAACACTGCTCTAGCATCACTGTTGGGACAACCCTGGTCTCAGAATTTGTTTGTCCGCCTGCCTCTCCATCCAGGAGGGGACCTCGTGTAGGTTCATTGAAGTCTGTCAGAACAATTCGGGGCGTTTGCCCTGTTGAGTCTGGTGAGGGTCCGGAGGCCCCTCGTGAAGGGGGGGGTAATGTCAGGAATGACTTGCCTTCTACCCGTGCCCGTGGTGTCCCTAGGCAACGAGTTCAGGTTTCTCCTGCCCAGCAGCCGCTTCTGCCTCGGATGCCGTCCCCAGCGGCGCGTGTGCCACCGAGTAAGTCCTCCCCCCTTGCCCATTGTCACTCAGCTTGTGCTTGCTGGCCTATACAGTCAGCTCATGTCTTCCGAGGGTGCAATACTCAGAATGGCCACCGGAGGCTGTTTAAGAGAACAAAGTCTAGAAGGTGCAGCTCTGAGCAGTCTGCCTGGGAAACTCAGCTGGAGCAATCAGCCCAGAGCTCACCAATCAGACTACAGGGCCAGTGCTCCAATCTGCTGTCAGATCCTAAATGCACCAATCCCAGCCACTGTCTCTCTGTCCAATCCTGCCGGTTTTCCCACTATAAAGGGATTTCCACTGCAGTGTGTCATTGCCTGTTATAGCGCCTAGTACCAAGCTTGTCTTGTGCATTGAAGCTCGATTGATTTCCAGTTGCCAACCTCTGCCTTGCTGACGCCTCTCGATCTGAAACCCTGTTGCCGACCTCTGCCTGAACCGACCAATCTTGATCTGATCTCCTGTTGCCGACCTCTGCTTTGATCCTTGACCACGATTTGTCCAACCCTATTGTACCGCTGCCATCTCAGAACTTCCGTTGCTGACCCTAAGCCTGTTTGGACTTCCGTTATACGCTCAGCGATCGGGCTGCTCGGCACCACTTCCAGCCGCGGGTTCTCCAGGCCTCTGAACAGTAAGACTCCAATCTTTGAGCCATTGAAGTCCTGGGGGCAACCGATCCCGGGCAGGCGTGCTCTGCGTCCCGGCAAGCGGGGGCTCCTAAAGGTGAAGCTGGCTGCGGAGATTGGGGGTTGAGGTCTTACTGAGAGGACTGGAGTTATCTAAGTGGATAGCTGTAGTACCCGGAGCGTGACAATTAAAAATGAAGGCACAGTCGCAGTTTAGAAATTGCCATTCAAATTTGTGGTGTCTAGAGTGGAGTTTCAATGAATGTCAATGGGAGGTGTGAGTTGCAAACAAAAGGTCATATTGTGAAATCTATTCGGGCTATGGCTTAGCCTTGGACATTTTTAGCGGCAGCAGGGATAGCTGAACGTTTGGATATAAGATTTGTGTAGGTGGGATTAAAAATGAGGGAGAGGTCACAGTTTAGAAATCATGTCCCGATTTTTCATTTCACACGCATCTCCCACTCTAGCTTTGAAAATACCTCCCATTCATTCCTATGGGAAAATTGCGCCAGGAAAACGCCAATATTTCGGAAACCGTTTGGCGAAACGTTCCACAAAATATAAGCACACCATTCGGGAACGATCCGCACGTTTTGGTATATTATGGTCTATGTAGTGTCAAAACTGTGGGAGGAGTTACAGTGCAAAAATGCTTGGAATAATAATAATAACTAGACAAAGTGCAATTTCCGGGGAAATTGCTTGAAGTGGTCTTGCCTCCGCCAGTTCTCTACAACTGGAGTGGGCAGAGTAACTGGGTGGAGTGGGTGGAGTAACTGGGTGGAGTGGGCGGAGTAACTGGGTGGAGTGGGCAGAGTAACTGGGTGGAGTGGGCAGAGTAACTGGGTGGAGTGGGCGGAGTAACTGTTGTGTGGGTGGAGTGAGCGGAGTAACTGGGTGGAGTGACTTGAGTAACTGTTGTGTGGTTGGAGTGGGCGGAGTAACTGGGTGGAGTGGGCGGAGTAACTGGGTGGAGTGGGCGGGGTGGAGTGGGTGGAGTGGTCGAGGTGGAGTGGGTGGAGTGGGCGGGGTGGAGTGGGTGGAGTGGGCGGGGTGGAGTGGGTGGAGTGGGCGGGGTGGAGTGGGCAGAGTAACTGGGTGGAGTGGGCAGAGTAACTGGGTGGAGTGGGCAGAGTAACTGGGTGGAGTGGGCAAAGTAACTGGGTGGAGTGGGCGGAGTAACTGGGTGGAGTGACTTGAGTAATTGTGTGGGTGGAGTGAGCGGAGTAACTGGGTGGAGTGACTTGAGTAACTGTTGTGTGGTTGGAGTGGGCGGAGTAACTGGGTGGAGTGACTTGAGTAACTGTTGTGTGGTTGGAGTGGGCGGAGTAACTGGGTGGAGTGGCTGGAGTAACTGGGTGGAGTGGCTGGAGTAACTGGGTGGAGTGGGCGAAGTAACTGGGTGGAGTGGGCGGAGTAACTGGGTGGAGTGGGCGGGGTAGCTGGGTGGAGTGGGCGGGGTAGCTGGGTGGAGTGGGCGGGGTAACTGGGTGGAGTGGGCGGGGTAACTGGGTGAAGTGGGCGGAGTAACTGGGTGGAATGGGCGGGGCAACTGGGTGGAATGGGCGGAGTAACTGGGTGGAGTGACTTGAGTAACTGGGTGGAGTGACGAGTAACTGTTGTGTGGTTGGAGTCACTGGAGTAACTGTGGAAAGGTTTGACTGAGCAGAGTAACTATATGGAGTAGGCAGAGTAACTGTATGGATTGTTTGGAGTGAGTAAAGATAGTAGGCATTCTTCTTTTTTCTATTGCCAGATTATTTATAGACATGTTAGAAGCTATTGTGTGGCTATTTAATTATTTATCTTTTTTTAATGCAAATTTCGCGATACTGCTCCTTTAAGGGGAGTTTCCTGAGACTTGGTGTGTGGGCGGAGCAGCTGTAACGAGCCAGGCTGCAGCTGTGTTGCTATGGAAACTCACTCTGAGGTAAACTGAGAATGCACATTAAAACACATTTCTAATGCACTGGTGGTTGCCATATTCAAATGACTGTAGCTTAAAAAGTATACATCCTACAGCAAATACTGTAGGAATCACGAGGCCGAGACCTGTACAATGGTGTATAGCATGTCTCTGAAATATTAAAAATGAAGGCACAGTCGCAGTTTAAAAATTGCCATTCAAATTTGTGGTGTCTAGAGTGGCGTTTCAATGAATGTCAATGGGAGGTGTGAGTTGCAAACAAAAGGTCATATTGTGAAATCTGTTCAGGCTATGGCTTAGCCTTGGACATTTTTAGCGGCAGCAGGGATAGCTGAACGTTTTGATATAAGATTTGTGTAGGTGGGATTAAAAATGAGGGAGAGGTCGCAGTTTAGAAATCATGTCCTGATTTTTCATTTCACACGCATCTCCCACTCTAGCTTTGAAAATACCTCCCATTCATTCCTATGGGAAAATTGCGCCAGGAAAACGCCAATATTTCGGAAACCGTTTGGCGAAACGTTCCACAAAATATAAGCACACCATTCGGGAACGAACCGCACATTTTGGTATATTATGGTCTATGTAGTGTCAAAACTGTGGGAGGAGTTACAGTGCAAAAATGCTTGGAATAATAATAATAACTAGACAAAGTGCAATTTCCGGGGAAATTGCGTGAAGTGGTCTTGCCTCCGCCAGTTCTCTACAACTGGAGCGGGCAGAGTAACTGGGTGGAGCGGGCGGAGTCACTGGGTGGAGTGGGTGGAGTAACTGGGTGAAGTGGGCGGAGTAACTGGGTGGAGTGGGCGGAGTAACTGGGTGGAGTGGGCGGAGAAACTGGGTGGAGTGGGCGGGGTAACTGGGTGGAGTGGGCGGAGTAACTGGGTGGAGTGGGCGGAGTAACTGGGTGGAGTGGGCGGAGTAACTGGGTGGAGTTGGCGGAGTAACTGGGTGGAGTGACTTGAGTAACTGTTGTGTGGTTGGAGTGGGCGGAGTAACTGGGTGGAGTGACTTGAGTAACTGTTGTGTGGGTGGAGTGGGCGGAGTAACTGTTGTGTGGGTGGAGTGAGCAGAGTAACTGGGTGGAGTGACTTGAGTAACTGTTGTGTGGTTGGAGTGGGCGGAGTAACTGGGTGGAGTGGCTTGAGTAACTGTTGTGTGGGTGGAGTGGGCGGAGTAACTGGGTGGAGTGGGCGGAGTAACTGGGTGGAGTGGGCGGAGTAACTGGGTGCAGTGGGTGGAGTAACTGGGTGGAGTGGGTGGAGTAACTGGGTGGAGTGGGCGGGGTAACTGGGTGGAGTGGGCGGAGTAACTGGGTGAAGTGGGCGGAGTAACTGGGTGGAGTGACTTGAGTAACTGTTGTGTGGTTGGAGTGGGCGGAGTAACTGGGTGGAGTGACTTGAGTAACTGTTGTGTGGGTGGAGTGGGCGGAGTAACTGGGTGGAGTGGCTGGAGTAACTGGGTGGAGTGGGCGGGGTAACTGGGTGGAGTGGGCGGAGTAACTGGGTGGAATGGGCGGAGTAACTGGGTGGAATGGGCAGAGTAACTGGGTGGAATGGGCAGAGTAACTGGGTGGAATGGGCAGAGTAACTGGGTGGAATGGGCAGAGTAACTGGGTGGAATGGGCAGAGTAACTGGGTGGAATGGGCGGAGTAACTGGGTGGAGTGGGCAGAGTGGGTGGAGTAACTGGGTGCAGTGGGCGGAGTAACTGAGTGGAGTGGGCGGAGTAACTGAGTGGAGTGGGCGGAGTAACTGAGTGGAGTGGGCGGAGTAACCGGGTGGAGTGGGCGGAGTATCTGGGTGGAGTGACTTGAGTAACTGTTGTGTGGTTGGAGTCACTGGAGTAACTGTGGAAAGGTTTGACTGAGCAGAGTAACTATATGGAGTAGGCAGAGTAACTATATGGATTGTTTTGAGTAAAGATAGAAAGCATTCTTCTTTTTTCTATCGCCAGATTATTTATAGACATGTTAGAAGCTATTGTGTGGCTATTTAAATATTTATCTTTTTTAATGCAAATTTCGCGATACTGCTCCTTTAAGGGGAGTTTCCTGAGACTGGGTGTG
The DNA here is from genome assembly GCA_027917425.1 of Gastrophryne carolinensis. Classification (NCBI taxonomy): domain Eukaryota; kingdom Metazoa; phylum Chordata; class Amphibia; order Anura; family Microhylidae; genus Gastrophryne; species Gastrophryne carolinensis. Next base: position 299,636,443 of record CM051234.1, on the reverse strand, counting down.
TGGGCGGAGCAGCTGTAACGAGCCAGGCTGCAGCTGTGTTGCTATGGAAACTCACTCTGAGGTAAACTGAGAATGCACATTAAAACACATTTCTAATGCACTGGTGGTTGCCATATTCAAATGACTGTAGCTTAAAAAGTATACATCCTACAGCAAAGAGCTTTATACTGTAAAAATCACAAGAAGAAGACCTATAATGTGGTGTATAACATGTCTCTGAAATATTAAAAATGAAGGCACAGTCGCAGTTTAGAAATTGCCATTCAAATTTGTGGTGTCTAGAATGGAGTTTCAATGAATGTCAATGGGAGGTGTGAGTTGCAAACAAAAGGTCATATTGTGAAATCTGTTCGGGGTATGGCTTAGCCTTGGACATTTTTAGCGGCAGCAGGGATAGCTGAACGTTTTGATATAAGATTTGTGTAGGTGGGATTAAAAATGAGGGAGAGGTCGCAGTTTAGAAATCATGTCCTGATTTTTGACTCCACACTCAGTTCCCACTCTAGCTTTCGAACATTCCTCCCATTCATTCCTATGGGAAAATTGCGCCAGAAAAACGCCAATATTTCGGAAACCGTTTGGCGAAACGTTCCACAAAATATAAGCACACCATTCGGGAACGATCCGCACGTTTTGGTATATTATGGTCTATGTAGTGTCAAAACTGTGGGAGGAGTTACAGTGCAAAAATGCTTGGAATAATAATAAAAATAATATATCAGCAAGAACAATAAGTGATCTTGCCAAGCAAGACCACTTAATAATATATCAGCAAGAACAATAAGTGATCTTGCCAAGCAAGACCACTTAACTAGACAAAGTGCAATTTCCGGGGAAATTGCGTGAAGTGGTCTTGCCTCCGCCAGTTCTCTACAACTGGAGCGGGCAGAGTAACTGGGTCGAGCGGGCGGAGTAACTGGGTGGAGTGGGTGGAGTGGGTGGAGTAACTGGGTGGAGTGGGCGGAGTAACTGGGTGGAGTGGGCGGAGTAACTGGGTGGAGTGGGCGGAGTAACTGGGTGGAGTGGGCGGGGTAACTGGGTGGAGTGGGTGGAGTAACTGGGTGGAGTGGGCAGAGTAACTGGGTCGAGCGGGCGGAGTAACTGGGTGGAGTGGGTGGAGTGGGTGGAGTAACTGGGTGGAGTGGGCGGAGTAACTGGGTGGAGTGGGCGGAGTAACTGGGTGGAGTGGGCGGGGTAACTGGGTGGAGTGGGTGGAGTAACTGGGTGGAGTGGGCAGAGTAACTGGGTGAAGTGGGCGGAGTAACTGTTGTGTGGGTGGAGTGAGTGGAGTAACTGGGTGGAGTGACTTGAGTAACTGTTGTGTGGTTGGAGTGGGCGGAGTAACTGGGTGGAGTGACTTGAGTAACTGTTGTGTGGGTGGAGTGGGCGGAGTAACTGGGTGGTGTGGCTAGAGTAACTGGGTGGAGTGGGCGTAGTAACTGGGTGGAGTGGGCGGAGTAACTGGGTGGAGTGGGCGGAGTAATTGGGTGGAGTGGGTGGGGTAACTGGATGGAGTGGGCGGAGCATCTGGTGGAGTGGGCGGAGTAACTGGGTGAAGTGGGCGGAGTAACTGGGTGGAATGGGCAGAGTAACTGGGTGGAGTGGGCGGAGTATCTGGGTGGAGTGACTTGAGTAACTGTTGTGTGGTTGGAGTCGCTGGAGTAACTGTGGAAAGGTTTGACTGAGCAGAGTAACTCTATGGAGTAGGCAGAGTAACTGTATGGATTGTTTTGAGTAAAGATAGTAAGCATTCTTCTTTTTTCTATTGCCAGATTATTTATAGACATGTTAGAAGCTATTGTGTGGCTATTTAATTATTTATCTTTTTTAATGCCAATTTCGCGATACTGCTCCTTTAAGGGGAGTTTCCTGAGACTGGGTGTGTGGGCGGAGCAGCTGTAACGAGCCAGGCTGCAGCTGTGTTGCTATGGAAACTCACTCTGAGGTAAACTGAGAATGCACATTAAAACACATTTCTAATGCACTGGTGGTTGCCATATTCAAATGACTGTAGCTTAAAAAGTATACATCCTACAGCAAAGAGCTTTATACTGTAAGAATCACAAGAGCCAGGCCTACAATGTGGTGTATAGCATGTCTCAGAAATATTAAAAATGAAGGCACAGTCGCAGTTTAGAAATTGCCATTCAAATTTGTGGTGTCTAGAGTGGAGTTTCAATGAATGTCAATGGGAGGTGTGAGTTGCAAACAAAAGGTCATATTGTGAAATCTGTTCGGGCTATGGCTTAGCCTTGGACATTTTTAGCGGCAGCAGGGATAGCTGAACGTTTTGATATAAGATTTGTGTAGGTGGGATTAAAAATGAGGGAGAGGTCGCAGTTTAGAAATCATGTCCTGATTTTTCATTTCACACGCATCTCCCACTCTAGCTTTGAAAATACCTCCCATTCATTCCTATGGGAAAATTGCGCCAGGAAAACGCCAATATTTCGGAAACCGTTTGGCGAAACGTTCCACAAAATATAAGCACACCATTCGGGAACGATCCGCACGTTTTGGTATATTATGGTCTATGTAGTGTCAAAACTGTGGGAGGAGTTACAGTGCAAAAATGCTTGGAATAATAATAATAACTAGACAAAGTGCAATTTCCGGGGAAATTGCTTGAAGTGGTCTTGCCTCCGCCAGTTCTCTACAACTGGAGTGGGCAGAGTAACTGGGTGGAGTGGGTGGAGTAACTGGGTGGAGTGGGCGGAGTAACTGGGTGGAGTGGGCAGAGTAACTGGGTGAAGTGGGCAGAGTAACTGGGTGGAGTGGGCGGAGTAACTGTTGTGTGGGTGGAGTGAGCGGAGTAACTGGGTGGAGTGACTTGAGTAACTGTTGTGTGGTTGGAGTGGGCGGAGTAACTGGGTGGAGTGGGCGGAGTAACTGGGTGGAGTGGGCGGGGTGGAGTGGGTGGAGTGGTCGAGGTGGAGTGGGTGGAGTGGGCGGGGTGGAGTGGGTGGAGTGGGCGGGGTGGAGTGGGCAGAGTAACTGGGTGGAGTGGGCAGAGTAACTGGGTGGAGTGGGCAGAGTAACTGGGTGGAGTGGGCAAAGTAACTGGGTGGAGTGGGCGGAGTAACTGGGTGGAGTGACTTGAGTAATTGTGTGGGTGGAGTGAGCGGAGTAACTGGGTGGAGTGACTTGAGTAACTGTTGTGTGGTTGGAGTGGGCGGAGTAACTGGGTGGAGTGACTTGAGTAACTGTTGTGTGGTTGGAGTGGGCGGAGTAACTGGGTGGAGTGGCTGGAGTAACTGGGTGGAGTGGCTGGAGTAACTGGGTGGAGTGGGCGAAGTAACTGGGTGGAGTGGGCGGAGTAACTGGGTGGAGTGGGCGGGGTAGCTGGGTGGAGTGGGCGGGGTAGCTGGGTGGAGTGGGCGGGGTAACTGGGTGGAGTGGGCGGGGTAACTGGGTGAAGTGGGCGGAGTAACTGGGTGGAATGGGCGGGGCAACTGGGTGGAATGGGCGGAGTAACTGGGTGGAGTGACTTGAGTAACTGGGTGGAGTGACGAGTAACTGTTGTGTGGTTGGAGTCACTGGAGTAACTGTGGAAAGGTTTGACTGAGCAGAGTAACTATATGGAGTAGGCAGAGTAACTGTATGGATTGTTTGGAGTGAGTAAAGATAGTAGGCATTCTTCTTTTTTCTATTGCCAGATTATTTATAGACATGTTAGAAGCTATTGTGTGGCTATTTAATTATTTATCTTTTTTTAATGCAAATTTCGCGATACTGCTCCTTTAAGGGGAGTTTCCTGAGACTTGGTGTGTGGGCGGAGCAGCTGTAACGAGCCAGGCTGCAGCTGTGTTGCTATGGAAACTCACTCTGAGGTAAACTGAGAATGCACATTAAAACACATTTCTAATGCACTGGTGGTTGCCATATTCAAATGACTGTAGCTTAAAAAGTATACATCCTACAGCAAATACTGTAGGAATCACGAGGCCGAGACCTGTACAATGGTGTATAGCATGTCTCTGAAATATTAAAAATGAAGGCACAGTCGCAGTTTAAAAATTGCCATTCAAATTTGTGGTGTCTAGAGTGGCGTTTCAATGAATGTCAATGGGAGGTGTGAGTTGCAAACAAAAGGTCATATTGTGAAATCTGTTCAGGCTATGGCTTAGCCTTGGACATTTTTAGCGGCAGCAGGGATAGCTGAACGTTTTGATATAAGATTTGTGTAGGTGGGATTAAAAATGAGGGAGAGGTCGCAGTTTAGAAATCATGTCCTGATTTTTCATTTCACACGCATCTCCCACTCTAGCTTTGAAAATACCTCCCATTCATTCCTATGGGAAAATTGCGCCAGGAAAACGCCAATATTTCGGAAACCGTTTGGCGAAACGTTCCACAAAATATAAGCACACCATTCGGGAACGAACCGCACATTTTGGTATATTATGGTCTATGTAGTGTCAAAACTGTGGGAGGAGTTACAGTGCAAAAATGCTTGGAATAATAATAATAATAATATATCAGCAAGAACAATAAGTGATCTTGCCAAGCAAGACCACTTAACTAGACAAAGTGCAATTTCCGGGGAAATTGCGTGAAGTGGTCTTGCCTCCGCCAGTTCTCTACAACTGGAGCGGGCAGAGTAACTGGGTCGAGCGGGCGGAGTAACTGGGTGGAGTGGGTGGAGTGGGTGGAGTAACTGGGTGGAGTGGGCGGAGTAACTGGGTGGAGTGGGCGGAGTAACTGGGTGGAGTGGGCGGAGTAACTGGGTGGAGTGGGCGGGGTAACTGGGTGGAGTGGGTGGAGTAACTGGGTGGAGCGGGCAGAGTAACTGGGTCGAGCGGGCGGAGTAACTGGGTGGAGTGGGTGGAGTGGGTGGAGTAACTGGGTGGAGTGGGCGGAGTAACTGGGTGGAGTGGGCGGAGTAACTGGGTGGAGTGGGCGGGGTAACTGGGTGGAGTGGGTGGAGTAACTGGGTGGAGTGGGCAGAGTAACTGGGTGAAGTGGGCGGAGTAACTGTTGTGTGGGTGGAGTGAGTGGAGTAACTGGGTGGAGTGACTTGAGTAACTGTTGTGTGGTTGGAGTGGGCGGAGTAACTGGGTGGAGTGACTTGAGTAACTGTTGTGTGGGTGGAGTGGGCGGAGTAACTGGGTGGTGTGGCTAGAGTAACTGGGTGGAGTGGGCGTAGTAACTGGGTGGAGTGGGCGGAGTAACTGGGTGGAGTGGGCGGAGTAATTGGGTGGAGTGGGTGGGGTAACTGGATGGAGTGGGCGGAGCATCTGGTGGAGTGGGCGGAGTAACTGGGTGAAGTGGGCGGAGTAACTGGGTGGAATGGGCAGAGTAACTGGGTGGAGTGGGCGGAGTATCTGGGTGGAGTGACTTGAGTAACTGTTGTGTGGTTGGAGTCGCTGGAGTAACTGTGGAAAGGTTTGACTGAGCAGAGTAACTCTATGGAGTAGGCAGAGTAACTGTATGGATTGTTTTGAGTAAAGATAGTAAGCATTCTTCTTTTTTCTATTGCCAGATTATTTATAGACATGTTAGAAGCTATTGTGTGGCTATTTAATTATTTATCTTTTTTAATGCCAATTTCGCGATACTGCTCCTTTAAGGGGAGTTTCCTGAGACTGGGTGTGTGGGCGGAGCAGCTGTAACGAGCCAGGCTGCAGCTGTGTTGCTATGGAAACTCACTCTGAGGTAAACTGAGAATGCACATTAAAACACATTTCTAATGCACTGGTGGTTGCCATATTCAAATGACTGTAGCTTAAAAAGTATACATCCTACAGCAAAGAGCTTTATACTGTAAGAATCACAAGAGCCAGGCCTACAATGTGGTGTATAGCATGTCTCAGAAATATTAAAAATGAAGGCACAGTCGCAGTTTAGAAATTGCCATTCAAATTTGTGGTGTCTAGAGTGGAGTTTCAATGAATGTCAATGGGAGGTGTGAGTTGCAAACAAAAGGTCATATTGTGAAATCTGTTCGGGCTATGGCTTAGCCTTGGACATTTTTAGCGGCAGCAGGGATAGCTGAACGTTTTGATATAAGATTTGTGTAGGTGGGATTAAAAATGAGGGAGAGGTCGCAGTTTAGAAATCATGTCCTGATTTTTCATTTCACACGCATCTCCCACTCTAGCTTTGAAAATACCTCCCATTCATTCCTATGGGAAAATTGCGCCAGGAAAACGCCAATATTTCGGAAACCGTTTGGCGAAACGTTCCACAAAATATAAGCACACCATTCGGGAACGATCCGCACGTTTTGGTATATTATGGTCTATGTAGTGTCAAAACTGTGGGAGGAGTTACAGTGCAAAAATGCTTGGAATAATAATAATATATCAGCGAGAACAATAAGTGATCTTGCCAAGCAAGACCACTTAACTAGACAAAAGTGCAATTTCCGGGGAAATTGCGTGAAGTGGTCTTGCCTCCGCCCGTTCTCTACAACTGGAGTGGGCAGAGTAACTGGGTGGAGCGGGCGGAGTAACTGGGTGGAGTGGGTGGAGTAACTGGGTGGAGTAACTGGGTGAAGTGGGCGGAGAAACTGGGTGGAGTGGGCAGAGTAACTGGGTGGAGCGGGCGGAGTAACTGGGTGGAGTAACTGGGTGGAGTAACTGGGTGGAGTAACTGGGTGGAGTAACTGGGTGAAGTGAGCGGAGTAACTGGGTGGAGTGGGCAGAGTAACTGGGTGGAGCGGGTGGAGTAACTGGGTGGAGTAACTGGGTGGAGTAACTGGGTGGAGTAACTGGGTGGAGTGGGTGGAGTATCTGGGTGGAGTGACTTGAGTAACTGTTGTGTGGTTGGAGTCACTGGAGTAACTGTGGAAAGGTTTGACTGAGCAGAGTAACTATATGGAGTAGGCAGAGTAACTGTATGGATTGTTTTGAGTAAAGATAGTAAGCATTCTTCTTTTTTCTATTGTCAGATTATTTATAGACATGTTAGAAGCTATTGTGTGGCTATTTAATTATTTATCTTTTTTAATGCAAATTTCGCGATACTGCTCCTTTAAGGGGAGTTTCCTGAGACTTGGTGTGTGGGCGGAGCAGCTGTAACGAGCCAGGCTGCAGCTGTGTTGCTATGGAAACTCACTCTGAGGTAAACTGAGAATGCACATTAAAACACATTTCTAATGCACTGGTGGTTGCCATATTCAAATGACTGTAGCTTAAAAAGTATACATCCTACAGCAAAGAGCTTTATACTGTAAGAATCACAAGAGCTAGGCGAACAATGTGGTGTATAACATGTCTCTGAAATATTAAAAATGAAGGCACAGTCGCAGTTTAGAAATTGCCATTCAAATTTGTGGTGTCTAGAGTGGAGTTTCAATGAATGTCAATGGGAGGTGTGAGTTGCAAACAAAAGGTCATATTGTGAAATCTGTTCAGGCTATGGCTTAGCCTTGGACATTTTTAGCGGCAGCATGGATAGCTGAACGTTTTGATATAAGATTTGTGTAGGTGGGATTAAAAATGAGGGAGAGGTCGCAGTTTAGAAATCATGTCCTGATTTTTCATTTCACACGCATCTCCCACTCTAGCTTTGAAAATACCTCCCATTCATTCCTATGGGAAAATTGCGCCAGGAAAACGCCAATATTTCGGAAACCGTTTGGCGAAACGTTCCACAAAATATAAGCACACCATTCGGGAACGATCCGCACGTTTTGGTATATTATGGTCTATGTAGTGTCAAAACTGTGGGAGGAGTTACAGTGCAAAAATGCTTGGAATAATAATAATATATCAGCAAGAACAATAAGTGATCTTGCCAAGCAAGACCACTTAACTAGACAAAGTGCAATTTCCGGGGAAATTGCGTGAAGTGGTCTTGCCTCCGCCAGTTCTCTACAACTGGAGCGGGCAGAGTAACTGGGTGGAGTGGGCGGAGTAACTGGGTGGAGTGGGCGGAGTAACTGGGTGGAGTGGGCGGGGTAACTGGGTGGAGTGGGCGGAGTAACTGAGTGGAGTGGGCGGAGTAACTGTTGTGTGGGTGGAGTGAGCGGAGTAACTGGGTGGAGTGACTTGAGTAACTGTTGTGTGGTTGGAGTGGGCGGAGTAACTGGGTGGAGTGACTTGAGTAACTGTTGTGTGGGTGGAGTGGGCGGAGTAACTGGGTGGAGTGGCTGGAGTAACTGGGTGGAGTGGCTGGAGTAACTGGGTGGAGTGGGCGGAGTAACTGGGTGGAGTGGGCGGAGTAACTGGGTGGAGTGGGCGGGGTAACTGGGTGGAGTGGGCGGGGTAACTGGGTGGAGTGGGCGGGGTAACTGGGTGGAGTGGGCGGGGTAACTGGGTGGAGTGGGCGGAGTAACTGGGTGGAGTGGGCGGAGTAACTGGGTGGAGTGGGCAGAGTGGGCGGAGTAACTGGGTGCAGTGGGCGGAGTAACTGGGTAGAGTGGGCAGAGTGGGTGGAGTAACTGGGTGCAGTGGGCGGAGTAACTGAGTGGAGTGGGCGGAGTAACTGGGTGGAGTGGGCGGGGTATCTGGGTGGAGTGACTTGAGTAACTGGGTGGAGTGCCTGAGTAACTTGTGTGGTTGGAGTCACTGGAGTAACTGTGGAAAGGTTTGACTGAGCAGAGTAACTATATGGAGTAGGCAGAGTAACTGTATGGATTGTTTTGAGTAAAGATAGTAAGCATTCTTCTTTTTTCTATTGCCAGATTATTTATAGACATGTTAGAAGCTATTGTGTGGCTATTTAATTATTTATCTTTTTTAATGCAAATTTCGCGATACTGCTCCTTTAAGGGGAGTTTCCTGAGACTTGGTGTGTGGGCGGAGCAGCTGTAACGAGCCAGGCTGCAGCTGTGTTGCTATGGAAACTCACTCTGAGGTAAACTGAGAATGCACATTAAAACACATTTCTAATTCACTGGTGGTTGCCATATTCAAATGACTGTAGCTTAAAAAGTATACATCCTACAGCAAAGAGCTTTATACTGTAAGAATCACAAGAGCTAGGCGAACAGTGTGGTGTATAACATGTCTCTGAAATATTACAAATGAAGGCACAGTCGCAGTTTAGAAATTGCCATTCAAATTTGTGGTGTCTAGAGTGGAGTTTCAATGAATGTCAATGGGAGGTGTGAGTTGCAAACAAAAGGTCATATTGTGAAATCTGTTCGGGCTATGGCTTAGCCTTGGACATTTTTAGCGGCAGCAGGGATAGCTGAACGTTTTGATATAAGATTTGTGTAGGTGGGATTAAAAATGAGGGAGAGGTCGCAGTTTAGAAATCATGTCCTGATTTTTCATTTCACACGCATCTCCCACTCTAGCTTTGAAAATACCTCCCATTCATTCCTATGGGAAAATTGTGCCAGGAAAACGCCAATATTTCGGAAACCGTTTGGCGAAACGTTCCACAAAATATAAGCACACCATTCGGGAACGATCCGCACGTTTTGGTATATTATGGTCTATGTAGTGTCAAAATTGTGGGAGGAGTTACAGTGCAAAAATGCTTGGAATAATAATAATATATCAGCAAGAACAATAAGTGATCTTGCCAAGCAAGACCACTTAACTAGACAAAGTGCAATTTCCGGGGAAATTGCGTGAAGTGGTCTTGCCTCCGCCAGTTCTCTACAACTGGAGTGGGCAGAGTAACTGGGTGGAGTGGGTGGAGTAACTGGGTGGAGTGGGTGGAGTAACTGGGTGGAGTGGGCAGAGTAACTGGGTGGAGTGGGCGGAGTAACTGTTGTGTGGGTGGAGTGAGCGGAGTAACTGGGTGGAGTGACTTGAGTAACTGTTGTGTGGTTGGAGTGGGCGGAGTAACTGGGTGGAGTGGGCGGAGTAACTGGGTGGAGTGGGCGGAGTAACTGGGTGGAGTGGGTGGAGTGGTCGAGGTGGAGTGGGTGGAGTGGGCGGGGTGGAGTGGGTGGAGTGGGCGGGGTGGAGTGGGCAGAGTAACTGGGTGGAGTGGGCAGAGTAACTGGGTGGAGTGGGCAGAGTAACTGGGTGGAGTGGGCAAAGTAACTGGGTGGAGTGGGCGGAGTAACTGGGTGGAGTGACTTGAGTAATTGTGTGGGTGGAGTGAGCGGAGTAACTGGGTGGAGTGACTTGAGTAACTGTTGTGTGGTTGGAGTGGGCGGAGTAACTGGGTGGAGTGGCTGGAGTAACTGGGTGGAGTGGCTGGAGTAACTGGGTGGAGTGGGCGAAGTAACTGGGTGGAGTGGGCGGAGTAACTGGGTGGAGTGGGCGGGGTAGCTGGGTGGAGTGGGCGGGGTAACTGGGTGGAGTGGGCGGGGTAACTGGGTGGAGTGGGCGGGGTAACTGGGTGGAGTGGGCGGAGTAACTGGGTGGAATGGGCGGGGCAACTGGGTGGAATGGGCGGAGTAACTGGGTGGAGTGACTTGAGTAACTGGGTGGAGTGACGAGTAACTGTTGTGTGGTTGGAGTCACTGGAGTAACTGTGGAAAGGTTTGACTGAGCAGAGTAACTATATGGAGTAGGCAGAGTAACTGTATGGATTGTTTGGAGTGAGTAAAGATAGTAGGCATTCTTCTTTTTTCTATTGCCAGATTATTTATAGACATGTTAGAAGCTATTGTGTGGCTATTTAATTATTTATCTTTTTTTAATGCAAATTTCGCGATACTGCTCCTTTAAGGGGAGTTTCCTGAGACTTGGTGTGTGGGCGGAGCAGCTGTAACGAGCCAGGCTGCAGCTGTGTTGCTATGGAAACTCACTCTGAGGTAAACTGAGAATGCACATTAAAACACATTTCTAATGCACTGGTGGTTGCCATATTCAAATGACTGTAGCTTAAAAAGTATACATCCTACAGCAAATACTGTAGGAATCACGAGGCCGAGACCTGTACAATGGTGTATAGCATGTCTCTGAAATATTAAAAATGAAGGCACAGTCGCAGTTTAAAAATTGCCATTCAAATTTGTGGTGTCTAGAGTGGCGTTTCAATGAATGTCAATGGGAGGTGTGAGTTGCAAACAAAAGGTCATATTGTGAAATCTGTTCAGGCTATGGCTTAGCCTTGGACATTTTTAGCGGCAGCAGGGATAGCTGAACGTTTTGATATAAGATTTGTGTAGGTGGGATTAAAAATGAGGGAGAGGTCGCAGTTTAGAAATCATGTCCTGATTTTTCATTTCACACGCATCTCCCACTCTAGCTTTGAAAATACCTCCCATTCATTCCTATGGGAAAATTGCGCCAGGAAAACGCCAATATTTCGGAAACCGTTTGGCGAAACGTTCCACAAAATATAAGCACACCATTCGGGAACGAACCGCACATTTTGGTATATTATGGTCTATGTAGTGTCAAAACTGTGGGAGGAGTTACAGTGCAAAAATGCTTGGAATAATAATAATAATAATATATCAGCAAGAACAATAAGTGATCTTGCCAAGCAAGACCACTTAACTAGACAAAGTGCAATTTCCGGGGAAATTGCGTGAAGTGGTCTTGCCTCTGCCAGTTCTCTACAACTGGAGCGGGCAGAGTAACTGGGTCGAGCGGGCGGAGTAACTGGGTGGAGTGGGTGGAGTGGGTGGAGTAACTGGGTGGAGTGGGCGGAGTAACTGGGTGGAGTGGGCGGAGTAACTGGGTGGAGTGGGCGGGGTAACTGGGTGGAGTGGGCGGAGTAACTGGGTGGAGTGGGCAGAGTAACTGGGTCGAGCGGGCGGAGTAACTGGGTGGAGTGGGTGGAGTGGGTGGAGTAACTGGGTGGAGTGGGCGGAGTAACTGGGTGGAGTGGGCGGAGTAACTGGGTGGAGTGGGCGGGGTAACTGGGTGGAGTGGGTGGAGTAACTGGGTGGAGTGGGCAGAGTAACTGGGTGAAGTGGGAGGAGTAACTGTTGTGTGGGTGGAGTGAGTGGAGTAACTGGGTGGAGTGACTTGAGTAACTGTTGTGTGGTTGGAGTGGGCGGAGTAACTGGGTGGAGTGACTTGAGTAACTGTTGTGTGGGTGGAGTGGGCGGAGTAACTGGGTGGTGTGGCTAGAGTAACTGGGTGGAGTGGGCGTAGTAACTGGGTGGAGTGGGCGGAGTAACTGGGTGGAGTGGGCGGAGTAATTGGGTGGAGTGGGTGGGGTAACTGGATGGAGTGGGCGGAGCATCTGGTGGAGTGGGCGGAGTAACTGGGTGAAGTGGGCGGAGTAACTGGGTGGAATGGGCAGAGTAACTGGGTGGAGTGGGCGGAGTATCTGGGTGGAGTGACTTGAGTAACTGTTGTGTGGTTGGAGTCGCTGGAGTAACTGTGGAAAGGTTTGACTGAGCAGAGTAACTCTATGGAGTAGGCAGAGTAACTGTATGGATTGTTTTGAGTAAAGATAGTAAGCATTCTTCTTTTTTCTATTGCCAGATTATTTATAGACATGTTAGAAGCTATTGTGTGGCTATTTAATTATTTATCTTTTTTAATGCCAATTTCGCGATACTGCTCCTTTAAGGGGAGTTTCCTGAGACTGGGTGTGTGGGCGGAGCAGCTGTAACGAGCCAGGCTGCAGCTGTGTTGCTATGGAAACTCACTCTGAGGTAAACTGAGAATGCACATTAAAACACATTTCTAATGCACTGGTGGTTGCCATATTCAAATGACTGTAGCTTAAAAAGTATACATCCTACAGCAAAGAGCTTTATACTGTAAGAATCACAAGAGCCAGGCCTACAATGTGGTGTATAGCATGTCTCGGAAATATTAAAAATGAAGGCACAGTCGCAGTTTAGAAATTGCCATTCAAATTTGTGGTGTCTAGAGTGGAGTTTCAATGAATGTCAATGGGAGGTGTGAGTTGCAAACAAAAGGTCATATTGTGAAATCTGTTCGGGCTATGGCTTAGCCTTGGACATTTTTAGCGGCAGCAGGGATAGCTGAACGTTTTGATATAAGATTTGTGTAGGTGGGATTAAAAATGAGGGAGAGGTCGCAGTTTAGAAATCATGTCCTGATTTTTCATTTCACACGCATCTCCCACTCTAGCTTTGAAAATACCTCCCATTCATTCCTATGGGAAAATTGCGCCAGGAAAACGCCAATATTTCGGAAACCGTTTGGCGAAACGTTCCACAAAATATAAGCACACCATTCGGGAACGATCCGCACGTTTTGGTATATTATGGTCTATGTAGTGTCAAAACTGTGGGAGGAGTTACAGTGCAAAAATGCTTGGAATAATAATAATATATCAGCGAGAACAATAAGTGATCTTGCCAAGCAAGACCACTTAACTAGACAAAAGTGCAATTTCCGGGGAAATTGCGTGAAGTGGTCTTGCCTCCGCCCGTTCTCTACAACTGGAGTGGGCAGAGTAACTGGGTGGAGCGGGCGGAGTAACTGGGTGGAGTGGGTGGAGTAACTGGGTGGAGTAACTGGGTGAAGTGGGCGGAGTAACTGGGTGGAGTGGGCAGAGTAACTGGGTGGAGCGGGCGGAGTAACTGGGTGGAGTAACTGGGTGGAGTAACTGGGTGGAGTAACTGGGTGGAGTAACTGGGTGGAGTAACTGGGTGGAGTAACTGGGTGGAGTAACTGGGTGGAGTAACTGGGTGAAGTGAGCGGAGTAACTGGGTGGAGTGGGCAGAGTAACTGGGTGGAGTAACTGGGTGGAGTAACTGGGTGGAGTATCTGGGTGGAGTGGGTGGAGTATCTGGGTGGAGTGACTTGAGTAACTGTTGTGTGGTTGGAGTCACTGGAGTAACTGTGGAAAGGTTTGACTGAGCAGAGTAACTATATGGAGTAGGCAGAGTAACTGTATGGATTGTTTTGAGTAAAGATAGTAAGCATTCTTCTTTTTTCTATTGTCAGATTATTTATAGACATGTTAGAAGCTATTGTGTGGCTATTTAATTATTTATCTTTTTTAATGCAAATTTCGCGATACTGCTCCTTTAAGGGGAGTTTCCTGAGACTTGGTGTGTGGGCGGAGCAGCTGTAACGAGCCAGGCTGCAGCTGTGTTGCTATGGAAACTCACTCTGAGGTAAACTGAGAATGCACATTAAAACACATTTCTAATGCACTGGTGGTTGCCATATTCAAATGACTGTAGCTTAAAAAGTATACATCCTACAGCAAAGAGCTTTATACTGTAAGAATCACAAGAGCTAGGCGAACAATGTGGTGTATAACATGTCTCTGAAATATTAAAAATGAAGGCACAGTCGCAGTTTAGAAATTGCCATTCAAATTTGTGGTGTCTAGAGTGGAGTTTCAATGAATGTCAATGGGAGGTGTGAGTTGCAAACAAAAGGTCATATTGTGAAATCTGTTCGGGCTATGGCTTAGCCTTGGACATTTTTAGCGGCAGCAGGGATAGCTGAACGTTTTGATATAAGATTTGTGTAGGTGGGATTAAAAATGAGGGAGAGGTCGCAGTTTAGAAATCATGTCCTGATTTTTCATTTCACACGCATCTCCCACTCTAGCTTTGAAAATACCTCCCATTCATTCCTATGGGAAAATTGCGCCAGGAAAACGCCAATATTTCGGAAACCGTTTGGCGAAACGTTCCACAAAATATAAGCACACCATTCGGGAACGATCCGCACGTTTTGGTATATTATGGTCTATGTAGTGTCAAAACTGTGGGAGGAGTTACAGTGCAAAAATGCTTGGAATAATAATAATATATCAGCGAGAACAATAAGTGATCTTGCCAAGCAAGACCACTTAACTAGACAAAAGTGCAATTTCCGGGGAAATTGCGTGAAGTGGTCTTGCCTCCGCCCGTTCTCTACAACTGGAGTGGGCAGAGTAACTGGGTGGAGTGGGTGGAGTAACTGGGTGGAGTAACTGGGTGAAGTGGGCGGAGTAACTGGGTGGAGTGGGCAGAGTAACTGGGTGGAGCGGGCGGAGTAACTGGGTGGAGTAACTGGGTGGAGTAACTGGGTGGAGTAACTGGGTGAAGTGAGCGGAGTAACTGGGTGGAGTGGGCAGAGTAACTGGGTGGAGTAACTGGGCGGAGTAACTGGGTGGAGTATCTGGGTGGAGTGGGTGGAGTATCTGGGTGGAGTGGGTGGAGTATCTGGGTGGAGTGACTTGAGTAACTGTTGTGTGGTTGGAGTCACTGGAGTAACTGTGGAAAGGTTTGACTGAGCAGAGTAACTATATGGAGTAGGCAGAGTAACTGTATGGATTGTTTTGAGTAAAGATAGTAAGCATTCTTCTTTTTTCTATTGTCAGATTATTTATAGACATGTTAGAAGCTATTGTGTGGCTATTTAATTATTTATCTTTTTTAATGCAAATTTCGCGATACTGCTCCTTTAAGGGGAGTTTCCTGAGACTTGGTGTGTGGGCGGAGCAGCTGTAACGAGCCAGGCTGCAGCTGTGTTGCTATGGAAACTCACTCTGAGGTAAACTGAGAATGCACATTAAAACACATTTCTAATGCACTGGTGGTTGCCATATTCAAATGACTGTAGCTTAAAAAGTATACATCCTACAGCAAAGAGCTTTATACTGTAAGAATCACAAGACATGTTATGTGGTGTATAACATGTCTCTGAAATATTAAAAATGAAGGCACAGTCGCAGTTTAGAAATTGCCATTCAAATTTGTGGTGTCTAGAGTGGAGTTTCAATGAATGTCAATGGGAGGTGTGAGTTGCAAACAAAAGGTCATATTGTGAAATCTGTTCAGGCTATGGCTTAGCCTTGGACATTTTTAGCGGCAGCAGGGATAGCTGAACGTTTTGATATAAGATTTGTGTAGGTGGGATTAAAAATGAGGGAGAGGTCGCAGTTTAGAAATCATGTCCTGATTTTTCATTTCACACGCATCTCCCACTCTAGCTTTGAAAATACCTCCCATTCATTCCTATGGGAAAATTGCGCCAGGAAAACGCCAATATTTCGGAAACCGTTTGGCGAAACGTTCCACAAAATATAAGCACACCATTCGGGAACGATCCGCACGTTTTGGTATATTATGGTCTATGTAGTGTCAAAACTGTGGGAGGAGTTACAGTGCAAAAATGCTTGGAATAATAATAATATATCAGCAAGAACAACTAGACAAAGTGCAATTTCCGGGGAAATTGCGTGAAGTGGTCTTGCCTCCACCAGTTCTCTACAACTGGAGTGGGCAGAGTAACTGGGTGGAGTGGGTGGAGTAACTGGGTGGAGTAACTGGGTGGAGTGGGCGGAGTAACTGGGTGGAGTGGGTGGAGTAACTGGGTGGAGTGGGTGGAGTAACTGGGTGGAGTGGGCAGAGTAACTGGGTGGAGTGGGCGGAGTAACTGTTGTGTGGGTGGAGTGAGCGGAGTAACTGGGTGGAGTGACTTGAGTAACTGTTGTGTGGTTGGAGTGGGCGGAGTAACTGGGTGGAGTGACTTGAGTAACTGTTGTGTGGGTGGAGTGGGCGGAGTAACTGGGTGGAGTGGCTGGAGTAACTGGGTGGAGTGGCTGGAGTAACTGGGTGGAGTGGCTGGAGTAACTGGGTGGAGTGGCTGGAGTAACTGGGTGGAGTGGGCGGAGTAACTGGGTGGAGTGGGCGGAGTAACTGGGTGGAGTGGGCGGGGTAACTGGATGGAGTGGGCGGGGTAACTGGGTGGAGTGGGCGGGGTAACTGGGTGGAGTGGGCGGAGTAACTGGGTGGAGTGGGCGGAGTAACTGGGTGGAATGGGCGGAGTAACTAGGTGGAATGGGCGGAGTAACTGGGCAGAGTGGGTGGAGTAACTGGGTGCAGTGGGCGGAGTAACTGAGTGGAGTGGGTGGAGTAACTGGGTGGAGTGGGCGGAGTATCTGGGTGGAGTGACTTGAGTAACTGGGTGGAGTGCCTGAGTAACTGCTGTGTGGTTGGAGTCACTGGAGTAACTGTGGAAAGGTTTGACTGAGCAGAGTAACTATATGGAGTAGGCAGAGTAACTGTATGGATTGTTTTGAGTAAAGATAGTAAGCATTCTTCTTTTTTCTATCGCCAGATTATTTATAGACATGTTAGAAGCTATTGTGTGGCTATTTAATTATTTATCTTTTTTAATGCAAATTTCGCGATACTGCTCCTTTAAGGGGAGTTTCCTGAGACTTGGTGTGTGGGCGGAGCAGCTGTAACGAGCCAGGCTGCAGCTGTGTTGCTATGGAAACTCACTCTGAGGTAAACTGAGAATGCACATTAAAACACATTTCTAATGCACTGGTGGTTGCCATATTCAAATGACTGTAGCTTAAAAAGTATACATCCTACAGCAAAGAGCTTTATACTGTAAGAATCACAAGAGCTAGGCGAACAATGTGGTGTTTAGCATGTCTCTGAAATATTAAAAATGAAGGCACAGTCGCAGTTTAGAAATTGCCATTCAAATTTGTGGTGTCTAGAGTGGAGTTTCAATGAATGTCAATGGGAGGTGTGAGTTGCAAACAAAAGGTCATATTGTGAAATCTGTTCGGGCTATGGCTTAGCCTTGGACATTTTTAGCGGCAGCAGGGATAGCTGAACGTTTTGATATAAGATTTGTGTAGGTGGGATTAAAAATGAGGGAGAGGTCGCAGTTTAGAAATCATGTCCTGATTTTTGACTCCACACGCAGTTCCCACTCTAGCTTTTGAACATTCCTCCCATTCATTCCTATGGGAAAATTGCGCCAGAAAAACGCCAATATTTCGGAAACCGTTTGGCGAAACGTTCCACAAAATATAAGCACACCATTCGGGAACGATCCGCACGTTTTGGTATATTATGGTCTATGTAGTGTCAAAACTGTGGGAGGAGTTACAGTGAAAAAATGCTTGGAATAAAAATAAGAATAAGAATAAGAACTAGACAAAGTGCAATTTCCGGGGAAATTGCGTGAAGTGGTCTTGCCTCCGCCAGTTCTCTACAACTGGAGCGGGCAGAGTAACTGGGTCAAGCGGGCGGAGTAACTGGGTGGAGTAACTGGGTGGAGTGGGCGGAGTAACTGGGTGGAGTGGGCGGAGTAACTGGGTGGAGTGGGCGGAGTAACTGGGTGGAGTGGGCGGAGTAACTGGGTGGAGCGGGCGGGGTAACTGGGTGGAGCGGGCGGGGTAACTGGGTGGAGTGGGCGGGGTAACTGGGTGGAGTGGGCGGGGTAACTGGGTGGAGTGGGCGGAGTAACTGGGTGGAGTGGGCGGGGTAACTGGGTGGAGTGGGCGGAGTAACTGGGTCGAGCGGGCGGAGAAACTGGGTCGAGCGGGCGGGGTAACTGGGTGGAGCGGGCGGAGTAACTGGGTGGAGCGGGCGGAGTAACTGGGTGGAGCGGGCGGAGTAACTGGGTGGAGCGGGCGGAGTAACTGGGTGGAGTGGGCGGAGTAACTGGGTGGAGTGGGCGGAGTAACTGGGTGGAGTGGGCGGGGTAACTGGGTGGAGTGGGCGGAGTAACTGGGTGGAGTGGGCAGAGTAACTGGGTGAAGTGGGCGGAGTAACTGTTGTGTGGGTGGAGTGAGTGGAGTAACTGGGTGGAGTGACTTGAGTAACTGTTGTGTGGTTGGAGTGGGCGGAGTAACTGGGTGGAGTGACTTGAGTAACTGTTGTGTGGGTGGAGTGGGCGGAGTAACTGGGTGGTGTGGCTAGAGTAACTGGGTGGAGTGGGCGGAGTAACTGGGTGGAGTGGGCGGAATAACTGGGTGGAGTGGGCGGAGTAACTGGGTGGAGTGGGTGGGGTAACTGGGTGGAGTGGGCGGAGCATCTGGGTGGAGTGGGCGGAGTAACTGGGTGAAGTGGGCGGAGTAACTGGGTGGAATGGGCAGAGTAACTGGGTGGAGTGGGCGGAGTATCTGGGTGGAGTGACTTGAGTAACTGTTGTGTGGTTGGAGTCGCTGGAGTAACTGTGGAAAGGTTTGACTGAGCACAGTAACTATATGGAGTAGGCAGAGTAACTGTACGGATTGTTTTGAGTAAAGATAGTAAGCATTCTTCTTTTTTCTATTGCCAGATTATTTATAGACATGTTAGAAGCTATTGTGTGGCTATTTAATTATTTATCTTTTTTAATGCCAATTTCGCGATACTGCTCCTTTAAGGGGAGTTTCCTGAGACTTGGTGTAACGAGCCAGGCTGCAGCTGTGTTGCTATGGAAACTCACTCTGAGGTAAACTGAGAATGCACATTAAAACACATTTCTAATGCACTGGTGGTTGCCATATTCAAATGACTGTAGCTTAAAAAGTATACATCCTACAGCAAAGAGCTTTATACTGTAAGAATCACAAGAAGAAGACCTATAATGTGGTGTATAACATGTCTCTGAAATATTAAAAATGAAGGCACAGTCGCAGTTTAGAAATTGCCATTCAAATTTGTGGTGTCTAGAGTGGAGTTTCAATGAATGTCAATGGGAGGTGTGAGTTGCAAACAAAAGGTCATATTGTGAAATCTGTTCGGGCTATGGCTTAGCCTTGGACATTTTTAGCGGCAGCAGGGATAGCTGAACGTTTTGATATAAGATTTGTGTAGGTGGGATTAAAAATGAGGGAGAGGTCGCAGTTTAGAAATCATGTCCTGATTTTTCATTTCAAACGCATCTCCCACTCTAGCTTTGAAAATACCTCCCATTCATTCCTATGGGAAAATTGCGCCAGGAAAACGCCAATATTTCGGAAACCGTTTGGCGAAACGTTCCACAAAATATAAGCACACCATTCGGGAACGATCCGCACGTTTTGGTATATTATGGTCTATGTAGTGTCAAAACTGTGGGAGGAGTTACAGTGCAAAAATGCTTGGAATAAGAATAAAAATAATATATCAGCAAGAACAATAAGTGATCTTGCCAAGCAAGACCACTTAATAAGAATAATATATCAGCAAGAACAATAAGTGATCTTGGCAAGCAAGACCACTTAATAAGTGATCTTGCCAAGCAAGACCACTTAACTAGACAAAGTGCAATTTCCGGGGAAATTGCGTGAAGTGGTCTTGCCTCCGCCAGTTCTCTACAACTGGAGCGGGCAGAGTAACTGGGTGGAGTGGGCGGAGTAACTGGGTGGAGTGGGCGGAGTAACTGGGTGGAGTGGGCGGGGTAACTGGGTGGAGTGGGCGGAGTAACTGTTGTGTGGGTGGAGTGAGCGGAGTAACTGGGTGGAGTGACTTGAGTAACTGTTGTGTGGTTGGAGTGGGCGGAGTAACTGGGTGGAGTGACTTGAGTAACTGTTGTGTGGGTGGAGTGGGCGGAGTAACTGGGTGGAGTGGCTGGAGTAACTGGGTGGAGTGGCTGGAGTAACTGGGTGGAGTGGGCGGAGTAACTGGGTGGAGTGGGCGGAGTAACTGGGTGGAGTGGGCGGGGTAACTGGGTGGAGTGGGCGGGGTAACTGGGTGGAGTGGGCGGAGTAACTGGGTGGAGTGGGCAGAGTGGGCGGAGTAACTGGGTGCAGTGGGCGGAGTAACTGGGTAGAGTGGGCAGAGTGGGTGGAGTAACTGGGTGCAGTGGGCGGAGTAACTGAGTGGAGTGGGCGGAGTAACTGGGTGGAGTGGGCGGGGTATCTGGGTGGAGTGACTTGAGTAACTGGGTGGAGTGCCTGAGTAACTTGTGTGGTTGGAGTCACTGGAGTAACTGTGGAAAGGTTTGACTGAGCAGAGTAACTATATGGAGTAGGCAGAGTAACTGTATGGATTGTTTTGAGTAAAGATAGTAAGCATTCTTCTTTTTTCTATTGCCAGATTATTTATAGACATGTTAGAAGCTATTGTGTGGCTATTTAATTATTTATCTTTTTTAATGCAAATTTCGCGATACTGCTCCTTTAAGGGGAGTTTCCTGAGACTTGGTGTGTGGGCGGAGCAGCTGTAACGAGCCAGGCTGCAGCTGTGTTGCTATGGAAACTCACTCTGAGGTAAACTGAGAATGCACATTAAAACACATTTCTAATTCACTGGTGGTTGCCATATTCAAATGACTGTAGCTTAAAAAGTATACATCCTACAGCAAAGAGCTTTATACTGTAAGAATCACAAGAGCTAGGCGAACAGTGTGGTGTATAACATGTCTCTGAAATATTAAAAATGAAGGCACAGTCGCAGTTTAGAAATTGCCATTCAAATTTGTGGTGTCTAGAGTGGAGTTTCAATGAATGTCAATGGGAGGTGTGAGTTGCAAACAAAAGGTCATATTGTGAAATCTGTTCGGGCTATGGCTTAGCCTTGGACATTTTTAGCGGCAGCAGGGATAGCTGAACGTTTTGATATAAGATTTGTGTAGGTGGGATTAAAAATGAGGGAGAGGTCGCAGTTTAGAAATCATGTCCTGATTTTTCATTTCACACGCATCTCCCACTCTAGCTTTGAAAATACCTCCCATTCATTCCTATGGGAAAATTGTGCCAGGAAAACGCCAATATTTCGGAAACCGTTTGGCGAAACGTTCCACAAAATATAAGCACACCATTCGGGAACGATCCGCACGTTTTGGTATATTATGGTCTATGTAGTGTCAAAATTGTGGGAGGAGTTACAGTGCAAAAATGCTTGGAATAATAATAATATATCAGCAAGAACAATAAGTGATCTTGCCAAGCAAGACCACTTAACTAGACAAAGTGCAATTTCCGGGGAAATTGCGTGAAGTGGTCTTGCCTCCGCCAGTTCTCTACAACTGGAGTGGGCAGAGTAACTGGGTGGAGTGGGCAGAGTAACTGGGTGGAGTGGGTGGAGTAACTGGGTGGAGTGACTTGAGTAACTGTTGTGTGGGTGGAGTGGGCGGAGTAACTGGGTGGAGTGAGCGGAGTAACTGGGTGGAGTGGGCGGAGTAACTGGGTGGAGTGGGCGGAGTAACTGGGTGGAGTGGGCGGAGTAACTGGGTGGAGTGACTTGAGTAACTGTTGTGTGGGTGGAGTGGGCGGAGTAACTGGGTGGAGTGGGCGGAGTAACTGGGTGGAGTGGGCGGAGTAACTGGGTGGAGTGAGCGGAGTAACTGGGTGGAGTGACTTGAGTAACTGTTGTGCGGTTGGAGTGGGCGGAGTGACTTGAGTAACTGTTGTGTGGGTGGAGTGGGCGGAGTAACTGGGTGGAGTGGGCGGAGTAACTGGGTGGAGTGGGCGGGGTAACTGGGTGGAGTGGGCGGAGTAACTGGGTGAAGTGGGCGGAGTAACTGGGTGGAATGGGCGGAGTAACTGGGTGGAATGGGCGGAGTAACTGGGTAGAGTGGGCAGAGTGGGTGGAGTAACTGGGTGCAGTGGGCGGAGTAACTGAGGGGAGTGGGCGGAGTAGCTGGGTGGAGTGGGCGGAGTAACTGGGTGGAGTGGGCGGATTATCTGGGTGGAGTGACTTGAGTAACTGTTGTGTGGTTGGAGTCACTGGAGTAACTGTGGAAAGGTTTGACTGAGCAGAGTAACTATATGGAGTAGGCAGAGTAACTGTATGGATTGTTTGGAGTAAAGATAGTAAGCATTCTTCTTTTTTCTATTGCCAGATTATTTATAGTCATGTTAGAAGCTATTGTGTGGCTATTTAATTATTTATCTTTTTTAATGCCAATTTCGCGATACTGCTCCTTTAAGGGGAGTTTCCTGAGACTTGGTGTGTGGGCGGAGCAGCTGTAACGAGCCAGGCTGCAGCTGTGTTGCTATGGAAACTCACTCTGAGGTAAACTGAGAATGCACATTAAAACACATTTCTAATGCACTGGTGGTTGCCATATTCAAATGACTGTAGCTTAGAAAGTATACAACCTACAGCAAAGAGCTTTATACTGTAAGAATCACAAGAGCTAGGCGAACAATGTGGTGTATAACATGTCTCTGAAATATTAAAAATGAAGGCACAGTCACAGTTTAGAAATTGCCATTCAAATTTGTGGTGTCTAGAGTGGAGTTTCAATGAATGTCAATGGGAGGTGTGAGTTGCAAACAAAAGGTCATATTGTGAAATCTGTTCGGGCTATGGCTTAGCCTTGGACATTTTTAGCGGCAGCAGGGATAGCTGAACGTTTTGATATAAGATTTGTGTAGGTGGGATTAAAAATGAGGGAGAGGTCGCAGTTTAGAAATCATGTCCTGATTTTTCATTTCACACGCATCTCCCACTCTAGCTTTGAAAATACCTCCCATTCATTCCTATGGGAAAATTGCGCCAGGAAAACGCCAATATTTCGGAAACCGTTTGGCGAAACGTTCCACAAAATATAAGCACACCATTCGGGAACGATCCGCACGTTTTGGTATATTATGGTCTATGTAGTGTCAAAACTGTGGGAGGAGTTACAGTGCAAAAATGCTTGGAATAATAATAATATATCAGCAAGAACAACTAGACAAAGTGCAATTTCCGGGGAAATTGCGTGAAGTGGTCTTGCCTCTGCCAGTTCTCTACAACTGGAGCGGGCAGAGTAACTGGGTGGAGTGGGCGGAGTAACTGGGTGGAGTGGGCGGGGTAACTGGGTTGAGTGGGCGGAGTAACTGGGTGGAGAGACTTGAGTAACTGTTGTGTGGTTGGAGTGGGCGGAGTAACTGGGTGGAGTGGGCGGAGTAACTAGGTGGAGTGGGCGGGCTAACTGGGTGGAGTGGGCGGGGTGGAGTGGGTGGAGTGGGCGAGGTGGAGTGCACGGGGTGGAGTGGGTGGAGTGGGCGGAGCAACTGGGTGGAGTGGGCGGAGTAACTGGGTGGAGTGGGCGGAGTAACTGGGTGGAGTGGGTGGAGTAACTGGGTGGAGTGGGCAGAGTAACTGGGTGGAGTGGGCGGAGTAACTGGGTGGAGTGACTTGAGTAACTGTTGTGTGGGTGGAGTGAGCGGAGTAACTGGGTGGAGTGACTTGAGTAACTGTTGTGTGGTTGGAGTGGGCGGAGTAACTGGGTGGAGTGACTTGAGTAACTGTTGTGTGGGTGGAGTGGGCGGAGTAACTGGTGGAGTGGGCGGAGTAACTGGGTGGAGTGGGCGGAGTAACTGGGTGGAGTGGGCGGAGTAACTGGGTGGAGTGGGTGGAGTAACTGGGTGGAGTGGGCGGGGTAACTGGGTGGAGTGGGCGGAGTAACTGGGTGGAGTGGGCGGAGTAACTGAGTGAAGTGGGTGGAGTAACTGGCTGGAATGGGCGGGGTAACTGGGTGGAGTGGGCAGAGTGGGTGGAGTAACTGGGTGCAGTGGGCGGAGTAACTGAGTGGAGTGGGCGGAGTAACTGGGTGGAGTGGGCGGAGTATCTGGGTGGAGTGACTTGAGTAACTGGGTGGAGTGACTTGAGTAACTGTTGTGTGGTTGGAGTCACTGGAGTAACTGTGGAAAGGTTTGACTGAGCAGAGTAACTATATGGAGTAGGCAGAGTAACTGTATGGATTGTTTTGAGTAAAGATAGTAAGCATTCTTCTTTTTTCTATTGTCAGATTATTTATAGACATGTTAGAAGCTATTGTGTGGCTATTTAATTATTTATCTTTTTTAATGCAAATTTCGCGATACTGCTCCTTTAAGGGGAGTTTCCTG
Organism: Gastrophryne carolinensis; assembly: GCA_027917425.1. NCBI lineage: Eukaryota > Metazoa > Chordata > Amphibia > Anura > Microhylidae > Gastrophryne > Gastrophryne carolinensis. The sequence goes on along the minus strand of CM051234.1, from coordinate 299,612,152 downwards.
AGACTTGGTGTGTGGGCGGAGCAGCTGTAACGAGCCAGGCTGCAGCTGTGTTGCTATGGAAACTCACTCTGAGGTAAACTGAGAATGCACATTAAAACACATTTCTAATGCACTGGTGGTTGCCATATTCAAATGACTGTAGCTTAAAAAGTATACATCCTACAGCAAAGAGCTTTATACTGTAAGAATCACAAGAGCTAGGCGAACAATGTGGTGTATAACATGTCTCTGAAATATTAAAAATGAAGGCACAGTCGCAGTTTAGAAATTGCCATTCAAATTTGTGGTGTCTAGAGTGGAGTTTCAATGAATGTCAATGGGAGGTGTGAGTTGCAAACAAAAGGTCATATTGTGAAATCTGTTCGGGCTATGGCTTAGCCTTGGACATTTTTAGCGGCAGCAGGGATAGCTGAACGTTTTGATATAAGATTTGTGTAGGTGGGATTAAAAATGAGGGAGAGGTCGCAGTTTAGAAATCATGTCCTGATTTTTCATTTCACACGCATCTCCCACTCTAGCTTTGAAAATACCTCCCATTCATTCCTATGGGAAAATTGCGCCAGGAAAACGCCAATATTTCGGAAACCGTTTGGCGAAACGTTCCACAAAATATAAGCACACCATTCGGGAACGATCCGCACGTTTTGGTATATTATGGTCTATGTAGTGTCAAAACTGTGGGAGGAGTTACAGTGCAAAAATGCTTGGAATAATAATAATATATCAGCGAGAACAATAAGTGATCTTGCCAAGCAAGACCACTTAACTAGACAAAAGTGCAATTTCCGGGGAAATTGCGTGAAGTGGTCTTGCCTCCGCCCGTTCTCTACAACTGGAGTGGGCAGAGTAACTGGGTGGAGTGGGTGGAGTAACTGGGTGGAGTAACTGGGTGAAGTGGGCGGAGTAACTGGGTGGAGTGGGCAGAGTAACTGGGTGGAGCGGGCGGAGTAACTGGGTGGAGTAACTGGGTGGAGTAACTGGGTGGAGTAACTGGGTGAAGTGAGCGGAGTAACTGGGTGGAGTGGGCAGAGTAACTGGGTGGAGTAACTGGGCGGAGTAACTGGGTGGAGTATCTGGGTGGAGTGGGTGGAGTATCTGGGTGGAGTGGGTGGAGTATCTGGGTGGAGTGACTTGAGTAACTGTTGTGTGGTTGGAGTCACTGGAGTAACTGTGGAAAGGTTTGACTGAGCAGAGTAACTATATGGAGTAGGCAGAGTAACTGTATGGATTGTTTTGAGTAAAGATAGTAAGCATTCTTCTTTTTTCTATTGTCAGATTATTTATAGACATGTTAGAAGCTATTGTGTGGCTATTTAATTATTTATCTTTTTTAATGCAAATTTCGCGATACTGCTCCTTTAAGGGGAGTTTCCTGAGACTTGGTGTGTGGGCGGAGCAGCTGTAACGAGCCAGGCTGCAGCTGTGTTGCTATGGAAACTCACTCTGAGGTAAACTGAGAATGCACATTAAAACACATTTCTAATGCACTGGTGGTTGCCATATTCAAATGACTGTAGCTTAAAAAGTATACATCCTACAGCAAAGAGCTTTATACTGTAAGAATCACAAGACATGTTATGTGGTGTATAACATGTCTCTGAAATATTAAAAATGAAGGCACAGTCGCAGTTTAGAAATTGCCATTCAAATTTGTGGTGTCTAGAGTGGAGTTTCAATGAATGTCAATGGGAGGTGTGAGTTGCAAACAAAAGGTCATATTGTGAAATCTGTTCAGGCTATGGCTTAGCCTTGGACATTTTTAGCGGCAGCAGGGATAGCTGAACGTTTTGATATAAGATTTGTGTAGGTGGGATTAAAAATGAGGGAGAGGTCGCAGTTTAGAAATCATGTCCTGATTTTTCATTTCACACGCATCTCCCACTCTAGCTTTGAAAATACCTCCCATTCATTCCTATGGGAAAATTGCGCCAGGAAAACGCCAATATTTCGGAAACCGTTTGGCGAAACGTTCCACAAAATATAAGCACACCATTCGGGAACGATCCGCACGTTTTGGTATATTATGGTCTATGTAGTGTCAAAACTGTGGGAGGAGTTACAGTGCAAAAATGCTTGGAATAATAATAATATATCAGCAAGAACAACTAGACAAAGTGCAATTTCCGGGGAAATTGCGTGAAGTGGTCTTGCCTCCACCAGTTCTCTACAACTGGAGTGGGCAGAGTAACTGGGTGGAGTGGGTGGAGTAACTGGGTGGAGTAACTGGGTGGAGTGGGCGGAGTAACTGGGTGGAGTGGGTGGAGTAACTGGGTGGAGTGGGTGGAGTAACTGGGTGGAGTGGGCAGAGTAACTGGGTGGAGTGGGCGGAGTAACTGTTGTGTGGGTGGAGTGAGCGGAGTAACTGGGTGGAGTGACTTGAGTAACTGTTGTGTGGTTGGAGTGGGCGGAGTAACTGGGTGGAGTGACTTGAGTAACTGTTGTGTGGGTGGAGTGGGCGGAGTAACTGGGTGGAGTGGCTGGAGTAACTGGGTGGAGTGGCTGGAGTAACTGGGTGGAGTGGCTGGAGTAACTGGGTGGAGTGGCTGGAGTAACTGGGTGGAGTGGGCGGAGTAACTGGGTGGAGTGGGCGGAGTAACTGGGTGGAGTGGGCGGGGTAACTGGATGGAGTGGGCGGGGTAACTGGGTGGAGTGGGCGGGGTAACTGGGTGGAGTGGGCGGAGTAACTGGGTGGAGTGGGCGGAGTAACTGGGTGGAATGGGCGGAGTAACTAGGTGGAATGGGCGGAGTAACTGGGCAGAGTGGGTGGAGTAACTGGGTGCAGTGGGCGGAGTAACTGAGTGGAGTGGGTGGAGTAACTGGGTGGAGTGGGCGGAGTATCTGGGTGGAGTGACTTGAGTAACTGGGTGGAGTGCCTGAGTAACTGCTGTGTGGTTGGAGTCACTGGAGTAACTGTGGAAAGGTTTGACTGAGCAGAGTAACTATATGGAGTAGGCAGAGTAACTGTATGGATTGTTTTGAGTAAAGATAGTAAGCATTCTTCTTTTTTCTATCGCCAGATTATTTATAGACATGTTAGAAGCTATTGTGTGGCTATTTAATTATTTATCTTTTTTAATGCAAATTTCGCGATACTGCTCCTTTAAGGGGAGTTTCCTGAGACTTGGTGTGTGGGCGGAGCAGCTGTAACGAGCCAGGCTGCAGCTGTGTTGCTATGGAAACTCACTCTGAGGTAAACTGAGAATGCACATTAAAACACATTTCTAATGCACTGGTGGTTGCCATATTCAAATGACTGTAGCTTAAAAAGTATACATCCTACAGCAAAGAGCTTTATACTGTAAGAATCACAAGAGCTAGGCGAACAATGTGGTGTTTAGCATGTCTCTGAAATATTAAAAATGAAGGCACAGTCGCAGTTTAGAAATTGCCATTCAAATTTGTGGTGTCTAGAGTGGAGTTTCAATGAATGTCAATGGGAGGTGTGAGTTGCAAACAAAAGGTCATATTGTGAAATCTGTTCGGGCTATGGCTTAGCCTTGGACATTTTTAGCGGCAGCAGGGATAGCTGAACGTTTTGATATAAGATTTGTGTAGGTGGGATTAAAAATGAGGGAGAGGTCGCAGTTTAGAAATCATGTCCTGATTTTTGACTCCACACGCAGTTCCCACTCTAGCTTTTGAACATTCCTCCCATTCATTCCTATGGGAAAATTGCGCCAGAAAAACGCCAATATTTCGGAAACCGTTTGGCGAAACGTTCCACAAAATATAAGCACACCATTCGGGAACGATCCGCACGTTTTGGTATATTATGGTCTATGTAGTGTCAAAACTGTGGGAGGAGTTACAGTGAAAAAATGCTTGGAATAAAAATAAGAATAAGAATAAGAACTAGACAAAGTGCAATTTCCAGGGAAATTGCGTGAAGTGGTCTTGCCTCCGCCAGTTCTCTACAACTGGAGCGGGCAGAGTAACTGGGTGGAGTGACTTGAGTAACTGTTGTGTGGGTGGAGTGGGCGGAGTAACTGGGTGGAGTGGGCGGAGTAACTGGGTGGAGTGGGCGGAGTAACTGTTGTGTGGGTGGAGTGAGCGGAGTAACTGGGTGGAGTGACTTGAGTAACTGTTGTGTGGTTGGAGTGGGCGGAATAACTGGGTGGAGTGACTTGAGTAACTGTTGTGTGGGTGGAGTGGGCGGAGTAACTGGGTGGAGTGGGCGGAGTAACTGGGTGGAGTGGGCGGAGTAACTGGGTGGAGTGGGCAGAGTGGGTGGAGTAACTGGGTGGAGTGGGCGGAGTATCTGGGTGGAGTGACTTGAGTAACTGGGTGGAGTGACTTGAGTAACTGTTGTGTGGTTGGAGTCACTGGAGTAACTGTGGAAAGGTTTGACTGAGCAGAGTAACTATATGGAGTAGGCAGAGTAACTATATGGATTGTTTTGAGTGAGTAAAGATAGTAAGCATTCTTTTTTTTCTATTGCCAGATTATTTATAGACATGTTAGAAGCTATTGTGTGGCTATTTAATTATTTACTGCTCCTTTAAGGGAAGTTTCCTGAGACTTGGTGTGTGGGCGGAGCAGCTGTAACGAGCCAGGCTGCAGCTGTGTTGCTATGGAAACTCACTCTGAGGTAAACTGAGAATGCACATTAAAACACATTTCTAATGCACTGGTGGTTGCCATATTCAAATGACTGTAGCTTAAAAAGTAGACATCCTACAGCAAAGAGCTTTATACTGTAAGAATCACAAGAAGAAGACCTATAATGTGGTGCATAACATGTCTCTGAAATATTAAAAATGAAGGCACAGTCGCAGTTTAGAAATTGCCATTCAAATTTGTGGTGTCTGGAGTGGAGTTTCAATGAATGTCAATGGGAGGTGTGAGTTGCAAACAAAAGGTCATATTGTGAAATCTGTTCGGGCTATGGCTTAGCCTTGGACATTTTTAGCGGCAGCAGGGATAGCTGAACGTTTTGATATAAGATTTGTGTAGGTGGGATTAAAAATGAGGGAGAGGTCGCAGTTTAGAAATCATGTCCTGATTTTTGACTCCACACTCTAGCTTTGAAAATACCTCCCATTCATTCCTATGGGAAAATTGCGCCAGAAAAACGCCAATATTTCGGAAACCGTTTGGCGAAACGTTCCACAAAATATAAGCACACCATTCGGGAACGATCCGCACGTTTTGGTATATTATGGTCTATGTAGTGTCAAAACTGTGGGAGGAGTTACAGTGCAAAAATGCTTGGAATAAAAATAAGAATAAGAACAAGACAAAGTGCAATTTCCGGGGAAATTGTGTGAAGTGGTCTTGCCTCCGCCAGTTCTCTACAACTGGAGCGGGCTGGGTAACTGAGTGGAGCGTGCGGAGTAACTGGGTGGAGCGGACGGAGTAACTGGGTGGAGTAGGCGGAGTAACTGGGTGGAGTAACTGTTGTGGTGTTGGAGTGGGTGGAGTAATTGGGTGGGGTGGGCGGAGTAACTGGGTGGAGTGTGCAGAGTAACTGGGTGGAGTGGGCGGAGTAACTGGGTGGAGTGACTTGAGTAACTGTTGTGTGGTTGGAGTGGGTGGAGTAACTGGGTGGAGAGGGCGGAGTAACTGGGTGGAGTGGGCGGAGTAACTGGGTGGAGTGGGCGGAGTAACTGTTGTGTTGTTGGAGTGGGCGGAGTAATTGGGTGGGGTGGGCAGAGTAACTGGGTGGAGTGGGCGGAGTAACTAGGTGGAGTGACTTGAGTAACTGTTGTGTGGTTGGAGTGGGCGGAGTAACTGGGTGGAGTGGGCGGGCTAACTGGGTGGAGTGGGCGGGGTGGAGTGGGTGGAGTGGGCGAGGTGGAGTGGGTGGAGTGGGTGGGGTGGAGTGGGTGGAGTGTGCGGGTGGAGTGGGTGGAGTGTGCGGGTGGAGTGGGTGGAGTGTGCGGGTGGAGTGGGTGGAGCAACTGGGTGGAGTGGGCGGAGTAACTGGGTATAGTGGGCAGAGTAACTGGGTGGAGTGGGCGGAGTAACTGGGTGGAGTGGATGGAGTAACTGGGTGGAGTGGATGGAGTAACTGGGTGGAGTGGGCAGAGTAACTAGGTGGAGTTACTTGAGTAACTGTTGTGTGGGTGGAGTGGGTGGAGTAACAGGGTGGAGAGGGCGGAGTAACTGGGTGGAGAGGGCGGAGTAACTGGGTGGAGAGGGCGGAGTAACTGGGTGGAGAGGGCGGAGTAACTGTTGTGTTGTTGGAGTGGGCGGAGTAATTGGGTGAGGTGGGCGGAGTAACTGGGTGGAGTGTGCGGAGTAACTGGGTGGAGTGGGCAGAGTAACTGGGTGGAGTGGGCAGAGTAACTGGGTGGAGTGACTTGAGTAACTGTTGTGTGGTTGGAGTGGGCGGAGTAACTGGGTGGAGTGGGCGGAGTAACTGGGTGGAGTGGGCGGAGTAACTGGGTGGAGTGGGCGGGCTAACTGGGTGGAGTGGGCGGACTAACTGGGTGGAGTGGGCGGGCTAATTGGGTGGAGTGGGCGGGCTAATTGGCTGGAGTGGGCGGGCTAACTGGGTGGAGTGGGTGGAGTGGGCGAGGTGGAGTGGGTGGAGTGGGCGGAGCAACTGGGTGGAGTGGGCGGAGTAACTAGGTGGAGTGGGCAGAGTAACTGGGTGGAGTGGGCAGAGTAACTGGGTGGAGTGGGCAGAGTAACTGGGTGGAGTGGGCGGAGTAACTGGATGGAGTGGGCGGAGTAACTGGGTGGAGTGGGCGGAGTAACTGGGTGGAGTGGGCGGAGTAACTGGGTGGAGTGACTTGAGTAACTGCTGTGTGGGTGGAGTGAGCGGAGTAACTGGGTGGAGTGACTTGAGTAACTGTTGTGTGGGTGGAGTGGGCGGAGTAACTGGGTGGAGTGGGCGGAGTAACTGGGTGGAGTGGGCGGGGTAACTGGGTGGAGTGGGCGGGGTAACTGGGTGGAGTGGGCGGAGTAACTGGGTGGAGTGGGCGGAGTAACTGGGTGGAGTGGGCGGAGTAACTGGGTGGAGTGGGCGGGGTAACTGGGTGGAGTGACTTGAGTAACTGGGTGGAGTGACTTGAGTAACTGTTGTGTGGTTGGAGTCACTGGAGTAACTGTGGAAAGGTTTGACTGAGCAGAGTAACTATATGGAGTAGGCAGAGTAACTGTATGGATTGTTTTGAGTAAAGATAGTAAGCATTCTTCTTTTTTCTATCGCCAGATTATTTATAGACATGTTAGAAGCTATTGTGTGGCTATTTAATTATTTATAGTTTTTAATGCAAATTTTGCGATACTGCTCCTTTAAGGGGAGTTTCCTGAGACTTGGTGTGTGGGCGGAGCAGCTGTAATGAGCCAGGCTGCAGCTGTGTTGCTATGGAAACTCACTCTGAGGTAAACTGAGAATGCACATTAAAACACATTTCTAATGCACTGGTGGTTGCCATATTCAAATGACTGTAGCTTAAAAAGTATACACCCTACAGCAAAGAGCTTTATACTGTAAGAATCACAAGAAGAAGACCTATAATGTGGTGTATAACATGTCTCTGAAATATTAAAAATGAAGGCACAGTCGCAGTTTAGAAATTGCCATTCAAATTTGTGGTGTCTAGAGTGGAGTTTCAATGAATGTCAATGGGAGGTGTGAGTTGCAAACAAAAGGTCATATTGTGAAATCTGTTCGGGCTATGGCTTAGCCTTGGACATTTTTAGCGGCAGCAGGGATAGCTGAACGTTTTGATATAAGATTTGTGTAGGTGGGATTAAAAATGAGGGAGAGGTCGCAGTTTAGAAATCATGTCCTGATTTTTCATTTAACACACAGTTCCCACTCTAGCTTTGAAAATACCTCCCATTCATTCCTATGGGAAAATTGCGCCAGAAAAACGCAAATATTTCGGAAACCGTTTGGCGAAACGTTCCACAAATTATAAGCACACCATTCGGGAACGATCCGCACGTTTTGGTATATTATGGTCTATGTAGTGTCAAAACTGTGGGAGGAGTTACAGTGCAAAAATGCTTGGAATAATAATAATAATAATAAAAATAATATATCAGCAAGAACAATAAGTGATCTTGCCAAGCAAGACCACTTAACTAGACAAAGTGCAATTTCCGGGGAAATTGCGTGAAGTGGTCTTGCCTCCGCCAGTTCTCTACAACTGGAGCGGGCAGAGTAACTGGGTCAAGCGGGCGGAGTAACTGGGTGGAGTGGGTGGAGTGGGTGGAGTAACTGGGTGGAGTGGGCGGAGTAACTGGGTGGAGTGGGCGGAGTAACTGGGTGGAGTGGGCGGAGTAACTGGGTGGAGCGGGCGGGGTAACTGGGTGGAGCGGGCGGGGTAACTGGGTGGAGTGGGCGGGGTAACTGGGTGGAGTGGGCGGAGTAACTGGGTGGAGTGGGCGGGGTAACTGGGTGGAGTGGGCGGGGTAACTGGGTCGAGCGGGCGGAGAAACTGGGTCGAGCGGGCGGGGTAACTGGGTGGAGCGGGCGGAGTAACTGGGTGGAGCGGGCGGAGTAACTGGGTGGAGCGGGCGGAGTAACTGGGTGGAGCGGGCGGAGTAACTGGGTGGAGTGGGCGGAGTAACTGGGTGGAGTGGGCGGAGTAACTGGGTGGAGTGGGCGGGGTAACTGGGTGGAGTGGGCGGAGTAACTGGGTGGAGTGGGCAGAGTAACTGGGTGAAGTGGGCGGAGTAACTGTTGTGTGGGTGGAGTGAGTGGAGTAACTGGGTGGAGTGACTTGAGTAACTGTTGTGTGGTTGGAGTGGGCGGAGTAACTGGGTGGAGTGACTTGAGTAACTGTTGTGTGGGTGGAGTGGGCGGAGTAACTGGGTGGTGTGGCTAGAGTAACTGGGTGGAGTGGGCGGAGTAACTGGGTGGAGTGGGCGGAATAACTGGGTGGAGTGGGCGGAGTAACTGGGTGGAGTGGGTGGGGTAACTGGGTGGAGTGGGCGGAGCATCTGGGTGGAGTGGGCGGAGTAACTGGGTGAAGTGGGCGGAGTAACTGGGTGGAATGGGCAGAGTAACTGGGTGGAGTGGGCGGAGTATCTGGGTGGAGTGACTTGAGTAACTGTTGTGTGGTTGGAGTCGCTGGAGTAACTGTGGAAAGGTTTGACTGAGCACAGTAACTATATGGAGTAGGCAGAGTAACTGTACGGATTGTTTTGAGTAAAGATAGTAAGCATTCTTCTTTTTTCTATTGCCAGATTATTTATAGACATGTTAGAAGCTATTGTGTGGCTATTTAATTATTTATCTTTTTTAATGCCAATTTCGCGATACTGCTCCTTTAAGGGGAGTTTCCTGAGACTTGGTGTAACGAGCCAGGCTGCAGCTGTGTTGCTATGGAAACTCACTCTGAGGTAAACTGAGAATGCACATTAAAACACATTTCTAATGCACTGGTGGTTGCCATATTCAAATGACTGTAGCTTAAAAAGTATACATCCTACAGCAAAGAGCTTTATACTGTAAGAATCACAAGAAGAAGACCTATAATGTGGTGTATAACATGTCTCTGAAATATTAAAAATGAAGGCACAGTCGCAGTTTAGAAATTGCCATTCAAATTTGTGGTGTCTAGAGTGGAGTTTCAATGAATGTCAATGGGAGGTGTGAGTTGCAAACAAAAGGTCATATTGTGAAATCTGTTCGGGCTATGGCTTAGCCTTGGACATTTTTAGCGGCAGCAGGGATAGCTGAACGTTTTGATATAAGATTTGTGTAGGTGGGATTAAAAATGAGGGAGAGGTCGCAGTTTAGAAATCATGTCCTGATTTTTCATTTCAAACGCATCTCCCACTCTAGCTTTGAAAATACCTCCCATTCATTCCTATGGGAAAATTGCGCCAGGAAAACGCCAATATTTCGGAAACCGTTTGGCGAAACGTTCCACAAAATATAAGCACACCATTCGGGAACGATCCGCACGTTTTGGTATATTATGGTCTATGTAGTGTCAAAACTGTGGGAGGAGTTACAGTGCAAAAATGCTTGGAATAAGAATAAAAATAATATATCAGCAAGAACAATAAGTGATCTTGCCAAGCAAGACCACTTAATAAGAATAATATATCAGCAAGAACAATAAGTGATCTTGGCAAGCAAGACCACTTAATAAGTGATCTTGCCAAGCAAGACCACTTAACTAGACAAAGTGCAATTTCCGGGGAAATTGCGTGAAGTGGTCTTGCCTCCGCCAGTTCTCTACAACTGGAGCGGGCAGAGTAACTGGGTGGAGTGGGCGGAGTAACTGGGTGGAGTGGGCGGAGTAACTGGGTGGAGTGGGCGGGGTAACTGGGTGGAGTGGGCGGAGTAACTGAGTGGAGTGGGCGGAGTAACTGTTGTGTGGGTGGAGTGAGCGGAGTAACTGGGTGGAGTGACTTGAGTAACTGTTGTGTGGTTGGAGTGGGCGGAGTAACTGGGTGGAGTGACTTGAGTAACTGTTGTGTGGGTGGAGTGGGCGGAGTAACTGGGTGGAGTGGCTGGAGTAACTGGGTGGAGTGGCTGGAGTAACTGGGTGGAGTGGGCGGAGTAACTGGGTGGAGTGGGCGGAGTAACTGGGTGGAGTGGGCGGGGTAACTGGGTGGAGTGGGCGGGGTAACTGGGTGGAGTGGGCGGAGTAACTGGGTGGAGTGGGCGGAGTAACTGGGTGGAGTGGGCAGAGTGGGCGGAGTAACTGGGTGCAGTGGGCGGAGTAACTGGGTAGAGTGGGCAGAGTGGGTGGAGTAACTGGGTGCAGTGGGCGGAGTAACTGAGTGGAGTGGGCGGAGTAACTGGGTGGAGTGGGCGGGGTATCTGGGTGGAGTGACTTGAGTAACTGGGTGGAGTGCCTGAGTAACTTGTGTGGTTGGAGTCACTGGAGTAACTGTGGAAAGGTTTGACTGAGCAGAGTAACTATATGGAGTAGGCAGAGTAACTGTATGGATTGTTTTGAGTAAAGATAGTAAGCATTCTTCTTTTTTCTATTGCCAGATTATTTATAGACATGTTAGAAGCTATTGTGTGGCTATTTAATTATTTATCTTTTTTAATGCAAATTTCGCGATACTGCTCCTTTAAGGGGAGTTTCCTGAGACTTGGTGTGTGGGCGGAGCAGCTGTAACGAGCCAGGCTGCAGCTGTGTTGCTATGGAAACTCACTCTGAGGTAAACTGAGAATGCACATTAAAACACATTTCTAATTCACTGGTGGTTGCCATATTCAAATGACTGTAGCTTAAAAAGTATACATCCTACAGCAAAGAGCTTTATACTGTAAGAATCACAAGAGCTAGGCGAACAGTGTGGTGTATAACATGTCTCTGAAATATTAAAAATGAAGGCACAGTCGCAGTTTAGAAATTGCCATTCAAATTTGTGGTGTCTAGAGTGGAGTTTCAATGAATGTCAATGGGAGGTGTGAGTTGCAAACAAAAGGTCATATTGTGAAATCTGTTCGGGCTATGGCTTAGCCTTGGACATTTTTAGCGGCAGCAGGGATAGCTGAACGTTTTGATATAAGATTTGTGTAGGTGGGATTAAAAATGAGGGAGAGGTCGCAGTTTAGAAATCATGTCCTGATTTTTCATTTCACACGCATCTCCCACTCTAGCTTTGAAAATACCTCCCATTCATTCCTATGGGAAAATTGTGCCAGGAAAACGCCAATATTTCGGAAACCGTTTGGCGAAACGTTCCACAAAATATAAGCACACCATTCGGGAACGATCCGCACGTTTTGGTATATTATGGTCTATGTAGTGTCAAAATTGTGGGAGGAGTTACAGTGCAAAAATGCTTGGAATAATAATAATATATCAGCAAGAACAATAAGTGATCTTGCCAAGCAAGACCACTTAACTAGACAAAGTGCAATTTCCGGGGAAATTGCGTGAAGTGGTCTTGCCTCCGCCAGTTCTCTACAACTGGAGTGGGCAGAGTAACTGGGTGGAGTGGGCAGAGTAACTGGGTGGAGTGGGTGGAGTAACTGGGTGGAGTGACTTGAGTAACTGTTGTGTGGGTGGAGTGGGCGGAGTAACTGGGTGGAGTGAGCGGAGTAACTGGGTGGAGTGGGCGGAGTAACTGGGTGGAGTGGGCGGAGTAACTGGGTGGAGTGGGCGGAGTAACTGGGTGGAGTGACTTGAGTAACTGTTGTGTGGGTGGAGTGGGCGGAGTAACTGGGTGGAGTGGGCGGAGTAACTGGGTGGAGTGGGCGGAGTAACTGGGTGGAGTGAGCGGAGTAACTGGGTGGAGTGACTTGAGTAACTGTTGTGCGGTTGGAGTGGGCGGAGTGACTTGAGTAACTGTTGTGTGGGTGGAGTGGGCGGAGTAACTGGGTGGAGTGGGCGGAGTAACTGGGTGGAGTGGGCGGGGTAACTGGGTGGAGTGGGCGGAGTAACTGGGTGAAGTGGGCGGAGTAACTGGGTGGAATGGGCGGAGTAACTGGGTGGAATGGGCGGAGTAACTGGGTAGAGTGGGCAGAGTGGGTGGAGTAACTGGGTGCAGTGGGCGGAGTAACTGAGGGGAGTGGGCGGAGTAGCTGGGTGGAGTGGGCGGAGTAACTGGGTGGAGTGGGCGGATTATCTGGGTGGAGTGACTTGAGTAACTGTTGTGTGGTTGGAGTCACTGGAGTAACTGTGGAAAGGTTTGACTGAGCAGAGTAACTATATGGAGTAGGCAGAGTAACTGTATGGATTGTTTGGAGTAAAGATAGTAAGCATTCTTCTTTTTTCTATTGCCAGATTATTTATAGTCATGTTAGAAGCTATTGTGTGGCTATTTAATTATTTATCTTTTTTAATGCCAATTTCGCGATACTGCTCCTTTAAGGGGAGTTTCCTGAGACTTGGTGTGTGGGCGGAGCAGCTGTAACGAGCCAGGCTGCAGCTGTGTTGCTATGGAAACTCACTCTGAGGTAAACTGAGAATGCACATTAAAACACATTTCTAATGCACTGGTGGTTGCCATATTCAAATGACTGTAGCTTAGAAAGTATACAACCTACAGCAAAGAGCTTTATACTGTAAGAATCACAAGAGCTAGGCGAACAATGTGGTGTATAACATGTCTCTGAAATATTAAAAATGAAGGCACAGTCACAGTTTAGAAATTGCCATTCAAATTTGTGGTGTCTAGAGTGGAGTTTCAATGAATGTCAATGGGAGGTGTGAGTTGCAAACAAAAGGTCATATTGTGAAATCTGTTCGGGCTATGGCTTAGCCTTGGACATTTTTAGCGGCAGCAGGGATAGCTGAACGTTTTGATATAAGATTTGTGTAGGTGGGATTAAAAATGAGGGAGAGGTCGCAGTTTAGAAATCATGTCCTGATTTTTCATTTCACACGCATCTCCCACTCTAGCTTTGAAAATACCTCCCATTCATTCCTATGGGAAAATTGCGCCAGGAAAACGCCAATATTTCGGAAACCGTTTGGCGAAACGTTCCACAAAATATAAGCACACCATTCGGGAACGATCCGCACGTTTTGGTATATTATGGTCTATGTAGTGTCAAAACTGTGGGAGGAGTTACAGTGCAAAAATGCTTGGAATAAAAATAAGAATAAGAATAAGAATAATATATCAGCAAGAACAATAAGTGATCTTGCCAAGCAAGACCACTTAACTAGACAAAGTGCAATTTCCGGGGAAATTGCGTGAAGTGGTCTTGCCTCTGCCAGTTCTCTACAACTGGAGCGGGCAGAGTAACTGGGTGGAGTGGGCGGAGTAACTGGGTGGAGTGGGCGGAGTAACTGGGTGGAGTGGGCGGGGTAACTGGGTTGAGTGGGCGGAGTAACTGGGTGGAGAGACTTGAGTAACTGTTGTGTGGTTGGAGTGGGCGGAGTAACTGGGTGGAGTGGGCGGAGTAACTAGGTGGAGTGGGCGGGCTAACTGGGTGGAGTGGGCGGGGTGGAGTGGGTGGAGTGGGCGAGGTGGAGTGCACGGGGTGGAGTGGGTGGAGTGGGCGGAGCAACTGGGTGGAGTGGGCGGAGTAACTGGGTGGAGTGGGCGGAGTAACTGGGTGGAGTGGGTGGAGTAACTGGGTGGAGTGGGCAGAGTAACTGGGTGGAGTGGGCGGAGTAACTGGGTGGAGTGACTTGAGTAACTGTTGTGTGGGTGGAGTGAGCGGAGTAACTGGGTGGAGTGACTTGAGTAACTGTTGTGTGGTTGGAGTGGGCGGAGTAACTGGGTGGAGTGACTTGAGTAACTGTTGTGTGGGTGGAGTGGGCGGAGTAACTGGTGGAGTGGGCGGAGTAACTGGGTGGAGTGGGCGGAGTAACTGGGTGGAGTGGGCGGAGTAACTGGGTGGAGTGGGTGGAGTAACTGGGTGGAGTGGGCGGGGTAACTGGGTGGAGTGGGCGGAGTAACTGGGTGGAGTGGGCGGAGTAACTGAGTGAAGTGGGTGGAGTAACTGGCTGGAATGGGCGGGGTAACTGGGTGGAGTGGGCAGAGTGGGTGGAGTAACTGGGTGCAGTGGGCGGAGTAACTGAGTGGAGTGGGCGGAGTAACTGGGTGGAGTGGGCGGAGTATCTGGGTGGAGTGACTTGAGTAACTGGGTGGAGTGACTTGAGTAACTGTTGTGTGGTTGGAGTCACTGGAGTAACTGTGGAAAGGTTTGACTGAGCAGAGTAACTATATGGAGTAGGCAGAGTAACTGTATGGATTGTTTTGAGTAAAGATAGTAAGCATTCTTCTTTTTTCTATCGCCAGATTATTTATAGACATGTTAGAAGCTATTGTGTGGCTATTTAATTATTTATGTTTTTTAATGCCAATTTCGCGATACTGCTCCTTTAAGGGGAGTTTCCTGAGACTGGGTGTGTGGGCGGAGCAGCTGTAACGAGCCAGGCTGCAGCTGTGTTGCTATGGAAACTCACTCTGAGGTAAACTGAGAATGCACATTAAAACACATTTCTAATGCACTGGTGGTTGCCATATTCAAATGACTGTAGCTTAAAAAGTATACATCCTACAGCAAAGAGCTTTATACTGTAAGAATCACAAGAAGAAGACCTATAATCCGGTGCATAACATGTCTCTGAAATATTAAAAATGAAGGCACAGTCGCAGTTTAGAAATTGCCATTCAAATTTGTGGTGTCTAGAGTGGAGTTTCAATGAATGTCAATGGGAGGTGTGAGTTGCAAACAAAAGGTCATATTGTGAAATCTGTTCGGGCTATGGCTTAGCCTTGGACATTTTTAGCGGCAGCAGGGATAGCTGAACGTTTTGATATAAGATTTGTGTAGGTGGGATTAAAAATGAGGGAGAGGTCGCAGTTTAGAAATCATGTCCTGATTTTGGACTCCACACCCATCTCCCACTCTAGCTTGCGAACATTCCTCCCATTCATTCCTATGGGAAAATTGCGCCAGAAAAACGCCAATATTTCGGAAACCGTTTGGCGAAACGTTCCACAAAATATAAGCACACCATTCGGGAACGATCCGCACGTTTTGGTATATTATGGTCTATGTAGTGTCAAAACTGTGGGAGGAGTTACAGTGCAAAAATGCTTGGAATAATAATAATATATCAGCAAGAACAATAAGTGATCTTGCCAAGCAAGACCACTTAATAAGTGATCTTGCCAAGCAAGACCACTTAATAATATATCAGCAAGAACAATAAGTGATCTTGCCAAGCAAGACCACTTAATAAGTGATCTTGGCAAGCAAGACCACTTAATAATATATCAGCAAGAACAATAAGTGATCTTGGCAAGCAAGACCACTTAATAATATATCAGCAAGAACAATAAGTGATCTTGGCAAGCAAGACCACTTAATAATATATCAGCAAGAACAATAAGTGATCTTGGCAAGCAAGACCACTTAATAAGAATAATATATCAGCAAGAACAATAAGTGATCTTGGCAAGCAAGACCACTTAATAATATATCAGCGAGAACAATAAGTGATCTTGGCAAGCAAGACCACTTAATTGCGTGAAGTGTTCTTGCCTCCACCAGTTCTCTACAACTGGAGTGGGCGGAGTAACTGGGTGGAGTGGGCGGAGTAACTGGGTGGAGTGACTTGAGTAACTGTTGTGTGGTTGGAGTCGCTGGAGTAACTGTGGAAAGGTTTGACTTGGCAGAGTAACTATATGGATTGTTTGGAGTGAGTAAAGATAGTAGGCATTAAATGATGAAGTATTTATATCTTGCTAAATGACTAGCTATGTCATTTGTCTAAGCCAGGGGTCCTCAAACTACGGCCCGCGGGCGACATGCGGCCCGCGGAGTGCATTAACCCGGCCCGCCGGTAGTGCGCAGCCACTCACCCCCAGCTTCCCCCGCGCGCAGCTCTGCCCGGCGTCCGTGCACTTTGCACAGCTACCGGGGCCCGCGGCCGGGAGGGAAGGCAGCGGGCAGGGCCGGAGACCATGAGGGAAGGCAGCGGGCGGGGACGGAGACCGAGAGGGAGGGCAGCGGGTGGGGCCGGAGACCGAGAGGGAGGGCAGGGGGCGGAGCTGGTGGCCGGGAGGGATGGCAGTGGGCGGGGTCGGAGACCCTGAAGTAAGGCAGCGGGTGGGAAGGCAGGGGGCGGAGCCGGCGGCCGGGAGGAAAAGCGCGCAGACGGCATGTGCAATATGGCATTCGTAAAGACAGCAGGTGGGTGGTTAATGGAGGAGGCTGAGCGGCAGTGGCAGCAGTTTGAGCAGCAGTGGCAGTAGTCTGAGCAGCAGTGGCAGCAGTCTGAGCAGCAGTAGCAGCAGTCTGAGCAGCAGCAGTAGCAGCAGTCTGAGCAGCAGTAGCAGTAGTCTGAGCAGCAGTGGCAGTAGACTGAGCAGCAGTAGCAGCAGTCTGAGGTGCAGTGGCAGTAGACTGAGCAGCAGTGGCAGTAGACTGAGCAGCAGTAGCAGCAGTCTGAGGGCCAGTGGCAGTAGCCTGAGCAGCAGTAGCAGCAGTCTGAGCAGCAGTAGCAGCAGTCTGAGGTGCAGAGGCAGCAGTCTGAGCAGCAGCAGCAGTCTGAGCAGCAGTGGCAGCAGTCTGAGCAGCAGTGGCAGTAGTCTGAGCAGCAGCAGTAGCAGCAGTCTGAGCAGCAGCAGTAGCATTAGTCTGAGCAGCAGCAGTAGCAGCAGTCTGAACAGCAGTGGCAGCAGTCTGAGCAGCAGTGGCAGTCTGAGCAGCAGCAGTAGCAGCAGTCTGAGCAGCAGCAGTAGCAGCAGTCTGAGCAGCAGTGGCAGTAGTCTGAGCAGCAGTAGCAGCAGTCTGAGCAGCAGCAGTAGCAGCAGTCTGAGCAGCAGCAGTGGCAGCAGTCTGAGGTGCAGTGGCAGTAGTCTGAGCAGCAGCAGTAGCAGCAGTCTGAGCAGCAGCAGTAGCAGCAGTCTGAGCAGCAGCAGTGGCAGCAGTCTGAGGTGCAGTGGCAGTAGTCTGAGCAGCAGCAGTGGCAGTAGTCTGAGCAGCAGTAGCAGCAGTCTGAGCAGCAGTAGCAGCAGTCTGAGCAGCAGCAGTAGCAGCAGTCTGAGGTGCAGTGGCAGTAGTCTGAGCAGCAGCAGTGGCAGTAGTCTGAGCAGCAGTCTGAGCAGAAGCAGCAGTCTGAGCAGCAGTGGCAGCAGTCTGAGCAGCAGCAGTGGCAGTAGTCTGAGCAGCAGCAGTGGCAGTAGTCTGAGCAGCAGTCTGAGCAGCAGCAGCAGTCTGAGCAGCAGTGGCAGCAGTCTGAGCAGCAGCAGTAGCAGCAGTCTGAGCAGCAGCAGTAGCAGCAGTCTGAACAGCAGTAGCAGCAATCTGAGCAGCAGTAGCAGCAGTCTGAGCAGCAGTGGCAGTAGTCTGAGCAGCAGTGGCAGTAGTCTGAGCAGCAGTGGCAGTAGTCTGAGCAGCAGTAGCAGTAGCAGCAGTCTGAGCAGCACTGGCAGTAGTCTGAGCAGCAGTGGCAGTAGTCTGAGCAGCAGTGGCAGTAGTCTGAGCAGCAGTAGCAGCAGTCTGAGCAGCAGCAGTAGCAGCAGTCTGAGGTGCAGTGGCAGTAGTCTGAGCAGCAGCAGCAGCAGTCTGAGCAGCAGCAGTAGCAGCAGTCTGAGGTGCAGTGGCAGTAGTCTGAGCAGCAGCAGTAGCAGCAGTCTGAGCAGCAGTGGCAGCAGTCTGAGCAGCAGTGGCAGTAGTCTGAGCAGCAGTGGCAGCAGTCTGAAGTGCAGTGGCAGTAGTCTGAGCAGCAGCAGTAGCAGCAGCCTGAGCAGCAGTGGCAGCAGTCTGAGGTGCAGTGGCAGTAGTCTGAGCAGCAGCAGTAGCAGCAGTCTGAGCAGCAGCAGTAGCAGCAGTCTGAGCAGCAGCAGTAGCAGTAGTCTGAGCAGCAGCAGTAGCAGTAGTCTGAGCAGCAGCAGTAGCAGCAGTCTGAGCAGCAGCAGTAGCAGCAGTCTGAGGTGCAGTGGCAGTAGTCTGAGCAGCAGCAGCAGTAGCAGCAGTCTGAGCAGCAGTGGCAGCAGTCTGAGCAGCAGCAGCAGTAGCAGCAGTCTGAGCAGCAGCAGCAGTAGCAGCAGTCTGAGCAGCAGTGGCAGTAGTCTGAGCAGCAGTGGCAGCAGTCTGAGCAGCAGTAGCAGCAGTCTGAGCAGCAGTGGCAGCAGTCTGAGCAGCAGCAGCAGTAGCAGCAGTCTGAGCAGCAGCAGCAGTAGCAGCAGTCTGAGCAGCAGTGGCAGTAGTCTGAGCAGCAGTAGCAGCAGTCTGAGCAGCAGTGGCAGTAGTCTGAGCAGCAGTGGCAGTAGTCTGAGCAGCAGTGGCAGTAGTCTGAGCAGCAGTAGCAGTAGCAGCAGTCTGAGCAGCACTGGCAGTAGTCTGAGCAGCAGTGGCAGTAGTCTGAGCAGCAGTGGCAGTAGTCTGAGCAGCAGTGGCAGTAGTCTGAGCAGCAGTAGCAGCAGTCTGAGCAGCAGCAGTAGCAGCAGTCTGAGGTGCAGTGGCAGTAGTCTGAGCAGCAGCAGCAGCAGTCTGAGCAGCAGCAGTAGCAGCAGTCTGAGGTGCAGTGGCAGTAGTCTGAGCAGCAGCAGTAGCAGCAGTCTGAGCAGCAGTGGCAGCAGTCTGAGCAGCAGTGGCAGTAGTCTGAGCAGCAGTGGCAGCAGTCTGAAGTGCAGTGGCAGTAGTCTGAGCAGCAGCAGTAGCAGCAGCCTGAGCAGCAGTGGCAGCAGTCTGAGGTGCAGTGGCAGTAGTCTGAGCAGCAGCAGTAGCAGCAGTCTGAGCAGCAGCAGTAGCAGCAGTCTGAGCAGCAGCAGTAGCAGTAGTCTGAGCAGCAGCAGTAGCAGTAGTCTGAGCAGCAGCAGTAGCAGCAGTCTGAGCAGCAGCAGTAGCAGCAGTCTGAGGTGCAGTGGCAGTAGTCTGAGCAGCAGCAGCAGTAGCAGCAGTCTGAGCAGCAGTGGCAGCAGTCTGAGCAGCAGCAGCAGTAGCAGCAGTCTGAGCAGCAGCAGCAGTCTGAGCAGCAGTGGCAGTAGTCTGAGCAGCAGTGGCAGCAGTCTGAGCAGCAGTAGCAGCAGTCTGAGCAGCAGTGGCAGCAGTCTGAGCAGCAGCAGCAGTAGCAGCAGTCTGAGCAGCAGCAGCAGTAGCAGCAGTCTGAGCAGCAGTGGCAGTAGTCTGAGCAGCAGTAGCAGCAGTCTGAGCAGCAGTGGCAGTAGTCTGAGCAGCAGTGGCAGTAGCAGTAGTCTGAGCAGCAGCAGTAGCAGCAGTCTGAGCAGCAGCAGTAGCAGCAGTCTGAGCAGCAGCAGTAGCAGTAGTCTGAGCAGCAGCAGTAGCAGTAGTCTGAGCAGCAGTGGCAGCAGTCTGAGCAGCAGCAGCAGTAGCAGCAGTCTGAGCAGCAGCAGCAGTAGCAGCAGTCTGAGCAGCAGTGGCAGTAGTCTGAGCAGCAGTAGCAGCAGTCTGAGCAGCAGTGGCAGTAGTCTGAGCAGCAGCAGCAGTAGCAGCAGTCTGAGCAGCAGCAGTAGCAGCAGTCTGAGCAGCAGCAGTAGCAGTAGTCTGAGCAGCAGCAGTAGCAGTAGTCTGAGCAGCAGCAGTAGCAGCAGTCTGAGCAGCAGCAGTAGCAGCAGTCTGAGGTGCAGTGGCAGTAGTCTGAGCAGCAGCAGCAGTAGCAGCAGTCTGAGCAGCAGTGGCAGCAGTCTGAGCAGCAGCAGCAGTAGCAGCAGTCTGAGCAGCAGCAGCAGTAGCAGCAGTCTGAGCAGCAGTGGCAGTAGTCTGAGCAGCAGTGGCAGCAGTCTGAGCAGCAGTAGCAGCAGTCTGAGCAGCAGTGGCAGCAGTCTGAGCAGCAGCAGCAGTAGCAGCAGTCTGAGCAGCAGCAGCAGTAGCAGCAGTCTGAGCAGCAGTGGCAGTAGTCTGAGCAGCAGTGGCAGTAGTCTGAGCAGCAGTAGCAGCAGTCTGAGCAGCAGTGGCAGTAGTCTGAGCAGCAGTGGCAGTAGTCTGAGCAGCAGTGGCAGTAGTCTGAGCAGCAGTAGCAGTAGCAGCAGTCTGAGCAGCACTGGCAGCAGTCTGAGCAGCACTGGCAGTAGTCTGAGCAGCAGTGGCAGTAGTCTGAGCAGCAGTGGCAGTAGTCTGAGCAGCAGTAGCAGCAGTCTGAGCAGCAGCAGTAGCAGCAGTCTGAGGTGCAGTGGCAGTAGTCTGAGCAGCAGCAGCAGCAGTCTGAGCAGCAGCAGTAGCAGCAGTCTGAGGTGCAGTGGCAGTAGTCTGAGCAGCAGCAGTAGCAGCAGTCTGAGCAGCAGTGGCAGCAGTCTGAGCAGCAGTGGCAGTAGTCTGAGCAGCAGTGGCAGCAGTCTGAAGTGCAGTGGCAGTAGTCTGAGCAGCAGTGGCAGTAGTCTGAGCAGCAGTAGCAGTAGCAGCAGTCTGAGCAGCACTGGCAGTAGTCTGAGCAGCAGTGGCAGTAGTCTGAGCAGCAGTGGCAGTAGTCTGAGCAGCAGTAGCAGCAGTCTGAGCAGCAGCAGTAGCAGCAGTCTGAGGTGCAGTGGCAGTAGTCTGAGCAGCAGCAGCAGCAGTCTGAGCAGCAGCAGTAGCAGCAGTCTGAGGTGCAGTGGCAGTAGTCTGAGCAGCAGCAGTAGCAGCAGTCTGAGCAGCAGTGGCAGCAGTCTGAGCAGCAGTGGCAGTAGTCTGAGCAGCAGTGGCAGCAGTCTGAAGTGCAGTGGCAGTAGTCTGAGCAGCAGCAGTAGCAGCAGCCTGAGCAGCAGTGGCAGCAGTCTGAGGTGCAGTGGCAGTAGTCTGAGCAGCAGCAGTAGCAGCAGTCTGAGCAGCAGCAGTAGCAGCAGTCTGAGCAGCAGCAGTAGCAGTAGTCTGAGCAGCAGCAGTAGCAGTAGTCTGAGCAGCAGCAGTAGCAGCAGTCTGAGCAGCAGCAGTAGCAGCAGTCTGAGGTGCAGTGGCAGTAGTCTGAGCAGCAGCAGCAGTAGCAGCAGTCTGAGCAGCAGTGGCAGCAGTCTGAGCAGCAGCAGCAGTAGCAGCAGTCTGAGCAGCAGCAGCAGTAGCAGCAGTCTGAGCAGCAGTGGCAGTAGTCTGAGCAGCAGTGGCAGCAGTCTGAGCAGCAGTAGCAGCAGTCTGAGCAGCAGTGGCAGCAGTCTGAGCAGCAGCAGCAGTAGCAGCAGTCTGAGCAGCAGCAGCAGTAGCAGCAGTCTGAGCAGCAGTGGCAGTAGTCTGAGCAGCAGTAGCAGCAGTCTGAGCAGCAGTGGCAGTAGTCTGAGCAGCAGTGGCAGTAGTCTGAGCAGCAGTGGCAGTAGTCTGAGCAGCAGTAGCAGTAGCAGCAGTCTGAGCAGCACTGGCAGTAGTCTGAGCAGCAGTGGCAGTAGTCTGAGCAGCAGTGGCAGTAGTCTGAGCAGCAGTGGCAGTAGTCTGAGCAGCAGTAGCAGCAGTCTGAGCAGCAGCAGTAGCAGCAGTCTGAGGTGCAGTGGCAGTAGTCTGAGCAGCAGCAGCAGCAGTCTGAGCAGCAGCAGTAGCAGCAGTCTGAGGTGCAGTGGCAGTAGTCTGAGCAGCAGCAGTAGCAGCAGTCTGAGCAGCAGTGGCAGCAGTCTGAGCAGCAGTGGCAGTAGTCTGAGCAGCAGTGGCAGCAGTCTGAAGTGCAGTGGCAGTAGTCTGAGCAGCAGCAGTAGCAGCAGCCTGAGCAGCAGTGGCAGCAGTCTGAGGTGCAGTGGCAGTAGTCTGAGCAGCAGCAGTAGCAGCAGTCTGAGCAGCAGCAGTAGCAGCAGTCTGAGCAGCAGCAGTAGCAGTAGTCTGAGCAGCAGCAGTAGCAGTAGTCTGAGCAGCAGCAGTAGCAGCAGTCTGAGCAGCAGCAGTAGCAGCAGTCTGAGGTGCAGTGGCAGTAGTCTGAGCAGCAGCAGCAGTAGCAGCAGTCTGAGCAGCAGTGGCAGCAGTCTGAGCAGCAGCAGCAGTAGCAGCAGTCTGAGCAGCAGCAGCAGTCTGAGCAGCAGTGGCAGTAGTCTGAGCAGCAGTGGCAGCAGTCTGAGCAGCAGTAGCAGCAGTCTGAGCAGCAGTGGCAGCAGTCTGAGCAGCAGCAGCAGTAGCAGCAGTCTGAGCAGCAGCAGCAGTAGCAGCAGTCTGAGCAGCAGTGGCAGTAGTCTGAGCAGCAGTAGCAGCAGTCTGAGCAGCAGTGGCAGTAGTCTGAGCAGCAGTGGCAGTAGCAGTAGTCTGAGCAGCAGCAGTAGCAGCAGTCTGAGCAGCAGCAGTAGCAGTAGTCTGAGCAGCAGCAGTAGCAGTAGTCTGAGCAGCAGCAGTAGCAGTAGTCTGAGCAGCAGTGGCAGCAGTCTGAGCAGCAGCAGCAGTAGCAGCAGTCTGAGCAGCAGCAGCAGTAGCAGCAGTCTGAGCAGCAGTGGCAGTAGTCTGAGCAGCAGTAGCAGCAGTCTGAGCAGCAGTGGCAGTAGTCTGAGCAGCAGCAGCAGTAGCAGCAGTCTGAGCAGCAGCAGTAGCAGCAGTCTGAGCAGCAGCAGTAGCAGTAGTCTGAGCAGCAGCAGTAGCAGTAGTCTGAGCAGCAGCAGTAGCAGCAGTCTGAGCAGCAGCAGTAGCAGCAGTCTGAGGTGCAGTGGCAGTAGTCTGAGCAGCAGCAGCAGTAGCAGCAGTCTGAGCAGCAGTGGCAGCAGTCTGAGCAGCAGCAGCAGTAGCAGCAGTCTGAGCAGCAGCAGCAGTAGCAGCAGTCTGAGCAGCAGTGGCAGTAGTCTGAGCAGCAGTGGCAGCAGTCTGAGCAGCAGTAGCAGCAGTCTGAGCAGCAGTGGCAGCAGTCTGAGCAGCAGCAGCAGTAGCAGCAGTCTGAGCAGCAGCAGCAGTAGCAGCAGTCTGAGCAGCAGTGGCAGTAGTCTGAGCAGCAGTGGCAGTAGTCTGAGCAGCAGTAGCAGCAGTCTGAGCAGCAGTGGCAGTAGTCTGAGCAGCAGTGGCAGTAGTCTGAGCAGCAGTGGCAGTAGTCTGAGCAGCAGTAGCAGTAGCAGCAGTCTGAGCAGCACTGGCAGTAGTCTGAGCAGCAGTGGCAGTAGTCTGAGCAGCAGTGGCAGTAGTCTGAGCAGCAGTGGCAGTAGTCTGAGCAGCAGTAGCAGCAGTCTGAGCAGCAGCAGTAGCAGCAGTCTGAGGTGCAGTGGCAGTAGTCTGAGCAGCAGCAGCAGCAGTCTGAGCAGCAGCAGTAGCAGCAGTCTGAGGTGCAGTGGCAGTAGTCTGAGCAGCAGCAGTAGCAGCAGTCTGAGCAGCAGTGGCAGCAGTCTGAGCAGCAGTGGCAGTAGTCTGAGCAGCAGTGGCAGCAGTCTGAAGTGCAGTGGCAGTAGTCTGAGCAGCAGCAGTAGCAGCAGCCTGAGCAGCAGTGGCAGCAGTCTGAGGTGCAGTGGCAGTAGTCTGAGCAGCAGCAGTAGCAGCAGTCTGAGCAGCAGCAGTAGCAGCAGTCTGAGCAGCAGCAGTAGCAGTAGTCTGAGCAGCAGCAGTAGTCTGAGCAGCAGCAGTAGCAGCAGTCTGAGCAGCAGCAGTAGCAGCAGTCTGAGGTGCAGTGGCAGTAGTCTGAGCAGCAGCAGCAGTAGCAGCAGTCTGAGCAGCAGTGGCAGCAGTCTGAGCAGCAGCAGCAGTAGCAGCAGTCTGAGCAGCAGCAGCAGTAGCAGCAGTCTGAGCAGCAGTGGCAGTAGTCTGAGCAGCAGTGGCAGCAGTCTGAGCAGCAGTAGCAGCAGTCTGAGCAGCAGTAGCAGCAGTCTGAGCAGCAGTAGCAGCAGTCTGAGCAGCAGTGGCAGCAGTCTGAGCAGCAGCAGCAGTAGCAGCAGTCTGAGCAGCAGCAGCAGTAGCAGCAGTCTGAGCAGCAGTGGCAGTAGTCTGAGCAGCAGTAGCAGCAGTCTGAGCAGCAGTGGCAGTAGTCTGAGCAGCAGTGGCAGTAGCAGTAGTCTGAGGTGCAGTGGCAGTAGTCTGAGCAGCAGCAGTGGCAGTAGTCTGAGCAGCAGTGGCAGCAGTCTGAGCAGCAGCAGCAGTAGCAGCAGTCTGAGCAGCAGTGGCAGCAGTCTGAGCAGCAGTGGCAGCAGTCTGAGCAGCAGTAGCAGCAGTCTGAGCAGCAGTAGCAGCAGTCTGAGCAGCAGTAGCAGCAGTCTGAGCGGCAGTAGCAGCAGTCTGAGCGGCAGTAGCAGCAGTCTGAGCGGCAGTAGCAGCAGTCTGAGCAGCAAGAGTGGCAGTAGTCTGAGCAGCAGCAGCAATAGCAGCAGTCTGAGCAGCAGCAGTAGTCTGAGCAGCAGTAGCAGCAGTCTGAGCAGCAGTGGCAGTAGTCTGAGCAGCAGTGGCAGTAGTCTGAGCAGCAGTGGCAGTAGCAGCAGTCTGAGGTGCAGTGGCAGTAGTCTGAGCAGCAGCAGTGGCAGTAGTCTGAGCAGCAGTAGCAGCAGTCTGAGCAGCAGTAGCAGCAGTCTGAGCAGCAGTGGCAGCAGTCTGAGCAGCAGCAGCAGTAGCAGCAGCCTGAGCAGCAGTGGCAGCAGTCTGAGCAGCAGTAGCAGCAGTCTGAGCAGCAGTAGCAGCAGTCTGAGCAGCAGTAGCAGCAGTCTGAGCAGCAGTAGCAGCAGTCTGAGCGGCAGTAGCAGCAGTCTGAGCGGCAGTGGCAGCAGTCTGAGCGGCAGTGGCAGCAGTCTGAGCGGCAGTGGCAGCAGTCTGAGCGGCAGTAGCAGCAGTCTGAGCGGCAGTAGCAGCAGTCTGAGCAGCAAGAGTGGCAGTAGTCTGAGCAGCAGTAGCAGCAGTCTGAGCAGCAGCAGTGGCAGTAGTCTGAGCAGCAGTGGCAGTAGTCTGAGCAGCAGTAGCAGCAGCAGCAGTCTGAGCAGCAGTGGCAGCAGTCTGAGCAGCAGCAGTAGCAGCAGTCTGAGGTGCAGTGGCAGTAGTCTGAGCAGCAGAGAAAATAGTATGGCACATGGTGTATGAAAGGGGGGGGGGGAGAATATTATGGCAAATGGGGCATGAGAGGGGGGAATATAATGGCACATGGGGCATGAGAGGGGGGAATATAATGGCACATGGGGCATGAGAGGGGGGAATATAATGGCACATGGGGCATGAGAGGGGGGAATATAATGGCACATACTGTATGGCTGGAGGCTGTATGCCTGTGGGAGAACATACTGCCAGCCTAATGAGGTGGGGAACATTACTACCAACGTAATAATAAAGATATATGCAGTGTGCATAGGTATTTGTTCATAGTTTTTTTTAACTATAGTCCGGCCCTTCAACGGTCTGAGGGACCGTGAACTGGCCCCCTGTTTAAAAAGTTTGAGGACCCCTAGTCTAACCTGTTTTCCATAACACGTTTTCATGGGGAGTTTTCCTCAGTCTGCCTGTGTGGGCGGAGCAGCTGTAACGAGCCAGGCTGCAGCTGTGTTGCTATGGCAACTTACTCTGAGATAACCAGAGAATGCACATTAAAACACATTTCTAATGCACTGGTGGTTGCCATATTCAAATGGCTGTAGCTTAAAAAGTATACATCCTACAGCAAAGAGCTTTATACTGTAAGAATCACAAGAGCCAGGCCTCTCTGAAATATTAAAAATGAAGGCACAGGCGCAGTTTAGAAATTGCCATTCAAATTTGTGGTGTCTAGAGTGGAGTTTCAATGAATGTCAATGGGAGGTGTGAGTTGCAAACAAAAGGTCATATTGTGAAAACTGTTAGGGCTATGGCTTAGTCTTGGCAGCAGGGATAGGGTTGGGGTTAGGCTAACCCTAACCCATAAAAATAAAAAAAAAAGACTTTTTTTTTTTAATATTAAGGGTTAGGGTTAGGCTAACCCTAACCCTTAAAAATAAAAAAAATGACGTAGAGGGGAACCCATTTTTTTAAAAATTTTAAGGGTTAGGGTTAGCCTAACCCTAACCATTAAAAATTAAATAAAAATGACGTAAGGTCCCCCCTCCGGGGGGGGGACCCATTTTTTTTTTTAATTTTAAGGGTTAGGGTTAGGGTTAGGCTAACCCTAACCCTTAAAATTAAAAAAAAAATGACGTAGGGTCCCCCTTACCCGTCATAACCAGCCTGGGACCAGCTATGGGGGCTTGTAGGAACAGAGTGGAGGGGCCAGCTTTTGTAGCCCCCCACCCTGCAGCCTACGAGCCCACATACCCTGTGTGGGCCCGGCTCTTCTGCCCCCCCCCTGGGCTTTGGGGAGGCAGGTAATTGGGGGTGCGGGGATTAATGGCAAGCCACCCGTTAGTTGCAGGTGGCTTGCCAGACCCCAGCCTTGTGAACTGGTATAAGGGGTCTCATGGACCCCCTACCAGTTCACAAAGGGTTAACATAAAAAAAAACACACACACACACACACACACACAAAAATGTCATTTTTTTACTTTACTCACCTCACCCGATTGTCAGCTCCTGTGGTGATCAGCTGTCAGATGCCTTGGTGATCGCTGGCCAGAGGAGGGGGGGGGCAGGGGATCAGAGCATCCCCTGCCCCTCCACTGCTCTGCCCAGCGATCACCAGGGCATCTGACAGCTGAGCCGAGGAGAGGCAGCAAGAGGCCCGGGAGTGACGTCATAAGCCCTGCCCCCAAAGGGGCGGGGCTTAACAGCAAGATGGCGGCGCCCGTCGGGAGAGGAGGGGGAGAGCCCTTTCAGGCTCTCCCCTGAAGCTGAAGAGGCTGGGGGGGGCCATCGGAGGCCCTCCCAGTGAAGAGGAGACCCGGAGGGAGGCAGCGCGACTGCAGGTAAGTAAATGTCATTTTTATTTTATTTATTTTTTCTACAGTTAGCAGCTGCTGCTGCCAAACGGGGGGGGGCTATTCCGGGGGCTCTCCTGGAGCCGGATCCAACGAGGGGTCAGGTGAGTATTTTTGATTTTTATTTTTTTTACTAGCAGGGGGGAAAGTCAAGCACGTAGATTCTACGTGCTCGGCACTTAAGTGGAGTAGAAGCGAGCACGTAGAATCTACGTGTTTGGCACTGAAAGGGTTAAGAGGAGTGCTCCATTCCATTGTAGAAAAGAGATCAAAGATCCAGAGGGGCGTTATCTGATTCTGGTGGGGCTGCTGCAGGAGTCAGAACTTACTATAGCTAATTATTATGCCCCTAACTCGGGCCAGATGGAGTTCCTCACAAAATTTTTTGAATTAGTGAGAGGGGTTGCGCAGGGATGTGTGATACTCTGTGGGGACTCGAATCTAACCCTGAACCCCTACTTCGATAGGCAATCTCTGGCAGGGACAGAGGTTAGTGCACAGTCTGCAGCTGCATCTAAACAGTTTAGGGGGCTATTGGACGGGCATTCCCTGGCAGATGGTTGGAGGGAATTGCATCCAGGGACCCAGAATTTCACTCACTTTTCCCATCCCCATAATGTTTGGACCAGGATAGACCATATATTTCTGTCTCAGAGTGCTCTAGCGGCAGCAAAGTCAATCAAGATTCATCCAATATCATGCTCAGACCATGATTGCGTGGTTTTGAAGAGTGACTCTTTGTTCTGTAGGCGAACAGGATTCTCCTGGTCTCTTAATACCTCTATATTGTCCGACTCGGGTGTGCTCACGGAGATATCTGATGCTTTAACTTTAATACTTCCAATTAAATGAAACCCCGGAGATGTCGGCTGTTACTTGCAGGGAGGCACATAAACCTTCTATTAGGGACCGGTTAATTGGGATCGCCTCCAGAAAGAAGCGTGAGAGGAACAAGTTTATAGACGAGTTGGAGAAAAAATATCTTGTGTTGACGGAAGAGGCCAAACAAAATGAATTCGCTACAAACTGTATGAAGTGAAACAAGAACTTAATTTAGCACTTGCGGGCAAGGCTGCAACAACCATGCGGTAGGTGAAACAAATATTATTGCAAGGCTAATAAGCCTGACTCGTTATTAGCTAGGAGACTTAAAACCCCAGACCAGGGATATAAGCCTATCAGATTAAGGAATGAAAGGGGGGAACTCACGAGTAAACCTAATAAGATTATAGGGGTGTTCAGTGAAAAACTGATGAAACTATATACTAAGCATAACCCACCTAAGCCAGAGGAAGTGAGTGTTGTTAGGGCGAGCGCTGCACGCCCATCTAGCAGCACTTCACTTACCTCCATGGCTGCATCCAGCCGTCATCCATTTTGCAGCACTTCCCTCATGGCTGTTCCCAGCTGTCTCCCTTCCCCTCATGCTTCCTTCTCGCATGCTCATGTGCGTGCACATCTCCTTCCACTAGAGGGCGAGCACACTGGATTCCTGAGATTTAAATTGCCTGTACAGCACTGATCGGTGCCTGGTCATCCAAGCCTGCATCCACTTCTCCTATTTAAAGAGGCACTTCCTTCCTTCAGTGTCGGATCTTGGTCTCTCCATGCTTGTTGAAAGTCAGACATTCTTGGATTGCTCACCCGTGTACCGACCTCTGCCTGTCCCCGACTCTGAACCATTGCTGCCTGCCCCGACCTCGGCTACTCACCTTTACCGCGAACCTGTGCTGCCAGCCCCGATCTCTGCCTGTACTTACCACGCCTTTTGCCTGCCACTTGTGTACCTCGCTGAACCTCGGCTGACTGTGGGACTGGGCTGCTGTTGGGGGGTAGCGAAATGGGGGTCACTCGCCGCACAAGACCAACCTGCCTTGCGGTGGGCTCTGGGGAATACCGGTGGCCCCTTAGACTCCGCTCCCCTGACACGGTACCCGCCATCGGAACCACAGTTAAAGCGGATCCACACCCGAGTCCGCTCTACCAGGTCCGTGACAGTAAGATCCGGCCATGGATCCCGCTGAGGTGCCGCTGCCGGATGCCACTGAATTGCCTGCTATAGTGGCTATGCAGTCCCTCCAGATTAATCAACTCTCTGCCATGATGCAGCAACTATTAACGATTCAGCAACAGCAAGTTCCATCACCGGCTCCAGCATTACCGCCACAGTCCCCGGTAGCATCTTCTGCCAGAATCCGTCTCTCCTTGCCGGCTAAATATGATGAGGATGCCAAGTTATGCCGAGGGTTCCTTGCCCAATGCACTTGGAGTTGTTGGCGGATCAATTTCCCACTGAACGAGCTAAGGCGGCCTTTGTCATCAGTTTGCTTTCTGGAAAGGCTTTGGCCTGGGCCACTCCCTTGTGGGATCGCAATGACCCTGTCTCTCCTAGTATTCACACCTTTGTCTCAGAGTTTCGCCAGGTCTTTGAGGAACCTGCCCGGGCTTCATCTGCTGAATCATCCCTTTTGAACTTGGTCCAGGGCGAGTTGTCCGTTGGTGAATACGCCATTCAGTTCCGCACTCTTGCCTCCGAATTGTCTTGGAATAATGAGGCCTTGTGTGCCTGCTTCAAGAAAGGACTTTCTAGTAAAATTAAGGATGCTCTTGCGGCTCGTGACTTGCCTTCATCTCTCACTGATCTCATCCATATGGCCACACTCATTGATGTGCGCTTTGCTGAAAGGCGTGAAGAATTCCGCCAAGAAAGAGACTCTCAGTGCCCTAGGAGGGCATCCCGTTTGGCTCCAGTATTTCAAAACCCTTTGTCTGCACATGTACCTCCCAGTAAGGAGGCCATGCAGGTCGATTGATTCCGCTTGACCCAATTGGAGAGAACTCGCAGAAGGAACGAGAACCTTTGTCTGTACTGCGGTGGTTCTGAGCATTTTTTTAAGGACTGTCCTATTCGCCCTCCACGTCAGGGAAACGGGCGTACCTAGTGGCGGTGGGAGAGGCGCCCCTGGGTGTATGTGCTTCCTCTCCACGGCTCACTGTTCCTGTTCAACTTTCCATCTCACCTTCCACCTCCCTGAATTTAACCACCTTTTTGGACTCGGGTTCTGCAGAGAACTTTATAGAGGCTTCCTTGATCAATAAACATAATATCCCTGTGAATCGCCTTGCAACACCCTTATTTATCGACTCAGTCAATGGTGATAGGCTGGACTGTACTGTGCGCTATCGCACCGTTCCCCTCCAATTAAAAATTGGACTCTTCCATCAAGAGAATGTTGAGTTCTACGTCCTCCCTAATTGCACCTCTCAGATTCTTCTAGGCCTTCCTTGGCTCCAACGTCATGATCCCACGCTTGACTGGACCACCGGCGATATCAAGACTTGGGGTGTAGCGTGCTTTAAGAGGTGCTTGAAGTCTGTTCCTGTTCGACCCATTCCTGCTTCAGCACCATTACCTGGCTTGCCTGAGATCTACCTGACCTATGCTGATGTATTCTGCAAGAAACAAGCGGAGGTACTTCCGCCTCATCGCCCCTACGATTGCCCTATAGACCTCCTACCGGGTACCACTCCTCCTCGTGGCCGAATTTACCCTCTCTCAGCTCCTGAGACTTAAGCCATGTCGGAGTATATTCGAGAAAATCTTCATAAAGGGTTCATACGGAAGTCTTCCTCTCCAGCAGGCGCGGGGTTCTTCTTTGTGGCGAAAAAAGATGTCTCTCTTCGCCCTTGTATTGATTACCGTGGCCTCAATAAGATTACCGTTAAAAATCGCTACCCTTTGCCCTTGATTGACGAATTATTTGACTGACTGTGTGGGGCCAGGGTCTTCACCAAGCTTGACCTGAGGGGAGCCTATAATTTCATACGAATATGCGAGGGCGATGAATGGAAGACCGCCTTCAATACCCGCGATGGCCACTTCAAATATTTAGTGATGCCCTTTGGTCTCTGCAATGCACCCGCAGTATTTCAGGAATACGTAAACGACATTTTTCAGGATTTGCTTTACTCCTGTGTAGTTGTATATTTGGATGATATACTCATCTTTTCATCTAATCTAGAAGAACATCACGGTCACGTCCGGCAAGTCCTGTCTCGCCTCCGTCAACACCATCTTTACGCCAAGTTGGAGAAGTGTCTTTTTGATCAAACCACCTTACCCTTTCTTGGATATATTGTCTCTGCTCGTGGTCTTCAGATGGACCCCAGCAAGTTAAAAGCAGTTCTGAATTGGCCCCGTCCTATTGGCCTGCGAGCTATTCAACGTTTTCTGGGCTTCGCCAATTACTATCGGCAGTTTATTCCTCACTTCTCCACTGTAGTGGCGCCTTTTGTGGCCCTCACGAAGAAAAGCGCCAATTCTAAGTCTTGGCCTCCTCAGGCGGAAGAGGCCTTCATTGCTCTAAAAAAGGCCTTCTCCTCTACACCGGTGTTGTCTAGGCCAGATCCATCTCGCCCTTTTGCCCTAGAAGTAGATGCCACCTCCATTGGAGCCGGAGCGGTGCTCACTCAAAAATCATCTACTGCCAGATTTCTCACCTGCGGGTTCTTTTCGAAGACCTTTTCTCCACCTGAGAGGAATTACTCCATCGGAGATCGGGAGCTACTCGCCATCAAGTTGGCATTGGAGGAGTGGAGACACCTCTTAGAAGGTTCTGCCCATCAAGTATCCATCTATGATCACAAAAATCTATCTTATTTAGAAACTGCCCAGCGATTGAATCCACGACAAGCTCGTTGGACGTTGTTTTTCGCTCGATTCCATTTTCAAATATACTTCCGGCCAGCCGCTAAGAACATCAGGGAGGACGCCTTTTCTCGCTCCTCTGACATCTCTGGTGTAGAATCCACCCCACAACATATCATCTCGCCTGAACGCCTTGTCCACTCTGCCCCCGCTATTCTTGTACAAGCGCAATCGGGAAAGACCTTTGTGCCAGCTCGCCAACGTCGCAAAATATTAGAATGGGGGCATTCTTCCCATGTAGCCGGCCATGCCGGCATCAGGAAATCTTGTTCTATCATTTCTAGATATTATTGGTGGCCTTCTTTTGAAAAGGATGTGACCGAATTCGTTCAGGCCTGTACCACCTGCACTCGCAACAAAACCTCTCGCCAAAGGCCTGTTGGCCTACTCCATCCTCTTCCTATTCCGGATACCCCTTGGACACATATTGCTATGGACTTTATTACCGACCTCCATTCTTCCCATGCCAATACTGTTATTTGGGTGGTAGTGGATAGGTTTTCTAAAATGGCGCATTTTGTTCCTTTGCCCGGTCTCCCGTCGGCTCCTCTGTCTTTCGACTTCATGGATTACCTTCACACATAATTTAATTATATGTTTTTTAAATTTTGATGTGTGTCTTTTGTATGTGGATTACTGGATGAATTATTTGATCAATAAATTGATTTATTATATGAAGTAATGGTGTGCAGCTTGATACATGAGGACACAATGGTGGGCTAGCCCTGGAGCTTCACCTGTAGTTGAGTAGTACCTTCACACATTGTCTCAGACAGAGGGGTGCACTTTGTGTCCAAGTTCTGGAGAGCTCTTTGTAAACAAATGAAAATTAAAATGGACTTTTCCTCCGCTTATCATCTCCAGTCTAACGGCCAGGTGGAAAGAGTCAACCAGATTCTCGGGCATTATCTACGCCATTTTGTTTCTGCGCGTCAAGACGATTGGGTCGATCTGTTGCCTTGGGCGGAATTCTCGTATAATTTTAAGGATTCTGAGTCCACGAGGAAGTCCCCGTTTTTGGTGTACGGCCGTCAACTCCTTCCATCTCTGCCTTCTTCCACGTCCTCCGGAGTGCCTGCCATGGATGACATCACACAGGATTTCTCCACCATCTGGCAAGAAACACAGCGTTCCCTTTGTCAAGCTTCCGCCCGTATGAAGGTTAGCGCTGATAAAAGGAGAAGAGCTCCGCCTGTTTATTCTCCAGGAGATAAGGTGTGGCTGTCGGCAAAATACATCCGCTTCAAAATTCCTAGCTACAAATTGGGCCCCGTTACCTGGGTCCTTATAAGATCAAACAACAGATCAATCCAGTTTGTTATAAGCTACACCTACCAACATCACTGCGAATTCCCAATTCTTTCCACGTTTCCCTGTTGAAGCCAGTTATTGTCAATCGATTCTCTCCTAAAACCTTGGTGCCTGCCCCAATCTCTGGTACCGAGAATGCCTTTACGGTGAAAGAGATCCTGGCCTCTAAGCTCTCCAGAGGTAAAAGATATTTTTTAGTCGACTGGGAAGGCTGTGGACCTGAAGAAAGATCTTGGGAGCCCGAAGAGAATATTCTAGATCGTAGTCTCATCTCGGATTTTCTTGGCCCCAGGAAGAAGGGGAGACCCAAGGGGGGGTACTGTTAGGGCGAGCGCTGCACGCCCATCTTGCAGCACTTCACTTACCTCCATGGCTGCATCCAGCCGTCATCCATTTTGCAGCACTTCCCTCATGGCTGTTCCCAGCTGTCTCCCTTCCCCTCATGCTTCCTTCTCGCATGCTCATGTGCGTGCACGTCTCCGTCCAATAGAGCAGTGGTTCCCAACCCTGTCCTCAAGGCACACCAACATGTCATGTTTTTTGGATCTCCAAATAGCCAGCTCTATTGCTCTGCAGCTGCACTAATTACTCCACCTGTGCATCTTTGTGGAGATCTGCAAAACCTGGCCTGTTGGTGTGCCTTGAGGACAGGGTTGGGAAACACTGCACTAGAGGGCGAGCGCACTGGATTCCTGAGATTCAAAGGGCCTGTACAGCACTGATCGGTGCCTGGTCATCCAAGCCTGCATCCACTTCTCCTATTTAAAGAGGCACTTCCTTCCTTCAGTGCCGGATCTTGGTCTCTCCATGCTTGTTGAAAGTCAGACATTCTTGGATTGCTCACCCGTGTACCGACCTCTGCCTGTCCCCGACTCTGAACCTTTGCTGCCTGCCCCGACCTCGGCTACTCACCTTTACCGCGAACCTGTGCTGCCAGCCCCAATCTCTGCCTGTACTTACTACGCCTTTTGCCTACCACTTGTGTACCTCGCTGAACCTCGGCTGACTGTGGGACTGGGCCGACGTTGGGGGGTAGCGACCTGGGGGTCACTCGCCGCACAAGACCAACCTGCCTTGCGGTGGGCTCTGGTGAATACCGGTGGCCCCTTAGACTCCGCTCCCCTGACACGGTACCCGCCATCGGTCCCACAGTTAAAGCGGATCCACACCCGAGTCCGCTCCACCCGGTCCGTGACAAGTGTGTTCTTGGATAATATCTCCTTACCCAGTGCAGTTGAGGGAGTCCCTGGAGGAAGACTTTAGTTTGGAAGAAATTAATCACACGATCGATAAATTAAAAGTTAATAAGAGACCGGGGACGGACGGCTATCCGGCGGCATATTATAAAGCTTTTAAATCCATTTTAGCGCCTAAATTGGTGGCTTGCTTCAATGGGGTGCGCTCGGGATGGCTTTTTTCCAGGAACTCCCTTACTGCCTCTATCAGTATGGTACCGAAGCCGGATTCGGACCATACGGTATGGTCTAACTTTAGGCCGATTTCACTTATTAACATAGACATGAAAATATTAACTAAGATTCTAGCGGACCGGTTGTCAGAGTATCTGCCAGGGCTAATCCATAAGGATCAAGTGGGTTTTATCCCTGGCAGACAGGCTGGCGATAATATTAGAAAAGTGATTCAGATTTCCCACTTAGCCAAAACAACTCAGACTCCGGCTATGCTCCTTTCGTTGCACATTAGGAAAGCTTTCGACACAGTGTCATGGGAATATTTATCTGTTCTGTTAGAAATTTTTTTAGGGATTTTAAAAAGGATATACTCAATCCCAAGGGCGTTTGTTAAGTATAACGGTTTTAGTTCTGGGGACTTTCCTCTGCAAAGAGGTACCAGACAGGGTTGCCCATTGTCCCCCCTTTTATTCACTTTGGTGATAGAGCCTTTGGCGCAGAAGATTAGGTCATCTCCTGATATTTCGGGATTACAGGTGGGAACCCTCCCGTATAAAGTGAGTCTTTTTGCAGCTGATGTGCTAATGGTTGTCCCGGATCCCTGTATTTCCTTGCCGGCAGTTCTGCGGAAGTTGAAGGAGTTTGAATTAGTATCGGGGTTACAAGTGAACACCGCCAAGTCTAAGGCTTTGAATATCAGCATCCCCCTTGAAGTGTGTGCTCGTTTGAAACTTTCTTTTGACTTTCATTGGGAAACAGTGGGGATTAAGTATTTAGGAATTAAGTTAACCAATGACTATGCATCCCTCTTTGCTGCCAACTATATCCCTCTGAGACAGAATCTTTTAGGTCTTCTAGATCGGTGGAGAGGATATGGTTTATCCTGGCTTGGGAAAATAGCAGCCATAAAAATGTCTTTTTTGCCTTAGTTTTTATATTTAGCACGAACACTACCAGTTAGAGTGCCTCGAAGCTACTTGCAAATGCTACAAAATAAAATGATGGCATTTATATGGGGTGGGAAGAGACAAAGGGTGGCGAGGAACATTATGCTATGTTCTAAATCTCAGGGGGGATTGGGGGTACCTAACCTCACTAAGTACTACCAGGCGGCCCAATTGGCACAGGTGGTATCTTACCATGCTTGGTTACGTGTCCCTTTATGGGTCCTGATTGAAAATGAACTATGCCACCCGTTGACTTGCGATTTCATCCTTTGGATCCCCCAAAAAGTGAGGCGTAAGGTGGATAACCCGGTAATATATAATTCCTTGAAACTCTGGGATAATCTCAGGTGGTCTCAGGGTTTGGCTTCCCCTCATATGCCCTTACTGAATCTGTGAGGCAACCCAATGTTTCTCCTGGCGCTTATGGATCCTGGTAGGTTTCTGAATTGGAAAAGGGCTGGGGTTAAATATGTGTTGGATTGTTTGGATGACCCCAAGATCACGGCGTCACAAGTATCAGCTACAACCTAGAGACCTGTTTGGATATCTCTAGATTAAACATCTTATTAGTTCATTGGTGAAGGGGGTAGAATCGGGTTACCAACTTACCTTCTTTGAGAAGCGCTGTAAGTTATATCCGAGGGGAAGAGGAGTGGTGTCCGAAATGTATGGGGAATTGAATAGCGTGGCTCAGTCGAATGATTTAACATATAGGCAGAAGCGGGAAAGGGACCTGGGGGAGTCAAGTGGCAGAAGATGTGGCTGGCATCTTTTGGGCCAGCGGCATCGGTTTGGTCTATTGAGGTGAACATCAAGGTGGCCACATGGTGGTATATGGTACCTAAACAGTTGGGGCGCTTTGGAGCGGGGAATACTGGGATGTGTTTCAGAGGCTGTGTTGAAGAAGGGTCATTCCACCATATTTGGTGGGATTGCTGCAGAGTTAGAGGATTTTGGAAGAAAGTATTTACTGCCCTCAGCAGAGTAGTGGGCAAGCGTATTATTTTGAACCCTTGGATAGCTCTTCTTAATAGGTCTATCAGTCCTAGCTCGAGAAACCAAAAACGGTTGGCATATCATATCCTGACGGGTGCCAAGTTGACTATAGTGGGTGCTTGGAAGACTCTTGTTCTTTCATTTAGGGAATTGAAAAATCGAGTCCACTATATAATGTCGATGGAAAAAATGTCTGCTGTACAGTCTGTACAGTACATGTCTGCTGTACAGTACAGGGAACTGGATAGATTTCGAGAAATGTGGTCTCCATGGGCACAGGAATTTATGCCAGCTGGATTTGATACACACTTGTTGATGGTTTAGCATCCTTGTTTTTTTTTTTTTTTAACCCGTTCCCACCCTTCCTCTCTTTCTTTCCCCCCTCTTTCTTTTCCCTTCTCTTCTAGTGTTTACTTGGGGTTATCCCCTTGTTTGTTATGATTGAGGTCTTGTTAAGGCCTTCTTGTGCAGTATGTTTTTGAAGCCTGGGTAAGCCTTCTCCAGGCATTGGATTTGAAATGATGTAGTGATGGTGCGAAGATTTGTTGTTTTTGTATTGAAATGCTATGCATAAGTGATATTACTATCCTCTTCAGTAATACTGTAATGTATGATATGATATATTTGTAACAGATGCGGGTAACTGCTTCTTTCCAATAAAAATTTTTGATAAAAAAAAAAAAAACAATTGTCACCTGACATATAACACATGGGGAGGTCATCTGATCATTCTGAAGCGGTGTGAAATGTAGAAAACAAATGCACCATTTGGGGTAAAGACTTTTCCAAACAAAACAAATTTCTGTTTGTTGAACTAATCCCAACATCCAGCTGGCTGCCAATCCATACCCCCTCCTCAAAAGTGCTTACACTACAGCATACCTTATCTACTGCTTAAATGTAGCCCCAATGTTAACCATGTAAATATAGGTAAACAGGCAAATAAAATAGTTGGAAAATGAATGCATGCAAAAATAATCTATGAAAAAGCTAAAAAAAAATGCAACAGTCAGAGACACAATACACAATAGCACATTTTCCAATAGTTATGGCTTGCTACAGCCTTTTTACGAGTGCTTCGAAAATTTTACGATCGCATTTTCACACACATTTGAGCGCACATATAACCCATTTGCTGAATCGCATGCAATCCAATTTTCCGAGCAAAGCTAATTTTTTCGACCTCATTTTATGGCCTTATTTTTTCTTAGCCAGTTTGATGCTGACATTTTGTTTTTGCAGGCGACCAGATTGGCCAGTCTGTGAAGTGAGAGTGGAGGAATGGACCCTCCTTTTGGGCTCTTGCGGCTGAGCCTTACAGCGGAGTGGAGGTGCTTTTTAAAACCGACATGGTAACTTGCCAGCGAGTCATTGAGGTGGAGATCGGGAGGTGCATGGTCTTGGACGTCATTATGAAGGGGCAGAACCTGCACCTAATAAATATCTATGGACACCAAACTAAGTGGGACAGAAAATGCCTCTTTACAAAGATCAAGCCGTTCCTTTTTACAGCCCGGCCAGTAGTCTTTGGAGGTGATTTTAACACCTTGACTGGGCCCATGGACAGGAGAGGCTTCACATGCAAGCTGGGCTGCAATAGTCTCTTTTTAAATAGTATGGTTAGAGAGGCAGGTCTGGAGGATGTGCACATTAAGCACTCCCCAGACCTCACGGGCTTCACTTTTCAGCAAGGTAGTAGTCAGAGTAGGTTTTTTTTGAAGGGGGGCTTGGCTTCTCAGCCTCCGTGGTTTCAGACGGTCGAGTTCTCCGATCTCCATTTACTATCGATGGTCTTGAATGCCTCTGACACACCCCCTAGAGGAAGGGGCATCTGGAGAATGAATTCTGCTCTCCTTGAGGAGGTAGGGGTAAGACGATCCCTTGAGGATTTTTTTCAGGCACAGGTTTCCATTAAGGATTT
Organism: Gastrophryne carolinensis; assembly: GCA_027917425.1. Classification (NCBI taxonomy): domain Eukaryota; kingdom Metazoa; phylum Chordata; class Amphibia; order Anura; family Microhylidae; genus Gastrophryne; species Gastrophryne carolinensis. The sequence goes on along the minus strand of CM051234.1, from coordinate 299,573,845 downwards.
TTGCAGTAGCAGGTCTGAGTGGTGGGAGCTGACCAAAATAAGAATTGCTGGGCTTTTCAGAGGCCTAGGAAAAAGAAAATAGCTTTTTATATAAATAGCCTACCAGCGATTGCGGAGGAAACTGGACATCCTTGTCCCGAATGGTGGAGATCAGGGGGCAATCTCTGAAGTGAAGCTTTTCCTCAGGATGTGTCAGTATGACCAAGATGCTTCTCTGGTTCTGGATAGGTATTATGGGAAATACCACTCACCAGATCCCTATCAGAATTGCAGACAGGCCGCAGCTCTTGGGCTGAAGGATAGCACAGGTTCCCTGGTAAGGTCTAAATCTGGGATCCTGAATATTATTAGGTCCTTATATGCTGACCTCCTGGGCAGAAAGGTTCTTGACCGGGCAAGTATGGTGAGTTTCCTGGACTCTACTCCAGGATTGGAAAATGGTGACCTTTCTATCTCTAGCTTGACAGAGCCGGTCACAGACGATGAGGTGGTAAGTGCAATTGATCACCTTGCCATCAAAAAGTCGCTCGGGTCAGATGGTCTGACAACTGAATTTTATAAATGTTTTAAGACAATCCTGCCATTATATTTGGTGGAGGTCTTTAATTGCTGTCTGGCAGAGGGTTCCCTCCCTCCGTAAGGCCCTCGGCTGTGATCCTTCTGTCAAAAGGTAAGGACCCTTCGATGATTGAGAACTGGCACCCCATCAGCCTTCTCAATGTCGATAGAAAGTTACTGGCAAAGATTTTGTTCTAGCGCTTGTCCTCAGTGGTGGAGCAACTGCTTTCCCGTCATCAGCACAGCCCGATCCAAGGTAGAAGCACCTTTCAGCAGTTTTAGCTGTCTGGAAAGCCTTGGAGCAATGCAGGGCTGCGGGCTGGGGAAAGTCTTCCCCTGGGGCATTCTGATTTGGGATGCCCCGTTGGACCCAGGAGAGGTGAAGTAAGACGTAAGACCTACCTGACCCACAATCCAATGGCACATGCATGGGCCAAATTTGGAATGCCCTAAAAAGTGGTAGACCAACACTCCCTATCAGTCTTTAAAAAAAAAAACAAAACCCTGCATGTCCAGGCCACCTTTCCCATCGGCACCCCAAATTGGTGCCCCATAGTGAAATGACCGACCCTTGAGCCTGTTGTTGATAGCTCTACTACATATTTTTCCCAGAGCTACACATTGTTTAATGTTGACCAAATCCGGCACATGCGCAGGATCTCTCATTCAACCGGTGCTGCATATGTATAGCCCTGTACACACTAAACACTGCTGCTAGGCATGTGAAGGTGTGAGTGAGCTCCCTCACCTCAGCAGTGGCCATAGCAGCAGTGTTCTGTGTACACAGAGCTCGCTTCTCTCTTCTTGTGGATCTTGTTGTATAGACTTGGTGTACTGTTTCTAACAGCAACAGATTGCAGGTAGCAACGTGTATTTTATAGAAGCAGTTTTCACAACCAACAATCTATTAGTATTGGTGACTGTACACCAAGATCTACAAAAAGAGATAATTGAGCCCTTTATACACAAAACACTGTTGTGGCCACTGCTGGGATGAGGGCCACACACTGGCAAGTTTTACTTCGGTGCCCATGTCATGCCCCGGGCCCCACCATTTTCCCCATCAGATTCTAGGATTAAAGTTATGGGGGGGCGCAAACCATACAGTCAGTGTGTAGTTCCTGACTGGGCCCCTCCATAACCTATGCGTAATAGCTTGGCATGTATGGTTTGGACCCCATTACCTTTTTGTGATGGCTGGGCCCATGTTTTGGGCCCCATGTTAGCTGTCTAGGTTATAGTTTGGCCAATAGCTTGGTTTGAACTATACCCCACCATGTCAGAATATACCCATCAAACTATAACCCTTCGGCCAGAATATACACATCTAACGTGGAACCGTAAAGAGACACTGGAGGTTAACAGCAGAAGGAGACCATATGGTCCATCTAGTCTGCCCTTATGTGTATACTCTATGTACTCTTAGGATATATGTATGCTTATCCCAGGTATATTTAAATTCACCTACTGTCAAGTTTTCAACTACCTCTGCTGGAAGTTAGTTCCAAGCATCTACTACTCTTTCTGTAAAATAATATTTTCTATCATTGCTCCTGATCTCCGACTAGCTTTAGGTTGTGCCCCCTATAATTAAGTTTCTTCTTAAAAACACATCCCTCCTCAACCATATTCAGTCCTTTCACATATTTAAAGGTCTCAATCATGTCCCCTCTCTCCCTTCTTTCCTCTAGACTGTACACATTAAGTTCTTCAAGCCTCTCCTGATTTTAAGTTTTTGGACCTGTTCTTTTGAATAATATCTTTTTTCAGATAAGGAGCTCGATTCAACAAAGGTAGAAATAAATTCGTGTCACTCGGAAAATCAGATTGCATGCGTAAAGTTTTAACTTTTTCGAGTGAATCGCTCGTAAAATTTTCAAATCGCTCGTAAAAAGATGCAAGCAAAAATTATTGGAAAATGTACTACTTGTTTTCTATTGTTTAGTATTGTTTTTTGATTGTTGCATGGTATTGTAAGGCTTTTTAATGGGTAAATGCAAATGCATAATTCTTTTCAACTTTTTAAGTTGCCTGTGTAGCTGTATGTACATGGCTAACATTGTGGATACATGTAATAAAGAGGCAAGGTATGCTGTAGTGGAAGTACTAATTAAACAGTAATATTTGTAAGAAGCATGTATGTTGTTTTTTTGGGGGGGTTTGGTTGGATTGCCAGGGACCTGGATTAAACAATTTTTCCTTTAATGCAGAAATGTATCCATTGTTTTCTATACAAAGCTTGCTCACATAGCACCACGTGTCCTTGGGTGCAGGGTGCAGCTCTTTGCTAGCTTTGCATATGTTGCCAATGAATGGTATGCTGGAGTGCCTGACCACGAGGATAACCTAGTGGTACGCCATTCTTATTGCATCATGCTTACACTTTAAAGTAGACCAAAACCCAGAGTTTTGACTATTCTGTCTTTTGGTGCCCCGCTGTGTAAAAACCCGAAGGTCGACCACTCTCATCTACCTTTCCCTGTTCTTATGGCGCATGCGCGGCCTCCCATGCATTCATCCGTATAAATGGTCCAGATGCAAACTGGTCTAGGGTTGTTTAAGGACTCAGCTACAGGCCAGTTGAGCATAGTATACCTGAGTTTGCATCAATAAGCCAGTGGATACGCCCATGCTGGGCTGAAACAGGGAGTGTGTCTCCTCCAGACATTTACAAATGACTGGTGCCAGGGCATACCCTGCTAAAGTTATAGCAAGGAGTGTCCCCTGCTTGCGCATGCATCCTTGAAGTGTGGCAGTTGGTGAGTATACTAGGCAACCTGGGTTGTTTCATACAGCAGGGCATGAAAATTATAGTCAGCCAAAGGCAAGGAAACAAGTAGCCATAGAGTTTTAACAATTTCCGGAGCAAAGGTGGTAGTTTTGGGGGTACTGTAAGAGCCCATCAGCAATACCGCTATTGCCTTAATAGCCAAGCCCATGGCACTCACCAATAAGCAAATAAATGGGCAAACACTTCCATATTCAAACCTTTGTGCAATAACATCAAGGAACAGCATACTTTGGGACCTTAACATCAGTTGCAGATTCTAAGTTCCTATAAGGGTGAGCCTAGCAAGGGGTAAAAAGGTTGGAGCTTTCCAAAATGTCACAATGTCACAAAATTTGGCAATAATGTTCAAACACTTACCAAGAAGCCATCCACCAGATAAATGCCCCTCCTCAAATAGTCTAAAAATTGATGCATTTCGCAGAATGTGGGCATCATGGCATGATCTGGGAAAGCCAGCCACAAAGCTAAGTATTTTGAGATCTGGTTCAGCAGTCATCTGTACATTCAGTGAATGCCCCATCTTGCGATTGCGGTAGATATTGTCAGGGTTGGAGTTCCTCCTTAAGCTTCAGAGTGTGCCGCTGGTTAATACTGCATCTGGCTGGCTCCTTCTCTGGAACTTTCCCCTGCAATATGCTGATCCACCAGGAGATGGCTCTGTCCTGCAGAGGTGCTGGTAATCAGCCAGCACCTGTGACTTCTCAGCCTATTTAAGCTGATCAGCTCATTCAGGCAGTGGATTAGCATTGTTTTGTCATCTTGATCCCAGAACGCTGTACCTAGATCCCAGGTACCCTGAAATCTGAATCCTGAACCCTGCACCCAGGACTCCTGCCTCAGCTCTTGTGTTTTGCTTCCCCTATCTCAGCCGTGTTTCCGCCATCTTGTGTATGTACAGCCAGAGCATGTTGTTTTCACCTGTATATATGTATAGTTCAGCCAGAGCGTGTTGTTTTCACCTGTATATATGTACACTTTCCTTACAAATGTGTTATATGTTCCCCTTGTAATCTGTACAGCAGTTTGATTGTAGTGTGTTTGACGTGTGATTATCACTGTTTTTCACTATTAAACACGGTTTGCCCCATATCCATTTCTGTTTCTCAGTCTCAATTTCTGGTCACTTTTTACAATCGGATCTCTCCGCTGAGAAATCCCTGACAGATATATTCATCCACACTGGGTGGGATAAACCAAACATGGGTGCAATCCACAACCCCCATGACATGTGGCATGCCAGCAATGCAATAAAAACCCTGTTTTACTACAGTCCATTCCTGGGGTGAGGAGGATAAATGCACATACCGTGGCAAAATGGCTCGCATTGCCTTGAAATATTTACCTACAACACGGCATACAGAAGTTTGGGACATGCCAACTGCCTTACCACCCTGCCGCTGAAATGAGCCACTGGCAAGAAATTGCAAGCAAACTATCAGATTCGTCATTCCAGAAATTGCATTTCCTCTACCAGTTAATGGTGCCAAATATGGATGCAGCAGGCTATAGAGGTCTTCCAAAGCTGGACGATTTAGCCTAGTAAGCTGGAAAAGTGCTTGATCTGGCAGCTGATCCACATCCAAACGTGTCTGAAAATACTTGGGAATGGGTAGTCTGCGCCTTCTCTGCGCCACATCATCTGCAATAAGTTTGAAGTCAATGCAAAGAAAGTAGAAGGGCTCCATTGTGAGAAAGAGCAAAATGAGTTTTCTCCTGCTGAAAGCTGCATCAAAAAACTAGTGTGAAACACTCTAATTTATATCGTGTGTGGCTCATCAAGTCCACCTGAATCGGTAGTAAAATTTTCGAAAAATGCAGTAGTAAATTTTTCGATCCACTAATTTATTTCGCACTTTTACAATCGCAATCGAATTTAATTCAAGTGACTCGTGTTTTACAATGGTTCCAGGTTGCAAAACCGCAACTTTTTAAGCACAAAACATACGGCCTTTGTTGAATCAAGCCCAAGGTCTCCAGAACTGCACACAGTATCCCTGCTGTGGCCTAACCAGGACTCTATACAGCAGCATCACAACCTCCCTCTGAGCATCCTGCTTGCTTTTCCCACTGCCTGGCTACACTGTCCACTCATCTTGCAGCTTTCAGTAATCAGTATCCCTAAATCTCTCTCGTCCCAAGTCCTGGCTAACACAGTACTGCCCACACTCAGAGCAGGGATTCCTTATACCCAAGTGCATGATTTTACATTTAGAGACATTCAACTCTAGTTTAGACAGTTTTGGCAATTTATCCAGTAAAGCAAAATCATTTTCCATGTTGCAGACACCACCAGGAGTGACCACCCTATTACTAACCTTTGTATCATCAGCAAACAGGCAAACTTTTCCTACCAAGCCTTCTCCTATGTCACTTACAAACATATTAAAAAGAATGGGGGGGTGTGGCTTCGGGATGCTAGAGTGAGGAGGCACGAGGCATAGCTCCTGAGTGACCCAGGTGTTTTCCAGTCGATATTCTGACCCACAATCAACCTTGAACCCCCTCATGAGAGGCAACAAGAAGAGGAGGACTGGGGGCAGCGCCAGAGACCCCCCAAAAGCTGCAATCGGCACCTTTTTCCAGCCTAAAGGGAAGACAGTGGCCCCAGTCAAGATGGCGCCGCTCTCATGGCCTGACTGTCACGCTGCGGCAGAGAAGAGAGAGCATGTCATGGTGACCAGCGGGCCCCGAGGTGCTGTCGGCCCTAGGGGAGAGGAGTGACTCACCGCAAGTCCGGAAGAAAGATCTGCCCTCGGTGAGCTGGAGGAGGTGAGCCCGGCCCCCGCTGTGTCACAGGCGGCGGCGGGTGAAGACCTGCAAGAGAAGCCGGGAGCCTGCGGGGAACAGCAGAGAGCTGACAGCTGGCAGCCGACGCGAGGCCACGCCGCCAAGGACTGCTGTATCCGGTGCACTGAAGGAGGATCTGTCAGAGGCGGCGGCGGGCCGAAGGTGAGCGTCGGGAGCCGGGGGGGAGGCAGATGGGCTGGGGCGACGAAACAGCCGGGCCCTCAGCTACAATGACACACCAGGCTGCGTCTCCCAGTAGCTCCAAGGCTGCGGATGGCAATAGCAGCCTTGTTGACTGCTTCCCCTGCAGTCTGTCCCCAACTCACCTTAGCCCTATGCCACACACAGAAGCTATAGAGAGGAGTGGAGAAGACAGCCTCCCTGCTGGGGGACCACCATGTCACATCTCCCCGATTATGGGGGAACCCCCGGCTCCCACGGATTTGATGAGGAGGGATCTAGAGAGGGAATTGGCTCCTGCCCTCAAGGTGGTGCGGGCTTTGGTGCACGCTGCCCCGGACCCCTCATGCCCACCATCGGGGGCCGCGGGAGGTCGCTTGGGGACCCTAGACCTTGAATGGTCCTCTGGATCCAGTGAGAGCTCAGGCTGCAACATTCTGCTTGGCTGGGGGATTGACCGCGGTCCCTGCTCCTGGGGTCAGGGGGGGCCCGAATGTGTGAGCGCCCACTTGGTCAGCCCCTCACCGAGTTCTCTCATGTCGCATGACTCCGGAAGCCGGATGCCCACGGATCCGCCTATTGACCCCAACATCCAGACCATCCTTCAATATCTACCGACTAAAACAGAGCTTAAAGCAGATCTGGAAGCGGTGGCGATCAGGATTGAGAGGGCGTTGCGCCGGGAGATTGAGGATATTCAACAGAAATCCTCCGCGCTGGAAACAAAGGTTGCCACCCTTGACGACTCCCGAGCAGACCACGAGACGCGTTTGGCAAACCTGGAGAGATCGCAAGAGGCGCACCAACAGCAGATAAACAAGATTTGGTTACAAGCAGATGACCATGAAAACAGAAATAGGCGCAACAACCTTAAGATTCGTGGTATTCCCGAGTCCGTGAAATCCGAGGCTCTGTGTTCATCGGCTATAGAACTCACACAATTCCTTGCTGGAGCGTCCGCAGGGCTCTGAACTGGTCATAGATCGAATCCACAGGGTATCTGGGCGCCCGGCGGGTGACCCTCAGGCTCCTAGAGACGTATTATGCAGAATTCATTTTTTCACAGTCAAGGAGGACATCCTCCGACGGGCCTGGGAGAGAGGCGGATTTGATTGGAGAGGTTCACAGATCACAATCCTACCAGATGTTTCCCGCCGTACCCTCCAGATGAGACGGATCCTGAGACCACTCCTTGATAAGCTGCGGGAAGTGGGAGCCTCCTACAAATGGGGGCACCCATTTCATCTTATAAACCGGAAGTACAATTCCACTTTTGCCTTACGTAACAAGACGGACCTACCGAACATGTTTGAGTTCCTGGGAATGGAGCCGTTCCTGATACCGGACTGGCTTGATCTTGATCGCTCTCCCCCGCTTCCACAGAGAGTCCCCAGATGGCCTCGATGGATCCGAGAGCGGGGCGGGGGCGGGCCCCGGAGGAATCCGGTTCATTAGATTACCCTTGGACGCCGTTTTTCATGCTCTTGTGCCCCTTCGGGCTCCTCACTTAGTGGCTCTTAGAGGCCGCTGTGCGTCCACGGTTCGATGTCGGAGAAGAGGAGTCCTGGCGGGGCAGGAAACTTTCTAAGTGGACTTGCTATGGGTCTATAGGTTATACCCAGGCTCCCGGCTCTGGGGTGGATGGAGATCCGTCCATCCCACTTTGTTTTCCCTGGCCGGGGACTGGGGGGTTATGGAGCTGGATGAGTAGTTTGGGGAGGGTGGATTGTCCACACCGATTGTTGACGTTTATCCGTTATCCTAGTGTTAAAGTGTGGGTTTGTTAATTTACTGTAGGTATTATAGTTAAGAGAATATATAGGTGCTGACGTGGGGGTAGGTTCTTGCGCTTTGTAGATATTCATCCGGCTGAAAAGATAACCATCTATTGGCCTAGATGACTAGCGTGTGGTTGGGAATTCACTTGCGGTTCAGTGTTGGGTTACTGGGAGGTCCCTCTGGTGTCGCGAGGTCACTTCCCCCAATAGAGTGCCGCGTCATCCTGTAGGGTTTAGGCCTGTCAGGATCCACAAGGCAAAGGGGTTTAGCCCCTGTTAGTTTAATTGCCCCCCCTATAGGGAGGCTTCCTAAAGTTCTCAAAATTTTCTAAGGTTTAGGTCTCACCCGACATAGACCGGGGAGACAATTTACTCAACGTCTTTCCTGCTGTCTTTTCCCTTCTTTCTCTTTCCATTTCCCTCTTCTCTTATCTCTCATCTTTCTCTTTGTAGAAAAGCCCGGCCCGACCTAGGCCTCGGGGCACCTGGTCCAGTAGTATCGCTCGGGGCACCGCCGTCTCGAACGGCTGAGTGTTTGCCCCGCCCACCTCTAGCCCCTCATGGCTGATTTCAAAATATGCACGTTTAATGCTAAGGGGCTCAATATACCCGAGAAAAGGGCAAACATTTTATATGGCTTCCATAAGGAGCGAGTGGACATAGTTATGCTCCAAGAAACACATTTCTGCCAAGGGAAGATCCCAGAGATCAAAAACAAGTACTACGACAGGTGGTTCCACAGCCCCAACCCAGAAAATAAATCTAAGGGAGTATCTATCGCTGTACATAAGGGCGTCCCCCTGGAGCAATTGGAGATTGAGATTAACCCGAGGGGTAGATTCCTATTCCTTAAATTTGTGTTGTGTGAGGCCAGATACACCCTGGCCAATCTGTACCTGCCAAATCAGGGGCAGGTTGAGGCGGGTTTGGGGATGTTGAGAACACTGGAGGAGTTTCTTGAGGGTACTCTAATCCTGGGGGGAGATTTTAATATAGCCCTTGATCCAAGGGTGGATTCATCTCAGGGTAGATCTGCAATCCCCCACGCTAAACTTAACACAACTCGCAAGGCCCTCCAGTCCCTTCAGGTGGTAGACGCTTGGAGAGTGCTACACGGGGGGAAGAGAGATTACACCTTTTTCTCCCACACTCACAACTCATATAGTAGATTGGACTATTTGTTCCTCAGTCATCACGCTCTTGCTCGGGACCCGACGACTTCAATTGGGCAGATACTTTGGTCTGATCATGCACCCGTTTTCCTGACCCTTCCGATTCTTAACGCGACCCCAAGGCAGTGCACGTGGCGCCTCAATGACAATTTATTAAAATACATGGCTTGTTTAGCTGAAGTCAAGGCCACTGTGAACGGTTTTCTTCTAGACCACTGTAGTGACAACACTTTGCTGCCAATGCAGTGGGAGGCGCTTAAGTGTGTACTGAGGGGGATTTTTATTAAACATGGAGCTAGGCTCAAGAGGGAACGGACGCAGCAGATCAGGGTCACTCTGGATCACATAGGGGAACTTGAAAGCAAACACAAGGCCTCCTCTGGTCACGCAGAGCTGAGAGAACTGCTGGAGGCCAGGCAAAAGCTAAAAGGCCTTTATGACCAGTGTTACCTCAGATTTCGGGACAGAGGTAAGGCTTACTTCTATGAGCACTCAGATAAATGTGGAAGGTTGTTGGCCCGGTCTCTCCACCCAAGGCGGGGATGTACGTATATCCCCAGCATTAAAACAGTGGGAGGGAAGGAGGTTCACAAGACCCCTCTGATCACTGATGTTTTTCAGACCTTCTATTCAGACCTTTATAATATTAAGGGGCCGGCCGGGTGTGGGACGCGCCAGGACTCAGCCGCCTCTATGGACGAATATATTGAGGAAACTGCCTTACCAGTCATACCCCGGGAGGAGAGTGAGGCCCTAGAAGATCCCATCAGACTAGAGGAAGTGGCGGACGCCATAGGCAAGACCCCCGTTGGGAAAAGCCCGGGCCCAGATGGGTTCACCCCTCGGTTTTATAGGGTCCTGTGGCCCCTGGTCACCCCTTTTCTAATGAAAGTGTTTAACTCAGTCTCTGGTAGCGCCCCTTTCCCGAGACAGGCCCTAAAAGCGCACATCGCAGTTATCCCGAAGCCGGGTAAAGACGGATCCTTACCCGGGAACTATAGACCAATATCACTAATCAACATTGATGTTAAATTGTACGCCAAAATTATCGCTAACAGGATACAACCTCTGCTTCCTTCACTAGTCAATTTGGATCAGGTGGGGTTCATTACAGGAAGGGAGGCTAGAGACAATGTTATTAAGACTGTTTCCCTGATGCACTATGCCCAGTCCCGGGGGATACCTGCTTGCTTATCAGCGGTCGATGCTGAAAAAGCATTTGACAGGGTTCACTGGGGGTTTTTAAAGGCCACTCTGACTCAAGTGGGACTAGGCCCAGTGATGGTTGAGAGAATTATGGCCCTGTATCAGGACCCCACTGCTAGGGTCAAAATTAATGGTACATTGTCGGAGACGTTCCTAATCAGGAATGGAACACGACAGGGGTGCCCCTTGTCCCCTCTATTATATGTGCTAGTAATGGAACATCTCGCTAATGCACTCAGGGCCAACACTTCGATTAAGGGGTTAACCTGCGGGGAGGGGGCATATAAGCTCTCACTTTTTGCCGACGACTTGCTTTTATATATCACCTCCCCCCATACATCCCTACCTTCTATTATGGCGGAATTCGACCGCTTCAGTAGTTTGAGTAATTTCAAAGTAAACTTGTCTAAAACGGAGGTGTTGAATATTTCTTTGGAAGCATGGACTCGGCAATTATTGGAAGCGAATTTTCCTTTCAAGTGGCAGGAGGAGGCAATCACATACTTAGGGGTCAAGATACCTACAGAGCTAGGGAAGTTGTATAGACGTAACTACGCCCCGCTCCTGAACGCCACATTGAGTAACCTTCTAGCCTACGGGAAGGGGAAGCACTCGTGGTTGGGGCGAATCAACATCTTGAAGATGGATATACTCCCCCGCTTCCTGTATATGTTCCAGGCCCTGCCGATTATTCCGGAGCGAGGGTTCTTTAGATCAATAAAAGAGGCCTTCTTTAAGTTTATATGGGGTAACAAGAAACCCAGGATTAGAAGAGCTACCCTGTGTAGACCTAGGGCCGAGGGAGGACTGGGGGTCCCGGATCTTAAGGTGTACCATGCGGCGGCGGTCCTGGTGCGCCTCACTGACTGGTTCCACCATAAGGATAGTAAGCGATGGATCGCTCTTGAACAGGACATCTCTCCACTTGGGTTGACGGCCTTGCCTTGGGTGGAGCCATCCCACCGCCCCAGGAGACAGGAGCTCCCGTATCTGGTGGGACCCCTGTTGACCTTGTGGGACAGGCTTATAAAAAAGGACATCATATCACACAGACCGGGTCCCCATACCCCCATATTCGATAACCCGGCATTCCCTGCTGGAGTGCGCACTCCTGCTTTCCTTGTGTGGAGCGCTTCTCAGGATCCAAGATTGGGTGATGTGATCTCTGGGTCTGGGGTCCCCGCTCTTGCAGACCTGAGGGAGCTTGGCGGGGGAGGGGGCCTATCATGGTTCCTACATGCTCAGCTGGTGGCCTTTGTTAAATCATTTTCCCCTGGGTCAATCTTGTCTCGCCCCCTTACAACGTTTGAGAGGATGCTTAGGAACCCAACCCCCCCCCCACACACACACAGTCTCTAGGTTATACAAGATCCTCCGGGAAGGAGGAGAGGAGGAGGAGCTTCCCCATTTCTGTAAGAGGTGGGAGGGGGAGCTGGGACAATCATTCGAGGCTGACGAATGGGGGAAGTCCTTTGCTCTGACACATAAATGGCGTGCAGAGCTCAGGAGAAAAACTACAAAATTTTGTCCAGGTGGTACAGGTGTCCAGCGGATCTGATTAAGTCTGGTGGATTGGAATCAGGGGAGTGTTGGAGATGCAATAACGCCCCCGGGACCCTTACCCATATTTGGTGGGAGTGCCCAGCGGTCAACACTTTCTGGGAGAGGATATTGGGGATCTTCAAACTCTTGACGCTTGAGAGCATCCCTAACCACCCTAAGGTGACTCTATTGTCTATGATCCCGGGATCGGTCGCCGCGGGCGGCAGGGGTTTGCTGAGACACCTCCTTACAGTGGCCAGGGTGGTGATCCCCCGTCACTGGCGGTCTAATACTACCCCCTCCCTGCTGGAATGGTATGGAAAGGTGGGGAACATAAGGAGGATGGAGGATCTGGTGTCAGAAAAAATGGATGGCGGGACAGAGAGGTACCTGGGTACGTGGTCGGTTTGGGAGGTCGCTAAGGAATCCCTGGACTTTCAGAGCCTCTTATGAATGCTTAGGGGTGGGTGTGTGAGAGATGGGACGAGACAAGTGGAGGTGGGCCTAGGTGACGTGACAGTGGTTGTGATGGGGTTGTGGATCAACTTTTCTTCCTTCTCTTTCTTTCCTCTCTTTCCTCCTCTTTTTCCTCCCCCTTTCTCACATATTTCTGTTTTTCTTTCTCTCGGGCAGACCCGTCTACCCTCCTTCTCTCCGGTAGACGGGCAGGGCATCTGTAGCAGTGTTTGACCATGGGTAATTTATAAGGGACACATGAGGGCGGGTGGGGTTCCGGATCTCTCCTGCCGGCGTCAAGGTCTGCATTAGCGATCGTTGGCAACCTAGCTTGGACGACCCGGCTGGGGAGGCTCGCCCCACCCCACAGGTATCAAATAGCATCTTGCTAGCTTATGACTTGTGAAACATTGATGTAGAACATAGTTGTAACGTGTACCCTTTAACAATTGCTGTCACGCTCGCCCTATCTGCATTCCTTCTCCTTTATGCTTTGTATGTACTTGTTTGTTTCAATAATTCAATTCAATAAAATTATATTGCACAAAAAAAAAAAAAGAATGGGGCCCAGGACAGAGCCTTGTGGAACACTTGTAACTCGCCTTTGTTCATATTGCACACCATTAAATACTCTGGCCCAGACCACAGTATTCCTTGGCTGATAAGATCTACACCCAGGGTGTAAAATAGCCTAGACCAGACTATATGACTGCAGGCCATAATGTTATCAATTCACTGGTTTTGCCACTCTGTCTCTAATTTGTTGGAATGTATGCAGATCTTTTTTTATCATACTCAGAAATACAGCTGCTTCCTCTTGTTGGAAAATAAAGTACAATGCTTACATTGAGTTGACAGTAGATGCCACTGTCCCAACAGTGCATAGTTAATGTTATGTATTGTAACGTGTTATGTATGTTTCTCTCTGCTCTTTATGACACCAAACGTATCCCTATATTGACAACCATGGAAGACCAACTGTATGACCAGCTTTTGAGATTCTACACTGCAACACAACAAAAGTTCACCCAGTGGATCTACAATTTATCACCAAAGAAACACGTAAATGGCAAGTCCCAGTTCAGACAAAAGGATAAGCCATATCTTTTAGACAGAGGAATTCTTTGACACAGTGAAAAGGTCGTTCTCACTAAAAGCCGTCAAATATCCTGAAGGATATGGGCAGGTATGTGGAAATTAGTGTCTTTAACTACACATTTGAATGGTTGTGTTTGCATTTTGTTTTGTGTTTGTTATTAACCGATCCTTTGAAGGCAACCAGAATGCGGACATGGGCCTTGGTGAAAAGGAGTTTGACACCCCTGCTCTAAAGCAATGAAAATATATGGCTTTGGGTCTCCTAAAAAAATGTGCTGCCAAAAAAACTTGTTTTGTGACAGAGCTACTATGGTAAACAAATATATTTGTTTTTTGCCTAATTTGAATTGTTTGCCTGATGTTTGTGTTTCTGCTTCCCAGGGACATCCTGACCGGCTCATGTCTGTAAACAACTCATTTATACTGAAGAGAAGCTTGCTGCACCAACACCAAATACAGGTGTGATTTCTAACAAGCAAAAGGGAAGGCAAAAGACCTCTACTTCCCAACTAGAAAAAGAGAAGAAGGTGCCTCCCTGGGAAAAAGGAGTGCAAATGGTGCAAGCACCACCACAATAGCAGTGAATAATTGAATTAAACATCCACCCAGGCTCGGATTGGCCCACAAGGTTACCATGAATAAAAAAATACAATTCTGTGAAATACTCACCTGTAGAATTGGTATTATAAGTATACAGTACGTCCTGCTCCAGATAGATTACTTACACTTGGGTTATCCTCCGCCAGATGGCGCTGCACTGCAGAGACATGCAAAACAGGCTCCTCCCGGCCCCTCAAATACCCGGGGACCTCCCACAAATCCCCAGCATTGAAAAGCAGTGAACAAGAAACCGGGAGAATTTAACCACCCAAAACAAAACTGGTAATTATAACAATGATGAAAATCACCATACAGGGGATCCAGAATAATGCAACAACAGGGTGGGGTGGAGCAGGACGTACTGTATACTTATAATACCAATTCTACAGGTGAGTATTTCACAGAATTGTATTATTCTTAGTATACAGTACATCCTGCTCCAGATAGATTACTTACACTTGGGACATCCAATAGCAGTGTCCATAAAGTAGGGTGGGATCCCCAATAAAAAAGGTAACAGCAGACAGTTTAAACCACTGCCGCCTGCAAAACCTTGCAGCCAAAAACAGCATCAGCTGAGGCCCTAACATCAACCTTGTAAAACTTTGAAAAGGTATGAACAGAAGACCAAGTAGCGGCCATGCAAACTTGTTCAACAGAAGCCTGGTGCTGGAAGGCCCAAGAGGCACCAATAGCACGAGTAGAATGAGCAGTAAGGCGGAAGGGAGGACTCTTCCCCTTAGCCGAATAGGCCTGAATCACAGCCTGACGGATCAATTTGCTAATGGTAGACTTAGCAGGAGCCAAACCCTTCCTAGGACCAGAAGGGACCACAAAAAGAGCATCAGTCTTCCTGAAGGACGCAGTGACTACTAGGTAATACTTCAGAGACCTGACCACATCCAAGGAGTGCAAAACCCTTTCCTTAGTATTAATAGGATTAGGGCACAAGGAAGGAAGAACAATATCCTGGTTCAAATGAAAAGCAGACACCACCTTAGGCAGGAAATCCGGCTTAAAGTGGAACACCACCTTTTCCTGGTGTCTCTCAAAGTATGGAGGCTGGATAGACAGAGCCGCCAGCTCAGACACACGCCTGACCGAAGTAATAGCCACCAGAAAAACAGCCTTGAAGGTAAGTACAGCCAGAGCAGCATCCTGAATAGGCTCAAAGGGAGCACCCTGCAAGGCAGACAAGACCAAATTCAAATCCCAAACAGGGACCATAGGTTTTTGTGGAGGACGCACATGAGTAACCCCCTGAAAGAAAGTCTTGACCAAGGAATGTTGAGCAAAGGACTTCTGAAAGAAAACAGACAGGGCAGAAACATGACCCTTCAAAGTACTGAGTTGGAGACCAGACTCCAAGCCTTGCTGTAAGAACTCTAGAACCCTGTGAACTGAGAACACCCGACAGGGAAGAGACCTAGACTCGCACCAGGCAATGTAAGCACGCCAAACCCTATAATAGATGGAAGATGAAGACTTCTTCCTAGCCTTCACCATGGTCTCAACCAAGGAGGCAGACAAGCCTTTCTCTATCAAAATGGAGGTTTCAGCAGCCAGGCTGTCAAAGCCAGAGTTTGTAAATTGGGATGGCGTAGTGAGCCCTGAGTGAGCAGATCTGGTACTGCTGGCAGGACGTACTGATCTACTGCCATCTGCACCACGTCTGCGAACCACACTCTTCTTGGCCACCTGGGGGCCACCAGAATCACTGGCACCCTTTCCAGAGAAATCTTGCGCAGTACCCTGCCCAGCAGGGGGAATGGAGGAAAGACATATGGGAGCCGAAATTCCTGCCATGACATGGACAGAGCATCTGTGGCCAAGGCCAGAGGATCCTGAGACAGGGAGATAAAAGCCTGGAGCTTGTGATTGTGATGGGATGCAAACAGATCCACCTCCGGTAGACCCCAACAGTGACACAGGGACTGGAATACCCTGTCGCAGAGGGACCACTCTCCCTGACGAGAGGTCCCCCTGCTCAGAGAGTCTGCCTGTAGATTCTCTGCCCCCGGGATGTACACAGCCGAAATGCATTGAACATTGGCCTCTGCCCATGTCAGAATCCGCGACACCTCCTGGAGGGCCCTCCTGCCCCGGGTCCCTCCCTGATGGTTGATGTAGGCAACCGCCGTCCTGTTGTCTGAGCTCACCTGCACAGACAGACCTCTCAGGTGATTGGTCAACTGCTCCAGTACCAACCTGATCGCCTGCAGTTCCAGAATGTTGATGGGTAAGTGGGCCTCCTGAGGGCCCCACCTCCCCTGGAACCGCAGGGACTTCCAGAATCCCCCCCATCCTGACAGACTGGCATCCGTGTCTCCCAGGAGGGGGCCAGGAAGGATCTGCCTCCCATCAAGTTCCTGTGGTCCAGCCACCAGGAAAAGGGACCGTCGGACCGAGGGGGGAAGCACACAGATCTTGTCCAAGGACGTTGGATCCTTGTCCCATACTGACAGAAGGTGAAGTTGAAGAAGCCTCAAATGGAACTGAGCAAAGGGCACCGCCTCAAAGCACACCACCATCAGGCCCACCAACTGCATTCCCTGCCTGAGGGAGGGCTGGGGGCACGATAGCAGGAACCTCACCTGCGCAGTTAGAGCTTCCACCTTCTGCTGAGGAAGGAATATCCTTGACTGAATCATATCCAGAATCATTCCCAGAAATGGGGTCACCGAGGAAGGGGACAGGGAGGACTTGGGGTGATCACCCAGCCGAAGGACTCCAGGGTGGACACCACCAGCTGAGTGTCCAACTCTGCCTGTTGCAGAGACTGAGAGGTGATGAGTATGTCATCCAGGTAGGGTAGCAAGCGTATGCCCCTTGACCGCACCAGAGACATCACCCCTGCCAGCACTTTGGTGAACACTCTGGGAGCTGAGGTGAGACCAAAGGGCAGGGCCACAAATTGGTAATGTTGATCTTCCAACGCGAATCTGAGAAACCTTTGGTGTCCAGGGAACACAGGGATGTGAAGGTAAGCATCTTTGATGTCCACCGACGTCATGAAATCCCCTGGGCGCAGGGAGCCAATGGCCGAGCGCAGAGTTACCATGCGAAAACGCTTGTTTCTGACAAATTTGTTGAGGATCTTTAAATCCAGAATGGGCCTGAATGACCCATCTTTTTTGGGGACTGTGAAAAGGTTGGAATAGAACCCCTTGCCTCTTTCTCTTAAGGGGACACTGCAAATGACCCCCCTATCCAGAAGGCCTTGCACTGCCTGCATTAAGACCCGAGCTGAGTCCTGGGGGATCCTGGACTTGACGAATCTTAGGGGGGGGCGCACAGCAAACTCTATCTTGTAACCCTAGGACACTACCTCCTGAATCCACCTGTCTGAGACGTGATGCCTCCAGACGTGCGCAAAGTGCTGTAGTCGTCCCCCCCACCCCGATGGGCGAGGGCGCCCCATCATGCCTGGGGAGGCTTGGGAGAGGGTTTTGGTTTAGAGCCCCAGGAGGGCGTCGTCCACTGTTCCTGCGCCAGGAATCTGTACGAGCCCCCGCAAAGGACACCCCTTTGCCCTGCTTAGCACCGCGGTAGGGGAGTGAAGGGGGCCCCTGGCCCCGAAAGGGCCGAGACTGCCACCTGCACTGGGGTAACTTGCCTCCTTTAGCAAAAAGGTCTAGGCGATCTCCAAACAGGCGTAGCGCCTTAAATGGAAGCCCAGTAAGGGCCCTCTTAGCAGCGTTGTCAGCAGCCCACTGGCACAGCCAGACCGCGCGGCGTATAGCTACCGCCAAGGCAGAGGTTCTGGCACACATCCTAATGGCATCATCCAAGGCAGATAGGATAAAGTTCACAAACATATCACAGTTAGACAGTGTATTACATGTATCAGGTTGCCCTTCATCAGACCCATCAAGTACAATTCTGATCAGGGTCCTGAGCGCCACAGGCGTGATGGCTGAGGCGCCAACCGGGCGCAGCGCCGCCCCCACGAAGGCAAAGGCATGGCACGCTAATTGGTCAATGCGTCGGTCCTCAGCATCCCGCAGCATAGTAGTGTCAGGGGAGTGCATAATAGAGGTGTTAGACAACCCTAGAATAGGAGCATCGACCTCAGGGGGCGATGACCAGCACTTGACCATGTCAGCAGGAAAAGGATACTTTCTATCCCAACTCTTAGGTATGCCGGGAAGTCTACTGGGACGTTCCCACTCCTTAAGCACAAGGTTATTGAAATGGGTTTGCACTGGAAATTCCAGACGAGCTTTAGCAGTATGGAAAAGCTCCCTGTCAGGTCCCGTGGGACACCCACCTTCGAAATAAGTCTGCAACCCCCAATCTCCGCTGCTAGCTTCACCTATAGACAAGCCCCCGTCTGCCGGGACGCTTTACACGCCTCACCGGGCACGGTTGCCCCCAGGACTTTATAGCACAAAGGATGCAGACTTATGGGGGGGAAGGCAGATGAACCAGGAACGAGACTGGGCAAGGTCAAACAAGCAGGGGTCATACACGGAAGATCAATCCAATGAAACGCGGCACCAGAGGATGAGACGGAAGAATAGTCAGAGTCGAGCCAAGGGTCAAACCGGGAGATCACGGGTACGCGGTACAATGGAGCAGGCAATCGTAGTCAGGAAAACAGGCAAAGGTCGGTCCAGGCAGCAATCAAGGATGGTCATACACAGCAGGATAAATAGAGCAGACACCAAATCACACCCAGCAGCACGCTATCACGGGCAATGACAGACTGAAGGAGGGAAACCTTTATGGGGCCAGGTTACACGGGATTGGGCCAGATGTGTGTGCATGATTGGTGCATAACCAGAACCCAGGATCCTGGTCCAGATTGGACCAGAAGCATACAGGGGCGTATGACCCCGCATTCCCCTGGGCTCATAGGCCCTGCGCTGATTACCTCCGGCGGGCGCACTGTGTGCAGCGCTGCCGGAGGGCATAAATCCTATGTGCTCGCGCGTGCGAGCACGACACTGGGCGTCAGGAGCGCGCCGCGATGCCGGGAAAACAGCCGCTCGCGGCGGAACTGCCCTTAATAGGGAAACATGAAGAGTACACGGAATCTTCATGGACATAGGTAGCTTAACTTTAAAGGTAACATCGCTCAACTTATTTATGATCGGAAAGGGACCGATATACTTAGGGCCCAACTTCGGCGAGGGTTGTCTAAGAGCAATATTTTTTGTGGATACCCAGACCAAGTCTCCCACCTGAAATGGTGGTTCTCGCGATCTATGTCGATCCGCAAACACTTTATATCTCACAGAGGCTTTCCTAAGGTTCGCCTGTGTTTCAGACCATACCTTAGTTCTTTCTCGTACCCATTCCTCCGAGGCCGGCAGATTGGAGGAAGGACCAGAGAAGGAAGATGCTTTGGGATTCTTGCCATAGTTACAAAAGAACGGCGAAAACTTGGTCGACTCGCTAGGCGCATTGTTAAAGGCGAACTCTGCAAACTCGATAAATTCCGCCCATTGTTCTTGACGATCTGATCCAAAGCAGCGCAAGTATTGTTCTAAACTCTGATTCACCCGCTCAGTCTGTCCGTTAGACTGGGGATGATAGGCTATGGAAAGAGACACTTTTATGCCTAACCGAGTAGAAAACGCTTTCCAGAAGCGGGATACAAACTGAACCCCCCGATCCGCAACTATATTCTGTGGTATACCATGGAGACGGAAAACATGTTTAATGAACAACTGCACCAACTCCGGCGCAGACGGAAGTTTTGCCAAAGGAATAAAATGTGCCATTTTACTGAAGCGATCAACCACCACCCAGATTACAGTATTCCCCTGCGATTGAGGCAGATCGACAATGAAATCCATGGATATGTGGGACCACGGCTCTCCAGGAATCTCCAGAGGTACTAATAATCCTGCTGGAGATCCATGGGTCGTCTTACTACGCCCACATACAGGACATGCTTCTACAAAGGTGGTTATGTCGCGTCTGATGGTAGGCCACCAAACATGGCGTTTGGCGAGAGCCAATGTTTTCCGAACCCCTAAGTGACCGGCGGTCTTGGCATCATGAAATTCCTGTAAGACGGTAAGACGCAAATGAGGCGGAACAAATTGGCATTCAGGGGGTTTTCCCGGAGGAGCATCAATCTGATACAGAATCAAAGAGCTAGATAAATCAGGGAGAAGGGCACCGACAATACAACCTAAGGGTAAAATTGGTTCTGCGGGTTCGAATCGATCCTTACACTCTCCGAAATTGCGTGACAAGGCGTCCACTTTGGTATTCTTTTTCCCCGGTTTGAAGGTCATAATGAAGTTAAAACGGGAGAAAAAGAGCGCCCAGCGAGCCTGACGGGAAATGAGCCTTTTGGCGGATTCTATATATTCCAGATTTTTGTAATCAGTATATACAGTAATAGGATGTAGAGAACCCTCCAGCCAGTGTCGCCATTCTTCAAAGGCCAGTTTAATACCCAATAGTTCCCTATTTCCGACATCATAATTTTGTTCAGCAGGAGAGAACTTACGCGAAAAGAAGGCACAGGGATGTAGTCTCTCCGGATCACCAGAATACTGAGAGAGGACTGCTCCCACACCAAGCTCGGAAGCGTTGACTTCTAAAAGAAACGGGTGATTGATATTGGGGTGGACCAAAACCGGAGCTGAAGTAAAGGTCTCTTTCAGAGATTGAAAAGCGCTTATTGCTGAGGGAGGCCACTCCTCAACAAAAGCACCCTTCCAAGTAAGGTCAGTTTAGGGCCCCACTATAGAAGAGAACCCCCTTATGAATTGCCTGTAGAAGTTCGCAAATCCTAGAAATCTCTGAAGCGCTTTAAGGGTTCTTGGTTGCTCCCACTCCAGTATCGCGGACACTTTGGAGGGATCCATAACCAACCCACGCTTAGAGATCAAATATCCTAGAAACGGAATTTCAGAAACTTCAAATACACACTTAGAGATCTTTGCATACAGATGGTTTTCCCGTAACCTTTGTAACACCGCCTTTACATGCTGGCGGTGTTCAAACAACGAACGGGAAAAAATGAGTATATCGTCTAAATAGACCACCATAAATCGACCCAAGTAATCGCGAAATATATCGTTCACGAAATCTTGGAAGACTGCAGGAGCATTACATAGACCGAAGGGCATAACCAAGTACTCATAGTGGCCATCTTTAACATTGAAAGCCGTTTTCCATTCATCTCCCTGGCGTATGCGAATAAGATTATATGCCCCTCTAAGATCAAGTTTAGAAAAAATCTGAGCCCCAGACACTTGATTAAAGAGATCCTTGATTAAGGGTAATGGATATCTATTCTTGACCGTGATTTTGTTTAGTCCCCAGTAATCAATACAGGGGCGTAAACCGCCGTCCTTCTTTTCGACAAAGAAGAAACCAGCACCAGCAGGGGAGGTGGAAGGACGGATGAATCCTTTCTTGAGATTCTCCGTAATGTAATTTTTCATGGCCAGCTCTTCAGATCGTGTGAGATTGTATATCTTTCCCCTAGGGGGTATGGTACCTGGAAGCAAATTGATGGGACAATCATAGGCCCTATGCGGAGGAAGAGTGTCAGCGGATTTTTCGTAGAAAACATCCGCCCAATCCTCGTAGGTAGGTGGTAAGCCATCAAGGGTGACCTGCGTGGACCTTAGGGCTGTAGAAAAACAATGCTCATAATAGAATGGACTCCATTTAACCAGATCCCCAGATCCCCAATTAATAACCGGGTTATGGGTTTTTAACCATGGAAATCCTAATACAATAGGAGATACAGGACTTTCTAGAATAAAAAATTCTAGTTTCTCAGAATGGGCAGAACCCACAACTAAGTTCACCAAAGGGGTTTTAAAGGAAACCAATCCTCCCATGATTGGTTCATTATTGACAGCCAGGACCCGAAGTGAATTTTCTAAAGGGATCAATGGGATATTAAGGGTGGAAGCAAGTGACCTATCCAAGAAATTACCGGCCGCTCCACTGTCAATGAAGGCAGAGACAGAAGTCTTGGAAAGGCCCCAAGAGACCATAACTGGTAAAAGTAATCTATTTACGTCTAGATGAAGTCCCTCAACCGGATCTAGGCGCTGTAGTTTCCCGCCACCGGGCCTTTGTTAGGGCAATTCTTGGCGAAGTGGCCAGGATTCCCGCAGTACAAGCAAAGACCTTGCGATCTGCGTCGTATTTTCTCCGCCTGAGAAAGATGAGTCATGCCAAGCTGCATGGGCTCTTCGGATGTCATAGAAGAAGAGGCAGCAGCACCCTTAGGGCTGAACTCTTGGCGAGGGGATCCCCAAGGTTGATCCTTGACTTTTTCTACCCGTCTTTCTCTGAGACGTCTATCCACTCTGATTGCCAGCTGCATGTATTCATCAAGGCTCTTGGGTAGCGGATAATTCACAAGAGCATCTTTGATACTTTCAGAGAGTCCAATTCTGAATTGACTGCACAGGGCTGGGTCATTCCATTTGGAGTCAATGGCCCATCGACGGACCTCTGCGCTATACTCTTCAGCCGACCGCTTCGCTTGTTTTAGACTCCGTAGCTTAGAGTCTGCTGTTGAAGCCCGGTCTGGGTCAGCATACAAGAGCTCCATAGCAGCAAAGAAGGCGGAAACTGATTGTAATGCTTCATCGGTAGACGCCAGTCCAAACGCCCAGGTCTGTGGGTCACCCTGAAGCAACGAGATAACTAGGCCCACTCGTTGAGTTTCTGACCCGGATGAGTGGGGCCGCAGGCGGAAGTAGAGCTCGCATGAGTTCTTAAAATTTGAGAATTTAGATCGTTCCCCAAAGAATTTCTCCGGAAGGGGAATCTTCGGCTCGACTGAAGACACAGGATCCAGTGGTGCAGGTAGTTGGCGCTTTCCTGCGTAGCCACTCGTTGGGCCAGTTGGTTGATGGCGGTGGCCATAACTTGCACCTGTTGCATTAATTCTTCCATCTAGGAAATGTTATGGCCCGTGATAATGTCAGGTCCCGTGGGACACCCACCTTCGAAATAAGTCTGCAACCCCCAATCTCCGCTGCTAGCTTCACCTATAGACAAGCCCCCGTCTGCCGGGACGCTTTACACGCCTCACCGGGCACGGTTGCCCCCAGGACTTTATAGCACAAAGGATGCAGACTTATGGGGGGGAAGGCAGATGAACCAGGAACGAGACTGGGCAAGGTCAAACAAGCAGGGGGTCATACACGGAAGATCAATCCAATGAAACGCGGCACCAGAGGATGAGACGGAAGAATAGTCAGAGTAGAGCCAAGGGTCAAACCGGGAGATCATGGGTACGCGGTACAATGGAGCAGGCAATCGTAGTCAGGAAAACAGGCAAAGGTCGGTCCAGGCAGCAATCAAGGATGGTCATACACAGCAGGATAAATCGAAGACAGAGCAGACACCAAATCACACAATGACAGACTGAAGGAGGGAAACCTTTATGGGGCCAGGTTACATGGGATTGGGCCAGATGTGTGTGCATGATTGGTGCATAACCAGAACCCAGCATCCTGGTCCAGATTGGACCAGAAGCATAGAGGGGCGTATGACCCCGCATTCCCCTGGGCTCATTGGCCCTGCGCTGATTACCTCCGGCGGGCGCGCTGTGTGCAGCGCCGCCGGAGGGCATAAATCCTATGTGCTCGCGCGCGACAACTCCGACAACTCCGCAGATTCCATAGGAGACGGAGTGGCATCAGGAGTTAAGTGGCGCTTTTTAGCGGAGGCCTAACGCGCTAAGGTGTTAGCGATCAATCTTTCAACACTGGCCAGTCTAGCAGACACATCAGGTTGAGAATCCCCGCTTGTATGTGATTCAATGGGGGTGAGACTCAAGCTTGGGGGAGTAGGTGAAGTGAGACGAGGTGCAGGCCCAGCCACCGGAGGGGCGGGTTGCAACGTTAGTGCCAGACCCGTGCGCTGTCACCGCTGATAGGTGAGACCCCACAAGCTACACACAGCCTGGCTTGTCCCGAAGGAACCCCGGTCCCAATATCCTGGGATGCCTCCATATGGTGATTATTAGGCACAATATGCCAGTAGGGATTGACGCTATAAAGCAACCCTGGATGCCCCAATGACCCGCTAGGGAAGTGGGAGTACTTATACTAGGCCCAACTACAAATACACCGGGCCGGGAGAAGCCACTGGATTCACCAGTCTGAAAGACACAATGAGAAGAAGTGGTGTCAGAGTCATAAGAAAATAATGAGTATTAAAGTCGCCCGCAAGGGCACTTACAGACCGTGGGAGGGGGGACCGTTACACACACGCGCGCGCGACTGTACAGGGAAAGGCGCCAAAAGAACCTCGAAGGGCGGGCCAGAGTGGGTTGTGATGCAGGGCGCGTCGAGCCAGGCCCCGCCCCCCCGAAGAGCGCGAAGTCCGCAGACAAGCAGCCGATGAGGACGCAGGAGCGTCTGAGGCAACGCCGCTGCCCGGCGCGGGGCATCCAATGAAGGAAAGGGCGCGCACGACGGCAGCGCTCGCAATAGTAAAAAGCAAGTCAGCGCGGCGGTTGGCATACATATACTAGTCCCAACACACATACCAAAAGGCGATATACACGTATCACGGAACACGCTCAACCACCCCCCCCTTCTTTTCCTCCCGAAGGCTACAGGGAGAATGAGGGAGGATGGCGGCCCTTTGTGCAGGGCCCACCGCTACCGGGGCATGGGACAATAATGCGGGAGGGGCATCCCATAAAGGCTCACCATCAGCCTATACCGCCTACCCTTTGGTGGGGGACTGCGGTGGAGCAGCACTCCTTAAGCACACATAGTGCTGCCTACCTTCACCCGACCAGCGCAGCCCAGGCTGGGAGGCACACCAAGGACGGGTGGGAATAGTCCAACAGGGCCGCAGGCTTTAATAGCCTGCTCACCTGCGACAGAGTGATAATTTCATGTCAGAAATCTGGGGATTTGTGGGAGGTATTTGAGGGGCCGGGAGGAGCCTGTTTTGCATGTCTCTGCAGTGCAGCGCCATCTGGCGAAGGATAACCCAAGTGTAAGTAATCTATCTGGAGCAGGACGTACTGTATACTTAGAATAACTGATGGACCCCTGATCCCAGGGACCCATTTTATGGCATTGCTCACTAAACATGAAATATGTATAGCTTTATTGTGCCATCCCAAGTGCACATACAGAGATAAACTGCTTGGCATAACATTTCTGTGCATGGGCCCTGAAACCGGTAATACTTGTATCTGAATGTGGGGTGGGTCCCCAGAGTCAGTTCTACTGATGGCCGCCAGGCATCCCAGTCCGACACTGCATCTGCCAGCACTAAAACTGTTAAAAACAATGAACAGAGGCAATTATCCATTAGCATAAAACATTTGTATTCAAGCCAATAATTTCTGCTGACCCAGAAATGTGGAACTATAGGGGATACCATTGATAATTACACCAAAGAAACTGTTAGCAAACAGTCTGGAATGCTTCGCACATAAACAACACAATCTTGTATAAATGGCAACAACAAGGTAACAATGAGCACATACCCCTCAATCCACACAGAAAAAAACACAGCTGTAAGACAAACCAAAGAGCAATTAACAAAAGAATGGATACATGCCTGTCAGCAGATGAAGTAACCGCAAGTAATGCAGCACCTCAGCATGTGTTACTACAGAGTGGTGCTGAGATTTTGTATACTTTTCCCTTGCTTCAGAGACTGGTGGCACCGCTTTCAAAAGACCCATGTCTTGTCATGCACTGCTTAAAAACCTGCTGGGGAGATCCTTTGAGCCAGCTTCAGAAATGCTCAATTCCTCCAACAAAAGGACTCCAGAGGCCTGGAAACCTTCCAGCTGGAGAGGGGGTAAGCCACCTCTAGTGCTTGTTGTCCCTGCCCATAACCCCAAGGCACCTGCCCATGCTCCCCTCTCCAAGCTAGGGGAAGAAACCTGACTGTCACCTTTGCAAACTGCTGGGATACTACAAGGCCATGTGTACCCAGTGCCAGCTGGGCCTGACCTAGAAATCATTGACTGTTTTGTGTGTGGGTGGGGGTGCAGGGAGGTCCCTTGTCAACTTACAACCTGCCACCAAAGGCCACGCCATGGCCTTGGTTTTTAGGAACACTAATGCTGAGATGACTCTGATGCGGCCTGAGCTGGTGTACCCGGTGCCCGGGAAGACCGAACTTGAATTGGCACTGTCCATCACAAAGGTGTATTTGGACTGCCAGGCAGGGTGTGCAGGAGGTGGGGGTATTCTCAAATATTCCTGCCAGTGTTTTACTCAGAATGGTGTGCATTGATGGCATTGTAATACAGACGCAGTTCCAGAGAAAGCATTGCGGTATATACTATTATTTGAAATTAGTAAGGGGCATGGCTGAGAAGATGATGTTGTAAAGGCAAATGTATCCCCTTTTTTAACCAGGACAATATGCATAGACAGCAAACAGGATTAAATGCAGTAAAGTAGGGGAGAGAAAAAAACAATGCAACAGCTTACAGGGTGGACAAAAGATGGAGAACAATAGGATTCCTCAATGCTTCAGTGAGATAACGTTCATCGGGAGGAGAGAGTGGTGACAAAGTCTATCACACCGGTACCCAGAAACAGTGCCTCGTCATCTGCTTGAGCTGACAAGCTGACCACTGCCTTACTGGAGATCTTCTCCTGAGTGGGGAGGGGGACAGGGGGACCCAGTTCATGTCATGTTGATGGAGTTCCTCTGTAAGTAGATACAGGTGCAACATCTGCTGACTAGCCCATATCCCCCATAGATAAAAGGCCTCTGTGAGTGGTTTAATGGCACCCTAAAGCAGATGTGTTGGTCAGCTCCCATGGTGCAACTGGGAGTTGTGTCTCCCTCCCCTGCTGTTTGCTTACAGGGAGGTTTCACAGTCCTCAACACGGATCTCCCCCTTTAAGCTCCTGTATTGGCAACATGTGCAGAGGGCTTGCGCTGTTGGACCGGGAAAGAAGGTGAGTTTATGGGTGACCTGGGGGGTTTCACACAGTGGGGCATCCTGATTTTGGATGCCCCGCGGGGAGGGGATCTATAAGATTCCTGGGCTGATACAGCAGGGTTTTGGTCCACTTCAAATGTTCTGGTGTGATCATTTCCCAGCCAATCAGAGAAGCCCTTGGCTTCTGGTAGTCTGGAAGGAGAGCTCAGATCAGCTGGGGGCAAAGTGTGAGCATGGTGGGCAGCAGGAAGGGGGCATAGTGAGAGCATGGTGGGCAGCAATAAGGGGGCATGGTGAGAGCATGGTGGGCAGCTGGGGGGCAGGTGAGGGCATGATGGGCGTCTCTAATGCAAGGTGTGCCAAGTAACTGGTTTATAAAACACCAAGGGGTGTAATGTAAGGTGTGCCCACATGTAACTGGTTTATAAAACACCAAGAGGGTCTAATGCAAGGTGTGCCAAGTAACTGGTTTATTTTTATTTTTTATTATTTTATTTTGTATACATTTTTATTTATGTATGCATTTCACTTAGGGTTTACAACTTACAGCTACAATTTATCATTACAGCTGCAATTACCTTAACAACTACAATTACTATTAACTATTCAACCGCTCCTTAACAAGGGAAACTTTAACATGTACACACACTCAGACACTCACGCACCACACACACCACTCATACTCCTCCTGTTGGCCTAATTTCTCCATCTAAAAGGGAGTTGTTATGCAGCTGCAAATAACGAAAGAAGTCCCTTGGAGATAGTGCAAATGTGTGACAGAGCTGCTCATATGACATCAGCGCCCCTCCAGAGAGTACTTGGGCTAATAATGTGATTCCCTGCTTCTTCCAGAAAATTGCATCTGGAAGGGATATCAGCGCAGGTAGTCTAGGGTTATCCCACAGAGGTGTATTGGGGGACCACTCCAAGGGGGGATGGGGGGCACCCCCATATCATGTACCCGCCTCCATACATGTAAGGTAGTTCTCATACATACTGTTGCATGCTGCAGACCCTTTACCGCCCTATACGCAATGTTCTGTAAAGATATGGCTGGTCCTAGCAGGGAGGTTTCCAGAGCAGTCACTGGGTTGGTCTCAGAGGGGGCTATCCAGATATCCCCAGGCCTATCCACCATGTACAGGCTAGATTTATCCCAATTTATCTTTAGACCTGGGAATGACCCAAATTTGTCTATTATGCTCAGAAGGGCCTCTAGTTAGCATCTGCCAAGTAGACTATGGTGTCATCTGCATACATGGAGACTTTCTCAACAGTACTACCCAATTTACATCCCTGGATCCTGGGGAGGTCTCTAATTTGCGATGCCAAAGGCTCAATAGCCAGCGCTGTTCTTCTTATACCACTCTGAGGGGAGACCATCTGGCCCAGGGGATTTCTGATTAGACATTAGGGCAATAGCTTTCCCAATTTCCTCACATGTTATCAGGGCTTTCAGCATTGCACTATCCACTTCTGACAGAGATGGGAGAGTTATGGTTTCAAGATAAGCAGCCAGGTCTGCGGGGTCATATTGTATCCTAGATGAGTATAACCGGCTATAGTAATCTTGAAATTGCCCCAAAAGCCCCTCTGCATCCGTTATAAATTGGGTCTGACTAGTAACATAGTATGTAAGGCTGAATAAAGACTTTAGACCATCCAGTTCAGCCTGTTTAACTCCTTCCAGTGGTCTAGTAGCCATAGCTGGAAATGTTATTACATGCCAGGAAGGCATCAAGGCCACTTTTGAAAGTTTTTACTGTATCCATCATTACTACCTCCTCTGGCAGCGAGTTCCATAGTCTCACTGCTCTTACAGAGAAGAATCCCCTCCTATGTCGTTGCAGAAAGCACCTTTCCTCTAACCTTAGTGGATGCCCCCGGGTTATGGGGTATAAATAGATTGTGGGACAGATCTTTGTATTGACCCCGCATATATTTTTACATAGTTATTAGATCACCCCTCAATCGTCTTTTTTCTAGACTAAATAAACCTAACTTGGACAATCTTTCCGGGTACTCTAGCCCCCGCACTCCTTTTATTAACTTTGTTGCCCTTCTTTGAACGTGCTCCAGTTCTGATATGTCCTTCTTAAGCACAGGTGCCCAGAACTGTACACAGTATTCCATATGGGGTCTGACCAGTGACTTATACAGGGGTAAAATGATGCTCTGGTCATGAGCACCTATGCCCCTCCTGATGCACCCCATGATCCTATTTGCCTTGGCAGCAGCTGCCTGGCATTGATTACTACAGTTGAGCTTATTGTCAACTAAAACCCCTAGGTCCTTTTCCATTGTTGTTTTACCAAGTGTTTCTTTATTTAGTGTGTAATCATGACACAGATTTCTCCTTCCATGTGCATAACCTTACATTTCTCTGTGTTAAACTTCATTTGCCATTTAACTGCCCATGCTTCCAATTTATCTAAATCTGTTTGTAGCTGCCTGATGTCCTCTTTTGTTTTAATTACTTTACTCAGCTTAGTATCATCTGCAAAGATTGATACTTTACTGTTTAATCCATACCCAATGTCATTTATATATATATTGAAGAGAATTGGTCCCAGAACTGACCCTTGTGGTACTCCACTAGTAACAGTGACCCAATCTGAGTGTGTACCATTGATAACCACCCTCTGCTTTCGATCATTAAGCCAATTTACCACCCATCTGCACACGTTTTCCCCCAGTCCAAGCATTCTCATCTTTTGTACCAGCCTTTTATGTGGCACAGTATCAAATGCTTTAGAAAATCCAAGATATATGATATCCAATGACTCCCCCTGATCCAATCTTGAACTTACCTCCTCATAAAAGCTGATTAGGTTTGTCTGGCAGGAGCGAATCCTCATAAATCCATGCTGATATGGAGTAATAAGGTAATTTTCCCCAAGGTGCTCCAGGATAGTATCCCTTAAGAAACCTTCAAACAGCTTGCCCACCACAGATGTTAAGCTTACCGGTCTGTAGTTCCCAGGTTCCCCCCTAGATCCCTTTTTGAATATTGGCACCACATTTGCCAAGCGCCAATCCCTCGGAACAGACCTGTAGTTATGGAATCCACAAATATTAACGGCTTGTCTATTACTGTACATAACTCCCTTAAAACACGAGGATGTATGTCATCTGGTCCCGGGGATTTATCGATTTTTATCTGCTTGAGACGGTGCTGGACTTCTTCCTTGGTTAGACCAGTGACATTTAATGGAGGGTTTCGGTTATTCCCCTGCATTTCACTCGGCATGTCAAATTCTTTTGTGAATATAGAAGCAAAGAAGTTGTTAAGCAAATTTGCTTTCTCCTCATTTCCCTCTATAGGGGTCCCCTCCTTGCTTTTCAGGGGGCCCACACCCTCAGGTTTGTACCTTTTACGGTTTATGTAGCTAAAGAATAATTTGGGGTTAGTTTTACTCTCTTTCGCGACCAGTCTTTCTGTCTCCAGCTTAGCTGCCCTTATCTGTTGTTTACATTGTTTATTTTCTTCTTTGTAGTTTTTTAACGCTTCCGCTGTCCCTTCCTGATTTAGACGTTTAAATGCCTTTTTTTTGTTGTTTATTGCCCCCTTAACCTTTTTATTTAGCCACATCGGTTTACATGTGTGTCTAATAGTTTTATTCCTGTAAGGTATATATCTGTCACAATGAAAATTAAGTATTCCTTTGAAAGTATCCCATTTAGCGTCCATGCTTTTGTTTTTAAGGACATTTTCCCAGTCAGTGCAGTGTAGGGCATCTCTAAGTTGGTCAAACTTTGCCTTTTTGTGGCTCCTTGATAAGGCACCCTAGTGACTGCTAATTGGAAATTAATGATATTATGATCACTGCTTCCAAGGTGTCCCCCAACCTGTACCTTTATTACTTTGTCTGGTACATTGGTTAGTATTAGGTCCAATATGGCTTTCCCCCTTGTTGGAGCTTGTACTTGTTGGGAAAGGTAGACATCTTTTGTTTTAGATAAAAAACTTTTATGCGAAACACATGTTTCAGCATCCCAGTCTATATCTGGGTAGTTAAAGTCCCCCATAATCACTACCTCATTTAGTTTAGCGGCTATATCTATTTGCCTTAGCATCATATTTTCTATGGATTCGGATATATCTGGAGGTTTATAGCAAACCCCCATCAGTATTTTATTTTTGTTTCTCCCTCCATGTATTTCTACCCATACAGACTCCACATGGTCATTCCCCTCACATATATCCTCCCGCAGAGCAGGCTGTAGAGAGGATTTTACAATTAAGCAGACTCCACCCCTTTGCGTTTGTTATGGTCCCTCCTAAACACACAGTATCCCTGTAAATTTACTGCCCAGTCATAGCTTTCATCCAGCCAGGTCTCTGTTACCCCCACTATGTCATATTGCTCTTCTGTTATTATCAGTTCTAGTTCATCCATTTTATTAGTCAAGCTTCTAGCGATTGATAATATGGAATCCCAGATTATGCAGATTAAAAGGAATAAATTCCAACGTGATACGGAGGACTACTCCAATGATCGCGTGTATTCCTGGAAACGTTTTACCAGGAGTTCACGCCCGAGATCTATTCTCAAATCTCCATCTGGTAAAAATGGTTTCCTTTAACACGACGGAATCGGCAGAGTGGTCGTCTAGCAGTGATCGATCTGACGCAGAGCAAGGATCGGGAAATTTTCAACGGGCATCGACTCCAAAGTCAAGGAAGAAAAAGTTCCCAAGAGGGGCCACAGATCAGGGAGGAAACATCATCCCAGGCTCCCGCTATATGCTTCGAGGTCGCAGACAGTAGGCCTGACAAGTGTAATTAATTTATCATCTCATTCCTTATCTTGTGATGAGGAAAGAGTACTGGCCAAGGGACTTTCTTTTGCCCCGACATTTCATTTCAATTTGTTCTCTACGATTCTTGATATCAATAGATTTGTCAGAAATTTAACTCTGCGTAGACATTTTATTTTAGAATCCTATGATGGGAGTTTGGATACACCCTCACAAGGTGATCAGCAAGGGGGGATGGGTCTAGATTGAATAGAAATATCAGACCATGTAATACGGGCCTCCTCGTTTGAGGATACTACCATGGATTTATGGTTGGAAAGTATGTCTGAGGAGGGACCTACTAAAATTGAACCCCCCCCCCCAAGATTAAATTCCCTAACCGGAGTTTCTATCCCATCAGCTCCAGACCGCCTGTACTGGATGTTTTCCAGGAGGCGGTGGAAGCTGATCTTACGGTCTTAGCCAATAACTCCAAGTCCAAACTAGCAGGCCACTCCAATCTGTCAAAAGGTGAAAAAGAGGCGCTGAAAAGCCTAAGTGATCATGATAGCATAGTTATCCGTTCGGCAGATAAGGGGGGGGTGTGGTTGTATTGGATGCTTTGGACTATGAGAAAGAGGCATGGAGACAGCTGGAGGATGAGACTACTTATGTTAAACTTAAATCTAATCCAGTCGAGGAATTTAAGAAAGATCTAACTACATTACTGGATGAAGGCGTGGCATTGGGAGTCCTCACTCAACATGAGGCCGAGGCTCTTTTTGTGGCCTCCCCCATTGCCCCAGTCTTTCATCACCTCCCCAAAATCCATAAGCCCCAGCGTCCACCTGCTGGGAGGCCGATTGTGGCTGGTATTGGGGGGTTGAATGAGAGGCTGGGGCAGTGGGTGGATGCCCAATTGCTCCCATTAGTACGCAGGCTTCCCGGTTTCCTGCAAGATTCCCGTGACATTTTGATTCAACTGCGTGAGTTTCAATGGAGCCCTAGTTATGGGTGGCTTACTTGTGATGTGGCCTCGTTATACTCAATTATACCCCATAATTTGGCCCTACAGGCAGTCCAATTCCATCTGGACAATTATTCCAAGTATTCAGATGATTTGAAAACCTTCCTCATTTTGGCCCTGCAATACCTGTTGCAACATAACTATTTCTTATTTGCAGGTCAATATTTTTTGCAAAGATGCGGGGCCTCTATGGGGGCACCATTCTCCCCCTCTCTGGCCAACCTCTACATGGGGTGGTGGGAGAGGGGGACGATATTTGGTTGTGATCACCCTTTTCTGGGCCAGATAAAGTTGTACGGGCGATATATCGATGACCTCATCCTGATATGGTCTGGGCCCCAGGATACATTAACCCCTTTTCTGGAATACTTGAACTCTAATGACCTAGGCCTAAGGTTTACTTCAGAATATAATTCCATGACAATTTCCTTTTTGGATTTACTGTTAGAGGCAGATTGTAATACCCTCCAAATTACAACCAGGACGTTTAGAAAGGAGACGGCGGGGAATACCACCTTAAGAGCTGAAAGTTGCCATCCCCCTCACACCATCAGGGCAATACCTGTGGGCGAAATGATCAGGGCCCGGAGGAATTGCTCTCAAGATGTGATGTTTGATGAAGAACTAACCTTGATATCCAATAGATTTGTTGAACGGGGATATCCGCCTGAACTGTTGGAACGGGCGAGGACGATAGCTTTAAGTAGGGATAGAAATAAAATGCTTATTGACACTAGGAAGAAAGGAGTCTGTAAAAATAGAGAGGGACCCCCTAGGATGTCGCAGGGCTCTGTGACTTTTGTCACTTCATACAGTGAGGAATTTTATAAAATTAAAGCAATAATACAGAAACACCTCCCTTTACTTAATTGTGATCCCCAACTTAGACATGTAGTCAAACAAGGCATCAGGATAGTGAGCCACAAATCACCCACAATAGGGTGTAAACTGTCACCAAGCCTTTATATGAAGCAGGGTGGAAGGTCTAGAACATGGCTGTCTCAGTCAGGAGCCTTTAAATGTGGCGGTAGAAGATGTGGGGTATGTAAATCTATGCAACCAGGATTGAATTTTAGCGCAGTAGTAGACAATAGGAATTACCAGATAAACAACTTTATCAACTGTAATTCTTCAAATGTGATTTATTTAATTACTTGTGTAGGCTGTAGAGTACAGTATGTGGGTTGCACCACACGACCGGTTAAAAAACGAATTGCGGAACACCTAGCTTCCGCGTCCCTGGAGCGCTTAACCTGCACATCAAATGTGGGGAAACATTTTAGGATCCACCATGGGGGCGATCTAACTTCTTTTAGATGGGTACCCATTGAAAAAGTAGCTTTAGGTCCCAGGGGCGGCGACCTTACGGATAAACTGTTACAGCGGGAGGTCTTTTGGATTTTCACATTGGGTACACGCAGCCCCAAGGGACTTAATGCGAGATGGCATGTGGATTTGTTTTTGAAACATAATTAGATGGGCTGGAACCTATTTATTGAGGTGTGTTCAGCTTTATCTGCTTTCATCCCTTAATTCTGATATTGTATATATTTTTTAGATGACTCAACCTAATTCTTGGTAAATGTCATTACCTATAGAGTATATATGAGCTGACTTTTCTCCCCAACAGAGCTTGTTTTGTGTATCAATAATCACGTTTGCCTTGTAATGTTATTTGTATTGAGACACCTTAACTATAAACTACATGTATGAGGATTGTAGCAGCTTGTTTGTTATTCTGACCCGCACGGAGTGATTGCCAGTAATGACGCTCGCCATGGATGGTAATGTCTTGCCAGGCCTCTGACGTCCTGACAGGCTCCACCCACGGGATGACGCCTTGCAATGGCTGTGTAGCGATCGGCAACTTAATATGCTTCCCTGAAGTTGACCCGGAAGCACTGGCCCTATATTGTGACATGGCTTTACACGTGCAGCGGCGGACTAACATCACGGCCCACAGGTATTTGAATTGATATAACCAATAGAAAACTATAGGGCTTTTGTATGCTGCGGACGTTAGCAATTAAGATCTATTAGGTGTCTCATTAAGATAATTGTTAATGTGACTATTTATTGTGAATCAGGCAGTTACCTCGCTGTCATGATTAAGAGCGTAGGCTCGGAACGCGTCGACGCGATATCTGCCTGAGTATGCTCTTATTGCTGTTTTAAACTGCCATGCTGTTTTATGCAAGAAAATAAAGAGTGGATAATTCTTAAACCACCTCGGCTGCGGGCTGGCTCGTTTTGACCTTGGATCGTTTACAGTGCTTGGGTGAGCTCCTTGTGCCGTGCCGGCAGCGGGTGTGTGCTTCTGTCCAGGGAGTGAAGGCTGGCAACATTGGATGTTTATACTTCTAGCATTTGTAAGCATGCATTTCAAATGCTTATGACAATTTTGATAATTTTGTATATTGCCCTTATTCCTGCTAGATGTGCTAACCCCTCCCCCTCTCCACCCCCAGTTTCATGTCTACACCCACTGTCACTTTCTTTCCTAACTTCCCCTTTGTAACTGCTTTTACCCTCCCCCCCCCCCCCCCAGTGATTAGTTTAAACATTCCTCTAACCTTTTAGCCATTCTCGCCCCCAGAACAGATGCACCCTCCCCATTGAGGTGCAACCCATCCCTGCCAAAGAACCTGTAGCCCACTGTGAAGTGGGCCCAGTTCTCTAAGAACCCAAACCCCTCCTTTTTACTCCAATTTTTGAGCCACCTGTTTACCTCTCTAATCTCCCGCTGCCTCTCTGGTGTGGCTCTTGGCACTGGTAGTATTTCTGAGAATACTACAGTTGAGGTCTTTGCCTTAAGCTTACGGCCTAAGTCCCTGAAATCATTTTTAAGGACCTTCCACCTACTTCTTCCTATGTCATTTGTGCCAATATGCACCATGACCGCTGGGTTCACGCCAGCCCCTCCCAACAATCTGTCAGCCCGCTCCGCTACATGCCGTACTCAGGAAGGCAACACACTGTTCGGCAATCCCGGTCTTTGTGACAGATTGCCCTGTCTGTTCCCCTAATAATAGAGTCACCCACTACCAGCACTTGTCTTGCCTGCCCTGTTCTCCCATTTCCCCTCCCTTTCTTACTGGAGCCGACAGATGTGTCTTGCTGCAGCTGTGCCATCCCTGAGCTAACATCCTCCTCATCTGCCAACCGAGCAAACTTGTTTGGAGGTGCCTGTTCAGGGCTAGCCTCCCTGTAACTTTTACCCCTACCCCGCCTTCTAACTGTTATCCAGCTAGCTGCCTCATTTTCCTGCTTTTCCTCTCCCCCCCATACTACCACCCTCCCCCTCCCCTGACCCATTGAGTTCCAGCTCAGTGAGATCCAGACTCTTTTGCATGATAACAATCCCCTCGATTCAAAGAGCAAAAGTTAATTGATTTCGGATCGAGAATCGTAAGTTTTGGAGGGTGTTAGTCATTTTTTCCTGTTTTTTTGGCCATTTCCGACTCGCACGAGCCTACGTACGAATGCGTATATGCTCTTACGATCATCGCAAGTTCGTTCCTAAATTTTAGGATCAAAACGT
Source organism: Gastrophryne carolinensis (assembly GCA_027917425.1). Lineage (NCBI taxonomy): Eukaryota > Metazoa > Chordata > Amphibia > Anura > Microhylidae > Gastrophryne > Gastrophryne carolinensis. The sequence continues at coordinate 299,537,495 of CM051234.1, read as the reverse complement.
AAAACTTAGGATCAAATCCTAAAACTTAGGATGAAAACGTAAAATTTAGGATAATCGAATGTGTTTAGGTGTGATTCAGAGAACAGTTTTCAAACCTCTAAATACGTTTTAAAAGAGAGCCACTGCCGACACCTTTTAGCAGTCGGATTGCTGTTCTTGAACAGGTTTTTTGGCTATGTGGAGGAGTCTGCGCGTCTTGAGCTCCAATGAACTGCATGTATCAGCATGGCCGAGGCCATAAATTGTATGGCAATGCATACCTGATTCATGTATGCCTTATAAAAGCATTTTAATGTGGACCTTAATTAGTCCTTTGCATGTAAACCTTTATTTTGCAATTTATTTGCGTTAATTAAAGAAACTTATGTCCTTTGTTATTTATTTTTAAATTGATGTACTAGAATAATATTTTTAGATTGCATTTATTGGTGTAGTTGTTTACCTTTGCTTGGTTTAATTATTTAAGCACATCTTTGGTCAGATGCATCACACTTACTGAGGAGAGGAGAGCGGGATAAAGTGCAGGATGTGGGTTACTGCTGTATTTTGCACAGACACAGCAGAGCTGGGGGCACGGAAAGGTCAGAAATCAAAGAATGCAGAGCAACACAGTCACAAGGCCCTTTCTGTTTGCAGGCTGCCCGAGAATACCTGAGCCGCCATCTTGGCTGTTTCTAGACTCATAACATGCAGAAGTTGCTGGGTGTTTTTTTATATTTGAGAGCAATCTGTATGTAGAGGGTGTGGGTAACCACACACAACATTTTAAGTTGTACCATTTGAAGCCAAAATATTAAAATTAAATCCACAAGTAAAAAATGCAAGTTAACTAAAAATTAAACAAAGTAAGATTTACTTATGCAAATGCATCATTAATGGTTGGTTACTACAAAATGAATGAAATAAAGAAAAATAAGACCAAATATTTAGAATGCACTTTAATGAGGTAAGTTTGTAGTGCGCAGCCGCAAGATCAGAAGGATTTACGTCCATACAAAAAAGGAAAAAGGGCAAAACCAATGTTGCAACCTGAGAAATGAAACGGAAAATTCAGGATGGAAACTGACATAGGTCTGATTCCCGAACTGCCATACGAACGGACCTAAATTTTAGGATAGAAACGTATTTGCTTATAGAATCACTCGCAAGTTCATACGAACGCATGAGCGTACGGGAAAAATAGGATGATCGGCACCCAAATCAAAGCTGTTACATGTTTCTTTGAATCGACCCTAATGTCTCTCAGTGTTGCCAATTGCTTATTTAGATCGTGAATGACGGCTTCAAAATCAGCGATTCGCAGACATCCGGGGCATATATATCCACCATCGACCGATGATCAAAAAGTGCATACATAGCACAAAATGTACACTGGACAGCGTTGTTAGGCATGGAACCCATTGTATCAATTTGTGGGAACACCAAGTGTAGAATTCACAACACTTAAAATAACAACCTGAAATCAAAGGCAGATACTTACAGCTTCAGCACTTCTGCTTTTAACTCCTGCTTTAACTCACCACTTCCAAGCAGCAACTTACAGAGTCAGCCTCCAAAGGCTAGTGATACCTGCTATTTGCATTTACGGGCTCTCTGCCTTGGAAAGATAAGCTAGGGTCCTCCCATTGTTATCCCCTTTTTCAAAAACAGTCTGCTGCTTCAAAAATAGGATCTTCCTTGTGGACTCAGTTAATGCAAGATTATACTCTCTATGGAGTGATTTAAGCAAATCATGGTTCACCGTAGTCGCCGACGTCACAAACTCCCTCTCTGTTTCGGCCATTTTCTCTTCCAATTCCCTAACTGCCCTCCCCTGCTTCACCCTAACCCCCTTTATGGCACTTATGGCGCTACCCCTAACGACTGCCTTAAATGCATCCCACCTTGTATTAATTGATGTTTCCTCCCCATTGCATTGCCAGTATATCTCTTGATCCTTTAAAAGCCTTAGAGGGTTAAAAGTCCACCTCCTCAAGCCAATTTGGTTCCCTGACATCCGTATAGTCACCATTAATGTAGAGTGGTAAGTATTCACATGCCCACACTCTAGTCAGAAGACACCCCGATGCAAAGGCTAAATCAATGCGTGAGAGCGACTTATGGGGTATGGAGTGACAGGAGAACACTCTGTCGCTGGGATGCTTCCATCTCCAAAGCTCAGTTAAGCCTAGGGCCTCTGCTAGGGGTAATCACCCCCCTCCTTCCGGGGTCAGCCTATCTAAGGATCTGTCTAGAACCATATTAAAATCGCCCATGAGCATCAGCGGATCAGGTGGGAAGGTGGCCACTCTCATGCCTGGAGTTCCTCCTTAGCCTTCACCTGTTTCTCTGTAGTATGCAGCTTGACCACCAGGTGGTGCTGTCCTGCAGAGCTCCTAGAGATCAGCAAGCACCTGTGCTAATTAGCTGCTGGCCTTTATATGCTGAGTCTGGCATGTAGTCAGTGCTCAGCATTTTACTCTGTCTTTTGGAACCTGAAATCTGTACCCAGAGCCTTTGCACCTGAACTCTAAACCCAGGACTTCTTTGTCAGCCATTGCTTTCCCCCTGTTTGCTGTTTTCCCTTAAAGGACTTACCTTGGACTGGGCTTCATGCATGCAACTGCACATTGTATGTATAGCAATATGAGTGTGAACGTTTGCTTGTTTCTCACAATAAACACAGTTTGCTGCATAATCCTAGTCACTCTGCCTTGCAGTACTCAAATTATTGGTCACTCTTTATTAGTGGATATCTCCCTTGAGATATCCGTGACATTAACCTCATATATTTTAGCATGCATAATAATAAACCGACCATTAGGATCTGATTGGATCAACATGAGAGTAAAAGGAAGATGTTTAGCCACTAGGACTGCCACCCCTCTGGCATAGTTGAAGTAATGATAACTGCACAATCCATGGCCTTTTAATGGACATAGACTTGCGGCCCAAAAGATGGGTCTCTTGTAAAATTACAATATTGGGGTTATGTCATTTCAGAAATTGGAGTACAGAGGTCCTCTTTACACGGTCATTAAGACCTCGCACATTCCAGGAGATTACCTTACACTCCATCTGGGCTTAATAAAGTGATCATATATGCCAGAGAGACGCTTAATATCCCAGTGTCCCATCTCCTCCCTTAAAGTGGACCAACACCCACGGGTGATCGGCCCGGGAATCTATAAGATTCCCGGGCCGATCACCTCCCTCCCCGCGGGACATCCGAGATCGGGATGTCCCGCGGGGTGAAACCCCCCAAACTCCTTACCTTATCTTCATCCGCCGCCTCCCTCGCGCCCTTCTAGACGTGTCAAGAGGGACACGCGGGAGGCGGCGGCGGAGGAGCCGCTTGTCCGCGGCTTGTCCGTCGGCGCTGGGAGCAGGGAGAGGTGAGGGGTTCGGGGGGGTTTCACACATCGGGGCCCGATCGGGGGTGCCCCACCGAAGTGGACCAAGACCCAGGATAGTCAAAATCCTGGGTGTTGGTCCACTTTAAAGTCCCATGACAGTAAGCCAAGCCATTCATACTACCATTCACTCCTGTACACCACACACAACTTACAATCAAATGCCAATAAACCATTAATGTGGACATTAAAAAGAAAAAAGAGAAAAGACCCTAACCCACCCAGCTCTACCAAACCCCAAAAACTATGGAGAGCTTATTCCCCTAACCTGAAACAAATCAACACTGGTTTAACTGTAGTGTCTCCTGGGCATGTTCACCAAAGACGGTCACATGAGGGGTTAATCCAGGATGACCAATCCCCAAAAAACTCGGCCACCCTGAATTCAAAGGAGAAGAAGGACAGGGGAAGTCAAGGGTTGGGGGGGTCCATGGCTCGGGCTATAGGGTACTGGGAACAGTGGGGGCAGGGCAAGGGGGGGAACCAGCGACCCCAACACAAGATTGTCCCTCTTGAGAGTTGACATCATCTTAAACAGAGTAGCATTGCTCCATCCGGACCAGCCCTGCGGAGCCCCCCCCCCATCCAGTCGCTGGTCTCCTCAGCCGTGGGGAAGAATTTTGTGGTTGCTCCATCCTGGACCCGAAGTTTAGCAGGAAATAGCAAGGCATATCGGATACTTTTTCCTCTGAGGCGTGCCCTCACCTCATTGAAGGAGCGTCTCTTCTTCTGAAGCTCAGATGAAAAGTCCGGGAAAAAGGACAATCTAGCACCATTAACCCTTTAAGTGCCAGCCTTCCTAGAATTTTTGTCACCCTTTGTTGCCAGACCACTTTTCACTATTTTGCGCTGCATATGTTCAACTTTGATTTTTGAAGGGATTTTCCAGGAAAATTATATATATTTTTTAAGCAGAGTCTGAGCTTCAACATGAAATATCTTGTTTGGCCTTTTTTTAGTGTATTCTCAAAACTTTGGGGTGAAATATGTGCAAAAAAATAAAAAAAAATCTATTGTTTGCAATTTGTAGTGTTTTTTTGTAATAAAAAATGTAAGTTTGTCAATAAAATCTTATTGCGTGTGAAACCCCAATTTCTCCCGGTCACAGCGGTACCACATATGTATTAGTAGACACCCTTTCCTGCCCAGGAGACTCCCCCAAACTGAAACAGAGCTTTAGGAGATTTTCAGATAAAATACAACTGTGATATGCGCTATGCAACCTTGCAGATTTTCCAGTAAAACAACCCTTTACATTTGAAATACCCCCCACAAACTATATATTCTCTGGAAGTACACAACTCAAGCTTTCTAGGCGTATCAGGCTTGTTGACATGGGCGCAGTTTTCTGGAAGTTATCCCTCAATCAATTATTTGGTTGCACAGAGTTTCCCTAAAAAAGAATAAAAAAGAAGAATCAAAGCCACATTTACCTAAAAAAAACGATATGCAAACAAGAAAAAACAAGTAAAATCTGAAAAAGCAACATCCCCCAAACAGAACGGTACCCAACAGGCATAGCTACTGTCAAGGGAAGAGTTGGCAAACACCACAAAGTAAAGCATGCGCATAACAGTAATTATACTTGAAAATTTCAGCTCTGCAGACAAAGTGCACACCTTGCAATTTTTCAACCAAAACAACCCTTTACATTTGGAATATCCCGCATAAACCATATATTGCCTGAAAGTACACATGTTAAGCTTTCTAAGCGTACCCAGCTTGTTGTAGTGGGCTCATTTTTCTGGAAGTAATCCTATGAAAAATTCTTAGGTTGCACAGGGTTTCCCTAAAAAAATTATAAAAAAGCAGTTTTCCTAAAATATCAATATGCAAAGAAGAAAAAACAACCTAAATCTGAAAGCGCAACATCCCACAAACAGAACAATACCCAAGATGCATAGGTACTATTAACCCTTTTAATTGCCAGCCTACTTGAAGTTTTGTCAACCTCTGTTGACAGGTAATTTTCCCCATTTTGCGCCATGTTTAACCGTGATTTTTGCCGGAATTTCCAGGAAAATATATATATATTTTTTGCAGCAGAGTTTAGGCTTTAACATGAAATGTCTTGTTTGTGATTTTTCTACTGTTTTTTAAATATTTTTTGCGTAAAAATAAATATATTATAAATATAAATAATAATAATAATATTTTTTAGACAATTGTCCCCTTTATTTTGAATAAAACATTTGATTTATCAATGAAAACCATATTGCATTTGAAAGCCCCATTTCTCCCGATTACAACGGTACCACATATGTATCATTAGCCCCCCATTCTTGCCCAGAAGACCCCCCAAACTGAAAAGAGAACATTCACAAATAAAATACTACTATCCACACTATAAACATAAGGGGTTAATTAAAATGACAGGGTCATGGGGGGACCCCATTTTTTTGGAATTTTAAGGGTTAAAAACCCTTAAAAATAAAAACAATGACGTGGGGTCCCCCTTACTCATCATAACCAGCCCGGGACCAGCTATGGGGGCTTGTAGGAACAGGGCAAAGAGGCCTGTTTTGGTGGCCCCCCGCCCTGCCGGCTACAAGCATCATAGGCCGGGCACTTCTGCCCCCCCTGGGCTTTGGGGAGGCCGGTAATTGGGGGTGCCGTGGGTTAATGGAGAGTCACCTGCTAACCGCAGGTGACTTGCCAGCCCCCAGCCTTGTGAACTGGTATAGGGGTCTCATGGATCCCTTACCAGTTCACAAGGGGTTAAATGTAAAAAAACATTACAGACACATGGAGAAAAATACATTTTATTTTATTTTTTTTTATACTTACCTTCCATCCATCCCCGGGCATTCTGTCCCACGCTGATCAATCTGGCTTCTGCTCTCTTGCTGCTGCTGGAAGCCTTTAATAGGCATAGGGTTCCCCCATCCCAGGGGGGACCCCATTTTTTTAGGGAATTTTAAGGGTTAGGGTTAGCCTAACCCTAACCCTAACCCTTAAAATTCCCTAAAAAACACAGTGCCCGGGGATGGATGGGAGGTAAGTATAAAAAAAAAAAAAAAAAAAACAAATAAAAATCCCCAAAAATTACATAGGGTCTCCCCTACCTGTCATAACCAGCCCAGGACCAGCTATGGGGACTTGTAGGAACAGGGTGCAGGGGCCAGCTTTTGTGGCCCCCCCACCCTGCAGCCTACAAGCCCACATACCCTGTGTGGGCCCGGGCTCTTCTGCCCCCGGTGCTTGGGGTTAATGGCAAGTCACCCGCTAGCCGCAGGTGACTTGCCAGCCCCCAGCCTTGTGAACTGATATAGGGGTCTCATGGATCCCTTACCAGTTCACAAAGGGTTAACAGTAAAAAAGAACACAAACACACCCCACAAAAATGTCATTTATTAAAAAAGAAAATGTTTTTTTTTCTTTACTCACCTCCGATTGTCAGCTCCTGTGTCGATCAGATGACAGATGCCCTGGTGATCGCTGGCCAGAGGAGGGGGGGCAGAGGATCAGATCATCCCCTACCCCTCTACTGCACTGCTCAGCGATCACCAGGACATCTGACAGCTGAGCCACGGGGAGCCAGGACGACACCTGGTGAGTGATGTCATAAGCCCTGCCCCAAAGGCTAGTCATCAAGATGGCGGTGCCTATCGGGAAGCAGAGGGAGAGGGCATGTTGAGCCCTCTCCTGAAGACTAATCAGCCTGGGGGGGGGGGTGATCAAAGGCCCCCCGGTGAAGAAGAGACCCCGTGGGAGGCAGCGTGGCCACAGGTGAGTAAATGTCATTTTTTTTTTTACTTAACAGTGGCCCAGCACCAAAAGCAGGGGGGTCAGTATCCCGGGGTTTCCTGGAGCCATCCGAGCCCCCAGGGGGGATTGGATGGCTCCAAATTAAAGAGGAGACCCGGACGGATCGATAGAGGGGTCAGGTGAGTATTTTCTTACATTTTTTTTAACTAGCAGGGGGAAAGTCAAGCACGTAACACCTATGTGCTTGGCACTTAGGTCCTGGACAAGCGTCGGTGCTACGTGCTTGACACTTAAAGGGTTAAACCTCTAAATCTCTCATTAAATCTCTGTTTCCGCGCGGCCGTCAATACAGTGTCCCGGTCCCTAAAGTTCATCAGCTTTGAGATGAATGGGCGGGGGGGAGCTCCCGGTGGCTGGGCTCTGGATGCAATCCGATGGGCCCTTTCCACCACGAAAAAAGGCGAGAGGCCCTCTGGCACCGGCTCCTCCCGAATGAGATTTTCCACAAAGCTTTCAGGTGCGTCTCCCTCCGCCCTCTCCGGTATTCCAATTATCCTGATGTTATTGCAACGGCATCGGTTTTCAGAGTCTTCCGCTCTCTCCGTGAGGGTCTTCACCTGGCGCTTCAGGGACTCCACCTCAGCAGCGACGGCCGACAAACCATCCTCCGTCTTTCTGATTCTCCTTTCCGACTCACTTGCTCTGTCTCACATTTTGTCTAAGTCATGTTTGAAATAATTGAGCTGTTCCTGCAGATTATCAAACTTAGGCCCTTATTTAAGAAGGGATAGCGTCAGGTAGCGCCTGGTTAATGAGAGGTAGCGGCAGATAGCGACTGGTCAACGCCGGACATGGCACGCAATTACACATTTATCAAGCAGAATCTGTTTAGCGACTGGAATAGCGTCATGTAGCGTCTGATTCATCATTTTGTACAAGAGCAAGCCTGTAAGGGCACCACCAAAATAATAAAGACTTTATAGAGAAGTGGGTGCTCCCATAAATCCCAAACCCAAACCAAAGTAGCAAGAAACAACAAATTGGGGATTTATAAATGGGCACTCACACTAATAGTATGAAAAAGATGATGTAGAAAATGTATTCAAGGTGCTATGTACACAAATAAAAAACATATATACAACATACAAAGACAAGACAAGATTAAAAAGAGAATAAATGGGTCCCCGGGATCCGCTTAATATCTAATCAATCCAACAAATGCATATAAATTATAATGAGAGGCCAATCTATATTTCATACAAGTCTGCAAATATATACATAAGTGCATGGAGTGATGCCGCCCCCTAGTGAGAAATAAATAAAGAGCAGGGAATCACATAAGAGTAAAAAACCTAATTAATGAGCTATATACAACAACCTAATCAGTGTATCCATAACACAAATTATTTACAATGTACCAGTGGGCAAAAGTGCAATGTGCATCAAGACAATCATTTAAAACCATTTATAGAACAACACTGAGCCTAGATGGGACAGAAAGGAGTCTCATCTAGCTCATAAATGTGTAGAAAAATATACTATGTTCTCGCTCGTGCTCCTATAACCCCGGTGGAAGGTGAAAAAAGATAGTCAATATTCAGAAGAAATTATATATATATATGATAAAAAATGCCTATCTACAGTAATGAAACACTAAACTTCCCTGTGCTATGCATATAAGTAGTGAGTAGCTCCCTTCCCAAATGAAGTCAGCCAACAATATTCACGTGCAATACTTAAGGGCTAGAAAATGGCTAGCACAGAACCATTACTATGGCTAGACAAAAGGGGACAAAGGGAGCAGGGAGGGCGCAATAACCATGCTTCTGATGATCAAACATAATATAAGACAATACTACCGACAGCAGATCTGATCCCGGGACCTCCGGCTGCTCCACGCGTTCCGCCGTGCACCCACGGCTTCTAATTGGGGTAATGCAGTCTCCATTGTTAGCAGCTTTTAAACCTGACCAGCCCCAGCACGTGCGTCACCTTGTGCGTCCTGGTGTGTATGGACGCCTATGACGTCTGCGCTCCCGCCCGTCGGCCATGCCCCCCCGATGACATGGCCGCCGTCATCTGTTGCTTGAACAGCAAGGGGGCGTGGCCGGCCGGCGCGAGCATGCAGACGCCGGTGACGCTGCGCGCCGTGAGACAAGTCAGGAAGCTGCACTATATCCATCTCAGATACAGAACCAAATGTGTAGCACATAGCAGTATACCCGGTGTATATAACTATATGTTCCCAACATAAGTGAACAGAACCATTTATCCAGTAAACAAATTCATATTTTACAGTGATAAGTACATCATGATTTTTCATGCAGGCCGCCATCTAGGCAAAAAGCATCTATTTATTCCAGTCCCTTACTAGCGTGAGTGGAAGTTTCCCACCTATAGAAACCGGCTGGTTGTATATAGGTCAATTGTCGCAATAAGGCAGTCCAGAGGCCACATCCAGGGAATCTCATAGGTGAGTAGACTCATGACCCCACATTCCGAACTTGTCAGTCACGACGCCTCCTAGAGGTCACTCCAACGGTCACATACTCGTTCTCATTCTCCTTAAACCCTTCTTGTTACATGACAACCTCAGCGCGCTTCACCCTATAAGGGTCATCACTCGATGTAAGAATCCAAGTCATCTCCACAGCCATCCCTCTAGTGTGACAATGTAAACCTATCTGAAAACTGCTTCAAGGACTTCATGCACTTATGTATTATTTGCAGACTTGTATGAAATATAGATTGGCCTCTCATTATAATTTATATGCATTTGTTGGATTGATTAGATATTAAGCGGATCCCGGGGACCCATTTATTCTCTTTTTAATCTTGTCTTGTCTTTGTATGTTGTATATATGTTTTTTATTTGTGTACATAGCACCTTGAATAAATTTTATACATCATCTCTTTCATACTATTAGTGTGAGTGCCCATTTATAAATCCCCAATTTGTTGTTTCTTGCTACTTTGATTCATCATTTTCACAGCCTCAGCGAACAGCGCCAGCGTTCAGCCTTGCACAGCGCCAGGTATGACTTCTCGCTACCTGTCGCTCTCCCATACATTTCAATGGACGATCCTTTTCTTCTCTTTAACCCTTCTAGCGCCAGCTACGTAAAATTCACGTAGCTGCCTCTCCTGTCGTTAAACGCCAGCTACGTGAATTTCACGTAGCTAGCGTTCCCTTACCTTCCGGGCCATCGGGGGGGCATCAGCGGGACCGTTGCTGTGGAGCAGCTTGCAGGGAGTCCAGGGGTCAGGGGGAGGTGACCTGGGTGTGAACCAAGTCACCCGATCGCTCCCCTGACCAATCAGCAGGGGGCGCACGGCAGCTGTCATCAGCCGGCGCCCCCTGCTTACCTCATCAGATGACGCTGGAGCAGAAACCTTTCCGGAGCCCAGGGCGACCGTAAGTAATACCGATCCCCGACCCTAACCCGCCCCCCCCCCCCGCCCGATCGCCCGCCCCACCCCCCCCCCCCCCCGCCCGCCCGCCCGCCCCCCCCCCCCCCCCGGCCCGCCCGCCCCCCCCCCCCCCCCGGCCCGCCCGCCCGCCCGCGCCGCTGATCATCTGTCTGTCGCCGCCGCCAGGTAAAGGCGATCGTTATGGAATGCTGCCATCCATCCATCCATCCATTCATCCTGTCACCCCCATGCAGCCATCCATTCATCCTGTCACCCCCATGCAGCCATCCATTCATCCTGTTACCCCCATGCAGCCATCCATTCATCCTGTCACCCCCATGCAGCCATCCATTCATCCTGTCACCCCCATGCAGCCATCCATTCATCCTGTCACCCCCATGCAGCCATCCATTCATCCTGTCACCCCCATGCCGCCATCCATCCAGTCACCCCCATGCCGCCATCCATCCAGTCACCCCCATGCCGCCATCCATCCAGTCACCCCCATGCCGCCATCCATCCAGTCACCCCCATGCCGCCATCCATCCATCCATCCTGTCACCCCCATGCCGCCATCCATCCATCCATCCTGTCACCCCCATGCCGCCATCCATCCATCCATCCTGTCACCCCCATGCCGCCATCCATCCATTCATCCTGTCACCCCCATGCAGCCATCCATTCATCCTGTCACCCCCATGCAGCCATCCATTCATCCTGTCACCCCCATGCAGCCATCCATTCATCCTGTCACCCCCATGCAGCCATCCATTCATCCTGTCACCCCCATGCAGCCATCCATTCATCCTGTCACCCCCATGCAGCCATCCATTCATCCTGTCACCCCCATGCAGCCATCCATTCATCCTGTCACCCCCATGCAGCCATCCATTCATCCTGTCACCCCCATGCAGCCATCCATTCATCCTGTCACCCCCATGCAGCCATCCATTCATCCTGTCACCCCCATGCAGCCATCCATTCATCCTGTCACCCCCATGCAGCCATCCATTCATCCTGTCACCCCCATGCAGCCATCCATTCATCCTGTCACCCCCATGCCGCCATCCATCCATCCATCCTGTCACCCCCATGCCGCCATCCATCCATCCATCCTGTCACCCCCATGCCGCCATCCATCCATCCATCCTGTCACCCCCATGCCGCCATCCATCCATCCATCCTGTCACCCCCATGCCGCCATCCATCCATTCATCCTGTCACCCCCATGCAGCCATCCATTCATCCTGTCACCCCCATGCAGCCATCCATTCATCCTGTCACCCCCATGCAGCCATCCATTCATCCTGTCACCCCCATGCCGCCATCCATTCATCCTGTCACCCCCATGCCGCCATCCATCCAGTCACCCCCATGCCGCCATCCATCCAGTCACCCCCATGCCGCCATCCATCCAGTCACCCCCATGCCGCCATCCATCCAGTCACCCCCATGCCGCCATCCATCCAGTCACCCCCATGCCGCCATCCATCCATCCATCCATCCAGTCACCCCCATGCCGCCATCCATCCTGTCACCCCCATGCCGCCATCCATCCAGTCACCCCCATGCCGCCATCCATCCAGTCACCCCCATGCCGCCATCCATCCATCCATCCATCCAGTCACTCCCATGCCGCCATCCATCCAGTCACCCCCATGCCGCCATCCATCCAGTCACCCCCATGCCGCCATCCATCCAGTCACCCCCATGCCGCCATCCATCCAGTCACCCCCATGCCGCCATCCATCCAGTCACCCCCATGCCGCCATCCATCCATCCATCCTGTCACCCCCATGCCGCCATCCATCCATCCATCCTGTCACCCCCATGCCGCCATCCATCCTGTCACCCCCATGCCGCCATCCATCCATCCATCCTGTCACCCCCATGCCGCCATCCATCCATCCATCCTGTCACCCCCATGCCGCCATCCATCCATCCATCCTGTCACCCCCATGCCGCCATCCATCCATCCATCCATCCATCCTGTCACCCCCATGCCGCCATCCATCCATCCATCCTGTCACCCCCATGCCGCCATCCATCCATCCATCCTGTCACCCCCATGCCGCCATCTATCCATCCATCCTGTCACCCCAATGCCGCCATCCATCCATCCATCCTGTCACCCCCATGCCGCCATCCATCCATCCATCCTGTCACCCCCATGCCGCCATCCATCCATCCATCCTGTCACCCCCATGCCGCCATCCATCCATCCTGTCACCCCCATGCCGCCATCCATCCATCCTGTCACCCCCATGCCGCCATCCATCCATCCTGTCACCCCCATGCCGCCATCCATCCTGTCACCCCCAGGCGATCATGTGCTCCCTGGCGGCCGCGCTCGCACCCACCTGGCCTCCATCTCGGTCGGCTCTGACAGCTGGCATCTTGATTGGCCTCCTCGCCCTGCCTGCCCCGCCTCAGCCATTGGTTAAAGAGCATTGCCAGCGCGGGACATGAGAGCAGGCCACCGGACTCCGCCCACCTACTGGGTCAGGGACGTGTGACTGACTGAAGTGCTGAGGAAGAGACCCCGGAAGAAAAGGTATTTAAAAAAAACTAAAAAAAAAATAGATGTTGATTTTGGAGAGGAAGTGTGTGTGTATATGTGTGTTTTTTTTTTTCAGTTTGGTCACGGGGCTCCCGAGCGCATGCCCATAGGGGCGCCCGTGCCCCATGACCAACAAGTAAATCTGGCCAGTTCGGTGGTTCCGGCGCTCTTCCCCAGGGGAAGACCAACCTCCACAACAACCAGTATAACCAGTGAGTTTCAGGAAGGCTTGCGTCCAGAAAGCTGCAGCTACAACAACAAGCCTGGTACTCCTAGAACGCTTGAGGTGTGTACTTTCAGGGAACATGTGGTTTGTGGGGGGTATTTTTAATGAAAAGTGATGTTTTGGTTGAAAAAGCGCAAGGTGCGCACTTTGTCTGCAGAGCAGGAAATTTCAATGGAAATGCCCGTTATGCATACGCTTTGCTTTGGGGTAATTGGCAGCCCTACCCTTGGAGGTAGCTATGCATGTTGGGTATTGTTCTGTTCAGGGGACCTTGCCATTTCAGATTTGATTAGTTTTTTTTGGTTAGCGCATGTTTTTTATAGAAAAATTTGGTCTTAATGCTGCATTTTTGCTATTTTTTTAGGGAAATCCGGTACAACCAGTGAGTTTCGGGAAGGCTTGCGCCCAGAAAGCTGCAGCTACAACAACAAGCCTGGTACGCCTAGAACGCTTGAGGTGTGTACTTTCAGGGAACATGTGGTTTGTGGGGGGTATTTTTATTGAAAAGTGATGTTTTTGTTGAAAAAGCGCAAGGTGCGCACTTTGTCTGCAGAGCAGGAAATTTCAATGGAAATGCCCGTTATGCATACGCTTTGCTTTGGGGTAATTGGCAACCCTACCCTTGGAGGTAGCTATGCATGTTGGGTATTGTTCTGTTCAGAAGACCTTGCCATTTCAGATTTGATTAGTTTTTTTTGGTTAGCGCATGATTTTTATAGAAAAATTTGGTCTTAATGCTGCATTTTTGCTATTTTTTTAGGGAAATCCGGTACAACCAGTGAGTTTCGGGAAGGCTTGCGCCCAGAAAGCTGCAGCTACAACAACAAGCCTGGTATTCCTAGAACGCTTGAGGTGTGTACTTTCAGGGAACATGTGGTTTGTGGGGGGTATTTTTATTGAAAAGTGGTGTTTTGGTTGAAAAAGCGCAAGGTGCGCACTTTGTCTGCAGAGCAGGAAATTTCAAGTGAAATGCCCGTTATGCATACGCTTTGCTTTGGGGTAATTGGCAACCCTACCCTTGGAGGTAGCTATGCATGTTGGGTATTGTTCTGTTCAGAAGACCTTGCCATTTCAGATTTGATTAGTTTTTTTTGGTTAGCGCATGTTTTTTATAGAAAAAATTGGTCTTAATGCTGCATTTTTGCTATTTTTTTAGGGAAATCCAGTACAACCAGTGAGTTTCGGGAAGGCTTGCGCCCAGAAAGCTGCAGCTACAACAACAAGCCTGGTACGCCTAGAACGCTTGAGGTGTGTACTTTCAGGGAACATGTGGTTTGTGGGGGGTATTTTTATTGAAAAGTGATGTTTTTGTTGAAAAAGCGCAAGGTGCGCACTTTGTCTGCAGAGCAGGAAATTTCAATGGAAATGCCCGTTATGCATACGCTTTGCTTTGGGGTAATTGGCAACCCTACCCTTGGAGGTAGCTATGCATGTTGGGTATTGTTCTGTTCAGAAGACCTTGCCATTTCAGATTTGATTAGTTTTTTTTGGTTAGCGCATGATTTTTATAGAAAAATTTGGTCTTAATGCTGCATTTTTGCTATTTTTTTAGGGAAATCCGGTACAACCAGTGAGTTTCGGGAAGGCTTGCGCCCAGAAAGCTGCAGCTACAACAACAAGCCTGGTACGCCTAGAACGCTTGAGGTGTGTACTTTCAGGGAACATGTGGTTTGTGGGGGGTATTTTAATTGAAAAGTGGTGTTTTGGTTGAAAAAGCGCAAGGTGCGCACTTTGTCTGCAGAGCAGGAAATTTCAAGTGAAATGCCCGTTATGCATACGCTTTGCTTTGGGGTAATTGGCAACCCTACCCTTGGAGGTAGCTATGCATGTTGGGTATTGTTCTGTTCAGGGGACCTTGCCATTTCAGATTTGATTAGTTTTTTTTGGTTAGCGCATGATTTTTATAGAAAAATTTGGTCTTAATGCTGCATTTTTGCTATTTTTTTAGGGAAATCCGGTACAACCAGTGAGTTTCGGGAAGGCTTGCGTCCAGAAAGCTGCAGCTACAACAACAAGCCTGGTACGCCTAGAACGCTTGAGGTGTGTACTTTCAGGGAACATGTGGTTTGTGGGGGGGTATTTTAATTGAAAAGTGGTGTTTTGGTTGAAAAACTGCAAGGAGAGCAAAATGGTTGAGTTTTCTTTCAAAATTGGTTCAGTCGCTATTTTCAGTTTTACGTGTCTCCTGGGCAAGAAAGGGTGTCTACCAATACATATGTGGTACTGTTGCAATCGGGAGCAATAAGGCTTTTACACACAATATGATTTCCTGAAATAACTTGCATGTTTTATTAAGAAAACGCACTACAAATTGTAAAAAAAAAGTTTTTTTGTTTTTTTTTAACATATTTTCCACAAAAATATTTAAAAAACACTGACAATCTTACAAACAAGACACTTCATGTTAAAGCCCAGACTGTGCTGAAAAAAACAATATATAATTTTCCAGGGAAATACTGGGAAATCCCTTCAAAAATCACAGTTGAACATGTGGAGCGCAAAATAGTGCAAAATGGTCTGGCAACAAAGGGTGACAAAATCTCAAGGTAGGCTGGCGGTTAAAGGGTTAAACGGGTTTTTTTTTTTCAAAAAAATCACAAATAATTCTTTGACCTCTTCTGGCATTGAAAAAGCTGTTTTTTCATAATGTTTTCATTTTTTAAATATTTCCTCAAAAATGACATTACAGGTCTGGCATTAAAGTGTTCATGTTACAATGTTGTTACAATGTTATTCCATATGTTTTCGCTTTGTTACTAGTTGATAGATGCTTGAAAACAGACTTTAAACACACCGCCTCCTGTGCTCTGGGCTTCAAACAACTATTTTTCAGCGCCAGAGATTTGTGAAGCTGTTTTTTTCCTGAATATGGTGTGAGTCGGTCGCTATGAGCAGTCGCTAACATGCGCTCCCATACAGCGCTGTACTGGTCAAATAGCGACAATGTATTCAACATTACTGAACAGCTATAAAGTAGCGACTCACGGCCGAGCACTGCGACTACTAGCGGGCCCTCTGAAAATGCCTGCTACAGACGCTCATCTGTCGCTACCTGCCGCTAATGATGAATCAGCTTGTTAGCTGTAAGAACACTTTGACAGCTAGAGATAGTCGCCATTATCGCAGCATTATCAGGATCCGAAGTAGGAGAGCCAGAGCGTACAGCAGGGCCCTCGGCCATGGTGTGTGTGCCACAATTTAGGAGCACAGAGCGCTTCTTCTTGTTGCCTCTCATATAGAGGTGATTGCAGTTTGGCAGCTTCCACCACAACCTCCCGTTCTTTAAGGTGACCGGAAGGCTTCACTAATCACAGGGCAGGGGTAAAGGGCAGCACGACACCCCCAATCTCTGCTTCCTTGGGGAGATGCCGATCTTTCAATTACCAGATGCTTGGCAAATGATCAAGCAGGTCTACTGTGTCCCCTGGTGTTTCCACTGACAGCAGCAAAAAACCTGCACTTCCTTTCAGACCTCCAAAGCTCCTGCAGTATGGGGAGCAAGGAAATGTGTCAACGCCAGGGTCCAGGATATTTTATTAGGAAGAGCAGGGGGTCGGGTGAACACTGGTGTGTTTGCAGCGTCCCACCCAACAGAGCAGAGGCAGGGGTGGGAGGGAAGCCGGCATCAGCAAGCCGGAGTCAGCGGCACCACCACCACACTCGGCGGGAGCAGCGCAGGTGTCGGCAGGTGAGGAACCAGCTGCAGCCGCGTCACCCAGCAGGAGGCGGGCAGACAAAGGCAGGGCAGGCGAGGACGTCTCAAGTCGGGCACCAGAAGCCGACCACCGGGGATCAAAGGTGGTGCACCGTGTCTACACAGCGCGCAGTAGGAGGCCAGCACAGCCCGAGCTCCAGGGGCAGCAGCCGGCCGACGGGACCCCACTCTCCACTTCTTCCGGTACCACTCAGCGAGGACCAGCAGGGCTCCACAGACAGAGGACCTGACGGTGCGATGAGGTGAGTCACTAATTCCTCCCCTCGCCCCCTCACCCACCGAAAATGGCACCCTTTCACCCACGTGTAGGTGCCTTCAAGTCACACAGAATGGCCCTGTAGCGTGTCTTCTTCCAGGGACTGTCTGACAGGAGGGTCCGGGCATTAACAGGGAGGGATCCAGGTAGGGTTCTACTGAGAGTGTTCCGAATTTTCAGGGTTTTTCCAAGGATATTGTCAGGAGCCCCTGTGTCGCACATCTTCCCTTCTCCACTACATAGCCCCCCCCCCCCAAGTAACTGGTTTATTAAAGACCAAGAGGGTCTAATGCAAGGTGTGCCAAGTAACTGGTTTATAAAACACCAAGAGGGTGTAATGCAAGGTGTGCCAAGTAGTAACATAGTAACATAGTAACATAGTAACATAGTATGTAAGGCTGAATAAAGACTTTAGTCCATCCAGTTCAGCCTGTTTAACTCCTTCCAGTGGTCTAGTAGCCATAGCCAGAAATGTTATTACATGCCAGGAAGGCATCAAGGCCACTTTTGAACATTTTTAATGTATCCCTCATTACTACCTCCTCTGGCAGCGAGTTCCATAGTCTCACTGCTCTTACAGAGAAGAATCCCCTCCTATGTCGGTGGAGAAAGCACCTTTCCTCTAACCTTAGTGGATGCCCCCGGGTTATGGTTACACTCCGGGGTATAAATAGATTGTGGGACAGATCCTTGTATTGACCCCGAATATATTTATACATAGTTATTAGATCACCCCTCAATCGTCTTTTTTCTAGACTAAATAAGCCTAACTTGGACAATCTTTCCGGGTACTCTAGCCCCCGCACTCCTTTTATTAACTTTGTTGCCCTTCTTTGAACGTGCTCCAGTTCTGATATGTCCTTCTTAAGCACAGGTGCCCAGAACTGTACACAGTATTCCATATGGGGTCTGACCAGTGACTTGTACAGGGGTAAAATGATGCTCTGGTCATGAGCACCTATGCCCCTCCTGATGCACCCCATGATCCTGTTTGCCTTGGCAGCAGCTGCCTGGCATTGATTACTGCAGTTGAGCTTATTGTCAACTAAAACCCCTAGGTCCTTTTCCATTGTTGTTTTACCAAGTGTTTCTTTATTTAGTGTGTAATCATGACACAGATTTCTCCTTCCCATGTGCATAACCTTACATTTATCTGTGTTAAACTTCATTTGCCATTTAACTGCCCATGCTTCCAATTTATCTAAATCTGTTTGTAGTTGCCAGTTGTCCTCCTTTGTTTTAATTACTTTACTCAGCTTAGTATCATCTGCAAAGATTGAGACTTTACTGTTTAATCCATACCCAATGTCATTTATATATATATTGAAGAGAATTGGTCCCAGAACTGACCCTTGTGGTACTCCACTAGTAACAGTGACCCAATCTGAGTGTGTACCATTGATAACCACCCTCTGCTTCCAATCACTAAGCCAATTTCCCACCCATCTGCACACGTTTTCCCCCAGTCCAAGCATTCTCATCTTTTGTACCAGCCTTTTATGTGGCACAGTATCAAATGCTTTAGAAAGGTCAAGATATATGATATCCAATGACTCCCCCTGATCCAATCTTGAACTTACCTCCTCATAAAAGCTGATCAGGTTTGTCTGGCAGGGGCGATTCCTCATAAATCCATGCTGATATGGAGTAATAAGGTCATTTTCCCCAAGGTGCTCCAGGATAGTATCCCTTAAGAAACCTTCAAACAGCTTGCCCACCACAGATGTTAAGCTTACCGGTCTGTAGTTCCCAGGTTCCCCCCTAGATCCCTTTTTGAATATTGGCACCACATTTGCCAAGCGCCAATCCCTCGGAACAAACCCTGTAGTTATGGAATCCACAAATATTAGAAATAACGGCTTGTCTATTACTGTACATAACTCCCTTAAAACACGAGGATGTATGTCATCTGGTCCCGGTGATTTATCGATTTTCATCTGCTTGAGACGGTGCCGGACTTCTTCCTTGGTTAGACCAGTGACATTTAATGGAGGGTTTCGGTTATTCCCCTGCATTTCACTGGGCATGTCAAATTCTTTTGTGAACATAGAAGCAAAGAAGTTGTTAAGCAAATTAGTTTTCTCCTCATTTCCCTCTATAGGGGTCCCATCCTTGCTTTTCAGGGGGCCCACACCCTCAGGTTTGTACCTTTTACGGTTTATGTAGCTAAAGAATAATTTGGGGTTAGTTTTACTCTCTTTCGCGACCAGTCTTTCTGTCTCTAGCTTAGCTGCCCTTATCTGTTGTTTACATTGTTTATTTTCTTCTCTATAGTTTTTTAACGCTTCCGCTGTCCCTTCCTGCTTTAAACGTTTAAATGCCTTTTTTTTGTTGTTTATTGCCCCCTTAACCTTTTTATTTAGCCACATCGGTTTACATGTGTGTCTAATAGTTTTATTCCTGTAAGGTATAAATCTGTCACACTGAAAATTAAGTATTCCTTTGAAAGTATCCCATTTAGCGTCCATGCTTTTGTTCTTAAGGACATTTTCCCAGTCAATGCAGTGTAGGGCATCTCTAAGTTGGTCAAACTTTGCCTTTTTGAAGTCCCGCGTTTTTGTGACTCCTTGATAAGGCACCCTAGTGACTGCTAATTGGAAATTAATGATATTATGATCACTGCTTCCAAGGTGTCCCCCAACCTGTACCTTTATTACTTTGTCTGGTACATTGGTTAGTATTAGGTCCAATATGGCTTTCCCCCTTGTTGGAGCTTGTACTTGTTGGGAAAGGTAGCCATCTTTTGTTTTAGATAAAAAAACTATTACTTTTCTGTGAAACACATGTTTCAGCATCTCAGTCTATATCTGGGTAGTTAAAGTCCCCCATAATCACTACCTCATTTATTTTAGCGGCTATATCTATTTGCCTTAGCATCATATTTTCTATGGATTCGGATATATCTGGAGGTTTATAGCAAACCCCCATCAGTATTTTATTTTTGTTTCTCCCTCCATGTATTTCTACCCATACCGACTCCACATGGTCATTCCCCTCACATATATCCTCCCGCAGAGCAGGCTGTAGAGAGGATTTTACAATTAAGCAGACTCCACCCCCTTTGCGTTTGTTACGGTCCCTCCTAAACACACAGTATCCCTGTAAATTTACTGCCCAGTCATAGCTTTCAGTAACTGATTTATCAAAGCCCAAGAGGGTCTGATGCAAGGTGTTCCCACAAGTAACTGGTTTATAAAACACCAACAGAGTCTAATGCAAGGTGTGCCAAGTTACTGCTTTATGAAAGACCAAGAGGGTGTAATGCAAGGTGTGCCAAGTAACTGATTTATTAAAGCCCAAGAGGGTATAATGCAAGGTGTGCCCACAAGTAACTGGTTTATAAAACACCAAGAGGATGTAATGCAAGATGTGGCAAGTATCTGGTTTATAAAAGACCAAGAGGGTCTAAAGCATGGTGTGCCCACAAGTAAACATTTTATCTAAGACCAGTTTATCAAGAGGGTTTAATGCAGGTGTAACTAGTTTATCACAGGCCAGAAGGTGTGCCAAGTAACAAGTTTATCAAACATCATGAGTCTAATACAAGGTGCGCCAAGTAACTGGTTAATCAAATCCCAAGAGGGTGTAATGGAAGGTGTGCCAAGTAACTGGTACATCCATTCCCAGGAGGGGGCAATGCAAGGCGTGCCAAGTAACTGGTTTGTCAAAGACCAAGAGGGTGTAATGCAAGGTGTGCCTACAAGTAACTAGTTTATCAAATACCAGAAAGGTCTAATGCAAGGTGTGCCAAAAACTTGTTTATCAAAGACCAAGAGAGTTTAATGCAGGTTGTGCCCACAAGTAACTGGTTTATCAAAGACCAAGAGTGTTAAATGCAATGTGTGCCAAGCAATTGGTTTATCAAAGACCAAGAGAGTTTAATGCAAAGTTTGCCAAGTAACTGGCTGACCAAAAGGGTTTAATGCAAGGTGTGGCATTTAACTAATTTATCAAAGACCAAGAGGGTCTAATGCAGGGTGTGCTAAGTAACTAATTTATCAAAGACCAAGAGGGTCTAATTCAAGGTGTGCCAAGTAACTAATCTATCAAAGACCAAGAGGGTCTAATGCAAAATGTGCCAAGTAACTAGTCTATCACAGACCAAGAGGAATGCCAATTAACTGATTTATCAATGCCCAAGAGGATATAATACAAGGTGTGTCAACAAGTAACTAGCTTATCAAAGACCAAGATGGTCTAATGCAAGGTGTGCCTACAAGTAAGTAGTTTTTCAAAAACCAACATGGTTTAATGCAAGGTGTTTTCATTAGCTGCTTTATCAAAGCCCAAGAGGGTTGTGATAATAATAGGTGGAATGGCAACCTGGCCGCCATCTTGTCCGCCATTTTGTCTAGGTTTCTAGGTTTTGTCTGCCATTTTGTATAAATGTTATTACCATCCACCATTTTGTGTTCTAAGATGGATGCCACTGGCAGACATTTTGTGATCATAGTGTTATAGCATAGCAAATGTTAGCCAGGAATATGCCCTGACATGTCCAGAATGTGAAAAACAACTATGATATAGCAAATTTAAGTGAAAAACATGTTTACCAAAGTTTTAAGTCAAAAACATGTTTTTTCAAAATTGAGTTTAAGATGTGTTTTCTGAAGATAAGGTTGAAAAACATGTTTACCAGAGTTTTAAGTCAAAAACATGTTTTTCAAAATGTACAGCTGTGACGTGGCATGGGGGGGCTTATCAGTATAGCATATGGATTAGTGACATATGTTCCTTGCTTATCTTACCTGGGAATTTGGCCAATTCTTGGGTGAGATAGGTATGGAAGATTAGATAAACTCTTATCAAGAAACAGGTTGCTTGACTTCCGGGGGCGGAGCCTAATAGAATGGCCGCGTTTTAGGTGTGCTCCTTCACCACGCTGGAAAATCAAAAGCCATCCAGGCATCTTCAGCTGAGAAAGGGCGCAAAAACCAGGGGAACAAACCTGTTGGACATTGCCACACTGCAAAGGATCCCCATTTTGGAAAACCCGGGAGTCCCTGCCCATCTCTGCGTAGCCACACGCCTGCCTCGTGCGACGGCGGCCATTGCAAGGCCCTCTGAACGGGAAGGGCTAGGGCAGAGTACCATCGACCCTCACCTGCCTTCACAGCGCGGGCAGCCGACAGAGGAGACCACCCGAGAGGGAAAAAGGATTATTCAAAGCCCAAACTTGGCGGCGGGAGCACCGCTTAAAGATTGCCCGGACTACACGCTGGGAGAGCCGCGAAACCCCCTGTTCTACAGGTACTATCGAGCGGCGAAGAGGAGGAGACTAACCTGCGGAGGTCTGCGGCTGACACTGAGCCCGGGGACGCCTGCAGCTTCCACGCTTCTCGGCGGGACCGCCGCACATTGAGAGACCGGGAGGCAAGCGGTGTCTGACCCCACGACGCTGGACTCTCTGCTTGGCCTTGTTTGCTGGCCCCTGCTGGTTGTCGGCGGCCGGAGGAGGCTGCGGATTCCCTCCCTCTCACCCATTCCCCTTGTGCATCGCTGCCGAACGGGGCTGAAGACGGCGACATAACCCCCCCTCCCCCCCCAATAGCCTGCAAGCTGACCTGCACTAGCCTGTTGTAATCTGCGGCGGTTCCCGGAGGGGACAGAAGACGCCCTCATCTCCACACTTGGTTGGACAGCCATACGCCAGGAGACGAACGGTGCCTGGTCCTGCGGCGCCGGAGCCTTTGCGACTACGAGGCGGGGTGGAGGGGAAGTGTCCCGGTCTCGTTGTTAGCTGGCTGCCGGAGGAGGCTGCGGGCCCTTTCCCTCCCACCTGCCCACCCTGCACACAGAAAACACCGCTGCCAGCAAAGGAGTGAGGTACCATCTCCCCATTTCCCCCCCCTCCCGCCGCCCTATACCCCCTCCCCACCATCTTCCCAGAACCAGGCGGGAGCCGGGAGTGGGACCGTGAAAACACACCACTCATTGCGGTGGTTTCCTGCCCAACCACAGGACCAGCCAGCTCTGCCACATCTGTGAACTTGCCCCGGGACAGTGACCCCTGTGAGCTCCAGAGTTGCTTTCCTTAATTGATGAAGTGGAGCATCCAATATATTTGGACACTTGAAGGGTTAATCGCGGTGACCACAACTGCCCCTCCAGCCCAACATCAGGGGTCTGGTCTCAGCCCCACCCTCCCCCCCCCCCCACAGTCAAGAATCCCAGCGTAACTAAGATAGATCTAGTAGAAATCCATCACGTCTATTTTATGCATAACTGTATGCACAAATGTTATAACCACTGTTTTTTTTTCCTTACAGGAATATCTGGAGGGTTAATTTAGCATTGTCACTTTCTTTATAGGCCAGTAGTCTGTAGCATACAGTGTGCTTGGTATATAACTGGTGGGGGGAAGCACCAAC
Organism: Gastrophryne carolinensis; assembly: GCA_027917425.1. Lineage (NCBI taxonomy): Eukaryota > Metazoa > Chordata > Amphibia > Anura > Microhylidae > Gastrophryne > Gastrophryne carolinensis. Next base: position 299,513,856 of record CM051234.1, on the reverse strand, counting down.
CCTTCAATCTGACGAGTAATATAAACACCAAATAGCATTTGAAGGCAATAGAGACATCCAGAGAAGGGAATTGACCACTACTGACACCTAGTGGATAAAAAGTAAATATATTACTTATCAAAAGTAAACTCAACTCTGTACCACCACTGCCACCTGGTGGCCACAGGTAATAATACCAAGAACTGTACGATCCCAACACTATAGGTAGAAATCAATACATCCTCAAAAAAAAAAAAAAAAAATTACAATCGCGTTGCAGCCTTCGGGTACAAGACCCAAATCCCAACCTAAAACCTGACTCAAATAAATCATGAGCCAGAGAACAACTAGAGGCATGGACAGGTACATAGAAAAACTCACACCTACAGCTCACAGCAAATCCAAATCTAAATCAAAACATAACTCTCAGGCGGATCCCAGACAGAATACTACTCCACCATCCTCACCGCCCTCGCCTGAGCTTAATATCTCCCCTCAACGGGACTTACAGGGTCCACGCACAGGTGAGAAAGACCAATCTATAGCACAAGAGGTTATGGACACTTTGATACCTTACTTTGATAAAAAATTTGGGGACTTACACCACACTCTTGCGGGGGCCATGGAACAAATCAACTCCCATACACAACAAATAATAGAACTCCAACAAAGGGTCAGTGACCTGGAGGACTGCAATGCGACATACAGTGAGAAAATTAAAAAACAAGAAAAACTCCTGACCACCCTATGTGAAAAACAGGAGGACTTAGAAAACAGAAGCCGCAGATCAAATCTCAGATTTGTGGGCATACCAGAAAGCTATAAAGGCCAAGGGCTAAAATCCTTCCTTACAGGTGATCTAATGACAGCGTTGCAGTTACCTGCATGTGATCCTAGGAAAATAGAAAGAGCACACAGGTTGGGACCGGAAAGACAATCTGAAAGCAATAGACCTAGAGCGACTATAGCTAAGTACCTGCACTTCGAGGACAAAGAGGAAATTTTAAGAGCTTATCGTAAACAAAAAGAGGTGGTGGTGGCGGGGAATAGAATCCTGGTATTTCAGGATTTCTCCGTAACCGTGACCCAAAAACGCAAAGAGTTCTCCCCCATTTGCCAACACCTTGTACAACAAGGAATCAGATTTGCCCTGCTATACCCTGCAAAATTAAGAGTCGCGGTTTCTGGAGAAATCAAAACATATGATGATGTCAAAAAGGCTAAATTGGATCTGTTGCCACCAAACACTGGGTGAAATGAACTTGCCCGCTACGGGCATAAAGTCATATCATCCAATAATTGTTCGTGATCCCAGAATGCAATATGCAGAATCAAAAGGATTATGGGAATGACCCTTCACAGGGCAAAAGTTTAAGAAAGTTTAAAAGGTTAAAAAAAGGTTTATTGAATGGCGAGATCCAATACAAGACACAGTTGTTGTCCTTATACGGGGCAAAAAGTTTGAGAGAGTTTAAATTGTTAATGGATAGTTTATTGAGAGGCAGAAGCCATTACAGGACGAAGTTAATAACGATCGGCGCAAATATGTATGGTGTTAACACTGTATTTCTAGCTGTCTTTTCTAGGGTGAATTGTGATGGTTTTCAGGACGTTGAAGCTTGCTGCGCGCGCTGCTCAAGGTGGGGGCCGCGATCCTTGAATCTCGTAGACAGGGTAAGCACTCAGAAGACAAAAGACACAGACTATGGGACACGCCTCACTCAAATTACCAATATGCATAACACATGGCAACCGATAGAGCAATGACAGACACTATAGTGAAAGATACACTTAGAGTGGTATCCTGGAATGTAGGGGGCCTAAATCACCCCATCAAACGTAGGAAGGCTCTGACATCAATTCACCGCCTTAACCCAGACATTGTTGGGTTACAGGAAACTCATTCGAAAACTGGGGAAAAGGGGAGTCTCAAAGCCAGTTGGATAGGGGAAGAAATTGCCACCACTTACACAAAAAAAAAAAGAGGGGTCGCCATACTAATCGGCAAGCACCTGCGATACAATATAACGGAAAAGCATATTGACCCCGAAAGTAGATATATAATTCTGAAAATTAACATAGCAGGACAGAACTTCACCCTAGCCAACATTTATGCACCTAATGGTCCTAATGCAGATTTCTACACGGAACTCACACAAAAGTTACTAGCAATACAGGCACAGAACCTAATCATAATAGGGGATTTTAACGCTGCCATGGACCCCAAGATGGACAGACAGGGATCGCAAACTACACAACCCATGGGAACCCCCCTTAAATTCCTATTACAGAATACGGCGTTGGTTGATCCGTGGAGGCTCCTGTATCCCACAGCCAGGGAATACACGTGCTACTCAGTAGCACACAAAACATTATCGAGAATTGACTATACCCTAATAGATGAACAATTAATGGGGGGGGTTGCGGATGCCTCCATCGGGCCAATCACAATGTCGGACCATGCACCTCTCTCACTGACAATTAAATTGGAATCAACACAGACCCGCTCTAGAATCTGGAGATTTCCAAATTATTTATACACATCCCCGAAATTTAAAGAATACCTGACGAAAAGCTGGGGAGACTTCTTAGTTGACAATATTCAGCATATGAATAACCCAACACTACTATGGGAAAGAGCAAAAGCAGTATTGAGAGGACAGATTATAGCATACATTGCTAAACAACGGAGGGAAGCGAAGGCGAAACACACACTTCTTTACAACGCACTCACCAAAGCCTATAAAACTTACATAGAACACAACACACCAGAAAACAAAAAATGTTGGTTGGAGGCTTCCCTAATATTAGATACATACTTGGGCGCGGAAGCCAAAAACAGAATACAATTTCAGAACGCCAAATACTTTAGGTTCGGCAATAAGGCTGGGTCACTATTAGCCAATATGGTAAAAACAAGGGGACACAAGAGAACCATAAATGTTATAAAGGACACAACCACAGGCCTCAGAACACATGACTCTAAAAGCATAGCAAACGAATTTGAAGGATACTTTAGAGCATTATACTCGCCCACTTCAACAAATCATGCCACCACACAAGATATACTTGACAGGGCCAAGCTCCCACGACTTACAACTGAACAGAGGGGCATGCTGGAAGCTGACATAACGGATCAGGAAATAGAAAATACAATCAAAAATCTCAAAAACCAAAAATCTCCGGGCCCAGATGGCTACACAACTGAATTTTACAAACTATTGAACCCTGCAATAATACCCATACTTCGAGAAGTATTTCACAGCATCACACACCACGGGACCCCAATGTCTCGATTCACCGAATCTTATACGATTCTGCTGCCAAAACCAGACAGGGATAATGAACTAGCCCAATCTTATAGACCGATATCGTTATTGAACACAGACTATAAAATTTTATCTAAAATATTGGCGGACCGGCTTCAATGTATTCTCCCGGGGCTGCTCACCAAACACCAACTGGGCTTTGTCAGGGGCAAACACATTTCAATAGGAATACGTACGGCAATAGCAGCAATCATTGCCAATGATAAATCTAAGAACCTACTCCTCAGTCTGGATGCTGAAAAGGCATTTGATAAAATTGCATGGCCATGGCTTAATGCTGTGCTAGCGGAAAGAGCCTTCGGTAATACATTCAAATCCTTAATACAATATATATACAAAACACCAACTTGTCAGTTGTTGGTCAATGGACTACTCACAGACAGCATCCAACTGGGGAGAAGAGTCAGGCAAGGCTGCCCCCTGTCACCACTATTATTCAATCTAGCCATTGACCCGCTTTTTAGATTATTGGAAGGGGAGATCGCCTTTCAGGGAATAAAAATAGGCAAAGAAGTAATAAAAATAACAGCTTTTGCAGATGATGTTCTATTATATATAGCGAACCCCCAAGCCACTCTCCCACGGATATTAGAAATCATAACTCAATTTGGTACTATCTCGGGCTACTCAATCAACTTGGAAAAGTCGGCAGCCTTGTACCTTGGTAATTGTACAAAGCCGGCATGGGGAGAGAACTTCCCTTTCAAATGGAACAAGCAGCATGTAAAATATCTGGGTGTTCTATTGCCTAAAAACCAATACTTACTTTATGACATTAATATTAAACCCGTCATAAGAGAAATCCAAAAAAATTTACAAACCTGGGCTAGCCTGACCCTCTCATACCTGGGGCGAATCCATTTAATAAAGATGGTAGCGTTCCCGAAGTTGTTGTTCTACTTACAAACGCTCCCTATACTCCTAAATAACAAGGAAATTATAGAGTTACATAAAAAATTTAGAGAATTCATTTGGGGTAAGAAAATAGCAACAATAAGCAGAAGGGTGTTGCAGCAGCCACGGGAAAATGCTGGAGTAAATCTTCCGGATCCCTTTAATTACAATACAGAGGCCCTGCTTGGAGTGCTGAGAGACTGGATCAAGAACACGCATATACATACAAATCCACAGTTAGATCAGAATATGATACCAGATATTAAACTAACTTACTTGATTCATATGCCAAAAACAGAGCTACCAGAACAAGTCACCCTAAACCCGCTATTGATGTCCATCTGGGGTCTTTGGCAAAAATTGAGGAAAAAATACAAATTAAACCCTCACTCATCAGTACTATTACCCATTACGGGCAACCTAGACTTCTTGAATGGGAACCATGCACGCCCATTCACAGAATGGGAAAAAGCGGGACTTACATATATTGGCCAGCTATTGAAGCGAAATGCCAAAAGAATACTTACATTCCAAGAAGTCAAGGAAAAATTTCCATTCACGTCCCCACATACTTTTGCGTACTTTCAACTGTCTTCATATGTCAAAAAAACAATTAAAAAATTTTCTGCTCAGGAATGGGAAAACGAGCTAGACACACTGCTGAACATAACACCACCAACCAGTAAAGCTATAACAACACACTATAAATTCTTGAGGCATACTCTTCATTATGAAGAACTAAGTACAGGCATGACCAGGTGGTGCACTCACTTTCCGGAGTTGGATGTTGCCGAACTGCTCAAAATGTACAATTACTCCTGGACAACTCTGCAAGCCTCTTCTTATAGAGAAATGCTGCTTAGGTTGTACCATTACAATTATGTATCACCGGTTCGATCAGTACAGATGAAATTATCTGACTGCGACCACTGCAAAAAGTGTGGGAAGGAGGGAGCAGATTTATACCACTGTATGTGGGAGTGTTCGGTGATTAATCAATTTTGGAGGAAAGTGCACAGATACATGATCACAAAGTTGACTAGTTATTTACCCCTTACTCCAAGGTGGGCAATATTCGACTCCATAGACACTGACACTCAAAGGACAGACAGAGGAACCAAAAAATTAATTCTACTGATAGCCACAGTAGCAAAAAAGGTTATTCTTCAAGGATGGATAGGGAGCGACCCACCCTCTTTCCAACACTTTATGGAAAAATTGCAACAGCTCTTTAAATTTGAATGGGCTGAGGCAACAACAGACAAAGAAAGGAAGACACCCCAATTCTTCAATACATGGGAAAGCTTTATTGACACTTTAAATGCAGAAACCAAACAAAAATTGTATCAGACATTCCGAGACACCACTTGGTATTTGACAAGAATGGTGGAGGGGGAGGATCCAATTGACCTTGGGAGAGAAGATGTGCGCGGGATGCGGCGGCCCCCGCCTTGAGCGGCAGAAGCATAGGTAAATGAAGTTTTATGTCAAACATTGGTGACTCGAATTAGATGTTTTAAACTTAGACAATTAACTCTGATGTACAAAGTTATAGAAAAAATGACACCGGTTCTTATGTAATGTCATATCTGTACCTCTTTTATTATGCTGTAGCCTCTTGAGAAAATCAACATCAAACACCTGCTCTTACGCAATGTAATGTCTGTACCTTTTTCACTATGCTGTAACCTCTTGAGAAAATCAAACAATGTATCTCACATGTTGGAAAAATGTTGAAAACTCAAATAAACAGAATTTGAAAAAAAAAGAAACAGGTTGCTTTCACCCCTTGGAGTTTGGCCAGATTTTTGGGGTGAAATGTGCCATAAATATGAGGGGTATTCCACTGCGAATCAGGAGACTCGAGCCATTGATGAGGGACGCCTGTCATGGACAGTGATCTGTGGGGCTGTTAACCCACTGACCTCCCAAGCTCATCCTGATCTTGCTGTGCCGCATCGGCCGTGGAGCTCCTCAGCGACCAGGACTCATGATTAACCATATGCATGCTAGGTAAGCCAAACATTCCATGGAATAGGTGTTGATTAAGTTTAGATGTATCGGAAGGATATAGGATACAGTTTGAAATAGATGAGAGGTACCATTAAGCAGTGTTGATTAAAGCTATGATTAAGTGTTTTCATGTTCTGTGTTATTGTATAAGTGTTATGCTATTTATGTGCTTTAAGCTGTCATTATATCTTTGCTATTATTAAAGTTATATTTTACAACATTTTGGAGTTGTAGTACTTACTTCAGGGCGGGAATCCAAACAAGGGTCCTGGCTAGCAATTGGGAACGTCATATCCTGTCCGGCTATTTCCAGTGCTGGTTTTGGCAAAACTGTGTAAGGTAGACCAAGCAACCGGTTTATCAAAGACCAAAGGATCTAATACAAGGTGTACCAAGTTACTAGTTTATTAAAGCCCAAGAGGGACTAATGCAAGGTGTGCTCACAAGTAAATAGTTTAACAAAGAGCAAGAGGGTCTAGTGCAATGTGTACGCACATGTAACTAGTTTATCAAAGCCCAAGAGGGTGTAATACAAGGTGTGCCAAGTAACTGCCTCATCAAAGCCCAAGAGAGTCTAATGCAAGGTGTGGCCACAAGTAACTAGCTTATCAAAGAGCAAGAGGGTCTAATGCCAAGTAACTAATATAGAACAAGAGAGTCTAATGCAAGGTGTGCCCTCAAGTAACTAGTTTAACAAAGACCAATAGACTCTACTGCAAAGAGTGCTGAGTAACTGGTTTATCAAAGCCTGAGGGGGTGTAGAGAAGAAGCCTGTAATTACAGGCCAGTTAGTTTAACATCTATAGTGGTCAAATTAATGGAAACACTCTTAAAAAAACAAATTAATGGAAACACTCTTAAAAAAACGATCATTTCCCATCTAAAAATAAATGACCTATTGGACCCAAAACAGCACGGCTTTACTGAGGGCAGATCATGTCAGACCAATCTTATTGATTTCTTTGACAATGTCACTAAAGTGTTAGATGAAGGTGGTGCTGTGGATATCGCCTATCTGGATTTTTGCAATGCCTTTGACACTGTACCACATAAGGAGCTCATAGATAAGTTATTAACCCTTCTAGCGCCAGCTACGTAAAATTCACGTAGCTGCCTCTCCTGTCGTTAAACGCCAGCTACGTGAATTTTACGTAGCTAGCGTTCCCTTACCTTCCGGGCCATCGGGGGGGCATCAGCGGGCCCGTTGCTGTGGAGCAGCTTGCAGGGAGTCCAGGGGTCAGGGGGAGGTGACCTGGGTGTGACCCAAGTCACCCGATCGCTCCCCTGACCAATCAGCAGGGGGCGCACGGCAGCTGTCATCAGCCGGCGCCCCCTGCTTACCTCATCCGGCGCAGCATCGTTTCTGCATCGACGGTAAGGCCGATCGCCGGCGCCCCCTGCTTACCTCATCCGGCGCAGCATCGTTTCAGCATCGACGGTAAGGCCGATCGCCGGCAAAACGCCCTCCACCAGCCTAGCCTCCGCCGCCCCGCCTGCCCGCCCCTCGCCCCTATTAGCTGGCTATACGCGCGACGCGGGCCCGACGGCTCCCCGGCTCCCCGCTCACCACCATGCCGCCATCCATCCATCCTATCACCCCCAATGCTGCCATCCATCCTCTCACCCCCAATCCAGCCACCCTGTCACCCCCAATGCAGCCATCCATCCATCCATCCTCTCACCCCCATGCAGCCATCCATCCTGTCACCCCCATGCCGCCATCCATCCATCCTGTCACCCCCATGCAGCAATCAATCCATCCATCCATCTTCTCACCCCCATGCAGCCATGCATCCTGTCACCCCCATGCAGCCATGCATCCTGTCACCCCCATGCAGCCATGCATCCTGTCACCCCCATGCAGCCATGCATCCTGTCACCCCCATGTAGCCATGCATCCTGTCACCCCCATGCAGCCATGCATCCTGTCACCCCCATGCAGCCATCCATCCATCCTGTCACCCCCAATGCAGCCATCCATCCATCCTGTCACCCCCAATGCAGCCATCCATCTTGTCACCCCCAATGCAGCCATGCATCCTATCACCCCCATGCAGCCATGCATCCTGTCACCCCCATGCAGCCATGCATCCTGTCACCCCCATGCAGCCATGCATCCTGTCACCCCCATGCAGCCATGCATCCTGTCACCCCCATGCAGCCATGCATCCTGTCACCCCCATGCAGCCATGCATCCTGTCACCCCCATGCAGCCATGCATCCTGTCACCCCCATGCAGCCATGCATCCTGTCACCCCCATGCAGCCATCCATCCATCCTGTCACCCCCAATGCAGCCATCCATCCATCCTGTCACCCCCAATGCAGCCATCCATCTTGTCACCCCCAATGCAGCCATGCATCCTATCACCCCCATGCAGCCATGCATCCTGTCACCCCCATGCAGCCATGCATCCTGTCACCCCCATGCAGCCATGCATCCTGTCACCCCCATGCAGCCATGCATCCTGTCACCCCCATGCAGCCATGCATCCTGTCACTCCCATGCAGCCATGCATCCTGTCACCCCCATGCAGCCATGCATCCTGTCACCCCCATGCAGCCATGCATCCTGTCACCCCCATGCAGCCATGCATCCTGTCACCCCCATGCATCCTGTCACCCCCATGCAGCCATGCATCCTGTCACCCCCATGCAGCCATGCATCCTGTCACCCCCATGCAGCCATGCATCCTGTCACCCCCATGCAGCCATGCATCCATCCTATCACCCCCAATGCAGCCATCCATCCATCCTGTCACCCCATGCAGCCATCCATCTTGTCACCCCCATGCAGCCATCCATCCTGTCACCCCCCATGCAGCAATCCATCCATCCATCCTCTCACCCCCAATCCATCCATCCTGTCACCCCCATGCAGCCATCCATCCTGTCACCCCCATGCAGCCATCCATCCTGTCACCCCCATGCAGCCATCCATCCTGTCACCCCCATGCAGCCATCCATCCTGTCACCCCCATGCAGCCATCCATCTTGTCACCCCCATGCAGCCATCCATCCTGTCACCCCCAATGCAGCAATCCATCCTGTCACCCCCATGCAGCCATCCATCCTATCCCCCCAGGCGATCATGTGCTCCCTGGCGGCCGCGCTCCCACCCACCTGGCCTCCATCTTGGTCGGCTCTGACAGCCGGCATCTTGATTGGCCTCCTCGCCCTGCCTGCCCCGCCTCAGCCATTGGTTACAGAGCATTGCCGGCGCGGGACATGAGAGCAGGCCGCCGGACTCCGCCCACCTGCTGGGTCAGGGACGTGTGACTGACTGAAGTACTGAGGAAGAGACCCCGGAAGAAAAGGTATTTAAAAAAACTAAAAAAAAAATAGATGTTGATTTTGGAGAGGGAGTGTGTGTGTATATGTGTGTTTTCTTTTTTTCAGTTTGGTCACGGGGCTCCCGAGCGCATGCCCATAGGGGCGCCCGTGCCCCATGACCAACATGTAAATCTGGCCAGTTCGGTGGTTCCGGCGCCCTTCCCCAGGGGCATCCCGATTTGGAATGCCCTGGAGGGGAAGGTCAGAGACCAACCTCCACAACAACCAGTATAACCAGTGAGTTTCAGGAAGGCTTGCATCCAGAAAGCTGCAGCTACAACAACAAGCCTGGTACGCCTAGAACGCTTGAGGTGTGTACTTTCAGGGAACATGTGGTTTGTGGGGGGTATTTTTATTGAAAAGTGATGTTTTGGTTGAAAAAGCGCAAGGTGCGCACTTTGTCTGCAGAGCAGGAAATTTCAATTGAAATGCCCGTTATGCATACGCTTTGCTTTGGGGTAATTGGCAGCCCTACCCTTGGAGGTAGCTATGCATGTTGGGTATTGTTCTGTTCAGAAGACCTTGCCATTTCAGATTTGATTTTTTTTTTTTGGTTAGCGCATGTTTTTTATAGAAAAATTTGGTCTTAATGCTGCATTTTTGCTATTTTTTTAGGGAAATCCGGTACAACCAGTGAGTTTCGGGAAGGCTTGCGCCCAGAAAGCTGCAGCTACAACAACAAGCCTGGTACGCCTAGAACGCTTGAGGTGTGTACTTTCAGGGAACATGTGGTTTGTGGGGGGTATTTTTATTGAAAAGTGATGTTTTGGTTGAAAAAGCGCAAGGTGCGCACTTTGTCTGCAGAGCAGGAAATTTCAATTGAAATGCCCGTTATGCATACGCTTTGCTTTGGGGTAATTGGCAGCCCTACCCTTGGAGGTAGCTATGCATGTTGGGTATTGTTCTGTTCAGAAGACCTTGCTGTTTCAGATTTGATTAGTTTTTTTTGGTTAGCGCATGTTTTTTATAGAAAAATTTGGTCTTAATGCTGCATTTTTGCTATTTTTTTAGGGAAATCCGGTACAACCAGTGAGTTTCGGGAAGGCTTGCGCCCAGAAAGCTGCAGCTACAACAACAAGCCCAGTATGCCTAGAACGCTTGAGGTGTGTACTTTCAGGGAACATGTGGTTTGTGGGGGGTATTTTTATTGAAAAGTGATGTTTTGGTTGAAAAAGCGCAAGGTGCGCACTTTGTCTGCAGAGCAGGAAATTTTCAAGTGAAATGCCCGTTATGCATACGCTTTGCTTTGGGGTAATTGGCAACCCTACCCTTGGAGGTAGCTATGCATGTTGGGTATTGTTCTGTTCAGAAGACCTTGACATTTCAGATTTGATTAGTTTTTTTTGGTTAGCGCATGTTTTTTATAGAAAAAATTGGTCTTAATGCTGCATTTTTGCTATTTTTTTAGGGAAATCCGGTACAACCAGTGAGTTTCGGGAAGGCTTGCGCCCAGAAAGCTGCAGCTACAACAACAAGCCTGGTACACCTAGAACGCTTGAGGTGTGTACTTTCAGGGAACATATAGTTTGTGGGGGGTATTTCAATTGAAAAGTGGTGTTTTGGTTGAAAAACCGCAAGGAGAGCAAAATGGTGTATTTTCTTTGAAAATTAGCTCAGTCGCTCTTTTTAGTTTTACGTGTCTCGTGGGCAGGAAAGGATGTCTACCAATACATATGTGGTACAGTTGCAATCGGGAGCAATAGGGCTTTTACACACAATATGATTTTCTGGAACAACTTGCATGTTTTATTAGGAAAACACACTAAAATTGTAAAAAAATGTTTTTTTTTTACATATTTTCCATAAAAATATTTAAAAAACACTGACAATCTTACAAACAAAACACTTCATGTTAAAGCCCAGACCGTGCTGAAAAAAACAATATATAATTGTCCAGGGAAATACTGGGAAATCTCTTCAAAAATCACAGTTGAACATGTGGAGCGCAAAATAGTGCAAAATGGTCTGGCAACAAAGGGTGACAAAATCTCAAGGTAGGCTGGCGGTTAAAGGGTTAAAGGTAGGACTCAATCCCTGGATAGGTCAGTGGATTTCCAGTTGGCTGAGGGATCGGTGAGTGTTTTTGTAAATGGTGTGCAATCTGAACAAAGGCGAGTTACAAGTGGTGTGCCGCAAGGTTCTGTCCTGGGCCCCATTCTTTTTAATATATTTGTAAGTGACATAGGAGAAGGCTTGGTAGGAAAAGTTTGTCTGTTTGCTGATGATACAAAGGTTAGTAATAGGGTGGATATTCCTGGAGGTGTCTGCAACATGGAAAATGATTTAGCTTTACTGGATAGATGGTCAAAACTGTGGAAACTAGAGTTTAATGCCTCTAAATGTAAAATCATGCACTTGGGTAGAAGGAATCCCTGCTCTGAGTACCGTATGGGCAGCACTGTGTTAGCCAGGACCTCGGAGGAGAGAGATTTAGGGATACTGATTATTGATGGCTGCAAGATGAGTGGACAGTGTAGCCAGGCAGTGGGAAACCAAGCAGGATGCTCGGCTGCATAGCTCGAGGCATCACCTGTAGGAAGAGGGAGGTTGTGATGCCGCTGTATAGAGCCCCGGTAAGGCCACAGCTAGAATACTGTGTGCAGTTCTGGAGACCTTACCTTCAAAAAGACATTATTCAAATAGAACGTGTCCAAAAGCGGGCAACAAAAATGGTGAAAGGACTTAAACTTAAAACTTATCAGAAGAGACTTAAAGAACTTAATTTGTACAGTCTGGAGGAAAGAAGGGAGAGGGGGGACATGATTTAGACCTTTAAATATGTGAAAGGATTGAATAAGGTTCAGGAGGGAAGTGTTTTTAAGAAGAAACTTGAAATGATAGAACAAGGGGGCACAACCTGAAGCTAGTCGGGGGGAAGATCAGGAGCAATGTTAGAAAATATTATTTTACAGAAAGAGTAGTAGATGCGTGGAACAAACTTCCAGCAGAGGTAGTTGAAAAATCAACAGTCACTGAATTTAAACATGCCTGGGATAAGCTCACATCTATCCTAAGATAAAGAGTACATACAGTATAAACATAAGGGCAGACTAGATGGACCGTATGGTCTCCTTCTGCCGTCAACCTTCTATGTCTATGTGCAATGTCAAGATGCGCCGAATAACTGGTTCATCAAAAAACAATTGGGTTTAATGCAAGGTGTGCCAAGTAACTGGCTTATCAAATCCACATGGGTGTAATGCAAGGAGTGTCTAGTAACTGCTTCATAGTTTAGCAAAGATCAACATGGTCTAATGCAACGTGTACCCACAGGTAACTAGTTTAGCAAAGTCAAAGAGGGTGTAATACAAGATGTGCCAAGTAACTGCTTCATCTAAGACCAAGAAATTCAAATGCAAGGTGTGCCAAGTAACTGGTTTATCAAAGACCAAGAGGGTCTGCCCACATGTAATTAGTTTATCAAGGACCAAGAGAGTATAATGCAAAGTGTGTCAAGTAACTAGTTTATCAAAGACCAAGATGGTTTAACGCAAGGTGTGTTCATTGACTGATTTATCAAAGCCCAAGTGGGTGTAAGGTGGGCCAAGCAACTAGTTTATCAAAGACCAAAATGATCTAATGCGAAGTGTGCCAAGTTACAAGTTTATTAAAGCCCAAAGGGGACTAATGCAAGGTGTGCTCACAAGTAAATAGTTTAACAAAGATCAAGAGGGTCTAGTGCAATGTGTACCCACAGGTAACTAGTTTATCAAAGCCCAAGAGGGTGTAATGCAAGGTGTGCCAAGTAACTGCTTCATCAAAGACCAAGAGAGTCTAATGCAAGGTGTGTCCACAAGTAACTAGTCTGATGCCCAGCGGGACACCAGCCTTCTGTAAGTAGGCAACCCCCAATCTCCACCACCGCTTCTGCCTATAGTCAAGCCGCCGTTTGTGGGGACGCTAGGTATGACTGGACACACTGGTTGCCCCCAGGTCTTAATAGGTGCAAAGGATGTCTGCTTACGTTGAAGGCCGATGAACCATGATGATATGATGTATCCCGAAGCCGAGGTCGTTCACAGGTAGTCAGTCTGGAGGGTGCGTCAGAGTACAGGGATGAGACAGGTGCGTAGTCAGGGGTAGCCAAAGGTTCAAGCCGGGAGGTCAGAGATCGCAGGGTATCCAAAGGAGCAGGCAGGTTCGTGGTCAGACGAAGCAAAGGTAGGTACAGGCAGAAGACAGCGGTGGTCGATCAAGCCGGGTCGGAAACAGATAATAACTAAACAGAATCACACCCTAATCACAAGCGACTATCACGGGCACTGAGTACTGGGCTGACTCCATATTTATTGGGGAATTGACCAATGGCCACCCTGGGGGGGGGTGTATGTGCTGATTGGTGCAACTTACAATACTGTGAGTGATTGGAGACAGTATCCAGGGGCTGGTCAGTCTTGGCAGGAAGGCTGATCAGCCCCTGATTCCCATCAGGTGTGGAGGACTCTGCGCTGCCTGCCACTCGCAGCGCAGCGCCTCCTAGTGGCGAAATTTACAGACTGCGGGAGGCTTCCAGAGTGACGCGTCGCCCAGGTAAGTCCCTTACATTACCCCCCCTTGAGGAGGGGCCCCAGGACCCTCCACCCTGGGTTTAAGAGGATTTTTTTATGAAATGTTCTACTTAAATTGTCCACATGCACATCTCTAGCTGGAACCCAACTACTCTCTTCTGGCTCATATCCCTTCCAGTCGACTAAATATTGCAAGGAATTCCAGAGGAAACGGGAATCCAGAATTCATGCGACTTCAAACTCCTGCTCACCATCAACTGGGATAGGAGAAGGAGAGGAATCCTCCTCCACTCCCTTGGCGGGCTTAAGGAAGGAAACGTGAAAGGAATTACAAATCCTCAGAGATGGTGGAAGTTTGAGTCTGTATGTGACTTGGTTAATTTTCTGTAAAATGGGATAAGGGCCGATATATCGTGGCCCCAATTTTACATAGAGTTGGCGTAGTGCTTAATTTTTGGTAGAGAGCCAGACCAAATCCCCCACTTTATACTCTGGATTATTGGATCGGTGACGATCAGCAAAGATCTTCTGCTGACCCGATGCCTGGACCAAATGCCGCTGAATCTTGGCCTATAAATCTGGCCACTGGGACAACTAATCGTCTAGAGAAGACAAACCAAAGGACGAGCCTGAAAGTGCTGAGAACTTAAGATGCCTCCCATATACACACCGGAAGGGTGATACCCCCATGGAGGAGTTAACTGCATTACTGAAGGCAAACTCGGCAAAGGGAAGAAATTGGGACCACTTGACTGAATGTTGGAGGTGAAGCAACGGAGATATTGTTCTAATGACTGGTTGGTCTGGAGGGTGAAAAGGGTGAAAAGCTGAAGACAAAGAAACAGTGAAACCTAGCCGGGTGCAGAATGCCCTCCAGAAGCGTGACACAAATTGGACCCCCCTATCTGAGACCACATCTTCTGGAATTCAGTGAAGTCTGAAAATGTGATCTAAGAAATATTGAGCCAATTCTTGGGCTGTGGGCAGCTTTTTTAGGGGGACAAATTGCACCATTTTGCTAAATCGATCTACCACAACCCAGATAACGCTATATTATTGGGACTGTGGTAAATCAGTAATAAATTACTAAGTGTGTCCAAGGCTGTGAAGGAGTGGACAGGGGCACCAAAGGTCCGGCAGGAGCTGACCTGGGGGTTTTGCTATGGGCACAAATCTTACAGGCCTGAATAAAGGCCTGGGTATCTTTCCTGTAAGGTGGCCACCAGACATGATGGGCTAGAAGGGCCAAAGTCTTTTTAACCCCTGGATGACCCACCATCTTGGAGTCATGAAACCGTGGGGACAGGGGTACAAAGAGGAGGTGATCGGGTCTGCCCGGAGGAGAATCCGATTGAAACCGGCTTAGCTCACTCGACAGGTCAGGTTGGATGACGACTATGACCTTGTGTCATGGGATTATGGGAAGGACCTCCTCTACCGGGACTTTATCAACTGCGAAACTTCTGGAGAGAACGTCAGCTTTAATATCCTTTGTTCCTGGTTTGTACGTTAAAGTGAAATTAAATCGGGAGAAGAAAAGAGACCATCGGGCCTGACCGGGGTTAACCTTTTAGCTGATTCGATGTGTTCTAAATTCTTGTGATCTGTGAATACCGTTATTGGGAACTGGGCCCCCTCTAACCAATAGGGCTGATTCAAAGCCTCTTTCACATGCACTTTCCCATGTGTCTGTGTAAGTTTTGTGAGTTTTTCCAAATCCTTTTCAGGATTTTAGTTACTTTTTTCATGCGTATATGCGTTTACATTAACGCGAATATGCACTTTCGATGGTCGTATATTTTTCGTACAAAGTTTGCTATCTTGCTAAAGTTATTGGTATGGGCTTGCGCATGATTCAGAGCCTTGATTGTTGATTAGAACACGGCCAATAAAACAAGTTTGTTTACGTTCAACTTACAGGGGTCGTTTTGTAGGAGAAAGTTAGCTGTTAAGATCGGAGATGATGTATGCTGAGTATGTTGAAGAGTATGAGCGTTTGCAGCTACAAGGCATGCTATGCATCTGCATGGCAGATTCCAGGTTGCATCGCACACGTTTGAACATCAATCGCATGCATGACGTTGAGCTATTCGAGCTCACCCAACTTAACCGTGTTTCCCTCCATAAACTGTATAGTGAGCTGCGGCCATGGTTGGCCCCCACCACAAGGAAGGGTCATGCAATTGCAGGCATGACCAAATTGGTTGGCTGCCTTCAATTTTTAGCGAATGGCTCGTTACAGAGGCTCCGTGGGGATGTCCCAGCATACGCTGAGCCGCACACTAAACAAGTTTCTGGATGGCATGGCTAAAAAATGTAAAAAATACATATTTTTTTCCTGACAACATGGTAGCCTGGAATGCGGTTAAGTTGGGCTTTTATGATATAGCCGATATGCCCAATGTCATGGGTGCAATCGACTGTACGCACGTAGCGCTGGTGCCTCCAGCTGTGGACGAACATCTCTATAGGTATGTGGTTTATCTGAACATCCTTACTTATATTTAAGCATTGTAGCACTGTATCTTTTAATGTAGATGTAAATCAAACATTTTAATGTAGACCTTCATCAAGAATTATCAACTAACAATTATTTGGTTTAGTGCTATATCAAATTTATTAACACCCAATAAGAAATAATAATGGTCCCTTAAGATTTGTTTTTTTCCTTATTTGTTTGTAAAATAGTTTTTTTGTGCTATTACAGGAACCAGAAGATGGGACACTCGATTAACGTCCAAGCAGTAATTGGTCCTGACCTTTGGTTCCTGAGTGTCATGGCAGGTTTTCCAGGATCCACCCACGATGCATACATCCTCAGGAATTCCAGCCTCTATGGCCTGTTTGAATCTGGCAACTTGTCTGGTGGTTGGCTACTGGGTAAGTGTTACAAAATAGCTTTGGGTTTCAATGTATGACTAAGACTAATTTTGGGTAGTCCTGTCTCAACATATGATGTTCTTCCCCTCTGATTAAATGATATACAATGTAACTATGAAGTGGCGACTAATTATTTTTATTTTTTTAAGGGGATTCGGGTTATCCACTGCTGCAGTGGCTTATGACACCCATCCTGCACCCTCAGATGCAGCCACAGGAGTGCTATAATCATGCCCATCGCAAGACCCGGGCTGTGGTTGAGAGGGCATTTGGACTTCTCAAGAGTTGCTTCAGATGTCTGGACCATACAGGGGGGGCCCTGCAATATGAACCAACCAAGGTCATTAAGATTATAATGGCGTGCTGTGTATTGCATAATTTTGCAAGTATGCAGAAGGTGCCCCAATTTATAGATGTGTCCCCCCTCTCCAGCACTTATGGACATTCCTGATGAATTATATGATGGCACCCAGAGTGCTTCTGGCCAGTCAGTCCGGGCGCACCTAATTTCAAATTATTTTAGTTAAGCTTTATGTTATGTTTTGTTTTATTTTTTTGGGGTTATGTTTTGTGTGAAAAAGATTTTTGTTGTTCAATTTTTGTGAATCAAACTTCCTTAATCTCAAATTTTTTCTAAATGTTTTATTTTTTTATTTTTTGCCAAAAGCAAAGCAATATAGAAATCATAGAAAACTGTTGTGTCACAATGACATTTTTGAGAATGTCATACTATGGTGGATTTCCATAGTATGGATTTTGTTGTGCTTGTTGGATGCCCACCAACTGGGCAAGGGTGACATTCATCATCTGCCACTGCTCCAGCATAGCCTCCCTCTGCCTGTTGCTAGTCCTCATTTCATCCAGCATGGAGTTTAAACTGGTATTGATGTGACTTAATTGTGCAGCCATCTCTTCATTTAATCGTTGGGTAGTTTCCCTGAAGTAGCGGCTGTCATTTCTCCATGCTGACTCCATCAGCTGCACACGCCTCACCTGGGTTATATGGCGACATTGCTGAGGGCGTCCTCCTCTTCCCCAGGTTTGGTCGTGTGCAGGACTAGCAACAGTAGCAGATGGTGGTGCCAAATCCTCTGCAGCACAGCTAGCACATGGTACTGGTGCTTGTGTATCATGCTGCTGGCCATGCTGGCACTAGTGTTGTTGCTCTGCCAGCAGAGGGCGTGATTGACTCTGCTGCAGAGGGTTTGTGGTTGGCTGCTGATGGCGCAGTGGCAGATGATGATGCTGTGGTTCCATTTGGGGGGCAGCAAAATGTTCTCCTCCTCCTCCAGATGTTGGATATCTGCCATAATGGGCGGTGTCTGTAGGGACAGAAAATAAATGTTTGAGATAGTTTCTCAAATATATGTTGTGGCAAGTAGTCATCTTGCCTCACATGCATCACCAGTTAGTGCACATTACACTTACCAGATCTAGATCTTCAGGTATAGGTGATCTTGGTAAAGGCTGTCGCAATGAACTACCAGTGGCAAAAGATGTTGAGGGTTGCCCAATGTTTGTTGTTGTTTGATGTGCTGGAAAGTTAAGGTAAAGTAAGGTTAACACATACCTTGTGTACCTAAGCTTTTATTCTACATTTTTAGAACCAAAGGCAAAAGACCCATTCCTTTAAAAACTAACCTACTGGCATTAAATTCGTGTCAGTGTCCATGGTCCCTGCAAATCCCTCAAGTGTAGCAGGGTGTATCAATCCCAAAACAAGCTCCTCTGCTGCGGTAAACTGCAGTTTGGAGGGGTAGCCACCTCCTGTTTGCAACCTTTAAAACAAAGATAAAACATTACTTATAAGGTCATGCACAACAACAGCCTGCCCAACCCAAACAACCATCTGTACCCATGCAACTTGCGCTTATTTCTCCTCTGCCGAATGGCATACTTTTCTTTGGATTTGTTCCACATCTTTTTGCTCTGACCCAGCACAATTCACCTGCCTGGTGATCTCCTCCCATATTTGAGTTTTTCTTATTTTGTGTTAGGCACTTACCTCGTCGCCGTCCCTGGTCCCGCGACGCGCTGTCGGGTGGTCCCCGGTGGGCTGCTGCCCGACGCTCCCCGGGTGTGCTGGCTCCTCAGCGCTGTTGTGGGGGTCGGGGGTTGGCGGCGCGGGATGGTGTCGGTGGCCGCGCCGCAGCCCGCTCTGCGCGGCTGCGCGGTCCCGCCGAGCTCCCTCGCGATGCGGCGCTTCCCCCTCCCGGCGGGGGCGCGCCCGATCCACAACGTGCGCGCGCGCGCGCGCGCGAGCACGTCTTCTTTATGCCTCCCGGCGGCGCTTTCCCCAGCGCGCCCGCCGGGGGCAAGTTTAAAGCACCCTATCCGTGACCTGATCTAGAAGAGTGAACCCAGGGACTGGTCGGCCTGTCTGGCCTGGGCCGTCCAGCTCCTGGGACCACTCCCGTTTTATTGTGTGCACCAATCACAATTTTTCCCTCCGTTTCCCCTTTTTCCCCACTGGCCAGTTCTCCCTATAAAGCTGCACTGCTCCAGTATCCCCTTGCCCGTTATAGCTTCTGGGTTCTGGATGTGCGTTGCTGTGACTTTGTGTACTTTTGGATTTTTGGACTTTGACTACTCTTGCTTGCTGCCTGCCCTGACCTCCTGCTTTGCCCGACTACGCCTTTGCCTGACCCTTCTGTACCTCGCTCTGTGACCTCCTGGATTTGACCTCGGCTAGCTCGACCATCCCTTCGTTACCTCCTTTGGATACCACGCCCCGTGACCTCCTGGTTTGACCTCGGCCTGTAATTCGGACTCTGCCTTCCGGCATCCTCGTTCGGGATTCCCTGCCAAACATCTATCTGCACCTTAAGCTGGTATCCTTTGCGCCTTATAAGTCCTGGGGGCAACCGACTGGGAGAGGCATTACCCGCGTCTCCTACAAGCGGGGGCTTGTCTATAGGCGGAAGTGGCGGTGGAGATTGGGGGATACCAGTTCAAGACAGACGGGTGTTTGGTACAGTCCTGACATTATAACGGGCCCGAAGAATGGACCAAATCCTGGAGCAGGTGCAAGCCTTGACAGCGGCAGTGGAGCACCTGGCTCACCGGGTTGCGGCTCAGGAGAACCGTCCTGCTCCTAACGTCCCCAGTCCTCAGGGGACTCCGGCCGCAATGTTTGTGGAACCTAAGATCCCACTTCCCGAAAAATTCCACGGTGACAGGGCAAAATTTGCCAACTTCCGGGACTCTTGTAAATTATACTTTCAGCTCCGTCCTGTCTCCTCAGGGTCACAAGAGCAGGGGTCGGCTTGATTGTTTCCCTACTCCAAGGAGATCCTCAGTCCTGGGCCTTCAGCTTATCAGCTCAGGACCCTACTCGCCTCTCTGTGGACAGCTTTTTCTCTGCGATGGAGGTTCTCTATGATGATCCCGACAAGGGGGCCACAGCTGATGCCAAGTTACGTACTCTTCGCCAGGGACGCCGTCCAGCCGAAGACTATTGCTCAGAGTTCCGGCGCTGGGCGGTAGATTCCCGTTGGAACAATCCTGCTCTTTGCGGCCAATTCCGGCTAGGATTGGCCGATGCCATCAAGGACACCTTGGTGAACCACCCGGAACCTCAGACCCTAGACGAATTAATGCACCTTGCCATCCGCATTGATCGTCGGCTTCGGGAGAGGCGCCTAGAAAAAGGGTCGCATGCCGAGTCTGCCTCAAGGTCTGAGGTCCCAGTCGTACAACCTTCGGATAAGCCCATGCAACTTGGTGCCACAAGGCTCACTGAAGGCGAGAGGCGGCGACGTCTATCCGAGGGGCTTTGTCTGTATTGTGGGGGAACCGGCCACATGGTCAGACTTTGCCCAAAGAAGCCGGCGGGAAACTCCAGAGCCTAGGGGGTTTCGAGGGGGCCCTCCTAGGCTGTAAGGTATCTCCTCAAGTATCGTCTCCAGTTCTGATTCCAGTTCAGATTAAGATTAACCTTAAGTGTTTGAATCTAAAGGCTCTTCTAGATTCAGGAGCTGCTGGGAACTTCCTAGACTCCGAACTAGCACTGACTTTAGGAGTTGTGGTCCAGCCCTTGCCGACTCCCATCCGGGTTTCAGCCATTGATGGCACTCCTGTGGCCGGGGGTTTAGTTCAGTTCCAAACCCCTCCTATGCAAATCAAAGTGGGAGCCAATCATTCTGAAGTTATCAGTTTTTTGGTATTAAGTATGCCTAGCACCCCTTTAATTTTAGGATTGCCATGGCTACAGGAGCACAATCCCCAAATTGATTGGGTCTCAGGGCAAATCACTAAGTGGGGTCACCAGTGTTTTCAGAGCTGCTTAGAATTTCCACTTAGGGTCGCGCACCTAGCACCGGTTGGGGTCCCCACTCCTTATTTAGAGTTTGCTGACGTCTTTTCTGAAAGGGCGGCAGACAAACTTCCTCCCCATAGACCATGGGATTGCCCTATTGAACTTCTCCCAGGTACCATGCCTCCCAGAGGGAGAATATTTAATTTGACCCGAACGGAAACCCTTGCCATGCGGGAATATATTGCCGAAAACTTAAAGAAGGGGTTTATTCGGCCTTCAACTTCCCCAGCAGGGGCAGGGTTTTTTTTCGTGGAGAGGAAAGATGGGGGACTTCGCCCATGTATTGATTATCGGGGCTTAAATAACATCACGATAAAGAATAAGTACCCCTTACCACTTATTGAGGGTCTGTTTACACAGGTGGTTGGGGCACAAGTCTTCTCTAAACTCGATCTCCGCGGGGCCTATAACCTCATTAGAATTAGGCAGGGGGACGAGTGGAAGACGGCCTTCAATACCCTTGAAGGGCATTATGAGTATTTAGTAATGCCTTTCGGCCTGTGCAACGCCCCCGCGGTCTTTCAAAGTTTTGTTAATGAAATTTTTAGGGACTACCTTGGCCGTTTTGTGGTCGTTTACTTAGACGACATCTTAATTTTTTCTTCGTCCATTGAGGAACATCGCAAACACGTGTGTTTGGTCCTGCAAAAACTTAGGGAAAACTGTTTATATGCTAAGTTAAAGAAATGTCAATTTGAAGTGTCAGAGGTTCCGTTTCTTGGTTATATTATCTCCAAGTCCGGTCTATCCATGGATTCTTCTAAGGTGAAGGCCGTCTTAGAATGGGAACAGCCCAGGGATCTAAAGGGCCTGCAAAGGTTTCTGGGCTTTGCCAATTTCTATAGGAGGTTCATTAAAAATTTTTCTGCCCTTGTTACACCGCTTACCAATCTGACCAAGAAAAGCGGGTACCCTTCAGTATGGCCTGTTCATGCTGTCCAGGCCTTCGAGAATCTTAAAAGGGTGTTTAGTGCCGCACCCGTCTTAGTCCACCCTGATGAGCAACGACCCTTCCTTGTGGAGGTGGATGCTTCCGAAGTCGCAGTTGGGGCAGTCTTGTCACAGTATTACGGCTCACCTGAACGCCTCCATCCATGTGCCTTCTTTTCCAAAAAATTCTCAGCGGCCGAAAGAAATTACGATATCGGCAATAGAGAATTATTGGCCATCAAGTTAGCCTTTCAGGAGTGGAGGCACTGGCTGGAGGGCGCTCAGTATCCAGTCACGGTCTTTACGGATCATAAAAATCTGGAATACATCCAATCTGCCAAGAGATTAACTCCTAGACAGGCTCGCTGGTCCTTATTCTTTTCTCGGTTTAACTTTTCTATAACCTATAAGCCTGGATCCAAAAACACTAAAGCTGATGCCCTGTCTCGGAGTTTCTCTCCTTCCGACTCACCTGAAAGGTTGGTTTCTCCCATTTTACCCCGCTCCCTGGTGGTAGCCGCCATCCAACCCCAACTTCCTGACCTAGCTCAATTTCAGGCCGAAGCGCCACCTGAAAAACCTGAGTCGGTCCAGTTTGTGCCCTCTCCTTTCCGCACTGCCTTTTTGTCTCATTTTCACGAAACTAAAACAGCGGGTCATCCGGGAGTTAAGAAAACTATTGCTCTATTGTCCCGCCAAGTCTGGTGGCCATCCATTAGGAGCGATGCACAGAAATTTGTCCTAGCCTGTAAGGTCTGCGCTCGAAGTAAGGCTTTAAGACACTCCCCTGAAGGCCCTCTACTACCTTTGCCCATTCCTGCCTCTCCATGGACCCATTTGGCCATGGATTTCGTTACGGATCTTCCCCCTTCCCAGGGATATACCGTCATTTGGGTAGTAGTGGACCGCTTTAGCAAAATGGCGCATTTCATCCCTTTAAAAAAGCTTCCCACAGCTCAAATCTTAGCTCAACTCTTTATCACTCACATCTTTAGAATCCACGGTATCCCGGTAGACATTGTTTCGGATAGGGGGGTCCAATTTGTCTCCCGGTTTTGGAGGGCTTTCTGTACTAAGCTGGGCTTCACCGTCTCTCTTTCCTCGGCATTCCACCCTCAGTCGAATGGGCAAACCGAAAGAACAAACCAATCTTTAGAACAGTATTTGCGTTGTTTCACGGCTGATACTCAAACAGATTGGGCTTTCTTCCTGCCGTTTGCTGAATTCGCATTAAACAACGCTTCACATTCTTCCACAGGGGTTTCCCCCTTCCATTGTGTTTATGGCAAAGATCTGAAATTCTCAGCCCTTTCGGACCAACCCTCTAGTGTCCCCTCCTTGGATGACTGGGTGTCCAAATGGCCGGGGTTATGGAATAAAATCCAGCAACATCTGACTAAGGCTGTTCTCCAACAAAAAAAATTTTCAGATCGTAAACGTTCTTCTAATTCTGGTTATGAGGTGGGGGACTGGGTTTGGCTTTCAACCAAGAATCTGGCCTTACGCCAGCCCTCCGCTAAGTTAGGCCCTAAATTTATCGGCCCCTTCCCCATAACACGAAAAATTAATCAGGTTACGTATCAGTTGGCCCTCCCTTCCTCCATGAAAATCTGTAAATCCTTTCATGTTTCACTTCTTAAGCCTGCAAAAAACCATGAATCTAATAGTCCTCCTAGTCCTGTGTTAGTTGATGGGCATCAGGAGTTTGAGGTTGCCCGGGTTCTTGATTCTCGCTTTTTTCGAAACTCTCTTCAATATCTAATTGACTGGAAGGGATACGGTCCGGAAGAAAGATCTTGGGTTCCGGCCAGAGAGGTTCATGCGCAGAATTTGGTAAAGAGATTTCACAGAGAGAATCCTTTGAAACCCAGCTTGGAGGGTCCAGTGGCCCCTCCTCAGGGGGGGGGTAATGTTAGGCACTTACCTCGTCGCCGTCCCTGGTCCCGCGACGCGCTGTCGGGTGGTCCCCGGTGGGCTGCTGCCCGACGCTCCCCGGGTGTGCTGGCTCCTCAGCGCTGTTGTGGGGGTCGGGGGTTGGCGGCGCGGGATGGTGTCTGTGGCCGCGCCGCAGCCCGCTCTGCGCGGCTGCGCGGTCCCGCCGAGCTCCCTCGCGATGCGGCGCTTCCCCCTCCCGGCGGGGGCGCGCCCGATCCACAACGTGCTCGCGCGCGCGCGCGAGCACGTCTTCTTTATGCCTCCCGGCGGCGCTTTTCCCAGCGCGCCCGCCGGGGGCAAGTTTAAAGCACCCTATCCGTGACCTGATCTAGAAGAGTGAACCCAGGGACTGGTCGGCCTGTCTGGCCTGGGCCGTCCAGCTCCTGGGACCACTCCCGTTTTATTGTGTGCACCAATCACAATTTTTCCCTCCGTTTCCCCTTTTTCCCCACTGGCCAGTTCTCCCTATAAAGCTGCACTGCTCCAGTATCCCCTTGCCCGTTATAGCTTCTGGGTTCTGGATGTGCGTTGCTGTGACTTTGTGTACTTTTGGATTTTTGGACTTTGACTACTCTTGCTTGCTGCCTGCCCTGACCTCCTGCTTTGCCCGACTACGCCTTTGCCTGACCCTTCTGTACCTCGCTCTGTGACCTCCTGGATTTGACCTCGGCTAGCCTCGACCATCCCTTCGTTACCTCCTTTGGATACCACGCCCCGTGACCTCCTGGTTTGACCTCGGCCTGTAATTCGGACTCTGCCTTCCGGCATCCTCGTTCGGGATTCCCTGCCAAACATCTATCTGCACCTTAAGCTGGTATCCTTTGCGCCTTATAAGTCCTGGGGGCAACCGACTGGGAGAGGCATTACCCGCGTCTCCTACAAGCGGGGGCTTGTCTATAGGCGGAAGTGGCGGTGGAGATTGGGGGATACCAGTTCAAGACAGACGGGTGTTTGGTACAGTCCTGACATTTTGCTTGTGGCTTTGGAATTTCTACCATATAATTCATGGTAGTGGTCAGAAACCCCACTTGCCAAAGCCATACTTTGGGCCTCAGTAAAGCGCCTGCTCAAGCTCCCACGTCGCAGATTTCTGCCTACTGATGTTCTGGCTGCATCATCCTGGGTCGGTGGCATAGTGGGTGACATTCGAGGCTGACTTTCTGCAGACGAATACCTAGACCTTTCGCTATGGAAGGATTGGGCATGACTTGCTTGGGGGCTGGGTGTCATTGGTTGGCTGTCGAAAGAAGTTGCAGCCGTTGAGCTACAGGGTGACTGGGGGCTCTCTACATTTGAATACTCAAAGTGGCCCAAAGCAGGAGAGGGTGTTGGTGGGGGGTTATGGTATCTTGCCCTAGTCTTCCCCTTGCCCTAACCTTAGTGCTCCCTAAGGTTCGGGATGTTTGCGGAAGGGGAGCATTCTGCCTGGAGGAAGATTCCTTGGCCTTCTGGGATGTGCCAGATTTAGATGGTGCTGGAGTCTGGCACAATGGATCCTTCCTTTGCCAGACCCACCCAGAGGCGAGGAGTCCTGCCAGTGCTGGAGCGATCTGGTAGAAGTGAAGGTGGTGGCAGTGGTCCTCCCCCTCCTCTGCAAGTCCGGATGACCAACCGCTGGACCTGTCTGCTCGGCAGGGAAGCGGAAGAGATGCTGGACCAGCACCACTCCGGTATGATTATCACACAGAAGCACACACAGGTACATGCACTGTAAACACATTTCTTAAGTGGTATACAAATACAGAGCTTCGGATAGTAGGAGAGAGAGATCTTCTCCTCTAGTTGTTGTGTCCTCAATCAGAGCAATCCCACGGTGCGGAAGAGGGTCTCACAGTGTGTGCAAATCGCCACCAATTATGTATGGCCTCTTACCAGAATCAAGCAGTAGGATGGCGTTGTATTAATAAACAGGTGCTTTCAGATCAGAATTCCACCAGGCATATATATACTTAAATCCGGATACTCTCCAAGGATTATACGTTTTCCTCAAGTGATTGTTCAGAGTTCAATGCATGAATGGAAAAAATTACGGAGAAAATCTAGTGCAACACTACTTAGGATTTACACAACGTTTAATCCAAATAAATGCACTCACAAGGTAAAAAAGTAAAAGCAGGCTTTAAAAGATGCACAGTGAATATACAGCAACTCTCACCACCTCCTGCCCAGACTCCTCCGTTCATAGATGTGTCCTCACTCCACAGTTGCTCCGTGTCAGCAAGATAGCGCAGCCGAATCCCCAACGCGTTTCGTCCCAAATGGGGACTTCAACCCATCGCATGTGGTAAGCCTCGGTATTTATACCCGAGCTTCCCAGCAGGTGAGGGCGGGGGACCGCATCAGCCACTTCCTGCTGACACGTCTCTAGTCCCGCCCTGTCCATAGATAACAGTGAGGAGAGTTTTGCCCAATCAGAAGGAAGAGGCGGGAGTCTGAAGATTACGTATGAAGAATAATAAACAAACTGTCAGATTAGCGCAGTCTGACAGTCGATTGTGGCGGCCACATAGCGACTGTGCGGCGCCGCAAAACTGTCAGATCAAAAGGATCTGACATGCAGCCGCACCAGGTTATAATAGGTGGCCACAAACTAAAACTACTTACGAGGATTCTACCCCGAGCGGTGTGCTGGGCTGTGACGAGTAATAGTGGCTGGAAGGCTACTAAGCAGACCCTGAATAATGGCTCTAGGCCAATACAGACAGAGTCAGGTAAAAACTAGACATAACAATCCTATTAAAAAGGCCAATGCAAACCTGTTCAGGCAAAAAAACCCTAAGCTGCCAATCAAAGGTCCAGAGCTCAGGAAAAGGAACCTTAATGTGGACCTGTAGGAAAATTTGGGTCCCAACTTTTTCTAAACAGGCCATAAAAATAAAGAGGAACTAAAAAAATCAGGTAGAGTAGGAGTAGGAGGTGTGAGACATGCTTTACAAAATTACATAAAAAATCTAGAACAAAAGGCCATGAAAGCAAAATAAATTAGGATGTGTCAATAAAACAATTCAAATCGAATTCCACGTTCAAACCATTTGGATGCAAAGTGTTTAAATTAAAAATCCACCGACTTTCCGTCTGTGATAAATCTCTATTCTGGTTGGAACCGTGGCGTTCCAACCGGTCAATCCCCTGAAACGACAGATATTTTGGATCAGAGGCGTGTTGCAGTTTAAAATGTGCAGATAGATTGTGCGCCTCGTAGCCTCTTTAAATATTATATATATATGTTCTCGGATCCATATCTTAAGTGCGGGAGTAGTCCTACCAACATAAACTAAATTGCACGTGCACCAGATGGCATAAACTTTGGAATTACAGGAAATAAAATTGTGTAGTTTAAACGTTTTTCCAGATCTAACATCGAGAAAAGATTTTTTTGACTTTTCACTTGTCATACTCGTTTTACAACCGCAACACAATCCACATCTGAAGAATCCTATAGGCGGTGTTGAGACTAATGGTATAGGCTTAGGGGGGTCTACATAGCTCACTAGGCAAACTGACCAATTAGGGTGATGGCAACTCACTCTCGGGACATAGCCGTTTCTATCCGTGGCTTTAAAAAAGTTCGAGTGGAGAGAGCCATCCCTTCATTCCGAATAGTTAGGTCAAGAATATTTACCTCTTTTCGGTCAATTTCTGAAGTGAACTCTAAATTATAAACATTGTTATTGACTGCTGAAAAAAACTCATCCAGGGAGGCTCTTGACCCCTCCCATACTATGAGCACATCATCAATATAGCGAAGCCACAATTTCAATGAAGGCCAGGTCTTTCCAAAAATAAAGTGTGCCTCCCAGAATCCGACGTATAAGTTTGCCGCCATGGCCACGCCTTTGATGTGCAAATAATACTTCCCCCCAAACCAAAAATAATTATGGTTCAGGGAGAATACTAAACAGTCTATCAAAAAGTCAATCTGTTTCTTAGGCAGGCCCTATTGTTGTTCCATATAATGGCGAACTGCTAAAACCCCCATATTGTGGGGGATTACTGTATATAATGAAGTAACGTCGACGGTCGCCAACAAGCATTTATCTGAAATTTTTTGTGCTTGCCACAATTCCAATACCTGACTGGAATCTCGAAGGCAAGCTGGTAATGAGGTCACCAACGGCTGTAGAAAGCTGTCAACGTATTCCCCTAACCGACAAGGTAACTGAATTGACTATTAGAGGCAGTTGTGGCCTAGTGGTAAGGGGAGCGTACTTGTGACCGGAGGGGGCAGGTTCGAGTCCCGGTCCTGGGACATGACTGAAGTGCTCTTGAACAAGCCACCTAACCCCGGAACTGCTCCCCGGGCGCTGTAATTAGGGCAGCATGTGTACACTCACTGCACGGATAGATTAAATGCAGAGGACAAATTCCTACGTGTGCGCAAGCATATAATGGCCATCTATGCATTAAAAATTCCTGGTGGCTTATCCAAGTTCTTATGGATTTTAGGGAGATGGCAGGAATCCTCTGTGTTCTAATATTGAGATAGTCAAACTCTTTGCCATCCAGGACGCCCAAAGTTTGCTCCTGTTGGTAATCCTTCATAGGTTCCCTGTCTAAAGGCATGTAGGTGGTGGTATCTGCTAGTAGTCGCAACATTTCTGTTATATAGTCCTTTTTATCTAGGATTACTAGCCCCCCGCCTTTGTCGGTGGGTTTGAAAACCAGGTTATTTTTCTTTTCTAAATCCTTAATGCTTTGAGTAATCCAGGGGGAATGGCTTTTCGCCTTGGGTTGATTTCTCTTCAACTCTTTGGTGACTAAGTTCTTAAATACCTCCAGTTGTGAGCTAGTGGAAGGTGGATTGAAGACTGATTTATTTTTTAGATTAGTGTGTTTTACACGGTCCATGGTTTGATCCGTGTCCATACACGAAAAATCAATTTGTGTAGACCCCACTGCTGTTTCAGTGGGCACCTCATTCTCTTTACTCAAAAATAATTTTTTTAATAGAGAGTTTCCGTATACATTTCTGGAAGTTGATATGCACCTCAAAATTGTTAAGCTCCTTAGGAGGGGCGTATTTAAGGCCGTGGTCTAGTAACTTAAGCTCATTTTCAGTCAAAATTGTTGAGCTCAGATTGAAAATACCCTGACCTAGTGGAACCTTTGTCTTCTGGTGTTTGCCCCCCCCCCCCTCTTTTTCTTCTTCTTCCCAACCCTTTCTTTTTACCACTGGTCTTCCTGCAGCTGATGGTTCGGTCGGCTTCCCCCTGTCCCTCTGGGTGTATTCCCAATTGTGTTTGAGATGTCCCGGGGCACCCCGAAAAGGGGTAGAGGGGGTTCCAGAATGCTCCATGAGAGACTAAGAGTCCTCTCTTAAGGAAATCATCTTCCCTATTTGCAGTACCCTCTCTATTCTTGTCTCAACAGGGAAAGGATCGTTTATGTCAATTAATCCCCTTACCAGTGTCAGGTTCTAAATATTTCCAACCATGGTTTCTTTGTCTCACCACTGGGCTATGATTACGTCGATGGTTACTCATAGCAGCCCTCTCCCTTGCTGGTTGTGTAGGGGGTCGTCTCACAGGGGTAGAGACTACTTCGGAGGATAATGGCCTTCCATCCACAGTTTCAGGAGTCAGACCCTCCAAGAATTGCCACTTAAAAACCTTGTCAGTGGAAAAATCTGGGATGTCTCGCTGCAATTTCCTAATTTTCCTATTCCTGATCGTATTTTCCTCTTTTTATAGTCTGGTCTTTAATTCCCCAGACTTAGAGATGAATTGATCAGTAGTGCTCATAGGTGTCAGTCATTGTTTAAACGCCTCCTTTATTGACTCCAGATCTCTTAGTTGGATCTTTTTCTTTGATCACAACTTATTTACCAACATAAGTCCACAGTCATTAAAGAACTAAAACCAGTCTTTTTTAGACTCAATACTTTCACCATCATGGATCTGTAAGGTCCACCGAAGTTGTTGAGGGACCATTTTTTTACTCATATATTTTTCTAGTGTAGCTATGTCCCATTTCAACCTCAATTCTTTGTTTAAGATTTTGTATAAATCCTTAAACTCACTATCAAGATTAGGTTCAGCAAAGGGATTTATCTGACCAGCAGTTAAATAGCCAAAGTCAATACCCCTCTGTGTACTAAAACAAAAAATATCCATTACAGTGAAATTGTATGCTGCAGGTAATACAGAAGGAAAAACAAGTAAATACAATAATAGGGAAATAATGCGCTACACTTAAAAACACCTATAGAGTCAAAAGCTCAATGTAAAAAAGAGTCCTTTTTCTTAATATCAAAACTAAAGTGGTATACAAATACAGAGCTTCGGATAGTAGGAGAGAGAGATCAGAGCCATTCCACGGCCTAGACCGCAGCCTTAAATATGCCCCTCCCAAGGAGCTTAATAATTTTGAGGTGCATATCGATTTCCAGAAATTTATACGGAAGCTCTCTATTAAAATATTCTTTATGAGTAAAAAGAATGAGGTGCCCACTGAAACAACAGTGGGGTCTACACAAATTGATTTTTCGTGTATGGACACGGATCAAACCATGGACCGTGTGAAACACACTAATCTAAAAAATAAATCAGTCTTCAATCCATCTTCCACTAGCTCACAACTGGAGGTATTTAAGAACTTAGTCACCAAAGACAATTCAACCCAAGGCTTCTGACTTATCTAAAAGATTTGTAGAGAAAGGATATGAAGTGGACACTATTAAGCATCACAGCATGTCAGTTAGGACCCTTAAATGTAGCACCCTTTTTGGACCAAGGGAGAGGCACAAACAGAAAGAGGATGTTAGCCAGTTTGCCTTTTTGACTGGTTATAACATGCAGTACCGTAGGATACAATGTGTTTTGAATAGGCATTGGCACATCATAAAAGATGACCCAGTGTTAGGCCCTGTGTTGCCTAATCGCCCAAAATGCATCTTTAGACGGGCCCCTAGCCTAAGAGACAAGCTAGTCCGGAGCTATGTAGACCCCCCTAAGCCTATACCATTAGTCTCGACATCGCCTATACGATTCTTCAGATGTGGATTGTGTTGCGTTTGTAAAACGAGTATGACAAGTGAAAAGTCAAAAAAATCTTTTCTCAATGTTAGATCTGGAAAAACTTTTAAACTACACAATTTTATTTCCTGTAATTCCAAATTCGTAGTTTATGCCATCTGGTGCCCGTGCAATTTAGTATATGTTGGTAGGACTACTCGCGCACTAAGATACGGATCCGAGAACATATATATAATATTAAAAGAGGCTACGAGGCGCACAATCTATCAGCACATTTTAAACTGCAACACGCCTCTGATCCAAAATATCTGTCGTTTCAGGGGATTGACCGGTTGGAACGCCACGGTTTCAACCAGACTAGAGATTTATCTCAGATGGAAAGTTGGTGGATTTTTAATTTAAACACTTTGGCCTTGATTCACAAAGAGTTGAAAAAAAAACTCTCATGGTAGTAAAAAATTCAATTCATGAGAAAAAAGCTGTTAGTGAATCACCAGATAAAAAGACAATGAAAGCCAATGGAACTTTTTACCCCTTGTTACCTGTAGTAAAAAGTACCATTGACTTTCATTGTCTTTCTATCTGGTGATTCACTAACAGTGAAATTCTCGGCTTTTTTCTCATGAATTGAATTTTTTACTACCATGAGAGTTTTTTTTTCAACTCTATGTGAATCAAGGCCATTGCATCCAAATGGTTTGAACATGAAATTCGATTTGTGAATCTATTTTGCTTTCATGGTCTTTTGTTCTAGATTTTTTATGTAATTTTGTAAAGCATGTCTCACACCTCCTACTCCTACTCTCCCTGATTTTTTACTTTCTCTTTTTTTTTATGGCCTGTTTAGAAAAACTTGGGACCAAAATTTTGCTATAGGTCCACATTAAGGTTCCTTTTCCTGAGCTCTGGACCTTTAATTGGCAGCTTAGGGTTTTTTTTGCCTGAACAGGCACGCATTGGCCTTTTTAATAGGGTTGTTATGTCTAGTTTTTACCTGACTCTGTCTGTATTGGCCTAGAGCCTTTATTCAGGGTCTGCTTAGTGGCCTTCCAGCCACTATTACTCATCACAGCCCAGCACACCGCTCGGGGTAGAATCCTCGTAAGTAGTTTTAGCTTGCGGCCACCTGTTATAACCTGGTGCAGCTGCATGTCAGATCCTTGTGATCTGACAGTTTTGCGGCACCGCACAGTCGCTATGTGGCCACCGCAATCGCCTGTCAGACCGTGCTGAACTGACAGTTTGTTTATTATTCTTCATATGTCATCTTCAGGCTCCTGCCCCTTCCTTCTGATTGGGCGAAACTCTCCTCACTGTTCTCTATGGACAGGGCGGGACTAGAGACACGCGTCAGCAGGAAGTGGCTGACGCGTGTCCCCCGCCCTCACCTGCTGGGAAGCTCGGGTATAAATATCGAGGCTTACCACATGCTGATCATCTGGGTTAAAGTCCCCATTTGGGACGAAACACGTTGGGGATTCAGCTGCTATCTTGCTGACACAGCGCAACTTTGGAGTGAGGATACATCTATGAACGGAGGAGTCTGGGCAGGAGGTGGTGAGAGTTGCTGTATCTTCACTGTGCATCTTTTAAAGCCTGCTTTTACTGTTTTACCTTGTGAGTGCATTTATTTGGATTAAACTTTGTGTGAATCCTAAATGGTGTTGCACTAGATTTTCTCCATTATCTTTTTCCATTCATGCATTGAACTCTGAACAATCACTTGAGGAAAACGTATAATCCTTGGAGAGTATCCGGATTTAAGTATATATATGCCTGGTGGAATTCTGATCTGGAAACACCTGTTTATTAATACAACACCATCCTACTGTTTGATTCTGGTAAGAGGCCATACATAATTGGTAGCGGTTTGCACACACTGTGAGACCCTCTTCCGCACTGTGAGATTGCTCTGATTGAGGACACAACAACTAGAGGAGAAGATCTCTCTCTCCTACTATCCAAAGCTCTATATTTGTATACCACTTTAGTTTTGATAGGGAGAAGAAGGAGCTTTGGACTCTATACGTGTTTTTAAGTGTAGCGCGGTATTTCCCTATAATTGTACACACTCATTTCTTACTTATATACTTTTAGATGCTGACGTGGCTGGTGAAGATCCAGGAATGGTGAACCCAGAAGGGCAAGCCCCTGAGGTGCAAGGAGAAGGTGGGTGATGTCACACACACATTCTAATTTAAATGTCTTCATTACCAAATATGAACAACTAACTAACAATATTTTTGCTTGCTCAACAGAGTCAGACCAAGAGGAGTGGCAGGCCCCAGAAAGGAGGGTGGTCCCCCAAGATCAGGTCGTCCACCAGCCTAGTAAGTTTGTAGACAACTTAGTTGATTTACGTTAACATGCCTTCATCAACAGGTATTCCCAATCCCCAGCCTAGAAGATTAGATTAATTTCTGGCCCAATCCCTAGCCTAGAAGATTAGATTAATTTCTGGTCCAATCCATAGGCTATAAATTATTAATATTTAATTCAACAGGTATTCAAAATGCATATACTAGAAATTAATTTTTGTTTTCTTTTCACAGCCACCACGCAGCAGCAAATTCAGATTCTAACAGCTGCTGTTCATAGGCTGGTTGGTGACAATGAGGAGCTTGCAGCTTCACTGGGGACCACTGAGGAATAGAATCCTGGGAGCCTGCCACTTTTATGTACATAGTTTAAAAAAAAAAAAAAATTAAAATGTGATACAAAAAAGAATTTGAATACATTTTTATAAACCTAAAAAGGTTTTGGATGTCTTTCATTTCTATAAAATTAATATAAATGTCATGCTTGCACACATCCACTTATGCACATAAATCGTAAAAAGCAAGAAGGAAATGAAAAATATCTAAAGAATCCAGGAAATTAAGGTAAGCATGGAAATATGGGGATAGAGAACATGAAACAGTGCCAGGGGACAAACCGCAAGGGAGTTAAGGTAAGCATGAATAGAGTGGGACAGAGAAAGAAAACCAAACCGCTGCTCTGCTCTGCATTCTGGGATTGCTGACCTTTTCCTGACCCCAGCTCTGCTCTGTCTGAGCAAAGCACAGCTATAACCCGCCTCCCTGTACTTTATCCCACTCTCCTCTTCTCAGTAAGTGTAATGCTTCTGAGTCAAGATGGCGGCACCCGCATCCTAAAGTCCTGAACAGAGTTGCAACCCAGTGGGGGAAAGAATAATAAGTAAGTGACTAAAAACTTAAAATATATTAATTTTAGATGCTGGGGAATCGTTTTATAAGGGTTTGGGCTTTTCATTAAATCATGGTGAAAGTCCGGTTTAAGGTAAGCATGGGAGCAGAAGTGAGTGAGAGAATAGTTGACATGGGGGACATGAATGAGTTAATTATCTGCGCGCATGCGTACATGCGTGCAAACATAGCAGCTTGTACAACAAAATTCCGTTGCTACGTATATTTTGAAAAAGATGCAAGCTGAATATCACGGAACACTGAAAATCTACGTTGGAAGCTACATTGAAAAACTCTGAAAAACAGGAAGATACGAGGACTACTAAGCAACGTAAACGAAAACTTTGTCCTCTCGAGGACGCAACGAGAGCCGGAAAATGCCATTCTCGATGGCGTTCGCAGCTACGAAAAGTACACGGAAGGCTCCCGATGGCAGCTCTGCATCATGCGTACGCACGTAGACATAAGGGAAAAAAGTGAAAAATACACATTACGAGACAGATAACAAGACGGTTTTGAGATAGCTCTGAATCAACCCTAATGTCTTCATTTTTTAAAGGCTAATTTCACAGCTAGAAGTTCTCGATTGCCAACATCATAGTTCCGCTCAGCGGAATTAAATTTTCTAGAGAAAAAGGCACAGGGATGTAACCGTTTAGGAGACCCACTGTACTGTGAGAGAACCCGAGCTCGGATGCATCTACTTCGACTATGAAGGCTCATTGGATATCAGGGTGGACCAACACAGGTGCTGAACTTAAAGTGGACCAACACCCAGGATTTTGACTATCCTGGGTATTGGTCCACTTCCTTGGGGCACCCCGATCGGGGGTGCCCCGCTGCCCAAAACCCCCCCAAACACCCCGAAAACTCACCTCTCCACGATCCCACGTGACTGCGCTGTCCAATGCCCGACAAGGGATCGCGCCCGCCGCCGCCTCCCGCGCGTCACTCTTGACGTGTGCGCGCCCGCGCCGGCCATTCAGAGACAGCCGGCGCGGGCGCGCGCACGTCTGGAGGCGCACGAGTGAGGCGGCGGCGGCGGAAGCAGCGTCTGGAGAGGTAAGGTTTTTCGGGGTGTTTGGGGGGGTTACACCCCGCGGGACATCCCGATCTCGGATGCCCCGCGGTGTGTGAAGTGATCGGGAAGGTGGAAAAGTTTTTATAAAGCGCCTATAAAAATTAGCAAACCCCAGAAACCTCTGTAAACCCTTCAAATCTTTGGGTTGTTCCCAACCAAGATGGCCACAAAATGGCCCAAGTATTCTCTAAAAACGTAATTAACAAAGTCCTGGAAGACTGCTGGAGCATTACATAGGCCGAAAGGCATAACGAAATATTCGCAGTGCCCGTCCTGGGTGTTGAAGGCAGTCTTCCACTCGTCTTCCTGATGGATCCTGATTAAATTGAGCCCCCCTCAGGTCAAGCTTAGAAAAAACCTGGGCCCCAATGATCTGGTTAAAGAGTCCCTCTATTAACCCTTTAAACGTCAGCCACGTAAATTTTACGTGGCTGCCTCTCCAACCGTTAAACCCCAGCCACGTTAAATTTACGTGCCTGGCTTTGCCCCCTGCAAGCGCCTGAAAAATGTAAAAAAAAAAACACTTACCTGACCCCTCATTTGAGCCGGTCGGGTCTCCTCTTCACCCTGGGGGGCTCTGATCCCCCGTCGGGGCTCCTCCGGAGGAAGGGGAGAGCCTAGAGTAGCCCCCCCCCCCCCCGTTTTTGCAGCCGAAGGCTTTTCCTGTAAAAATATAAAAAATAAAAATGACATTTACTCACCCCCATGTGCGCTAGATCTCGCCGGCTCTCTCCCCTCTTCCTCCGACGGACGCCGCCATCTTGCTGCAAAGCCCCACCCCTTTTGGGGGCGGGTCTTATGACGTCACTCGCCGGCGTCATGACAGCTCCAGGCCTCTCAGCTGTCAGATGCCGGCGATCGGTGGCCTGAGAAGGAGGGGACAGGAGATCCTCCGATCTCCTGCCTCCCCTCCTCCTCTGGCTGTCGATCACCGGCATCTGTCATCAGATCAGCGAGGGACAGAGGAGCTGACGATTGGAGGTGAGTAAAGAAAAAAAAAATATATTTTTTTCAATAAAATAATTTTTACTCTGTGTTTGTGTGTTTTATTTTACTCTTAACCCTTTGTGAACTGGTAAGGGGTCCATGAGACCCCTGTACCAGTTCACAAGGCTGGGGGCTGGCAAGTCACCTGCGCATGCCATTAACCCCTGCCCCCCAATTACCTGCCTCCCCAAAGCCCAGGGGGGACCCTACGTCATTTTTTTTAATTTTAAGGGTTAGGGTTAGCCTAACCCTAACCCTTAAAATTCCCCCAAAAAATGGGGTCCCCCCTATGTCATTTTTTTTTAATTTTAAGGGTTAGGGTTAATCTGCTTCCAGAGTGATGTGCCGCACTCCCCGTCATCCAGAAGTGGTGGCCGCGCTCAGCAGCACGAGCTCCGTGTCGAGTTCCACATCGCCCAGTAGACGCTCGCTGCGGGACCCCTGGCAGAGGTAAGTCCCTTACAACTAGCTTATCAAAGAGCAAGAGGGTCTAATGTAAGGTCTGCCAAGTAACTAATTCATCATAGACCAAGAGAGTCTAATGCAAGGTTTGCCATGTAACAGGTTTATTAAAGCCCAAGAGGGTGTAATGCAAGGTGTGCCAAGTAACTGCTTCATCAAAAGACCACGAGATTCTAATACAAAGTGTGCCAGGTAACTGGTTTATAAAGGACCAAGAGGATCTAATGCAAGGTGTGCCAAGTAACAGGTTTATTAAAGCCCAAGAGGGTGTAATGAAAGGTGTACCTAATTGGTTTATCAAAGCCCAAGAGGGTCTAATTCAAGGTGTGCCAAGCAACTACTTCATCAAAGACCAAGAGAGTCTGATGCAATGTGTGCATACAAGTAACTAGCTTATCAAAGAGCAAGAGGGTCTAATGCAAGGTCTGCCAAGTAACTAATTCATCATAGACCAAGAGAGTCTAATGCAAGGTGTGCCATGGAACAGGTTTATTAAAGCCCAATAGGGTGTAATGCAAGGTCTGCCAAGTAACTAATTTATCATAGACCAAGAGGGTCTAATGCAATGTGAGCCAAGTAACTAGTTTATAAAAAAAATCAAGAGGATGTATTGCAAGGTGTGCCAAGTAATTGGTTTATCAAAGACCAAAAGGGTCTAATGCACAGTGTGACCACAAGTAACTCGTTTATCCAGAACCAAGAGGGTGTAATGCAAGGTGTGCCCACAAGTAACTAGCGTCTCAAAAAACAAGAGGGTCTAGTGCACGGTGTGCCCACAAGTAACTAGTTTGTCAAAAAACAAGAAGATGTAATGCAAGGTATGCCAAATAACCGGTTTATGAAAGAGCAAGAGGGTCTAAAGCAAGGTGTACCACGTGTTTTCTCCTAGATCTTCAGCAGCCGCTGCACAAATTGCTGGTCTCTTCACTCCCGGGGCCCGGTATGTCAAGTGGTCCAGGATCAGATGGCTGCCTGGAGAGGAGGGGATGCGGCCCCTGACTCACATGCGGCTAATGGCCGGGACCCAGCCAGCTTGGCCCCTGCATCTCCACCCCTGGAGGGGCCCCGTCTATTTGATCTGCTCCCTGGGCACCCCAGGAGTGGTACCAGTGTTCCCTCCCATCAGCTAATTTCACCCTGGAGGGACTTACCACTGAATGTTTGCCCAGGGTGTCAGAGAACCAGGACTGTTCCCCCTGTAGTCCAGCAGAGGGCGCCTGTTCGCTTATGTCAGAGAACCAGGACTGTTCCCTCTGTAGTCCAGCAGAGGGCGCCTGTTCTCTTATGTCGGAGAACCAGGACTGTTCCTCCTGTTGACCAGCAGAGGCCGCCTGTGAGTCCTCTTTACTGAGCATGTGCAGGGGCCTATAAAAACAGACTAGGCCTGTCCTCAATTGCCAGTTGGTCTTTTCCTGCATGCTCCTGAGTTCCTGTGATTCCTTCCTGTGTACCGACCCGGCTTGCTTCTGAATACGATCCTGCTTTCCTGACGACTTCGGCTTTGTTTTGTGACCACGATCCTGATCTGCCTGCCCACGACCTCTGCTTGTTTCTCAACTTTGATCCAGATCTGCCAGCCCACGACTTCAGCCTGCCTCACACTCCCAGATCAGCTCTGGTCTGTCTCCTACCCGGAGTTCTGCAAAACCCACTCCTAGGTTGCCTGACCTGGGGCCTTCCTGCAGCCCAGCCTATCCTCACCATCAGAGGCTCTAGTGAATACCAGGTTGGTCCTTAGACTCCAGGCTTCCCGGTCGAGAGGTGAGCAGTTTTGCAGTCTCCGCAATCAGGGTTCACACCCGGTGTTCTGACACAAGGTCCCGGGGTATAATTTAGAGGTCCTCCTGAAATTTCTCCCTTCAAGAAAGGACTTTGAAAACCATACCAACAGAATGGAGTTCCGAAAGGAAATAGATGAAGTGACAAAGTCGGTGGCAGAGGTTGCTGATAGGGTCCAACCTCTAGAACAAAACCAGGAGACCATGGCCCAATGAATGGAAGCTCTGGAGAGGGCACATGCAGCCCTGCAACTACCACAAACCAAGTAAACACGGCACACGACTAGAGCATTGCTCTATCTTGAAGACATGCAGAACAGAGGAAGGCAAAATAATATTCAGATCCGTGGCCTCCCAGAGGCACCAGAGCACAACAACCTGGAAGAAGTCGCCTCAACCATTTTCAACGAGCTACTGAGACGACAGGATACACAGAGCACCTGGGCCATGATCCACTGATCCTACTAGACTCAGAGATGTAGTATGTCGAATCCACTTCTACAAGGTTAAAGGGGAAATTATGCGGAGGGCATGGGAGAGGGGCCCCTCATCATCGCCATGGTTACACTGCTGACGGATCTGGCTAGGCACACCCTCCAGATGAGGCAGACAATCAAGCCCTTACTAGAAAAAATCAAGTCTGTGGGAGCCTCCTACAGATGGGACAACCCATTCCACTTGGTGGTCACTAGACAGGAACGCTCCTTTATTCTGTGCTCTCCATCCCAACTCCTGAGCCTCTTCAGCTTCTTGGAACTGCAGCCCTTTCCTGTTGGCAGTCCCCTGATCTAGGAATTAATGAGATTGGCCCCCATTCCTGCAGAAAGGAGCAGCTCATGGAGACTGGGTAACAGAAGAGGCGGATGCCAGAACCAGCCGGCCTAGTGGAAATGGATTTACCCCCCTCCCCGGATCACTCAGAGGCAGGCAGGTCATATGGCGATACCACTTTTGATTCTCAACACCAAGATCTCTTTGCCCCTTGGCGGGCGCGTGTCTTGCCCGGGCCGCGGGTGACTGCGACCTCCCTGCTTTTGGCTACAGCCCTACCCAGCTCCTTCTCCTACATCTTAAACCAGACTTGTCTCCCCCCAACTCATGTGGCCCCCTTGGCCTTATCTTGGGCTAACTTGATCAGCTTCATTAACCTTTTAAGTGCCAGTTATTGTCACCCTCTGTTGCCAGACCACGTTTCACTATTTTGCGCTACACAAGTTAAACTGTTATTTTTGAAGGGATTTCTAGGGTTTTTCCCTGGAAAATTATATATTGTTTTTTTCAGCAGTCTGGGCTTCAACATGAAATATCTTGTTTGGCCTTTTTTCAGTGTATTCTCAATAATTTCGGGTGAAATATGTGCAAATTTCTTACAATTTGTAGTGTTTTTTGCCAGCCCCTAAGATTTGTGAACTGGTATAGGGGTCTTTTTTTTTTACTTACTTCCCATTCCTTTCCCTCACCAGTCACTCTGGTTTCTGCTCTCCTGCTGCTGCTGGAAGCCTTTTATAGCAGCTGGGCAACAGAACATAAGGGGTTAATTAAAAAAAAATGACATAAGGTCTCCCCTCCTGGGGGGGGGGCATTTTTTTCTTGGAATTCTAAGGGTTAAAAACCCTTAAAAATGCTCCCAAAAATAACATGGGGCCACCCTAACCCAGCATAACCAGTCTGGGACCAGCTATGGGGGTTTGTAGAACAGAGCGCAGGGGCCAGCTTTGGTGGCCCTCTGTCCTGCCGGTTACAAGCTCACATAGCGTCCATGGGCCCAGGCTCTTCTGCCCCCCGGGCTTTGGGGAGGCAGGTAATTGGGGTGCCAGGGCTTAATGACAAGCCACCCACTAGCCGCAGGTGACTTGCCAGACCCCAGACTTGTAAACTGGAATAAGGGTCTCCCCTTACCAGTTCACAAGGTGTTAACAGTAAAAATAAACATACCACACATAATAAAAGAATGACATTATTATTTTCAAATAATTGACAAATTATTTTCTTTTTCTTTACTCACCTCCGATCCTCTGCTGTTCCCCAGCGATCATTTCCCACGAAAGCTCCGATGACAGCTGCCGGGTGATCGGTGGAGGAGGGCTGGGGGGCCAACCTTCCTCCTCCGATCACCCAGAGCGACTGGGCTTCTCTGGGCTAGCAGCCAACGACCCAGGAAGTGAGGAAGAGGGCAATTTCTAACCCTCTCCTCTCCACGGGAGAGCCCAGGGGGGTGATTGGAGGCCCCCCTGGTGAAGAGGAGACCTGGAGGGAGGGATCGTGGCCGCAGGTGAGTACAGTTAACTGCGTCAGTGGGCGAAGCGTGGGGGTGCTATTTCAGGCACTCTCCTGAAGCGATAAGAGCCCCAGGGGGGGGATCGGATGCTCCCTGGGTGAAGAGAAGACCCGGCCCGATCCAATGAGGGGTTAGCTAGGGTTTTAACTTTTATACTTTATTCTGTGGAGGTTTAAATCAGCTATGCGAGTCTCACGTAGCTGGCACTTAACGGTAGGAGAGGCGACTATATGAGACTCACTTAGCTGGCACTAGAAGGGTTAAGCCCTGGATTAAAAGAGAGGGGGTACACCAGGGGCCCCCGGCTGCTGGATTGCGGGACCCACTGGACCACGACCTGGCTCAGCTAGGCCTGTGTTAGGCTGGCCACTTAAGTGTCCATACTTCCCGGGGGGGGGGGGGGGGGTATTTTGTTTTGGAATTTTAAGGGTTAAAAAAAACCCTAAAAATCCTAAAAACATGGCGTGAGGTCCCCCCACCCAGCATAACCAGCCCGGGGACCAGCTATGGGGGCTTGTAGAACAGGGTGCAGGGGCCAGCTTTGGCCCTGCAAACTACAGCCTAATATCCTCAGGCTCTTTTGCCCCCCTGGCCTTTGGGGAGGCAGGTAATGGGGGGTTTGGGGTTAATGGCAAGTCACTCGCTAGCCACAGGTGACTTGCCAGACTCAGAGCCTTGTGAACTGGTATAGGGGTCTCATAGATCCCTTACCAGTTCACAAACTGAGCACTTTCTTCTGAGCACTTGGTTTGAATGGGCACATTTTTATTTGGGTAGGAGATTTATAATAGGGGGGGGAGTGAAAATGAAAAGGTCTTTAGAATCGCCTTTCTCAGAACAAGAGGTAGCCCGGGCGATCAAAGAATCGCCAAGAGGCAAATGCCCTGGGCCAGATGGATACTCCCCCAAATTTTACAAACAATTTGATGCTCATCAATACAAAGCCACCCTTTTTGCTAATGATCTGATGTTACACCTAACGTCACCACATACCTCTTTCCCAGCTGTCCTGAGGGAATTTGACCGCTTCAATGACGTGAGCAATTTGAAGCTCTCAACCTCTCGCTTTCAAGCCAAGAGGTGAACTGGCCAGAGACTAATTACCCCTTTAACCCTTCTATTGCCAGCCACGTAAATTTTACGTGGCTGCCTCTCCAACAGTTAAACGCCAGCCACGTAAAATGTACGTGCCTGACTTTCCCCAGGAAATAAAAAAAAAGTAAAAATAAAAGACACTTACCTGACCCCTCGTTCGATCCGGTCGGGTCTCCTCTTCAGCCAGAGGGGCTCCGATCGCCCATCGGGGCTCCTCCGGCTGCAGGGGTGGGCCCGGAATAGGGTGCCCCCCCGTTTCAGCAGCCGCCCGGTTTCCTGTAAAAAAAAAAAAAAAAAAAAAAAATGACAGTTACCTACCTTTGTCCCCGCCGGCTCCCGCAGGCTCTCCTCTTCACGGGGGGGGGGGGGCTCGGATT
This sequence comes from Gastrophryne carolinensis, assembly GCA_027917425.1. NCBI lineage: Eukaryota > Metazoa > Chordata > Amphibia > Anura > Microhylidae > Gastrophryne > Gastrophryne carolinensis. The sequence continues at coordinate 299,471,500 of CM051234.1, read as the reverse complement.
TCCCCCCCCCCGCTCTTCTGTCTTCTGGAGGGGGCATAACAGCCCTCCTCCCTCAGCAGCGTCTTCCGATGGCAGCCGCCATCTTGGATTCGGGCCGGTGACGTCACCGCCGGGTGTCATCGGGGCACCCGGCGGTTCAGCTGTCAGATGCCAGTGACGGCTGGACAGAGGAGGAGGGAGGCAGGCGATCGGACGATCCCCTCCTTTGCCCAGCCGGCACTGACAGCAGATCGCCGCGGGACACAGGAAATGAAGATCGGAGGTGAGTAAAGTAAAAGTTTTTTTTTTTTTTTTTTTTATAAAGTTTTAAAAAAACCTGTGTCTGTCTTTTTTTTTTTTTTTTTTTACTTTTAACCCTTTGTGAACTGGTAAGGGGTCCATGTGACCCCTATACCAGTTCACAGGGCTCGGGGGTCTGGCAAGTCACCTGCGGCTGGTGGGGGACCTCACGCCATTTTTTGGGGGGATTTTTAAAGGTTTTAACCCTTAAAAATCCCCCCCAAAAAATGGGGTCCCCCTCCCTTCGAGGGGGGACCCTATGTCATTTTTTTTTTTAATTAACCCTTTGTTACCTGTAGCCCAGTGGGTATAAAAGGCTTCCAGCAGCAGCAGGAGAGCAGAAGCCTAAGTGATCAGCGTGGGACACAGGGATGGATGGAAGGTAAGTATTAAAAACAATATTAAAAAACATTTATTTTTTTTTAATAAAGATATTTTTTTTAAAGTGTGTCTGTGTGTTTTTTTTTACTTTTAACCCTTTGTGAACTGGTCTGGCAAGTCACCTGCGGCTAGTGGGTGACTTGCCATTAACCCAGAGACCCCCCATTACCTGCCTCCCAAAAAAACCTTAAAATTCCCCCAAGAAATGGTGTCCCCCCCCCCCCCCCGTGAAGGGGGACCCCACACCAATTTTTTTTATTTAACCCTTTATTATGTGGATAGTAATTGCATTTTATTTGTAAATGTTATAAAGTGCTCTTTTCAGTTTATGGGATCACCTGGACAGTAACGGGGGGCTACCGATACATATGTGGTATCATTGTAATCGGGAGAAATTGGGCTTTCACATGCAATATGGTTTTCTTTAATAAAATAAATGTTTTTGTTTAAAATAAAGGAGACAATTTAAAAAATATATATTTTTTAATTTTTTTTTTATTTTTTTATTTAAAAATATTTAAAAAAGTAGAAAAAATACAAACAAGACATTTCATGTTAAAGCCTAAACTCTGCCACAAAAAGAAAATATGCCATTTTCTTGGAAATTCCTGCAAAAATCACAGTTAAACATCACGCAAAATGGTGAAAAATATCCTGTCAGGAGAGGGTGACAAAATCTCAAGTAGACTGGCAGTCAAAAGGTTACAGGTACCTATGCATGTTGGGTATTGTTCTGCTCGGGGGACCTTGCGCTTTCAGATTTAGCTTGTTTTTTCTTATTTGCATATTGATATTTTAGGAAAAGGTGTTTTTTATTCTGCTTTTTTATACATTTTTTTGTGAAACCCTGTGCAAGCTAAGAATTCTTCAAGATATTACTTCCAGAAAGATGAGCCCACTACAACAAGCTGGGTACGGTTAGAAAGCTTAACATGTGTACTTGCAGGGAATATACGGTTTATGGGGGATATTCCAAATGTAAAGGGTTGGTTTGGTAGAAAAAGCACAAGGTGCGCACTTTGTCTGCAGAGCTGAAAATCTGAAGTAAAATTACCGTTATGCGCATGCTTTACTTTGGTGTGTTTGGCAATTCTTTCCTTGACATAACCTATGCATGTCGGGTATCGTTCTGTTTGGGGGATGTTGCTTTTTCAGATTTTCTGTTTTTTTCTGGTTTGCATATAGGTTTTTTTAGGAAAATGTGGTTTTGATTCTGCTTTTTAATTCATTTTTAGGGAAACCCTGTGCAACCAAAGAATACATTGAGGGATTACTTCCAGAAAACTGCACCCATGTCAAGAAGCCTGGTACGCCTAGAAAGCTTGAGGTGTGTACTTCTAGGGAATATATAGTTTGTGGGGGGTATTTCAAATGTAAAGGGTTGTTTTTCTTGAAAAACTGCAAGGTGCGCATATTGCATAGCATAGTTGTATTTTATCTGAAAATCTCCTAAAGCGTTGTTTCAGTTTGGGGGAGTCTCCTGGCCAGGAAAGGGTGTCTACCTATACATATGTGGTACCGCTGTAACCGGGAGAAATTGGGGTTTCACACGCAATAAGATTTTATTGACAAACTTACATTTTTTATTACAAAAAAACACTACAAATTGTAAAAAATAGTTTTTTTTAATTTTTTTGCACAATTTTCACCCAAAAATATTGAGAATACACAAACAAGACATTTCATGTTAAAGCCCAGGCTCCGCTGAAAAAAACAATATATCACTTTCCTGGGAAATCCCTGGAAATCCCTTCAAAAATCACATGGGGAGCGCAAAATAGGGCAAAATAATCTGGCAACAAAGGGTGACAAAGTCTCAAGGTAGGCTGGCAGTTAAAGGGTTAAATGAAAACCCCATGCCATCAAGTATCTAGGCATTCGAATTCACATAAATCTTTTTAAGATATATGCACTAAACTAGTATTCCCTCCTCACCAAAATAGTGACAGATCTAGACTCACTGTTAGGTCCTTACCTCCTCTTGGCGTCCGGTCCCGCGGCATCGCTGCGCGGCGGCGCAAGGCTCGGGTCTTCGGGCGGTCACGCCGGGCGGCCACCGCCGCCGCATCTGCTGCGGGCTCGCCCGCCACCGCTCCCTCTGCCTTGGCGGGGGTGGCCGGCATCGCGGGGCCTCCCTCCGCTTCCTCTGGTGGCTCCGTCGCCTCTCTGGCCGGCGCGCCTTCCCCTTCCCTCTCGGGGAGTGCGCCCGGCCCTCTGTCACGTGCTCGCGCGCGCGCGCGAGCACAGTCTCAATATGCTCCTCGGCGGCGCTGCTCCCTGCGCATTCGCCGGGGGCAGATTCAAATGGACCAGTCAGGTCCATAGCCTGGGTGGGAATGAACCCAGGGACTGGACAGCCTGACTGGCCAGGGCGGTCCAGTCCCTGGGGCTGCTCCAATAGGGAGCTACATCCTAAGTTGCACCAAACACTACATTTCCCCCCAAATCACAGTTGCACCAATCACCAGTTCCCCCTTCCCATTGGCCAGTTCCCCTTTAAATATGTTTTGGTCCCGTCCACTAGTGCCCGTTATAGCCTTTGGTTAATAGGGTGTGCTTTCTAGTCTGCCTTGATAGTTACTACTCGGCTTCGTCTCTGACCATCCTTGTCTGCTGCCTGCCCTGACCCTTTGCCTGTCCTGACTACGTTTTTGCCTGATCCCTCTGATACTGCGTTTTGGTGCTCACCTGGTTTGACCTCGGCTCGTTTTGACACTTCTTCGCTTGACCCCTTGGATACCGCACTCTGTGACCACCCGACTTGACCTCGGCTTGTTTTTGGACCTTCCTGATTGGTTTCCCACCTTTAAACCAATCTTCATCCCGACATCCATATTCGGGATACCCTGCCGTTCATCCGTCTCCACCTTAAACCAGTAATCTTTGCGCCAACTAAGTCCTGGGGGTAACCGAGTCTGGAGAGGCATAATCCGCGTCTCCTGCGAGCGGGGACTTGTCTATAGGCAGAAGAGGCGGTGGAGATTGGGGATTACCTGGCTTAAGAGAGAAGGGTGTCCGGCGCCACCTTACACTCACATACAAAGAAACTGATATCCTGATTTGGTAGGATCAACAGCCTAAAATTGAGTTTCTCCCAAAGCTCCGAAAAGCCCATATAAAACTCCCTAGCAACTTCGTTTGCAACCTGTGGTCAGCATTCTCTAAATGGGCGGGTCACTAAGCCGAGAATACGATTCTCAACTCTCTCTAGGAGTAAATTGGAGGGGGCGCGGGTCTTTCCAACCTAAAGGCCTACCATACAGCTACAATCCTGCAGAGGATAGTGGACTGGACACACAGAAATAAGGATAAGCTATGGGTGCCACGAGATAAGTCACTCTCCTCATCCCCCATTATTGCATGGGCCGCCCCCCTTTCCAAATTGCAAAGGGAATCCCCACCTTTTCTTATGCAACACTTTTAGAGACCTGAGATCCCCTCCAGAACAAATGCAAATTGGTGCGAAGACCTGACCCCCTAACACTGATATTTGACAACGCCACGTTCGAACCTGGGCTACTTTCCAAAAACTTTCTAATTTGGGAGGCATCTACTAATACGACTATAGGACAAATACTAAAGCATGGGAGAGAACCCTCTTTGGAGGACCTGAGGGTGAGGGCGGGGGGGTAAGTACATTTCATGGTTGTTACACAGACAGCTTCACGCATTCATTACCACCAATAATGTTGTGGAGGCAGCCACAGAACTCAAACCCCTAATCACCCAAGAAACCCCTCCCACACACGTAATATCATCCCTCTACACACTCCTTCTTAGAGCAAACCACTCTACACTCCCTAAATGTATAGGTAAATGGGAAAAAGAGTTAGGACTCAGAATCTCAGAGACCGATTTAGCCAAAATGTATTTACACTCCCACAGCACGTCACTAGCTAATATCACTCAAGAGAGGAACTATAAAATACTTGCGGGGTCGTGTCCGTGACATGGCAGTGGGAGGACGCGTTCTGTGAGGCTCCTCTGTAACCCCAGCCCAGGTGCCCTATAAGCATACACCCAGCACCCTACTTTGTCCCCAGAGAAGATGGGGAAATGTCGAGGACCACAGTGGGACTCCAAAAGAGAAGAGGGGGTGGCATCGCCAGCTATCTGCACCTGGGCGACCCCCCAGGATCATCGTCCTCGAGGGAAAACAAGATGGCGGTGGGTGTGCCGGGAGGAGGAGGAGAGGAGCGCGACGCAGCGTCCGTCAGTGTGGAGAGCCAGCGCACTGAAGATCAGCGGACTTAGACAACTTATTTGTGTTCCTGGATACCACTCCACTCAAGGTCCACTCTAGGAGAAATCATAAAGGACCAGATACATACCACCCTGAAAAGCTAGTCAGGCGCCCTCTGGCCTCGATGTCGTGAGAGAGCTGGTGAGAGCTGTCGGAGGAAGCATTGGTGAGTCAAGTGTGGATGGGGGATGAAACAAGGAGGGGCATCCCCAACACATGGCTGGAGCTGTCGCCCACAGCGATGAGGGTCCCAGGGGAGGCTCCAGCTGCTCACAGGGCCACCCCACGGACTTGGTCCGTTTCCTCAGATGGGATGCCCCCGTGTCCCCCCCCCACAATGAAACAGCATGGCAAGAAATGGCGCCCCACCTGGTCGAGGAAGGGGAGAATGTCCCTCCAGGTCGTGGGATTTATGTGAGCTCCCGTCGCCTGCTAGCTATACTCCCAACGGGACAGAAAACGGAGAAACACTCTCTCTGATCAATACAAGCATGCCCCAGCGGGGCCTAGACCTGGATCTGCACTCTGTGCTGCTGTCCCTCCCCACGAAGGCCGACCTGGGAATCGATCCCTACCAAGGCGGATATGGAAACTATGATCTTGAGGATCGAAAAAGTCTTTCGAAAAGATCTGGAAGTTGTCCAACACAATGTTGCGGCAGTAGAAGATCGGGTCGCTGCCTTGGAGAATGCAAGAGCAGTGACGGAACACCGCCTCATCCGACTCGAGCAGGCCAATAATCTACAAGCAACCCAAATTTCCAATCTAAAGATCCAAAATGACGACCTAGAGAATAGGAGTAGGCGGAACAACCTTCGTATACGTGGGCTCCCCGAACTGCCTCAATATGTGGACTTAGAAGCGATTGCTACGACTATCTTTAACCGACTACTGGGCAACCCGCCGACTACCGTTATCAAGCTGGATAGAATCCATAGAGTGGTGGGTCGGCCACCGGGTGCCCCAGAGGCCCCTCGTGACACCCTTTGCAGAATCCATCACTTCAGAGTTAAATAAGAAATCTTGAGGAAGGCCTGGGAGGCGGGCCAGGTTGTTCACCACTCCAGGCCATTGTCCATCCTACCAGACCTGGCCCAGTCCACATTGTGGATGAGAAGGCAACTGAAGTCCCTCCTTCAGAAAATAAAAGAAAGCGGAGCAGCCTACAGGTGGGGCTTCCCCTTCCATCTTATCGTCCGCAAGAACAGAGGTTCTTCCACCCTCCAAACCTCCGTGGACTTAGACAACTTATTCGTGTTCCTGGATACCACTCCACTTAAGGTCCCTAACTGGCTGGGCTTCCCATCGTTTCAACTACCACAGAGGATCCGCTGGAGAAGAGTCCCACCCAGACGGGGACCACCATGTAGGAGGGGTTCACCCCCTCCCATGGAAGAGTAATTTTCCTTGTCCCTTGTGTCCTTAGCCTCGGATCCACTGTCGCTCGCTGTCCTACACTCCACCGGCGAATGTGGGGCTCGCCGGTGCGGGGTGGCTGACCGTGGTCCGCGGTGGGGGGGCGGGCAGATGGGGGAGCTGACTGGCTTAATGACGTCCCTCCTCTTGGTCGGGCCCCGACAGAGGAGTGATCTGTTGCATTTTGTGCTTCTCCCATTCTCCTGTGACACCGGGCCCGATGGGGGAACCGGGGCGCTCACCGGCTAGGCCTGGTGGGACTGTTAGTGGTTTATGGGGGTCAGTAGGTGGTGGATGTCCGAGGCTGGGATAACTGTATACTGTGTGGTTATACAAGCGGTTGTTATTGTTGAAGGTTTAAGTTGTTAATCTTGAGACATGTATGCTCTTGGTGGCAATCACCAGAGACAGGTAGAGTCAGTTTTGAACCGTTCCTTGTGAGAGGAACTGCCCTGGGCTGGGGGCGGGGGACCCCATTGTTGTGTAGCGCCACAGTTTTTGCTCCCAACATAGGGTAGCCTGAGTGACCTGTAGAGACGGGCGTCTTTCCTCACTCCCTACTCCCCTCTTTTCCTCTTCATCCCTTCTGTCTTAGTCCCCCCCCCCCTTACCCTCTGATCCGCGGGGACTGGTTTTCCCCCACGGCCCTCGCCCCCCTCCCTCCTCCCTTCTGGGACCTGCCCTTGGGTTGGGTGTTTGTTCCCTCCATTGCTGCGGTCCGGCACGGGTGCTGGGGACACAATGGAGCTGCAAATCATTTCTCTGAACGCCAAGAATCGCACTTTCAGAAAGGAAAGGCGCCAAAATTCACAGACAGGCGCTTCCCATCAGGCTACCACTCGTACTCACCCGACGCGAGGTCAAGAGGAGTGGGCATTTTGCTCGCCTCCTCGCTCCCCTGGACCTTCGTGAACAGCTTGTCAGATGAGGAAGGGAGATCTTCCTTCCTTAAAGTGGACCAACACCCAGGATTTTGACTATCCTGGGTTTTGGTCCACTTCAGGGGGGCACCCCGATTAGGGGTGCCCCGCTGTGTAAAACCCCCCAGAAACACCCCAATACTCACCTCACAACGCTCCCACGTGGCCGGGTGACAGCGACGGACAAGCGCTGACAGCGACGGACAAGCCAGCGCGTCCGCCGCCACCTCCCGCACGTCCCTCTCACAGCGCACGCGCCGGCCATTCACAAACGGCCGGCGCGGGCGCACGCACGACTACAGGGGCGGCCGCCGCCGCCGAGGAGGTGAGTTTTTGGGGGGTTTTCGGGGGGGTCCCTCACCGCGGGACATCCCGATCTCGGATGTCCCGCAGTGAGGGAGGTGATCGGTCCGGGAATCTTATAGATTCCCGGGCCGATCACCCCAGGGTGACGGTCCACTTTAAGGGAAGAATGGGAAACCAAATGTGCACATTTGCAAATATCTACGCACCCTGGAGACCCTTCAGACCTTCTAAGAGGGTCTAGTGATCTTTGGAGGCGACCTCAATGTGGCTCTGGACCCTTTGCTCGATGTGTCTAGGAGGGACTCTCACCTCTCATTTTTGGCCCTCAAAAAACTCAAAACAGCCCTTCGGTTGGCCCAACTGGTAGACCCTTGGCGTATACAAAACCCACGAGAGAGAGATTATACTTTCTACTCATCTCCCCACGACTCCTACTCAAGGATTGACTATCACTTCATAGAACATAGATATCTCCAGTTTGCACAAAAGGCAGAGATTGATTATATTACGATCTAGGACCATGCCTTGATCTCCGAGTGGCCTGCGAAACCAAACTCATGGATTGTTAATGAGTCCCTGCTTCAGGACCCAATCATAAAAGAGGAGGTCAGGAGAGAGCTTAGATCTTACTTTGATCTGAACACTAGACCAGAGACAAGTCCCCTCAATCTGTGGGTGGCCCACAAGTGCTATATTAGGGGTATCCTATTGAAGGCAGCGTCCAGAAGAAAAAGAGAGAGAGAGAAAGCCATCAGTGACCTGCTGGGGAAGATTGGCAGACTAGAAGCCGAACATAAAAGACAACAAGCAGTGAGAGTCGGATAGGAACTGGCGAGAGCACGGGAAAATTTAAGAGACATAATGCTGGTCAAAGCCAAAGCCTCGCTCCTAAGAGTAAGCCCAGCCCTGCTGCTTTCCACGGATGCAGAGAAAGCATTCGATAGGGTCCACTGGGATTTTATCCGGGATACTTTGGAACATCTGGGTCTGCAGGAAAACATGAGGACCTGGATATCATCTTTATATTCCTCTCTCTCAGCTTGTGTTAAGGTCAATGGGATGCTTTCAGAGTCTTTCATGATAACAAATGGAACGAGACAGGGGTGTCCACTATCCCCGATTATATTCATCCTAACGCTGGAACCCTTCCTCTGTCGGGTGAGGGTGAATCCTGATATAAGGAGGGTGGTAGACGGAGGATCTGAACATAAAGTAGCAGCTTTTTCTGACGATTTGCTTTTCTGTATTACCCAACCGGCAATAACTATTCCCAACCTATTAAGGGAGTTCAAAGAGTACACGGAGCTCTCGAACTTCAAAATAAATCTACAAAAGTCAGAAGCACTTAATGTCTCCCTGCCACAGAGGCACTTGACAAACATGGAAACCAGCTTTGCCTTTCGCTGAATCAATCTCTTACCTGGGAGTTCAGATTACCCCTTCATTGAAGGACGTGCCAAAAATTTCCCACCACTGCTGACAGTAATTAAGAGAGACCTCAACATCTGGAAAGACAGGATACAGTCCTGGTTTGGCAGGTGTAATGTCCTTAAAGTGAATGTCTTACCACGACCACTATACCCTATTCAGGTGTTACCCATTCATCTGCCGGCCTCCTTTTTGAAATCTGTTCGCACAGAGTTTATAAAATTCATGTGGGGAGGCAAGAGCCCACGAATCTCACAAAAACTACTTACCTTACCGAAAGAGGGGGGAGTGGGTCTCCCAGATGTCAAAATGTACTACGCAGCGGCACATCTAGGCCGAATTGTGGACTGGAACCTCCATGGAAAACACAAACGCTGGGTCCAATTGGAACAGACGTGGTGTCTGGTTCCACTGGTGGGCCTACCCTGGTCCCCTGGTGCGATTCCGAGTGCACTTAGGACTCACCCCACAATAGGCCCAACCCTACAGGTGTGGACAAGACTGCTCAGGCCGGTCATAGGGGCCCTGGATTTCATCCCGGGCTGGCTGGACATAGGTTTTGGGAAATGAAGGGCGCCCGGTAAAGGCACCACCCGTGACTTCCTGAATGGCTCTAGATGGAAGACCCAACAGGAGCTTGTATCGTGGGGGGGCTCACCCCACTTGTCGCATTGGAGAGCGCTTCAAATCTCTCACTTTCTGGGTAACCTACCCCCCCTGAGGAGTTTGGGAGGGCGCTAATGCCCTTTGAGCGGCTATGCCTGTCACCGGAGTGGAACAGAGGGGCGCTATCCATGGTATACCAGTTCCTGGTAGATCCAGGAGAGACCTTCGTGCCAGGCTTTATAGGAGCATGGGAGAGAGACCTCGAAGTTACTTTTTCCCCAAATCAAGTAAAGAAAATTCTGGAGCTGGCGCATCGTGCGTCGGTCAACAACTCATACCAAGAGGCAGGATATAAGATCCTCTGCCGTTGGTACAGAACTCCCCAGATGCTGCATCGGTTCTACCCGTTGGTCTCGCTACTTTGCTGGAGATGCGAGAAGGCCCAAGGCACCAACCTCCACATATTCTGGGAATGCGTGAAAATACAGGGCTTTTGGAGGAGTGCTGTGGAGTGGACCCGCAAGATAACGGGCGACGACATCCCACTTTCCCCTGAAACCCTCCTGCTACACTCCATTAGGGGAGAAGTCGGAAAATACAGAAAATCACTTACTATTCACCTGGTGAACGCAGCCAGAGCGTGTATACCGGACCTTTGGAAGTCCCCCACTGCACCTCTCATTGGCTCTTGGATCCATAGGGTGGAAGATACTAGATGCATGGAGGACTTGACGGCCCTCCTCAGGGGCTTGGAGGAAAAGCATAGACATCGGTGGTTGCCGTGGGACATGTTCATAGAATCCACTTAAGGCAAGAAATTGTGGAACTCAGCTTGACTGCGTGGGGTACGGTTGACGGGCAAATGACGGCACGATGTGCCCGGTCTGGGGGCGTTGAGGCACAGGCTTGGGTAGGGTGCTTCCCCCTCTCCCTTTCTTCCTTCTCTCCCCCCTCTCCCCTACCCCCTCTATCCCTCTCTAACCTTAATGTTCTGACCCATATCCCCCTTTTCTCCCCCCTTAACAAAATAAAAACTGGTGGAGGGGAATGGCAGGGCTCAATATAGTTAGCAATCAGGAGGGTGAAGTTCGCAGGGGTTCAGCAGGTTATACATGTTTTGATCTTTGGTATGGCTTTGTGTAATGTGCATTCTGGATTTGCCTGCTCTATGCATATGCTCTCTGTATACAACAAACAGTGGACTGCCAGTACAGACCACAAGGCCCGCCCCTGTAAATAGGTCAGCCGCACTACAGAAATATATTCCAAATATATTTTATTGTATCAAATAATATTCAAAAGCCAAGACATACAATTTAAAAACAATTAAAAGATATGTAAGGTGTGAGGGACATTATGGACTATTCTGAAATAAATTATTTATCTATATAATCCTATAATTTTATAGCATGTACACGAGTTATGCCTTGAGGTCTGACCCACTGAAAGTGCTTGTGCAATGTGCAGCAAATGAATAGACAATAAAATACTGTGCAAAAAGATATAAAGTGCAAAAGAGGGATCAGCAGAGTAAAGACTCTAAAGATTGGTGAAGTAAAAGAGGGACTAAAAGGTCCCTCCAATAAAAGTGCACCAGTGAAAGTGCTATGTGCAATGTGTATTGGAGGAGAAAGTGATGGGGCTCCAAGGCATAAATCACAGAAATACCTAGATGATAACTAAAGATAACACATGTATATCATAATCATGCGGCAATGTACATTATCAGATAAGGGAGTCCTAGTCCACCTCAGACCTCAGCAAGCTCTCTGTATTTGATTGCCTTGCTACCCTTTCTACCTCAATAAAGATTTATTGTTAAAAAAAAAAAAATACTTGCAAGGTGGTACAGATGCCCGGCAGACATTCATCTATTTGCTGAGTCACACACTGACAAATGCTGGAGATACCAGAAGGAAGTAGGTAACATGACCCATATTTGGTGGAGCTGCCCAGCTGTGGAGTTTTTGGAAAAGAGATAAGAGTGCTACCTGGGGCGTGTTGGTTATCTTACTTCCGGATATTTGTTGGTGAGAATTTGGTTGCACAAAACTCCATATCTAGCTTCAAAAAAGACATAAGATATTTCATAGCAGCCAGAGAGATGCAGGATGGGCAACCGAGACTTACACCTCCCATCAATGATACAGCCTAATGGATAGACTTAGGAGCCACTAATGTGACACCTTACTACCCACCTGGGATCTGCCCAGACATCTCTGTTGGAGGTCCCACCACTAGAGCGTAGGGCCAGAACACAATCATGGGACATATCCCGCTCCATTTTCTAGTGCCTCTTGCTCCGCCATTAGCACTCCTGTCTCTTGCCACACTACACTCATTCCTCAAACTCTTTACCCCCCTTCCCCACTACTAGTCATTCTCAATTCCCTAGGCAGAAATGTTATAGGAACCAGGGTACTGTCATCAAGATCAAGTCCTAATGCATAGCTTGGCACCGACTGGTTCTTCTAGGAGAACTTGCAAAGGTTTCACAGTCCACCAATGCAAGGACTGAGTTTGTCTGCCAATCACATGAACAGCATTTATTTACATGATTGTGAGTTATCAAGGTTGACTGGATCTTAACTCAGTCAATGCACCTGTTTGTGAAAATATATATGCTGCACCCCATCTCCCCCCTTTTTTTGCTTTCTGCACCCCTACTGCTTTAACTTTGAAAATAAACACAATTTGATTATAATAAAGACCAAAAGTATCTAATGCAAGGTGTGCCAAATTACTAGTTTATTAAAGATCAATAGGGTCTAATGCAAGGCGTGCCCACAAGTAAGTAGTTTATGTGGTAAGGTGCAAGGGGCCGTTATTGACGGCAGGTATGTAGCACCAATGTACCTGGCATTGGTGCAGTAAAGCCGTGTAGTCTGATTTCCAGCATCAGCTGCTGGTGGCAGTTTGCTGCTGTTGCTTTAGAATAGCCGAAAGGCTAACCTGGGACGGTTTTACTGGGATGGAGTAGAGCAGGGTGGGACTCCATCCCACTACCCAGGTCCGGGTTTTGCGGGCTGTTTAAATAGCCTGGGGAATCAGCTGTGGCCTGTCCTTTGTCTAGAGCTCACATGGGAGTGAGACTCTGTGAGCCTGGCTGAAATCTCCTGTGGAGGCTGTTCATGCGGACCTGAAGCCTATTTGACTGTAAACAGGACCTTTGCTCAAGGACTAAAAGCTGTTTGCCTGACTGTATCATTTATGCTGCGGTTTCCTGAAAAGGTGATGTAACCTGTATGGACATATGCTTTTGTGGATTTTTGTGTGAAATAAACACAGACTTTACTTTGAACTGTTTGCCTCCGCCTCTATACTGCTGACACCCGGTCGCCTACCAGAGCTAATCTCCACATTTGGTGTCGGATGCGGGCACAGCAGTGAGGCCGTTGCTAGGAGCAACCGACAAAAAAGTTTTTTTGTTGTGCATGTCCTATATTAAACCTGCCAGGCTGCTACCTGGGACTGCAGACAAAATGGAGGCGGTCGTGAAAGCGCTCGTGGAGGCCAACAGGCAGCAGCATGAGATCAACAGGCAGCAGCAGGAGACCAACCAGCTGTTTTTGCAACATGTGATGGCGCTGCAAGCTGCAGGTGCGCCCAAAAGTATTCCTGATGCCCGGAAAGCTGTCCGCTCGGCGCTCACAAAAATGACCCCTTCAGATGACGTTGAGACTTACCTGGCGGTGTTTGAAAAGGTGGCTGCAAGGGAGAAGTTGCCGCATGACCAGTGGGCTGATGTCATCGCTCCATTTCTGGCGTCTGGACCCCAGCAGGTGTTGTTTGATCTCCCAGAGGACCAAGCCGCTGACTACCCGACTCTGAAGGGTGAGATACTGGCGAGACTGGGGGTGAATGTGTGGGTTCGGGCTCAGCGGGTGCATCAGTGGAGCTACCAGTCGACAGAGCCCACCCGACCCCAGTATTATAAACTGCTGCACCTGCTGCAAAAATGGCTGCAGCCGGAGTTGTTAAGCCCCACTGCCATGTTGGACCGCTTGCTGGCGGATATTTTCTGGAGGGCTTTACCACACTCTCTTCAGCACTGGGTTGGCCAGGTATCCCCTGACAACGCACTAGGGATGGTGGACCTAGTGGAGCGATATGAGGCCACCAGGAACGTGCAAGGCGGCTCCATAAGGAGGGATTCGGGGGAAACCCCGGAGGTCCCCGCCCCAGCTCAGGCGAGTGGCGTCCCCTAAACCCCCTCAGGACCTACCCCCCAAAGTCCCTGCCCAAGTGTTGTGTTGGGGATGTAAGGAGCCGGGACATATCAGAGCCAATTGTCCCCACCAGGGGGAGCCCATGGACGTGAACTTTGGTTACCGCCCTTCCATGTATGCCAGGAGGCTGTGTGCTGCCGGTGTCCCTGAGCTTGTGGGGCAAAGTCACCTCTGTCAGGTGAAAGTGGGAGACACCCTGGCTGTGGCCCTTTTGGACTCGGGGAGTATGGTTACCCTGGCAAGACCCGCCTTAGTACTGCCCGATGAGTACACTGGGCAGAAAACCGGGGTTTTGTGCATTCATGGGGACTTGAGAGACTATGCCACAGCACAAGTGTCTCTCACCACCGTCTCCGGCAGCTGGAAACATGAAGTCGCTGTCGCCGCTAAACTCCCTTATGAACTGATTATTGGGAGAGACTTTCCAGGGTTCAGGTCACTGTGGGCCAAGTTGGCAGTTCCGGAAACCCGCGAGGCGGGTGTGTCCCCAATAGACTGGCCCTACTCAGGGGAGACCCCGGTGCCCTGGGAACCGGAATCAGGAGGCACCGTGGAAGAGGTGCCCGTCCCTAAAATGGAAGAGGGGGAGTCAACCCCACTAAATGTTATGGTTGGAGATGTGGAAGAGTTGGCAACAGGTCCAGAGTTGGCAGATCTCCATGTCTCCACAATTAACTTTGGTACCGCTCAACACCAGGACCCGACCCTGTCTCGGGCCTGGGAGAATGTTCTTGAGGTGGAAGGTGAACCACAACAGCCAGGGGCGGAGTTACAGTTTCCTCGCTTTGCGGTTCACCAGGAAATGTTGTACCGAGTAAACAAGGTACGTGAAGAGGTGGTGGAACAATTGGTGGTACCCAATCCATATCGCAAGTTGGTGTTGGATTTGGCCCACCAACATGTTCTGGGTGGACACCTAGGCCAGCAGAAAACTCTGGACCGCGTTTTACAACGATTCTACTGGCCCAGTGTGTACAAGGAGGTGGAGAGATATTGTGAGTCCTGCCCAACATGTCAGATGACCAGCCCTCAGCCTCATTACCGTGGTCCCTTAGTTCCTCTCCCAGTTATTGAGGTACCCTTTGAGCGGATTGCCATGGATCTAGTGGGTCCAGTGCCAAAGTCCGCTAGAGGGCACCAACATATTCTGGTGATCTTGGATTATGCCACGCGGTACCCTGAGGCAGTGCCCCTGCGTCACACCTCTGCCAAGCTCATTGCTAAGGAGCTTATGGAAATGTTTTCCAGAGTAGGTCTGCCTAAAGAGGTCCTGACCGATCAAGGTACCCCGTTTATGTCGAAAGTAATGAAAGAGCCCTGTAAACTGCTGCAGGTGAAACAGTTGCGGACATCCGTTTACCACCCGCAAACAGACGGCTTAGTAGAACGGTTTAATCAAACTTTAAAGACCATGTTAAAAAGGGTGGTCGCCAAGGATGGGAAGAATTGGGACTTGCTGTTGCCCTATCTGATGTTCGCAGTGCGAGAGGTGCCCCAGGCCTCTACGGGGTTCTCGCCCTTCGAACTCTTATACGGTCGACATCCACGGGGCCTGTTGGATATAGCCAAGGAGGCCTGGGAACAGCAACCCACACCCCACAAAAGTGTGGTAGAGTACGTGACTCACCTACAGGAACGGATAGAGACCGTCCTGCCGCTTGTCAGAGAACACATGGAGGCAGCGCAGCGGGCCCAAAGCAGGATTTATAATCGGCAAGCCAGGGTACGGAACTTTAACCCCGGTGACAGAGTTGTGGTTCTGGTACCCACGGTGGACAGTAAATTTCTAGCTAGGTGGCAGGGTCCCTATGAGGTCATTGAAAAAGTTGGGGAAGTGACTTACAAGGTACATCAGCCTGGGCGGAGGAAGCCAGAGCAGGTGTACCATGTAAACCTGCTGAAACTATGGAAAGACAGGGAGACCCCTGGGGGTGACAGTCCCCGACCAGGTATGGTGGGGGTGGAGCTTCCCATCCCTCTGTTATTAGAGAAGCAGTAGTCGAGGTGAAAACTGGTGACAACCTCTCCTCTAAACAGACTCAGGAAGCCAGGGAGTTTATTAGCAGAAACACAGACGTGTTTTCAGAACTCCCTGGGCGCACTTCGGTCATCCAACATGATGTTGTCACGGAACCTCAGGTCAAGATCCGGTTGAGGCCTTACCGGGTACCTGAGTCCCGGCGACAAGCTATCGCGGAGGAAGTGCAGCAAATGCTCCGGTTAGATGTGATTGAAGAATCAAAGAGTGAGTGGGCCAGCCCCATAGTCTTGATTCCCAAGCCCGATGGTACGTTGCGGTTCTGTAACGATTTCCGCAAACTTAATGAAGTTTCCAAGTTTGATGCCTACCCTATGCCCCGGGTAGATGAACTCATTGAGAAACTAGGCCAAGCCAGGTACTTTTCGGTTTTGGACCTCACAAAAGGGTACTGGCAGGTGCCCTTGACTGAGGCTGTCAAGGAGAAAACAGCCTTTATCACACCAGAGGGACTGTTCCAATACAAGGTATTACCCTTTGGGTTACACGGCGCTCCTGCTACGTTCCAAAGGTTAATGGATATTGTCCTCAGGCCACATCGTCGGTATGCTTCGGCATATCTGGACGATATAATTATCCATAGCACGGATTGGGAAAGTCACCTACCCAAAGTCCAGGCCGTAGTGGATTCCCTCAGGAAGGCTGGGTTGACGGCAAACCCGAAAAAATGTGCTTTAGGCCTAGAAGAGACAAAATACCTGGGCTATGTGATTGGGCGAGGAGTGGTCAAGCCCCAGGTCAACAAACTAGAAGCCATCCGTAACTGGCCACGTCCTAACACCACCCGCCAAGTAAAGTCATTTCTGGGGTTGGTGGGATATTATATGCGGTTCATTCCCAATTTTGCCACCCTAGCGGCACCATTGACAGACCTGTTAAAGGGACGCAAGTCTGTCATGGTGAAGTGGAATGAACAGGCCGAAAAAGCGTTCTCCGCTTTGAAGTCTGCCCTGTGTGGGTCTCCGGTGTTGGTGACACCCGACTTTAAGAGGGAGTTCATAGTGCAGACCGATGCCTCCGAGGTAGGTCTCGGTGCTGTACTGTCTCAGGAAGTCAACGGGGAGGAGCACCCCGTTGTCTACATGAGTCGCAAATTAACACCCGCGGAGACCCGGTATAGTATAGTGGAGAGGGAGTGTTTGGCCATTAAATGGGCCCTGGAGTCTCTTCGCTACTACTTGCTGGGGAGAAAGTTCCGGCTGATTACGGACCACTCTCCCCTCAAGTGGATGTGCCAGGCTAAGGACAGGAATGCCAGGGTCACCCGATGGTTCTTGTCACTACAAAACTTCAAGTTCACAGTTGAGCACAGAGCGGGACGATTATTGGGTAACGCGGATGCCCTGTCCCGAGCACATTGTTTGGCATGTGTCCACCCCCTCAGGGTTGAACAAAGGGGGGGGGGTATGTGGTAAGGTGCAAGGGGCCGTTATTGACGGCAGGTATGTAGCACCAATGTACCTGGCATTGGTGCAGTAAAGCCGTGTAGTCTGATTTCCAGCATCAGCTGCTGGTGGCAGTTTGCTGCTGTTGCTTTAGAATAGCCGAAAGGTTAACCTGGGACGGCTTTACTGGGATGGAGTAGAGCAGGGTGGGACTCCATCCCACTACCCAGGTCCGGGTTTTGCGGGCTGTTTAAATAGCCTGGGGAATCAGCTGTGGCCTGTCCTTTGTCTAGAGCTCACATGGGAGTGAGACTCTGTGAGCCTGGCTGAAATCTCCTGTGGAGGCTGTTCATGCGGACCTGAGGCCTATTTGACTGTAAACAGGACCTTTGCTCAAGGACTAAAAGCTGTTTGCCTGACTGTATCATTTATGCTGCGGTTTCCTGAAAAGGTGATGTAACCTGTATGGACATATGCTTTTGTGGATTTTTGTGTGAAATAAACACAGACTTTACTTTGAACTGTTTGCCTCCGCCTCTATACTGCTGACACCCGGTCGCCTACCAGAGCTAATCTCCACATTTAGCAAAGATCAAGAGGGTCTAATGGAATGTGTATCCGCAGATTACTATTTTATTAAAGCCCAAGATAGTGTAATGCAAAGTGTACCAAGTAACTGCTTCAACAAGGACCAAGAGAGTCTAATGTAAGGTATGCCAAATAATTGGTTTATAAATGACCAAAAAGGGTTTAACCCTTCTAGTGCCAGCTACGTGAGACTCACATAACTGACTTTAAACCCCCACAGAAAAAAAAGTATAAAAGTTAAAAACTCACATGACCCCTCATTGAATTGGTCCGGGACTTCACCCAGGGGACACCCGATCCCCCCGGGGCTCTTCTCTCTTCAGGAGAGCGCTCGAGATAGTGCCCCCCCCCCCCCCCCGCTTTGGCCACTGCCACAGTTAACTTTAAAAAAAATTACATTTACTCACCTGTGGTCGCGATCCCTCCCGTTGGGTCTCCTCTTCACCGGGGGGCCTCAGATCGGGCTCTTCCGTGGTGAGGAAAGGGTGAGAAATCGCCCTCTCCCTCACTTCTTGGGTCGCAAGCTGCTAGCCCCGCTCTGATGACCCGGCACCTAGCCTAGAGAAGCTCAGTTGCTTCGGGTGATCGGAGGAGGAAGGTTGGTTCAGATCCATCTCACCCCCCTCAGCCCTTCTCCACCGATCACCCGAGCTGTCATCGGAGCTTCATGGGACAGGATCGGGACATCAGAGGTGAGAAAAAAAAAATAATAAATGTCATTTTTTTTTCTTATGTGTGTGTGTTTATTTTTACTGTTAACCCCTTGTGAACTGGTAATGGATCCATGAGACCCCTATACCAGTTCACAAGGCTCGGGGCTGGCAAGTCACCTGTGGCTAGCGGGTGACTTGCCATTAACCCCCGGCAACCCCAATTACCTGCCTCCCCAAAGCCAGGGGGGGGCAGAAGAGCCCGGCCTACAAAGCTTGTAGCCGGCAGGGTGGGGGCCACCAAAGCTGGCCCCTGCACCCTGTTCTACAAGCCCCAATAGCTGGTCCTTGGGCTGGTTATGCTGGGTAGGGGGACCCCATGTTATTTTTTGACCCCTCTCCCCCCCCCATCCCGGGAGAGGGGACCTAATTTCATTTTTTTAAAAAATTAACCCATTATGCTCTGTCGCCCAGCAGCTATAAAAGGTTTCCAGCAGCAGGAGAGCAGAAACCAGAGTGATCAGCATGGGACACCGTGCCCAAGGATGGATAGTATTAAAGTATAAAAAAAGTATTAAAGTATTAAAAAAAAACAAGTATTAAAAAAAAAAAAAACAATAAATAAAATATTTTTTTCTGTTTGTCTCTGTGTTGTCTCTGTGTGTTTTTTTTTACATTTAACCCTTTGTGAACTTGTAAGGGATCCATGAGACCCCTATACCATTTCACAAGGCTGGGCGCTGGCAACCTGCAGCTGGCGGGTGACCTGCCATTAACTGCCGGCACCCCAATAACTTGCCTCCCCAAAGCCTGGGGGGGCAGAAGAGCCCGGCCCACGGAGTTTGTAGCCGGCAGGGTGGGGGCCACCAAAGCTGGCCCCTGTGCCCTGTTCTACAAGCCCAAATAGCTGGTCCTGGGCTGGTTATGATGGGTAAGGGGGAACCCATGTCATTTTGTGGGGGGATTTTTAAGGGTTTTTAACCCTTAAAATTCCCCCAAAAATTGCCCCCCCCCCCCCGGTAGGAGGCACAATATGTCATTTTTTTTATAATGATAATAAAAATAATATAGTGTGAATAGTAGTTTATTTTATTTGTAAATGTTCTAAAGTACTCTTTTCAGTTTGAGGGGTCTCCTGGGCAAGAATGGGGGGCGACGATACATATGTGGTACCGTTGTAATCGGGAGAATTGGGGCTATCGCATGCAATATGGTTTTCATTAACAAAACAAATGTTTATTTAAAATAAAGGAGACAATTTTGTAAAAATTCTTTTTTTTTCTTTGTTTTTTTACGCAAAAATATCTAAAAAAACAGTAGAAAAATTACAAACAAGAGGTTTCATGTTAAAGCCTAAACTCTTCTGCAAAAAAAAAAAAAAAAAATTTTTTTAATCTGATTTTTATATATTTTTTTTAGGGAAACCCTGTGCAACCTAAGAATTCTTCGAGGGATTACTTCCAGAAAGATGAGCCTACTACAACAAGCTGGGTATGCCTAGAAAGCTTAACATGTCTACTTTCGGGAACTATATGGTTTCTGGGGGATATTCCAAATGTAAAGGGTTGTTTTTGTGGAAAAATCACAAGGTGCGCACTTTGCAGAGCTGAAATTTTCAATTAAAATTACCATTATGCGTATGCTTTACTTTGGGGTGTTTGGCAACTCTTCCCTTGACAGTACCTATGCATGTTAGGTATTGTTCTGTTTGGGGGACCTTGCTTTTTCAGATATAACTTTTTTCTTAGGAAAATGTGGATTTGATTCTTTTTTTTTTTTATTTTTTAGGGAAACTCTGTGCATCCAAAGAATTGATTGAGGGATTACTTTCACAAAACCACACCCACATAAACAAGCCTAGTACGCTTAGAAAGCTTGAGGTGCGTACTTCCAGAGAATATATAGTTTGTTGGGGGTGTTTCAAATGTACAGGGTTATTTTCTTGCAAAACTGCAAGGTGCGCATAGCGTTTAACACAGTTGTATTTTATCTGAAAATCTCCTAACGCGCTGTTTCAGTTTGGGGGAGTCTAAACTGTAAACGAAAGTGCTATGTGCTTCTTAATAAAGTGAATCAACAACTAATAAATATTCAGACCAATTCTGTGTTACTTTTCTTATACATAGATAATGTGCATGTCCAGGCCAGCCAATTCTCCCCCCCTAGAGAAAGCCACGCGTTCCAAGATGAACAGTCTCTTTCTCAAGGCAGAGTACGCTTCTCAAGGCAAAGTAAGCTAAAAAAAAACAATATATAATTTTCCTGGAAAATCCCTGGAAATTCTCTCAAAAATCAAGGTTGAACATGTGGAGCGCAAAATAGTGACACGTGGTCTGGCAACAGGGGGTAACAAAAATTCTAGGAAGGCTGGCACTTAAAGGGTTAATGCAAGGTTTGCCAAATCAGACATTTATCAAGGACCAAGAGGGACTAATGCAAGATTTGCCCATAAATAGCTAGATTATAAAACACCAAGGGAATCTAATGCAAGGTGTGCCAAGACAAAGAGGGTTAAATGCAAGGTGTGCCCAAAAGTAACTAGTTTATCAAAGACCAAGAGGGTCTAATGCAAAGTGCGCCAAGTAACTGATTTATCAAAGTCCAAGAGGGTGTAATGCAAGGTGTGCCCACAAGTAACTAGCTTATTAAAGACCGAAAGGGTCTAATGCAAGATGTGGGTGATCAAAGACCAAAAGTATCTATTGCAAGGTGCGTCAAATTACTAGTTTATTAATGTAATGATAGTCTAATGTAAGGTGTACTGATAAGTAAATAGCAAAGACCAATAGGGTCTATGGTAAGGTATGCCAACACCAAAAAGGGTTTAATGCAAGGTTTGCCAAGTAATACATTTATCAAGGACCAAGGGGGGCTAATGCAAGGTTTGCCCATAAGTAACTAGTTTATAAAAGACCAAGAGAGTCTAATGCAAGGTGCACCAAGTAACTGGTTTATCAAAGACCAAGACAGTCTAATACAGGGTGTGCCAAATAACTGATTTAATAAAGCCCAAGTGGGTGTAATGCAAGGTGTCCCTAGTAACTGGTTTATCAAAACTTAAAGTAACGGATTTATCAAAGCAAAAAAGGGTGCACAGTTTGCCAAAAAACTGGTTTATCAATGATCAAAAGGGTCAAATGCAAGTGTGCCAAGTTACTAGTGCCAAGTTAATAGTTTATCAAAGCCCAAGAGGGTGTAATGCAAGACGTGCACTTAATAACCTATTTTTTAAAGACCAAGAGGGTCTAATGCAAGGTATGCCAAGTAACTGGTTTACCAAAGCCCAAAAGGGTATAATGCAAGGAGAGCTATGTAATTATGCACAGTGTGCCAAGTAACTGCTTTATTAAAGCCCAAGAAGTTGTAATGCAAAGTGTGCCAAGTAACTAATTTATCAAAGACCAAGAGGGTCTAATGCAAGGCGTGTCTACAAGTAACTAGTTTATCAAGGACCAAGATAGTCTAACGCACAGTGTGCCAAGTAACTGTTTTATCAAAGCCCATGAGGGTCCAATGGATGACTAGTTTCTTAACGAACAAGAGGATGCAAGGTGTGCCCACATGTAGCTAGTTTGTCAAAAACCAAGAGGGTGTAATGCAAGGTGTGCCAAGCAATTGGTTTATCAAAGACCAAAAGGGTCTAATGTAAGGTGTGCCAAGTAACTGATTTTCCAAAGCCCAAGAGGGTGTAATTGAAGGTGTGCCAAGTAACTGGTTTATCAAAGAACAAGAGGCTCTAATGCAAGGTAATGCACATGTAATTAGTTTATCAAAAACCAAGAGGGTTTAATGCAAGGTGTGCCAAGTAACTAATTTATAATAGACCGAGACATTCTAATGCAAGGTGTGCCATGTAACTGGTTTATCAAAGCCCAAGAGGGTGTAATGCAAGGTGTGCCCAGTATATATATTTATATCTAGTATCTAGTATATCTATATCTAGCATCTAGTATAAATATACCCCAAAGACTAAGGGGGTCTAATGCAAGGTGTGCCATGTGACTAGTTTATCAAAGACCAAGAGGGTCTAATGCAAGGTGTGCCAATTAACTCGTTTATCAAATACCAAGATAGTCTAATGCAAGGTGTGTCCAGAAGTAACTATTTTATTAAAGCCCAACAGGGTATAATGGAAGGTGTGTCAAGTAACTGGTTTATCAAGGACAAAAAGGGTCTAATGCAAAGTGTGCCGACAACTAGCTAGTTTCTCAAAGAACAAAAGGGTCTAATGCAAAGTCTGCCAAGTAACTAGTATATCAACAACCAAGAGATTGTAATGCAAGGTGTGCCTGTCACGCTCAACTCACCCATCCTTCAGTTCCGCGCCATCTCCGGGTCGGCCAGAGGTCTACCTGTGCGGTGGCCGGGCCGAGCGGCGGCTCGGGCATCGCCGCCGTGATCGGCGGCTCGGGCATCTCCGCCGCGAGTGGCGCCGAGCACGGCCGCTCCCTCGACGTCGGGGCGAGCCCCCGACACACATGAATGTGCTCGCGCAGAGCACATAGGCTTTATGCCCTCCGACGGCGCTGCGCACAGCGGTAGTTATTAAAGGCCCAATGAGCCCAAGGGATTTCTGGGCTATACGCCCTTTGTGCGGGTCAGGTCCAATTAGGACCAGGATTGTGTCACCACCAATCACCACACTCTTCCCTGTAGTGTCAGCCCTATAATAGACAGACCCCTTCATTACACCAGTGCCCGTAATAGCGTTAAGATGAGTGTGCCTAAGATTGCATTTTGCCTGTTTAAGATTGTTGCCGACCTTTGCTTCGCTTGACCATTCTTGCTTGCCGCCTGGACCAACCCTGCCTGTACCCCGACCACGTCTCTGTCTCTTCCTCTGAACCCGTGACCTCCTAGATTGACCTTTGGCCTGACCTCGATCCTTCTTCTGCCTACTCCTTCTGTACTGCGATATTACTGGACTGCTTTCCCGTGTATGACCCAGGCTGTCTACGTTGCCCTGTTGGGCCCTTGGTTCATCCGCCTTCACTTTCCAGTGAGCCCACATCCTTTGTTCTATCAAGTTCTGGGGGCAACCGTGTCCGGTGAGGCGTAAAGTGTCCCGGCAAACGGGGGCTTGTCGAAAGGTGAAGCTAGCAGCGGAGATTGGGGGTTGTGGGCTTACTACGAAGGTGGGTGTTCCACGGGCCTTACATTATCATGGGCCCATCAATAAATGGAAGAACTTTTGCAGCAAGTGCAGGCCATGGCAACCGCCATCAACCAACTGGCTCAACGCCTGGCGGTTCAAGAAAACCGTCAACTGCCTGCGTCCACAGCATCCCCATCGTCTGTTGAACCGAAGGTTCCCCTTCCCGAGAAGTTTGATGGGGATCGCGCAAGATTCTCCAACTTCAGGAATTCTTGTGAGTTATATTTTTGGTTACAACCGAATTCCTCCAGTTCTGAATCCCAAAGAGTGGGCCCGGTCATTTCCCTATTACAAGGGGATCCGCAGTCATGGGCATTCGGGTTAGCTCCCACCGACGAGGCCCTGCAGACAGTCACTGCCTTTTTTTCAGCCATGGAGGTTTTGTATGCTGACCCTGAAAAGGCCTCGATCGCTGACGTCAAGCTGCGTAACCCTCGACAAGGAAAGCGTTCTGCTGAAGAGTACAGTTGTCAGCAGCCACTTACCTGCGCCCCGTTCCTGTCGCGCTCCCCGTCCCGCCGCGCGGCTTTCTGATCCGCGGCCGCGGCGGGCTTCCTTCCACCTGGCGCGCGCGCGCCTTGTTCTTCCTCGGCCGGCGTCCCCGGCTCCAGTTCTCGTGCTCGCGCACACGCGCGAGCACGTTGTAATTATACCCTCCGGCGCTTCCCTCACTACTTCCCTCCAATCAGCCCTCTCTGACTCCTGGGCGGGTCGCCCTGTTCCGTCCTATCGGTTATCAGATTCTAGTTGCACCAATCATCAGAACCGTTCCCCTAGCCCAATCATACCTGGTTCCTTTATAACCGCCTTTCTGCCAGTTGCTGGTTGCCTGTTATAGCGCCTAGACCCTAGTAATTGTTTATCCCTGATATTGATCCTGATTCCTGTTGCCGACCCTCGCTTGTTTGACCATCCTCGATCTCCATTCCTGTTGCCGACCCTCGCTTGTTTGACCATCCTCGATCTCCACTCCTGTTGCCGACCCTTGCTTGCCTTTGACCATCCTCGATCTCCATTCCTGTTGCCGACCCTCGCTTGTTTGACCATCCTCGATCTCCACTCCTGTTGCCGACCCTTGCTTGCCTTTGACCATCCTCGATCTCCACTCCTGTTGCCGACCCTTGCCTGTCCGTTGGACTTCCACCTTACGCTCACATACCGGCTACCCGATTCCACTTCCAGCCGCGGGCTCTCCAGTTCTCTGTACCGTAAGATCTCATCCTTTGAGCCATAAAGTCCTGGGGGCAACCGATCCCGAGCAGGCGTGTTCTGCGTCTCGGCAAGCGGGGGCTCCTATAGGTGAAGCTGGCTGCGGAGATTGGGGGTTGAGGTCCTTACCAAGAGAGCTGGAGTTGTCCAAGTGGTAAATTGTGGTTCCGGGAGCGTGACATTATAACAGGCCCTCTTATTAATATGGAAGACCTGGTACAGCAAGTTCAGGCGATGGCCACCGCTATCAACCAACTTGCCCAGAGAGTGGCCAATCAAGAAACCCGCCAGATTTCAACACCCGCTGTACCACCTCATATTCCTGAACCTAAGGTTCCTTTACCTGAAAAGTTCTCTGGAGACCGGACCGGTTTTTCGAACTTCAAGAATTCATGTGAACTTTATTTCAGGCTGCGGCCTTTATCTTCTGGCACTGAAACCCAACGGGTGGGTTTAATTATTTCTCTGTTGCAAGGAGATCCCCAGTCATGGGCTTTCAGCTTGCTTCCTGAAGATCCTGCCTTACACTCCGTTACGTCCTTTTTCTCAGCTATGGGAGTGCTGTATGCGGATCCAGATCGTCAGTCCACGGCGGAAAACAGGCTTCGGGCCCTGAAGCAGGGTAGGAATTCCGCCGAGGACTACAGCGCTGAATTCCGGCGCTGGGCGGTGGAGTCTACTTGGAATGATCCAGCCCTATGTAGCCAATTCCGTATGGGGCTCTCTGAGAATATTAAAGATGCCTTGGTCAATTTCCCCACTCCAAAAGATTTGGATCAACTTATGCAGGTCTCCATCAGGATCGATAGACGTCTTAGGGAGAGAGCCAGGGAAAGGGTTAGGGTTACCACTCCCTTTAGACCTTCACAAACTCCCAACCCTTCAATCCCTGGTGGGGTAAACACCTCCTCCTCCTCTCAAGAGGAGCCAATGCAGGTTGGCAGAGCCCGTCTTTCTCAGGATGAGAAACAACGGAGACGGTCTTTGGCTCTATTGTGGGTCCCCGGGTCATTTTGCCAGGTCCTGTCCGAATAAGGGGTATCCGGCGGGAAACTTTCTCGCCTAGATCAGGAAGAGGGTACTGATCTAGGTGGGTTGAAGCATCACTCTCATCATGATAAAATGTTAATCCCTACGGAGCTTTTCTGGGGTCTTTCCAAACAGGCAGTATCTGCTTTTGTCGATAGTGGAGCTGCAGGTAACTTCCTGGATCGGAGCATAATCTCCATCCTAGGGGTTCCACTGGTACCCCTTGAAAAGTCTCTTCAGGTTTTGGCCATAAATGGGAAGGCTATCCTGGGAGGGCCGGTCAGTCACAAGACCCCTCCTCTCAGATTGGTGGCCGGCTCATCTCATACTGAACATATAGAATTCCTGGTGTTTGATTGTCCGGAAACACCAGTAGTTTTGGGATACCCATGGCTAAAACTCCATAACCCCGTATTTAATTGGCAGTCGGGTGATCTGGTTAAGTGGAGTAATTTCTGCAGATCACATTGCTTCTCCACTATCCTTAGGAGTGTGCAGATTTCGCCCCAAGAACTGCCTCTGCCTTATATAGATTGGGCAGATGTCTTTTCTGAGCGGTCCGCTGATAATCTTCCCCCACACAGACCCTATGACTGTCCCATCGACCTACTTCCTGGAACTATTCCTCCGAGGGGCAAGATCTATAATCTGAATCGAGCTGAAGAGCAGGCTATGAAAGAATATATTTCTGAAAATCTGAGCAAAGGCTTTATCCGCCCATCAACATCACCGGCGGGTACCGGCTTCTTTTTTGTTGAGAAGAAGGATGGAGGTTTAAGGCCTTGCATAGATTATAGAGCCTTGAATAAGATCACCGTTAAAAATCGTTATCCTCTTCCCTTAATAGGTGATTTATTTAATCAGGTAGTGGGGGCTCGAATTTTTTCTAAACTAGATTTAAAGGGGGCCTACAACCTGATCCGTATTCGGCAAGGGGATGAATGGAAAACGGCGTTCAATGTTAAAGATGGTCATTATGAATATTTAGTGATGCCTTTTGGCCTTTGTAATGCTCCTGCGGTCTTTCAAGACTTCGTTAATGACGTGTTTCGTGACTTTTTGGGTAACTTCGTTGTGGTTTATTTGGATGACATCCTCATTTACTCTAAGAACCTTTCCGAACACAGGCAACATGTAAAACTGGTCCTTCAGAAATTGAGAGAGAATAATTTATACGCTAAAATCTCTAAGTGTATGTTTGAGGTCGCCTCCGTTCCCTTCTTGGGATATATTATTTCTAGTCAGGGGTTGGAGATGGATGGGGGAAAAGTTTCGGCAGTACGGGATTGGGTACAACCCAAATCCTTAAAAGAATTACAACGCTTTTTAGGATTTGCTAATTTCTATCGACGTTTTATCAAGGGTTTTTCTAGTATCGTTGCGCCTCTCACCAATCTCACCCGCAAAGCCACGCTCACTGTTAACTGGTCACCATCAACTATTGAAGCCTTCCGTGTCCTAAAACAGGCTTTTACTTCGGCGCCAGTTTTAGTGCACCCCGACGTCAACAAACCTTTTGTTATTGAAGTAGATGCGTCTGAATTAGGTGTTGGAGCTGTTTTATCGCAATTCTCCGGATCTCCTGAACGTATGCATCCATGTGCCTATTTTTCCAGGAAATTTAATACCGCAGAACAAAATTATGATGTCGGCAATAGGGAACTATTAGCTATTAAACTGGCATTTGATGAATGGCGTCATTGGTTGGAGGGTTCCTTACATCCTATCACTGTATATACCGATCACAAGAATCTCGAGTATATAGGCGCCGCTAAGAGGTTAAATTCTCGACAGGCCCGTTGGGCACTGTTTTTTTCGCGTTTCAATGTTATTATTACCTTTAAGCCGGGCGTGAAAAATACTAAGGCCGATGCTCTGTCGCGCATGTTTGGTGACTGTAAGGATCGGGGGGATACTGGTGAACCTATCTTACCTGCAGGTTGTGTAGTCGGGGCCCTGCTCCCTGATCTCTCTAATGTTTTGGCGCCGTTCCAAGATGAATCGCCTGTAAACGCACCTATAGGATGTCAATTTGTACCGCCGCATTTGCGTTCTGATGTTATTCGCGAATTCCACGACGCAAAGACTGCTGGGCATCTGGGAGTTCGTAAGACTTTTATTTTAGCTTGGCGCCACGTATGGTGGCCTTCTATGAGACGTGATATCACTACCCTTATCGACGCATGTCCTGTTTGCGCACGAAGTAAAGGGGTACACAAGGCCCCTAGTGGGTATCTGATTCCGCTTAAGATCCCTAAAGAACCATGGTCTCACATCTCAATGGACTTTATTGTTGATTTACCTCTTTCGCATGGGAACACTGTGG
Organism: Gastrophryne carolinensis; assembly: GCA_027917425.1. Taxonomy (NCBI): domain Eukaryota; kingdom Metazoa; phylum Chordata; class Amphibia; order Anura; family Microhylidae; genus Gastrophryne; species Gastrophryne carolinensis. The sequence goes on along the minus strand of CM051234.1, from coordinate 299,443,312 downwards.
TTTGGGTAGTCGTCGATAGATTCAGTAAGATGGCTCATTTTATTGCTTTACCCAAGCTACCCTCGGCTCCTGAACTTTCGCGCTTGTTCATCTCGCATATTTTTCGTCTTCATGGTATTCCAGTAAATATTGTTTCCGATCGGGGTGTGCAATTTATATCACGATTTTGGAAACATTTTTGTTCACGTTTGGGGATTCAGGTTTCTTTGTCCTCCGCATATCATCCCCAGTCTAATGGGCAGACTGAAAGAACAAATCAAAGCTTAGAACAATATTTAAGATGTTACATCTCTGACACTCAGGAGCAGTGGTCGGAATTTATTGACTTTGCCGAGTTTGCGTATAATAATGCGCCAAGTGACAGTACCAAAATATCCCCGTTCTTTTGTAATTATGGAAAGCATCCTAGAGCTTCTTCTATTTCTGCAGCACCTTCTGATTTTCCGGTCTTAGAAGAGTGGCTTCAGAAACGGAAAGAGGTTTGGGCACGCGTCAAGGAAAATTTAGAAACTATGCGTGTTAAATATAAAAAGTTTGCTGATCGTCGCAGGTCTCAGGAACCTATCCTTCAGTGTGGAGACCTTGTTTGGGTTTCCACTAGGAATATTGCTCTCCGTCAGCCTTCTTATAAATTGGGTCCTAAATTTATTGGTCCTTACCCTATCATCAGGAAACTTAATAATGTTACCTATAAAGTACGGCTTCCTTCTACTATGAAGATCTCCGACTCATTTCATGTTTCTCTGTTGAAGCCTGCTAAAAACTCCTCTCCTGTTGGTCCTCCTCCGGTTTTAGTAAATAATGCACAAGAATATGAAGTAAACAAGATTTTGGATTCTCGTAGAGTGCGTAATACTATACAGTATTTAATTGATTGGGTTGGTTATGGTTCTGAGGAGAGATGCTGGGTTTCTTCTAGGGATGTTCACGCCAGGGCTCTGGTAAAGAAATTTCACCGTGACAATCCGGAAAAGCCTGGTGAGGGTCCGGAGGCCCCTCGTGAGGGGGGGTAATGTCAGCAGCCACTTACCTGCGCCCCGTTCCTGTCGCGCTCCCCGTCCCGCCGCGCGGCTTTCTGATCGGCGGCCGCGGCGGGCGGCGGCCTTCCTTCCACCTGGCGCGCGCGCGCCTTGTTCTTCCTCGGCCGGCGTCCCCGGCTCCAGTTCTCGTGCTCGCGCACACGCGTGAGCACGTTGTAATTATACCCTCCGGCGCCGCTGTTCTCAGCGCGGCCGCCGGAGGAAAACTAATTAAAGTTACAGGTGTGGGTGGGGGAGTGCTCAGGTTGTCACTGGCCAATCTCACTCTGCATTACCAGGACGTCATTCCCTCACTACTTCCCTCCAATCAGCCCTCTCTGACTCCTGGGCGGGTCGCCCTGTTCCGTCCTATCGGTTATCAGATTCTAGTTGCACCAATCATCAGAACCGTTCCCCTAGCCCAATCATACCTGGTTCCTTTATAACCGCCTTTCTGCCAGTTGCTGGTTGCCTGTTATAGCGCCTAGACCCTAGTAATTGTTTATCCCTGATATTGATCCTGATTCCTGTTGCCGACCCTCGCTTGTTTGACCATCCTCGATCTCCATTCCTGTTGCCGACCCTCGCTTGTTTGACCATCCTCGATCTCCACTCCTGTTGCCGACCCTTGCTTGCCTTTGACCATCCTCGATCTCCATTCCTGTTGCCGACCCTCGCTTGTTTGACCATCCTCGATCTCCACTCCTGTTGCCGACCCTTGCTTGCCTTTGACCATCCTCAATCTCCACTCCTGTTGCCGACCCTTGCCTGTCCGTTGGACTTCCACCTTACGCTCACATACCGGCTACCCGATTCCACTTCCAGCCGCGGGCTCTCCAGTTCTCTGTACCGTAAGATCTCATCCTTTGAGCCATAAAGTCCTGGGGGCAACCGATCCCGAGCAGGCGTGTTCTGCGTCTCGGCAAGCGGGGGCTCCTATAGGTGAAGCTGGCTGCGGAGATTGGGGGTTGAGGTCCTTACCAAGAGAGCTGGAGTTGTCCAAGTGGTAAATTGTGGTTCCGGGAGCGTGACAACAGTACGGAGTTTCGCCTTTGGGCGATCGATTCTCGGTGGAACAATCCGGCCCTTACTTGCCAATAAAGGATCGGCTTATCTGAGAGTATCAAGGACGTCCTTGTAAACTTCCCTCAGCCAAAGAACCTAGATGAGTCCATGCAGATGGCTATCCGCATTGACAGATTACTTCGGGAGCCAAGAATGGGGAAGGGCAAGACTCCCTCTTGGAACTCTCCCCTCTTAGAGTCTCCTTCTCTGGGTGCCACTTCTTCATTCTCTGCTGAAGAGCCCATGCAGATTGGGGCTACTCACCTTTCCCAGGCAGAAAAGTCAAGACGTAATTCGGGTCATTTGGTCAAGGCGTGTCCCAACAAACTATCTCAGGCGGAAAACTTCAGCGACTCGACACCGTCGAGGAGAGGTGTCTAGGCGATCAGGTATTTTCCCCTTGCCTTAGTAAACTGTTGTTGCTCGCCATGTTGTCATGTTGTCTTGGGGATCATCCCAGAAGCTTCCCACCGCTTTCGTAGATAGTGGGGCGGCTGGCAACTTCCTGGACAAATCCCTAGCTGCTGCTTTAGACATTCCCTTAATACCCCTTGAGAATTCCCTACAGGTTCTAGCTGTCAATAACGAACCCATTAGGGGGGGAACTGTTACCTCCAAAACCCCTTCGTTAAAGTTGGTCGTGGGGTCTTCTCATTCTGAAGAAATTGAATTTTTTGTTTTGGATTGCCCTGATACTCCTATAGTCCTAGGATTCCCGTGGTTGAAGGTTCATAATCCCTCCTTCAATTGGGAAACTGGGATCTCACTAAATGGGGGAACTTATTGTTTGCACCACTGTTTTAATATTCCCCTCAGAACAACCCAAGTCTCGCTGGAAGTGTTGCCCGAACCTTACATAGATTGGGCGGACGCATTTTCTGAGAAATCGGCCGATTTGCTACCTCCCCATAGACCGTACGATTGCCCCATTGATCTGTTACCGGGTACTATGCCCCCTAGAGGTAGGATTTACAACCTCACCCGTCCAGAGGAACAAGCGATGAAGGATTATATTTCCGAAAACTTACAGAAGGAATTCATTCGGCCCTCTACCTCTCCAGCCGGGGCGGTGCTTTTCTTCATAGAGAAAAAAGACGGGGGATTACGTCCTTGTACTGATTACAGGGGTTTGAACAAAACCGATATCCACTACCCCTCATTGAGGATTTGTTTAACTAGGTCATTGGGGCATAGATATTCACGAAGTTGGACTTAAGGGGTGCTTATAATCTAATCCGCATTCCTCAAGGGGACGAATGGAAGACCACCTTTAATGTCAAGGATGGACATTATGAGTACATGCCATTTGGGTTGTGCAGTGCTCCAGCAGTCTTCCAGGATTTTGTCAACGATGTCTTTCATGAAAATCTAGGGCAATTTATGGTTATTTACTTGGATGACATTCTTATTTTCTCCCGATCAGTAGTTGAGCACCGACAACATGTTAGAGCGGTGTTACAAAAACTGTGAGAAAACAATTTGTATGCTAAATTATCCAAGTGCCTCTTCGAGGTCTCCAAAGTCCCCTTCCTGGGTTATCTGGTGTCAAATCAGGGATTGGTTATGGATCCCTACAAGGTTTTGGCCGTCTTGGAGTGGGAACCAAAAACCCTGAAAGCCTTACAGAGGTTTCTTGCCTTTGCCAATTTTTACAGGCGATTCATCAAAGGTTTCTCCTCCATTGTGGCTCCTCTGAGTGACCTGACCCGGAAAGGTGCCTTTTGGAGATTTGGCCCCCTATGGCGTTTAAGGCCTTCGAGACCTTAAAGGAAGCCTTCACCTCCGCTCCGATTCTTATTCATCCGGATGTCAATCGGCCGTTCTTCGTTGAGGTAGATGCCTCTGAATTTGGAGTAGGAGGTGTTCTCTCTCAGTATTCCGGTTCCCCTGAGAGATTACACCATTGTGCCTATTATTCTCGGAAATGTAACTCTGCTGAGCAAAATTATGATGTGGGCAATCGGGAATTACTAGGTGTTAAGCTGGCCTTCGAAGAGTGGCGGCATTGGCTTGAAGGTTCCCTACATCCGATTACAGTTTATACTGATCATAAAAATTTAGAATATATCGAATCCGCCAAGAGGCTAAATTCCCGACAGGCTCGGTGGGCACTCTTTTTCTCCCGCTTTGAGTTTGTGATCACTTTAAAACCGGGAGTAAAGAACACCAAGGCTGACACATTGTCTCATAATTTTGGAGAATGTAAGAGCAGATTTGATGAAAAAGAACCCATTTTACACCTGGGGTGTGTTGTTGGAATTCTGCTCCCGGATTTATCAGAGTCTTTAGATTCCTTTCAGACTGAGGCACCACCGGGTAAACCTTCGGGGTGCCGGTTGGTTCCGCCACAATTACGTCCTTCAGTTTTGTGGGAGTTCCATGATGCCAAGACTTCAGGGCATCTGGGGTATCCAAACCCTTGGCACTCGCCAAACGTCATGTGTGATGGCCCACAATTAGGCGTGATGTCACCGCTTTTGTTGAGGCCTGTCCCGTCTGTGCCCGCAGTAAGTGGTCTCATAAAGCTCCAGCGGGGCTGTAAATACCTCTGGAGATTCCTAAGGAACTATGTACCCATGTGTCAATGGACATTGTTGATTTACCGCAGTCTCAGAATAATACGGTGATTTGGGTTGTTATTGACCGGTTGAGTAAAATGGTGCACTTCATCCCCCTGACTAAGCTTCCGTCGGCACCTGAATTATCTCAATTGTCCATAAAACATATATTTCGCATCCATGGTATACCGCAGAATATTGTTTCTGAACGGGGGGTGCAATTTGTCTCGGGGTTCTGGAGGGAATTTTGTACACGCCTGGGAATTTAAATCTCATTTAAATCTCGTTATCTTACAGAAAGAGTAGTAGATGCTTGGAACAAACTTCCAGCAAAGGTAGTTGAAAAATCAACAGTCACTAAATTTAAACATGCCTGGGATAAGCACACATCTATCCTAAGATAAAGAGTACATACAGTATATACATAAGGGCAGACTAGATGGACCGTATGGTCTCCTTCTGCCGTCAACCTTCTATGTGTCTATGTTTCATTCTTCTGTAATTATGGTAAGAACCCCAAAGCATCCTCTCTCTCTGGTCCTCCCTCCATTTTGCCGGCTCTGGAGGAATGGCTACAAGAGAGAATGACTATTTGGTCCAAGGTGCAGGAGAATCTTAAAGAAGCCGCCGTGAAACATAAGGCATCTGCGGACCGTCATAGGTCACAGGAACCTCCTTTTCAGGTGAGGGATTTGGTCTGGGTTTCGACCAAGAATATTGCATTTCGGCAACCCTCGTCAAAATTGGATCCCAAATTCATTGGCCCCTTTCCAATCATGCAGAAGTTAAGTAACGTTACTTTTAAAGTCAAGCTTCCTCCATCTATGAGGATTCCCAATGCCTTCCACGTTTCGCTGTTGAAACCGGCTAGAAATATTCAGGTAGAATCTCCTCCACCAATTATTGTAGAAGATGAACCCGAATATGAGGTCAATAAGATTTTGGACTCTCGAATATTTTGTACCTCTTTGCAATATCTAATTGAATGGAAAGGTTTTGGTCCTGAAGAGAGGTGTTGGGTACCGGCCAGAGATGTACATGCTAATGCCCTAATTAGAAGATTTAATCGAGAGAATCCTGATAAACCTAGTAAGGGTCCTGAGGCCCCTCGTGAAGGGGGGTAGTGTCAAGCTCAACTCACCCGCACCGTCTCTGGGCGGTCGGCCGGAGGTCTTCCTGTGTGGCGGCTCTGGCATCTCTCCCGCTAGCGGCGGCTCGGGCATCTCCGCCGCGAGCGGCGCTGAGCACGGCCTTTCCCTCGACGTCGGGGCGCGCCCGACACACATGAATGTGCTTGCGTGCACGCGCGAGCACATAGGCTTTATGCCCTCCGGCGGCGCTGCGCACAGTGCACGTGCCGGAGGTAGTTATTAAAGGGCCAATGAGCCCAAGGGATTTCTGGGCTATACGCCCTTTGTGTGGGTCAGGTCCAATCAGGACCAGGATTATGTCACCACCAATCACCACACTCTTCCCTGTAGTGTCAGCCCTATATAAGACAGACCCCTTCATTACGCCAGTGCCCGTGATAGCGTTAAGCTGAGTGTGCCTAGGATTGCGTTTTGCCTGTTTAAGATTGTTGCCGACCTTTGCTTCGTTTGACCATTCTTGCTTGCCGCCTGGACCGACCCTGCCTATACCCCGACAATGTCTCTGTCTCTTTCTCTGTACCGTGAACCCGCGACCTCCTGGATTGACCTTTGGCCTGACCTCGACCCTTCTTCTGCCTACTCCTTCTGTACTGCGATATTATTGGACTGCCTTCCCGTGTATGACCCAGGCTGTCTACGTTGCCCTGTCGGGCCCTTGGTTCATCCGCCTTCACTCTCCAGTAAGCCCACATCCTTTGTGCTATCAAGTTCTGGGGGCAACCGTGTCCGGTGAGGCGTATAAAGCGTCCCAGCAAAGGTGAAGCTAGCAGCAGAGATTGGGGGTTGTGGGCTTACTACGAAGGCGGGTGTCCCACGGGGCCTTACAGTGCCAAGTAACACATTTATCAAAGACCAAGAGGGGTCTAATGCAAGGTATGCCAAGTAGCTAGTTTATCAAGGAACAAGATCTAACCCAAGGTGTGCCCACAAGTAACTGGTATATCAAAGACCAAAAGGGTCTAATGCAAGGTGTGCCAACGCAAACACCTCAAAGTAATGCATGCACGTAAGGGCAATTATACTTGCAAATTTCAGCTCTGCAAAGTGCACACCTCACGTTAAGCGTTCTAGGCATGCTCAGCTCATTGTAGTGCCTTCGCCTTTGTAGAAGTAATCCATTGAAGAATTCTTTGGTTGCACAGGTTTTTCCCTAAAATAATGTATCAAAAAGCGGAATAAAAACACATTTTCCTAAAATATCAATATGCAAACAAAAAAAAACAAGCTGGACAGTACAATAACCAGCATGCATAGGTACGTTTAACCCTTTTAACTGCCAGCCTACTCTGTTGACAGGTCATTTTTCATGATTTTACGCTATGGTTAACTGTGATTTTTGCAGGAATTTGCAGGAAAATTATATTTTTTGCGGTAGAGTTTAGGCTGTAACATGAAATGTCTTGCTTTTAAAAACACTGGAAAAATTACAATTTCTTGATGTTAAGTTCTTGTTAAAAAAAGTAAAAAAAACAAGACATTTTTTAAAACAAATGTAGTTTCTATTTTAAATCAGCAAATATTTTAAATTAAACATTAATTTTATTAAAGAAAACCATATTGCATGTGAAAGCCCCGTTTCTCCTGATTACAACAGTACTATGTATGTAATGGTATGTAATGGTAGTCCCCCATTCCTGCCCAGGAGACACTCCAAACTGAAAAGAATACTTTATAACATTTACAACGGTAAAACTACTATCCATACTATAAAGGGTTAAATAAAAAAAAACAAAATGGTGTGGGGTCCCCCTACCCAGCATAAGCAGCCCTGGGACCAGCAATGCAGAGCTTGTAGAACGGGACACAAGGCCAACTTTGGTGGCCCCCTGCCCTGCAGGCTACAAGCTCACACAACCTAAATGCCCCCTTGCTCTTCTGCTCCTCCTCCTTGGCTTTGGGGAGGCAGGTAATAGGGGTGCTGGGCAGGGCTGTGGAGTCGGTAGATAAATGTTCCGACTCCGACTCCTCAGTTTTTTGTACTTCCGACTCCGACTCCTCTGTATTAATATGTGAATGTATTTTATACATTCCTTGAAGGAAAGAAAGGCAACATACATGTCATTACTTCTAGCAGAGAGAGGTAGTTGGGCAGAAGCTGCCTTCTCCTTTCTGTGTACTGATCTTCTGCTGAAGATAGGGCAGTGGGAGTATCCAGAAAGGGGCCTTTATTATAAAACATGATTTCCCTAGTAGAATCCCATAGTCATGTTTAAAGTTTAAGCTGACAATCGAAGTTTACAAGTTTTTATAGCCTTTTGCTGAATGACAGCAGTTTTTCCAACGGTACAGCTTCAGTCTTGAACTATTGATCCTCCATTCCCTTCACTTATACAAGTGTCTCTAGTCCTGCAAAAAACATATTTACTTAATCCCTTATCAGTGAGAGGCTAGGTTACCCATGGGTTCCCTGTAACAGCAGAACACAACACTATGCAAAGTATAAGTATTGCCGCTTCTAATTGTGCATTGCGTGCCATATAGTGAAGCATATGAAAAGCATGCTTCTTCACGGTCACTTAACGTGTTCGTTTTGCGGTTACGTGAGGCACTGCATGCATTGGTCTTTATTCTTACAATAGAGAAGTAATTAATTATAACTTTTTGTGAATTGGGACATTTAAACTTGCTAAATCAAAATTTTGTAGGAGTCGGAGTTGGTGTATTGTTTGCCAACTCCGACTCCAGGTACCCAAAATTTCCTCCGACTCCTCGACTCCGACTCCACAGCCCTGGTGCTGGGGGTTAAGGGCAAGTCACCCACTAGCCGCAGGTAACTTGCCAGCCCCCAAAGGCTTGTAAACCAGTATAGGGGCCTGGCCAATCACAGCCATGCTGTGAGGACTGGAGTGAATGAGATCTTAAACTGGCGATCCACCATCTGTCATTACTCTGTTTCCACTGCTCTAGCCGCTGTGTTGGTATTTCTATGTGTCTGCTGGAGTGGTGTGGTTCTCCCCTGGATCCTAGAGCTGTCTAGTTTAACCTCACCTGGCATTCATTATGCGATGGTGGTTCCTATAAATGCATGTGATTGGCCCTGCCCCTGGGTTGGATCATTGCATTGTCTTCTTGAAGTTTATCCGTGCTCTCCAACCTCCGCTGCTTACCTCCTTGTGGGGCCTACGGGCCTTCCTGCTTCTTGTTATTGGGCTTATAGGCTTGCTGAGCCTCATAGTTCTTGTCTTTGTCTGTGGGCCTTGCGGTCCTCCACAGTTTGTGCCTTCATCTGTATTGGGCCCACCTCCCTTACAGTGTCTTAGTTGTTGTGTGTCTTGATCCCACGGCCCTGCTTTTTTGGTTATGTAGTCTACACTGGGGCCCAGCTCCATCATAGCCTGCAGTGGGGCCCCGCTCCACCATAGCCTGCAGTGGGGCCCCACTCCACCATAGCCTGCAGTGGGGCCCCGCTCCACCATAGCCTACAGTGGGGGGCCCCCACACTCCAAGTCTGTGTTTTGTCCAAGGTAAAAATGCCTGAGTTTGGTTTGCTAACTAATTTCAGTGTCTGCCTCACTCAAGTTGTTACTTCGGCTCTGCCACATCCAGTTGTTGCCTCGGCTCTGGGGCGCCCAGTTGTTGCCTTGGCTCCGGCGTGCCCAGTTGTTGCCTCAGCTCCGGCGTGCCCAGTTGCTTCTGTATATGTATATCCTGCTGAGGGCCCTGTTGAGCCTTCCCAAAGACTGAACTGAATATCTGTCCCCCTGGTAATCATAGTAAGGAAGACCTTGGAGACCCCCCTACGTGGCCATGGTTTTAAAATTCCTGTTTGTACATGGGAATTTCTCCAGTTTCCTGCCGGCTCAGTGGCAGGGATTTCAGTCTCAAAATCACAAAAGTCCCGGTACCCTTGAGCGCTGCCATAAAGGTTCCCGTTCCCCTGGGCGTTGCTGTGAAGATCCCGGTCCCCCTGGGCACTGCCGTGAAGGTCCCAGTCCCCCTGGGCACTGCCATGAAGGTCCTGGTCCCCCTAGGCACTGCAGTAAAGGCCCCAGTCCCCCTGGACGCTGCCGTGAAGTTTCCCTGCGCGCTGTCATGAAGATCCCGGTCCCCCTGGACGCTGCCATAATGGTCTTTGGCTTTGTGTGTCTTGGGCCCATAGCCTACACTGGGGCCCAGCTCCACCACAGCTGGAACTGGGGCCCAGATCCCCCCACAGCCTGTACTGGGGCCCAGACCATCCATTTGTGTCTTATGTATGCCTACCCTGTGTTTCTCCTCCCCAAGTGTGCGACCACCATGTCCAGTCCATTACCCAGTTCCAGACTCCCGCACTGGGGAATCCCAGTGTGTACTGTAGTTCCCTTCCCAAGCTGTGAATGCGGCTGACTAACTTGTGAGTGAAGAGAAAGATCTTGGAGAGGTCTTTCTCAGAAGGAGAGATTCCCAATTCCTTCTCCCTTTTTATGAACCCTGGTGGGGAGTTGTGGAGGTAATCCAGAAGAGTTTAATACACACAGAGATGTGTGCTATGGGAGGCGATTGTGTGAGAGTTTGTTCAAAAAGTGTCAGAGGTCTAATGCCCTTTATAAATTTTGTGTATTGACATTTTCTGTAGAGAAGCCATTATCGGGGTACAACTAAGTGTCCTTAGGGGGAGTAACTAGTAGATGGTATAAGGCACTCTATTGTCCCCCGGGTCACCCCTAGTTGTAATCCACAGAACAAGGGCACGGTTATAGTAATCTCACAGATATATGTGACGGTCGGCCAAGAAACAGACATACACTTCAGCTCTGTGTTATACAGTGTAGCTCTTCAGTTAGCACAGTTCAGCACTTAGTATATATCACAATTCCACTCAGTAGCTCTACACAAGCTAATTTCCAATAGCACCGTATCACAGCAATAGTGAGTACCTCAATCCACAAAAAACAGTTCACAGTTCTAGCCGTAACTTCCAAAGTATCCAAAAAAAACACAGTGTCAATCTTCCTGGGACAGTTCACAGTTAATCATGGTATCTCAGGGCCTAGTCCACCCCACTTTGAGCAGCATACTGTCTCTTAGTAAATTAGGCAGGGAAGAAGTTTCACTCTATTTTAGGGATGTTGGGCACAACTTGATGTTAAGGTTTCCAGTGGTCTCACTGGTTTAAGCTTTGACCAGAGAATGTCCAGGGACAGCAATCCCAGCTGGGCTCATTACTCCCCCGGGCCTAGAGGTTTCCAAGAACAAGGGCAGCTGCACCTAACCGAAGTCTAGGCTCATATCTCACTTGCAGGACAGGTGGCCCCTGACTGATAAATCCATGCCAAAAGCACCCCCATGCTTTCTCTCTCCTGCCAGTGTCCTCTTGAAGCATCCCAAAACCCTTGCACACCGAAGCAGTATATTCTCCTGCGTTGTGCTTGCTGTTCCAGCCACACACTGATTTCCACCCCAGCTGTCTTACATGGGGTGAGGTCTCCAGATGATCTCTCTGTCCCCCTGGCTTCCCCATATTAAACCTCTGTGAAATACTTTGTTGCCTGCCATTTTCCCTCCAAAATACTCCCAACCAATCTCCGCAGTTACCTGTTGCTGAGTGAATGTATCTTATGCATCCTAGAGAGCAACTCTGAGTTATAATTCAGAGAGTCTGAATTAAATTCTCTTTTCATTTGTTGTCTTATACTCCCATCTGGTGACCAAAGTGGGAACAACAACACATTTTATATATTACTATACAAATTTCATATTAATAGATAATCCACAGATAAATCTCTCTTTGAGCACATAAATGGGTGGATGTGCTTTTTTGATATTACCACACCATGATATATGTTCTTTTTTCATTTGAAGTAAATTTTTTACTACCAAGAGATTTTTTCTTCAACTTTTAATTGACTCTCTAGTGTCAATGTTTGGACAATGGGGTCAATTCAGAGCCTGGTGAGAAAACTCCCTTAATAAGAGGGAAAAAAATCACCTGGCTCCTAATCAGCTCCAAGGTAGACAATGAATGTGAACGGCAATTTTCTTTCCTAAAAAAAGAAGTGAGTTTTCGCACCAGGTTCTGAATCAACCCCAATGATTTGAACCCCCTCACATTCATTACCTAAAGCAATCCAACATCCATTTTATAAAAAATGTTTACTCACAGTGGCAGTGCCCAGTTTTTGCAAGCCCAGTTTTTCTTAACTGCTCCCTCTGTGAAACTGGGTCCTCCAATTGGCTGTCAACAGTCATGGGGTTCACTGAAAGGACTCCAGACGGGTGGCAGTTGGCAGCCAATTGTGGGGTCCAGTTTCATCAAAGGAACAATGATCAGTTGAGAAAACCAGGCATTGTCAATTGAGATGTCACCTTGCACTGTGATCAGCACCCAATTTCTACTAAATGAGTGTTGGATCATGGCACTGCTGCAGTGTGGGTCAGCCTCTCAGTACTCACCACCAACTCCAGATTTTTGTCAGCCTAACACTATTTACTACGGCTGCAGTTGTTGCCTTCCATCTGGGTCCTAGGCTGCCCTCGTCTGGTCCTCTGGTTCCTGTGGTGCAGAACAGTGGCAGTGGTGGAGGGGTTTGGTAAAGGGGCAGGCTGTGGCAGGATCTGAGAGCAGCAATAGGCTCCTCAGTTCCACTCTGACAGAGAGCTAGAAAAATCCCTGTCCAGCTGCCGTAACTTGTTTTCCTGCCACACTTTGCACATGCACACTGGGTCGGGACCAGCAGCTCTAGCCAGTTCTGTGATCAAGCTTCAGTTTTTATAACTGGATTGTGGGAATCGGATACAACCGGCTAAATCCATTACCGAGTATGAGTGTAGAGAACAGGCTGTGAGGGAGGGGTTCCTTAGCGAGTTCTGAGTGCAAGCTTCTTACTCCAAACAGTGAAGAAGCCTGCTCTCTCCTGACCAAGGGAATGGGTATGCCCTTAGCAGGGACAGGCTTATAATTTCAGGGGCTCCATGAAAGGGGACCATAATTGAAGGCATTTTTATATAACAAAATAAAATATTAAAGAGGAACAATTGAGTCCCTATTTATGAGACATCCACACTGTGTGTGTATCCCCAGGGATCACCCGGTACATTCCCTATGTTTGCATGCCCGCTATACCTTTAGACTAGGCACATATTTGCACCAGGTACATTTCTGTATAAAAGCTTTTTCTCATGTAGCCTCGGCACTGACAGCATCACCAGTATTACAGTAGACGTGCGACGATTACAGTGTTCACTCAGGAGAGGTGGGGGCCCCAGGCAATTGCATGGGTTGCATGGTGGCAGAGCACGCCACTGCCCTTAGCTAGTCAGACATGTACATATTGAATAAAACAGAAGATTAGAGAAGGAAAGGTTTTGTCACTCTAGGCTGGGGAGGAGGGGGTAGTATCGTGAAAATACCCAAGCGCAGTGCAGTATACTTTTGTAAGAGGTGCTGTGATAGCAGCTTGAGGTCCGCTGCTGCTGATTGGCACCCCAGCAGTGGAGGAGAGGCAGCTGACCCCAAGGAGGAGCGGCTCTTGCCCTGTGACTATAGTAATCAAAAGTAATCAAAGTAATCACTACTGCCAGCATTTGGAAACAAATCCATCTAACTTGGCGTCCAGCTAGTGGTAATGATGGCTGTTGGGAAGGGAAGCTTTTACCCCATGTAACCCCTGGAAGAACACTGGGACCATGCCACAAACCATCATTGAGGAATAGATAGGAGATCGGTTGTAACAATTACAACAATATAGACACTATGAATATGCAAATTATTTGATGCAGATCTGCATGTTACGCTTCAAAGAAGGACAAATGAGAACAAAAAGGGGAAGGCGGACAAGGGCTCAAAAGAGGGACAGTCCCTCCAAATGAGAGTTAGGGGGTAGACAGGAAGGGTGCATGTAATAGGGCAGGGGGTATCGGCATACCACCCACTGGTGCCCACCTGCGTTAATGGAGAAGGGCCATGTAGGGGAGTTTTCCCCCACCATTCGCAAGGGGAGCGTACTAGTGACTGGAGAGTGGCAGGTTTGAATCCCGGTCCTGGGACCGTGCTCTTGAGCAAGGCACCTAACTGCTCCCTGGGCGCTGTAATTAGGGCAGCCCACTACTCCGGGCATGAGCACACTCACTGCACGGATGGGTTAAATGCGGAGGATGAATTCCTATGTGTGCACAAGCATCTATGCATTACATTTAAAAAAAACAAAATTTAAATTAATACTGAAGAGGAGCAATCGTCTTCCTATTTAAGAAACCTCCACACTGTGTATGTATCCCCAGGGATCACCCGGTATACCTTTAGCCTAGGCACATACTTGCACCAGGCACATTTCTGTATGGCTGGTGCAGGTTAACCCCCCCCCCCCCCCCCCCCCAGTTTGAAGTGAGCATGGATATGACCGGCAAGGCACGTTTAGAGCAGCAAGAATCTAAATAGAATGGGAGCCACTGGTTGGCTGAGGAAGGAAATTAATATTTTTGGGCAACTCCTGGGATGCACATGGACCATTCCAAATAAGCATGCCCCAGGCAGGGGCATGCTCGCTCCAGATTCGGGATGCCCTGCTGTATCAAACCCCCCAAGTAGCCCGAAAACTCACCTTCACTCGGATCTGCTCGCATTAGACGAGCTCCTGGACAAAGGGGCTGGAGCAGATCTGAGCACATTGATTGGACGAGAGGGCTGCACATGCACCATAGGACCGGGGAAGGGTAAATAAGATCGGGCGACCCAGGGGGTTTCACACAGCGGGGCACCCCGGGGGGCAAAGACCAATTGTCAAAATCCTGGGTTATGGTCCACTTTAAAGCAGCACAAAACCCATGACTGCTTACATCACCAGCTAAATGGCAGTCTGGAGTACATAACCACCCAGGAAACACTTAAAGTGGACCATCACCCTCCGGTGATCGGCATGGGAATCTATAAGATTCCCGGGCCGATCACCTCCTTCCCCGCGGGACATCCGAGATCGGGATGTCCCGCGGGGTGAAACCCCCCAAATCCCCTTACCTTGTCTGTGAATGGCCGGCGCGGGCGCGTCAAGAGTGACGCACGGGAGGCGGCGGCGGCGGAGCAGCTTGTCCGCGGCTGTCAAACCGCTTGTCCGTCGGCGCTGGGAGCGGGGAGAGGTGAGTTTTTCGGGTGATCAGGGGGGTTTCACACAGCGGGGCACCCTGATCGGGGGTGCCCCACCAAAGTGGACCAAGACCCAGGATAGTCAAAATCCTGGGTGTTGGTCCACTTTAAATCTCACCTTAACCTCAGTCCACCGACAGGAATCCGGTGCCGTGATTGCTGCCAGCGCTCACGTTGGCAGGACATTCCGGTGGCCGAAACGCCACTGTGAGAGCCAGGTCTCGATCACAGCGCTGGATTCCCGTCAGTGGACCCAGGTTAAAGCGGACCTTAGCATCATTTAATGAAAAGCACAAACCCTTAAAAAACTATTCCCCAGCACCCCAGCATCTAAAATTAATATATTTAACATTTTTTGTCACTTTTATTCTTTCCCTCACTGGCCTGCAACTCTGTTCAGCACACTAGGATTCGGGCACCGCCATCTTGGTTCAGTAGCATCACATACTGAGGAGAGGGTTCAAAAGTGCAGGGAGCAGGGATATGGATGTGCTTTGCACAAACAAAGCAAAGCTGGGGTCAGGAAAAGGTCAGCAATCCCAGAATGCAGAGTGGCACAGTCAGAACACACTCCCTGTTTGCAGGCAGCCTGCACCTCCATGGGCCGCCATCTTGAGTAAAGTCTCAGAAAATGCAATAGATGCAGGTAGGATGATTTTTAATGTGGGGTAGGGGGTGTATGTATGTATGTAGGGGGTGGGGGAAACATATAAGAAAGGCTCTTATTTAGGGTGAAGGTCCAGTTTAAGGTGAGATTTAACAGGTGTTATGTTTGGGGGGGGTATAGCACCGATGTTGATCCGCTTTAACACCCCCCGGCCAATGGGAGCATGCCTCAGCTACAGGGAAACCAGGGGTGGGACCGCCATGGGACCTGCTGGAAAAGGGATGGCTTCAGGGGAAGGCTAGTGAATAGCTGCTTTATAAGGGTTACTGTCCGTTTTAAAGAGGAAATTCAGAGGCCCTGGAGTGTGAAACCCCACAGACTGTCAGATCCACTCAAGTTCTCCCAAGCCCTCATTGCACCTCTAGCAGTGTGTGCATCTGGCCTTTCTGAATGAGCAGAGTGGGCACGTCTCAGCTGCAAGGGGAGAGGGGGATGCGGCTGGTGGTGCACTCGGCTAAGCCACCTGGACGGCTAAGCATCCAAGCAGTGCCGAAGGGAGCCAAGTGACAGCTAGCACGCTGACTGGCTGAGCCGGACGGCAAGTTGATCGAGCGACCTGGGGGAATACACACAGAGGGGTATCCCAATTCGGGATGCTGCCACAAGGAAGAACAACACATGGGAAAGTGAAATTCCTGTGTGGTTTTCCTCTATAAAGTGGGCCAAAACCCCAGATTTTGACTATCCTGAGCTTTGGTCCTCTCCCCCCAGGGCACCCCAATCGGGGGTGTCCTGCTGCGTGAAACCCACCAGATCACCGAGCCCACCTCTTCCCATCACTACAGCGCATGTGCAGCTGCTCGTCCAATAAGCACGCTTGTCTAGGCCTTCGTCTAAAGGCAGCGGCTCAGAGTGTGCTGGCAACCGCATCCCCCTAAACGGGAGAATGTCTGCGCCAGCCATTCACAAATGCCTGGCGCATGTACGTGCTATACTAGAGGGATCACAGGGATGCAGTTGCAGCCGCGGCTCACGCAGTTGGACTGGGAAGCAAAGGAAGTGTATGCGGCGACCTGGGGGGTTTCGCAGTGGGGCATCCTGATTTTGGATGCCGCAGGGGGGGAGGTTATCGGCCTGGGAATCCTATGGTGGCGAGTTTTGGTCCACTTTAAGCCTATCTGCCCCCCCCCCCCCCCCCAAATTACCTTAGGCAATGTGTCCAGCTCAGCATTGGCCCAATTTAAAAACCAGGTTTCTCTTCCACCAAGTCACTAGATATTTTTGAGATCGCCGATTGGCTTATCTAAAGAACGCCGCGTGACTGAACATCCTGCTTGCCCGTATCTCATTCCAGGCTTCCATGTAGACTGGGCAGCGCTCCTGCCCCCAGCCTATCTGAATGGCTGGGCAGGGGAGCGCGGCTCAGGTACAGGGAAGCCAGACATGCTGTCGCCGGTGAAGGTGAGTTTACCGTCTACCCTGGGGGTTTCACTCAGCGGGCATTCAGAATTTTTGAGGAAGGCATAAGGTGAAGAAAGCTGCCACGCAGCTTTTACACAACTGGCCTGAGCCGTGAGGAGGCGTGGATGGAGGATGTGGCTGTAGGGGATTGGCTGCTTGGGAGAAAGCAGAAAGACGCAGCGTGAAGCGTACGGGAGCTGGAGGGACATTTCTGGACGTTTATTACCGGCTGTTAAAGATGGCGGTTTTAACGGCTGTTGTAGCTCTACTTGTTCTGTGTATTACTGTTCGGGCTGGAGCTGAGAAAATGGCCAGCACAGAAGAGTTTGACGTGAGGCCGGGAGGTGTACAGCATACATTCACCAGGAGTTTGGTCAGTTACCTTCTACTTGCTCACATTCTGGGGGAAGTTTGCTCTTCAATGTTCTTCTATAATGCTGATCATCGTCAGGTTGGGTTATATATCATGTAAAATAAAAGGGCAACGCTGGCATTGTTTCACCAGATCAACTTTTTGTTTTGCCACGTTCCAGAATAGGGAATTATGTCTATTACTAACCACCCTCTGTTGAAAGCAGGAAAAAAAGTCAATATGAAAAAAAATTCAATTACTTTGTAGTGATGAACCAATACTGGTTGGGCATTTTATTACTTGACCTTATGGTGGCAGTTTCTTTTTAGTATGAGTGGATTCTACAGTTTGCTTTATGATTGGATTTACAGATTTTTTTTTTTTTTATGTAAAGTAGTTTACAGGTCTGTCATTAGACATTTCTGGGCCCCCATACAGGCCAAGATTCAGGGCCCTCTTTTAAAGCCTAATAAAAGCAAGCAGCAGCTGTCCTGGAATCTAAAAAAGACTTGCTTTTCCATGGGACATCCCAAATCGGGATGCCCTGCTGTACAAAACCCCCAAGGTGTCTGCAGGTGACTGCATCACTTACAGAATGATGCTCCATGCATGTGGCGTTGGAGCGGGGAAAGGTACGTTATTCTAAGCAGACAGCACGTCCTGCTCCAGACATAGTCCTTACATGTGGGTATACCTTCGCCTTCAGCGGCGTGCACTGCAGAATCATGAAGAAAACAAGCTCCTCCCGGCCCTACATATACCGAGGGACCTCCCACAAATCCCCAGATTCCTCTGCAGTGCTGAAACTGCGAAGACATGAAGTATCACGCTCTCGCAGGCGAGCGGGGCTTGACAGCCCGAGGCCCTGTGGGACTATTTCCACCCGTCCTCTTTGTGAGTAACATGCCTCCCAGCCTGGGCTGCGTTGGTCGGGTGAAGGTAGGCAGCACCTAGTGTGCTTACGGAGCCATGCTCCACCGCAATCCCCATCCATGGGGTAGGCGGTTTAGGCTAATGGTGAACCTCGTAATGGATGCCCCTCCCGCACCTTGCCCCACTCCCCATGTAGCGGTGAACCCCGAGTGCTGGGTCACCTTCTTCCTTAGTTCCCCCCGTTAGTGGGGGGAAAAAGAGGGGGGGGGTTGTGTACATTGGCCTAATCTTGCCATATCACACGCCTTGCCTTAGCCCTATCGGTTTCCGGGAGTCAGAGCCGCGCTTTAAACTTAAACTGTTTTTACGTTGCCCGCTGCGCCTTTAAAATATGTGACTTGGTGTGTAAGGCGGCTCCGTCTCGCAACGCCATGGTGTTATTTCTGTTCTTTTCCTGTCTTGTTCCGCGGAGCTTCGCGCTCTCCGGGGTGGGCGTGGTCTGGTTTGGCGCACTCCGCGTCGCCTATAGCTCTGGCCCGCCCTTCGAGGTTCGCTGGCGCCATTTTGTCGGTCTCCCGCGCGCGCGCGGTCACGATCCTCCTTCTCCCTCGGTTGATGTAAGTGCCCTCACGGGCGTTCGTTTAATTTTCTTTTTGTGTTGTGCATGGCTCTGACACCCTCTTTTCCCCTTATGTCTTTCAGACGCCAAGCTTCCAGTGGCTTCTCCCGGCCTGATATATATATATATATATATATATATATATATATATATATATATCTCACGGGGTCATATTAGAATCTCCCACATTTCCAGCGGGTTTGGGGCATCCAGGGTTGCTTACAGCATAAATCCCTTCCGGCATATTACCTAGATTAATCACCATATGGAGGCATCTCAGAATTTGGTGTCCGGGGTCCCGCGGGGACAAGACCGGCTGTGTACCATGTGTAGACAACCCCACGCTGACGCTGACAGAGCACTGGTCTGCGGACCGTGTGCTGAACAAGCGCTGGCCCTGCAATCAGGCTTGCCTGTACCTGCACCTCGCTTCAATACACCTGTCTCCCCCTGTCTCCCCGGACTTGAATCTCACTCCTGATGAGTCGCACTCGAGCGGGGATGACCAGCAAGTAGTGCCGCGCAAGCTTCCCACCGCGGAGCATATTATGTCAGGCTTGCCAGAGCGCTTGGGCGCTGGGAAGAAACGATCCCTGACGCAACCTAGCTATAGGTCTTCCACTGAAACTGAAGAACATGCTGCTAAGCAGGATCTGGATCAGTCCGAGGACGGTGATCTGTTCTCAGGGTCCAGTTCTTCAGATGAGTTGTCTTGGAACCGTGACGGTTCTGGCCCGGAGTCCTGGGGCCTGTGTGAAACTAATGAGTTACTCATTAAGATTTTTGAACTGCTGTCTATCTCTCCCCCGGGAGAGTCTCCCAAGCCCAAGAGGGAGAGTTTCCACACGGCGACGCCGCGCCTGGAATTCTTGGATCAGGATCATTTCCAGTATCTTATATCTAAGGAATGGGAATCCCCTTGTAAACTCACTCACAGGGGTCCCGGGGGTTTGGGACTGGAAGTACCCCTTTCCCCAAGATTTGGTTGAACGATGGTCAGTTCCTCCAGAGGTGGATGCTCCAATTATTGGGGTTGTTAACCCTCCCTTCATGGCGGCTTCTCCCTCTCGCACCCTTCGGGATGCCGAGGACCGGCGCATGGACAGATTGGCCTCCCATGCCTTCTCTAGTGTAGGGACGGCTCTGCGCCCGGTCTGTGCTGCGGCTGTTACCTCGGTGGCCGCCAGGACGCTGATCAGGAAGATAATTGACCAACAGCCGGAGGATCTCCCTTGTGAGGTCTTCAATGCACTGTCAGATTGTGACATTTTTGTAAGATTTATCCTCTCAGCTATGGATGACACCATTAAAATGTGTGCTAAAACCTCGGCCCTTGTGGTGGCCATTCATCGACTGCTTTGGCTGCGACAGTGGGGGGCTGACAGTGACACTAAAAAGGTTTACTGCCATTCCCTTTCGAGGACGTCTCTTATTGGGTGCCAGGTTGGACCTTTTTGGCAAAAAGGGTAAGGCACCCTCGCGCAGACGGTCAGCCAGGCAACCCAGGGGCAGGGACCCCTCGCCCCCTCCTTATGTTTCTGTTAAAAGAGAACCAGAAGTGTGCTTCCAACTTTTTGGAGTGGAAGCTCGTTCCAGGGGAGGCAGGCATCGCCCTGGAACATCTGGCAGGTCAAAACCAAAGTCTGCCAAAACCTCACAAGCATGAAGGGACGCCCTTGCCCTGCGGGCGAGGGAACTGCCACAGCACTTGGCTCTTATGGCAGGATGCCATGCTTCGTTCGGGCGATGGCAGGTGATGGCCTTCCTGGACGTGGTTTTTGAAAGAATGGAGTGTTCTGGGCAGTTCCCTTCAAAATTAGCCAGGGGTATTCTAGTCCCCGTTGTATCCTTTAGTGATTGGACACAGGTTGAGTCTGGCCTGGAGGGTCTGGGCCTTCTTTTAGGTTGGCCTTGGCTGATAATTGCATTCACTCTGCTCTTCCCCCGGGATGACGCAGTCTGCCCAGATCCGGTGGTTTAGACCGGGCATCTAGGTTTCACGGGCTTTGCCTACTTGGTATCCATCTGTGGGGCCGCAGACACCCTTGTCAAGTGAACCTCTGGATGCATGCAAGGATCCTTTTCCCCTTCGGTCCCTTGTACCCTCTGGACGCCTAGTCCTTTTTTCCAGCCGGTGTTACAGGACCATATTAGGGTCTTGTCTGGGGTCCCTCCCCTGTTCCCCGATGGCTCGCCAAGGCGAGTATGGGAGCGCTTTCATGCTCTTTCACCGGTGCTGTCCGCACTAGTTTCTACTTGACTTGGGGCTCTCTTGGAGTCTCTTGGATTGGTGCTTAGGCACATCTATTACTTGGTGTAATCTGATTCATACTCTCCCTACGGGGTGGCATTTAGATGGGTCCAGGTTCAACCTTCCCTTCTGATTTGGGTGCCTTGGTATGGAAGGGGCCTTGCCCTTTGTGTAGTCTCATTACATTCACCTTGCGGCTGATGGGCCTATTGATAGCGGCCGAGGCTGTTCCTTTTCCCAGATGCCCCTGGGGCCTGCGGCTCCTTGGGTTACTTGTCCTGGATGGGGTTCCAACACCCCTGGATATAGATCAGTACGTTCCCCCTGTTTTTATGGGGGTTCCCTTCTGGTTGGTCTACTCATGGAAGTTGTTGATGGACATCACTTCCTTCTTGCTATCCCTGTAGATGGTCGCCATGGGGACCAGGTCTGGCAGGGTCGCTAAAGGGGGTTCTATTCCTTATGCAATTCCCTGAGGTACCTAAGGGGGGCCCCTTTAGGGGGGTCCATTTTCATACCATTGGTAGGTCATGACATTGTGCCTTGTTGGGCCCTAGCTTGCTGGTCTGTTTCCCTTAGGCCTTGTCTCTTGGGGACTTTTGGTCTGTCTGGTCAGTGGCCTGTCCCAGCTTTTATCCGAGAGGGTCTCGGAACAGGTTGACCCTTCTTGTAGGGTCTGGTTCTGATCCAGTGGAGGTTTTTTACACTCCTTGCGCTTCATTGGTATTGGCTCGTTGGCTGTCCTACTGTGCTGGGAGGGCCTTCCCTAGTGTCTCAATGAGCCTACTGGTTGGGGCCGTGGCCCCGTGACTGTTACAGAGACTCTGTCCTGGTTAAGGTCCTAATTCGTTGCCCTGGGTGATTGTCCCAGGACTCTCTGGCCTTGGTCACGGTGACCTAGTCTGGCCTTTTGTCCGGGTATTCTACCTTTTGTCTGACCCTTCTTACACCCTGCTAGGTGGGGTTCTGCACAGGCTTGCTGTGGCAAGGGGGAACTGTTGCACTGGGGGCCAGGTTTGGCCCTGTGTGGTTTGGTTCGCATTTTCTGCTGGAGACAGTTGTACTGTGTGCCCTCTCATGTGGGCTGTTATGCCTAGTTGGGCTCCTTACTACGTCATTCCCTTCACAGGGTTTGGACGATCCTTATTCACCCTATCAGAAATGTTCCCTCTGGGTGTCTCTTCTTTTTGGAGGGTTGGGTCTAGATCCCTCCCTTTTTTTTTCTTCTCCCTTTTCTACCAGCTATGTTGGGAGTTGGCGCCCTAGTTGGATGGCTGGGACTAGCTCTCTATTCCCTATGGAATGAGGTCTTACTCATGGGTACTAGAGTTCTTATGGCATGGCTGGAGTTGGTCCCCCAACTCAGTTCCTTGAGAGGTTCCAGGGCTCGCCCTGTTTGTACTCGGTAGAGACTAGTTTCAAGCTTCGGCGTTGAGCTTTCCTCAGGGGTGGCTCAGGTGCATTCCCCAGAGATTTCTAAGCCCCCTTGGGGGGGGGGTTGCTTATCCTGTTGCCCTGCTAAGGGTTTCTCTGGGTCTTATTCAGGTTCTTGTCTGAACTGTTCCCTGCCTCAGATGACTCCTTCGGGGCGGGTGCCTCAGTCTGGGGCGTGCCATAGGAGACGGCTTTCTTAGCCTAGTCCTTTTTATATTTTTTACAGCTCTTTATATCTGTACACCGTCTGGTGAGGATGTGTCCGCCTTGCACCAAGCTTGAGTCCAGGCGGAGGGTTGTTATTCTTCTCTATTCCAGAACCTATGGTCTTTGGACTGGTGTTCTGCTTAATCTGAGCTTAAAAGGGATCTGTATCCCTTAATAGGCGTTGGGAACCTCTGGACTGCTTCCTGTCCAGGGTTGGGGCTATGCCCGTTGGGCTTATAGACGTCACCATCCTTCTTGCAGCAGGATCTGGTTACTCCCATGAGTATGGGAGCCTGTTGGACTGGTCTTGCTTGGCTGGTTGCCCTTCTGAGCTCCTGATTATCATGATGGCTCTCGAGGAGCCTTGTTAGCTCGTGTTCAGTATTACGTTGGTCTCGCCGAGACCAGGGTTCGTATTCCCTGACGGGAAAGGTTCTATGGTTGCCATGGCTATCCTGTTATCGTTAGTAGCATGGTTAGGCTGTTACTCTGGCCTGTTTGTTAAGGGAGATTCATTCTTCTCTCTTGGTTTGGATTTCTTCTACCGGTGCTTGGTTTTGGCCTTATGCACTTGGTTGTTGAGCAGGCTGACTAGTTCTCTGCTCGTGTTTCATTAGCCTTGTAAGGCTTCATAAGTTAAGTTAGAGCTTTGCTCTAGTTGCTCCTGGTAGCAAGGTTACAGGCGATAGCGCTGTTTTGGCTGTGCCCTTTTTTCATGGGGATCCCACCCTACTTATGGACACTGCTATTGGATGTCCCACATGGATGTCCCACATGTAAGGACTATGTCTGGAGCAGGACGTGCTGTCTGCTTAGAATAATACAACTCTGTGAAGTACTCACCTGTAGTGTTGGTATTATATGCAGACAGCACGTCCTGCTCCACCCCACCCTGATTCACTTTGTTCTGGATCCCCTGTGTGGTGATTATTATCTTGGATATTATTGCCAGTCTCTGGGTGGTTGTTTTCCTCCTGGCTTCTTCTCTCACTGCTTTTCAATGCTGGGGATTTGTGGGAGGTCCCTCGGTATATGTAGGGCCGGGAGGAGCTTGTTTTCTTCATGATTCTGCAGTGCACGGCGCTGAAGGCGGAGGTATACACACATGTAAGGACTATGTCTGGAGCAGGATGTGCTGTCTGCATATAATACCAACTCTACAGGTGAGTACTTCAGAGTTGTATTTTTTTTCTACCAGTACTGAGCAAGTTTCCTTGTTATACACGTTTTGGGCTAAACCGGCGAACTATTGTAGCCTCGTGGTCCTCGAGATGGTTTTTTCTGCTGAATACATCTCTTGATACATCTGCTGTCCTAGTAGGATCAGTCTTGTGGCAGTAGTTTCCTCCTTTCCATTCTTTCCCACTCAACGAGGTAATGCTCGCTTATCTCTCAGGCGTATGCTGCCCGAAGGATGTTTTGAGAAAATCTAAGTTAGTTACCTGGTAACTTTTTTTCTAAACATCCGAAAGGACAGCATACGCCTACTTCCCTCCCTTTTTGTCTTAGGTGGAGTTGGATTTTGTATTGATTATATGTTGGAGTTGTGGGTCTATTTCTTTTCTCTTTCAGATCTCTACAACAACTGGGGAATGGGAGGAGGAGTCAAGATTTTATTCTGTCTGGTGGTCATGTGTTCCCGATTGGTAGGAGGAGCCCGGAGGTCTCAGGCGTATGCTGCCCTTTCGGATGTTTAGAAAAAAAGTTACCAGGTAACTAACTTTTTTTTGTTTTTTTACGCAAAAATATTTAAAACAGTAGAAAATTACAAACAAGACATTTCATGTTAAATCCTAAACTCTGCTGCAAAAAAATATGTATAAAATTTTTCTGGAAATTCCAGCAAAAATCACGGTTAAACATGGTGCAAAATGGGGAAACATGACCTGTCAACAGAGGGTGACAAAACTTCAAGTAGGCTGGCAATTAAAAGGGTTAATAGTACCTATGCATGTTGGGTATTCTGCTCGGGGGACCTTGCGCTTTCAGATTTAGCGTGTTTTGTTTGCATATTGATATTTTAGGAAAACATGTTTTATTCTGCTTTTTTAGAATTTTTTTTTTTAGGGAAACCGTGTGCAACCTAAAAATTCTTCAAGGGATTACTTCCAGAAAGATGAGGCCACTACAACAAGCTCAGTACGCTTAGAAAGCTTAATATGTGTACTTTCAGGGAATATATGGTTTATGGGGGATATTCCAAATGTAAAGGGTTGTTTTGGTTGAAAAATTGCAAGGTGTGCACTTTGCTAGCAGAGCTGAAATTTTCAAGTAAAATTACTGTTATGCGCATGCTTTACTTTGGAGTGTTTGGCAACTCTTCCCTTGACAGTAACTATGCATGTTGGTTACCATTCTGTTCGGGGGATGTTGCATTTTCAAATTTTACTTGTTTTTTCTTGTTTGCATATAGTTTTTTTAGGAAAATGTGGCTTTTGATTCTTTTTTATTCTTTTTCTGTGCAACCAAAGAATTGAGGGATTACTTCCAGAAAACTGCGCCCATGTCAACAAGCCTGGTACGCCTAGAAAGCTTGAGGTGTGTACTTCCAGAGAATATATAGTTTGTGGGGGATATTTCAAATGTAAAGGGTTGTTTTTCTGGAAAAACTGCAAGGTGCGCCCAGTCTTCTGGGCAGGAAAGGGTGTCTACCAATACATATGTGGTACCACTGTGACCGGGAGAAATTGGGGTTTCACACGCAATAAGATTTTAATATAATCAAATTTTATTGGTTTTTCAAAGATGTGGAGGGGGGTACAGAATAAAGAAAAAGGGATGGGGAAAGAAGGGAGGGCACAGCACATAATTACATTCTGCAACATACACAGGTCCCACATAATTTCCCATAGTATGGTGACCTCCAAAGAACACTTTACATCGACTGAACCCGGGGATGGGGGTAATCACAATTGCTCACATTCAGGTGGGGATATGTGGGGCTGGGGATGTCCACGGAAAACAACCGTGGGGCTGCCTAGGCCAGCCCGCAGCCACCCAACTTGTCAGTTTGAGTCCGTCCCTGCTGCCCATTGCGGGAGAACCCCCCGCCCCGGTACCCACGTGTACTCGAAGAGGCGAAGGAGACCCACAGCAAGTACTTGATATTGTGCTGTGTAGGGGATGGGTGAGGCTAAGAGAAGATGGAGGAGCTGGGGGGGGGTAGGGATGGCAAGGTACTAGTAGGGGGAGTATATAAGGGGTTGTGTAGTGGATGGAACCTGATAAACTGAAACCATATCTGTGTCCATCCACGTCACTATCCGTGTCCGTAGGCCAGCTCGAGGCCATTATAAACCTCCAGGCGCGAGTGACCCATCGGGGAGGGGGGGGGGGGTCGTGGCGGTGAGGAGTCGTTCCCCTGTCTCATTGGTTGAAGCGCAGCTGCCAGGCGAGAGTCCTGGTATACTATCCACCCTGTCCAGGTCAATAAGAACCGGTCTCTATTGTCCCTGTCTCTAGCGATTAGGTCTCCCATGCGTCGGATTGCTTCTAGCTCCTGTACCCATTCCATTAGTGTGGGGGGATTCTGTGTCTTCCAGTGCCTCGGAATAATAGCTTTCATAGCTGATATAAAGTGCCTCAAGATCCCCTTTTTAAAATCCGACATCGGACCAGGGATAAGTGTCAAAAGTGCCGACTGAGGTGTGTTAGCTATCTTAGTGCCTGAAATTTGCTCGTAAATGGCAAATATTTGGTCCCAGAGGGCCTTAACAACTGGGCAGCCCCACCAAATGTGGGTCATGTTGCCTGTTTCTTTCTGGCATCTCCAACATTCATCTGGGTATGAAGCCGCAAACCGGTGTATATCCGCCGGGCATCTATACCACCTTGCAAGCACTTTATAGTTTCTCTCCTGGGTGGCGTTTGACGCTCCGAAGGTGCCCAGATAAATCTTGGCGAGGTCCTCCTCTGTGATCTGAATTCCCAATTCCCTCTCCCAGGTTCCGACAAACTTAGGGGGTGTAGCCTGCTTCGTTCTCTGAAGAAAAGAATAGAGAGTGGACACTACGTGGGCAGGGGGTTTTTCCTGCGTGACCAGGGATTCCAATTCTGTTGGTGGTTTCCGCGACACCTCCACCAAGTTGTTGGAGGTAATGAATGCATGTAGCTGCCTGTGTAGCAGCCAAGAGACATGTCTTCCCTCTGCCTCCTTTTTCAGGTCACTTAATGTAGGTATACTCCCTGTCTTTAATATCTGTCCCACTGTTGTATCAGTCGACGCTTCCCAGATAAGAACATTTCGGGAGAGGAGCCCCGGTTCGAATGCGGGGTTGTCAAAATTGGGGTGAGGGGGCCCGGTCTGCGGACTAATTGGTATTTACTCTGTAGGGGGTCCCAGGTCTACGCAATAAGATTTTATTGACAAACTTAAATTTTTTATTACAAAAAACACTACAAATTGCAAAAAAAAAAAAAAAAAAAAAAAAATATATATATATATATATATAATTTTTTTTTTTTTTTTTGCACATATTTCACCCAAAAGCATTGAGAATACACTAAAAAAGGCCAAACAAGACATTGCATGTTGAAGCTCAGACTCTGCTGAAAAAAACTAAATATAATTTTCCTGGAAAATTCTTGGAAATCCCTTCAAAAATCAAGGTTGAACCTATGTTGCGGCAAATAGTGAAATGTGGTCTGGCAACAAAGGGTGACAAAAATTCTAGGAAGGCTGGCACTTAAAGGGTTATAGGCTTGTTTCCCCACGTGATCTGGTACATTGCTTTTTGGGTGATGGATTAAGCACATAAAAAGATCGATAAGCACGTGGTGATTGAAATTCTACAATTTTAAATGTCCCGCTGAGATTGTGTATAGACATTAACTATATGCAATTTAACTGGGTAATTATAACTGTTGTGACTGCAGTTACCGCACTCCAGCGAGTGGACGTTTTTTTACTTGAATGAGAAAGAAAATGTGGTGTAGCGCAGCCTTTGCACTGTATTGGGTTATCAGGTTAGCCCGCGGATGATTTCTACAAAAAGTGCCGCTCATGCAATTAATACAATACAATACAATTAATACAAATTAGTTCATATTTATTATTTAAAATGCTAATCAGACACAATTGACAAATTTAAAAACATTAAAGACAAAGCAATGATAGGAACACGCAAATGGGCTATACACAAGTACTATGAAACAATATATATTTTAGAAGACTCAAATGGCAAATATAAAGATAATGTATGTGCAAAAAAAATTTTTTGTGACCTCAGACTGTGCAAAATACAAGAGGTAGTGATCAACCAAAGTGCAAGTGCGACTCAGATATACCTGTATGCGTTAAAAATACCAATATAAAGTGCAAGTGCTACATGGCAATTATTGCCATATCCATCAAACAAACAGTGATGAGTGAGAAGAGAGCAACAGACCTACGAAAATCAATTCAAGATGACATCCCCAATTATTAGAGCCCAGGTTCCATCAAGGTCTAAACACACCCGAGCGTTGCGTGGATCGGGTCACTTCGCCAGGGTGAATACCGTATTTGCCGGCGTATAAGATGACTGGGCATAAGACGACCCCACCAACATTTCCACTCAAAATATAGAGTTTGTTATATA
This sequence comes from Gastrophryne carolinensis, assembly GCA_027917425.1. Taxonomy (NCBI): domain Eukaryota; kingdom Metazoa; phylum Chordata; class Amphibia; order Anura; family Microhylidae; genus Gastrophryne; species Gastrophryne carolinensis. Next base: position 299,415,078 of record CM051234.1, on the reverse strand, counting down.
TTCCCCGTATAAGACTACTCCCTCTTCCGCACACCAAAAAAAATGTAAAAGAACATCAGATTTTATTTCAACATGTTAATTTATATTCAAATGCTTATGACATGCAGGAAAACTGTCACAAGGCTATATGTTATCAAACCCTTGTGTACACCTGCCAGGGCTGGCTCCGGGTTTTGATGGGCCCTTGGGCGACAGTGTCACAGTGGGCCCCTTGCAGTGATCATGTCTGTGATTTTATGCTGTTCTTTTTTAGTGCTCAGAAACTAAATGTTCTTTTCTGGATGTTTAATAGTAATGCAGCAGGACCAGCACCTAGGCAATAGTGGGTGTTGATAATGAGGCATCCCAATTTGGGATTAAACACTTTACCTGTCCTGGGAATCTAAAGCTGCCATGGGAGCTGTGGCCAGTGAATGTGCAGAGCAGGCAACAACACGATGGCTAAAGTTCAAATGGAGCCATCCCCTCTCGCGCATGTACCGTTGGATCACTGGATAGGTACTTTTATGCACTGATCCAGGGGGGGTTGACACAGTTGGGTATCCTAAATCAGGATTTGATCCACTTCAAAACACACCAAAACTCTGGTAAAACTCTAAAGCACTCAAAGGCTGGGTTACAGCTTGTTCCTAGGGCATCCCAATACGGGTTGCCTGGCTGTGTGAATCCCTGTTACTCCTGCAGCTCATGTGGCATCCACTGCCAGCATATTTGAATGGCAGGCAGTGGCTGTGCATAGCCCAGAGGAGCAGTCAGCAGAGGTTGCTGCATTCAGAATAGATTGTGGTTAATAATATGCACCACAATCTTTTCTGATTAAATGTTAGCCTGTGCATGCGCCGTGGGTGGGTGGTTGGAGTTGAGTAAAAACCAGAGCTGGTTATCTAAAATTCAGATGCCCCTGTAATATAGACCAAAAACCAGGTGAGGGAAACTCCTGGGATTGGGTCTACTTTGAGGTACTGACAGTTTGCCTTCTGACCTGCTCTGATGCTTCATGTTTCTTCTGTAGCCATCTTCTTATCAGCTTCTTATCGCAGGCTGCGGGGGGAGCGCCAGTGCTTCCAGCCCAGCAGAACGGGCTGCTGATGCTCGCCGATGTATGTGACTCAGGCAGGGCCGTATTGGGGTTCATGCTGCCCTAGGCACTATTTGTGCATCTGCCCCCCCCCCCCACCAAGTGGGAGTGTAACACCCAGTAGAGGAGTAAATGCGAGATGCAGCGAGAGAGTAAGTCGGCTAAGGTGGTGGAGACTGAAACAAGTTTTGCAGGGATCAACAGTGATTGAATGGAGTTAGTGCATCAGAGGTGATCTCCCATCAAAGGTGGGAGATCTGGGAAGTGAGCAAATAAGTTGTACTTGCGCACTCTAGATGGCATAACACTGAATCACCTGACATGCCTATGAAATATATTGCTGCAATTATCCCCTAGGGCAGGGGTACTCAACTACTTTCAGTGGAGATCCACTTACCAGGGTCTGCCGTGGGATGAAGGTCCGGGGGGGGGTGGTCGTGTAAGTAAGAGTGCCAGCCCGGACAGGACGAGCGCGCCCAGGCACATCAAGCGCTGGAAGCGGCGGCTATATAGAACAAACCATGGCGGCAAACGCTTTTCATACACATATTGGCGGGGAATTACCTCAGGCTCGACCCAGGAGCTCCGGAACATGGCTCACTCCCCATCCTACATCCATCCTAAGTATAATCTGAAACAGGTTATATGCAGTCAACTACCTATAATCAACTATAGTTAAGCATTGGAGATTGGCAGTAGAGACGGTAATTGTTGGTAGTACAAGCTAGTTTAAAAATGTGTTGCCTAAACCATCACACTGGGCACACAAAGCCAGACCAGCAACCTCTGGGTGGCCAGAGCCAAACCAGTCACCCTCCATCCACAGGCAACTAAAGCAGGACACTCCCCCTCCACCCACAGGCACCCAGATCCAGGACCTACACCCATGGGAACCCAGAGCTGGGTATTCACAGGTGGATCAGTATGTACCTTTCCCAGCAGTGTAAAGCAATAGGTGCATCTGCTGTTGGCACCTGTGTGGTCTCATGTCCCCTGTACTCTGAATATTCATTTGGTGATGAACACAAGCATATTAGGCCAATGGGACACCTGCATGGAATCGCCAATCAGATTGACTGAGTTTATCAGGCGATACAGGTAAGTCCACGATCAGTTCGGGGTGACACTTACTTGGGCTCTGAGCTTGTACGATGAGGAGGGCGGCCAGAAGTAAGGAGGCTCCCAGGATGCTCTTCATGGCTGATGGTGGTCCCGGTAGATGTGATCCCCGGCGGCGGATGGCGGCTCTCTCCTCTGGCTTTTCCCTGCCTTCTCTTAGGCTGGTCGGACGGGTCCCTTCTTTGTGAATCACAAACAAGGACGAAACTAGCTGCGCTCTGGTTACACCTGGAGACCGAGCACTGTCCCCACCGAAACCAGAGTCACACCTGCAGCCACACAGCGCCCCCTGGAGGCTTCTAATACCTTTCCCACGCCAGAAAGCCGACCAGCATCGGGCGAGACACACAGCGAGTCATCAAGCGGCGCCCGGACAGGGGACCACAGGCGGGGGCCATCGCCACAGTCCGGCCCTGGGCAGCGGTCCGGACAAATTGCGTCTGCGGTCCGGATTCGGACCGCGGTCCGCCATTTGAGTACCCCTGCCCTAGGGCAAGAGATTGACAACATTCACACCATGCCCAGCGCCCCAACATGCCTCTTGGCTGTATTTCACAACATGTGTAAAGCAGCAGACCAAGATATTCAAAAAAGGATGCACCCAGCCATACATTCAGAGACCACACTGTCCACTGATTACCACCAGTGGGGACACCTAGTCCTTTTACCGGGGCTTTCATCAGACCTTTTGGTGCCCCTCTCAGCCATTCCACTAACCTCATGTGGAGATAAGTCCGCCATTCCATCTATCTCTCTCATAGCTCAAGTATAGGTATTAAAGCCCAACTCCAATAATTTGACAGATTTTAATAAATGCCTGAATTACCATTCTTTTCATTGAAGGTGAGAGGCCAAAGCAGATGGACTACTAAAGGGGAATCATCCTATCTACAGAACCATTGTTCTGAGCTGTTAATAGTGAAAAACAATAGCAGTGCCCTTCAATACCATGTGTGAGGAGTTCAACTAAAATTCCCTCTAGAGTCGAGTTAAAGTGGAGCACTCCCTTGAGTCTATAAAATTTTTTTGGGGGGGTTGGTCTACCTCGTTATGTAGCATTCCAAATGGGGACGTCCCAGTGTGTGAAACCCTCTGGATTGCCCGATCTACTCACCTCTTCCAACAGCACACGCCCCAGCTGCATCCCAAGCATACCTGTAGCTAGGTGTGCATATATGCCAAGCCTTTCTGAATAGCCAGCACGGTCACACCCACAGCTAGAGGTAGTGGCGGGGATCCAGCTGCGGGGCTCACTCTATTCAGATTTACCTGCTGCAGTGACGTCAGTACAGCAAAGTAAATCTGTATGGAATGAGCAATGCTGATTGGCTGAGAACCCTGCGCATGCACCATGGAGATGGTGAGAGGGTGAGTTTACAGGTAATCCAGGGGGACACGCACAATGGGGCATCCAAATCAGGAAAGGAAAGACCCCAATAAAGTCACTTTATTGGGTTTTAAGAAGAGCAAAATCCTAATTTAGACTTTTGGCCCAGACAGAGAATTTTCAGGGGCATCCCAAAACCAAATAATAGTTTCTTTCATTGGAAACCCCTTCTGATCGCCATACTTTGGGATGTCATTTCTGGGATCCCAGAATGGTATGGCAGTCAGCTGCTTTAAAGTGAGTAAAGTCTCTGAAAACTGCATCAGCAGTATTAGGCTTGGCATCATGTTTGTAGGGTGACACTGTACAGAGGGGCATCCCAATTCTATGCTGACTTTACTTCCTCTATAACTGGTGGCAGTCTATTGATGACAGGGACTGCTGTCAAGTAAAAAAGTGTGGAGACATTGACACACATTCTGAGATAAAGTTTGCGACTGGACAAATGGCAGGGCACAGCAGCATCTAGCAATGTGAGATAATCTGGGACACAGAGATAGGCCTCCTAAAGGGTTACTCTTCCTGCTGAGAAACGTGCAGCTCTGCCTGCAGCCGTACTCAGCAGTCACACAAGGCAGAATCAGACTCCATTCCCCCTCCATTACTAAACTCACATGCGGCACACCGATGCTGGATTCATTCTGTGAGCTTCCATTTCTCCTTTATTTTGGGACCAAGCTGTAGCTTTGTGGGGGCGGGAGCTTTGTGAGGGCGGGGTCCATAATGTGCTGGCTGTGTGCTGCTTCCTGAAGGCAGCTCATACAATCAGTAGCAGCCTGTGTCCACAGGGGGCAGCAGCATGCAGTATTGTGTGGAGTGAAGAACAGCTCACTTCTCCCGTCTCTCTTCTCCCGCCCTCCCTGCATCCCCGACCAAGAAGGGGGCATCGCTGATTGCAAGTGATTTTTTTTTTTTAATTAAATTGTTGCTGGTCGCCGCCCCGTACCCGCCCCTGTCTGTAGCTCTGCCCTACCCGTGCCTAGTGGCAAATATGGCCCTGGACCCAGGTGCACCCGGCGAATAAGACGACCCCCCCACTCGGAGGCATGTTTTACAGGGGGGAAAGTCGTCTTATACGCCGCCAAATACGGTAATTTAGCTTTACTATTTCTATTATGCCTCTGCTTGATGCTAAACCAGGGGTTCCCAGGATTATATCAGCTGCACCCAAGGCTTAATCCAAGAAAAACTGCTCCAAAAAGTAATGGAAACTTTTTCTGAATAGAGGTTTTATGGGTGGTACAGTACTAAATTTTTACTGCCCACACTTTGTATGTCCAGTGTGCACCTTAATCCTAAAAAGAAAATAGTTTCAAGTATGGCAGGCATTTTTCTTTTGTTTATAAACCATGACCAGTAATAGTGATTCAAATATGACTTCATCCATTTCAAGTCCTAAATCCATTTTCTTTGCATGTCATGTGTAAAACATTGTTGAACATTTACTTTTTTTTTAATTATTTTAATTAATTTGTATTTTATTCATTCTAGGGTGGTTTCTCATGTGCATTTACTTATGCTGCTCAGGGGGGCACTAATGAGGTAAGTGAAGTAAAATGTATTTGTTTAAAGCCCAGCTTCATTATAAATGCCTTGCTACTGCCATCATGGTTTGAGTCTTTAAAGGGACAGGCTAGGCTAGGCTTAAGGTGGACCTTCACCCTGAATAAGAGCATATCTTATATGTTTACCACACTCCATACATACAGATTGCTCACATTAAAAATCATCCTACCAGTATCTACTGCATGTTATGAGCCTTTAAACATCGATCAGGCTTATGGTGCGCCTCTATGGGATGCCCCTCCCGCACTAGTGCCCCCTTGCCCCTGCCCATCGGTGGGTCCTGTTTAAGTGGCCGCTGTCCTCCCTCATCCTCCTTGTAGCCTTCGGGGGGAAAAGAGGGGGGGGGTGTAAATGTGTATGCTATGCATTCTGTGTTTTACACTCTTTTTCCATTCTGTTAGTCTTGTGTCAGCCGCCGCGCTGACTTGCCTTTACTGTCTTTTTAAAAAATTGCCGCCGCCGCGTGCTGACTTGGTTCTGCGCTTGGCGGCGGCATTACCTCAGGCGCTGGTGCGCCGTCATTGGCTGCTTACACGTTCTCGCTTCGCGCTCTTCGGGGGGGCGGGGCCTGTCTATGTCTATAGTCTATCGCTGATACCGGCCTGCCCCTCGAGGTATACCGACGCCATCTTTAACCTGCTTGGTTGGCCCATGCGCGACGGACCCCTACCTACCACGGTCCGTAAGTGCCCTCGTGGGCGGCTTTATATATCACTTTTGTTACTGTGTGCTTACAGGTCTTGTCTGCTTATGTCTTTCAGGCGGGGCGAACCCTTTTGGCTTCTCCCGGCCCTGTATTAGTATATAACTTTTAGGCCTTGTAAAAATAATACTCCCACTTCCCTAGCGGGTTATTGGGGCATCCGGGGTTGCTATATAGCGTTATTCCCTAACGGCGTATAGCGCCGCTATAATCACCATATGGAGGCATCCCAGGATAATGTAACCGGGGTCCCTTCGGGACAAGACCGGCTGTGTGTAGCGTGTGGGCAGCCTCATGCTGATGCTGACAAGGCACGGGTCTGTGTACCCTGTGCTGAGCAGGTGCTTGCATTGCAATCTGGCCTGCCACTGGCTGCACCTCGTTTCACTTCGCCTACTCCCCCAAGCTTAACCCTCACTCCTACTGAGTTGCATACTAGTGGGGATATTCTAAGCATACAGCACGTCCTGCTCCCGAATAGTCATAACATGTGGGTAGTCCTCCGCCTCCGGCGCTGTGCACTGCAGACATGTAGAAAACAAGCTCCTCCCGGCCCTACATATACCGAGGGACCTCCCACAAATCCCCAGATTTCTCTGCAGTGCTGGAACTGCGAAGACGTGAAGTATCACGCTCTCGCAGGCGAGCGGGCCTTACGGCCCAAGGTCCTGTGGGACTATTTCCACCCGTCCTCTTCAGAAGAAATATGCCTCCCAGCCTAGGCTGCGCGGGTCGGGTGAAGGTAGGTAGCACCTGGTGTGCTGAATGGAGCCATGCTCCACCGCAATACCCCTCCATAGGGTAGGCGGTCAGGCCGATGGTGAGCCTCTAGAGGATGCCCCTCCCGTATTTTGCCCTTGTCCCTCACAGACTCACTCACCGTCGGCTTCTCCCCTCGCTCCCTCCTGTACTCGGGGATGGGGGGGGGGGGAAGAAAGGGGGGGGGTGTGTGTGTGTGTGGCAGCCCTAGTGCCCATTCGCCATTAGACCTTGTTCTTTTAATCAGAGGGTCAGTGTTACGCCTCGCTGTACAATGCGAGCTGTCTTTCTCACTATCAGTCTGCCTTGGCAGATTCATTCCAGCGTGTCAGCATTAGATGTTACTTTTCTCCGCTGCTGCACTTGCTGTCGGTTGGAGCTTCACGCTCTTTGGGGGAGTCGGAGACTCGGCATGACGCGTCTCGCGTCACAGCCTGGCCTGGCCCTCCCCTCGAGGTTCGCTGGCGCCATTTTCTCTATCTTCGCGCGCGTGGTGTGGCTCGTCTCCTCCCTCGGTCATGTAAGTGCCCTCCGGGGCGATATGGTTTCTAGGTTTTTCAAACAGAGCATGGCACTGACTCCACTCCCCTTGTCCCATTACGTCTTTCAGAAGCCAAGACTTACTTACCGGCCCCGGCCTAACATATATTACATCGGGTCCTTTTTACAAATTCTCCCACATTACTAGCGGGTTTTTGCCCGCGGGCCGTGATGAATCTGAGCCTGGTTCCTGGGGTCTGTGTGACACGGATGAAATCCTGATCAAGATTTTCGAGGTTTTGTCAATCTCTCCTCCTGGGGAGATCCCCAAGCCTAAGAGGGAGAGTTTCCATACAGCGCCGCCGCGCTTGGAGTTCCTAGAACAGGAACATTTCCAGAATATTATATCCCAGGAGTGGGAATCGCCTTGTAAGCTTAAAGGGATTCCTGGGGCCTGGTAATGGAAGTACCCTTTTCCCCCTGATGTGGTCAATTTATGGTCAGCCCCCCTGGTGGTGGACGCGCCGGTTATAGGGGTCACAAACCCCCCTTTTATGACTGCTCCCTTTTACCGTACCCTTCGGGATGCTGAGGACCGGCGCATTGACAGACTGGCCTCACACGCCGCCTTGTGTGCTGGGATGGCCCTGTGCCCGGTTTGTGCCGCGGCCATCACGGCGGTGGCCGCCAGAACCCTTGTCAGAAAGATACTGGATCACCGCCCTGAGGACCTACCTTGGGGGGTGTTTAGTGCGCTATCAGACTGCGAAGCCTTTGTGAAGTTTATTCTATCGGCACTGGATGACACCATTAAGATGTGTGCTAGGAACTCGGCACTTGCGGTAGCCATTCGCCGCCTGGTCTGGCTGCGACAGTGGGGCGCAGATGGAGCTACAAAAAAGGCTCTCACTTGCCTTCCATTCAGAGGACGGCGGTTATTCGGGGCCCGCTTAGACCTTTTTGGCAAAAAGGCTATAGCACCCTTCCGCAGAAGGCCGCTCCGGCCTCCACGAGGCAGGGTCACCCCTCCACCTCCCTACGTTAGTGTCAAACGCGAATCTGAGGTGTGTTTCCAGCTGTTCGGCTTGGATTTCCAACATGGCGCGGGCAGGCAGCGCCCTGGGCCTTCGGGCAGGACCAAGTCCAAATCTGCCAAAACCTCGCAAGCATGAAGGGGCGCCCTTGCCCGTCTGGGCGAGGGGACGACTGCACAGCTGTCTCACATCCAGGAATATGCCTCCTCCTTCTGGTGGTTCTGGGATGTAACCCACCTGGGCTCAGGATGGGTTCTTGCTGGACGGTCCCCCCTCAGTGTTTGTCAGGGTGTTTTTTAGTCCCTGCCTTCCCTTCTGAAACTGGCGCAGGCCGGACTGGGCCTGCAGTGTTGGGCGCACTTGTTAATTGCCTTAACGGTATGGGGCTATGGCCTCTATATTTTTTGCTATACTCCCCCCTCTTCAGTATGAGGCAGTCTGGACCCCGTGGGCCTATGGCAGGCTTAGCAATTCTACCTTCACAGGTAGTCCATATATGACAACTCTGTCTTAGGTCACGGGCCCCCTGTGCGGGGGGGGGCTTTCGGCCTCTTGCGAAGCTCTAGATCTTCTTAAGTCTCCCTGGGGTCAGCTGGACGCCAAGACTTTTTCTAGATAGTGTCGCAAGATCAACCCTGCGGGTTGAGGCACTTTTGGGGCCTCTCCTTCGTGCCCAGGCTGCTAGCCTGGCATGACTGGGGACACGCCTGAGATGGGGCTTCTGCGTTGGGACCTACCGGGTCGTCTTCCTTACTCCCTAGCCTCTGCATCAGACAAAGCGGGTCGGTTGGCCGACAGTGTCCCCTGGAAGCTACTGAATGGCTGCTCAACCACTTCATCCCCTCACGGTCACTTATCCACTTCCCCCGTTCCTGGGAAATCGGTTCAGGCTTATAGCCTTCTTTTCTGGCATTAGGGGACCCCTGCTTACGGGGGCTCTGCCCCCCTTTACTGGCGCCTTGCCTTCCCCAGGCGGGATGGCGGCTGGTGGGCCAGTTGTGGCACATCAAGATGATGTCATTTATATACCGAGCCCTCGGACTCTTCGGCGCAGTAGGTTACTAAACCTACATAGGATCCAGCACCCCGGTGCTTGGTCTGTGCTCATGCCTTCTTGGTAAGGTGGTTCCTCTGGAGCTTCCCATATGCAAGGCCCCCGTCAGGGGGGGGGGCACTCCCCTTCCTTGCCAGTATCTCCTAGAGTATGGTCACTCGGGGTACCAAACCTCGCAGGTTTGGCAGGGGAAAGGAAAATTCCTTCCACAAACCCCGTGGTTCTAGGTTGGGCCTCTTAGAGGGTCCATCTTACCTGCTGGGCTTGTTGAAATGGTGGGCCCCGTTGGCTCTATGTGGCGGGCCTTCTCCTCCATCAGGATCGCTCGATTTATGGGGGACTCCTGGTCTGTTGAATGACAAGGGCCTGTTCTTAATGTTGGTCTTGAGATTGTGACAGGTTGCTACCTCTGGAGGGTTCCTGTCTTGGGGGCGGGGGTCTACTCCCCCTGCTTCTCAGCGGTATTCGCTTCAATGGATACCCTTAGCGGCAGGTTATGCTATCCCTGTGCTGCCCGGGGAGCCTAGCGTGGCTCTGAGGGGTCTCCCTCCTGACACAGCGCCTCTGCCCTTGTTCCTACTGTCCCAGAACATTCTGACTCCGGTCAGGGGGCCTGAGTATTTAGGCATAGCCTTATCTCATATGCCTTCTCTTCAGCACCCTACTGTTGGGTTCTGCGCATGGTTGGCTTGATAGAGAGTCCCATGGGATCTATGGTCTAGGCGGCCCTGGAAGTAATGGTTCACAGACGCCTATGCTGAAGGCTGCTGAATTGTGATACCTCTGTTAGGGTGCGGTTCTGCCCTTATTAGGTCTCCCCCCTGATTCCAATATAAGGTCTCCCATCTGGGGATTGACTGCTATTCATTCGCTCTTTGGGGACGGGCCTCATCTTCTGGGTGACTTAGTATGAGAGGGGGTTGGGAGCTAGCTCCCCAGCTTCCCCTTACTCCGGCTGTAACGGCCTGGTGGTATCCCATATTGATTGGCATGGGCCTTAGTCTCTTCCCTGCTAGACGTTCTCGGTTCCCAGGTTTTTTAAAGTCATTACAGCGTAAGTTGGGGTTGGCTCCCCATCTGGGGACTCTGGAGGTGTAGGTCTGTCTTGGCCTTCCTGCAGGAGTCTGGTTCTGTCACCCTTGTAGGGAATTATCTTGGGGTTTGCTTAGCTGCACCTCCCCAGTAGTTCCATAAGTCCCTGTGGGGTTCAATTTTCATTCCTTTACCCTGCGGACTTCCTGGGGACCCTGCCTGGATGCTGTCTCAGCTGCCCTGTAGCCCAGCCCGCTCCTATGGGGCCTGACTCCGTCAGACCTGTACCTGAAAAGATGGCTCTGGGTGATTAACCCTGACTCGATGTGTGTGTATATATATATATACACACACATCGAGTCAGGGTTAATCACCCAGAGCCATATATATATATATATATATATATATATATATATATATATATATATATATAATATAATATAATATAATATAATATAATATAATATAATATAATATAATATAATATAATATAATATAATATAATATAATATAATATTATAATATATATATCTACAGGTACCCCATGCCTGGGGGTGTTCCTTTTACGCTGGGCTTCTGGTCCAGGTGGTCTGTTGGACCCTTGATTCAGCCCCTTAGTATAGCCATGGGCTGATTATTAATAATACTAATATGAGGGCCTTCATCCCTCTACAGGTTTTGCATTCTCTCCATGCTGGCCCTTAGGGGGTCCTTGGGGTCTACAGGCGCCTCCTTGGTATGCGCCTGATATCTATTACAGCGCCTTTGGATCGATCCTTCTGGATGCTCTCTGATCCTGGGGAAGCCTTGGCTTCCTGATAATTAAGAGTCTGTATTCCCGCCTTGGTCGGGTGAACTGTTTTTGTTCCCTTTGGGGGTGTTAAGAGTTGCCACAAGGCTTCCTTGCCTGTGAGCTGGTTGGGTCACTACACTGACCTATGTTCCTTCAGGGGAGTGTTTCTTCCCCTTTACTGTTTACTCCGTTATCATGGGTGCTTGGGTATCATTGGCCCTTCAGCACCAGGATTTTTTCTCTGTTAGTTCAATTACTTGACTTATGGCCTGTCTCTGTTCATACCGTCATGGTTCTGTTATGAGACTGACGTTAGAGCCTTTGCTCATGTCATGCCTGTTGCAAGTTCTGCAGGTGACAGCGCCTTTACTGTCCGCTGTGCCTTGCCTTTCTGGGGATCCCACCCTGCTTATGGACACTGCTATTGGATGTCCCACATGTTATGACTATTCGGGAGCAGGACGTGCTGTATGCTTAGAATAATACAACTCTGTGAAGTACTCACCTGTAGAGTTGGTATTATATGCATACAGCACGTCCTGCTCCACCCCACCCTGGTTTCACTAATTCTGGATCCCCTGTATGGTGATTGTTATCATTAAGATATTGCTACCAGTTATTCTGGGTGGTTGGTTCCTCCTGGCTTCTCTTCTCACTGCTTTTCAATGCTGGGGATTTGTGGGAGGTCCCTCGGTATATGTAGGGCCGGGAGGAGCTTGTTTTCTACATGTCTGCAGTGCACGGCGGCGGAGGACTACCCACATGTTATGACTATTCGGGAGCAGGACGTGCTGTATGCGTATAATACCAACTCTACAGGTGAGTACTTCAGAGTTGTATTTTTCAGCCTGATGTGTCTTCTAGACTGGCTACTGTTGAGCAGTTGATTGCTAAGTCCTTAGCGCGTAAGGCCCCTGCTAAGAAGCGGTACTTGATGCCTAATATCACTGTTTTCCCTATGGGAACTGAGGAGTTTATGAATCTTTGTGGTTATACCCCGTCTGATGAAGGGGAGCTCTTTTCTGATTCAGGCTCATCGGATGAGAGACCAAGGGGTCATGACGATTCTGGGTCTGACCCCTGAGCTCCGGATGACACTGACAGATTATTGACCCAGATTTTTGAGGTTCTGTCCATCTCTCTCCCTGTTGCGGCTCCCAGGCAAAGAGGGGAGCTTTCCCATACAGAAAAATCACGTTTGGAATTTCCCGAGCAGGCACATTTCCATAACCTTGTGCTCAAGGAATGGGAGCGCCCCAGTACACTTCCCGGGGTTCCCAAAAAGTTGGGATAGGAAGTATCCCTTTCCGGCTGAGGTGGTTAAATGTTGGTCATCCCCCCCGAGGTGGATGCCCCGATCCTAGGGCTATCTAACACCACTGTCATGCGTTCCCCTGACTCTACTACCCTGCGGGATGCTGAGGACTGGCGCATTGACCAGCTGGCATCCCATGCCTTTGCTGGTACAGGGACGGCACTGCGCCCAGTCTGTGCCTCTGCCATTACTGCTGTGGCCACAGAAATATGCTTGATAGTGCCCCTGATGATTTGCCTTGTGAGGTGTTTAATGCACTCTCCAGTTGTGATGTTTTTGTAAATATTCCAAGTATGTCTCACCCCCTGCTTCGAAAGATTAATTACACGTGGGTTATAGCCAGTAGAGGATGAACTTCTGCAGAGATGACTAGAAAAAAAGAAGCCCCTCCCAGTCCATAAATACCTGGGACCTCCCACACATTCCCCAGTAATCGTCTCTGCAGACGGCGAGCAAGTCAGAAGATGGCTCCTTCCTTACAGGTAAGCCGGGTTTACAATTTATTGCCGTATCTGGATGACCTTCTCATTACGGCATCCTCTCTCAGTCAAGCGGAGCTGGACACCAGGTTGGTGGTGACTACGCTGGAGAGTTTCGGTTGGGTGATCAACTATCCCAAGTCTTCTCTCTCCCCGTCCAGGGAGATTTCCTTTCTGGGCATGAATCTGGATACCATTCACTCCAGGGTGTTCTTACCTCAGTCGAAGGTGCAGATGGTCAAGATCTGATACATCATCTTCTGTCCCACCCTCGCCCGTCCATCCGGCAAGGGATGAGGCTGGTGGGGTTGATGGTGGCCTCCTTCGAGGCGGTTCCTTTTGCTCAGTTTTCACAAGATGTCTCTTCAAATCTCTCTGTTATCGGCTTGGGACAGATGTCCTCTGGCCTTGGTCCGGCAGTCTCTTCAGTGGTGGCTGGAACTGAGAAGTCTTCTGAGGGGCAGATCCTTTCTGGCTCCTTGTTGGGAGCCGATCACCACGGATGTCAGCCTGTCGGGCTGGAGGGGAGTTGCTGGAAGAAACATCAGTTCCAGGGGCTGTGGGGCGCACATCCCCACCAACGTCTTGGGGCTGAGGGCTATTCGGTTGGTGCTGTTCTTTTATTTCTTCCATGGGCCGAGAGCAATGTTCCATGTTTCTCGGCGGTGTACATTCCAGGAGTGGAGAACATGGAAGCGGACTCCCTCAGCAGGGGGTCCTCTCGCCGAGGGGAATGGTCCCTCAACAACAAGGTATTTCTATCCATTTGTCACAAGTGGGGGTTCCCGGAGGTGGATCTCTGTCTCCTGTCACAACCACAAGCTCCCTGCTTTTGTGTCTCTGTCTCAGGATCCTCTGGCTCTGGCAGTGGATGCCATGTCTCTTGCCTGGCGGGATATGGGTCTCCTGTATCTGTTTCCCCCCTTCTCCATGGTAGGCAGGGTGGTTTGCAAGCTGGTTCAAAAGGGTGTGCCAGCTATACTGGTGGCTTCAAGGTGGCCAAGACAGGTGTGGTTCGCAGCCGTCGATCAGTACAGGTTGCCCCTGTTTCCGGATCTGGTCACTCAAGGTCAGCTATGTTACCCCAATTTACAAACACTGGCTTTGACGGTGTGGCTGCTGAGACCTCCATTCTAAAAGAGGAAGGTTTGTCTGATGCTGTGATCTAGACGCTCGTTAGGGCTAGGAAGAAGTTTTTCTTCTAACATCTACTACACGACCTGGCGGTCCTATATTGATTGGTGTGAGGCTAGGGCCTTGCCTTGTAGGGTGTTTTCCATTCCGAGAATTTTTCAGTTTCTCCAACATGGTTTGGACCTGGGTTTTCAGCTTAGTACTCTAAAAGGGCAGGTCTCCGCCCTGGCGGTTTTCTTTCAAGTGTCTTTTGCTCTTCATCCTTTGGTTAAGACTTTTTTCCAGGGGGTCACTCATGTTGGCCCCCTCGCAAGACCTTTGTTGACTTTTTGGGTCTTGAATTTGGTTTTGTTGGTCCTCCAGGGGCCTCCTTTTGAGCTGGTGCAGGATGTTGCACTTTCTATTTTCAAACAAAAGGTTGACTTTTTGGTGGCCATTACCTCTGTTCAATGTGTTTCTGAGTTCGCGGCACAGTCTATTCAGGCCCCTTACTTTGAAAGACACCAGGACAAGGTGGTCTTCCGCTTTAAGCCAGACTTCCTACCTAAGGTGGTTTCTGCCTTACATCTCAATCAGGATGTGGTTCTCCCTTCCTTGTGTCCTAAGCCTAGCAATGACAAGGGGAGGGCCCTGCACTCTTTGGATGTTGTGCGTTGTGTGAAGTACTATTTGGTGGCTACTTCTCTTTTCTGTAGGACGGACGCCTTGTTTGTGGTGCCCTCTGGGCCCAAGAAGGGTTTGGCGCCCGTCAAGTCTACCATTAGTAAATGGATACGTCAGGCCATTGTTAGGGCCTATACTGCCAAGGGGAGGGATCCCCCTTTCCAGATCACTGCTCATTCTACTCGTGCTGTTGGGTTTTCCTGGGCTTTTCAGCACCAGCCTCTGTTGAACAAGTTTGTAAGGCTGCTACTTGGTCTTCTGTTCATACTTTTTCCAAGTTTTATAAGGTTGATATGTGGGCCTCAGCGGATGCTGTTTTTGGCCGCAAAGTTCTGCAAGCTGCAGTGGTTTAATTTGTGCACTATTGCCTTTTGGGATCCCCACCCTTTTTGGACACTGCTATTGGATGTCCCACGTGTAATTAATCTTCCGAAGCAGGGTGTGAGACATACTTGGAATAATACCATTTTGTGATTACTCACCTGTAAAATGGGTATTATAAGTATGTCTCACACCCTGCTTCGTCCCACCCTAAGTTTTATCTTGGATCCTCTCTATGGTGAAACTTTTTTTTCTCTTAGATTTATTGGCTCTTCCTGGTCCCCTTACTGCTTTCTTATACTGGGGAATGTGTGGGAGGTCCCAGGTATTTATGGACTGGGAGGGGTTTTTTTTTTTTTTCTAGTCATCTCTGCAGAAGTTCGCCCTCTACTGGCTATAATCCACAAGTCATTTTCCGAAGCAGGGTGTGAGACATATTTATAATACCCATTTTACAGGTGAGTAATCACAAAATGGTACTTTTATCCTCTCAGCATTGGATGACACCATCAGAATGTGTGCCAGAACTTCTGCCCTCGTGGTGGCTATACGCCGCTCGTTTTGGCTGTGCCAGTGGGCTGCTGACAACGCTGCCAAGAAGGCCCTCACTGGGTTCACCTTTAAAGGACTGCGCCTGTTTGGGGACCGCCTTGACCTTTTTGCTAAGGGAGGCAGGCTACCCCAGCGCAGGCGTCAATCTAGGCCCTTTCGGAGTCGGGGTTCCTTCTCCTCCCCTTACCGTGGTGCCAGACAGGGGAGGGGGGTTTCCTTTCCTGGGACCCGGGGAGATTTCTGGGGCAGAGGACGTGGGCGTCCTGGCCCCTCCTGGGGTCCCAAAGCAAAATCTTCCCCCAAGCCCCCTCAGGCATGATGGGGCGCCCTCACCCATCCGGGTGGGGGGGCGGCTGCAGCACTTCGCTCACATCTGAAGGCTTCATGTCTCAAGATTACAAGATAGTTTGCTGCCTGTCCCCCTCCAAGATTCATCAGATCCCGGATTCCTCAGGACCCTGTGTCAGCTCAGGAGCTAGTGCAAGCAGTGCAAGGCCTCCTGGAGCTCTGGGTCATCTGCCAGGTCCCTTTAAGAGAAAAAGGCAAGGGCTTTTATTCCAACCTATTCACAATACCCAAAAAAGATGGTTCAGTCAGGCCCATCCTGGACTTGAAGATCCTCAACAAGTTTGTCAGGGGCAGGCGCTTTCGCATGGAAACTCTGCGCTCTGCCATCAGTTCCCTGCACCAAGGGGATTTCATGACTTCTGTGGACATCAAAGATGCTTACCTTCATATTCCTGTGTTCCCAGGTCATCAAAGGTTCCTCAGGTTCGCTCTGATGGATCAACACTACCAGTTTGTGGCCTTGCCCTTTGGCCTTACTTCAGCTCCCAGGGTGTTCACCAAGGTGCTGGCCGGCGTGATGTCTCTGCTCAGGTGTCAGGACGTCCGCATGCTTCCCTATCTGGATGACATTCTCATCACTTCCCAGTCTCTACATCAGGCAGAGTTGGATACTCAGCTGGTGGTGTCCACTCTGGAGTCATTTGGATGGGTGATCAACCTCCCCAAGTCCTCACTGTCCCCTTCCTTGGTAACTCCATTCCTAGGAATGAATCTGGATACACTTCAGGCAAGGATCTTCCTTCCTCAACAGAAGGTGGACAATCTGATTGCACAGGCTCAGTCCCTCCTAGCTTGTCCCCATCCCTCCATCAGGCAGGGGATGCAGCTGGTGGGCCTGATGGTTGCATGCTTCGAAGCAGTCCCTTATGCTCAGTTCCACTTGAGGCCTCTGCAACTTCACCTATTGTCATTATGGGACAAGGACCCAGCATCCCTGGACAGGGTCGGTGTGCTTTCCCCCCTGGTCAGGAGGTCCCTCTCGTGGTGGATGGACTCAAGGAACCTGTTGGGGGCAGATCCTTTCTTGCCCCTTCTTGGGAGACGGTCACCACAGATGCCAGTGTCAGGTTGGGGGGGTTTCTGGAAGTCCCTGCGGTTCCAGGGGAGGTGGGGCCCTCAGGAGGCCCACACACCTATCAATGTCTTGGAACTGCGGGCGATCAGGCTAGTTCTGGCTCACTTGACTACTCCTCTTCAGGGCCTGCCTCCTCAGGTGTGCTCGGACAACCAGACGGCAGTTGCCTACATCAATCATCAGGGAGGGATCCGAAGCAGGGGGCCCTCCAGGAAGCGTCTCTTATCCTGACTTGGGCGGAGGCCAATGTCCCCTGCATATCAGCTGTGTACATCCCGGGGGTGGAAAATCGCCTGGCGGACTCTCTGAGCAGGGGGACCTCTTGCCAGGGAGAATGGTCCCTATGCAGCAGAGTGTTTCAATCTCTGTGTCACCGTTGGGGCCAACCAGATGTGGATCTGTTTGCGCCCCGCCACAATCACAAGCTCCCAGCTTTTGTCTCTCTGTCCCAGGATCCTCTGGCCTTGACCTCGGATGCGCTAGCAATGTCATTGCAGGACTTTCAGTTCCTGTATGTCTTCCCTCCAATCCCCCTGCTGGGCAGGGTTCTGCGCAAGATTGCTCTGGAAGGGGTGCCAGCAATTCTGGTGGCCCCCAAGTGGCCAAGAAGAGTGTGGTTCGCAGACGTGGTGCAACTGGCAGTAGATCAGTACGCTCTACCCTTGGTGCCAGATCTGCTCACTCAGGGCTCCCTACGCCATCCCAATTTACAAACTCTGGCTTTGATGGCTTGGCTGCTGAAACCTCCATCTTGATGGAGAAGGGGCTGTCTTCCTCGGTTGTGGATACTTTGATTAAAGCTAGGAAGAAGTCTTCCTCTTCCATTTATTACACAGATATAGTGTTATAAGTCTCTAGCAATGCTTCCATGCATACATCATGGGCAGCATTTGTTTGTACAGCCAGATAGGAAGGCATGTACAACCAGATTGTAAACTGACATTAATTTGTAAAATCTGTAAAAATGGTGATTATGGCCACTAATCTTACAATTGGATTGGAGGCTAAGCAACACTAGATTGTAACATACAATCCAATGTTGCCCACCCTTCAACCTAATTGTTAAAATGGACCAAAACCCACATTTTTAACTAGCATGCCCTGAATTGCTCCCCCCCCCCCCCATGAAGAGCGACTTTTGCCAATTTGTAGTGCTCCTGCTTCACTCTAATCTAAGATAATGGCCCTTGTTTTAGCTGTAGCCCTCCTCCTCAATTCATTGCCATTGTTGTGTGTGGCAATTATGTAATTGCCACACCTATGCAATGACTGATCACCTGCCATCTCACAGAAAGGGAAAGCCAAAAAAGTGTCCCAGGACAATTCGAAACACAAAATTATTCATTTCTAGTTCTACACTCACAGGGAATATCAGCAGGGGCTATGGCCAAATGTATGCAAGCTATCTTCGGAACTACAGCACTGTGTTCAAATTGACAGCGACCACATATACCCCTCATTATAAATGTTTGGTTGGTCCATAACTCAGCCTTATCTGAAAACACCATTTGTTCCGAGGCTAGGCACCCTCAGAATTTTGTATGGACTTGAGGTTATGACCACACGCAATTATTTATAAAAATATACATTTATTGAATAGATAATGAAAAATTCATGCAAATACATCGCTATATTACAAATGACATCATACCACCATGTGGTTATTCCACTTACTACACAATCTTATCACGTATTAATATGTGACTTCTTAGTGCTAATTCTCATTATTTCCTTATAGGGCAGACATGTATCATGTTTCGCCAATCCTAGCTTCCTCAATGCCCTAGGAAAGCTGTGACAAACAAATATGTACCATTAGCATATTAGTACTATTAGTCTTTCTTAGTGGTGGTAAGTGAGTCATACACAACATTCTAAAACTATCCTTAGCATATTAGTAGTATTAGTATTCCTTAATTATAGTTCATATGTTATAAAAATATATGTTCAAGCAGGAGAATTATACAGAATTATAGATAGCAAATTTAAAAGATCATACAGAGGAGAAAATACCTCTCTTATACAGTGTATTGCTCATGGAATCATCTTGATCAAAGCATAGCTTATAATTGCCCCAGGGAGAGTTGGATGGATCAGTCACTGCCCTATTTTCATAGAGAAAAGACTATATAAGCTAACGCGTGACCTCACATCCGGCGGAAGCGGGATGTGAAGTCAGATGCGCACCATGGTTTGGAGCGCATAAGAAGCGTCGCTGGCGCGGCGGCGGGTAAGTATCTCGACGCCCGCACAAACAGCGCGGGCCACTATCTCGGGGGGGGAGTCGTGAGTCCCTCGCCAACCCCTGGACACGAGCTGACTACTCACCGGCCGCTGCGACCACCAAGCACAGAAACAACATGCACAGGTACACTTTCTTGTCTGGGACTTGGCTCTACATACATCCATGCATATAATGGCAATAATTATAGGATACATATATGCTCCTTTATTATACAGATTCGTGTAAGGATACTACTGTGGGACGCATATGAATCCCCTAATAGGGACCGCTTAGACACGTTTACAGGGGAGAACACACAGGTATATAACTATATTGAGCAATATGATCCTATAATGGTGGATGATTATTATATCTTCCACTTAGTTTTACTATGCTTATATAGTCTTTTCTCTATGAAAATAGGGCAGTGACTGATCCATCCAACGCAATTATAAGCTATGCTTTGATCAAGATGATTCCATGAGCAATACACTGTATAAGAGAGGTATTTTCTCCTCTGTATGAGCTTTTATATTTGCTATCTAAAATTCTGTATAATTCTCCCGCTTGAACATATATTTTTATAACATATGAACTATAATTAAGGAATACTAATACTACTAATATGCTAAGGATAGTTTTAGAATGTTGTGTATGACTCACTTACCACCACTAAGAAAGACTAATAGTACTAATATGCTAATGGTACATATTTGTTTGTCACAGCTTTCCTAGGGCATTGAGGAAGCTAGGATTGGCGAAACATGATACATGTCTGCCCTATAAGGAAATAATGAGAATTAGCACTAAGAAGTCACATATTAATACGTGATAAGATTGTGTAGTAAGTGGAATAACCACATGGATGGTATGATGTCATTTGTAATATAGCGATGTATTTGCATGAATTTTTCATTATCTATTCAATAAATGTATATTTTTATAAATAATTGGGTGTGGTCATAACCTCAAGTCCATACAAAATTCTGAGGGTGCCTAGCCTCGGAACAAATGGTGTCAAATGTATGCAAGTCGAAGGTTGCCGCACTTCTAACTTAGAAATGGAGTAGAGCAAGTGGGTGCACGGTTAGCGGAGACACCGCAAATCCAAGTCCAAACAAATAACCAGCACTCCAAAGTGATCTTCTTAGATCAATCAAATGTATTCAGTATAAGCAAAACACATCATAACGTCAACATTTCGGAGGTATCAGGGGACCCCCCTTCATCAAGACATTGGTAAACCAACTTTAAAAGGACCTGTATAAAAACTAAACTAGGCAGCATGGGCAAGGACATGGGAGCATCCAAGCTGTCTCTGGGCCAATCTGCCTGCTTGTAATTTCCCAGTCCTACCTTGGGGACAATTGCAGAGTCCCTCTAACCTCCTCATCCCCCTCCCTCTTTCCCCGCAGCCAACGTCCTTACAGACTGTGAGTCAGAAAACGGGAGACAGCCTTTGCTACAGTATTCCAATCCATTTGTTTGTCGTGAGGACGAGGATGGGCACAAGCTGCTGGGGGGGGGGGGGGGCTAGGTGGAACGTTAATCGTTGTCGGCTCTCACCTGACAGTGACCATGGAGGATGGGGGTTAGATGCTGATCAGCAAGAAAAGGATCACAGGTTGGGGGGGGGGGGGGGGAGTAGGGAACGGCATGTCTTAAAGTGGACCAACACCCAGGATTTTGACTATCCTGTGTGTTGGTCCACTTAGGTGGGGCACCCCGATCGGGGGTGCCCCGCTGTCTGAAACCCCCCCCGATCGCCGCAAAAACTCACCTCTCCCCGCTCCCACGTGACCTCGTCCGGCCAATGACAGCGCTCAGAGCAGCTCTGGTATGCGCGTCCAAAGCCGCTTGGACGCGCATACCAGAGCGCTGTCATTGGCTGCGTCTCTCGCTTCCCTCTAACAGGGAGCGCGCCTGCGCCGGCCATTCACAAAACGGCCGGCGCGGGAGCGCGCCCTGCTAGAGGGAAGCGAGAGGCGCGGCCGCGTCTCGCGCATGCGCCGTTGGATCGCCGCTAAGGTGAGGATTGTGGGCCTCCTGGGGGGTTCCTCCCCGCGGGACATCCCGATTTCGGATGCCCCGCGGGGAGGGATCTGATCGGTCCGGGAATCTTATAGATTTCCGGGCCGATCCCCCCTGGGTGTTGGTCCACTTTAAAGAAAGATCCTTGATTGCCTTTCTCAATTGAGCCTGTGTTTAGGTTCTAGGAATAAAAGGGAAGGTTCCGCCAAGGCCAGCCACACTTGGCAATGTCAAACTTGCACGCTGTGTAGTCGTACTCTTTCGGTAGCTACAGATGCTTATTGTTGCACATTGAACATATGTATTACCTATAAATGTGCATTAATGCGACCCCTGAGAATCTGTAAATTCTTTGTGTGCTTGTCCTCCATTCAAAATAATTTTGGAGGTCACCAGTTCCGTTATGTCTGGCACAACATTTATGCATCCCCTATGTTGAAAGTTCCAGGGGCACATGTGGAAGCTTTGGAAACCTATCTTTGCATTAGTATTACAGAACCGGACATTAACGGTGCAGCTGTGGGGGGAGAAAAGGTAAGTATTTCCCAGGTTGCCCATTCAGGGACACCCAGCAATCATGAATGAGTTAAAGTGGACCAACACCCAGGATTTTGACTATCCTGGGTTTTGGTCCACTTCGGGGGGGCACCCCGCTGTGTGAAACCCCCCAGAAAGTCCCAAAAACTCACCTCACCACGCTCCCACGTGACCGCGCCATCCGATCCCCGCCGACGGACAAGCGGATGACAGCGTCGGACAAGACAGCGCGTCCGCCGCCTCCCGCACGTCACAGGGCGCGCGTCGGCCATTCACAAACGGCCGGCGCGGGCGCGCGCACGTCTAGAGGGGCGCGCGGGAGGCGGCAGCGATAAGGTAAGGTGTTTTGGGGGGTTTCACCCCGCGGGACATCCCGATCTCGGATGTCCCGCGGTGAGGGAGGTGATCGCCCGGGAATCTGGGTGTTGGTCCACTTTAATTAGTAGCCGGGAGGCATTATTAGAGCAGAAGTGATCTGTAACTTTCCCAGGTGCAGGTATAAGGCCCCCACCCCCTGTTATCGTTCCTGACAAAGACTAGAGCAGTACTGGGAAAAGGTGTTTCAAGCTGTTGCTGTTTTTTTTCTGGTTATGTGGGGATTTACAGCCTTGGAGGGCAGCATCACACTCCCAGGTTCCTGCATTCACTACCCTCGGGGGGACCAAAAAAGATCAGATGCCTGACTTGGCTTTGTCCTGGGCATGGGGTAGTCGTTGTTTCTGTGGCGCTTCTGTCCTTTCCCCAGCCGCCTGCTTCAAGCTGACGATTGTCGGTCTCCTGCACCCCGCAGGCCACCTGAAGTCCAGTCGACCACTCACCTGATCATCAATGACACGACCGCCAAGCCTCAAGTGGACCTCTTCTGAGGGAAGGGGGGCCCCAGTGGGGAACTCGTGGTATTTTAATGCAATAGTGATATGAGGGCTGATATTCTAAGCATACAGCACGTCCTGCTCCAGATGTAGTAATTACATGTGGGTAATCCTCCGCCTGAGGGCGCTGTTCACTGCAGACATGTAGAAAACAGGCTCCTCCCGGCCCTACATATACCGAGGGACCTCCCACAAATCCCCAGATTTCTCTGCAGTGCTCACTGCGAAGACATGAAGTATCACGCTCTCGCAGGCGAGCGGGGGCTTTACAGCCCGAGGCCCTGCGGGACTATTTCCACCCGTCCTCTTTATGAAGAATATGCCATCCCAGCCTGGGCTGCGTTGGTCGGGTGAAGGTAGGCAGCACCTTGTGTGCTTACGGAGCTAGGCTCCACCGCAATCCCCCACCATAGGGTAGGCGGATAAGGCTAATGGTGAGCCTTCAGAGGATGCCCCTCCTGCATCAGCTCCCCACACCCCGTGTAGCAGTGAACCCAGAGTATTGGGTCACCTTCCTCCCTAGTTCCCCTATTGGGGGGAAAAGGGGGGGGGTTGTGTGTACGACGGCCTAACCTTGCCCTATTACACTTGTAAGCTTACAGCCCTTGATGGTTACCGGGTGTCAGAGCCGCATTTCACATTGATCTTAACTTTAGCCGCAGCGCCCTTAATGTATTTTACTTGGCGCGTACGGCGGCTCTGATCGCGGACGCTACGGGTTTATTTCTGTATTCTATCCTGTCATGTTTAGTCATGTTTAGTCCCTGAGGTGATTCACTCGGTCTGAGTTCAGTTTGTAACTACTGTTTTCTGATTGACTCCGAGCTTCGCTCTCCGGGGGGGGGGGGGGCGTGGTCTGATATGGCGCGTTCCGCGTCATCTCCAGCTCTGGCCCGCCCTTCGAGGTTCGCTGGCGCCATTTCCTTCTCACGTGTGCATGGTGAAGACTGTCCTCCCCTCGCTGTTCTGTAAGTGCCCTCACGGGCGACCTTTCTTTAGCTTTTGCTTCTCCTCGCTTGGCTCTGACATCCCTGTCCCCTTGTGTCTTTCAGACCGTGAACTTCAGTGGCTTCTCCCGGCCCGGTGTAGCGCCCGGTCCAGACTTTTAAAAAATCACTCCCACTTCCCAGCGGGTCATTGGGGCATCCAGGGTTGCTTTATAGCGCCAATCCCTACTAGCATATTGTACATAATAATCACCATATGAAGGCATCTCAGGATATTGTGAACGGGGTTCCCTCGGGACAAGCCCGTCTGTGTGTAGCTTGTGGGGTCTTACCTAGCAGCGGTGACAATGCACGGGTCTGCGTCCCTTGTGCACAGCAGGCGCTAGCCGGTCTTCCCACCTCTTCCGAGGCTGGGCCCGCACCTCGCCTCGCTTCTCCTACTCCCCCAAGTCTGAGCCTAACCCCCAATACCAGTGGGGATTCTCATTCTGATTTGGCCACTAGACTGGCTAGTGTGGAAAACGTAATTGCTGGCTCCTTGGCGCGCAAGGCCACTGCCAAGAGGCGACATTTGAATCCTGAATCTACTATATTTCCTATAGAATCTGATGATTTACTTCTTTCTTACGCACATCCCCCCTCAGACGAAGGGGAACTGTTCTGACTCAGGGTCATACGACGACGAGTCCAGGGGACAGGAAGAGTCTTGTTCTGATCATTGGTCCTCGGACGACATTGATAGACTGTTGACCCAGATCTTTGACATATTGTCCCTCTCTCCCCCTGCTGCGGCTCCCCGGCAAAGGGGTGATCTGTTTCCCACCGCTAGGGCGCGGTTGGAATTTCCTGAGCAAACCCCATTCTTTCAGCACAAGGCTATTAAAATGGAACACCCCAGCAAACTTCATGGGATCCCTAAAAGTGTGGATAAGAAATATCCCTTTCCTGCTGACCTGGTCAAGTGTTGGACATCGCCACCCGAGGTTGATGCCCCAATTCTAAGTCTGTCCAACACCTCTATTATGCACTCCCCCGACACTACTACGCTGTGGGATTCGGAGGATCGGCGTGTTGACCAACTGGCATGTCATGCCTTTGCATTTGGGGGAGCGTCGCTCCGCCCAGTGTGTGCCTTAGCCATCACGGCGGTGGCGCTCAGGACTGTGGTTAAGACTGCTCTTGAAGGGGCGGATGACTTGCCCTCTGATGCTGCCAATGCTCTGGCCACCTGTGAAACTTTTGTGAACTATATCCTATCTGCATCGGACGATGCTATTAAGCTAAGCGCTAGATCTTCTGCTCTGGTGGTAGCCATACGCCGAGCGGTCTGGTTGCGCCAGTGGGCCGCTGATAACGCCACCAAGAAGGCCCTTACGGGGCTTCCATTTAAGGGATTGCGCCTGTTTGGAGAAAGGCGAGCGGGAGATTAGAGATGTAAACAGGTGGCTCAAAAATTGGAGTAAAAAGGAGGGGTTTGGGTTCTTAGAGAACTGGGCCGACTTCACAGTGGGCTACAGGTTCTTTGGCAGGGATGGGTTGCACCTCAATGGGGAGGGTGCATCTGTTCTGGGGGAGAGGATGGTTAGAGGAGTGTTTAAACTGAGCATTGGGGGGGAGGGTAAAATCTATTACAAAGGGGAAGTTAGGAAAGAAAGTGACAGTGGGTGTAGACATGAAACTGGGGGTGGAGAGGGGGGAGGGGTTAGCACATCAAGCAGGAATAAGGGCAATATACAAAATTATCAAAATTGTCATAAGCATTTGAAATGCATGCTTACAAATGCTAGAAGCTTGACTAATAAAATGGATGAACTAGAACTGATAATAACAGAAGAACAATATGACATAGTGGGGGTAACAGAGACCTGGCTGGATGAAAGCTATGACTGGGCAGTAAATTTACAGGGATACTGTGTGTTTAGGAGGGACCGTAACAAACGCAAAGGGGGTGGAGTCTGCTTAATTGTAAAATCCTCTCTACAGCCTGCTCTGCGGGAGGATATATGTGAGGGGAATGACCATGTGGAGTCGGTATGGGTAGAAATACATGGAGGGTAGGAGGGCCCCGCCTAGACGGGGGGCGCCGCCGCGCAGGGGGGATCAGCCTCCTCCTCTAGAAGAGTAATCTCCAATTTTGTCCTGTGCCTCGGGTCCTTTGCTGCTTGCTGTCCTGTGCCCCTGCCTGCAACTTCCAGCGATGTCCTGTGCCTCGGGCCCTCTGCTGCTTGCTGCCCGGCCCCACGGCCTACTGTAGGTCGGGTGGCGCCGGGACCTCCGTCGCGGTGACGCCGGTCCTGGCCGATGTCATGCCCTCGGACGGGGGACCTCCTGTGTGGCTGTGCCTTGGCCTCTGAACTGCTCCGTACAGAAGTGGACTGGACCGCTGGACGTGATGTGACCCCCCTCCCCCCCCCCCCCCGGCCGCCGTTTGGCTTCGTCTCTGGACCGCACCGGGGGCCGTCGGCGGGGCCTCGGCGCTGGCTGCTGCTACTGCTGGGGGCTCTGGGCCCCTCCTTGATGGCTGGCCGCGCAATCCCCGACCGGTGGGGCGGTGGCGCTGGGGGCCCCGTACCGGGTGGCTCTTCGGGTCCGGTTGAAGATGTTGTGGCTGGGCTTCGTGCTGGCCTCTGTCCGATGACTCTGCCTACGTGACATGTGGTGGTGTTGGGGGAGTCCCCCCTGGGGCCGAAATTTATTCCCGCCTCCCCCACGGCTCGCGCCTGAGATGGGGTCGCTGGGTCTGTCCTTGGTCCCCGAGCCATGTTGGTCCCTGTCCCTGACTCTTCGGGTTGGCGGATTCCCGAGCCTCATTGTGGGTCTCGCTCTGGGCCTGGGGCGGACTGCCCGGGGACCCGGGATGGGTGACGGGGTTGCTCCCGGGGGCCTTCCCTCCTCGGCTCCTCCCCCCCCCCCCCCGGTGCCTCCGCGGTGTCGGGTCGGGCCCCCGACTCTAGACGGTCCCCAATGGCTTTCGGACCTGAGTTTCGACCATGGGCCGGGTCTGGTTGGAGGTTGGCCGGGTCGTGGCTTCGGCCTTGATCCTCGTGGGGGAGGGCGCGGGCCGTGGCCTTGGGGGGGCCGGGGGGGCCCCTCTCGGTGAGACGGGCCGTCTTTGGCGCTGCCCTCTCCCTCCGTGGGGGGGCGACTGGGGCCGGGCTGGGGACGCGCTTCCGGGGTCCGGCCCGGGACTGGGGTGCCTCTCCCCTTGCCGCGTGCCCCCCTCCCCCGGTTCGGCTCTCCTGCTTGGTTCCGAGCCGGGCCCTGGTGGGGGGGCGCTGCGGGGGGTTTCCTTTTGGGGTCTCCTGGGGTGGACTCCTTGGGGGGGTGGGGGAGCGGTGGCGGTGGTCATGTACATGGCTCTCTGGTCGGGAAGGGGTGGCGTGACCTGGGGTGGTGAGCCGGGCTGCCTCGGGCGTGCCCCCCCCCTCCGGGGGCGGGCCCTGGTGGGGAGCGATTTGTTGTCAGTGAGACATTTCCGACCCTGGTATCCCTGACTGGGGACGGGTAGGTTAAAAGTTTTTTGAACCGTTCCTCGCGCGAGGAACTGCCCTGGGCTGGGGACGCGAGTCCCCTGTCGCTGCGCAGCGCCACAGTTTATACTCCCCACATAGGCCAGCTCGTCTAGGTCCAAGCGACCTGTCTAGACGGGTGTTTTCTCTTGATCCCCTCTACGCTTACGCTTATCCCTTCTCCCTTTGTCAATCTCTCTCCTTTTCCCTACTTATCCTTTCTTCCTTGCCCTCCCTCCCGGTGTACTACCCCTGATTTGCGGGGGGTGGTGGGGGTTGCTGTCCCCTGTTGCCCTCCCCCCCGGGCTGGCCCGCGCTCCCTCCCTGCCTCCCTTTGGGGCCCTCCCTCCGGTTGGGTGTGTAGCCTCGGTCTTGTTCCGCCTCGTCGTCGTGTGTCCGAAGTGCCGTGCGCACGATGGACCTGCAAATTGTATCTTTCAACGCCAAGGGCCTTAACATCCCTGAGAAGAGGAGAATGTGCCTGTCCCTGTTCTGGAAGAGAAGAGCCCAGGTGGTGTTCATCCAGGAGTCACATTTTCAGAGAGGAAAGGCTCTGAGATTTTCGGACAAGCGCTTTCCTACGGGCTACCACTCATACTCGCCCGATGCAAGGTCAAGAGGAGTGGGCATCCTGCTCGCCTCCTCGCTCCCGTGGACCTTAGTGGATAGCAGGTCAGATGAGGAGGGAAGGTTTATCTTCCTTAAGGGGAGAGTAGGTAACCAAATGTGCACCTTTGCGAACAACTACGCTCCCAACACGGACCAGACACGCTTCTTAGAGCAAACTCTTGAGACCCTTCAAACTTTTTCGGAAGGCCTAGTGATCTTTGGAGGCGACCTCAATGTAGCGTTAGACCCCTTGTTAGATGTGTCACGGAAAGCCTCCCACCTCTCATTCTCAGCTCTTAAAAAACTTAAAACAGCACTCAGGCTGACACAGCTGGTAGACCCTTGGCGTTTACAAAACCCCCGTGGGAGAGATTACACCTTCTACTCGGCTCCCCACGATTCATATTCCAGGGTCGACTACCTTTTCATAGAGCACAGATACCTCCAGCTCGTGCAGAAGGCCACAATAGATCCCATTACGATCTCGGACCACGCCTTGATCTTACTGTCGGTGAGGATACCTGAGTGGCCCGCCAGACCAAGCTCGTGGATTCTTAACGAGTCCTTGTTGCAGGACCCTCTGGTAAAAGAGGAGGTCAGGAGAGAGCTTAGATCCTACTTCGAATTGAACGACAGACCAGAAACGAGCCCCATCAACCTGTGGGCGGCCCACAAATGTTATATCAGGGGCATATTATTAAAGATAGCGTCCAGACGAAAGAAGGAAAGAGAGAAAACCATTAGCGACTTATTGGGGAAGATCGGTAGATTGGAGGCCGAACATAAAAGGCAACAGGCAGTGAAAGTCGGACAGGAATTGGCGCTGGCCCGAGAAAACCTGAGAGACATATTGATGGTCAAGGCCAAAGCTTCCCTCCTAAGAGTTCGTCGCTCCTTTTACGAGTACGGAAATAAGTGCGGCCGCTCCCTGGCGAGAGCAATCCGCGAACAGAGGGCAAAGATCTACGTCCCACAGATCCTTGGGGCGGGCGGACGGGTGTGCTCCGGACCAGATGACATTGCTAAGTCGTTCAGGGAATTCTACAGTAGGCTATACAACCTGCCGGGTGAGGGGAGTAACCGGGCTCACCTAGTGCAGGACGCAAGAGGCTATGTGGCTGCTTCAGGCCTTCCTACGCTAAGCCCCGAGATAGTGGAGACCCTAGAGGAGCCTATCTCCGAATCAGAGTGGGCACAGGCAATTAAACTCTCGCAGACAGGCAAGTCGCCAGGCCCGGACGGGTTTACCCTGCCGTACTACAAAGAGCTGGGAGACATCCTGACCCCACGTGCAGTGACCGCCTTCAACTCAATCTCGGCTGAACGGGCAGTGCCCAGCGATATGCTAAGGGCCCAAGTGGCAGTCATACCGAAACAGGGAAAGGACCCACTTCTCTGCGCGAACTATAGGCCAATATCGCTACTAAATGTGGACTTGAAATTGTTCGCGAAAATTCTGGCAAACCGATTGGTAGCGCACCTAAGTGACCTAATAGATCTTGACCAGGCGGGCTTTACACCGAAAAGAGAGGCGAGAGACAATGTGACAAGAGTCCTCAACCTTATTCATCTGATTCACGAGGAGAAGATCCCAGCTATGTTGCTTTCCACGGATGCGGAGAAAGCATTCGATAGGGTCCACTGGGGTTTTATCCGAGCCACATTAGAACATCTGGGCCTCCGAGAGAATATGAGGACTTGGATACTGTCACTATACTCTTCCCCGTCGGCGTGTGTTAAGGTCAATGGCATTCTCTCAAAGCCATTCAAGATCACAAATGGCACAAGACAGGGCTGCCCACTTTCACCGATTATATTTATTCTGACGCTGGAGTCTTTCCTCTGTCGTGTGAGAGCGAACACCGACATAAAAGGAGTGATGAGAGGCGGATCTGAGCACAAAGTCGCCGCCTTCGCGGATGACTTGCTTTTTTGTGTCACCCAACCGGCAACCTCGCTTCCCAACTTGCTAAGAGAATTTAAGGAGTACACCGAGCTCTCAAACTTTAAGATAAACCTACAAAAGTCGGAGGCGTTAAACGTCTCCCTGTCACCGAGACTCCTGAGGACCATTGAGTCTAGTTTCGCTTTTCGTTGGGCATCAGAATCGATCTCCTACCTGGGAGTACAGATCACACCCTCCTTGCAAGACTTGTTCGCTAAAAACTTTCCGCCATTGTTGACAGCAATTAGGAAGGACCTCGGCAGCTGGAAGGACAGGATATTGTCCTGGTTTGGCAGATGTAACGTTCTCAAAATGAACGTCCTGCCACGCCTACTTTACCCTATCCAGGTGTTACCTATCCACCTGGCAGCTTCCTTCTTGAAAACCGTTCGTGCGGAATTCATAAAGTTCGTGTGGAGTGGAAGGAGCCCGCGAGTCTCACAGAAATTGCTTACTCTACCTAAGACAAGGGGGGGAGTGGGACTCCCTGACATTAAAATGTATTATACGGCGGCACACTTAAGTAGAATCGTAGACTGGAACCTTCATGGGAAACACAAGCGTTGGGTCCAGATCGAACAGACATGGTCCCCGGTCCCATTGGCGAGTTTACCTTGGTCCCCCGGCCCGGTTCCAAGTGCACTCCGGTCACACCCAACTATAGGCCCTACCCTGCGGGTTTGGACCAGACAAGCAGCGAGTGAGAACCTGGCCCCCTCGCCCTCTCCACTCAGACCGGTCTTAGGGGCTTTAGACTTTGTCCCGGGACAACTAGATGCAGGATTTCGGAGATGGAAGACGCCCGGTAGGGGTGCTGCTCGTGACTTTCTATGCGGTTCCAGATGGAAGACCCACCAGGAGATCATGTCATGGGGGGACCCTCCACACTTGTCGCACTGGAGAGCATTACAAATCTCTCACTTTCTGGACAACCTGCCCCCACCAGGGGAGTTCGGAAGGGCGCTATCACCTTTTGAGCGGTTATGCTTGTCACCGGAACCTGTTAGAGGGGCGCTATCCAAAGTGTACCAGCTGTTGCTGGATCCTGGAGAATCTTTTGTGCCTGGCTTCATAAGAGCGTGGGAGAGGGACTTCGGAACCACCTTCCCACCTAATCAGGTTAAGAAAATCGTGGAGCTGGCGCAGCGGGCGTCGATCAGCAACTCCTACCAAGAGGCGGGTTATAAAATCCTCTGCCGCTGGTACAGGACTCCTCAGACGCTGCATCGCTTCTACCCATCTGTCTCACCATTGTGCTGGAGGTGCGAGAGGGCTCAGGGCACCATTCTGCACATTTTCTGGGAGTGCGAGAAAATTCAGGGCTTCTGGAGGAACGTGGTGGACCTGATCCGTAGGGTAACGGGCGACGATATTCCGCTTTCTCCGGAAACTCTTCTGCTCCATTCCGTCGGAGGAACGACCAGCAACTACAGAAGGTCGCTGACTATCCATCTGGTGAACGCGGCCAGGGCGTGTATACCGGCACAGTGGAAGAGCGCAGTTACACCTCTCATAGGCTCCTGGATCCACAGGGTGGAGGACATTAGGCGCATGGAGGACATGACTGCCCTACTTAAGGGCTCTGAGGAAAAACATAGGCACCGGTGGTTGCCATGGGACATGTTCATGGAGTCGGCCGAAGGCAAGAACCTGCGGATTAAGATATGACCCCTTGCTGTGGCGGACAGAGGCGGACGGCGGGGTGGGGCGTCTGACTGGAGGGTGTGGCATGTGTCGGGGTGGGGCGCGGGGCGGCCTCGGGGGGGGGGGTGGGCGGCCGGGGGTGCTTCCCCCCCCTCCCCCTCAGTCCTCTTTCCCTCCCCCTTCCCTTTTCTCCCTCCCCTTTCACACTTCCTACCCTCCTTCTTTTTCATCCTTATCCCCAATTCCCTCTTTACCATTTAAAAGGAAAATCAGGTGGACTGGCATGGCGAGGCTCCACTCAGGGGATAGCTGAGGGAGCGAAGGTCACAGAGGTCGAGTAAGGTTATGTAGGTCATAGACAGGATTGTGGCTTTAAATGCTGTATATGATGGACCTTCCTACTGTATGAAACTGTTTGGTTTTCCTTTTTTTTTTCTCTGTGGAGTGCTTTGCTATCCTTTCTACCTCAATAAAGATTTATTGTTATAAAAAAAAAAAGAAATACATGGAGGGAGAAACAAAAATAAAATACTGATGGGGGTTTGCTATAAACCTCCAGATATATCCGAATCCATAGAAAATATGATGCTAAGGCAAATAGATATAGCCGCTAAAATAAATGAGGTAGTGATTATGGGGGACTTTAACTACCCAGATATAGACTGGGATGCTGAAACATGTGTTTCACAGAAAAGTAATAGTATTTTATCTAAAACAAAAGATGGCTACCTTTCCCAACAAGTACAAGCTCCAACAAGGGGGAAAGCCATATTGGACCTAATGCTAACCAATGTACCAGACAAAGTAATAAAGGTACAGGTTGGGGGGTTGGGGGACACCTTGGAAGCAAGTGATCATAATATCATTAATTTCCAATTAGCAGTCACTAGGGTGCCTTATCAAGGAGTCACAAAAACGCGGGACTTCAAAAAGGCAAAGTTTGACCAACTTAGAGATGCCTTACACTGCATTGACTGGGAAAAGGTCCTTAAAAACAAAAGCATGGACGCTAAATGGGATACTTTCAAAGGAATACTTAATTTTCAGTGTGACAGATATATACCTTACAGGAATAAAACTATTAGACACACATGTAAACCGATGTGGCTAAATAAAAAGGTTAAGGGGGCAATAAACAACAAAAAAAGGCATTTAAACGTTTAAAGCAGGAAGGGACAGCGGAAGCGTTAAAAAACTATAAAGAAGAAAATAAACAAGAAAATAAACAATGTAAACAACAGGTAAGGGCAGCTAAGCTGGAGACAGACTGGTCGCGAAAGAGAGTAAGACTAACCCCAAATTATTCTTTAGCTACATAAACCGTAAAAGGTACAAACCTGAGGGTGTGGGCCCCCTGAAAAGCAAGGATGGGACCCCTATAGAGGGAAATGAGGAGAAAGCTAATTTGCTTAACTTCTTTGCTTCTATATTCACAAAAGAATTTGACATGCCCAGTGAAATGCAGGGGAATAACCGAAACCCTCCATTAAATGTCACTGGTCTAACCAAGGAAGAAGTCCGGCACCGTCTCAAGCAGATGAAAATCGATAAATCACCGGGACCAGATGACCTACATCCTCGTGTTTTAAGGGAGTTATGTACAGTAATAGACAAGCCGGGTTTGTTCCGATGGATTGGCGCTTGGCAAATGTGGTGCCAATATTCAAAAAGGGATCTAGGGGGGAACCTGGGAACTACAGACCGGTAAGCTTAACATCTGTGGTGGGCAAGCTGTTTGAAGGTTTCTTAAGGGATACTATCCTGGAGCACCTTGGGGAAAATTACCTTATTACTCCATATCAGCATGGATTTATGAGGAATCGCTCCTGCCAGACAAACCTGATCGGCTTTTATGAGGAGGTAAGTTCAAGATTGGATCAGGGGGAGTCATTGGATATCATATATCTTGGATTTTCTAAAGCATTTGATACTGTGCCACATAAAAGGCTGGTACAAAAGATGAGAATGCTTGGACTGGGTGAAAACGTGTGCAGATGGGTGGGAAATTGGCTTAGTGATCGGAAGCAGAGGGTGGTTATCAATGGTAGACACTCAGATTGGGTCACTGTTACTAGTGGAGTACCACAAGGGTCAGTTCTGGGACCAATTCTCTTCAATATATATATAAATGACATTGGGTATGGATTAAACAGTAAAGTCTCAATCTTTGCAGATGATACTAAGCTGAGTAAAGTAATTAAAACAAAGGAGGACAACAGGCAACTACAAACAGATTTAGATAAATTGGAAGCATGGGCAGTTAAATGGCAAATGACGTTTAACACAGATAAATGTAAGGTTATGCACATGGAAGGAGAAATCTGTGTCATGATTACACACTAAATAAAGAAACACTTGGTAAAACAACAATGGAAAAGGACCTAGGGGTTTTAGTTGACAATAAGCTCAACTGTAGTAATCAATGCCAGGCAGCTGCTGCCAAGGCAAACAGGATCATGGGGTGCATCAGGAGGGGCATGGGTGCTCATGACCAGAGCATCATTTTACCCCTGTACAAGTCACTGGTCAGACCCCATATGGAATACTGTGTACAGTTCTGGGCACCTGTGCTTAAGAAGGACATATCAGAACTGGAGCACGTTCAAAGAAGGGCAACAAAGTTAATAAAAGGAGTGCGGGGGCTAGAGTACCCGGAAAGATTGTCCAAGTTAGGTTTATTTAGTCTAGAAAAAAGACGATTGAGGGGTGATCTAATAACTATGTATAAATATATTCGGGGTCAATACAAGGATCTGTCCCACAATCTATTTATACCCCGGAGTTTAACCATAACCCGGGGGCATCCACTAAGGTTAGAGGAAAGGTGCTTTCTCCACCGACATAGGAGGGGATTCTTCTCTGTAAGAGCAGTGAGACTATGGAACTCGCTGCCAGAGGAGGTAGTAATGAGGGATATATTAAAAATGTTCAAAAGTGGCCTTGATGCCTTCCTGGCATGTAATAACATTTCCCTCTATGGCTACTAGACCACTGGAAGGAGTTAAACAGGCTGAACTGGATGGACTAAAGTCTTTATTCAGCCTTACATACTATGTTACTATGTTAGATATCTTTGCCAAGGGTGGCAAGTCACCCCAGCGCAAGCGTCAGATTCGGCCCTTTCGTGGCCCAAGCTCCCTATCGACCCCCTACCGTGGGGCTAAGCAAGGCAGAGGAGTGTCCTTCGCTGGGTCTCGCGCAGATCCCTGGAACAAGAATAAAGGACGCCGTCCCGGTTCCTCCTGGGTGCCCAAGGCCCCTCCCAAGACCTCAAGCATGAAGGGGCGCCCTCGCCCGTCAGGGTGGGAGGACGTCTACAGCACTTCGAGCATGTCGCCACGTCTCAGACCTGTGGATTCAGGAGGTAGTGTCCTCCGGTTGCAAGATAGAGTTTGCTGTACTGCCCCCTACCAGGTTCGTTGGGTCCCGGATCCCTCAGGAGCCTGCCTCAGCTCGGGTCTTGATGCTGGCTGTGCAGGACCTTCTGGATCTAGGGGTCATTTGCAAGGTCCCCTTAAGAGACAGGGGCAGGGGATTTTATTTCAACCTTTTCACGGTACCCAAAAAGGACGGGTCAGTCAGACCCATTCTGGATTTAAAAATCCTCAACAGATTTGTCAGAAACAAGCACTTTCGTATGGAAACTTTGCGCTCGGCTATCGCCTCGCTGCACCCAGGGGACTTCATGACATCTGTGGACATCAAGGGTGCTTACCTGCACGTTCCGGTGTTTCCAGGACACCAAAGGTTTCTCAGATTTGCGCTGCTGGATCAGCATTACCAGTTCGTGGCCCTGCCATTCGGCCTCACGTCTGCTCCCAGGGTGTTCACCAAGGTGCTGGCAGGGGTGATGTCCCTGTTAAGACTAAAGGGCATACGCGTGTTGCCCTGCCTGGACGATATACTCATCACCTCTCGGTCTCTGCGGCAGGCAGAGCTGGACACTCAGTAGTGTCCACCCTGAAGTCCTTCGGCTGGGTGATCAATTACCCCAAGTCCTCTCTGTCCCCCTCCTCAGTGACCCCGTTCCTGGGGATGATTCTGGATACAGTTCAGTCAAGGATATTCCTTCCTCAGCAGAAGGTGGAAGTTCTGACAACGCAGGCAATGTCCCTGCTTCCGAGTCCTCATCCCTCCATCCGGCAGGGAATGCAGTTGGTGGGCTCGATGGTGGCAAGCTTCGAGGCGGTGCCCTTTGCCCAGTTTCATTTGAGAATCCTGCAGCTTCACCTTCTGTCAGTTTGGAACAAGAACCCAGCGTCCTTGGACGGGATATGGGTGGTTCCCCCCTTGCAATCCCTTGCGTGGTGGCTGGACCACAGGAACTTGACAAGGGGCAGATCCTTCCTGGCTCCCTCCTGGGAAACGGTCACAACGGATGCCAGTCTGTCGGGTTGGGGGGGATTCTGGAAGTCCCTGCGCTTCCAGGGTAGGTGGGGCCCTCAGGAGGCCCATCTGCCTATCAATGTCTTGGAACTCAGGGCGGTCGGATTGGTGCTGGAACAATTGACCCATCACCTGAGGGGTCTGGCGGTTCAGTTACGCTCAGACAACAGAACGGCGGTTGCCTACATCAACCATCAGGGAGGGACCGGAGCAAGGGGGCTCTCCAGGAAGTTTCTCTGATTCTAGCATGGGCGGAGGCCAATGTCCAATGCATCTCGGCTGTCTACATTCCGGGGGCGGAGAACCTGCTGGCAGATGCTCTGAGCAGGGGGTCGTCCCGTCAGGGGGAATGGTCCCTCTGCAACAGGGTATTTCAGTCCCTGTGTCACCGTTGGGGTGTGCCAGATGTGGATCTGTTTGCGTCCTGTCACAATCACAAGCTCCCGAGCTTTGTATCCCTGTCTCAGGATCCTCTGGCTCTGGCCACGGATGCCCTGTCCATGTCTTGGAGGGAGTTTCGGCTCCTGTATGTGTTTCCACCAATTCCCCCTTCTGGGCAGAGTCCTGCGCAAGATTGCTCTGGAAGGGGTACCCGCGATTCTGGTGGCCCCAAGGTGGCCAAGAAGAGTGTGGTTCGCAGACGTGGTTCAAATGGCAGTAGATCAGTACGATCTGGCAAGGTTGCCAGATCTTCTAACTCAGGGGTCTCTACGCCATCCCAATTTACTAACTCTGGCTTTGACGGCTTGGCTGTTGAAACCTCCATCCTGATGGAAAAGGGTTGTCTGCATCTGTAGTGGCTACTATGGTGCAAGCCAGGAAAAAGACTTCTTCTGCTATCTATTATAGAGTCTGGCGTTCTTACATTGACTGATTTTTAGTCTCTAGGGTGCTGGAGTTTTTCCAACATGGTCTAGACTTAGGTCTTAAGCTTAGTACTCTGAAGGGCCAGGTTTCGGCCCTGTCTATCTTCTTTCAGAAGACCTTTGCCCAGCATCCCCTTATCAAGACCTTCTTTCAGGGGGTCACTCATATGCGTCCCCCTCGAAAGCTTATGGTACCTGTTTGGGATTTAAACTTGGTTTTATCGGCCCTGCAGGGTGCTCCTTTTGAGCCTATTCAGGAGGCTGCTCTCGCTGTTCTCACGCTCAAGGTTGTCTTCTTAGTAGCTATCACTTCTGTTAGGCGTGTTTCTGAGTTGGCTGCTTTATCTATTCAGCCTCTTTACTATGAGAGACACCAGGATAAGGTGGTGTTCCGCTTCAAGCCGGACTTTCTACCTAAAGTGGTGTCTGCTTTTCATTTGAATCAAGATATTGTACTTCCTTCTCTGTGCCCTAATCCTAGTAACCCTAAGGAGAGGGTTTTGCATTCCTTGGATGTGGTTAGGTGCGTCAAGTATTACCTAGTTATCACTAAGGCTTTCAGGAAGACTGATGCTCTCTTCGTTGTGCCTCACGGGCCTAGGAAGGGTTTGGCTCCCGCCAAGTCTACCATCCGTAAATGGATTCGTCAGGCTGTGGTTCAAGCCTATTCTACTAAGGGGAAGTCTCCCCCCTTCCGTCTTACTGCTCATTCTACTCGAGCTGTTGGGGCTTCTTGGGCTTTTCAGCATCAGGCCTCTGTGGAACAAGTTTGCAAGGCCGCTACTTGGTCTTCCATTCATACCTTTTACTAAGTTTTACAAGGTTGATGTTAGGGCCTCAGCTGATGCTGTGTTTGGCCGCAAGGTTTTGCAGGCGGCAGTAGTTTAAACTGCTTGCTGTTGCCTTTTCCTGTTGGGGATCCCACCCTACTTTACGGGCACTGCTATTGGATGTCCCACATGTAATTACTACATCTGGAGCAGGACGTGCTGTATGCTTAGAATAATACAATTCTGTGAAATACTCACCTGTAGAATTGGTATTATATGCTCCAACCCACCCTGGTTTCACGTTGTTCTGGATCCCCTGTTTGGTGATTGTTATCATTGTTATTATTGCCAGTTTTTGGGTGGTTGGTTTTCTCCTGGCTTCTCCTTTCGCTGCTTTTCAATGCTGGGGATTTGTGGGAGGTCCCTCGGTATATGTAGGGCCGGGAGGAGCCTGTTTTCTACATGGCTGGAGTGGACATCGCGCTCAGGCGGAGGATTACCCACATGTAATTACTACATCTGGAGCAGGACGTGCTGTATGCATATAATACCAATTCTACAGGTGAGTATTTCACAGAATTGTATTTTTCCTTTCTGTCTTTAAGGAGCCTTTAAGAAGCCTGTGGCATCCACTTCCTCAAGTAGTACAGGCAGGTTGAAACAGTCTATGGGAGGACTTACGGGTATTCCGTGGCTAACTATTACGGATTTAGCAGCTTTTTCTAGGTCAGCCTTCGGATCAGTCCAATGATCAGACATTTAAGATATGTCCTTGGCATCAGAAATAGGTCCTAGCCTTTTGGACACCCCCAGCGACCTGTTTTGGATGTGGTCAGCTGGTGGAGGGAGTTAACGTCTGTCTTGTGCTGCTATATTTGAGCATCTCTCCTGCAGGAACTTTGCTGCACCGCAGTCCCAGGAGGATCAGTCTGAGGGGATACCCCATTCAGGTCGTTCTCAGGCATCCCATAGCTCAAGGGCTTCCTCCGCTTAGCAGGATCCTCTCCCGGGGGGCTCCCAACAACAGGGTTTAAACACTTGAGGATTGAACATTTTAATTGTAGCTGGCAGGTTTTAAGTGTCATTCCTAAAGCTGGCAAGGACAGGGCGTGTGGAGCCGTCGCGGGCAAGAAGGTGTCCCTTAAACGCAAACACCCCATCGAGGAGAGTCTGGTTGATTTCCAGGATCCTGAGGATTGTCTCTTCACAGAAGAGGAGGCGGAGGATCATGGTTCTTCGGACTCTAGTTCCGAAAGGGGTGCCTCACTGGAACAGCAGAGGAAAGAACGTACATGCTATCATCAATATCATTTTGGATACCCTTGGTTTTAAGGCGGTTTCCATTCTGGCGGACACAAGAGGATCAACCTGAATCAGAAGATTCAAAAGGCATTTCCTGGTCGCCTCCATCCAGGTTTGTGGCGTCAAGACTTCCCCACTCGTGAGAAAGAGTGTCCTCTTTATGGGCAGCGGTAAGTCGCTTATTGCAGACTGGTGTCATCACCCCAGTACCACAGGACGAAGAGGCCTTGGCTTCTATTCATTCCTGTTTGTGATCCCAAAAGAAGGATGGGTCTGTATGGCCCATCCTAGACCTCAGGCACTTCAACAGTCACATCTGCATGACCAGATTCAAAATGAAGTTGTTGTGGTCAGTGATGTTGGCACTTCAACAAGGGGGATTACTTGGCCACGATTGACATCAGTGATGTCTTTCTACACATCCCGATTTTCAAGAAGCATCAGAAGGTTTTTTTTTTTTTTTGCTTTTTTTCTCCCCAGTGCTGAGCGGAGGTTTTGATTCCATCTGTCTCCCAGCCCCTCACCAGCTGCAGAGTTCCTGGGGACCCCCATTAAATGCTTGAAGTCGGTTCCTAAGCCGATAGCACGAGATCGTGCAGAGTGAGGGGTGCGCGCATGGGTCCAGGTAAGCGAGACGGTGCTCGTCTGACTGGGTCTGAGCCCTGAGGATCAGGACCCTGCTGCAGCAGAATAGCTGATATCTGGGCCTTGCATGGTGGCCCTGCTGTGTGTCTACTACTGAGCCATGGTCCAGAAGCTGCTGTATCCTGGGCTGGTGAGCTGATCTCAGCTGCAGGGAGGTTGCTTCTCTGGTAGTGCAGACAGGTCTGACCAGTTGTCAACAGGCAGGAGGTTGTGGGGACCAGCGCTCCAGCTGTATTGTTTAGCAGTCAAAGCAGCCATCTTACCATGTCGGAGGCATCAGAGGCACCAGGGTTTCGTATTTTAACAGAGAGGTGCTGCGTGTCCAATGTGCCAAGCACGCCTTGACATCGGACGAAGGACCCATGTGCGCTAGGTGCACTGTCCTATGCTGCCTTACACAGCTGGTATGTTCCGCCCCTCAGTCGGGTCATCCAGTTTCCCTTGCGGCTTCAAGCTCTGCCTCTTTGGAGCGAGATACCCCCTCGGTATGGCATAGGAAATCTGAATGACATGAGCACCACTGATTAGCTGAGCTGCCCACGTGGGAACCAAAAAGAGGTGAGTTTTTGGTCAGTACACAAAGATGAACAAAACCCCATAAAATGACATTTTTGTTTTGTTCCTCTTTATTTTAGCTTAAATTTGTATCCCTAGTTTCTTGGGAAGCCAAAGAGTGCCTGAACTTTCAGTCCTCAGCAGTAGACACTTTCCACTTTGTAATATCTTCTATCTAAAGTTAAGGAGAATCTGTGCAAGTCACGTGACACCATGTCCCCATTAAGAAAATGGAGGGAGTCACATTGAGCAATTTACATTGTGGGGTTTGGTGTTAGCTAAAATGATACTATATAATTATAATTTGCTAATTGCATTTTTATTAAATGTATGTATGTATGTATGTATATATATATGTGTAATATATATATATATATATATATATATATATATATATATATATATATATATGTATGTATGTATGTATATATATATGTGTAATATATATATATATATATATATATATATATATATATATATATATATATATATATATATATATATATATATATATATATATATATATATATATATAATATATTATTTATTATTTTTTTTTTCTTTATTTGGTTACTGACATTTTTTTTAATTTCTGTTTTTCCCTTTTTTTATAGAAATGGCTAATGAGTATTGGTATCAATGAGGATAATATATATTTTTCCTGCTCAATATGGAGGTGAATAAGAATTTACTATGGTTACATGTGCTATCTTGGAAAATTTCTGTACATATTAAAAGGCCCAACTTATCAATCTGCCAGAATTCGCCACACTGGTGCGAATTAAAGTAGTGCAAAATATAATTTCTATATTTTCCTGCATTTTGCTACAAGGTTAATGTTTTACTAAATGTGTTTCTTGCAATGCTGCAACATGCGCCAGTGTTAAAATAGAAAATTCTAAGTTATATTTTTCACCACTCAGATATTCTAAGCAGACAGCACGTCCTGCTCCAGGCATAGTCCTTACATGTGGGTATACCTCCGCCTTCAGCGCCGTGCACTGCAGAATCATGAAGAAAACAAGCTCCTCCCGGCCCTACATATACCGAGGGACCTCGCACAAATCCCCAGATTCCTCTGCAGTGCTGAAACTGCGAAGACATGAAGTATCACACTCTCGCAGGCGAGCGGGGCTTGACAGCCCGAGGCCCTGCGGGACTATTTCCACCCATCCTCTTTGTGAGTAACATGCCTCCCAGCCTGGGCTGCGTTGGTCGGGTGAAGGTAGGCGGCACCTAGTGTGCTTACGGAGCCATGCTCCACCGCAATCCCCATCCATGGGGTAGGCGGTCTAGGCTAATGGTGAGCCTCATAGTGGACGCCCCTCCCGCACCTTGCCCCACACCCCATGTAGCGGTGAACCCCGAGTGCTGGGTCACCTTCTTCCTTAGTTCCCCCCGTTAGTGGGGGGAAAAAGAGGGGGGGGTGTACGTTGGCCTAAGCTTGCCATATCTCACGCCTTGCCTTAGCCCTATCGGTTTTCCGGGGGTCAGAGCCGCGCTTTAAACTTTATTTTTATGTTGGCCGCAGCGCCTTTAAAATATGTGACTTGGCGTGTCAGGCGGCTCTGTCTTGCGTCGCCATGGCGTCTATTTCTGTTCTTTTCCTGTCCTGGTCCGCGCTTAGAGCTTCGCGCTCTCCGGGGTGGGGGCGTGGTCTGGTTTGGCGCGTTCCGCGTCACCTACAGCTCTGGCCCGCCCTTCGAGGTTCGCTGGCGACATTTTGTCGGTCTTCCTGCGCGCGCGTGGACACGATCCTCCCTCTCCCTTGGTTGCTGTAAGTGCCCTCGCGGGCGTTCCTTTTCTTCTCTTGTGCTGCGCATGGTTCTGACACCCTCTCTTCTCCTTATGTCTTTCAAAAGCCAAGCTTCCAGTGGCTTCTCCCGGCCTGATATATATATATCTCACAGGGTTATATTTAGATTCTCCCACATTCCCAGCGGGTATTGGGACATCCAGGGTTGCTTACAGCATAAATCCCTACTGGCATATTCCTAGATTAATCACCATATGGAGGCATCTCAGAATTTGGTGTCCGGGGTCCCGCGGGGACAAGACCGGCTGTGTACCATGTGTAGACAACCCCACGCTGACAGAGCACAGGTCTGCGGACCGTGTGCTGAACAAGCGCTGGCCCTGCAATCAGGTTTACCAGTAGCTGCACCTCGTTTCAATACACCTGTCTCCCCGGACTTGAATCTCACTCCCGATGAGTCGCACTCGAGCGGGGATGACCAGCAAGTGGTGCCGTGCAAGCTTCCCACCGCGGAGCAAATTATGTCTGGCTTGGCGGAGCGCTTGGGCGCCGGGAAGAAACGATCCCTGACGCCACCTAGCTATAGGTTTTCCACTGAAACCGAAGAACCTGCCGCTATGCAGGATCTTGATCAGTCTGAGGATGGTGATCTGTTCTCAGGGTCCAGTTCCCCAGACGAGTTGTCTTGGAACCGCGACGGTTCTGGCCCGGAGTCCTGGGGCCTGTGTGAAACTGACGAGTTACTCATTAAGATTTTTGAAGTGCTGTCCATCTCTCCCCCGGGAGAGTCTCCTAAGCCCAAGAGGGAGAGTTTCCACACGGCGACGCCGTGCCTGGAATTTTTGGAGCAGGATCATTTCCAGTATCTCTTATCTAAGGAATGGGAATCTCCTTGTAAACTTACAGGGGCTCCGGGGGTTTGGGACTGGAAGTACCCCTTTCCCCAGGATTTGGTCGAACGATGGTCAGTTCCCCCAGAGGTGGATGCTCCAATCATTGGGGTTGTTAACCCTCCCTTCATGGCGGCCTCCCCATCTTGCACCCTTCGGGATGCTGAGGCCCGGCGCATGGACAGATTGGCCTCCCATGCCTTCTCTTGCGTAGGGACGGCTCTGCGCCCGGTCTGTGCTGCGGCTGTTACCTCGGTGGCTGCGAGGACATAATCGACCAGCAGCCGGAGGATCTCCCTTGTGAGGTCTTCAACGCACTGTCAGATTGTGACGTTTTTGTGAGATTTATCCTCTCAGCTATGGATGATACCATTAAAATGTGTGCTAGAACCTCGGCCCTCGTAGTGGCTATTCGTCGCCTGCTTTGGCTGCGACAGTGGGGGGCTGACAATGATACTAAAAAGGTTCTTACTGGTATTCCCTTTAGAGGACGTCGCTTATTCTGGGCCAGGTTGGACCTTTTTGGCAAAAAGGGTAAGGCGCCCTCGTGCAGACAGTCGACCAGGCAGCCCAGGGGCAGGGACTCCCCGCCCCCCGGCTTACGTTTCTGTTAAACGAGAACCAGAAGTGTGCTTCCAACTTTTTGGAGTGGAAGCTCGTCCCAGGGGAGGTAGGCAGCGCCCTGGGACCTCTGGCAGGTCAAAACTAAAATCTGCCAAAACCTCACAAGCATGAAGGGACGCCCTCGCCCCGCGGGCGAGGGAACTGCCACAGCACTTGGCTCTTATGGTAGGATGCCATGCTTCGTTCAGGCGATTTCAGGTTATGGGCCACCTGGACGCGGGTCTTAAAAGAATGGAGTGTTCTAGGCAGTTCCCTTCAGAATTAGTCAGGGGTATTCTAGTCCCTGTTGTTTCCCTTAGTGATTTGACACAGGTAGAGTTTGGCCTGGAGGGGCTGGGCCTTCTTTTAGTTTGGCCTTGGCTGATAATTGCATTCACTCTGCTTTTCCTAGGGATGACGCAGTCTTCACTCTGCTTTTCCTAGGGATGGCGCAGTCTGCCCAGATCAGGCGCTCTAGACCTGGCATCTAGGCTCCACGGGCTCCCATCTGTTGGGCCGCAGTCGGCCTTGTCAAGTGAACATCTTGATGCCTGTGAGGATCCTTTTCCCCTTCGGTCCCTTGTTCCCCCTGGACGCCTAGTCCTTTTTGTTCGGCCGGTGTTGCAGGACCATTCCATATATTAGGGTCCTGTCTGGGGTCCCTCCCCTGTTTCCCAGAGGGCTCGCCAAGGCGAGTATGTGAGCGCTTTCATGCTTATTCACCGGTGCTGTCCGCACTAGTTTCTATTGACTTAGGGCTTTTCCTAGGGATGGCGCAGTCTGCCCAGATCAGGCGCTCTAGACCTGGCATCTAGGCTCCACGGGCTCCCATCTGTTGGGCCGCAGTCGGCCTTGTCAAGTGAACATCTTGATGCCTGTGAGGATCCTTTTCCCCTTCGGTCCCTTGTTCCCCCTGGACGCCTAGTCCTTTTTGTTCGGCCGGTGTTGCAGGACCATTCCATATATTAGGGTCCTGTCTGGGGTCCCTCCCCTGTTTCCCAGAGGGCTCGCCAAGGCGAGTATGTGAGCGCTTTCATGCTTATTCACCGGTGCTGTCCGCACTAGTTTCTATTGACTTAGGGCTCTCTTGGAGTCGTTTGGATTGGTGCTTAGGCACATCTATTGCTTGGTGTAATCTGAGTCATACTCTCCCTACGGGGTGGCATTTAGATGGGTCCAGGTTCAACCTTCCCTTCTGAATTGGGTGCCTTGGTATGGAGGGGGCCTTG
This sequence comes from Gastrophryne carolinensis, assembly GCA_027917425.1. NCBI lineage: Eukaryota > Metazoa > Chordata > Amphibia > Anura > Microhylidae > Gastrophryne > Gastrophryne carolinensis. The sequence continues at coordinate 299,370,866 of CM051234.1, read as the reverse complement.
TCCCCTGTGTAGTCTCATTACATTCACCTTGCGGCTGTTTGGCCTATTGCTGGCGGCCGAGGCTGTTCCTTTCCCCAGATGTCCTTGGGGCCTGCGGCTCCTTGGGTGACTTATCCTGGATGGGTTCCAACACCCTTGGAAATAGTTCAGTACGTTCCCCCGGTTTTTATGGGAGTTCCCTTCTGGTTGGTCTACTCATGAAAGTTGTCGATGGACATCACTTCCTTCTTGCTATCCCTGTAGATGGTCGCCATGGGGACCAAGTCTGGCAGGGTCACTAAAGGGGTTCTATTCCTTATGGATTTCCCCGAGGTACCTAAGGGGGGCCCCTTTAGGGGGGCCCATTTTCATAACATTGGTAGGTCTTCACATTGTGCCTTGATGGGCCCTAGCTTGCTGGCCTGTTTCCCTTAGGACTTGTCTCTTGAGGACTCTTGGTCTGTTTGGTCAGTGGCCTGTCCCAGCTTTATGGGAAGAAGGTCTCTGAACGGGTTGACCCGTCTTGTAGGGTCTGGTTCTGATCTAGTGGAGGTTTTTACACTCCTTGCGCTTCATTGGTATTGGCTCGTTGGCTGTACTACCGTGCTGGGAGAGCCTTCCCTAGTGTCTCAATGAGCCGACTGGTTGGGGCCGTGGCCCCGGGTTAAGGTCCTAATGCGTTGCCCTGGGTGATTGTCCCAGGACTCTCTGGCCTTGGTCATGGTGACCTAGTCTGGCCTTTTTTTTGTACGGGTATTCTACCCTTTGTCTGACCCTTCTTACACCTTGCTAGGTGGGGTTCTGCACAGACCTGCTGTGGCAAGGGTGAACTGTTGCACTGGGGGCCTGGAGTGGCCCTGTGTGGTTTGGTTCGCATTTTCTGCTGGAGACAGTTGTACTGTGTGCCCTCTCTTGTGGGCTGTTATGCCTAGTCAGGCTCCTTACTACGTCATTCCCTTCACAGGGTTTGGGCGATCGCTATTCACCCTATTCATCAGAAATGTTCCCTCTGGGTGTCTCTTCCCCTTGGAGGGTTGGGTCTAGATCCCTCCCTTTTTTATTCTTCTCCCTTTTCCACCAGCTATGGTGGGAGTTGGCGCCCTAGTTGGATGGCTGGGACTTGCTCCCTATTCCCTATGGAATGAGGTCTTACCCATGGGTACCAGAGTCCTTATGGCATGGCGGGAGTTGGTCCTCCAACTCAGTTCCTTGAGAGGCTCCAGGGCTCGCCCTGTTTGTCCTCGGTAGAGACTAGTTTCAAGCTTCGGCGTTGAGCATTCCTCAGGGGTGGCTCAGGCGCATTCCCCAGAGAATTCTAAGCTCCCTTGAGGGGGAGGTTGCTTATCCTGTTGCCCTGCTAAGGGTTTTCCGTGGGTCTTATTCAGGTTCTTGTCTGAACTGTTCCCTGCCTCAGACGACTCTTTCGGGGCGGGTGCCTCAGTCTGAGGCGTGTCATAGGAGACGGCTCTCTTAGCCTAGTCCTTTTTACATTTTACAGCTTTTTTATATCTGTACACCGTTTTGGTCGAGGATGTGTCCGCTTTGCACCAAGCTTGCGTCCAGGCGGAGGGTTGTTATTCTTCTCTATTCCAGAACCTAGGGTCCTTTGGACTGGTGTTCTGCTTACTCTGAGCTTAAAAGGGATCTGTATCCCTCAATAGGCGTTGGGAACCTCTGGACTGCTTCCTGTCCAGGGTTGGGGCTATGCCCGTCGGGCTTATAGACGTCCCCATCCTTCCTGCAGCAGGATCTGGTTACTCCCATGAATATGGGAAGCCGGTTGGACTGGTCTCGCTTGGCTGATTGTCCTTCTGAGCTCTTGATTATCATTTTGGCTCTTGAGGAGCCTCGTTAGCTCGTGTGTAGTATTACGTTGGTCTCTCCGAGACCAGGGTTCGTATTCCCTGAAGGGAAAGGTTCTATGGTTGCCATGGCTACCCTGTTATCGTTAGTAGCATGGTTAGGCCGTTATTCTGGCCTGTTTGTTAAGGGAGATTCATTCTCCTCTCTTGGTTTGGATTTCTTCTACCGGTGCTTGGTTTGGGCCTTATGCACTTGGTTGTTGAGCAGGCTGACTAGTTCTCTGCTCGTGTTTCATTAGCCTTGTTAGGCTTCATAAGTTAAGTTAGAGCTTTGCTCTAGTTGCTCCTGGTAGCAAGGTTACAGGCGGTAGCGCTGTTCTGGTTGTCTGTGCCTTTTTTCATGGGGATCCCACCCTACTTATGGACACTGCTATTGGATGTCCCACATGTAAGGATTATGTCTGGAGCAGGACGTGCTGTCTGCTTAGAATAATACAACTCTGTGAAGTACTCACCTGTAGAGTTGGTATTATATGCAGACAGCACGTCCTGCTCCACCCCACCCTGATTCACCTTGTTCTGGATCCCCTGTGTGGTGGTTATTATCTTTCTTATCTATTGCCAGTCTCTGGTTGTTTTCCTTCTGGCTTCTTCTCTCACTGCTTGTTAATGCTGGGGATTTGTGGGAGGTCCCTCGGTATATGTAGGGCCGGGAGGAGCTTGTTTTCTTCATGATTCTGCAGGGCACGGCGCTGAAGGCGGAGGTATACCCACATGTAAGGACTATGTCTGGAGCAGGACGTGCTGTCTGCATATAATACCAACTCTACAGGTGAGTACTTCACAGAGTTGTATTTTTCGATGATGTGGCATATTCTGGCAGATAGTACTTGATAAATTGGCCCCAAAGTTTAATTTTCCCATTGCATGGCACGGCCTGCTTCATGAAGCACAACTTAATGTCAGGATTTGATTTATCCCTACAGGATACATCAACCTGACCTATAGGTGACCCTTCCTTTTATAAGAGGAGGGGGTTTGATATTTGCCGGTCCGTTATACGCTGCACAAACAAAAATTTCCGGACTAGGTCTAGTCCTGAATTATAACCATCAGACCCAGCATATCCACCACACCTCAGTATAGTTATAAATGCTTGACCATTCTTTGTTAGAAAAATATTAAAAACACATAAATACAAAGAGAAGTGACATCAATTTGATTTTGTATGGTTTCCCATTCCTTTGATATACAACATCTATTTACAATAAATCTCTCCTTTACATACTTTCTTCTCAAAAATTTTTTTTACATTAATATACAACAGTAACAGTATAGTACAATTTCCTAAAACCAAGGTAGCTATTTTTTGTCTTACTGGTCCGATGATCGGCCAGACAGGGCAGACATGTTTCGCCGGGTAGGCTTCCTCAGTGCCCTGTTGCATATAGCAAAAGAGAGAGGGAGTATGCTTTTACTATAATTATAGATGAATGCATAAAATTATATATCGCTTAAAATGTACATTCTTTGATTCATGAATATGCATAATTATATCTCTCTTAAAATATTATTTGATTCAGTGTTTTATGGCACACTGCAAGAACAAATTATACACATTGTGTAACAGTTATTACTTTAAGCATGCATCAAATCAAAAACATTGTTCGGTTCATAAATGTATAGAATTAGATCTCACTTAGAGTATCTATTATTTAATTCAGTGTTGTGCCTTTTGTGGCACACTGCAGAAGAAATATTTCTATACATATTATGTAGCAAATTATTGCTTTAACATACATCAAATCAAAGACCCAATAAGTAAGGGACATGCTTGAATACCTGGTTTCAAATTTGTTTTCAGAGAATGTCAGGTTTTAGCGGGGATGGAGAATTCCCTCTTGTCCCTCTCTGTATCTGTTTCTGGTGAATGGATATTTAATTCTATGAGGGAGGGGGAGAGAGAGAAAATCCCCTTAAAGCATTTGTATTCCCACCATGCTTCCACATAATATTAACTTTGGGATTACCTTAGTCTCCATGTGCTGGCCGCACTATACATGTCATCTTCCCCTATGCTACGATAATGTAGGGACCTTTGGAGATCTGTGGGGGAGATATAATTGTCAGCTGTATATGGTATTATAAACCCCTTAAGTTTATCTGAGTCCCAGCTGGTCTATTTATTGGGCTGCCTTACCTCCACGTGGTTTCAGACCGGTCCCTCTTATGAAGAGACTGCAGTGCAGCCAGCGCGATCCCGGGCTGCAGAGGTATATTATTTGATGGATATGCGGGGTCCTCCCGCTATTCCCGCCTTCGCCCGCTGTGTACGTGGCTTCAATTAGGGGAGAGATAATCCCCTCTGCATGCGCTGGCTGATGGCGCGCGAGTGTCGGTGCCCCATATTTGGGAGCCCTGGATAGTAACTCCCGGTCAGCTGACCGGAAGTGACCTCGCGCGCCGTCCCTATGCTTACTGGTGTCTGTTGATATGCGCCATTTTGTTGTAGCTCTGACCCTTATGTTTCTCTAGCGCTTCAAATGCGCTTATCATAATCATATGACTGTGTATACCATGGAATGCTACTCTTGCAGGACTTAATGTAAGCCTCTTGGTCTTAAATTGCAGACTATCCCCCGCTTACTACTAGTCTGCATGCATGCGCCATTTTTTTTGAGCCCTAGTTCATGCATTACGATGTCAGGGGATTTTTTTACACAAATACCCGGGATGATCTCCACCACTGGACGCAGATAAACCAGAATGGTTGTTCCACAGTCTAATCTAATGTCTAATATTAATTATATTTTTGAATAGATTGTTTTTTTATTTATTTTATTCATTTAATTAATCCTGGTCTAGTTGATCTACAATCTATTATCTAGGTGATGGTCATAATAGCTCCCGGGTATGGAAACAACTAAAGGTGGTTATCCCACTCACTAATCAGATCTATGCTGATGGCTTTATGATAGTGGCTCTATCTATAAGCAGAATACTTGTCAGTGCATTTATTAATTGAAAAAGTTCTGACCTAATAAGTCTATCGGCTGTTTTTTTAATCACTCCTAGTATACTGGCCTGATTTAATAAGAGGTAGTCATTAGGCATAGATTTCCTTTTTACAGACAGATCAAGCATATTTGGGCACTGCAGTAACAAACTTCATTTTCCTTGACCTTACTGTTCCCCCCTTCCCCCCTCCCCTTCCCCTCCCCCCCCCTTCCACCCCTCTTTCTACTGTTAGTTTATATTATTACCTAGGACTCAGGGGGAACTCCAGATAACTCTACACATCCTCCCATTAAATCCCCGACATTCTCTGTCCACTGATGGCCGCCCTCTAGCCTCCCACATTTCCCAATGCAGGGTATTTTATCAGTTCATAAAAATGGGGCAAAGGTAAGTGTCTCATTTAGGCCTGGATATTTATGTGCCTTAAGCCGATATATCCACCGTGTCTCAATTCTTAACGTGCCCTTTTCAAGATCGCCACCTCTCATGGATGGATGTATCCTGTCTAGACCTTGACATTTGAGCGTAGCCGGATTGCTGTTATGATATCTTTTAAAGTGACGTCCTACTGGAGTTTTTTCATTATTCTTTTTAATACTATATTGATGTTCATATAGTCGTTTTTTTAGGGGGCGGTTTGTTTTTCCCACATAAAACCACCGCAACCACAAGTAAGTAAATATATAACATTACTTGTGTTGCAGTTGATGAAATGTCTTAATTTATATTTGTCCTTATTGAGTATTGTTTCAGTTCCTGGTAGTATATATTGACACATGCTACAATTTCCACATTGGTACGTTCCCCAAACTGTGCAACAGCCATCTCTCTGCTGTTCTGAGAAATGGCTGTATACCAGCTTATCCTTGAGATTATTGGGTCGCCTAAATATTATTTTGGGTTTCGGAGGCAAGAAGGTTTTTAAAAAAGGGTCATTAAGTATAGGCCAATTTGTCTGGAGTATTCTCCGAATTATGGCATGTGCATCCGTATATGTCAGAATTAACGCTGGGCCGATGTCTTTTTTTGCAACTTTGGGTTTATATAATAATTGCTGTCTATCTAACCGGTGGGCTTTTTTGTAGGCAGCTTTAAGAATTGGCCTACTATACCCCCGCGCTTGTAGTCTTGCCCAAATCTTTTTGGCTTCAATTTTGAAGGCTTGTGTAGAAGAGCAGTTACGACGAGCCCGTGTAAACTCGCCATACCGGATGCTTCGTAATAAATGAGCCGGATGTGAGCTAGTTGCTCTCAACATCGTATTAGCTGATGCATCCTTTCTGTATAATACTGTACTGATTTGACCTTGTTTATCCTTCTGTATTTCTAAATCAAGAAAGGTAACACAATTTTGATCCCAATGGCTTGTGAATTTTAGATTTAAGTCATTATCATTGAGCATGTGGACAAAATCATTCAATTCCCCCTCCGGCCCCTCCCATATGACCAATATGTCGTCAATGTACCTGTGCCACACCGAAACGTGGCACAGGTACTTGGCCATATCGTCCTCTGCCCACAGTCCCCTTTCCCACCATCCCAGGTACAGGTTAGCAAACGACGGGGCACATGTTGTCCCCATCGCTGTTCCCGGTGGTAGAGTGTCCCATTGAAAAGGAACATATTGTGGGTGAGGACGAAGTTGAGGAGCCGGAGGAGGAAAAGATTGATTGTGTTCCGCCACATCCAGCTCATTCAAGAAAGTTTCTACGGCTCTCAAGCCCTTACCATGAGGGATGCTTGAATATAGGGCCTCCACGTCCAGGGTGACCAAAAACGCCCCAGGATCCACCCACATTCCATCCAGGACACGTAGAATGTGCCCTGTGTCCTTCACAAAGGATGGCAGGCTCACGACCAGAGGCTGAAGATGTTGGTCCACATACTTGCATTCTCTGTGAGCGCCCCTATCCCCGACACGATGGGTCTTCCTGGAGGTGACACCAATGACTTATGCACCTTTGGAAGGGCATAAAACGTTGGTGTTGTCAGGTGGGGCGCCCCCAGGAACCCGGCCGTACGGGAATCAATCACCCCCTGGTCGTGAGCCTGTTTTATTATGGCATGGTATTCCTGGGCGTTAATTGCCAGCCTGGACGTGGGGGCCCTGACATACCAATCCTTGTTGTTCAGAATTCGTAAGCACATGTCAATATACTGATCTTTGGACATAATTACTATATTCCCGCCTTTATCCGCTGGTTTTATAATTAGGTCATTCTTTGACTCCAATTCCCGAATGGCGGCTACTAATTCCTTTCCCAGGTTTGATGGTTTATTTGTTTTTTGTGGGAGTTCCTCTAAGTTGGATACCGTTAAATTCACAAATGTTGCTACATTATTATTAAGATCTATGGGAGGGTAGTACGTGGAGGGCTTTTTAAATTGGGTCAGGGGCTTTTCCCAAATACAGTGACCTGCCACTTCTAGTCCAAGGTCTATCATATCCTGTTCTAACTGTGACCCCGACGGGATGGGTAGATCTCTTTTGTTCGCCAGGTGGTCCTTCCATGTCCATAAATTGAAAACGACACAATATCTTCCTCGCAAAAAGGTTTTATGCCCTTCCAAAGGTGCATAAGTCGTTGGTGTCACCTCCAGGAAGACCCATCGTGTCGGGGATAGGGGCGCTCACAGAGAATGCGAGTAAGTATGTGGACCAACATCTTCAGCCTCTGGTCGTGAGCCTGCCATCCTATGTGAAGGACACAGGGCACATTCTACGTGTCCTGGATGGAATGTGGGTGGATCCTGGGGCGTTTTTGGTCACCCTGGACGTGGAGGCCCTATATTCAAGCATCCCTCATGGTAAGGGCTTGAGAGCCGTAGAAACTTTCTTGAATGAGCTGGATGTGACAGAACACAATCATAATCTTTTCCTCCTCCGGCTCCTCAACTTCGTCCTCACCCACAATATGTTCCTTTTCAATGGGACACTCTACCACCAGGTACAGGGAACAGCGATGGGAACAACATGTGCCCCGTCGTTTGCTAACCTGTACCTGGGATGGTGGGAAAGGGGACTGTGGGCGGAGGACGATATGGCCAAGTACCTGTGCCACGTTTCGGTGTGGCACAGGTACATTGACGACATATTGGTCATATGGGAGGGGCCGGAGGGGGAATTGAATGATTTTGTCCACATGCTCAATGACAATGACTTAAATCTAAAATTCACAAGCCATTGGGATCAAAATTGTGTTACCTTTCTTGATTTAGAAATACAGAAGGATAAACAAGGTCAAATCAGTACAGTATTATACAGAAAGGATACATCAGCTAATACGATGTTGAGAGCAACTAGCTCACATCGGCTCATTTATTACGAAGCATCCCGTATGGCGAGTTTACACGGGCTCGTCGTAACTGCTATTCTACACAAGCCTTCAAAATTGAAGCCAAAAAGATTTGGGCAAAACTACATGCGCGGGGGTATAGTAGGCCAATTCTTAAAGCTGCCTACAAAAAAGCCCGCCGGTTAGATAGACAGCAATTATTATATAAACCCAAAGTTGCAAAAAAAGACATCTGCCCAGCGTTAATTCTCACATATATGGATGCACATGCCATAATTCGGAGAATACTCCAGACAAATTGGCCTATACTTCTAAATAACCCTTTTTTAAAAACCTTCTTGTCTCCGAAACCCAAAATAATATTTAGGCGACCCAATAATCTCAAGGATAAGCTGGTATACAGCCATTTCTCAGAACAGCAGAGAGATGGCTGTTGCACAGTTTGGGGAACGTACCAATGTGGAAATTGTAGCATGTGTCAATATATACTACCAGGAACTGAAACAATACTCAATAAGGACAAATATAAATTAAGACATTTCATCAACTGCAACACAAGTAATGTTATATATTTACTTACTTGTGGTTGCGGTGGTTTTTATGTGGGAAAAACAAACCGCCCCCTAAAAAAACGACTATATGAACATCAATATAGTATTAAAAAGAATAATGAAAAAACTCCAGTAGGACGTCACTTTAAAAGATATCATAACAGCAATCCGGCTACGCTCAAATGTCAAGGTCTAGACAGGATACATCCATCCATGAGAGGTGGCGATCTTGAAAAGGGCACGTTAAGAATTGAGACACGGTGGATATATCGGCTTAAGGCACATAAATATCCAGGCCTAAATGAGACACTTACCTTTGCCCCATTTTTATGAACTGATAAAATACCCTGCATTGGGAAATGTGGGAGGCTAGAGGGCGGCCATCAGTGGACAGAGAATGTCGGGGATTTAATGGGAGGATGTGTAGAGTTATCTGGAGTTCCCACTGAGTCCTAGGTAATAATATAAACTAACAGTAGAAAGAGGGGTGGAAGGGGGAAGGGGGGGAACAGTAAGGTCAAGGAAAATTAAGTTTGTTACTGCAGCGCCCAAATATGCTTGATCTGTCTGTAAAAAGGAAATCTATGCCTAATGACTACCTCTTATTAAATCAGGCCAGTATACTAGGAGTGATTAAAAAAACAGCCGATAGACTTATTAGGTCAGAACTTTTTCAATTAATAAATGCACTGACAAGTATTCTGCTTATAGATAGAGCCACTATCATAAAGCCATCAGCATAGATCTGATTAGTGAGTGGGATAACCACCTTTAGTTGTTTCCATACCCGGGAGCTATTATGACCATCACCTAGATAATAGATTGTAGATCAACTAGACCAGGAATAAAATAAATAAAAAAACAATCTATTCAAAAATATAATCAATATTAGACATTAGATTAGACTGTGGAACAACCATTCTGGTTTATCTGCGTCCAGTGGTGGAGATCATCCCGGGTATTTGTGTAAAAAAATCCCCTATCATCGTAATGCATGAACTAGGGCTCCAAAAAAATGGCGCATGCATGCAGACTAGTAGTAAGCGGGGGATAGTCTGCGAGGGCGGGCCCATCAATTTAAGACCAAGAGGCTTACATTAAGTCCTGCAAGAGTAGCATTCCATGGTATACACAGTCATATGATTATGATAAGCGCATTTGAAGCGCTAGAGAAACATAAGGGCCAGAGCTACAACAAAATGGCGCATATCAACAGACACCAGTAAGCATAGGGACAGCGCGTGAGGTCACTTCCGGTCAGCTGACCGGGAGTTACTATCCAGGGCTCCAAAATATGGGGCACTGACACTCGCGCGCCGTCAGCCAGCGCATGCAGAGGGGATTATCTCTCCCCTAATTGAAGCCACGTACACAGCGGGCGAAGGCGGAAATAGCGGGAGGACCCCGCATATCCATCAAATATACCTCTGCAGCCCGAGATCGCGCTGGCTGCACTGCAGTCTCTTCATAAGAGGGACCGGTCTGAAACCACGTGGAGGTAAGGCAGCCCAATTAATAGACCAGCTGGGACTCGGATAAACTTAAGGGGTTTATAATACCATATACAGCTGACAATTATATCTCCCCCCACAGATCTCCAAAGGTCCCTACATTATCGTAGCATAGGGGAAGATGACATGTATAGTGCGGCCAGCACATGGAGACGAAGGTAACCCCAAAGTTATTATGTGGAAGCATGGTAGGAATACAAATGCTTTAAGGGGATTTTCTCTCTCTCCCCCTCCCTCATAGAATTAAATATCCATTCACCAGAAACAGATACAGAGAGGGACAAGAGGGAATTCTCCATCCCCGCTAAAACCTGACCTTCTCTGAAAACAAATTTGAAACCAGGTATTCAAGCATGTCCCTTACTTATTGGGTCTTTGATTTGATGTATGTTAAAGCAATAATTTGCTACATAATATGTATAGAAATATTTCTTCTGCAGTGTGCCACAAAAGGCACAACACTGAATTAAATAATAGATACTCTAAGTGAGATCTAATTCTATACATTTATGAACTGAACAATGTTTTTGATTTGATGCATGCTTAAAGTAATAACTGTTACACAATGTGTATAATTTTTTCTTGCAGTGTGCCATAAAACACTGAATCAAATAATATTTTAAGAGAGATATAATTATGCATATTCATGAATCAAAGAATGTACATTTTAAGCGATATATAATTTTATGCATTCATCTATAATTATAGTAAAAGCATACTCCCTCTCTCTTTTGCTATATGCAACAGGGCACTGAGAAAGCCTACCCGGCGAAACATGTCTGCCCTGTCTGGCCGATCATCGGACCAGTAAGACAAAAAATAGCTACCTTGGTTTTAGGAAATTGTACTATACTGTTACTGTTGTATATTAATGTAAAAAAAAATTTTGAGAAGAAAGTATGTAAAGGAGAGATTTATTGTAAATAGATGTTGTATATCAAAGGAATGGGAAACCATACAAAATCAAATTGATGTCACTTCTCTTTGTATTTGTGTTTTTTAATATTTTTCTAACAATAAAGAATGGTCAAGCATTTATAACTATACTGAGGTGTGGTGGATATGCTGGGTCTGATGGTTATAATTCAGGACTAGACCTAGTCCGGTAATTTTTGTTTGTGCTGCTTCATGAAGTCATTACATCTGGGTTATTCCACCACAAGGTGGCGCAGTGTAATGCAGAAGAGTTGTGGCTCCTCCCGGTACCATATAAAAACGGAATCACCATAGACTTATCCAGTTTTTTCTCTGCAGTGATTCTGCGGAGATAGAAGATGGCTCTCTCTATTGCACAGGTGAGCAGGGCAACCAAGCCTGCGGGCCTGCATGGTTATTTCCACCCGTTTCCGGACCCTCTGTGCCTCCCAGCCTTGGCTGTCGGATCGGGTGAGGGTGGAGGAGCACTAGGGTCAAGTGCTCAAGGAGCGCTGCTCCAAGCCGCAGACCCTGTACCACAAAGGGTAGCCGGCCAGAGACTTTATGGTGGGCCTGTTAGGGATGCGTTTTGGGGTCCCCCCCCCATCCCTGGCCTGGGCTCTCGCCGCTGCTCGCTAGCCTTCCTCTCTCCCTCCCCGTCGTTTGCTTGGTGGAGGGGGGGGGGGTCAGGTGGTAGCGGCGAGGGTGTTTTTTGCTGTTTTCAATCTGTTTTTACTGTGTTTTTCACTGTTTTTCACCACCTCACCGCTTTGTACTACGCTCCGCGGCGGGCGGCGCTATATCTGTAAGGCGTTTTTTTTTTTCCTACTGTGTGATGTCGCCGGCGAGGTCACGTGAGCGCCGTTTTCGTGCTCTTGGGGGGAGGGCGGGGCCGGAGGATGACTCTCCTCAAGGTTCCTCTGCCGGCGCCATTTTGATTCTGCTGCGCGTCTGGGGCCCTTCTTTATCCCGGAGCTGCGGCGGTGATGATCCCTGTCTGTTGTCTCTTCCTCCTGTGTCTGGCGGCTGGTGCCCTTGCCCTGCTTGGTCCCTGAGTCCCCTTGGGGGGTTTTCTGGTTCCTTGGGGCATGTGCTGCGGGATGCTTATGTGTCTTTACTTATGTCTTTCAGGCGGGACAACTGTGGGTTGTGGTTTCTCCCGGTCCTACCCCTTACCATCCCTCATCTTCCCTTACTGGCTTCTGGAGGCATCGCTTGGGGGGGGGGGGGGCATCCCGGGTGGCTTTTATTAGCCTTTACCCTGTGCTGGCCTATTGCACCTGTGTTAATCACCATATTGAGGCTTCTGGGGATAGCGTGCTTGGGGGTCCTTCGGGGCAATCCCGGCTGTGTGCCATGTGCGGGGCATCCCCTCTGAGTAACAGTTCTGCGGTGTGTACCGTGCGCCCAGGGTATTGTAGCGGCCCAGGCTGGGCTACCTGCTTCGCTTCCCAGCTCTGCGCCCCTTTCGGCATCGCCTACCCCCCCGCGCCTGCATTTAGCCCCCAGTGAGGGGGGGGGGGGTCACAGTCTGATCTGGCACTGCGTGTGGCCAGTATTGAAAGGCAGCTTGCCAGGCCTGTTCCACGTAAGGCCTCTGGCATGAAGCGGCACCTAGCTCCCGTGACATCCCTCTTTCCTGAGGAGGATGAGGGACCTGCTACTTTTGTTGGCCTTTACCCCCTAGAGGAGGGGGAACTCTTTCAGGACTCTTGACTCCTCTGGGGACCAGCAGGAGGGTTATGGCAGTGACCCTGGATCTGCGTCTGGGGAGGACTCATGGTTCCCTGAGGACACTGATAGCCTGTTAGCTCCCTGAGGTGGCTAAGAGGAAGCAGGGTGAGCTCTTTCATCCTGATAAACAGCGCCTGGAGTTTCCTGAGCAGAGCCATTTCACTAATATAGTGCTCAAGGAGTGGGAACGTCCTAGTAGATTGCCCGCGGTGCCCAAAGGGTGGGATAGGAGTTATCTCTTTCCTGCCGATCTGGTCAAGCGATGGTCGTGTCCCCCTGAGGTGGGCGCTCCCGTGCTAGGGCTGTCCAACACCTCGGTCATGCCTTCCCCTGACACTACTACACTGCGGGACAGCGAGGACCGGCGCATGGATCGGCTGGCCTGCCATGCTTTTACGTGTGTGGGGGCAGGGCTGCGCCCGGTCTGCACTGCTGCCATTACAGCTATTGCACTTAAGAAACGGCTCAATCGTCTCATGGAGGGTGCTACGGCTGGTAACGGGGGAGGATTATAGGTCCCTTTTTGCTTTGCTCTGATTTTGTTGCTTTTGTCCTTACTGCCATGGATAATGCGGTACGGATGTGTGGTAGGGCCTCTGCCCTTTTGGTGGCTATGCGCCACTCTTTTTGGCTGTGTCAGTGGGCGGCTGATGCTGCCGCTAAGAAGGCTCTCACTGGGCTCCCCTTTACGGGGCTGCGGCTCTTTGGTGAGTGTCTGGATGTTTTAGCCAAGGATGGTAGGCTGCCTCAACGTAGGAGGCAGCCTCTGCCTTTTCGGGGGCCCTTCTCTTCCCTCCCCTCCTTTCGTGCTCCCAGAGGAGGTCGTGGTTCCCTCTTCTCGGGTACCCGCAGGGATTCTTGGGGCCGTGGCAGATTCCGTGGTCGTCCCAGTCTCTCATGGGGTCCCAAGCCCCCTCAGGCATGAGGAGGCGCCCTCACCCATCCGGGTGGGGGGACAGCTTCGGCTCTTTGCTGATGTCTGGAGGCTACGCCTCTCAGACCGGTGGATTCAGGAGGTGGTGTCCTCCGGTTACAAGATAGTTTGCTGCCTCCCCCCCCCCCCCCCAAGATTCATCAGATCCCGGATTTCTCAGGACCCTGTGTCAGCTCAGGGTTTGCGCCTTGCGGTTCAACATCTGTTTGAGTCAGGAGTCGTTTGCCTGGTGCCTTCCCAGGAACGGGGTCGAGGGTTCTACTCCAATCTGGTCACAGTCCCCAAAAAAGACGGGTCCCTGAGACCCATCCTGGACTTGAAGGGTCTCAACAAGTTTGTCAGGTTCAAGCATTTTCGCATGGACTCTACGCTCGGCGGTCAGTACCCTGCGCCCGGGCGACTTCATGACATCAAGGATGCCTACCTTCACGTGCCAATCTTTCCAGGTCATCAGAGATTTTTCAGGTTCGCTCTAGAGGATCAGCATTATCAGTTTGTGGCCTTACCGTTCGGTATCCCCTCGGCCCCTCGGGTGTTCACCAAGGTGCTGGCGGGCGTGATGGCTCTGCTGCAGCATTCTACATCAATCATCAGGGAGGGACTCTGAGCAAGCGAGCCCTTTAGGAAGTGTCTCTGATACTGTCTTGGGCGGAAGAGAATGTCCCCTGCATCTCGGCGGTTTACATTCCGGGGGTGGAGAACCAGGAGGCAGACTCCCTGAGCAGGGGGACGTCTCAGCTGGGGGAATGGTCCCTCAGCAACAAGATTATTCTTAGTATACAGTACGTCCTGCTCCAGATAGATTACTTACACTTGGGTTATCCTCTGCCAGTTGGTGCTGCACTGCAGAGACATGTAAAACAGGCTCCTCCCGGCCCATCAAATACCCGGGGACCTCCCACAAATCCCCAGATTTCTCTGCAGTGCTTACTGCGAAGACATGAAATTATCACTCTCTCGCAGGTGAGCTATTAGCCTGCGGCCCTGTTGGACTATTCCCACCCGTCCTTCGTGTGATGTGCCTCCCAGCCTGGGCTGCACTGGTCGGGTGAAGGTAGGCAGCACCATGTGTGCTTAAGGAGCCCTGCTCCACCGCAATCCTCCACCAAAGGGTAGGCGGTATAGGCTGATGGTGAGCCTTTATGGGATGCCCCTCCCGCATTGTCCCATGCCCCGTGTAGCGGTGGGTCCTGTACAGAGGGCCGCCATCCTCCCTTATTCTCCCTGTAGCCTTCGGGAGGGATAGAAGGGGGGGGGTGTGGGTGAGCGTGTATCGTGATTTGCGCATACGGCGTTTTCCCTGGTCTTTTGACTAGTATATGTGGTGTCAGCCGCCGCGCTGACTTGTCTTTTTTACGCCGCCGCACACGTCTTTTCCTTCATTTGGATGTTCCGCGGCGGCGTTACCTCAGACGCTTCTGCGTTCTCATTGGCTGCTTGTCGGACTTCGCGCTCTTCGGGGGGCGGGGCCTTGCCTGGCGCTCGCTCTGGCCCGCCCTTCGAGGTACTCTCGGCGCCATGTTGTCAGGTCGCGCGCGCGTGACGGTTTTACTTACCGCGGTCCGTAAGTGCCCTTGCGGGCGGCTTTATACTCATTGTAGTGTGTTTGGTTCTGACACCCCTTCTTCCCATTGTGTCTTTCAGACGGGTGAATCTATTGGCTTCTCCCGGCCCGGTGTAATTGATTGTTGGGCCTTGTATAATTACTCCCACTTCCCTAGCGGGTCATTGGGGCATCCAGGGTTGCTTCATGGCGTCAATCCCTACGGGCATATTGTGCCTAATAATCACCATATGAGGCATCTCAGGATAGTGTTACCGGGGGCCCCTTGGGACAAGACCGGCTGTGTGTAGCGTGTGGACAGCCTCATGCTGACGCTGACAAGGCGTGGGTCTGTGTACCCTGTGCTGAACAGGTGCTTGCATTGCAATCTGGCCTGCCAGTGGCTGCACCTCGTTTCACTTCACCTACTACCCCCAGCTTAAATCTCACTCCTACTGAGTTGCATTGTGGGGATTCTCAGCCTGATGTGTCTTCTAGACTGCCTACTGTTGAACAGATTATTGCGAGGTCTTTAGCGCGTAAGGGCCCTGGTAAGAAGCGGCACTTGACGCCTAATGTTACTGTTTTCCCTATGGGAACTGAGGAGTTTATGAATCTGTGTGGCTATACCCCATCTGATGAAGGAGAGCTCTTTTTTGATTCAGGCTCATCTGATGAGAGACCAATGGGTCATGACGATTCTGGCTCTGACCCCTGGGCCCTGGATGACACTGACAGATTATTGACCCAGATCTTTGAGGTTCTGTCTATCTCTCTCCCTGGTGAGGCTCCCAGGCAAAAAGGGGAGCTTTTCCATACGGCAAAATCACGCTTGGAATTTCCAGAGCAGGCACATTTCCATACCCTTGTACTCAAGGAATGGGAGTGCCCCAGTAAACTTCCCGGGGTTCCAATTTGTTGGGATAGGAAGTATCCCTTTCCTGCTGAGGTGGTTAAATGTTGGTCATTTCTCCCCCCCCCCCGAGGTGGATGTCCCGATCCTAGGACTATCTAACACCCCTGTCATGCATTCCCCTGATTCTACTACCCTGCGGGATGCTGAGGGCCGGCGCATTGACCAGCTGGCCTCCCACGCCTTTTCATATGCGGGGACGGCGCTGCGCCTGGTCTGTGCCTCTGCTATGACTGCTGTGGCCACTAGAATCCTTATCAGAAATATGCTTGATAGTGCCCCTGATGATCTCCCTTGTGAGGTGTTTAATGCATTCTCCAGTTGTGATGTTTTTGTAAATTTTGTCCTATTAGCATTGGATGACACCATCAGAATGTGTGCCAGAACTTCTGCCCTCGTGGTGGCTATACGCCGCTTGGTTTGACTGCAACAGTGGGGTGCTGACAATGCTGCAAAGAAGGCCCTCACTGGGCTTCCATTTAAGGGGCTACGCCTGTTTGGGGACCGTCTAGACCTTTTTGCTAAGGGAGGTAAGTTACCCCAGCGCAGACGGCAGTCTCGGCCCTTTCGAGGCCAGGGCTCCCCTTCACTTCCCTGCCACGGTGCTAAACAAGGAAAAGGGGTGTCCTTCGCGGGGGCTCGTGCAGATTCCTGGCACAGGAGCAGAGGACAACGTCCTGGCTCCTCCTGGGGGGGCTAAGCCCAAATCCTCTCCCAAGCCCCCTCAGGCATGATGGGGCGCCCTCGCCCGTCAGGGTGGGGGGACGGCTGCAGCACTTTGCTCAAGTCTGGAGGCATCACGTCTCAGACCGGTGGATTCAGGAGGTAGTGTCCTCCGGCTACAAGATACTTTGCTGTGCGGCCTCCCCCAAGATTCATCAGGTCCCGGATCCACCAGGACCCTGTCTCAGCTCAGGTGTTGGCGCAGGCCGTGCAAGGCCTTCTGGGTCTGGGGGTCATTTGCAGATTCCCCTTAAGAGACAGAGGCAAAGGGCTCTACTCCAATCTCTTCACAGTTCCCCAAAAAGATGGGTCAGTCAGGCCCATTCTGGATTTAAATATCTTCAACAAATTTGTCAAGAACAGGCGTTTTCGCATGGAAACTCTGCGCTCGGCCATCAGCTCCTTGCGCCCCGGGGATTTCATGACGTCTGTGGACATCAGACGCTTACCTTCACATCCCTGTGTTTTCAGGACACCAAGGTTCCTCAGATTCGCGTTGGAAGATCAACATTTCCAATTTGTGGCCTTGCCATTGGCCTCACTTCAGCTACCAGAGTGTTCACCAAGGTGCTGGCGGGGGTGATGTCTCTGATGAGGTCAAGGGGCATCCGCGTGCTGCCCTACCTGGACGACATACTCATCACCTCTCGGTCTCTACAGCAGGCAGAGTTGGACACTCAGCTGGTGGTGACCACCCTGGAGTCCTTCGGCACTCACCCCAAGTCTTCTCTGTCCCCTTCCTCGGTGACCCCGTTCCTGGGTATGATTCTGGATACGGTTCAGTCAAGGATATTCCCTCCTCAACAGAAGGTGGAAGCTCTAACTGCGCAGGTGAGGTTCCTGCTGTCGTGTCTCCATCCCTCCCTCAGGCAGGGAATGCAGTTGGTGGGCCTGATGGTGGCGTGCTTCGAGGCGGTGCCTTTTGCTCAGTTCCATTTGAGGCCTCTACATCTTCACCTTCTGTCAGTTTGGGACAAGGACCCAACATCCTTGGACGAGGTCTGTGTGCCCCCCCCCCCCTTGGTCAGGCGGTCTCTTTCGTGGTGGCTGGACTCCAGGAACTTGCTGGGGGGCAGGTCCTTCTGGCCCCCTCCTGGGAGACGGTCACCACGGATGCCAGTCTGTCAGGGGGGGGGGATTCTGGTAGTCCCTGCGGTGCCAGGGGAGGTGGGGGTCCTCAGGAGGCCCACTTACCTATCAACATTTTGGAACTACGGGCGATCAGATTGGTTATGGATCAGTTGACCGACCACCTGCGGGTCTGTCTGTGCAGGTGCGCTCAGGCAACAGGACGGCGGTTGCATACATCAGCCATCAGGGAGGGACCCAGAGCAGGGGGGCCCTCCAGGAAGTGTCGCGGATTCTGACATGGGCGGAGGCCAATGTTCAATGCATTTCGCCTGTGTACATCCCGGGGGCAGAGAGTCTACTGGCAGACTCTGAGCAGGGGGACATCTCGTCAGGGAGAGTGGTCCCTCTGCAACAGGGTATTCCAGTCCCTGTGTCAGCGTTGGGGTCTACCAGATGTGGATCTGTTTGCGTCCCGTCACAATTACAAGCTCCCGGCCCTTGTCTCCCTGTCTCGGACCACGGATGCTCTGTCTATGTCATGGCAGGAATTTCGGCTCCTGTATGTCTTTCCTCCATTCCCCCCGCTGGGCAGGGTTCTGCGCAAGATTGCTCTGGAAGGGGTACCAGCGATTCTGATGGACCCCAGGTGGCCAAGAAGAGTGTGGTTCACAGACGTGGTGCAGATGGTAGTAGACCAGTACGTTCTGCCAGGGGTGCCAAATCTGCTCACTCAGGGCCCCTTACGCCATCCCAATTTACAAACACTGCCTTTGCGGCCTAGCTGCTGAAACCTCCATCTTGATGGACAAAGGCTTGTCCGCCTCGGTGGTTGATACCATGGTGAAGGCTAGGAAGAAAGCCTCTTCTTCCATCTATTACAGGGTATGACGTACCTATATTCCTAGTATGTCACACCCCCCCACTTCCCGATATCCATAACACTTGAGGAACCTGGCCTGTAGAGGGCAATCTTGCAGAGATGACATGGAAAAAAGGAGCCCCTCCTGGTCCATAAGTACTGGGTTCCTCCCACTATTCCTCAGTCTTTTCGTCTCTGCAGTCGGCGAAGCATTCAGAAGATGACTCTCCTTCAAGCTGCAGGTAGCCGGGCTTGCTCCCTGCCCTTTTTTCTCTATTTCTGTCTGAAATTTTTAAAACCTGTTGTGTGCCTCCCAGCCCTGGCTGTATGGTTCAGGCAAAGGTAGATACATACACCTTTGGTGTATACAGGAGTTTTTACTCCTCCATGAGACCCAGATTTGGGTAGGCGGCTTCCGGGTTGGTGTCCCGATGTGGGATGCCCTTGTCCCTTTAAAATCCCCTTGTACCTGATGGGTGCATTTCTACCCTCTCCCCTTTAGTTCTCCTTTAACCCTGCTGGGGTAAAAATGAGGGGGGAAAGGGGGGCGTTATCTGGGCTTATTTGTCACCATGCACACAAAAAAAAAGAAAAAAAGGAGACATATAAAATAAGTCTTTTTCTTATGTATGTTTTACTATACTGTTTAATAGGAAATGTTTTATTTAGATTTTCCTATCTCTGTCTAGGCAGCATTTTTTGCTTACCTATTAAAGCTCTTTGTTTCTAGCTGTGTTCAGATTTGAATTTTCCCTCCATTTTTGGCCATGTGATCCTGGAAGTGGGCGGGGCTTGGCATGCTTTATTCAGAGAGCACCTGGTATGCTCTGTTTGACTTCCTGTTTCCTTACCTCATGAGGTGAGCTTATCGCATGGGTTGTGAGTACCCTTCAGCTTGGCTGAAGGGAGTTTTTTTCTGTCTTTTATTTATATTGTGTGCATTTGGTTGACTGTTTTGTTTTCTGTAGGTGGAAACTCCTTATTTAAAAAGGGGTTTCTTCTGGTCCTTATAAAAAAAAAAAAAAAATAGTCCCACTTGGGACTATTTAAAGGGGCATCCCGGGTAGCAATTGCGTAAATCCCATATATACTTGGCGACTATAATCAAGTATAGTATAATACTAAACACCATATGGAGGCATTCCAGCATAACGGACATGCAATTCCCTCTGCACAGACTCGGCAATGTTTTGGATGTGGGGTTTCCCTTGTTGGGATAACGCAATTCTTTGCGTCCCTTGTGAACAACTAACTAATATGCTGCAAACTGAGGCCCAGGCTTCAGGGCCTGCGGCTAATGCCTCATCTCCTACTCTGCCATGTCTTGTCCGTACCCCCAATGATATTGTCATGGGTGGTGAGTCGCATGCTGATTTATGTGCCAGATTGGCTCATCTTGAAAGATTAATGTCTACTCTGTGCCTAAGAAGGCCTCAGCTAAAAGCACTTGACTCATGCCACTCCGGCAGGTGAGTCAGACAATTGTGAATTGCTTGATTGATCTGATCCTTCTCAGTTAGAAGGAGGAGAATTATATGGGGAATCAGATGTTTCTATTGAACAGCAATTTGTTGGTACTGAGATTGAGCAGGGTGAAGCAAGTGTTGTGGATACCCCAAAAAGCTCTTGCTCAGTTATTTGAGGTTTTGATTATTACTTCTCCTGAATTAGTCCCTCCTTAAAAAGGGGAATTCTTTGGAGCCTCTAGACCTCGTTAGAATTCCCAGATCAAAAGCATTTTTATGATATTATTCTTAAAGAATGGGGGAAGCCTGCACGGCATTCCCTTGGGCTGGGGACAAGAAATATCCCTTCCTAGCTGATACTGTTAAGCGTTGGTCATCACCACCTGTGCCCACTGCTCTGGGCATGTGTACACTCACTGCACGGATGGGTTAAATGCGGAGGACAAATTCCTATGTGTGCGCAAGCATACAATGGCCGTCTATGCATTAATATTGAATTAATTAATAGAGAGACTGGATTTTTAATAGATACTCTGCTCATGGGTGGATGCCACTGTGCTTAATTTATCCAATTCCTCTGTGTTGCATTCTCCTGACTCCACTACACTTAAAGATGGAGAGGATAAGCGCATTGATCAAATGGCGTGCCACGCTTTTTCCAGTGTGGGCTCGGCCTTGCTGCCTGTTAGTGCTTCGGCACTCATGACAGTGGCTATTAGGTCTGTTGTGAGAGACCTAAGAATTACCCAGGTCTTGATCCTGCCTCTGATGAGTACGCCGCTCTTAAGCGATGTGAGATGTTTGCATCTTTTGTACTTTCTGCCTTAGATGATACTCTGCTCATGTGCAGCAGAACCTCTGCCTTGTTAGTCGCCATCCAGCAGTCCATATGGTTGCGGCAGTGTGCAGCTGATATTGTAGCCAAGAAATCGATTACAGCGCTCCCTTTTGTGGGATTGCGCCTCTTTGGAGAAAAAATTCTATTCTGTCACTTAAAGAGGTAAATTACCTCAGCGTAAGAAACAACGTCGTTCCTTTCGTGGAATGGCCTCTTTTAACCCTTTCGGGGGTCTAGATCCGGTAGAGGATCGGCCTTTTCAGCCCCTAGAGGGAATGCATGGAATAGAGTTAAGGGACGTGGCTGTCCAAAACCAAATCTGCCACTAAGCCTGCTCAACAATGAGGGGACGCCCTCACCCTTATGGGTGGACGTCTGCGGTTCTTCTTCCAGGTCTGGGTTCAGGAGGTATCAGACAATTGGGTTCTGGAAGTAGTCTCTTCCGGTTACAAACTGGAATTCGAGTCCCGGCCTCCTCCCAGATTTTTCATGTCCCGGATGCCGTCAGATCCGGTAATTGCGCAGGGACTGCGGGCAGCAGTAGCGAATCTGTTAAACATGGCTGTTATCAGCCTAGTGCCTCCAGCGGAAAGGGTTTTGGGGTTTTACTCCAACCTATTCACGGTACCCAGGAAGGACGGCTCTGTTCGGCGTATCTTAGACCTAAAGAGACTCAATCAATTTATCCGTTTCAGAAAATTCCGCATGGAGTCTCTGCGATCAACGATCGATGCTCTCCGTCAGGGGGACTTCATGACATCCATAGACATCAAGGATGCTTATTTGCACATTCCTATTATTCTTGGTGTGCCACACACCCCGCTTCACTTTTAAATATTCTTCACTTAATGGGTTAACTCACCGCCAGGTGACGTAGTGCAGAGAGGAAGTCTTGTAACGAGCCCCCTTCCGGCCTATATATACCTGGTACCTCCCTTCAATCACCAGTATTTTTCTCTCTGCTTGACGACAAGACAGAAGATTGAAGTCTCCTGCTTACAGGTAGCCGGGGTCCTACCCCGGCACCCCCCTTTTGGTCTATTTCTGCCCGGTTTGAGTGTTTATACCTTGATGGTGGAATGGAAGCCTCCCAGCCTAGGCTGCTCACTGGGCAAATGGTAGATGGCACTATAGGTGCCTAGGAGCTTATCTCCTCCGCTCGACCTCATGCGTGGGGCAATGCGGTTATCCGGCATGGTGATCCGGAAATGGGATGCCCCTGTCCCGAGGGTCCCCGTAGCCCCTTTCTCTCCCGTTACAGTCCCTTCTCCCTTCACTATGGGGGGGGGGGGGTTGAGGGTGTGCATTAGGTATGTGTGTTTCACAAGTATAACTTTATTACAACGTGTGTGTTTACGTTATGCATTGAGCTTACTTCAGCATGTGTGCACTCTTTTTCACTATGGTTTAGGTCTGCTTGGGGGAGACCGCGCTGGGTAGGTTGGCTTGCCGCCTAAGTAGCCCCCTCCCGCCTCCCCCCTTCCCCGCTGGTCTTGTGGCCACTGTATGTAGTCTGCTTTGCCATGGCTGCGCTATGCGGTCTTTTTTCTTTCCTCCCCCCTCCGCTGCTTCCTGCCTGTGCGCACGTGTAGTGGCTCATCTGGTGTAATCCCAGTTGATTTGGCCACACTGATCAGCGTAGGGGGCGGGTCCCGGTGACGCGGGGGCGTGGCGGCGGCGTCATGCGGCGGCCCCAGCTTCACTTCCTTTCAAAGGGGAAGTCACGTGGGGCGCGCGGCCGCACTTGGTTTCGTTTTCTCCTGTGCTGCGGCTGCTGTCTCGCCCTCCGGTTGCTGCTCTCGGTCTGTCCAGGTAAGCGGCCCCACCTTGGTTGGGCCGTTGAGTGGGAATTGTATATCTTTCATGTATTGATATGGTGGTGAGCTATTTTTTATTAAGGGGCTTGGCTTTTGCTCTTTTTAAAAGGCACTTTGGTGCCATGCATATATGGTTGTTTCACACATGTGAGGATCTGATTGTGGTTTTTTCTTGCCTTACAGATCCTGGGATCCCTGTTTATGGTGGCCCTCCGGCTCTATGTTGCCTGGCTAGTCTTTATTTCTTTAAAAAAGATATAAAATGATAATTAATTGGGATCTTTTTTTATATTTAAGAATGTGTATATATATATATATATATATATATATATATATATAATTATTAAGGGGGACCTTCCTTTTTGAAAAAAAAAAAAATAATAATATATATTTAAAAATCCTTCCTTCCGGGACATTTACAAATAATGGGGCATCCCGGGTTGGCTTATGCCTTAAAACCCAAATATTGCGAATACCATAAATCACCATATGGAGGCTTCCGTTATTGCCGGAAACGGTTCTTCTGAGCCATTCGGGGGGTGCGTAAGTTGTGGGGCTCTACTCCCAGCTGATGATGTCTTTATTTGCATCCCTTGTGCAAAACAGAGTATTGCGCGCCAGTCCGTTGCTTCGGCTGTTGGCCCATCGCATCCTTCATCATCGCCTACCTCGCCCTCCCTGTTCCGGACCCCGCATGACACTGTCAAAAGTGGGGATTCGCAGTCCGAGGTGGTGGCACGGTCGGCCAGCCCCCGGAAAGTAGTGCCCGTTAAAGCAGGGTTAAAGGCCGCTGCAAAACGGAGGCACCTGACTCCGGTACCTTCGGCTCCACAGGACGAGTTATGTGAGCTTGTGGAATGGTCCAATGGATCCCCGGATGAGGAAGATTTCCTGTTGGAGTCAGATGAGCCTGCAGATCAGCTTGAGGCTGATGCGATTGGCGATTGGTCGGAGGGGGTTGTTTTTGACACCCCCTCCATTCTGGCTCAAATGTTTAAAATTTTGAATTTAGATCCACCTGAGGCTGTCACCCTGCCAAAGGGTCAGTTGTTTAAGGAGCCTCAGCCGCGATGGGTTTTTCCCAGACAACACCACTTTGAGAGGGTAGTCCTTAAGGAATGGGAACATCCCACGCGGTTATCTGCAATCCCTTTCAGTTGGGAAAAGCGTTATCCTTTTCCGCCAGAGTTGGTAAAGCTTTGGTCTGTCCCTCCTGACGTCGATACCCCTGTGCTAGGGCTCTCCAGCACGGCTATGGTACAGTCGGCTGAGACCACTGTCCCTAAAGATGGGGAAGATCGTCGGATTGACCAATACGCGCGCCATGGTTTTATTTATTCCGGGTCAGCGTTGCGCCCGGTGTGTGCTTCAGCCCTTCTTCTATTGGCGATTAGGTCTTTAATTCAGGGGCTATATGAGGATCTCAATCCCGCTTGTAAACAGTTTACTGCGCTTAAGCAGTGTGAATCTTTTGTGTCCTATGTCCTATCCGCTCAGGACTATGAGTAGCAAGGCAGCGGCTATGCTGGTGGCTATTCGCCGGTCAGTATGGCTGCGTCAGTGGTCGGCGGACGCAGTTTCTAAGAAGGTGCTCACAGCTCCCCCCTTTTTGGGGTTGCGTCTGTTTGGGGAGAAAATTGATTCAGTCGCAAAGGGTGGTAAGATGCCACAACGCAAGAGGCCTCGTGGCCCCTTTAGTGGGGCAGGTTCCGGTAGGCCTTCCTTTCGAGGATTCAGAGCGGGCAGGGGGGCTTCCTTTCCCACTACCAGAGGTGCAGGTTGGACTCGGGGGAGGGGCCGTGGCCGGCCCACTCAGTCCTGGGGCACCAAGCCCAAACCTGCTGATAAGCCCTCTCAGCAATGAGGGGCTGCCCTCACCCGTGCGGGTGGGGGGACTATTGCGACACTTCTCCCAGGTTTGGAACCAAGTGGTTCCAGGCAGATGGATCCAGGAGGTAGTGTCGGCCGGTTACGACCTGGAATTCGAGTCTCGCCCTCCTTCACGGTTCGTTCGGTCTCGGGTGCCCATCGATCCTTTGGCCACGCAGGGGCTCCTGGCGTCGGTAAGGAATCTGTTAGAGATGGCGGTCATTCGGCCGGTGCCGCGCTTAGAGATGGGCCTCGGTTTCTACTCCAATCTTTTCGCAGTCCCCGAGAAAGATGGGTCGATTCGTCCCCGCCTGGACTCTCATCAACACAGAGTGTTTCTTCCTTTTGCCCAAATTCACATGAGAACGCTTCAGCTTTTTCTGTTAGCGTCTTGGGACCAGCAGCCTCGGTCGCTGGATCAGTTCTTCCAGTTGTCCTCCCGGGTCCGGCAGTCCCTCCTGTGGTGGTTGGTTTCGTCCAATCTGGTGTAGGGCAGGTTTTCCCTGACCCTCCTTTGGAAAATTGTCACCGCGGACGCCAGTCTGTCGGAATGGGGCGGATTCTGGAAGGAGCTGCAGTTTCAGGGGCAGTGGGGACCTCAAGAGGCCCACTTACCCACCAATATTCTGAAACTGAGAACCATCCGGCGGGTGCTTGCTCTCCTGACTCAGCACGTTCTGGGCCTTCCGGTCCAGGTGCGTTCAGACAATCAAACAGCGGTTGCTTACATCGGTCATCAGGGAGGGACTCGCAGTCTGAGTGCTCTCAGAGAAGTGTCCCTGATCCTGACCTGGGCGGTGTCCCATGTTCCTTGTCTCTCGGCGGTTTACATTCCAGAGGTGAAGAACCAGGTAGTGGACCGGTTGAGCAGGGGCTCTCCCCGTCTGGGAGAATGGGCTCTCCATCCTCGGGGGTTTGGCTCACTGTGTCTCCGATGGGGGACCCCGGAGGTGGACCCGTTTGCCTCTGGCAGGCTCCCGAACTTCGTGTCGCTCTCCCAGGATCCTCTGGCTCTGGCAGTGGACGCCATGTCCCTGAGCTGGGGAGTTCTGGGATTTCTATACCTGTTTCCTCCGATGCCCATGCTGGGCAGGGTGCTTCAGAAGTTGGCTCTGGAAAAGGTGTCCGCCGTTCTCGTGGCCCCAAGGTGGCCAAGGCGAGTGAGGTTCGCAGACATCGTTCGACTGGCAGTGGACCAGTTCGTTCTGCCTCTTCGGCCCGATCTGCTCACTCAGGGTCAATTGTGTTACCTCAATTTACCAGCGCTGGGTTTGATGGCCTGGCTGCTGAAACCTCCATCCTGAAGGAGGAGGGTCTTTCTGATTCAGTCATTAAGACTCTGATCAGTGCCCGGAAGAGGTCTTCTTCCATCACCTACTATAGGACTTGGAAAGCCTATATCGCTTGGTGTGAGATAAGATCTTTTCCTTGTAGGGTCTTTTCGGTCTCCAGGATTCTGGAGTTTTTACAATCAGGGCTGGACTCTGGTCTCCAGCTAAGTACATTGAAAGGGCAGGTCTCTGCCTTATCTATCTTTTTTCAGAAGCGTGTTGCGCTTAAGCCTTTAGTTAAAACTTTTTTCCAGGGGGTTACGCATGTGCGGCCTCCCAGGAAACCATTACTCCCGGTTTGGGATTTGAATTTGGTTCTTTCTGCTCTTCAGGCTCCTCCTTTTGAGCCTTTGCAAGATATTGCTTTGTCTACCCTGACTCAGAAGATTGTCTTCTTGGTAGCGATCACTTCGGTCCGGCGTGTCTCGGAGTTGGCGGCTTTGTCTATCCAGGCGCCTTACTTTGAGAGGCATCAGGATAAAGTGGTCTTTCGGTTCAAGCCAGACTTTCTTCCTAAGGTTGTTTCTGCTTTTCATTTGAACCAAGATATTGTTCTTCCCTCCTTGTGTCCTAATCCTAAGAATGACAAAGAGAGGGTTTTGCATTGTTTGGATGTAGTACGCTGTGTTAAGTACTACTTGATTATCACGTCTCCTTTTCGTAGGACGGATTCCTTTTTTGTTGTGCCCCATGGGCCTAAGAAGGGTTTGGCACCAGCCAAATCTGCCATTAGCAAGTGGATACGTCAGGCCGTTACTGCGGCCTATTCTGCTAAGGGAAGAGTTCCCCCTTTTCGTATCACTGCTCATTCTACTCGCGCCGTTGGGGCGTCTTGGGCTTTTCAGCACCAAGCTTCTGTTGAACAAGTTTGTAAGGCCGCCACTTGGTCTTCTGTTCATACTTTTTTACAAAGTTGATGTGCGAGCCTCAGCGGATGCTGTTTTTGGCCGCAAAGTTCTGCAGACTGCAGTCATTTAAGTTATGCTTCACCTGGCCTTGAGATGCCCATCCCTTGTGGACACTGCTTTTGGATGTCCCATTAAGTGAAGAATATTTAAAAGTGAAGCGGGGTGTGTGGCACACCAAGAATAATACCATTTTGTGAGTACTCACCTGAAAAATGGATATTGTTGGTGTGCCACACACCCCGCTTCACTCCCACCCTTTTTCGGTATTTCCGAAGCCTTTATATGGTGAAGCTTTTTATTTATACCAAATTGATTTTGAGGTTACCGGTGGAATACTGGTACCTTGTCTTTCTGCTTTTTTAATATACTGGTGATTGAAGGGAGGTACCAGGTATATATAGGCCGGAAGGGGGCTCGTTACAAGACTTCCTCTCTGCACTACGTCACCTGGCGGTGAGTTAACCCATTAAGTGAAGAATATTTAAAAGTGAAGCGGGGTGTGTGGCACACCAACAATATCCATTTTTCAGGTGAGTACTCACAAAATGGTATTTTCCGGGTCACCAGAGACTTCTCTGGTTCTTGATACCTTGATACTCCTTACCTCGGCCCCAAGAGTCTTTTCCAAGATGCTGGCAGGAGTGATGGCTATGTTCAGGGTCCAGGGCATCCGCATTGTGCCTTTTCTGGACGATTTTCCTCCCTCAAACAATCAGAGTTGGACCCCAGGATGGTGGTCTCTACGCTAGAGAGGTTCGAATGGGTAATAAGTTACCCCAAATCCTCTTTCTGTCCGTCCAGGGAAATTCCCTTCCTGGGCCTGATTCTGGAATGGTTCTGATTCAGGACTTGATTCGTCTATTCTTGTCCAACTCTCGTCAGTTTTTCCGTCTAGGGATGAGACTAGTGGGATTAATGGTAGCTGCATTCGATACAGTCCCGTTTGCCCAGTTTAACATAAGGACACTTCAGCTCTTCCTCTTTGCAAAGTGGGACAGGTGCCCACTATCATTGAATCAGACTTGTCTATTGTCTCCCCACGTTTTGCAGTCCCTTCAGTGGTGGTTAGTATCGCACAACCTCCAGAAGGGCAAGTCATTTTTGACTCCGTGTTGGGAACTGGTTACCACGGATGCCAGCCTGGTGGGCTGGGTTGGCTTCTGGAAGAAGCATCAGTTCCAAGGACTGTGGGGGCCTCAGGAGGCTCATTCTCCAATCAATGTATTAAAGCTTCGGGCCATACGTCTTGTTCTACTTCGACTGACCCATTTCTTACAGGGTCTGCCAGTTCAGATTCGGTCAGACAACCGAACAGCTGTTGCATACATCAATCACAAGGGAGGGACTCGCAGTTGGGGTGCCCTCCGGGAAGTGTCTCTGGTCCTTCAGTGGGCAAAGGTCAATGTTCCTTGCATATCAGCAATTTACATTCCGGGGATAGAGAATGTGGAGGCAGACTCCCTGAGCAGGGGATGTTCTCGCCAGGGAGAATGGTCTCTCAATCCAAGGGTCTTTCAGTTCCTCTGTCACAAGTGGGGGACTCCACGGTTGGACCTGTTTGCTTCTCGTCACAATCACAAGCTGCTAGCTTTTGTGTCAACATCCCAGGATCCTCTGGCAGTGGCAGCGGATGCCATGTCTCTAGCCTGGAAGGATCTGGGGTTCCTATATCTGTTTCCCCCATTCTCCATGATCAGCAAGGTGGTGCGCAAGCTAGCACTGGAGGAGGCGCCAGCAATTCTGGTGGCACCAAGGTTTTTTAGTTGCTATTACTTCTGTCAGCCGAGTTTCTGAACTGGCGGCTTTGTCTATTCAAGCCCCTTATTTTTGAGAGGCATCAAGATAAGGTTGTTTTCCGTTTTAAACCGGATTTCCTTCCTAAGGTGGTGTCTGTTTTCCACCTAAATCAGGATATAGTTCGTCCTTCCTTGTGTCCTAAACCTAGTAACGACAAGGAAAGGGTCTTACATTCTTTGGATGTAGTTCGTTGTGTTAAGTATTATTTAGTTACTACCTCGGCCTTCTGCAAGACGGATGCCTTTTTTGTTGTGCCTTCTGGACCCAAGAAGGGTTTTGCTCCTGCCAAATCTTCCCTTAGTAAGTGGATACGTCAGGTTATCATTGGGGCCTATATGGCTAAGGGGAAGGTTTCCCCTTTTCGTGTTACCGCTCTTTCTACTCGTGCTATTGGAGCCTCTTGGGCTTTTCAGCACCAAGCTACTGTTGAACAAGTCGGCAAGGCTGCGACTTGGTCTTCTGTGCATACTTTTTCTAAGTTTTACAAGGTTGATGTGCGGGCCTCAGCGGATGCTGTTTTTGGCCGCAAAGTTCTGCAAGCTGCAGTAATTTAAGTTATGCATTATTCATTTGGGATCCCCACCCATTATAGACACTGCTGTTGGATGTCCCAAGTGTTATGCATATCGGTAAGTGGGGGGTGTGACATACTAGGAGTAATACCATTTTGTGAGATACTCACCTGTAAAATGGTTATTACGAGTATGTCACACACCCCACTTCCCCCGCCCTTTTTTGTTCGAGGGATCCTTTATATGGTTATTATTGAATATAATTGGCTCTTCCTGGTTCTTCACTGCTGTTTAAAAAGACTGAGGAATAGTGGGAGAAACCCAGTACTTATGGACCAGGAGGGGCTCCTTTTTTTCCATGTCATCTCTGCAAGATCGCCCTCTACAGGCCGGGTTCCCCAAGTGTTATGGATATCGGGAAGTTGGGTGTGTGACATACTCGTAATAACCATTTTACAGGTGAGTATCTCACAAAATGGTATTTTTGACTGGTGTGAGTCTAGGTCTCTTCCCTGTCGGGTGTTGTCAGTCCCCAGGGTTCTAGAGTTCTTACAGCATGGGTTGGAGTCGGGACTCCAACTCAGTTCTCTGAAGGGTCAGGTCTCTGCCCTGTCTGTTTTTTCTTTCAGAAATCCTTTGCTCAGCATTCTTTGGTTAAGACCTTTTTCCAGGGGGTTACTCATGTGCGTCCCCCACGTCAACCTATGGCCCCTGTTTGGGATTTGACCTTGGTTTTGTCTGCTTTGCAGGGTGCTCACTTTGAACCTATACAGGATGCTGCTCTGGCTATGCTTACCCTCAAGGTTGTCTTCTGGTGGCCATTACTTTGGTCAGGCCTGTGTCTGAGTTGGCGGCTCTGTCTATTCAGCCCCCATACTATGAGAGACACCAGGACAAGGTGGTGTTCCGCTTTAAGCCAGACTTCTGCCTAAGGTGGTGTCTGCTTTTCGCCAGACTTCTGCCTAAGGTGGTGTCTGCTTTTCATTTAAATCAAGATATTGTCCTTCCTTCAGTGTGCCCTAATCCTAGCAACGCTAATGAAAGGGTTCTGCATTCCTTGGATGTGGTCAGGTGTCTGAAGTGTTACCTGGTAGTCACTGCGTCCTTCAGGAAAACCGATGCTCTTTTAGTGGTCCATTTGGGCCCAGGAGGGCTTTGGTTCCTGCCAAGTCTACTATTAGCAAATGGATTCGCCAGGCTGTGAGTCAGGCCTATTCTGCTAAGGGGAAGGGTCCTCCCTTCCGCCTTACTGCTCTTTTTACTCGTGCTATTGGTGCCTCTTGGGCCTTCCAGCACCAGGCTTCTGTTGAACAAGTTTGCATGGCCGCTACTTGGTCTTCTGTTCATACCTTTTCTAAGTTTTACAAGGTTGGTGTTAGGGCCTCAGTTGATGCTGTTTTTGGCCGCAAGGTTTTGCAGGCGGCAGTGGTTTAAACTGTCTGCTGTTACCTTCTTTGTGCGCGGATGCGCTAGCAATGCCTTGGACGGAGTTTCGGCTCCTCTGTGTTCCCCCCATTCCCTCTGCTGGGCAGGGTGCTGCGCAAGATAGCCCAGGAAGGGGTACCAGCCATTCTGGTGGCCCCCTGTTGGCCAAGGAGGGTGTGGTTCGCAGACATCGTGCATTTGGCAGTAGATCAGTATGCCCTGCCCAAGGATCCAGATCTGCTCATTCAGGGACAACTGTGCCATCCCAATTTACAAACGCCGGCTTTAACGGCTTGGCTGCTGAAACCTCCATCTTGATGGATAAGGGTTTGCCAGTTTCTGTTGTTACCATGATTAGGGCTAGGAAGAAATCATCGTCCTTTTATCTACTACAGGATCTGACATGCTGACATTGCCTGGTGTGAGTCCAAGTCTTTTCCTTGTCGGGTG
Organism: Gastrophryne carolinensis; assembly: GCA_027917425.1. Taxonomy (NCBI): domain Eukaryota; kingdom Metazoa; phylum Chordata; class Amphibia; order Anura; family Microhylidae; genus Gastrophryne; species Gastrophryne carolinensis. The sequence goes on along the minus strand of CM051234.1, from coordinate 299,339,604 downwards.
TTTTCTATCCACAGGATTCTGGAATTTTTGCAACATGGTTTGGATTCAGGCCTTTAACTTAGTACCCTCAAGGGACAGGTGTCAGCTCTGGCAATTTTTTTCCAAAGATCCTTGCTAATCACCGGTTAGTTAAGACTTTTTTCCAGGGAGTTACTCATGTGCATCCACCATGTAAGCCTTTGCTACCGGTTTGGAACCTGGTGTTATCTGCTCTGCAGGGTCCTCCCTTTGAGCCTATCTGTGGGGCTGCCTTGCTCATTCTGACTCTTAAGTTGGCATTTTTGGTGGCCATTACTTCTTTCAGGCGAGTTTCTGAGCTGATGGCGCTTTACATCAAACCTCCTTATTTTGAAAGGCATCCGGATAAGGTGGTGTTTCGGCTTAAGCCGGATTTCTTGCCTAAGGTTGTGTCTGCTTTTCATCTCAATCAGGACATTGTTTTGCCTTCTTTGTGTCCTAACCCTGCTAATTCCATGGAGCGGACCCTTCATTTTCTGGATGTTGTCAGGGCACTGAAGTTTTATTTGGTTGCTACAGAGTCTTTCAGGAAATCTGATGCACTTTTTGTTCTTCCTACTGGACCTAGGCTAAATCCACTATCGGCAAGTGGATCCGTCAGGCGGTGGAGCAGGCCTATTCTGCCAGGGGGAAGGTTCCTCCTTTTAGGGTTACTGCTCATTCCGCTCATGCTGTTGGTGCCTCTTGGGCTTTTCAGCACCAAGCTTCTGTTGAACAAGTTTGTAAGGCCGCTACTTGGTCTTCTGTTCATACTTTTTTTCAAGTTTTACAGGTTGATGTTAAGGCCTCAGCTGATGCTGCTTTTGGCCACAAGGTACTTCAGGCGGTAGTGGTTTGAACTGCCTGCCGTTACTCTTTGGGGATCCCACCCTACCTTATGGACACTGCTTTTGGATGTCCCAGATGTAGTGACTTCATGAAGCAGGCCGTGCCATGCAATGGGAAAAAACAAATCTGTGAGTACTCGCCTGTAGAATTGCTTTTACCATGCATGGCACGGCTTCACCCCACCCTTGTTATCGTTATTCTTGGTTGCCTCTTTATGGTGATTGTTCCAAGTTAGTTGGGGTTTGTTACCTTTTTTACTTTTATTATCTCCCGGTTTCTTGAATAACTGCTTGTTAACACTGGAGAAGTCTATTGTGATTCCGTTTTTATATGGTACCGGGAGGAGCCTCAACTCTTCTGCAGTACACTGCGCCACCTCGTGGCGGAATAACCCAGATGTAATGACTTCATGAAGCAGGCCATGCCATGCATGGTAAAAGCAATTCTACAGGTGAGTACTCACAGAATTGTCTTTTTACAATTGATTTTTTTTTCTTTTAGACCTTCTGGCTCATACTTATTTTTTCAAAATTTCAAAGCCGAAGTAACAGGAGGAAAAATAGAATTTTGTGATGTTCATGTAAGTCTGGCCTGTCAACAGCAAGTGAATTATGTAATACCTTTTTAAAGTGGACCAACACCCAGGATTTTGACTATCCTGGGTTTTGGTCCACTTCGGTGGGGCACCCTAATCGCGGGTGTCCCGCTGTGTGAAACCCCCCAGAACGCCCGTAAACACTCACCTCCCCACGCTCCTACGCGGGCGCTCGTCCAATCGGAGAGCTCAGAGCCGCTGTGGTATGCACGTACAAGCGGCGTCCAACCACAGCGGCTCTGAGCGCTGGAGGCCGCGTCTCGCGCTTCCTTCTAACAGGGAGCACGCCGCGCCGGCCATTCACAAACGGCCGGCGCGGGTGCGCGCCCTGCCAGAGGGAAGCGCGAGACGTGGCCGCGGCCCGCGCATGCGCCGTTGGAACGGGGTTAAGGTAAGGTTTGTGGGCGTCCTGGAGGGGTTTCACCCCGCGGGACATCCCGATTTCGGATGCCCCGCGGGGAGGGATCTGATCGGCACCGGGAATCTTATAGATTCCCGGACCGATCCCCCCTGGGTGTTGGTCCACTTTAATCCTTTAAGTTCCAGCCTATTAAAATTTACAGGTCCATAAATTTAATGGTAGAAACAAGAAAAAAAAAAAGTCACCTCCATCTGGGGGGGGGGGTCCGCTCACTGCCACAGGGAGGGGACTTTATACCGCCAAGTGACCTGACGTCGGCTTGCTCCCCTGCAATAAGTCTCCACCCTGAAAAAGATTTAGTAAAAACTAAAATCAAAGGTGCGCTTAGCAATAAATTTAGTTTTCTAATGCGCAACGAGCCTTGAGAATTATTTGAGGCAACCAAAACAAAGAGGATTACTAAAGACCAGAGGAGGCAAAGTTTCCATAAAAACCACAACAACCACTGCTGTGAACAGACACCTGATCGCAACTACACAGGCAACAGAACCTCATAGGCCCTGGGTAGGTCGGCGTTACCCCCGGGCCGCGGCAGTGAGTTTCTCTACAAAGAAATATATAAAAACACATATATTAGAGTTATATATCACTGATGTGATTTACTGTGCTTTGTGAGTAAAACCTCAAAACTTCACAACGCATTTTGTTCTGCTGTATAAGTAAAATCACGCAGCATACACTATCATTTAACTGATACAGAGGCATTGTGTTAAACCAGATGTAATTCAATAATACATTGTATCTGGTGTCAGAAAACCTCTAAAAGATTAATATCTATCAAAGAGGAAGTATTTCCTTGTCCTTTCCCTTCTTTTTCTTGATCAGTATAAACGAATGTTTACTCAGGAATCACTATTGGAGTTCACCCCAAAGTGCGCCTAAACCGATAGACTTGTTCCAAGCTTATTAAGTCTCCACCCTGCAGCAGGAGTGAACAGCGAGAACGAGGCAGAGGCCTGCAGCGATTGATGGCATGGGACAGCACCCGGTCCACTTCCTTCATCATTACATCTGGGTATTCTCCAGTAGAGGGCAAACTTCTGCAGAGATGAATATGCAAAAAAAGAAAGCCCCTCCCGGTCCACATATACCTGGGACCTCCCACCAATTCCCCAGTTTCCTTCTCTGCAGGAAGGCGAGCAAGACAGAAGATGAAGACTTCTCTTACTTGCAGGTAAGCCGGGCTCTCGCCCGGCCCTTTTTTTGTACCTATTGCTGCCAGGATTCATTCTAAATTTACCCCTATTGAGCCTCCCAGCTTAGGCTGCGGATCCTGGCAAGGGTAGGAGCACCCTGTGGGTGCATTAGGAGCAGTGCTTCACCGTGAGACCTCACTTTGGGTTAGGCAGAAAACCAGGTTGTGGTGATCCTGGTACGGGATGCCCCCGTCCATACTAGCCTGCGGCCTTATTAGTGGCCGGGGTTCCCTTCCCCCCTCCGGTCCCTTACTTCCCTCTGGGGGGGGGGGGGGCTGGCGCATCCTAACTGGCCTCTCCTTTGCCTTAATTGATTAACGATTTAATTATGTACAGTGTGTGTGTCTGTTTATGGGTGCTTCACAGTTGTATGTATGTGTGGGTGTGTGAGTGGTCCACCTGGCTGTAATCCCTTATGAATTGGTTGCATATGGCTTCCTTTCAGCCTGCGTTATTCTCTCAGGCTGTGTGTGTAAAAAGGGGGGCCCCGCCCCCCTCGTTCGGCGCGTTTTTATTCTTAGTATACAGTACGTCCTGCTCCATATATAATACTTACACTTGGGTTATCCTCCGCCAGATGGCGCTGCACTGCAGAGACATGGAAAAAACAGGCTGCTCCCGGCCCTTCAAATACCCAGGGACCTCCCACAAATCCCCAGATTTCTCTGCAGTGCTGACTGCGAAGACATGAAGTATCACTCTGTCGCAAGTGAGCGGGGCTACCAAAGCCTGCGGCCCTGTTGGACTATTCCCACCCGTCCTCCCTGTGATGTGCCTCCCAGCCTGGGCTGCGCTGGTTGGGTGAAGGTAGGCAGCACCATGCGTGCTTAACGGAGCCATGCTCCACCGCAGTCCCCCACCAAAGGGTAGGCGGTTTAGGCTGATGGTGAGCCTCTAGGGGATGCCCCTCCCGCACTATTGCCCCATGCCCCTTGTAGAGGTGGGCCCTGTACAAAGGGTCGCCATCCTCCCTCATTCCCCCCCCGTAGCCCGGGGGGAAAGAAAGGGGGGGCGTGGTGTGTGTGTGTGTGGTGGTCTTAGTGTATGTTTTACACGTTATGGCCTTAGTCTTGCCCCGGACTGGTATTCCCGGTGTCAGAGCCGCGCTGTTTGCTCTTTACTAGTGTATTTGTCGCCACCGCGAGCACCTCTTCCTTTACTGGATGTGCTGCGCCGGGTGGCGGCGTCGCCTCAGACGCTGCGGCGTCTTCATTGGCTCCTCATGACAAGTTGAAACTATCCCAGAGCTTCTTCGGGGGGGGGCAGCGACACGTTTTGGCGCGCTCCGCGTCACAGCCCGCTCTGGCCCGCCCTTCGAGGTTCGCTTTGCGCCATTTTGATGCTGGTCACACGCACGCGTGGTAGCGGTCTTCCTCCTCCCTTGGTCTGTAAGTGCCCTCGCGGGCGATTTTCATTATCCTTGATTACTGCGCATGGTTCTGACACCCTTTATTCCCATTATGTCTTTCAGACTGGTGAACACCATTGGCTTCTCCCGGCCCGGTGTTAAATTATAGCGGGCCTTGTAATATTCTCCCACTTCCCTAGCGGGTCTTTGGGGCATCCAGGATTACTTATAGTGTAAATCCCTACTGGCATATTGTGCCTTGATTAATCACCATATGGAGGCATCTCAGAATTATGTGACCGGCGTCCCTCTGGGACAAGACCGGCGGTGTATAGCGTGTGGACAACCCCATGCTGATGCTGACAGGGCACGGGTCTGCGTACCCTGTGCCGAGCAAGCCCTGGCCCTGCAATCTGGTCGGCCAGTGGCTACACCTAGTTCATATCACCTATCTCCCCAGGCTTAAATCTCTCTCCTGCTGAGCCGCCTACAAGTGGGGAATTGCAGCCTGCTGGGCCTTCCAGACTACCTACGGCTGAACAGATTGCTAGGTTGTCAGAGCGAATGGGCCCTGGTAGAAAACGGCACCTGTCTCCTCATGTTTCTGTATGTTCTATGAGAACTGAGGGGTTTGCTACTCCGTGTGACTATACCCCTTCTGATGAAGGGGAATTGTTCTCTGACTCAGGCTCATCTGATGAGAGGCCCAGGAGTCATGACGATTCTGGCCCTGAATACTGGGGCCAGTGTGACACTGACGACTTGTTGATTAAGGTCTTTAAGGCACTGTCTATCTCTCCCCCCGGTCAGGTCCCCAAGCCTAGAGGGCAGCGTTTCCATACTGCGCCTGCACGTTTGGAATTTCTAGAGCAGGCTCATTTCCATGCCCTTGTGCTCAAGGAATGGGAATGCCCCAGCAAACTTCCAGGGGTTCCAGGGGACTGGGATAGGAAATACCCTTTTCCCCCTGAGGTGGTTAATTGTTGGTCATCACCCCCCGTGGTGGATGCGCCGATCATAGGGGTCCCTAATCCCCCCTTTATTACAACCCCTGCTTATAGTACCCTTCGGGATGCTGAGGACCGGCGCATTGAGCTGCTGGCCTCCCATGCCTTTTTTTGTGCTGGGACGGCGCTGGGCCCGGTCTGTGCCGCAGCCATTACTGCAGTGGCTGCTAGAACCCTCATCAAAAAATTGCTTGATCATCACCCCGAGGATCTCCCTTGGGAGGTGTTTAATGCACTCTCCAATTGTGATGTATTTGTGAAATTTATTCTATTAGTGCTGGATGACGCGATTAGAATGTGATCAAGAACTTACGCCCTTGCGGTGGCTATTCGTCGCTTGGTCTGGCTGCGGCAGTGGGGTGCTACTAAAAAGACTCTTACTGGGCTCCCTTTTAGAGGGCAACGCCTATTTGGGGCCCGTCTAGACCTGTTCGGTAAGAAAAGCAAATCACCCCTTCGCAGACGGCCGTTTCGGCCCCCTCGGGGCAGGGGCACCCCTCCTCCCCCCTACCTTAGTGTTAAACAAGAACCAGGGGTGTCCTTCCGGATTTTTCGTGCAGACTCCTGCCCCACGAGCAGCAGACAACGCTCTGGCCCCTCCGGCGGGGCTAAGCCCAAATCTTCCACCAAACTCCCTCAAGCATGATGGGGCGCCCTCGCCCATCTGGGTGAGGGGATGGCTGCAGCACCTTGCTTTTATCAGGAGGCATCTCGCCTCATTCTGGTGGATTCAGGAGGCTGTGTCCTCCAGATACAGGATAGCGTTTGCTGCCAGGCCTTCCCCAGTTTTTATCAGGTCCCAGGTACTCCTGGTCCCTGCCGCTGTTCAGTTGCTGGCACAGGCCATGCTAGGCCTGCAAGGTCTGAGGGTCATAGAAACATAGAAGGTTGACGGCAGAAGGAGACCATACGGTCCATCTAGTCTGCCCTTATGTGTATACTGTATGTACTCTTTATCTTAGGATAGATGTGTGCTTATCCCAGGCATGTTTAAATTCAGTGACTGTTGATTTTTCAACTACCTCTGCTGGAAGTTTCTTCCAAGCATCTACTACTCTTTCTGTAAAATAATATTTTCTAACATTGCTCCTGATCTTCCCCCCGACTAGCTTCAGGTTGTGCCCCCTTGTTCTATCGTTAAGTTTCTTCTTAAAAGCACTCCCCTCCTGAACCTTATTCAATCCTTTCACATATTTAAAGGTCTCAATCATGTCCCCCCTCTCCCTTCTTTCCTCCAGACTGTACAAATTAAGTTCTTTAAGTCTCTCCTGATAAGTTTTAAGTTTAAGTCCTTCCACCATTTTCGTTGCCCGCCTTTGGACACGTTCTATTTGAATAATGTCTTTTTGCAGGTAAGATCTCCAGAACTGCACACAGTATTCTAGCTGTGGCCTTACCAGGGCTCTATACAGCGGCATCACAACCTCCCTCTTCCTACTGGTGATGCCTCGAGCTATGCAGCCGAGCATCCTGCTTGCTTTTCCCACTGCCTGGCTACACTGTCCACTCATCTTGCAGCTATCAGTAATCAGTACCCCTAAATCTCTCTCCTCCAAGGTCCTGGCTAACACAGTACTGCCCATACGGTACTCAGAGCAGGGATTCCTTCTACCCAAGTGCATGATTTTACATTTAGAGACATTAAACTCTAGTTTCCACAGTTTTGACCATCTATCCAGTAAAGCTAAATCATTTTCCATGTTGCAGACACCTCCAGGAATATCCACCCTATTGCTAATCATCAGAAAACAGACAAACTTTTCCTACCAAGCCTTCTCCTATGTCACTTACAAATATATTAAAAAGAATGGGGCCCAGGACAGAGCCTTGCGGCACACCACTTGTAACTCGCCTTTGTTCAGATTGCACACCATTTACAACAACGCTCTGATACCGAGCCAACTGGAAATCCACTGAACTATCCAGGGATTGAGTCCTACCTTCAATAACTTATCTATGAGCTCCTTATGTGGTACAGTGTCAAAGGCTTTGCTAAAATCCAGATTGGCGATATCCACAGTACCACCTTCATCTAACACTTTAGTGACATTGTCAAAGAAATCAATAAGATTGGTCTGACATGATCTGCCCTCAGTAAAGCCGTGCTGTTTTGGGTCCAGTAGGTCATTAATTATCTGTTTTTTTTTAAGAGTGTTTCCATTAATTTGACCGCTATAGATGTTAAACTAACTGGCCTGTAATTACTGGCTTCTTCTCTACTCCCCTTTTTATGGATTGGTACGACATTGGCCATTCTCCAATCATCTGGAACCTCACCAGTTGAAAGGGAATGGTTAAGTAAATCAGTTAGAGGGGCTGCAATCACAAACCTAAGTTCCCTTAGAACTCTGGGGTGGATTCCATCTGGACCCATCGCCTTACTTACCTTTAGATGTGCCAGCTCGGCTAAGACATCAGCCTCCAGAAACTCCGGAGCTGTGCCCTCCCAGCTGGATGCTGTGCTATGACCATGCCTGCTACTATCTGAAAATACTGAACAAAAGTAGCTATTCAGATGGTCAGCCACAGCCTTATCTCCGTCAATATATTTATTTTCCCTATTTCTAATTTTTGAGACTGCATTGTTTTTCTTCTTTCTGTCACCAATATATCGGAAAAAGGTTTTATCTCCCCTCTTCATAGATTTGGCCATTTCTTCCTCTTTTTGCCCTTTAGCAGTCCTTATAATTAGTTTTGCTTCCCTCTGTTTAATTTTATACGCCTCTCTGTCCGCTACACTTCCACTTACTTTATACTTCTTATAGGCAGACTTCTTATCTTTTATGTTAGTGCTGACTTCCTTAGTAAACCATAATGGTTTCTTCTTCCTTTTATTCTTGCTAGTTTGTTTCACATACTGCTTAGTTGCCTTTAAGATGGCCATTTTTAATAGTGACCACTGGGCACTCACTTCTGCTACTCTGTTCCACTCACCTAATTTTCTTTCTACATACTCCACCATTTCCTTGAAGGGTCTCTTGCAGATTGCCCGTAATAGGCAGAGGCAAGGGCCGCTATACCACCTTTCCACAGTCTTCCAAAGGATGGGTCGGGTGGACCATTCTGGATTCACGGCAATTCTCTAATTACAGGCAGTTTCCTGCATGGAAACTCTTGAGTTGGGCCCCATCAGCACCTTGCGCCCAGTGGGCTTCTTGCCGTCTGGGGAACTCTACAATGCTTATGTTTACATCCCTGTGCCCTCAGGTCTCTGAGACTCTTCAGGTTCGTGTTGGAAGTCCAACACTGTTAATTGTGGCCTTGTTATCTGGCCTCTCTTCAACTCAGGTGCCGACAATGGTGTTGTCCCTGATGAGACCAAGGGGCATCCGCGCGATGTCTACCCGGACGCCCTTCCTCACTTTCCTGTCTCTGCGTCAGGATAGTTGGATACCCGGCTGGTGGGTCCATTGGGAGTCATTTGGATGGGTGTTCAATCACCCCGAGTCCTCGCTGTTCCCTTAAGTGGTAACTCCCTTAATAGGAATGATTCTGGATTAGGTTCAAACCAGATTCTCCCCTTCTCAGCAATTAGGTGGGCAATCTGGTCTCCCTCATTGCTGTCCCGGTCTCTTAACACCAGGCAGGGATGCAACTGGTGGGCCTGTTGTTAACTTGCTCGGAAGAGGTCCCTTATGCTCAGTTCCCCTTGAGCCCTTCTGCGACTTCTATTGGTAACACAGGACAGGGATCCAGCACCCCTGGAGCTGGGTCTGTGGGCCTTCCCACCTGTTTCACGGGTTTTCTCTTGAAAGTGGATGAACTCGAGGGACCTGTCTGGGGGCAGTTCCTTCTTGCCCCTTCCTGGAAACGGTCACCATGGATGCCAACCTTCAGGTTGAAGGGGAAGGTTTCTTCTGAAACACCCTGCGATTCTGGTGGTGGCGGGGCCCTTAGAAGGTCCTTACGCCTATTGATTTCTAAACAGTGAGTGTTTTTCAGTTTGGCTCTATCTCGCTTGACCACTCCCCTTCTGGATTGCCAGTCTGTGGGTGCTCGGTCCGTCTGACGACAGATGTCCTACATTAATCATTGGAAGGGGCCTGGAGCTGGCGGACCTTCCAGGGAGTATCTATGTTCCCTTTCTGGGTGGAGACAATGCTCCCTGCATGTTAGTGATATTAGCTCCGGCGGAGCCCCTCTGCGACAGGATGTGCTAATCCCCATGTCGCTATGGAGTCCAACCACTCGTGGATCTGTTGGGTTCCGTCACCTTCACAGGCTATCGGCCTTTGTTTCCCTGTCCCAGGATCCTATGTCAGTGGTCCGGATGCCTTTAGTACCGTCTTGACAGGACGTTCGGTTCTGTATGTCCTTCTCCATTCCCTCTTCTAGGCAGGGTTCTGCGTAAGGTTGCTCTGGTAAGGGGACCAGTGATTCTGGTGGCCCCCAGGTGACCTAGTAGAGTGTGGTTGCAGACATGGTACTGTGGTCAGTAGTTCTGTACCTTGTCAGGAGTGCCAGTTTGATCACTCATGGCCCCCTTTACGTCACTCCAATCTACAGTCCCTGGCCTAGTCGACCTGACTGCTGAAACTTACATCTTGATGGAGACAGGTTTATCTGTCTCGGTGTTTGTGACTATGGAAGGCTAGGAGTAAGCCTCTTCCTCGTCTTCTTCTATTGTTGTAGGGTATGGCATACCCACATTGATTGGGGCGAGTCTAGTTCTCTTACCTGTTGGGCGTTCTCGGTTCCCAGGGTTCTAGTGTGGTTTTCTGCATGAATCAGAGTTGGTTCCCCAGCTCAGTTCTCTGATGGGTCAGGCTCTGTCCTGTCCACCTTGCCTTAGCAGTCTCTGGTTCAGTCTTCCTGGTTAAGACTTCCTTCAGGGGGTGCTCATGTGCTTCCTCCATGTAACCCTATGGTCCCTGTTGGGATTGAAATTGAATTCAATCTGTCTGCTTGCAGGAATTGTCCCTTGGTCCTATTCAGGATGCTGTCTGGCTGTCCTTACCCTCAAGGTTGTCCTTCTGGTGACTGTTACCTTGGTCAGGCGTGTGTTAGCGGGCGGCTCTGTCTATCTAGCCCTCATTCCTTGAGATACACCAAGTTCCGCCTGAAGCTGGACTCTCTACATCTGGAGGTGTCTTATGTTCATTATTCGAGATATTGTTATCAACAGCTATCCCCTTTTCCTAGCAACTCTGAGGAAGTGGTTCTGCATTCCTTATACAGGTGTTGGCAGTTTTCCTTGGGAGTCACTGTGTCCTTTAAGGGAACTGAAGTTTCCGGGTGGCTTGCGGTCATTACATCCTGAATGTGCCCGATCTCGTCTGCTCTCGGAGTTGGGCGGTTTGGTCCTGGTTGTTACCTTACTGGATGTTACTCCCGGTACCTTGTTCGGCCTTTGGCTTCTGCCAAATCTATTGCAGCAATCGGATTCGTCAGGCTGTTACTCAGGCCTACTCCGGCAAGGGGAAGAATCTCCCTTGTTGCCTTGATTCCTTTTCTACGCGTGCTTGATGCCTCTTGGGCCTTTCAGCACCGGGTTTCTGTTGAACTGGTTGGGTGGTAGGCCACTACCATTGGCCTTCTGCTCATACCTTTTGCAAGGTTTTTACAATGTTGATGTTAGGGCCTCAGCTCATGCTGTCTTGGCCGCATGGTTCTGCAGGTGACAGTGGTTTAAACTGTCTGCTGTTGTTGTTTTTTGTTGGGGATCCCACCCTACTTATGGACACTGCTTTTGGATGTCCCAAGTGTAAGTATTATATCTGGAGCAGGACGTACTGTATACTAAGAATAATACAATTCTGTAAAATACTCACCTGCAGAATTGATATTATTTGTATACAGTACGTCCTGCTCCACCCCACCCTGTTTTTTTTTTTTTTTTGCATGAAAATTGGTGATTGTTATCATTGTTATCATTACCAGTTGTTCTGGGTGGTTTAATTCTCCCGGCTTCTTGTTCACTGCTTTTCAATGCTGGGGATTTGTGGGAGGTCCCTGGGTATTTGAAGGGCTGGGAGGAGCCTGTTTTTTCCATGTCTCTGCAGTGCAGCGCCATCTGGCGGAGGATAACCCAAGTGTAAGTATTATATCTGGAGCAGGACGTACTGTATACAAATAATATCAATTCTACAGGTGAGTATTTCACAGAATTGTATTTTTGTGGGGCCTCCCTCAGGCCAGATCCGCGCTGCTGGGAAGTGGGCGTGGCCGGGGGAAAGCGCGCCTTTGTTGCTGGCACGCCCCCCTTCTTCTTCCTGGGTCTTGTTCTTCAATGCCAGGGACCATCTTGTGTGCATCCGGCGTGGCTGTTGCTGTCCTAGGGGACAGGTAGGGGCCTGTTGGCCATTTTCATTGTTATTGGGGGTCACTCTCTGGTAGGTCCCCTGGGGTGTGCTTGTTGGTGGCATTTTTAAATGGATATATATATATATATATAATATAATCCAAAGCCAAGGAGGGGAGTCCCACTTCTCCCCAACCCACCCAAGTAAACTCGTGGCACCACCAACTATCTTCATATAACAATATTTATTCCAATAAGTAGTACATAACATACAAACATTTTTAAAAGTAAAGACACACCCATTAAAACCATATACACTACATAAATCCTCTTCAAGGAACAAGGGAAGGGGTGGGGTAGGCCAATCACCGGTCAATATAATCCTCAATATTGTGGACCTGGAGGTTAAAGGATTCTATATGAATTTAGGTCTGCCTTACTCCTGACTGTTTCTCACCAATCCTGTATAATGTGAATAACTATGTGCAAACTGCAATACTTTTATATATTAGCTCCCCTGTGCATCTCTATCTAAAAGTAAAGTGCTAAGTGCCTAATCATAAACATAATTAATGTGCAATACCTACATCCTAACCATTATTGTCAAGAGAACAAACCCGGGTGAATAAACAGAGAGACAGACCGATCGCAACAATAAGACCGATCACAACAATAAGACCTCACGTGTCCACTGGTATAAAAGTCACCGATGGGGGTCCCCCCCGCCCCAGCCAACGCGTTTCGTGACGAGCCAAGCGTCACTTCCTCAAGGCAGATCCGTTCCTATCAGTCACCCCGCTCTTTTATAGTCCACTTGTCAGAATAAGCAGGTGTCCCGCGCCGCCGGCCGCTTCCGCATTACTGACACGCTCCGGCCGGAAGCGCGTCAGAATGCGTCACCCCGGCGCCGCTGGCCAGGAAATGCGTGATTGAACCAAGTGCGTTCCAATTGCCGGAAGCGCTCCGTCCGTGGTTTTTCTATTATAAGCCAGCAATGCCTTACAATATAATGTGCATAACACAAAAAAAGTGGTATAGCCGCGGCTCTTAGAGTCAGCCCTGGCAAACACCCGGATATCTTGCAGGTAAACAATGAGAGCGGGTCCGTGGCTATCACGGCACCCCACGGAAATATGACATAACCTGGGAGCCTGAAAAGGTGAGTGATAGGAACAAGATCAAACCCTATTTGAAGTGAAGGGAATTAAAACAACATACCACTCCATATATTAAACAGTCTACTATATATATTATTATCCTACACTTGATGAACCTATACATAACTATACACATATCTACAACCATGCCATGTAATCTATCACGGACCAGCACCGAATGTGCCAAAATGAGTGATTAACATGATACACATATGTACAACGGGGTGCTCCTCAAACAGCCTCCCTAAATGTTTCTTTTAATAAACGGGTCTCTCTCTCTATTGATCCCATCTATAAGATATCCATAAGGGAATCATATATATAGAGGGGGCCCTCCAGTAATTATCTATTTGAGTAACCATGTAAAATACCCCCTCTCAACAGGGGAGTACCAGATGGCAAATCGATCACATATAAATGGGGACACACGGGAGTTCTATCGCGCGGAGGTTCTGAGGCAGCTTCAGAATGCTTCCAACTATGAGAGGTTGCCAGGTAATCCGGTGATGCGATATAAGGTGGAATTTGATTCCTTGATTGAGAAAGCATGGATAGAGGGTACGATCAATCGTAGAACGCGTGATTTCCTACTAGTAGAATTCCCCGTAGTACCAACCTTCTACATATTGCCTAAAATACACAAGAACTCCCGATGTCCACCAGGGAGACCTATTGTGGCAGGAATAGGAGGACTAACGGAGAAGGCATGTATATATATATTGATAAAGCATTACAGCCGTTTGTAATTTCGTTAAATTCTTACATTCGTGACTCCATGGACCTTCTTAATGTTTTGAATTCTGTCTGGGTACCAGAGGGTACAATACTAATTACCATGGACGTTGAAGCCCTGTACACTAGTATTTCGCATACATTAGCCTCCCACACGTGCCGGTATTTTCTCGGCATGGATGGCCGTACCTCTCCCCCCGTCCAGGAATTTGTAATAGAACTTTTGAAGTTTGTATTGGCACATAACTTCTTTACATGTTGGGGTGGAGATTTTTATCTCCAAACCTGTGGAGTAGCCATGGGGGCGCGATGCGCGCCCTCAGTGGCGAATTTGTTCCTGGGATGGTGGGAGAGGGAGGTAGTTTTCAGCGAGAGATATCTACACCATCACCGGCACGTGTTGGGGTGGCATCGTTATATAGACGACATACTGGTCATTTGGCAGGGCACTTTGGCACAATTTAATGACTTTCATAATGTGTTGAATAGCAATGATCTCAACATTTTTCTCACCACACAGACGTCTCCGAAACAGGTGACATTTCTGGATCTAACGATTTCGATTATGGACGATGGTTCGTTGTGCACTGGCACGTTCCGTAAGGAGACCTCAGTTAACTCCCTACTACACTACGAGAGTTTCCACCCTGCAAGTCTCAAAAAAGGAATCCCTGTGGGGCAATTTCTTCGTATCTGTAGAAATTGCTCCAACAATGAGGAATTTGTGGACCAGGCTAAAAATCTTGCTGGTCGGTTCAAACAAAGGGGGTATCCCAAACATGTAGTGGAAAATGCTCTGGAGCGGGCAGTGAAGACCCCAAGAGCCAATCTACTAAAACCCAAAAAAAGAGCAGATGATACTTCCCAGGTAAGATTTATTTCTCGTTATAATGAGGATTGGTACAATTTAAAACGTATATTCAGGGAACATTGGGACATCCTACAGGCCGATCTGTATTTGAGCAAATGGGTGAGGGGGGGACCCCGAATGACTGCACAACGGGCCCCAAGTATCCGTGACAGGGTATGCTCCAGCCATTTTGAGATGTCCCGAAATTGGTTACACGACCATGGTGGAATAATTGGTAGCTTTCCCTGTGGGGACTGTTCAATATGTAACCATATGAAGAAAGAGAAAGTGATTAAGAATTTGCAAACACACAAAGAGTTTCAGATTCGGCAATTCATTAATTGTAGATCTACGGGGGTTGTATACGCATTGGTTTGCAATTGCCCCAAAATGTATGTGGGGGAAACTAAAAACAGCCTCAAAGCGAGAATACAAGCTCATGTGTCGAGTATCCGTCTTGCAGCCAGGAATATACAACAGGGTAAAGTGGTTCCCCCTGTGGCACTACATTATTTGCAGGTACATCAGAGTGATTACAGTGACCTTAGGGTCATTGGCATTGAAAGGGTGAACTTGGGCCTTCGGGGGGGCAATTTGAAGCGTGCCTTACAAAAGAAGGAGCTGCATTGGATCTATAATTTAGGTTCTCAGGCTCCAATAGGGCTAAATGAAGACCTTGCCTTCACACCATTTTTGGGTGAATGATGGGTCACTTTATGGAGTAGAAGTCATGTTTGTATTTTGTAAGCTTCGTTTCAGGGGTGATTTCACCAGTATAGTTTTTACGGCACTGGTTGGTTGGAGCATCACAAAATTATATTCACAGTTTATCGTGTGGGGTGGTGTCACTAAAGTTGTTTGTTTGAACTGTTATGAGGATCATGGGAGGGGGGGGGGGGTGTGAGTGGGGTGTGGGGTGGGGGGGGCATGGGTGAGGGGTGGGTGGGTGGTGGGGGTGGGGGGCCAGGTAATAATTTTTTTTGGGAGGATCACTGAGGTGTGTCACTAACACTTGTCATATTAGTTTTCAGTGTTTGGTAATGACGAGGTCATCCATCAGCCCCAATCTGAACGTGTACATCTGTCTTGAGGCCTGAATGAGAAAAAACTGGTTCAACAGTAATACATGAGGAAAAGATCAGAACTGGAAGATTCTCTGGAGAAACTTGTGAACAAATGTGTCCCCATTTATATGTGATCGATTTGCCATCTGGTACTCCCCTGTTGAGAGGGGGTATTTTACATGGTTACTCAAATAGATAATTACTGGAGGGCCCCCTCTATATATATGATTCCCTTATGGATATCTTATAGATGGGATCAATAGAGAGAGAGACCCCTGTTTATTAAAAGAAACATTTAGGGAGGCTGTTTGAGGAGCACCCCGTTGTACATATGTGTATCATGTTAATCACTCATTTTGGCACATTCGGTGCTGGTCCGTGATAGATTACATGGCATGGTTGTAGATATGTGTATAGTTATGTATAGGTTCATCAAGTGTAGGATAATAATATATATAGTAGACTGTTTAATATATGGAGTGGTATGTTGTTTTAATTCCCTTCACTTCAAATAGGGTTTGATCTTGTTCCTATCACTCACCTTTTCAGGCTCCCAGGTTATGTCATATTTCCGTGGGGTGCCGTGATAGCCACGGACCCGCTCTCATTGTTTACCTGCCAGATATCCGGGTGTTTGCCGGGGCTGACTCTAAGAGCCGCGGCTATACCACTTTTTTTGTGTTATGCACATTATATTGTAAGGCATTGCTGGCTTATAATAGAAAAACCCCGGACGGAGCGCTTCCGGCAATTGGAACGCACTTGGTTCAATCACGCATTTCCTGGCCAGCGGCGCCGGGGTGACGCATTCTGACGCGCTTCCGGCCGGAGCGTGTCAGTAATGCGGAAGCGGCCGGCGGCGCGGGACACCTGCTTATTCTGACATGTGGACTATAAAAGAGCGGGGTGACTGATAGGAACGGATCTGCATTAAGGAAGTGACGCTTGGCTCATCACGAAACGCGTTGGCTGGGGCGGGGGGGACCCCCATCGGTGACTTTTATACCAGTGGACACGTGAGGTCTTATTGTTGTGATCGGTCTTATTGTTGCGATCGGTCTGTCTCTCTGTTTATTCACCCAGGTTTGTTCTCTTGACAATAATGGTTAGGATGTAGGTATTGCACATTAATTATGTTTATGATTAGGCACTTAGCACTTTACTTTTAGATAGAGATGCACAGGGGAGCTAATATATAAAAGTATTGCAGTTTGCACATAGTTATTCACATTATACAGGATTGGTGAGAAACAGTCAGGAGTAAGGCAGACCTAAATTCATATAGAATCCTTTAACCTCCAGGTCCACAATATTGAGGATTATATTGACCGGTGATTGGCCTACCCCACCCCTTCCCTTGTTCCTTGAAGAGGATTTATGTAGTGTATATGGTTTTAATGGGTGTGTCTTTACTTTTAAAAATGTTTGTATGTTATGTACTACTTATTAGAATAAATATTGTTATATGAAGATAGTTGGTGGTGCCACGAGTTTACTTGGGTGGGTTGGGGAGAAGTGGGACTCCCCTCCTTGGCTTTGGATTAGTATTGTCTCACCCAGTAGTTGTGCACGCCAGTAATAACTAGATAGCTGGTGCGGTCCTAGCAGCGTTCACTATATATAATATAATATATATATGTATGTATTGTTGTACATTTTTCAATTAATATGCTATTAATAGTAACTTATATGCCTATGGTGTGTTGCAGATTGCTTCATATTGTGCATATTAAGGGGTTCCTCCTGGGGTCCCTAGATAAAAATTGTCCACCCAAAAATCCTCCCACTGGGACTTTTAAGGGGCATCCCGGGTTGCTTATGCGTAATTCCCTACGGTCTTGCGACTGACCACAAAAATTCACCATATGGAGGCTCTGCAGGATACCAGGCTCGGGATCCCTCTGGGACAATCTGGCCATGTGTGGGGTATCCCTTACTGGGGAGGATGTGCTGATTTGTATACCATGCGCACAAAAGGCCATAACGCGGCAGTCTGGTACCCAGCCTTCTGGGTCGGCTCCTCCCGCTTCATCGCCTTCCCCTCCCCACCTGATCCGTACCCCAAGTGACATTGGTACCAGTGGGGAGTCGCCTTCTCATGTTTGGGCTCGGTTGGCCAGCATAGAGAAAATGATTGCTAGCACGGTGGGCAAGAAGGCCCAGGCTAAAAAGAGACACTTGTCGTCGGCCCAGCCTTTGTGGGATATTGACGCTGAATTGTCCGATTACTCCCCGTTAGAGGAGGGGGAATTGTATCAGGATTCAGAGGCTGCCTATGGTCAGCCTGGGAATTCCAATGTCGGGCAGGCGCCGGGAGATGCCGTTGATATGGCCACTGTTTTGTCATATTTATTGGAGGTGTTGAATATTGATCCACCTGAGGCGCCCCTTCTTAAGAAGGGGGATTTTTTTGAGGCTCACAAGCCCCGTCTGGAATTCCCTACCCAGGGGCATTTTGATGCCCTGATACTTAGAGAATGGGAGAGGCCCTGCCGGCTTCCTGGTGTGCCTCAGGGATGGGATAAGAAGTATCCTTTTCCGGTGGAGGCGGTCAAGCGCTGGTCTTCGCCTCCCGAGGGCTGAACACCCCTGACGCCACTTCCCTTAAGGATTTACAAAGATTATGGCCGCACCAACTAGTGCTTGGGGCGTGCTAAACTGGCCGTATATATGTATATTTTACCCTGGGAGGAGACCCCACAGTCCCCTCAAAACCCGCCAGAAAAACAGCACCGCCCAAGTTGAAAGTACAAAAATAACCTATTTATTGTCAATCATGGATCACATATTACAAAACATTTAAAACATCCTAAAAAGGTCACACCAATGACCACCAGGGGGCACAATAAGCAGGCTCTTTTCTCATATCGTATACCAACTGATATACAGTCCATATACAGACCACCATTACTAGTGCATTTATCATATACATAACATTAAAGTGCTAGGTGCTAAGTGCTTAAACCTATAATTATTTAGGGAGGACCGCCAAGAGCAGAAAAAGGCCAGCCTGTCGATCTGTCCCCCTGCCCCTAGCCTACGTGTTTCGTAACGGTCGGGGACCCGTTACTTCATGGGCCCATGAAGTAACGGGTCCCCGACCGTTACGAAACACGTAGGCTAGGGGCAGGGGGACAGATCGACAGGCTGGCCAATTGTATGGGTAATGTACAGATTGAACACATATGTTATATGGTTTTGATTTATTTTGCTTTTTCTGCTCTTGGCGGTCCTCACTGAATAATTATAGGTTTAAGCACTTAGCACCTAGCACTTTAATGTTATGTATATGATATATGCACTAGTAATGGTGGTCTGTATATGGACTGTATATCAGTTGGTATAGGATATGAGAAAAGAGCCTGCTTATTGTGCCCCCTGGTGGTCATTGGTGTGACCTTTTTAGGATGTTTTAAATGTTTTGTAATATGTGATCCATGATTGACAATAAATAGGTTATTTTTGTACTTTCAATTTGGGCGGTGCTGTTTTTCTGGCGGGTTTTGAGGGGACTATGGGGTCTCCTCCCAGGGTAAAAAACCTCCCTTAAGGATGGCGAGGATAAGCGCCTGGATCAGATGGCGTGCCACGCATTTGCCAACGTGGGCTCGGCCCTGCGGCCGGTTAGTGCATCTGCCCTGGTGTTGCTTGCTACCGGGTCCCTTATCAGGGACTGGCTGAATAACGCTCAGCTTGATCCAGCTGGCGCTGAGTTTGCTATACTTAAGAAGTGTGAATTGTTTATGGATTTTGTCATGGCTGCGATGGAAGACTCCATTGTCGTGTGTTGTAGGACGTCAGCTTTACTGGTGGCCATGCGCAGACTGGTCTGGCTCCGTCAGTGGGCAGCGGACGTGGGAGCCAAGAAGTCGCTCACAGCTCTCCCCTTCTTGGGTGCGCGGCTGTTTGGAGATAAATTGGATGCTGTTGCTAAAGGAGGTAAGTTACCTCAGCGGAGGAAGCAGCGCCGTCCCTTTCGGGGGGCGGGCTCGTTCATTCCTTCCTTCAGAGGGGCCAGAGCCTCTAGGGGTCTGGCCTTCTCAGGTGTCAGGGGCTCGTCCTGGAACAGAGGCAGAGGTCGGGCTCGTCCCGCGGCTGCCTGGGGTTCCAAGCCCAAGCCTGCCGTTAAACCGGCTCAGCAATGAAGGGGCCTCACCCGCAAGGGTGGGGGGACGGCTGCGGCTCTTCTTCCAGGTCTGGGCACGGGAGGTCACAGACAATTGGATCTTGGAAGTGGTCTCCTCCGGGTACAAACTGGAGTTCGAGTACTGGCTGCCCCCAAGATTCTTAAGGTCTCGGGTGCCCTCGGACCCTCAGGCTGCACAGGGGCTCCTGTTAGCAGTTAGAATCCTTCTGGTCATGGGGGTTCTATGCCGGTGCCTCTGTTGGAGAGAGGCAGGGGTTACTACTCCAACCTGTTCACGGTTCCCAAAAAGGAGGGTTCGGTGAGACCCATTTTAGGTCTCAAGGTTCTCAACGGGTTTCTCAGAGCCAAGAAGTTCTGCATGGAGACTCTGCGCTCAGCTATCAATTCCCTTCGCCAAGGGGATTTTATGACATCCATAGACATCAAGGATGCGTATCTGCATATTCCAATTTTTCAGGCACATCAGATTTCTCCGGTTTGCGGTGGAGGATCAACATTATCAATTTGTAGCTCTTCCCTTCGGTCTGACCTCGGCACCGAGGGTCTTCACCAAGGTTTTGACGGGCGTAATGGCTCTGCTCAGATCTCAGGACATTCGCATTGTACCTTATCTGGACGATCTGTTGATTTCAGCTTCTTCCCTTCAGCAGGCGTAACTGGACACCCACAAGGTGGTGTCGACCCTGGAAAGGTTCGGATGGGTGATCAACTGCACCAAGTCTTCTCTCTCCCTGTCTCGAGTGATTTCCTTTCTGGCCATGAATCTGGATACCAGTCTGGCCAGGGTGTTTCTGCCCCAGGCCGAAGTGCAGGGGATTCAGGGCCTGATCCATCTTCTTCTGGTCAGTCCTTGTCCCTCTATCAGACAGGGGATGAAACTGGTGGGTCTGATGGTGTCCTCATTCGAGGCGGTGCCATTTGCACAGTTTCATTTGAGATCTCTTCAACTTCTCCTATTGACGTATTGGGACAGGAGCCCACAGTCATTGGATCAACCTTTCAGGATGTCTCCCAGGGTTCGGCAGTCCCTTCGGTGGTGGCTGGACTCGAGCAATCTGGTGATGGGCAGATCTTTTCTGGTCCCTTGTTGGGAGACGGTTACCACGGATGCCAGCCTGTCGGGCTGGGTAGGTTATTGGAAGAGTCATCAGTTCAGCGGGGTGTGGGGTCCCCAGGAGGCTCACACCCCCATCAATGTATTGGAGCTCAGAGCCATTCGACTGGTTCTGGCTCGGCTGACCACACAGTTGCGGAGTCTTCCGGTTCAGGTGCGTTCGGACAACCGAACGGCGGTGGCTTACATATATCACCAAGGAGGGACTCGCAGCAGGATTGCCCTCAGGGAAGTCTCTCTGATCCTGCACTGTGCGGAGAGCAATGTTCCTTGCCTTTCGGCAGTCTACATTCCGGGAGTGGAGAATTCGGAGGCAGATTCCCTGAGCAGGGGATCCTCTCGCCACGGAGAGTGGTCTCTCAACCCCGAGGTTTTTCTGGATCTTTGCTGCAGGTGGGGGACTCCGAAGGTGGATCTCTTTGCCTCAAGGCACAATCACAAACTTCCGGCCTTTGTGTCTCTGTCTCAAGATCCCCGGGCTTTGGCAGTGGATGCCTTGTCACTGGCTTGGAAGGACCTGGGCTTTCTGTACCTGTTTCCACCTGTCTCCATGCTGGGCAAGGTAGTTCGCAAACTGGTTCTAGAAGGGGCACCAGCGATTCTGGTGGTTCCAAGGTGGCCAAGAAGAGTTTGGTACGCAGACGTTGTAAGGCTGGCCGTAGACCAGTACCGCCTTCTTTTGCTGCCGGACCTGCTATCTCGGGGTCATCTGTTTTACCCCAATTTACAAACGCTGGCTTTGACGACTTGGCTGCTGAAACCTTCATCTTGAAAGAGGAAGGTTTGTCTGAGGCTGTTGTTCAGACCCTGATTAGGGCTAGGAAGCGGTCCTCTTCTGGCATTTACTATAGGACTTGGAGATCCTACATTGATTGGTGTGAGGCTAGAACTTTGCCTTGCAGGGTTTTTTCGATACCCAGGATTTTGGAGTTTCTTCAGCATAAGCTAGATCTTGGGTTCCAGCTTAGTACTTTGAAAGTACAGGTTTCTGCTCTGTCGTTTTTCTGTCTTTTGCTTTGCACCCGCTGGTTAAGACTTTTCTCCAAGGGGTCGTGCATGTGCGGCCCCCTCGGAAGGCTGTAGTCCCTGTTTGGGATTTGAATTTGGTACTTTCGGCTCTGCAGGGTCCTCCTTTTGAGCCGTTACAGGATATTGCTCTTTCGGTTCTCTCTCAGAAAGTTGCTTTTTTGGTGGCTATTACCTCTGTCCGGCGTGTCTCTGAGTTGGCGGCCCTGTCGATCCAAGCCCCTTATTTTGAGAGACACCAGGATAAGGTGGTTTTTTTGTTTAAGCCGGGTTTTCTTCATAAGGTGGTGTCTGCCTTCCACCTCAATCAGGACATTGTTCTCCCTTCCCTGTGTCCTAAGCCTAGCAATGACAAGGAGAGGGTTCTGCACAATTTGGATGTTGTTCGCTGTGTGAAGTACTATTTGGTGATTACTTCTTCCTTCCGCAAGACGGACACTTTTTTCGTGGTGCCCTGTGGGCCCAGGAAAGGTTTGGCTCCTGCTAAATCTACGATTATGTCTTCTACTCCCCGTAGGGCAGCTAAAATCCAGGGAGTATCCGCTTCTCACACAAAAGGGGATGTAATGCACTGCCCACTTATCGGGGCATCCCGCTCAACCTAAACTACTTCAAAATAAACACACACACGCAGACAATGTTGTTATGCGAGACTGGCACAATAAACACCCAAGGCCAAATATAGCCAAATAACACTCATAATTTAATAGTTACATCAAATATGGCACATAACACATTATTGGAAATAGCACACTGAAAACTGTACACAAATTAAAAGAGCAATTGCTATTAAAAAACAGGGGCCCCCACCAGGACTAGCCTGGATTCCACACCTCCTTATACTCATGCCACGCTCGCATACACACACCGGCCGGCG
This sequence comes from Gastrophryne carolinensis, assembly GCA_027917425.1. Classification (NCBI taxonomy): domain Eukaryota; kingdom Metazoa; phylum Chordata; class Amphibia; order Anura; family Microhylidae; genus Gastrophryne; species Gastrophryne carolinensis. The sequence continues at coordinate 299,316,983 of CM051234.1, read as the reverse complement.
TCCCTCAATGGGACTAAGTCCACATAAATGGGGCTGCGACTTATGGCTCAAAGGGCAAACAGGGGGATATGATGTTCGCAAATCTTCAAAGTAGCCTACTGGCTATTTTCTTCTGCGATGCCTAATGCACCCACAGCGTGGGGCTAGCCCGATCCAATCACGTCAGATGTAATCAAATGAAGCCCGCAGGCACTCACGTGTCCAGCTAGATAAACGAGGCTTGGAGAGCTGCGCACGGATGAAGGCAAAACACCTGGGCTAATATAGTCCGCCTGTAACAGGCATGCTGGAAACCATCATTATAGATCAGCCATTGCCATCCTCCTTTGATATCGCTGCTTCCGCTGTCTCCACTGGGTCATGCCCCACGTGGGTCTATGAAGATGGATACAAATCAACCTCTTCTTTCCTGTGCTCGGCTGTCCCTCGCATTCGGACGTTCTTTTCTTGCAGTCGCAAGGGACTGTCTGGATTTTTTCCTTTTGAGCACAGTACTGGGGGCTCCGACTCCGTCTGTCTCCCAGCCCCTCACCAGCTGAAGCATTCTTGGGGACCCCCGTTAGATGACTTAAGTCGGATGGGTCTGAGCCCCAAAGATCAGGACCCTGCTGCAGCAGGTTACCTAATCTCTGAGCCTTGCATAATGGCCCTGCTGTGTTACTGCTACTAAGCCCTGTTCCCTCTACCCCCTGGGTCATCCACCCCCATGGCTCCATAACACCCTGTGAGTGCTGCAGGGAGGTGCATTTCCTGTAGTGCAGACAGGTCTGACCAGTAGTCGACAGGGGAGGAGGTTGTGGGGACCAGCACTTCAGCTGTATTGCTTAGCAGTTAGAGTAGCCATTTTACCATGTCGGAGGCATCAGAGGCAACGGGTTTCATATTTTAACAGAGAGTGGTGCCGCATGTCCCATGTTACAAGCACGTCTGACCTCGGACGAGGGACCACTGTGCGCTGGGTGCACTACTATCCTGTGCCGCCTTACATAGCTGACGGATCGTGCCTCAGTCGGATCGTCCAGTTTTCCCTGTGGCTTTAGGCTCAGATTTGTCAGAGCGGGATACCCCCTCTGGGGGGAGCTGCCAGGTCCATTTTTGTCCCAGTGTCAGCTCAGGGATGGAGTTCCGGACAGGGTGTCCAGGTTGGAGAGGATATTCAGTGGCCTTTGTCAGCAGGTGCATCCTGAGTCTCTCTGGAGTCCTCAGAGGATTCTAGCTCCTACACCGAGGAGCTATTTAAGGGTTCAGGATCTTGTTCCAGCCAGTCGGAGGGGGTTCTACACCTCACTACTCAGGCGAGGCGGCAGAATGCTTGCTCATTTCGACAGGCTGATGGCAAAGGAGTGGGAGAAACCAGATAAGCTTCCGTCTCTTCCTAAGGTCCTGGACGTCAACTACCCCTTTCTCGGAAGAGATAGTGTAATGCCCAGCTGATCACCAGCTTTTGTTCAGATGCCAACCTCAAATACTCAAACACCGATGTCTTCACCTATAGTCAAGCCCCTGTTTGCCAGGAAACATTGCAAGCCTGCCCGAACACTGTTGCCCCCAGGACTTAATACCTGAGGCCACAAACAGGGCAAAACTGTAGCAAAACACAGGGGAAGTCAGCGATAGCCGGGTCTGCAACAGATTATCAGTCCTACTAGTGTCTTGACAGAAGGAGTAAACAAAGCTTAAGTCCAGGGAAAGCCAAAGTTCGAAGCTGTAAATCAGAGAGCCACACTATCCAAAGGCTCAGGCAAAAACATATTCGGGATGCAGAGCAAACTAATCAGGTCAGCAGGAAACAAACAAACAAGCAGCATAACACACCACGAGCTAGATGCTATCACAGGCAGTGTGTGCTGAAGCCTGGACAGCTTTATGTGACTACTGACCCATGGGAGGTTGGAAGGCTGGGGGTACACAGCGGTTGCTTAATTGACACATTACTCCTAGTGAGCCAGACAGAACCTCTGAGTTAACCATTAATTGGACCTTAAACTTTGCTGACCACAGTAAGCCGTAATACACCGCCGCAAGGCATACGATGAGCTGGCCCCTGTGTCAGTGTGTCAGTCTGTGTTTCCGCAATGATGTTTGGCTGCTGTGAAGAGAGCAAACAGATAAATGCTTGGATCTAACAGCCGGTCAGGGTTTGGTCTGCCCCACCTGAGGTAGACAAACTGGTGTCCGGTCTGGCTCGGCACACCATTATCCCTACTTTGGATAGTGCGGCCTTGAGAGACCCGGCAGATAGGAAGTTGGACCAACTGGCCAGACATGCGTCCTCCATGGTGGGTTTGGCCATGCTTCCAGCTTGCCCCACTTCCATGGCGGCTACAGGAAGCAAGGTCTGGATGAAGCAGCAATGGAGACGCAAAATGGAGGTTCCCGCTCCTCAGCATTTTGCTTGAACTCATTCGCTATGGAGGTCTTCAGATGGACAACTTGGTGGGTATGGTGGCTACAGTGCTGGCCTTGCTGGTCACCTTGCGACGCACAGTCTGGCTGAAACAGTGGTCTGCCAACACTGCTGGTCAGTGGTCTGCCCCCTTTGAAACCATGGTGTAGGCTTTCCTAACGATGCTGACCTTGAAGGTGGCTTTTTTTTCTGGCAATCACCTCTATCTGGCAGGTTTCAGAGCTGGCATCGCTCTTGATCAGATCACCCTTTTTGGTGCTGCATGAAGACAAAGCGGTGTTTCACGTGAAGCAGGAATTTTTACCCAAGGTGGTCTCTCCCTTCCAATTTAATGAGGAAATAGTGCTACCCTCCTTTTGCCCACGCCCCGCTCGCCATAAAGAGCGACTCCTGCATTCTCACGATATGGTCAGGGCATTAAAGTATTAATTGGACGCTACTCAAGAGGGTATGTAAGACGGATGTCTTGTTTGTGATCCCAAATGGTCCAAGGAGGGGCCTGGCAGATGCCAGGTCCCCTCATGGCAGATGGATCAGGCAGGCGGTCATACAAGCCTATGCCTACAAAGGAAAGAATGTTTGTTTCCAAGTCACTGCTCTCTCCAGGTCAATCGCCCTGATTGTCATTGTCTCCTCTCTTCACCAAGTTTTACAGGCTTGATGTCAGGGTTTTGGCTGATGCTGATCTGAAGTGTAAGGTATTGCAGATGGTGGTGAACCCCTCTCCATGGGGTCTAAGCTTGAGGTGCCATTGTTCTTGGTTATGTTGACGCAGACGGTCGTTGGCTGTTCCGGCCCACCCTCAATGATACTGCTTTGGGGCGTCCCACATGTTTCTAGTGATGGTGCCACAGAATGGAAGAGTTCTAGATAAGGGAAATTTGTTTACTCACTGGTAAATTCCTCTTCCATTTCAGGGCACCACACCCGCCCTTCTTTTGTATTACGACTGCATTGGTGATTGTTGCCTTCTACATGGGAGAAGCCAGTAGTCTCTCTCAAAATCCTAACAGCTGGTAAGCTGTCTGTATGCCGGACATTTAAATATTTATTATGACATCAGGTGCTGAGTCAAGGATTTTAAACTTTAGTAGTTTTCTACATGTAGTAACTTTTCCCTCCAAAATTCCGAATCAGAGCTTGGTGATTTAGTGCTGATGTCGTTTCCGGGTGCGGCAATGACGCATGCTGACTTCCAGAGTGTAGGTAGGGGGTCTGTTTATAAGTGGATACTGACCCCTGCCATGGGTTTTTTTTTTCTTAATGCCTTCTCATTCTGTCTATAGCCACATCATATACTGAGGTCCCATTACTAATACCTGACCCTGGGAAATCATTGGACAACAATTATGGTTGCTTACTAATTTAGGTGTGCTTTCAATCTTTGTGCAAGCATTGAAATTTTCATTACCATATGCCATTACTGGCCTTAACAGCACCATCATGTCTAATGCTATTCCCATTACAATAGTAACATCCTAAAGCTATCTGGGCCTATACCGCTTCTCACAGTAGTGCTTGCCATATGTTCGCTTAGTACGTGGAAGCCTCCCACGCCAGGCGACACCGTGGGCCCAATGCCTATGTGTGTGTGTATATGTCTATCAATCATCACCCTAACATACTGTGTTTACATGAACTACTGTAGTAAGGGGGTGTATAACTATACATTGGGCCATCGGATATATATAATTTCATGCCTGTCCAAGGTTCTAAGCAGCAATTGTGCTAGCATACCCATACAATGTGTGTGTTTATATAATTATTCTAAATCACTCTGAGGTACTTCCTGTTTATGGATAGATAGTCCTGGAGGCTCACCAGACAGCAATTGACTACTGGACTCTATGTATCATTTTATCTTGGGCAGTTGCTTACTGCATCTATATATTAGTCTTTTGTAAGTATACGGTTACTGCCCCCAACTGTGGATATATATATATCTTTTGTGCCATTGCAGATATAGTATTCTAATTACCAATATATATTCACTCCTACTACACACCTAGCCCCTGGTGCTCACTGGCTTGTCTTTTGTATGGCTGTCTAAAGTCACCTCAATATACTGTTACCCCCCCAACTGTGGGTGTATATATAATAATATATTATATATATATGTATGTATATATGTCTGTTGTGCCATTACATATATAGTATTCTGATTAAAGATGTATATTCTTAGTATACAGTACGTCCTGCTCCAGATTAGATTACTTACACTTGGGTATTACTCCGCCAGATGGCGCTGGACTGCAGAGACATCGAAAACAGTGCTGCTCCACCGCAATCTCCCACCAAGGGGTACGCGGTATAGGCATATGGTGAACCTCTATGGGATGCCCCTCCCGCCCTATTGCCCCTGCCTATCGGTGGGTCCTGTTAAGTGGCCGCTGTCCTCCCTCTCTCTCCCTGGCAGCTCTCGGGGGGGGGGGGGGGGGGGCACGCGTGTGTGTATGTGAATTGCCTTGGTGCTTCACTGTATTATGTACTTATGGTTGGTGTAATTTGCCGCGCTGACTTGGTTGCACTGGTTGCCTGTTTAAATTTGCCACGCGCTCGCTTCCACTGTGCTCTGCGCTTGGCGGCGGTGTTACCTCAGGCGCTGGTGCGCAGTTATTGACTGCTTGTCACGTGTACGGCTTTGTGCTCTTCGGGAGGGGCGGGGCCCGCGATTGGTGCTTTCCACATCACTGTCCCCGCGGCCCGCCCCTCGAGGTATACCCGGCACCATTTTCTCTTGGATCCGGCTGCTACGTGACTGGCATCTATCTACCGCGGTCTGTGAGTGCCCTCGCGGGCGGCTTTATTTACCATTTGTCATTCACATGTCACTTACGGTTCCCCTTTGCTTATGTCTTTCAGACGGGCCAAACCCTATTGGCTTCTCCCGGCCCTACTCCCTCTATTTGGTTATTTAACTTGTGAGGCCTAGTGTGTAATTTACTCACTTCCCTAGCGGGGCTATTGGGGCATCCCGGGTTGCTTTTATAGCGTCAATCCCTATCGGCCTATTGTGCCGCTATAATCACCATATGGAGGCGATAATGTCAGGATAATGTGCTCGGGGTTCCTTCGGGACAAGCCCGGCTGTGTGTAGCTTGTGGGATGTCCCCTACTAGTGCTGACAATGTGTGGGTCTGTGTACCTTGTGCCCAGCAGGTGCTTGCGCTGCAGCCTGGTTTACCAGTAGCTGGGCCTGCTCCTCGTATGGCTTCACCTACTCCCCCAAGCTTAAATCTCACTTCCATTGAGTTGCATACTAGTGGGGATTCTCAGCCTGATGTGTCTCCCAGACTGGCTAGTGTTGAGAAGTTGCTTGGTAATACCTTGGCGCGTAAGGCCTCTGCAAAAAAGCGGCACTTAACGCCTGATGTCACTCTTTTCCCTATGGAAGCTGATGAGTTTTTGGAACTGTCTGGCTATACCCCTTTGGAAGAAGGAGTTATTCTCTGACTCAGGGTCATCTGATGAGAGGCCCAGGGGTCATGACGATTCTGGCTCTGACCCCTGGGCCCCAGATGATACTGATAGGCTGTTGGCTCAGATTTTTGAGGTTCTGTCTATTTCTCCCCCGGTTGCGGCTCCCAGGGGGAATTGTTTCATACTGCTAAGCAACATTTGGAATTTCATGAGCAAGCCCATATTCTTAGTATACAGTACGTCCTGCTCCAGATATAATACTTACACTTGGTTTATCCTCCGCCAGATGGCGCTGCACTGCAAAGACATTGAAAAACAGGCTCCTCCCGGCCCTTCAAATACCCAGGGACCTCCCACAAATCCCCAGATTTTTCTGCAGTGCTGACTGCGAAGACATGATGTATCACTCTCTCGCAGGTGAGCGGAGCTATTACAGCCTGCGGCCCTGTTGGACTATTCCCACCCATCCTCCCTGTGATGTGCCTCCCAGCCTGGGCTGCGCTGGTCGGGTGAAGGTAGGCAGCACCATGCGTGCTTAACAGAGCCATGCTCCACCGCAGTCCCCCACCAAAGGGTAGGCGGTTTAGGGCTGATGGTGAGCCTCTAGGGGATGCCCCTCCCGCACTATTGCCCCATGCCCGTGTAGCGGTTGGCCCTGTACAAAGGGTCACCATCCTCCCTCATTCCCCCCCGTAGCCCGGGGGGAAAGAAAGTGGGGGGTGTGTGGGTGTGGTGGTCTTAGTGTATGTTTTACACGTTATGGCCTTAGTCTTGCCCCGCACTAGTATTCCTGGGGTCAGAGCCGCGCTGTTTGTTCTTTACTGTGTAATTGTCGCCGCCACGCGCACCTCTTCCTTTACTGGATGTGCTGCACCGGGCGGCGACGTCGCCTCAGACGCTGCGGCGTCTTCATTGGCAAATCATCTTTTCTAAGTGTACCATTCACTTCGCTCCTCATGTCAGTTTGTAACTACCTCAGAGCTTTGCGCTCTTCGGGGGGGGGGGCGGGGACCTAGGTTGGCGCGATCCGCGTCACTGCCCCCTCTGGCCCGCCCTTCGAGGTTCGCTTGGCGCCATTTTGATGCTGGTTGCACGCACGAGTGGTAGCGGTCCTCCTCCTCCCTTGGTCTGTAAGTGCCCTCGCGGGAGATTTTCATGATCCTTGTTTACTGCGCATGGTTCTGACACCCTTTATTCCCATTATGTCTTTCAGACTGGTGAACACCATTGGCTTCTCCCGGCCCGGTGTATAATTATAGCGGGCCTTGTAATATTCTCCCACTTCCATAGCGGGTCTTTGGGGCATCCAGGGTTACTTATTGTGTAAATTCCTACTGGCATATTGTGCCTTGATTAATCACCATATGGAGGCATCTCAGAATTATGTGACTGGGGTCCCTCTGGGACAAGACCAGCGGTGTATAGCGTGTGGACAACCCCATGCTGATGCTGACAGGGCACGGGTCTGCGTACCCTGTGCCGAGCAAGCCCTGGCCCTGCAATCTGGTCGGCCAGTGGCTACACCTAGCTTCAGTTCACCTATCTCCCCAGGCTTAAATCTCTCTCCTGCTGAGTCGCCTACAAGTGGGGAATTGCAGCCTGCCGGCCCTTCCAGGCTGCCTACGGCTGAACAGATTATTGCTAGGTTGTCAGAGCGAATGGGGCCTGGTAGAAAGTGGCACCTATCGCCCCATGTTTCTGTATGCTCTATGAGAACTGAGGGGTTTGCTATTCCGTGTGACTATACCCCTTCTGATGAGGGGCCGAGGAGTCATGACGATTCTGGCCCGGAATACTGTGGCCAGTGTGACACTGACGACTTGTTGATTAAGGTCTTTAAGGCACTGTCTATCTCTCCCCCCGGTCAGGTCCCCAAGCCTAGAGGGGAGCATTTCCATACTTCGACTGCACGTTTGGAATTTTTAGAGCAGGCTCATTTCCATGCCCTTGTGCTCAAGGAATGGGAATGCCCCAGTAAACTTCCAGAGGTTCCAGGGGACTGGGATAGGAAATACCCTTATTCTAAGTATGTCTCACACCCTGCTTCGGAAGTAGTCATTACACTTGGGTTATGTCCAGTAGAGGGCGAACTTCTGCAGAGAAGCCCCTCCCGGCCCATAAATACCTGGGACCTCCCAAACACCTCCCAGTAATCGTCTCTGCAGACGGCGAGCAAGTCAGAAGATGATGCCTCCTCCTTGCACAGGGGGATTTCAGGTAGCCGGGATGACTCCCGGCCTGTTATTTTATCCATTACCGCCCGGATCCCTTTTTGATTTACCCTGCCTCCCAGCCTAGGCTGCTGGTCCGGGCGAGGGTAGATGGCACCCAAGGTGCTTAGGAGCTAATGCTCCACCGTGAGACCCTATGCTAAAGGGTAGGCGGTTAACCGGGTTGGTGACCCCGGTTTGGAATGCCCTGTCCGTTCCCCCGCTTTCTAATGATGTAGTTGGGGATCCCTCCCTCCCTTTACTTGTCCCTTTATTCCCTGGGAGGGGGGGGGGTGCTGTGACTCTCCCTTGTCCAGTTGTCATGGAGCATCGGGAAGTAATCCTTCATTCATTAGGTGCAATGATTGTTAGTGTGTGTGTGTGTGTTTTTTACTGGGCTTTTTAGTTTTACTTTGGTTCCTGCCATGCGGTGGCCGTAGCGAGCACCGGCCGCACTGTCATGGCGGCTGGTGAGGAGGCTGAATGGAGCTTCTCCTCTCCTTGCTGTGAGGAGAGGGGGCGGAGCCGGGCACTCGGCGTGCGGGCGGAGGCCCGCCCCACTCGCTCTCTCTGGCGCCCTCGTAGGCGCCCGGTCTCCTTGCCTGTGGTCGGGGAGGGGGCGGGGCCTGGCGCTCTACGCGCTGGGGCGGCCCGCCCCACTCCTTCTCTCTTGCGCCCTCTGGGCGCCCGGTTTATTGTGCTATGGTTGGGGAGGGGGCGGGGCCGGGCGCTCTACGCGCTGGCGGCGGCCCGCCCCTCTCTCTCGCGCCCTCGGCGGCGCCTGGTTCCTTCTTGTGAATGGGGAGGGGGCGGGGCCGGGCGCTCTGCGCGCTGGCGACGGCCCGCCACACTCTCTCTGGCGCCATCTGCGGCTCCCGGTTGTTTAACTGTGGAGGGGCCGGGGCCGGGCGCGCTGGCGACGGCCCGCCCCGCTCTCTTTGACGCCCTCGGCGGCGGCCCATCCCACTCTCTGGCGCCTTCGGCGGCACCCAGTGTTTTTCAGTGGGGATGGGGCGGGGCCAGGCGCGGCGTGCGATCCGCGCTGGCCCGCCCCTCTTCGTCTGCTTCCTCTTGGGATAAGAAGAGTGCATGTTTGAGGTGAGTGCCCTGTGGGGCTTTCCTTGTCTTTTTGTTAGGGCGCTTTATCCAGCGCCGGCCTCGAACACTGTGGGATCTTTTTGTCCCACCTTGCGGTTTCTGGTAGCATTAAATATGACACTAGCATGCTATGTAGTCTTATATGCTTTATCTTTAATATTATATGCGATTGTCTCAATGTTATGTATAATATATATATATATATATATATATATATATATTATATATAAACAACCAGAAACAGGGAGTCCCACTACTCCCTAACCCACCCAGGCAAACACGTGGCGCCACCAACTATCTTAATATACCAATGTTTATTGCAAGTAATAGTACATGACATACAACCATATTAAAACATACTGATTAAAAAACATATATACTACATATGTCCTCTCTAAGGAACAAGGGAAGGGGCAGGGGGTAACTACATCGGTTTAAATAATACAATAGGTAATAAGGACCTTGGAGGACACTATAAGATATTTGTATGGGTTTAGGTCCGCCTTAATCCAGACTATGCCTCACCTATAATACTCATATGCCTGTATATGCGAGCCTGTGCAAAACGTGCAATGACAAAAACAATCCTACCTATACAATCCTCTAACTATCAATAAAGTGCTGAGTGCCTATATGTAAACATACCTTATGTGCAGTTTAAGCCATAACTTGGATCAAGAGGACAGAGCCGAGTCAAGACAAAGGACAGACCCGTCTAACCATGTGCAATACCAACAACAATAAAGCCTCACGTGTCCAATGGATATATAAATCTCCGATGGGGGTCCCCCCACCCCAGCCGACGCGTTTCGTGACGAGCCAAGCGTCACTTCCTCAAGGCAGAGCGTCGGTTATTTGTAAGCAACCAGCTCTGTTTTTGCTCTGACCTATGCATTACAGGATATTGAACACCCAGCTAAATCAAGCTAATAATTAATGGCGTCTTGGCCAATAGCTTGTTGTAATGCGTAAATCTCCTATTACCGCCACTTAGCTTGCATGTAGCGGACATTAGCTGGTTCCTAGTGCGCGGAGCGTGTTTTTTTTCGCTTTCGTCATATCCACTTCCGGTTTGCTCCTTTGCGTTTCCCAGCTAAATCAAGCTAATAATTAATGGCGTCTTGGCCAATAGCATGTTGTAATGCGTAAATCTCCTATTACCGCCACTTAGCTTGCACGTAGCGGATATTAGCCTCTTCCTAGTGCGCGGAGCGTGTTTTTTTTTTTTTTTTTTTTTTTTGTGTTGCTTTCGTCATATCCACTTCCGATTTCCTCCTTTGCGTTTCCACCATGCTGCCCAGGAGACGTGTGCTGCGCCTCCCCAGCTCCTCCTCTGACTCTGGCTCCACCACCTCTCCACCACCTCCCCCACCTACCTCGCCTCCCCCACCTAACCCCCTCCACCCCCTCCCCCCCCCCCCCCTGGGCCAGCCAAGCTAAAGCGGAAAAGAGTGGATAGCCGCGTAAACGGCCAGGTGGTGAAAGTGAGTATGTTTTCCTTGGATTATATGTTTAATCTGTTCTCAGTATAAATGTTTAGTCCATTGGTCTGATGTCATGTATTGATAACTTTTTTTTTTTTTGTCATTTCTCATAGGATTTCTGCATCCACCAATATGACTATGCCTGTGGGGGCAAGAAGCGCATTGCCCTGGAGATGAAGGCCACAGTGTCCCAGCGCTTCTACACCAGCCTCAGTGTGAGATCGATTATGCAGAAGTGGTCGGACCCTGAAGGCGTGTACCGCCTATATGATGAGTACGCTTCAGGTAAGTGGAAGTTTATGCTATGTTTATACTTTTTGGGAAATAATATTCTAAGCTGTGTCCATTTTGGGTAGTAATTGTAATTTTTTTTATTCACCCCCTCAACACAGATAAGCGTCCTCCCCTGGGGAAACGTGGGAAGGGATTCCTCCCCCGAACGAGACAGGTGGACTCGGGAGTCATCGGGGGAGGGTCCCTCTCGAGTTTCATATTTAGAGGACCCAGAGGAGGAAGGGGATGACGCCCCAGAGAAGTGGGAGGCTGGCAGGATCGAGCCTCAGCTCCTCACACTCTGTCTCACCAGCCAAGGGGCCACTCTCAAGTGGGGAGTCCAAGTGGGGTGGAAGCTGTGGACTCTCCCACACTCCCTGAAGGAGCAGGTGGCCCTTTGGGTGGGGGATCTTTGGATCAGAGTGTGAGGAGCCGAGGCTCCACGCCTCCTCCTCAGAGCCTTCCCTGGGCTTCAAGTGGCAGCTCATCCCCTGGTGAGTGCAGATTTAGTCAGTGTTAGTCTGTGACAGGTTACATATGGCCATTTGTACTTAGCCCTTGCCATTCCTCTCCAATTTGCAGCGCATCATATAGGCGGCACCTCCAGGAGCTTTTGGCAACGCCTTCTCCACTGGCATAGTCATGGTAAGTGTTTGTTGTTATCCCTCACATTCCATATGTTATGACATTCCTTAAAGTGGACCAACACCCATTGTTGATTGGGCTGGGAATCTCTAAGCTTCCCTGCCCAATCACCTCCCTCACCGCGGGCCCCCCCCCCCAAAAGCCCACGAACTCCTTACCTCATTGGGGGTGGCAGAAGCCACCGCCGCAGCCTCCTGCGTGCCCCTCCTAGATGTGGGCGCACGCACTGGAGGAGTGACGCGCGGAAGGCGGTGGCGGACGGGCTCTCTCTCCGATTGGTGTGCCCTGCCAAAACACAGGATAGTATAAATCCTGGGTCTTGGTCCACTTTTAACATACACATGTTTCATGGTCCATAGTACAAGCTGGTTTTCTAATGTACATTAACATCACAAACCCCACTACAGTGCAATCCAACTGCCAACCACCCCTATGTTTCAGCCCATACCATGATGGGGGCTAGCAAATGTGTTATTTTTGTAAGTTGTTCCGGCTAACACATGTTGCACACTAGTAAGATTCTACAATCAACTGCAAATTAGGCCTTACCATTGCACTGTAAAGGTTATTGGCACATTATCTTTATGTGTCCATGTTGCAACCATAAATAATTTACATGAACTCATGGACCAGGAAATATGCTAATGTCGGACAACATGTGTGTAACCATGCAAGCATTTGTTTTGGCAGACTCCATGACCAGATGGCTGTCAAATAGTCATTTGTCATTGGCCCACTAATTTTGGTTTTCTCTTTTTCTTTCTCCTGACAGATGTTGCCACGCAGACAGAGCCGGTGACCATCCTCCCCACCCCAGCTCCCGGGACGGCCAGCAGCATGGGCCCCAGCCACAGCTGCGATGGTGAGTACATCCCACTTCATATGCCTAAAGACTTGTGACCCCTATGTCTTATAGTAAATTCTGGAGACATTTACAATGTACCTATGTGTTTTCTAAACACACATCTAGGTTACATGTGTTTGTTCAACAATCCTAAATGCATGTCTGCATGCTTGATTGTTGGCTCCCATTCTTGTTTTCGCCACATAGTGTAAAATTGTGGTTTCTTGCTAACAAAATTGGCCTGCTAAGGTGGTGACCTCTAATATTCTTGGCCCAACCAGTTTACTCGTTAGGACTTAGGCCCTGATGTTTGGCTGTAACTAAACAAATAAATGTCCACACTGGGACTTAGACCTTATTTTATTCCCAAGAGTTAAGAGTAAATGTATGCTTGGGATGTTGTGGCCACATTTAAGGCAGCCACTAGTACTCATATAATGGTAACACCTAAGGGCACAGTGGCCAACAATGTGAATGTGAGCGTCAGCTAATTTTAGCCAATTACATTACATTGCTACATCTTTGTCTGTTGAGGTCACATTCTATCTTTTGAATATGGTTTTTTTCTACTCTCTACAGCTTGTGAAAACCAGCATCGCAGACTGTGGCAGTCGATCCGGCGTCTTCGCCTTATACTGCTGGCCTTGAAGAGGCGTCGTTAGGGTGGGGGGGTATGTTTTGAGCCGCTGTGCGGCCGAATGTTGGGCATGTTTCCCGCCTTGCGGAATAAATATTTTGTATTTTTTTAATTACAGTGTGTTGTGCCTTGTCAAGCATAGTTTAAGTGTCTACCAACCCATTATTTGTAAAATGTTGGTGTACCTTTGTAGCCATTTAATGTGTAAACCATAGTAAGATATGGTCACCAATTTGTGTCATACATTTCTGGCTACATGTACATATCTAGATCTAGAGACTCATCCCTGACTGTGTTCTTAGCTATGTATTTGAAAAAACACAATTTAGAGGTGGGGTATTCAAATGTATTAGAAACAAATGAAACACAACAAAAATAAATTCAATATTCTTGGCTTGGGGGCCTGGGAGGTTGCGAGTCATTGCTAGGGGTGGTGTTGGGGGACAACAGTGCAGTAAAAAAAATAGACTGCTGTTGTATCAGCTGATGCATCATCAACAAACTTTGTTCCTGGCGCTGTAAAGATTGCTCCATCAGATGTGAAAGGCGATCCAGTTCCCGGTTGGTTTGAATTTGGTGTCCTTGGCGCTGCAGGTCCTCAATTTGTTGCCGACACACCAGCAGCTGATTTTCCTCCAGCATCCGGACCCCTAGCTCATAAAAATCGGCACTGGTCGGTGCCACACCTCCTCTTGTTGTGTGTTCCGGCTAAAAAACAAAAAGAAAAGATTGTAGTGAAGGTGAAACAATGCAGGTATGCCCCTACCAATCATTTACCCAAAGTGTAACAATCAAACTTACCCTTGATTGAGCCTCTGTAGCTTGGCCACATGGCACTTGGGAAGAGGTCCCAGCTTGGGGTTCAGGTCTGGCCTCCTGCCAAAACACCAAAGAAATAACATGTTACATGTTGGTTCATGGACTACCCACAAACATGTCAATGTGGTTATTTTTCCCCAAAATCAGCCATGTTACCTCAGTGCCGTCCGGCCGAAGGATTTCCGGGGTCTGGCTGCCAGAAAGGGGCAAATCCACATCTGAGAGATGGGGCAAGCTGGCATATGCTAAACAGGAAAGTCATGTTAGTAGGTCAGTGGACCAAACTCAAATGTAATATGGATAGACTATCGAGGCCATACCTCAACAGAGTTGCAGATTACACACTAGCCAAAAGGGATCTTGTAAACTCAGATTGCTAACATGTATGTAAGAGGAAGATGAGCCAATAATTGGGCCAAACAATAAGACACTTTGCTCAAATTACACATACCCGCAATCTCCCAGATGTCCGGAGTTTGGCCCTCACTCGAGCTTTGCCCTTGAAAAAACATGTTTAAACACAAGTTGGCCTACTAAATTGCCAAAAAAGGTTTGCAAAAATCCTTACAAGATAATCAAGCAAAACCAACTTGCCCTCATCTCTATCAGCCTCAACGTGAAGGGCCCTTTCCGGACAGCCACTTCCTATATTCTGGCCAACTTAAAAACAAAATTAATGTCTCTAAATATTCCTAACACTACTCTGGTGAATGTTTGTCTTTTAATATACACAAAAAAATGCATTGCAATCACTCTAAGCAGTTTACTAATGAGCCTGGGTAAGGCAAATCCACTAAAAAAAAACAATCTTCAAGTTGACCTAGCAAACATGTAGATTATTAGATTAACCAAATAGAACCAGTGTAACATAAGCAGCATAAAGGATACATTGTTTTGGGCAATACACACCAACAGGGTCCTGTTGACCTGCAACATCGGAAGTGGTGTCCAAAGATGAAGCAGTCACTTGGCCTACAAAGAAAAAAGAGGAATGAAAGACATGCACTTGTGTTAAAGTGGCTAAAGCAAGGTTGACACATGCACTTACCGGCATCCAAAGAGTAGCTTGGCTCCTGAGGAGATGCTGGTGCCAATGGCGGTGCAGCTAGGCAAATAAAAAGAATACATTTAGCCATTGGTAATGTGCGGGACCCCAAAAAGAAATAAGGTGTGTGTGAGCAGCTCAAGCAATAATATTCCCTAATCAAGGCCAGTGTGGCTTCCACATGTATATGCATATATATGGCCACACATCTCTGGCTTCCCACATAGCTACACATGTTAGGGCCTTGTTAGTTAGTTGCTGAGAGGGTTAAAGTGGGCGTGAAATTAGTCCGCAGGCCCATATTAGTAATCCTCAGCAGTGGTACAAGCTATTGTTTGAGGTGCTCCCACACCCATTTTGTACAAAAACAACCCAGCCCATAAATTGGTGATAAATACCTGCAATGGCAGACTGGGTTAGGCTTGAGGTTGGTTGAAGGGCAGGAGTTGTGGTGTCCTCAGCCAAATTCGGGACAGCACCATGTGCACCTATGCAGAAAGCAACAGACAAGAAAGGGAAACATTTATGAGGTATAATGTACTACTTCACAGGTCCTACTGTTAGTTGGCCAGAAAGAGACAAAGCAAATCACATACATTAACATTACCAGCAAAAAATATGCAGAAAATATGTACCTTCAGTCCAACCTGTGGTGTCATCCCCAGCATCAACACCCTGCAGCCGAATCAGCGGGATTTTGGGCTTCAGCATCTCCTCATATGGCCTGTAGGTACTCTTTGGACCCTGGATGGTCCCACTCTCGACATCAAGATCATGCTTCATCTTTTGCATAAGGGCCCTTCTCAAAGTGTAGAAGCGTTTATTGCAGGATGGGCCACTACGTGGGTATTGAGCACTGCTAGTAAGCTCTTCCCCAATGGCATCCCACAATTTGCTCCTTTCTTGCTTGCCTATAGACTGGCTTTGGGAGCCAAATATTAGCTCCCATTTGGCCAGGATAAGGCGCACAAGAGTATTCTCCGCCAAATTAAATTCTGGCTCCCTCTTGGCAAATGGGCGGCTGGCCTTGGGTGCAGGCTCACCTTGGGCCTGGGCCCTTTTCCTTAAGGGAGGTCTGCGCACAGCACCCAACACACTCCTACTTGGGCCAGCTGTGGCCGGCAGATGTCCAGAATTTGGCTCCATCCTGTAGCTGCACACACACCACTAGACAACACACAAGCACGCATACAGACTACAGAATGGCATCGCCCTCTTTTTGGGTTGGGCAGTTTTTATGTGCTCTACCAACCAATCACAAACAGGTCCACTTAATTGCTGCACACATACTGGCCAGGTGCTTGTAGCCACAGCTCCACTGCACTGATTGAACCATGTTTGGTAGGCAATTAACTAATTACAGAGCTCATTAACCAAACAACACACAACCAAAGACAACAATGTACTCATGTATATGAAACACTTGTGACATGTGGCTCTACAAACGGCTATTTAAATAAAGACCAGCTTACCTTTCATTGGTCCACCACAGAATTTACAGCCATGTCCGTTAATGCACGCAAGTTTCGGCTCACGTACGCTAATAGCGTGCGCATGCGCAATCCGTTTCACGCACACCTGGGTCAGCTAATTGCAGACAGGAAATAGCAGAGCAACGCAAAAGGCGGCAAAGCGGACCTGTCCTTTTTCAAAGTGAAGTATAAATGGCTGGATTTGCCAACCTTCTGGTATTGTTACACTGTGGCAAAGGCTGTGGTGTGGTGGTGTGGTGGTTTTGTCCCTTAGCTCATTTTAGTGTCTGGCTGGGTTGGGTCCTCACTCTCTGTGGCTTGTTGGGTGATTTCTGACATCAGTGCTGTTTCTTTAGGAGATTGATTTTGTTGGCATATGCAAATATTGTGGAGCATACAGCAAGTGAGGCTTGATTTTGGGGCCTTTTGTGGGCTGTGCAGCAACTCCCCTCTTGGTTGTGCCTAACTTAGAAAGCAGACTTTCAGCAGTCTGGTGGGTCAGACCACTATACTTCTGGTTTTGCGGTGAGCTTGCTTGTGTGTGTGGTGTGTTTGTGGATTTTGTATTTGTTTTGTTTCTTTGGTATATCTGTTGAGTGTGAGATGGATAAGAGGGTGATGTATGGGTTATGGGTGCAGGGATGTGTGAGAATGCTGGAAGAGCAGGAGGCCAGGGAGGAGGGTGCTGTGAGGCTTAGGGCACCCCGATCCTTTGGAATCCGCCTTTCAGTGTGGGATTTAAGTGACGAGCAGATCAGGAGCCGCTTCCGTCTGAATCGTGCAGCACTACAGTCCCTATATGATCAGATTAAGAACAAAATCGATCCATCCACCAAACGCACCAGATCCATTCCAGGCATAGTACGCCTATGTGCCAGTCTTAATATTTTGGCACGAGGGACCTTCCAGGCAACCTCTGCCCTCCTCAGCGGGATCAGCCAGGCTACAATGAGCCGCATATTTTTCCAGGTAGTACTGGCTATTTGTGACCTGATCCCTATTTACATCCAATTTCCTGAGGATGAGGTTGCCAAAATAAAACATGCTTTCTATCGCATGGGAGGGATCCCGAATGTGCTAGGGTGCGTGGATGGTACACATATCCCTTTCCGCCCTCCCCGTGCACAGGAGCTGCATTATCGGAACCGAAAGCAGTTCCACTCCATCAATGTCATGGTTGTGTGTGACCATGACATGAAGCTGCGGGCCGTGAGATCTGGTTTCCCTGGCTCATGCCACGACTCTTACGTGCTGCAGCGGTCAGTCCTGTGCAGGAAGTTTGAGAACAACAAAATGCCAGCTGGCTGGCTACTGGGTAAATAAGTAACCATGTCAAAGTATTTTGCCTAAAATATGTGGCCTAGTAAGCTATATATTCTTGGTGTGCCACACACCCCGCTTCACTTTTAAATATTCTTCACTTAATGGGTTAACTCACCGCCAGGTGACGTAGTGCAGAGAGGAAGTCTTGTAACGAGCCCCCTTCCGGCCTATATATACCTGGTACCTCCCTTCAATCACCAGTATATTTCTCTCTGCTTGACGACAAGACAGGAGATTGAAGTCTCCTGCTTACAGGTAGCCGGGGTCCTACCCCGGCACCCCCCTTTTGGTCTATTTCTGCCCGGTTTGAGTGTTTATACCTTGATGGTGGAATGGAAGCCTCCCAGCCTAGGCTGCTCACTGGGCAAATGGTAGATGGCACTTTAAGTGCCTAGGAGCTTATCTCCTCCGCTCGACCTCATGCGTGGGGCAATGCGGCTATCCGGCATGGTGATCCGGAAATGGAATGCCCCTGTCCCGAGGGTCCCCGTAGCCCCTTTCTCTCCCGTTACGGTCCCTTCTCCCTTCACTATGGGGGGGGAGGTTTGAGGGTGTGCATTAGGTATGTGTGTTTCACAAGTATAACTTTATTACAACATGTGTGTGTTTACGTTATGCATTGAGCTTACTTCAGCATGTGTGCACTCTTTTTCACTATGGTTTAGGTCTGCTTGGGGGCAGACCGCGCTGGGTAGGTTGGCTTGCCGCCTAAGTAGCCCCCTCCCGCCTCCCCCCTTCCCCGCTGGTCTTGTGGCCACTGTATGTAGTCTGCTTTGGCATGGCTGCGCTATGCGGTCTTTTCTCTTTCCTCCCCCCTCCGCTGCTTCCTGCCTGTGCGCACGTGTAGTGGCTCATCTGGTGTAATCCCCAATTGATTTGGCCGCACTGATCAGCGTAGGGGGCGGGTTGCTGCTCTCGGTCTGTCCAGGTAAGCGGCCCCACCTTGGTGGGAATTGTATATCTTTCATGTATTGATATGGTGGTGAGTTATTTTTTATTAAGGGGCTTGGCTTTTGCTCTTTTTAAAAGGCACTTTGGTGCCATGCATATATGGTTGTTTCACACATGTGAGGATCTGATTGTGGTTTTTTCTTGCCTTACAGATCCCGGGATCCCTGTTTATGGTGGCCCTCCGGCTCTATGTTGCCTGGCTAGTCTTTATTTCTTTAAAAAAGATATAAAATAATTAATTGGGATATTTTTTATATTTAAGAATGCATATATATATAATATAGATATAGATATATATATATAGATATATATATAGATATATATAGATATATATAGATAGATATAGATATATATAGATATAGATAGATATAGATATAGATATAGATATATATATATATAGATATAGATATATATATAGATTATTAAGGGGGACCTTTCTTTTTGAAAAAAATAAAATAATATTTAAAAATCCTCCCTTCCGGGACATTTACAAATAAGGGGGCATCCCGGGTTGGCTTATGCCTTAAAACCCAAATATTGCGAATACCATAAATCACCATATGGAGGCTTCCGTTATTGCCGGAAACGGTTCTTCTGAGCCATTCGGGGGGTGCGTAAGTTGTGGGGCTCTACTCCCAGCTGATGATGTCTTTATTTGCATCCCTTGTGCAAAACAGAGTATTGCGCGCCAGTCCGTTGCTTCGGCTGTTCGCCCATCGCATCCTTCATCATCACCTACCTCGCCCTCCCTGTTCCGGACCCCGCATGACACTGTCAAAAGTGGGGATTCGCAGTCCGAGGTGGCGGCACGGTCGGCCAGCCCCCGGAAAGTAGTGCCCGTTAAAGCAGGGTTAAAGGCCGCTGCAAAATGGAGGCATTTGACTCCGGTACCTTCGGCTCCACAGGACGAGTTATGTGAGCCTGTGGAATGGTCCGATGGATCCCCGGATGAGGAAGATTTCCTGTTGGAGTCAGATGAACCTGCAGATCAGCTTGAGGCTGATGCGATTGGCGATTGGTCGGAGGGGGTTGTTTTTGACACCCCCTCCATTCTGGCTCAAATGTTTACAATTTTGAATTTAGATCCACCTGAGGCTGTCACCCTGCCAAAGGGTCAGTTGTTTAAGGAGCCTCAGCCGCGATGGGTTTTTCCCAGACAACACCACTATGAGAGGGTAGTCCTTAAGGAATGGGAACATCCCACGCGGTTATCTGCAATCCCTTCCAGTTGGGAAAAGCGTTATCCTTTTCCGCCAGAGTTGGTAAAGCTTTGGTCTGTCCCTCCTGACGTCGATACCCCTGTGCTAGGGCTCTCCAGCACGGCTATGGTACAGTCGGCTGAGACCACTGTCCCTAAAGATGGGGAAGATCGTCGGATTGACCAATACGCGCGCCATGGTTTTATTTATTCCGGGTCAGCGTTGCGCCCGGTGTGTGCTTCAGCCCTTCTTCTATTGGTGATTAGGTCTTTAATTCAGGGGCTATATGAGGATCTCAATCCCGCTTGTAAACAGTTTACTGTGCTTAAGCAGTGTGAATCTTTTGTGAACTATGTCCTATCCGCTCAGGACGATGCGCTGGCTATGAGTAGCAAGGCAGCGGCTATGCTGGTGGCTATTCGCCGGTCAGTATGGCTGCGTCAGTGGTCGGCGGACGCAGTTTCTAAGAAGGTGCTCACATCTCTCCCCTTTTTGGGGTTGCGTCTGTTTGGGGAGAAAATTGATTCAGTCGCAAAGGGTGGTAAGATGCCACAACGCAAGAGGCCTCGTGGCCCCTTTAGGGGGGCAGGTTCCGGTAGGCCTTCCTTTCGAGGATTCAGAGCGGGCAGGGGGGCTTCCTCTCCCGCTACCAGAGGTGCAGGTTGGACTCGGGGGAGGGGCCGTGGCCGGCCCACTCAGTCCTGGGGCACCAAGCCCAAACCTGCTGATAAGCCCTCTCAGCAATGAGGGGCTGCCCTCACCCGTGCGGGTGGGGGGACTATTGCGACACTTCTCCCAGGTTTGGAACCAAGTGGTTCCAGGCAGATGGATCCAGGAGGTAGTGTCGGCCGGTTACGACCTGGAATTCGAGTCTCACCCTCCTTCACGGTTCGTTCGGTCTCGGGTGCCCATCGATCCTTTGGCCACGCAGGGGCTCCTGGCGTCGGTAAGGAATCTGTTAGAGATGGCGGTCATCCGGCCGGTGCCGCGCTTAGAGATGGGCCTCGGTTTCTACTCCAATCTTTTCGCAGTCCCCGAGAAAGATGGGTCGATTCGTCCCGGCCTGGACTCTCATCAACACAGAGTGTTTCTTCCTTTTGCCCAAATTCACATGAGAACGCTTCAGCTTTTTCTGTTAGCGTCTTGGGACCAGCAGCCTCGGTCGCTGGATCAGTTCTTCCAGTTGTCCTCCCGGGTCCGGCAGTCCCTTCTGTGGTGGTTGGTTTCGTCCAATCTGGTGTAGGGCAGGTTTTCCCTGACCCTCCTTTGGAAAATTGTCACCGCGGACGCCAGTCTGTCGGAATGGGGCGGATTCTGGAAGGAGATGCAGTTTCAGGGGCAGTGGGGACCTCAAGAGGCCCACTTACCCACCAAAATTCTGAAACGGAGAACCATCCGGCGGGTGCTTGCTCTCCTGACTCAGCACGTTCTGGGCCTTCCGGTCCAGGTGCGTTCAGACAATCAAACAGCGGTTGCTTACATCGGTCATCAGGGAGGGACTCGCAGTCTGAGTGCTCTCAGAGAAGTGTCCCTGATCCTGACCTGGGCGGTGTCCCATGTTCCTTGTCTCTCGGCGGTTTACATTCCAGAGGTGAAGAACCAGGTAGCGGACCGGTTGAGCAGGGGCTCTCCCCGTCTGGGAGAATGGGCTCTCCATCCTCGGGGGTTTGGCTCACTGTGTCTCCGATGGGGGACCCCGGAGGTGGACCCGTTTGCCTCTCGCAGGCTCCCGAACTTCGTATCACTCTCCCAGGATCCTCTGGCTCTGGCAGTGGACGCCATGTCCCTGAGCTGGGGAGTTCTGGGATTTCTATACCTGTTTCCTCCGATGCCCATGCTGGGCAGGGTGCTTCAGAAGTTTGCTCTGGAAAAGGTGTCCGCCGTTCTCGTGGCCCCAAGGTGGCCAAGGCGAGTGAGGTTCGCAGACATCGTTCGACTGGCAGTGGACCAGTTCGTTCTGCCTCTTCGGCCCGATCTGCTCACTCAGGGTCAATTGTGTTACCCCAATTTACCAGCGCTGGGTTTGATGGCCTGGCTGCTGAAACCTCCATCCTGAAGGAGGAGGGTCTTTCTGATTCAGTCATTAAGACTCTGATCAGTGCCCGGAAGAGGTCTTCTTCCATCACCTACTATAGGACTTGGAAAGCCTATATCGCTTGGTGTGAGATAAGATCTTTTCCTTGTAGGGTCTTTTCGGTCTCCAGGATTCTGAAGTTTTTACAATCAGGGCTGGACTCTGGTCTCCAGCTAAGTACGTTGAAAGGGCAGGTCTCTGCCTTATCTATCTTTTTTCAGAAGCGTGTTGCGCTTAAGCCTTTAGTTAAAACTTTTTTCCAGGGGGTTACGCATGTGCGGCCTCCCAGGAAACCATTACTCCCGGTTTGGGATTTGAATTTTGTTCTTTCTGCTCTTCAGGCTCCTCCTTTTGAGCCTTTGCAAGATATTGCTTTGTCTACCCTGACTCAGAAGATTGTCTTCTTGGTAGCGATCACTTCGGTCCGGCGTGTCTCGGAGTTGGCGGCTTTGTCTATCCAGGCGCCTTACTTTGAGAGGCATCAGGATAAAGTGGTCTTTCGGTTCAAGCCAGACTTTCTTCCTAAGGTTGTTTCTGCTTTTCATTTGAACCAAGATATTGTTCTTCCCTCCTTGTGTCCTAATCCTAAGAATGACAAAGAGAGGGTTTTGCATTGTTTGGATGTAGTACACTGTGTTAAGTACTACTTGATTATCACGTCTCCTTTTCGTAGGACGGATTCCTTTTTTGTTGTGCCCCATGGGCCTAAGAAGGGTTTGGCACTAGCCAAATCTGCCATTAGCAAGTGGATACGTCAGGCCGTTACTGCGGCCTATTCTGCTAAGGGAAGAGTTCCCCCTTTTCGTATCACTGCTCATTCTACTCGCGCCGTTGGGGCGTCTTGGGCTTTTCAGCACCAAGCTTCTGTTGAACAAGTTTGTAAGGCCGCCACTTGGTCTTCTGTTCATACTTTTACAAAGTTGATGTGCGAGCCTCAGCGGATGCTGTTTTTGGCCGCAAAGTTCTGCAGACTGCAGTCATTTAAGTTATGCTTCACCTGGCCTTGAGATGCCCATCCCTTGTGGACACTGCTTTTGGATGTCCCATTAAGTGAAGAATATTTAAAAGTGAAGCGGGGTGTGTGGCACACCAAGAATAATACCATTTTTTGAGTACTCACCTGAAAAATGGATATTGTTGGTGTGCCACACACCCCGCTTCACTCCCACCCTTTTTCGGTATTTCCGAAGCCTTTATATGGTGAAGCTTTTTATTTATACCAAATTGATTTTGAGGTTACCGGTGGAATACTGGTACCTTGTCTTTCTGCTTTTTTAATATACTGGTGATTGAAGGGAGGTACCAGGTATATATAGGCTGGAAGGGGGCTCGTTACAAGACTTCCTCTCTGCACTACGTCACCTGGCGGTGAGTTAACCCATTAAGTGAAGAATATTTAAAAGTGAAGCGGGGTGTGTGGCACACCAACAATATCCATTTTTCAGGTGAGTACTCACAAAATGGTATTTTTTAAAAATGAAAACAAAAACATGTACTAGTACTAATTGCTGTCTCTCTCATTTTGTTTTTTCCACAGCGGACAAGGGATACGGGCAGAGAACGTGGGTGATGACTCCGGTCAGAAACCCACAGACCTCTGCCCAAGAACGCTACAATGCAGCACATCGCAAAACCAGAAGCATTGTGGAACGAACCATTGGACTGCTGAAAGCGCGCTTTCTGTGTTTGGCATGCCCAGGAGGAGAGATGTTGTACAGTCCACAAATGGTCTCCAAGATTATCCTCGCATGCTGTGTGCTCCACAATCTTTGTATATGCCACAGAATCCAACCCCCTGAAGAAACAGCACTGGTGCCCGAAATCCCCAACTTGCCCGCAGAAACGAGTGAGGACACCCAGACTGGCTTTGAGCTAAGGGAAAGCATGATCACTTCGTTTTTTGCGGTAAGCTAACTACCCTTCACTCTAATCCAAGTACTGCACTACAGGGGAAACATTTTTTGGCTACAATCATAATTTGTCACAAACTACTATAAGGGGTGTGTAAGATGACCCAAACCACTATAAGGGGTGTGTAAGATGACCCAAACCACTATAAGGGGTGTGTAAGATGAGCCAAACCACTATAAGGGGTGTGTAAGATGAGCCAAACCACTATAAGGGGTGTGTAAGATGAGCCAAACCACTATAAGGGCTGTGTAAGATGAGCCAAACCACTATAAGGGCTGTGTAAGATGAGCCAAACCACTATAAGGGCTGTGTAAGATGAGCCAAACCACTCTAAGGGCTGTGTAAGATGACCCAAACCACTCTAAGGGCTGTGTAAGATGAG
This sequence comes from Gastrophryne carolinensis, assembly GCA_027917425.1. NCBI lineage: Eukaryota > Metazoa > Chordata > Amphibia > Anura > Microhylidae > Gastrophryne > Gastrophryne carolinensis. The sequence goes on along the minus strand of CM051234.1, from coordinate 299,292,789 downwards.
CCAAACCACTATAAGGGCTATGTAAGATGAGCCAAACCACTATAAGGGGTGTGTAAGATGAGCCAAACCACTATAAGGGGTGTGTAAGATGAGCCAAACCACTCTAAGGGGTGTGTAAGATGAGCCAAACCACTCTAAGGGCTGTGTAAGATGAGCCAAACCACTCTAAGGGGGGGGGGGGGGAAGTTGACCAACATAACAATTAGGGGTGTTGTGCAAGTTGGCAAAAACTGTCCCAAAGAAAATTTAAAAAATGACAATAAATGTGAAACCTAAAATTTAATTCTAAATACTAATTCCAATTTTTCTTCTTTTTTAGACACCAAGATAAAGAAACCACTGGACTGGTCACTTTCACCCCCAAAAATTTAAAAATAAAACAAAATTCACCAAAGAAACATGTTGCAATGTGTTTACTACTGAAGGTACTAACATTGATTTCAAGGCGACAGCAAACCAAGGCGCAGGCGCTGTGTTGAATAGCGTGTGTCAAAACAGCGCCTACAAAGCTGATCTGAAACATCATATTCACCAATGTAGCCATTGTTCACAACAACGCCAGGTAGCGACTGAGGAGGCCTGCTATAGCGAATCGCAGCCGCCCGCGGTGTACGCTAGCGGCGCTTATAGCGCCATACTTCAGTTGCTCATCTGTCGCTACCTGGCGCTATTACTGAATCAGCCTCCCCATATATATTTAATTTCTATGTTTAGCCACACTCTGTTTACTTTTGCTTGTATGAGTGCTTGTCTTGATACCTTATTTATGGGGGCCCCCCTTGTCAATGTGTCCTGGTGTCCCTTGGCTTTGCAAATCCTCCCACTAACGGACTTAAGGGGCATCCCGGGTTGCTTCTAGCGTAATTCTCGCTGGCCATTGCGACTACCTTAGAAATCACCATTTGGAGGCTCCCCTGGATCCGGGCTCTGGCTCCCTTCGGGGCAGTCCCGGCAGTGTGTGGGTTGGGGGGTATCCCTTGTTGGGGATACTTTGCTGGTGCATACTATGTGTTCAGCAGGCCATAACACGGCAGTTGGGGGCCCGGACGTCTGGGTCAGTGCCGCCGGCCTCATCGCCTACTCCACCTTAAATTATCCGTACCCCATGTGACATGGTCATTAGCGGGGAGTCGCAATCTGATGTATGTGCTGGATTGGCCAACATCGATAAATTGTTTTCTAGCTCTGTGGCCAGGGTGGCCCCGACTAAGAGAAGACATCTGTCACCGGCAGTGCCGGTTCTTGATGTTTGATTCCCTTGACTGGTCTGTTTATTTTCCGCTTGCGGAAGGAACTGTTTACGGAATCTGATGGCTCTGAGGATCAGTAGTTTGGGATGCCGATGCCGGGCTTGGGGATGCTGTGGTTATCCCCAAGATCCTGGACCATGTATTTGAGGTGCTGGCTATTCCTCCTCCGGCGGAGTCCTCTCCGCAGAAGGGAAAATATTTTTTTCTTGAGACCTCTAAGCCTCGTACGGGGTGCCCAACTCTGTTTCATTCTCATATGTGATTATTAAACCGGACCTTCACCATGATTTAATGAAAAGCCCAAACTCTTAAAAAACAATTCCTCAGCATCTAAAATTAATATATTTTACATGTTTAGTCACTAATTTATTATACTTTCCCCCACTGGGCTGCAACTCTGTTCGGGAATTTAGGATACGGGCGCCGCCATCTTGACTCAGAAGCATCACACTTACTGAGGAGAGGAGAGTGGGATAAGGTACAGGGGGGCGGGTTATAGCTGTGCTTTGCTCAGACAGAGCAGAGCTGGGGTCAGGGAAAGGTCAGCAGTCCCAGAATGCAGAGCAGCACAGTCACTTCCTGTTTGCAGGCACTTCCTGTTTGCAGGCTGCCTGCAAAAATGGCAGCTTCCATAAGCCGCCATCTTGGATGTTTAAAGGCTTATAAAATGCAGTAGATGCAGGTAGGATGATTTTTAATGTGAGCAATCTGTATGTACAGGGTGTGGGAAACATATAAGATAGACTCTTATTTAGAGTGAAGGTCCGCTTTAAGGATCGGGAGGGATCTAGCCGGCTTCCCGGTTTTTCCTCAGGAACGGGATAGCAGGTATCCCTGTACGGTGATCGCGGTGAAGCGCTGGTCATCTCCTCCCGAGGTCGATGCATCCGGTACTGGGATTGTCCAACACATCTGTGGTGCACTCTCTAGACGCCTCCACGATTAAGGATCGTGAGGGCCGTCGTTTTGATCAGATGGCTTGACATGCCCTTGCTGGCATGGGTTCTGCCTTGCGGCCTGTTTGTATTTCTGTACTCACGGTTGTGGTTATCAGGTCTGTGGTTTGGGGCCTGTTGAGGGGTCCCAGCTGGACCCAGCCAGTGCTGATTTGGCAGCGTTTCTGCGGTGTGTATAGTTTCTGACCATGGTCTTGTCTACCTGGATGACACTATATGTCTGTATGGCGGAACCTCAGCTTTGCTTGTGGCTATACGACGCTCTGTCTGGTTGCGCCGGTGGCGGGTAACATTGGCTACCCTTCGAGGTATGCGGATTTTTGGAGTCCTATTGGATTCAGTTGCATAAGGAGGCAGGCTTCTGCCACGCTAGAAGCAACGTTGCTCCTTTCAGGGGGCAGGCTCCTCTATTCTTTCCTTTCACGGTGCCAGAGCTGGCAGAGGTGCTGCCTTCAGTGGTGATTCCTCTGTTCTCAGTTTTCCTCTGACCCCCGGGCTGTGCAAGGGCCGGGGCTATTGTTCCAACCCTTGTGGTCCCTTAACGGGATGGATCTATCAGAACCATTCTGGTTTTTGAGGCCTTTCTACAGGTTCATCAGATCCCAGTAGTTCCGCATGGAGACTCTGCGTTCAGTCATCAATTCCCTTCATCCGATGGATTTTGTGACATTTATAGACATCAAGGTTGTTTACCTTTATGTACCAACCTACCCCGCTCGCCAGAGATTTCTCAGGTTTGGGGTGGAAGATCAGCATTTTCAGTTGTGGCCCTCCCTTTCTGGTTGACTTCGGTGCCAAGGGTGTTCACCAAGGGGCTGGCGGGCATAATGGCCCTTCTCGGAGCCCGGGGCCTTTACATTGTGCTGTATCTGGATGACCTACTCATTACAGCATCTTTTCTATGCCGGGTGGAGATGGACTCCAGGGTGGTGACGACGCTGGAACGTTTCGGATGGGTGATCACCCACCCCAAGTTCTCTGGCATGAATCTGAATTCCGGTCAGGCCAGAGGGTTCTTTCCTCACCCTAAGGTGCAGAGGGTTCAGGACCTGATATTTGTTCTCCTGGACAATCCTCGCCTCTCTTTCCGGCTAGGGATGAAACTGGTGGGATTGATGGTGGTTTTCCTTCTAGGCAGTCCCCTTTGCTCAGTTCCTCATGAGGTCGCTCTAACTCAGTCTATTGCGGACTTGGGACGGCTGTTCCCGGTGCTTGGCTCGTCCTTTCTGCTGTCTCCCAGGGTCCAGCAATCCTTTCAGTGGTGGCTGGAGCTTAGCGGTCTGATGAGGGGCAGATCCTTTTTGGCCCTTGTTGGGAGATGGTTACCACGAATGCCAGCCTGTCGGGCTGGGGAGATTTCTGAACGGACTTTCAGTTCCAGGGGCTGGGGAGTCTTCAGGAGGCTCACGCTCCCATCTCTGTTTTTGGAGTTCAGAGCTATTTGTTTGATTCTGTCATGCTGGATGCATCTTTTACAGGTCTTGCCGGTTCAGGTTCAGTTGGACGATTGAACTGCGGTCGCTTACGTCGATCACCAAGGAGGGACTCGCAGCAGGAGTGCCCTCAGGGAAGTTTCGCTGATTCTTGCATGGGCGGAGAGCGATGTTCCATGCATCTCAACGGCATTCATTCCGGGAGTGGATAACACTGAGGTGGATTCCTTGAGCAGGGGATCCTCTTACTGAGGGGGTTGTTCTTTCTACTGCAAGGTGTTCCGGTTCTCCTGTCGCAAGTGGGGGATTCCTGAGGTGGTTCTCCTTGCCTCACGTTGCAATCACTAGCTCCCAACGTTTGGTTTTCGGTCTCAGGTTCCTCTGCCTCCGTCAGTGGTCGCCATGACTTTTGCCTGGAGGGGTCTGGGGTTCCTGTACCTGTTTCCTTCTTTCGCCGTGGTGGGCAAGGTGGTGCGCTAGCTGGCTCCTGAGGGTGCGTCAGCAATGCTGGTGGCTCCAGGGTGGCCAAGATAGGTTTGGTTCGTTATGCAGTTTGCAAACGCTGGCTTTGGCGGCGTGGCTGCTGCAACCTCCTCCATCTTCATAGAGGAAGTTTGTCTGATGTTGTGCTTCGGACCCTAGTTTGGGCTGGGAAGTGGTCTTCCTTTAACTTCTTCTACAGGACTTGGCGGTCCTATATTGATGGGTGTGAGGCTAGGGCCTTGCCTTGCAAGGTGTTTTTGTTCACTAGGTTTTGGACTTTCAGTCTGGTCAGTACGGTCTGGGCCTGGGGCTCCAGCTTAAGTGCTTTGCTGGGGCAGGCCTCTGTCCTGGTGGTCTTCTTCTAGGGCCTTTTGTCCTCAGAAAAAGCCTTGCGTCTGTTTGGGATCTGAATTTTTTATTTTCTATGCTTACACAACAGATTGCCTTTTGGTGGCTATTGCTTCTGTTCGCTGTGTTTCCATCTCTTTAAGGATGTGGTTTATTCTTCCTTGTGTCCTTCGTCTAGCTTTGACGAGGAGAAGGCCCTGCTGAGGGTCCTGTTGACGTTCTTTTTCTTGGCTACTTCCTTTTTCTGTAGGAAGGAAGTCTTGTTTGTGGTGCCCTCTGGCCCCCGACGGGTTTGGCGCCGTCAAGTTTACCATTTTTAATGGGATATGTCTGGTCCTTGTGTGGGCCTATATTGCCAAGGGGAGGGTTCCCCTTTTCAGTTTAGTGGAATAAGTTGTGCAACTGCTACTTGGTCTTCTGTTCATACCTTTTACAAGTTTTTTGTAGGTTGATGTGCGGGCCTTAGCGGTTGCTGTTTTTGGCCGCAAGGTTCTACAAACGGCAGGGGTTTTCATTTGTGCATTTTTGCCTATTGGGATCCCCACCCTTTTTGGACACTGCTATTGGATGTCCCAAGTGTAATGACTACTTCTGAAGCAGGGTGTGAGACATACTTAGAATAATACCATTTTGTGATTACTCACCTGTAAAATGGGTATTATAAGTATGTCTCACACCCTGCTTCGCCCCACCCTGAGTTGTATCTTGGATCCTCTTTGGTGTTACTGTTTTTTTCTTGTAAGTTTTTTAGTTGCTCTTCCTGGTCCCCTTACTGCTTTCTTATACTGGGAGGTGTTTGGGAGGTCCCAGGTATTTATGGGCCAGGAGGGGCTTCTTTATTCTAAGTATGTCACACACCCCGCTTCAAGATATTCATAACGTGTGGGTATGCTGACCTGAAGAGGGCGATCTGCAGAGATGATTGGAGGAAAGAAAGCCCCTCCCAGTCCATAAATACCTGGGACCTCCCACTCATTACCCAGTCTTCATCTCTGCAGACGGCGAGCAAGCAGCAGATGATGTCTCCTCCTTGCACAGGGGGATTTTAAGGTAGCCGGGTCTACTCCCGGCCAATATTTTTTATTTCCGTTCGGACTCTTTATTTCCCTTATGGATACTATGTATATATATTTGAATGCCTCCCAGTCTTGACTGCTGTCCGAGCGAGGGTATACTAGCACCACAGGTGCTCAGGAGCTATGCTCCGCCGCGAGACCCTATAAAGAGGGTAGGCGGTTATACCGGGTTGGTGACCCCGGTTTGGGATGCCCTGTCCATGAGAATAATTTTTTCCCCTAATTGGCCTATCCCCACATTATTAGCTTGTTCGGGGGCCCTCTCCTCTGATTTTGGTGTTTTCCATGATGTGGGGCGTCTAGTAGTATTCCTTCTATTTAATGCATTGTTTAGTGTTTGTCTGTGGTATGAATGATTCTTTTTTTCTGTCACTTTTTTCCTTGCCAGACACCGCGGCCGCCATTGCCGCCATGGTGCTGGTTTTTACCTCAGAAGAGCTGAGGGGAGGTTTTTTTTCCCCTCACGCTCTTCTTTATGTTCTGAGTCTATTGTAGCGTGGCTCGAGCGGTGAGCGGCTCCGCATGCCTTGCGGGCCGCTACCGGCTGTTTTTTATTATGCGCCCGGTGCCGCGGGTGTCTGCGGCACCGGCGCGCGCATTTTCTCTATGGAGGGGAGCTTCCCCTCATGACTTAGTTGTTAGGGCGGGACCGGACTCGCGGCGCGTCGCCGCGGCCCGCCCCCTCTAGTTCTCGGCACTGCTGAGGAACTTGTTCCTCGTGCCCGTTTGCGAGGGGGGGGGCGGAGCCTTTCAGCGCGCGGTCCGCGCTGGCCACGCCCCCTTCTTCGTCTCCCGCTCTGCTCTGAGTTACCTCAGGCAAAGGACGCAGCGCTTCTGGCACCTGGAGGCTCCGTGAGTGGCCCTGCGGACCTTTTTTCTTTACACACTTGATTATATTATATATATATATATATATATATATATATATATATATATATATATATATATATATATATATATATATATTATGGAGGGATTTGAGACTCATACTGTCTTTTCTGTGTTTTTTAGGCTGAATCTTCAGGGGTTTTTAGGCTTCTCCCGGTCCTAGGGTACCTGGGTACTTTTACTATTCTTTTTACAAATCCTCCCACTTGGACACTATAAGGGCATCCCGGGTTGCTTAATAGCGTAATTCCCTCACTCATAGCGACTTACTCAAGTTCACCTTATGGAGGCATCACTGGATTCCGGGCTTCCCTCGGGACAATCCCAGAAGTGCATGGGCTGTGGGGTATCCCTAACAGGGGATGATTTTTTCCTATGTATATCATGTGCACAGCTTACTATTACACGGCAGTCCGGACCCCAGGCTTCTGGGTCAGCGCCGCCGGCCTCATCCTCACCCCCTCCCTTTGTGACCCGTGCTCCGTGTGATGTTGTCACGGGGGGGCAGGCGCAATCTGATGTATGTGCCAGATTGGCCAGTATTGAAAAGTTTATTTCTTCTGCGGCTGCCAAGAAAGCACCGGCTAAGAGGAAGCATTTATCACCGGTTAATCATTTTGAATACGATGATGATGATGCGGATGGCCTGGATTGGTCAGATTATTCCCCTCTTGAAGAAGGGGAGTTATGTGAGGTTTCAGATATTTCTGATGATCAGCAAATTGTTGGCGCCGATTCCGATCGGAGGTCAGGGATTTCCTTGGACACTCCTAATGTTCTGACTCAGATGTTTGAGGTTCTGGCTATCTCGCCTCCGGCGGAGGTTCCTCAACAGCAAGGTGAGTTTTATGACGAATCCAGGCCGCGCGTGGAATTTCCTAATCAAAAGCATTTTGATAATATTATTTCTAAGGAATGGGATCGGCCTGCCCGGCTCCCAGGCATTCCTCAGAGTTGGGATAAAAGATATCCTTTCCCAGTGGATACGGTTAAGCGCTGGGCGTCCCCCCCCCCCCCCCCCCCGAGGTGGACGCCCCAATTTTAGGGTTATCCTAAAGCCGTGTTGAATAGCCCTGATTGTTCCTCTCTTAAAGATGGTGAGGATAAACGCATTGACCAGATGGCTTGTCATGGTTTTGCCAGTATTGGGGCAGCCATACGGCCTGTTTGTGCCTCATCGCTGTTGGCGGTGGCTACCAGAAAGGTGGTCAGGAATTTATCCTCCTCCGGTTTGAATCCGGACAGTGATGAATTTCGTGATCTAAAACAATGTGAGGTATTTTTGTCCTTCATAGTAGCCGCTTTGGATGATTCCTTGATGATGAGTAGTAGAGCCTCTGCTCTAATGGTTACTATCAGGCGTTCAATTTGGTTACGCCAGTGGGCGGCTGACTTTGGGTCAAAAAAGTCACTGACGGCTCTTCCCTTTGTTGGGTTACGGCTCTTTGGAGACAAATTGGACGCTGTAGCCAAAGGCGGAAGGCTACCTCAACGCAAGAAGCAACGACGCCCCTTTTGAGGAGCGGCTTCCTTCACCCCTTCATTTCGGGGATCTAGAGCGGGAAGAGGTTTCGCCTTCCCTTCTACAAGAGGAGATTCCTGGAATAGGGGCAGAGGACGCGCCCGTTCAGGATACAATTGGGGCTCAAAACCCAAACCCGCGGCCAAGCCCGCTCAACAATGAGGGGGCGCCCTCACCCATGCGGGTGGGGGGACGGCTGCAACACTTCTTCCAGGTCTGGAATCGGGAGGTTTCGGACAAATGGATCCGGGAAGTGGTGTCTTCTGGCTACAAGCTGGAGTTCGAGTCCGGCCCCCCCCCCCCCCCCGCGTTTCTTCAGGACTCGGGTGTCCCCGGATGCACTGGCTGCGCAGCAGCTCCGGGCGGCGGTATCAAGTCTTCTGGAAATGGCAGTTATTTGCCCAGTACCCCCATTAGACCGGGGTCAGGGTTTTTACTCAAATCTGTTCACGGTCCCCAAGAAGGATGGCTCTGTCCGGCCCATACTGGACCTAAAGATTCTCAACAGGTTTGTCAGGCTGCGAAAATTTCGCATGGAAACGTTGCGTTCGGCTATTCAATCTCTTCGTCAGGGGGACTTCCTGACGTCCATAGACATCCAGGATGCTTACCTCCATGTTCCCATTTTTCCCGCGCATCAGAGGTTTCTGAGGTTCGCGGTGGAGGATCGGCACTTTCAGTTTGTGGCTCTTCCCTTCGGTCTCACCACAGCTCCAAGAGTTTTCACCAAGGTGCTTGCTGGGGTGATGGCTCTCCTCAGAGCGCAGGGGATTCGCATAGTGCCGTATCTGGACGACCTTCTCATCATGGCACCGTCATTCAGCCAGGCAGAATTGGACACCAGGACGGTGATATCCACTCTGGAGAGGTTCGGCTGGGTGATCAACTACCCCAAGTCCTCACTCCACCCGTCCAGGACAGTATCCTTTCTGGGAATGTCTCTGGATACAGATCAGGCCAGAGTGTTCCTTCCAAGGTTCTTCTGATTCAGGAGTTGGTTCGGTCACTCATGTCTATTCCTCGACCGTCCATCCGACTAGGGATGAGACTGGTGGGTTTGATGGTGGCCTCCTTCGAGGCAGTCCCCTTTGCTCAGTTTCACACAAGGACACTACAGCTCCATCTGTTGTCGGTCTGGAACAGGTCTCCTCAGTTGCTGAATCAATTCTTTCAGATGTCCCCCCGGGTTCGCAGCTCGCTTCGGTGGTGGCTGGACTCAACCAACCTGCTGAGGGGCAGATCCTTTCGGACTCCTCAGTGGGAGATAGTCACCACGGATGCCAGCCTCTCAGGATGGGGAGGCTTTTGGAAGGATCTGCAAGTTCAGGGTTTGTGGGGTCCCCTGGAAGCTCACGAGCATATCAATGTTCTGGAATTAAGGGCCATCAGGTTGGTTCTTTGTCATTTGACTCATCAACTGCGAGGCTTGCCGGTCCAGGTCAGGTCGGACAATCGGACGGCGGTGGCCTACATCAATCACCAGGGAGGGGCCCGCAGCATGAATGCTTCCAAGGAAGTGTCTCTGATTCTGGACTGGGCGGAGAGCCATGTCCCGTGCATCTCGACAGTTTACATCCCGGGAGTGTAGAACATGGAGGCGGACTCTCTGAGCAGAATGTCAGTCCGCAAGGGGGAATGGTCTCTCAATCCCAAGGTCTTTCACTCAATTTGTCGCAGATGGGGGTCACCGGCGGTGGACCTATTTGCCTCCCGTCACAATCACAAACTTCCGGCATTTGTGTCTCTGGCGAAGGACCCTCTGGCTCTCGCAACGGATGCCATGTCTCTGAACTGGAGGGATCTGGGTTTTCTGTATCTGGTCCCTCCGTTTCCCATGGTGGCCAGAGTAGTGCGCAAGCTTGCTCTGGAGAAAGCACCAGCAATCCTGGTGGCTCCAAGGTGGCCAAGACAGGTCTGGTTCGCAGACGTGGTAAGGTTGGCAGAGGAACAGTTCGTTCTGCCCCTGCTGCCAGATCTACTTACACAGGGTCATCTTCGTTACCCCAATTTACCAACGCTGGCTTTGACGGCGTGGCTGCCGAAACCTCCATCTTGAAGGAGGAAGGTCTTTCCGATGCTGTGATTCGGACTCTTATTAGTGCTAGGAAAAGGTCCTCATCGTCTGAGTATTATAGGACTTGGAGGTCTTATATTGACTGGTGTGAATCTAGAGCTTTCCCTTGTAGGGAATTCTCTATTTCTAGAATTTTGGAGTTTTTGCAACATGGTCTGGACCTGGGGCTCCAACTCAGTACTCTGAAGGGACAGGTGTCTGCCCTGGCGGTGTTTTTCCAAAAGTCTTTTGCGCTTCATCCTTTGGTTAAGACTTTTTTCCAGGGGGTTACACATGTGCGGCCTCCTAGGAAGCCTATGATTCCAGTTTGGGATTTGAATTTGGTTCTTTCTGCTCTCCAGGGTCCCCCCTTTAGCCTTTGCATGATATTCCTTTGTCTTCCCTTATGCAGAAGGTGGCCTTTTTGGTAGCCATCACTTCTGTTAGACGTGTTTCTGAGTTGGCGGCTCTGTCTATTCATGCTCCGTATTTTGAAAGACATCAGGACAAAGTGGTTTTCAGTTTTATGACGGATTTCCTTCCTAAGGTAGTTTCGTCCTTTCATTTAAATCAGGATATTGTTCTGCCCTCTCTGTGTCCTAATCCCAGCAATGACAAGGAGAGGGCCCTGCATTCTTTGGACGTGGTTCGTGTTGTGAAGTACTATTTGGTGGTAACGTCTGCCTTTCGCAAGACTGATGCATTTTTCGTGGTGCCTTTTGGGCCCAAGAAGGGTCTAGCACCCACAAAGTCTACCATCAGCAGGTGGATTCGTCAGGCCATTGTCGGGGCCTATTCTGCTAAGGGGAGAGATCCTCCCTTTCATGTTACAGCTCATTCTACTCGTGCGGTTGGGGCTTCCTGGGCTTTTCAGCACCAGGCCTCGGTTGAGCAAGTTTGTAAGGCTGCTACTTGGTCTTCTGTTCACACTTTTTCAAAGTTTTACAAGGTTGATGTTCGGGCCTCAGCGGATGCTGTTTTTGGCCGCAAAGTTCTGCAGGCTGCAGTAGTTTAAGTTGTGCTTTATGCCTTGTTTTGGATCCCCACCCTTTATGGACACTGCTATTGGATGTCCCACACGTTATGAATATCTTGAAGCGGGGTGTGTGACATACTTAGAATAATACCATTTTGTGAATACTCACCTTGTAAAATGGGTATTATAAGTATGTCACACACCCCGCTTCAACCCGCCCTTTTGTATTCTGGATCCTTCATTTTGTGAACTTTGCGTTGTTATGACTTATATTTGGCTCTTCCTGGTCCCTTACCTTACTGCTTTCTTTAAACTGGGTAATGAGTGGGAGGTCCCAGGTATTTATGGACTGGGAGGGGCTTTCTTTCCTCCAATCATCTCTGCAGATCGCCCTCTTCAGGTCAGTATACCCACACGTTATGAATATCTTGAAGCGTTTTACAAGGTGAGTATTCACAAAATGGTATTTTTCTAGTCATCTCTGCAGAAGTTCGCCCTCTACTGGACATAACCCAAGTGTAATGACTACTTCCGAAGCAGGGTGTGAGACATACTTAGAATAATACCATTTTGTGATTACTCACCTGTAAAATGGGTATTATAAGTATGTCTCACACCCTGCTTCGCCCCACCCTGACTTGTATCTTGGATCCTCTTTGTTGTTACTGTTTTTTTCTGTTTTTTTCTTGTAAGTTTTTTAGTTGCTCTTCCTGGTCCCCTTACTGCTTTCCTATACTGGGAGGTGTTTGGGAGGTCCCAGGTATTTATGGGCCGGGAGGGGCTTCTTTTTTCTAGTCATCTCTGCAGAAGTTCGCCCTCTACTGGACATAACCCAGGTGTAATGACTACTTCCGAAGCAGGGTGTGAGACATACTTATAATACCCATTTTACAGGTGAGTAATCACAAAATGGTATTTTCCCCCTGAGGTGGTTAATTGCTGGTCATCACCCCCCGTGGTGGAGCGCCGATCATAGGGGTCCCTAACCCCCCCTTTATTACAACCCCTGCTTATAGTACCCTTCGGGATGCTGAGGACCGGCGCATTGAGCTGCTGGCCTCCCATGCCTTTTCTTGTGCCGGGACGGCGCTGCGCCCGGTCTGTGCCGTAGCCATTACTGCAGTGGCCGCTAGAACCCTCATCAAAAAATTGCTCAATCATCACCCGAGGATCTCCCCTGGGAGGTGTTTAATGCACTCTCCAATTGTGATGTATTTGTGAAGTTTATTCTATTAGCGCTAGATGACGCGATTAGAATGTGTGCAAGAACTTCCGCCCTTGCGGTGGCTATTCGTCGCTTGGTCTGGCTGCGACAGTGGGGTGCTGATGATGCTACTAAAAAGACTCTTACTGGGCTCCCCTTTAGAGGGCAACACCTATTTGGGGCCCGTCTAGACCTGTTCGGTAAAAAGGGCAAATCACCCCTTCGCAGACGGCCGTCTCGGCCCTATCGAGGCAGGGGCACCCCTCCTCCCCCCTACCTTAGTGTTAAACAGGAACCAGGGGTGTCTTTCCGGATTTTTCGTGCAGACTCCTGCCCCATGAGCAGCAAACAACGCTCTGGCCCCTCCGGCGGGGCTAAGCCCAAATCTTCCACCAAACCCCCTCAAGCATGATGGGGCGCCCTCGCCTGGCCGGGTGAGGGGATGGCTGCAGCACCTTGCTCTTATCAGGAGGCATCTCGCCTCATTCTGGTGGATTCAGGAGGTTGTGTCCTCCAGATACAGGATAGCGTTTGCTGCACGGCCTTCCCCAGTTTTTATCAGGTCCCAGGTACTCCTGGTCCCTGCCCCTGTTCAGTTGCTGGCACAGGCCATGCTAGACCTGCAAGGTCTGAGGGTCTCTTGCAGATTGCCTGTAATAGGCAGAGGCAAGGGCCGCTATACCACTGTCAGAACACCGGGTGTGAACCCTGGTTGCGGAGACGGCAACACTGCTCACCTCTCGACCGGGAAGCCTGGAGTCTAAGGACCAACCTGGTATTCACTAGAGCCTCTGATGGTGAGGATAGGCTGGGCTGCAGGAAGGCCCCAGGTCAGGCAACCTAGGAGTGGATTTTGCAGAATTCCGGGTAGGAGACAGACCAGAGCTGATCTGGGAGTGTGAGGCAGGCTGAGTCGTGGGCTGGCAGATCTGGATCAAAGTCGAGAAACAAGCAGAGGTCGTGGGCAGGATCGTGGTCACAAAACAAGCCGAAGTCGTCAGGAAAGCAGGATCGAAGTCAAAAGCAAGCCGAGTCGGTACGCAGGAAGGAATCACAGGAACTCGGGAGCATGCAGGAAAAGACCAACTGGCAATTGAGGACAGGCCTTGTCTGTTTTTATAGGCCCCTGCACATTCTCAGTAGTGAGGACTCACAGGCGGCCTCTGCTGGTCAACAGGAGGAGCAGTCCTGGTTCTCCGGCATAGACGAACGGGCGCCCTCTGCTGGACTACAGAGGGAACAGTCCTGGATCTCTGGCATAAACGAACAGGTGCCCTCTGCTGGACTACAGAGGGAACAGTCCTGGTTCTCTGACAACCACCTTCCACAGCCCCCCAAAGGATGGGTCGGGTGGCCCATTCTGGATTCACAGCAATTCTTTAATTACAGGCAGGTTTCCTGCATTGAGTTGGGCCATCAGCACCTTGCGCCCAGTGGGCATCTTGCCATCTGGGGAACTCTTCAATGCTTATGTTTACATTCCTGTGCCCTCAGATCTCTGAGGCTCTCCAGGTTCGTGTTGGAAGTCCAACACTGTTAATTGTGGCCCTGTTATCTGGCCTCTCTTCAACTCCCAGAGTGTTCACTCAGGTGCTGTCGATGGTGATGTCTCTGATAAGACCAAGGGACGTCCGCGCGATGTCTACCCGGACGCCCTTCCTCACTTCCCTGTCTCTGCGTCAGGATAGTTGGATACCCGGCTGGTGGGCCCATTGGGAGTCATTTGGATGGGTGTTCAATCACCTCGAGTCCTCGCTGTTCCCTAAAGTGGTAACTCCATTAATAGGAATGATTCTGGATCAGGTTCAAACCAGATTCTCCCCCTCTCAGCAATTAGGTGGGCATTCTGGTCTCATGGGCCCAGTTCCTCACTACCTCACTACTGTCCCGGTTTCTTAACACCAGGCAGGGATGCAACTGGTGGGCCGTTGTTAACTTGCTTCCCCTTGAGCCCGTCTGCGACTTCTATTGGTAACATAGGACAGGGATCCAGCACCCCTGGAGCAGGGCCTGTGGGCCTTCCCACCTGTATGACGGTTTTCTCTTGAAAGTGGACGAACTTGAGGGACCTGTCTGGGGGCAGTTCCCCCTTGCCCCTTTCTGGAAACGGCCACCATGTATGCCAACCTTTCAGGTTGAAGGGGATGGTTTCTTCAGAAACCCCCTGCGATTCTGGTGTTGGTGGGGCCCTTAGAGGGTCCTTACGCCTATTGAAGTCTAAACAGTGAGCGATTTTCAGTTGGCTCTTTCTCGCTTGACCGCTCCCCTTCTGGATTTTCCAGGCTGGGGGTGCTCGGTCCGTTGACGTCAGACGTACTACATTAACCATTGAAAGGGGCCTGGAGCTGGCGGACCTTCCAGGGAGTGTCTATGTTCCCTTCTGGGCGGAGACAATGCTCCCTGCATGTTAGTGATATTAGCTTCGGCGAAGCCCCTCTGCGACAGGATGTGCTAATCCCCGTGTCGTTATGGAGTCCAACCAGTCGTGGATCTGTTGGGTTCCGTCACCTTCACAGGCTATCGGCCTTTGTTTCCCTGTCCCAGGATCCTATGTCAGTGGTCCGGATGCCTTTAGTACCGTCTTGACAGGACGTTTGGTTCTGTATGCCCTTCTCCATGTCCTCTGCTAGGCGGGGTTATGCGGAAGATTACTCTGGTAAGGGGACCAGTGATTCTGGTGGCCCCCAGTTGACCTAGTATAGTGTGGTTGCAGACATGGTACTGTGGTCTGTAGTTCTGCACCTTGCCAGGAGTGCCAATTGATCACTCAGGGCCCCCTTTACGTCACTATAATTCATGGTCCCTGGCCTAGTCTATCTGACTGCTGAAACATACATCTTGATGGAGACAAGTTTAGCTGTCTCGGTGTTTGTGACTATGGGAAGACTAGGAGTAAGCCTCTTCCATCGTCTTCTATTGTTGTAGGGTATGGCATGCCCACATTGATTGGGGCGAGTCTAGTTCTCTTACTTGTTGGACGTTGGACGTTCTCGGTTTCCAGTGTGGCTTTCAGCATGAACTGGAGTTGGTTCCCCAGCTCAGTTCTCTGATGGGTCAGGCTCTGCCCTGTCCACCTTGCCTTAGCAGTCTCTGGTTCAGTCTTCCTTGGTTAAGACTTCCTTCAGGGGGTGCTCATGTGCGCCCTCCATGTACTCCTATGGTCCCTGTTGGGATTGAAATTGAATTCATTCCGTCTGCTTGCAGGATTGTCCCTTGGTTCTATTCAGGACGCTGTCTGGATGTCCTTGCCCTCAAGGTTGTCCTTCTGGTGACTGTTACCTTGGTCAGGTGTATGTTAGCAAACGGCTCGGTCTACCTAGCCCTCATTCCTTGATATACACCAGGATAAGGTGGAGTTCCGCCTGAAGCCGGATACTCTACATCTGAAGGTGTCTTATGTTCATTTATTCGAGATATTGTTATCCACGGCTATCCCCTTTCCTAGCGACGCTGAGGAAGTGGTTCTGCATTCCTTATACAGGGTTTGGCAGTTTTTTCCTTAGGAGTCACTGTGCCCTTTAGGGGAAATGAGGTTCCTTGGGGCTTGTGGTCATTACATCCTGAATGTGCCTGATCTTGTCTGCTCTTCGGAGTTGGGCAGTTTGGTCCTGGTTGTTACCTTAATGGATGTTACTCCTGGTACCTAGTTCGGCCTTTGGCTTCTGCCAAATTAATTAGCGATCGGATTGTCAGGCTGTTACTCAGGCCTATTCGGGCAAGGGGAAGAATCTCCCTTGTTGCCTTGATTCCTTTTCTACGCGTGCTTGATGCCTCTTGGGCCTTTCAGCACCGGTTTTGCTGTTGAACTGGTTGGTTAGGCCACTACCATTGGCCTTCTGCTCATTCCCTTTGCAAGGTTTTTACAATGTTGGTGTTAGGGCCTCAGCTCATGCTGTCTTGGCCATCTGGTGCTTTAAACTGTCTGCTGTTGTTGTTTTTTGTTGGGGATCCCACCCTACTTTATGGACACTGCTTTTGGATGTCCCAAGTGTAAGTATTATATCTGGAGCAGGACATACTGTATACTAAGAATAATACAATTCTGTGAAATACTCACCTGTAGAATTGATATTATTTGTATACAGTACGTCCTGCTCCACCCCACCCTGGTTTTTGCATTTTTCTGGATCCCCTGTATGGTGATTGTTATCTTGTTATCATTACCAGTTGTTCTGGGTGGTTTTAAATTCTCCTGGCTTCTTGTTCACTGCTTTTCAAGGCTGGGGATTTGTGGGAGGTCCCTGGGTATTTGAAGGGCCGGGAGGAGCCAGTTTTTCCATGTCTCTGCAGTGCAGCGCCATCTGGCGGAGGATAACCCAAGTGTAAGTATTATATCTGGAGCAGGACGTACTGTATACAAATAATATCAATTCTAGAGGTGAGTGTTTCACAGAATTGTATTTTTATTAATCTTGTGCTCAAGGAATGGGAGCGCCCCAGCAGGCTTCCCGGTGTACCTAAGAGTTGGGATAAGAGGTATCCCTGTCCTGCTGATGTGGTGAAGTGTTGGTCATCCCCTCCTGAAGTGGATGCCCCGGTCCTACGGTTATCTAACACCTCTGTCATGCACTCCCCTGGCTCTACTACGCTGCGGGATGCTGATGACCGGCGCTTTGACCAGCTGACATCCCATGCCTTTGCATGTGTGGGGACGGCGCTGCGCCCCGGTCTGTGCCTCTGCCATTACGGCCGTGGCTATCAGGACCCTGCTCAGAAGTATCCTGGATGGTGCCCCTGATGATGTGTCTAGTGAGGAGTTTAATGCACTCTCTCGTTGTGATGTTTTTGTGACTTATGTCCTCTCTGCCTTGGATGATACCATTAGAATGTGTGGCAGAACCTCTGCCCTTGTGGTGGCTATACGCTGCTCGGTTTGGCTGCACCAGTGGGCTGTTGACAACGCTGCCAACAAAGCCCTCACTGGTTTTCCCTTCGAAGGACTACTCCTGTTTGGCGACCACCTGGACCTGTTTGCTAATGGAGGCAGGTTACCCCAGCGCAGGCGGCAGTCTCGGCCCTTTCGTGGTCAGGGCTCCTTTTTCCTCCCCCTACCGTGGTGCTAGACAAGGGAGGGGGGTTTCCCTTACTGGGGCCCGAGGAGACTTCTGGGGTAGGGGCAGAGGACGTGGACGCCCTGGCTCCTCCTGTTGCTCCAAGCTTAAGTCCTCTCCCAAGCCCCCCCAGGCATGAAGGGGCGCCCTCACTCATACGGGTGGGGGGACGGCTTCAGCACTTTGCTCACGTCTGGAGGCTTCATGTCTTAGACCGGTGGATTCAGGAGGTAGTGTCCTCCGGTTACAAGATAGTTTGCTGTCTGACCGCCCCCAAGATTCATCAGATCCTGGATCTCTCAGGACCCTATGTCAGCTCAGGCTCTGGTTCTGGTGGCGCAAAGCCTTCTGGAGCTGGGGGTCATCTGCCAGGTCCCTTTAAGAGAAAGGGGCAAAGGCTTTTATTCCAACCTCTTCACCGTGCCCAAAAAAGATGGTTCAGTCAGGCCCATCCTGAACTTGAAGATCCTCAACAAATTTGTCAGGTGCAGGCGCTTTCGCATGGAGACTCTGCGCTCTGCCATCAGTTGATCATCTTGATGGAGAAGGGGCTGTCTACCTCTGTTGTTGATAAAGGCTAGGAAGAAGTATTTTCCGTTTACTATAGGGTTTGGCGTGCCTACATTGACTGGTGTGAGTCTAGGTCTCTTCCCTGTCGAGTGTCCTCTATTCCCAGGATCCTGGAGTTCCTGCAGCATGGTTTGGAGATGGGGCTCCAACTCAGTACTCTGAAGGGTCAAGTTTCTGCCCTGGCTCTGTTTTTCCAGAAGTCCTTTGCCCAGTATTCTCTGATCAGGACGCACATGGGGGTTACTCATGTGCGTCCCCCACGTAAGCCCATGTTGCCTGTTTGGGAATTGAACTTGGTCTTGTCAGGGGACTTCATGACGTCTGCTTTTCAATGCTGGGGATTCTGTGGGAGGTCCCTAGTTACTTCTGAGTGTCCTAGAGGATCTCAAAAGGTGAGTAGATCCAGGGGTACTAGGAAAAGGAAGAGAGAATGGAAACGGACCAACCCAGTTGTGTTCATGACAGATGCAAGTGATTGGGGTTGGGAAGCTCACTTGGGAAGTCACCAGTTGCAGGGAAAATGTTACAAACAAGAAATGAATGTTAAAGCCCCAAATCACTGTTAAAGAGGAACCACACACACAATTTTCACTTTTCAGGATGGTGTTGCTCTCTCGAATTGGGATCCCCCACTGTGTGTATGCCCCTAGGTCACCCACCTTCCTGTTGCTCCCACGATGCAGACTCGGGCGAAAACTAGCGTGCTCATTGGCTGAGTGGGCCGTTCAACCAATCAGCTTGGTCACTTTCACACTGCTCCCTTTGGCTCTGCTGATGGATAAGCAGCTGAGTGCGCATGGCCCATTCAGAGAGGCCAGGCATGGGTGTGCGCACGGCTAGAGGTGAGCCGGGGTGCGGCTGGGGTTTCAGAGACGTGCCAAGGGCTCCGGGACCAGGTGAGTGAAACTGGTGTATTCCAAGTATGCATCACGTCCTGCTCCAGTAATAATCATTACGTCTGGGATATAGTCCACTAGAGGGCGCTTTACTGCAGAGATGGCAAAAAAGAGGCCCCTCCTGGTCCATATATACCCGGGACCTCCCACTCATTCCCCAGTTTAGTCTCTGCAGTGGGCGGTGAAGGTCAAGATGATGGCTCTCTCTCCTTGCAGGCTGCACAGCCCCGGCCAGATGTCCTATTCCCACCCGTGCCACCTTTACATGCCTCCCAGCTACGGCTGCAGGGTCCGGGTTATGGTCCCTTTTTCTCCCTCTCTCTCCAACCTTTATATGGGTTGGTGGGAGAGGGACACAATTTATGGTCCGGGTAATACTTTTCTATATAGGATCAAATATTTTGGAAGATACATCGATGACATGCTTTTTGTTTGGGATGGGGATGAGCAGACTATTATGCAGTTTGTTGAATATTTAAATACTAGTAATTTGAATTTAAAGTTCACGGCAGAAAATAACTGATTCTATCTAATTCCTTGATTTAAATCTAAGAGTAGCGCCAAATAGAAAAAAGATTATTACTAAGACATTTAGAAAAAAGACGGCAGGAAATACTACTCTTAGGGCAGAAAGCTGCCACCCGTCCCATACAATCTCAGCTATTCCGGTGGGAGCAATGGTCTGGACCCGCAGGAATTGCTCTGATCAAAAAGATTTTGAGGAGAAAATTAAGATAGTGAAAGACAGACTAAGAGGCCGATTCATTAATAGCGCCAGGTAGCGACAGATGAGCGACTGTAGCGTGATTTTTTCAGCGCCAGCCAGTATTTGCTGTGCTTGGCCGGCGTTAGCTTGATGACAGAGACTCAGTCGGTGTGCGGTAATGTTGAATACGGGCTGGGGGGTCGCTGTTTCACAGGTCCAGCGTTGTATGTGAGCGCCTGACAACGAATGGCCAGAGCGAACGGCTAGCTTCATATTCATCAACAAATCACGCTCCGAATGTGCTGTCACTGTCCATTCCTTGTTTAAACCCCAGAGCACTGGCGGCGATGTGTATTAACTAGTTTTTAACCCCTAAAAAACCATATTTTGTGAATGTAATATTATACATGTTTTTAGAATCATTTTGTAATATGAATACATTAATCTCAGACCTGTTAGATCAATTCTGCACATATTTTTTTAATTTTTTTTTTTTTTACTTAAAAATAAATCCTAACATTGCAGAAATGGTGTCCGATTTTTTGACATTAAAAAAAAATTAAAAAAATTAATACCAATTAGTTATGAATAATTATAGATTGCTCCATTGAAATGCATTGGACATCGCCAGGGAGCGACAGCTCATACCTGGCGCTGTGAGGGAATTTGCAGCGGCGCTGTTCGGTCCAGGCGGCTTCATGATGAATGCCGCGCTAGCCGTCGCTCTCGCCGGCGCTAGCCTCATTTTGCTTGATAAATGCGTCATTGTGACCGCCGCCGGGCGTACTTGAGTCGGTAGTCGCCGTTAGCTGCCGTTACCTGGCGCTCGTCAGACACTACCAGGCGCTATCGCTTGATGAATAAGGGCCCATGACTCAGGGGCTATTCAGAAAAATTATTAGCTAGAGCGGAGGAAATTGCAAGGGCAAAAGATAGAACTATGCTTTCTAAAGGTCAGAATAATAAGAAAAAATATGGCCATAAGCGGTCTTTTAAATCTGAATTCACTGATAACCACAATAGTGGTCCTATTTTGGTAATGACCTATAGTGAGGAGTTTCAAACCATTAAAAAAATAGTTAATAAACATTTACCTATCCTTAGTGGGGATCCACAGTTGAGAGAGGCCATGAGGAATGGAATCAAGTTTGTGAGTAGGCGGCCGCCTTCTTTGGGCCAGAAACTATCTCCAAGTTTATTCAACAAATGCATTGTTACACCTCCTAATTGGCTTTCGTGTAGCGGATTCCATAAGTGCGCATGCCGACGCTGCGGTCTGTGCAAGTATGTTATCCCTGGTGACAGTTTCCAGTCCTCGGTCACGGGCAAACAATATCGTATAAAGGGCTTTATCAATTGCAACTCCTCTAGTGTAATTTATCTTATTACCTTTGTATTTTGTCAAAAGCAATATCTAGGGTGTACTACCAGGCCCCTCAAAAAGAGAATTGCAGAGCATGTTGCCACGACATCTTTAAGTCGCTCAGATTCCTCTTCCAATGTGGGACGTCATTTCAGGGACATACATGCGGGGGATTTATCCAATTTAACATGTATGGGTATAGAGAGGGTTAGATTGGGACCTAGGGGAGGGGATTTACAGGCAAAACTTCTTCAGAGGGAAGTGTTTTGGATTTTTAAGCTAGGCACTAGGGCCCCACAGGGCCTTAATCATCGGTGGGATGTGGACCTTTATCTCCGTAATTAATATGGCACTTAGAAATTTTGGCTCTGAAGAGCATATGAGGAAAAATCAGGACAGATAATAATAAAACAGGTAGCAATTATTGGAAGAATATGGGTCCGATTATAACAATTATAGTCACTTCCCGAATAATTACACACTCTGAAATCAACCCTCCTAATTGTATAGATAATCATAATAACATATTCACATGGGGTATTTATATTGTAAGTCTGTTCGAATCCCTCTTTTAATCCCTCTTTAATACCTCTTTCTTCCCTTATTGTTATTTCTAAACCTCATCTTTCTTTAAATCCTATTCAAATGATATTTATTTACATTCGTTTACATTTGTAGAGTAATGATGTCCATTGTAATATTTTATTTAAATTACCAGGGACATTTAATGCTGCTGCTAATGGCTTAAAAACCATTAGTTGAATTATTACATGTATTAAGGTAATGAGTCAATGAATGTATGTGTTTATAGAGTCATATGGATTGCGATAATGTTTGATGACACTGTTTTTTATAGAGAAAATTCTTTACTCACTCTGTTATTTGATGTAATATTTATTCATGCGTGACAATGTATCTTCCATTGTAACAACCCGGGGTCTTGAAGCCAATTTAAATATCCGGCTTTTAATAGCTGGTGTTATTTCCGCCCTTACATTGCTTGTCTATGAGACATGTTTTTTTGCCCTTTTATGCCATTTCCGGCCTGATCGCGGGGATTGTAATAACTTTTTCACTAATTGCTGGCTTTCTATCTCTTTGAACGTTCGATTCCAGACATCACCGTAGGAATGTGAGTCTTTTTTTTTTCTTTTTCGTTAATAATATTCAACTAAGCTTATTCTGAGCGTTTATGCTCTGTAATTTGATTTGGTAATTGTCTAATTGACCCCGGGTGTGCAGCATGGTGGACACATGCATGATGTCAGTATTTAAATGTGTATCATGGGAACAGAAAGTTATGTCATGAATAAGGGCTGAGTCTGTGCCCGAAACGCGTTGACATTCAAGTTGCTCCCTTATGCTTTATGTTGACTTGTATTCGTGGATGGAATTCTTTTAAAGGATTTTTGTATGGAATAAACGTGGATATTATTTCCTTTTAAAAGCGGATTAAGGCTGGCATGCTTATTGATCTCCGGGTGATGGTAGGCAGCACCTATTAGAGGTGCTTTTTACTGGAGCATTGCTCCACCGCAAATCCCCCACCAAAGGGTAGGCGGCACAGGTTGGTGAGCCTCCACTAATGTAACCAAATGTATTCATGGGCTTATTCCCCCTTCTCCCTAGTCCGGTTATTCGGGGGGGGGGGGGGGTCCGTATACTCGTGTGAGTGTAGTGATTGTCTTACTGTTGTCACTGTGTGTGTGCTCTTTGCTTTTTACTTTTACAGCGCTGGCACTTGCTCAGCGCTCTCCTCCTCTCCTCCATTACTGTGAGCATGCTGGCAGAGTTTGAACGGCCCCTGCGCGCGCGCTCCTCGGCGGCGGGCCGGTGACGTCATCTGTTGCCGGGGGCCGGGCGATGGGCTGCCTGGCTCCCTGCACTGTCCCCACGTTCCCAGGGGGGCGGGGCCTAGCGCCGGGCGCGTTCCGCATCTGGCCCACCCCCCTCCGGAGCTGATCGGCGCCATCTTGCTGCTGCCTTGTGATGTGTGCGATCCGGGTTATGTGAGTGCCCTCCGCGGGCTTTCCTTATTGCTATCCTTATTACTTTACTGTGTATTAATTATTATACATGCCATATTTAATGGGACTTCCTCTTTCTATGCTTATGTTTTTCAGGCTGGGACAACCTATTTAGAGGTTTCTCCCGGTCCTGGGCCCTGGGTCATACCCTTACTAAATTGGGGGCTTAATTGCAAATCCTCCCACTAGCAGACAATTAGGGGGCATCCCGGGTAGCTGCACAACATAATTCCCACTGCTCATTGCGACTGCTAATTCACCATATGGAGGCTTCCCAGGATACTGTGCTCGGGGTCCCTTCGGGGCAAGCCCGGCTATGTGTGGTGTGCGGGGCATCCCTTGTGGGCGATCATGTGCGGGTTTGTGTACCCTGTGCCCAGCAAGTTATTGCGCGGCAGTCTGGGCCCCGTGCGGCTGGATCAGTACCCTCTGCCTCATCCCCCTCACCTGGTTATGAACCCTAGTGACATTAACACTAGCGGGGAGTCGCAATCTGATGTTTCCGCCAGATGTTGAGAGATTGATAGCTTGGCAGCCCGTAAGGCTGCGGCTCTCTTCGCTCAGGTCTGGGATCAGCAAGTCTCAGACAAATGGATTCTGGAGGTTGTCTCTTCCGGATACCAGCTGGAGTTCGCGGACCGGCCTCCTCCCAGATTCCTCAGGTCACGGGTTCCTACGGACCCTTGGGCAGCTCAGGGCCTGTTGTTGGCGGTTCAAAACCTTCGGGCCATGGGGGTCGTTTGTCAGGTTCCCCCGGGAGAGAGAGGTCTGTGTTACTATTCCAATCTCTTTACAGTGCCCAAAAAGGATGGTTCCGTCAGACCCATTCTGGACCTAAAGCTTCTCAACAAGGGTTTTCGCATGGAGACGCTGCGCTCCGCTATCAGCACCCTGCGCCCAGGGGACTTTATGACTTCAATAGATATCAAGGATGCTTACCTTCATGTGCCGGTCTTCCCAGGGCACCAGCGGTTCCTCAGGTTTGCGGTAGGGGAACAACACTACCAATTTGTGGCACTCCACTTCGGGCTCACCTCTGCCCCCAGGGTGTAAACCAAGGTGTTGGCAGGCGTGATGGCCCTTTTTAGAGCCCGGGGTATTCGCATTCTTCCTTTATCTGGACGACCTTCTCATTACGTCTCCTTCACTCCAATAAGCGGAGCTGGACACCCGGACGGTGGTGGCGACACTGGAGAGGCTCGGGTGGGTGATCAATTACCCCAAGTCCTCACTCTCCCCGTCACGGGTGACCGCCTTCCTGGGTATGACTCTAGATACCATTCAGGCCAGGATTTTACTCCCTTAGCAGAAGGTGGATTCTCTTCAAACGCTGATTCATGACTTGCTGTCCAACCCTCATCCATCCATCCGGCAAGGGGTGCAACTAGTGGGACAGATGGTGGCCTGCTTCGGGGCCGTTCCCTATGCTCAATTTCACATGAGACCTCTTCAGCTCCATCTTCTTTCAGCCTGGGACAAGTGTCCCCTGTCTCTGGACCAGAATTTTGCTCTGTCCCCTCTGGTCCGGCGGTCCCTCCTTTGGTGGCTGGACTCGAATCTTCTGGGGGGCAGATCATTCCTGACACCGTGCTGGGAGACGATCACTACGGATGCCAGTCTGTCAGGTTGGGGGGGCTACTGGAGACCCCACCAACTGCAGGGGCTGTGGGGCCCTCAGGAGGCACACGCCCCAATCAATGTTTTGGAGCTGAGGGCGGTTCAGTTGGTGCTGGCGCAGCTGACGCATCACCTCCAGGGCCTACCGGTTCAGGTTCGCTCCGACAACAGGACTGCGGTTGCTTACATCAATCATCAGGGAGGGACTCGGAGCAAGAGTGCCCTCCGGGAGGTGTCGTGGATTCTCTCTTGGGCCGAGGTCAACGTCCCATGTATCTCGGCAGTTTACATTCCGGGAGCGGAGAACCTGGAAGCGGATTCCCTGAGCAGGGGGACCTCTCGCCGGGGAGAATGGTCCCTCAACAGCAAGGTCTTTCTATCCCTCTGTCACAGGTGGGGGAGGCCGGATGTGGATCTGTTTGCCTCTCGTCACAATCACAAGCTTCCAGCTTTTGTCCCAGGATCCTCTGGCTCTGGCGGTGGATGCCATGTCTCTGTCTTGGCAGGGGTTCGGTCTCCTGTACCTCTTCCCTCCGTTTCCCCTTCTGGGCAAGGTCCTACGCAAGCTGAAGGAGTGCCAGCTGTTCTGGTGGCCCCCAGGTGGCCAAGACAGGTGTGGTTCGCAGATGTCGTGCAGCTGGCGGTCGATCAGTACCCTCTGCCCCTGGTTCCAGATCTTCTCACTCAAGGACAGCTCTGTTACCCCAATTTGCAAATGCTGGCTTTGACGGCATGGCTGCTGAAACCTCCATCCTAAATGAAAAGGGTCTGTCTGATGCGGTTGTTCAGACTCTGGTCAGAGCTAGGAAGAAATCCTCTTCTACCATCTACTACAGGATCTGGCGGACCTACATTGACTGGTGTGAGGCTAGGGCCTTCCCTTGTCGGTGTGTTCTCCATCCCTCGGATACTGGAGTTCCTTCAACATGGTCTGGATATGGGTTTTCAGCTCAGCACTCTGAAGGGGCATGTGTCCGCCTTGGCGGTTTTCTTTCAGAGGTCTTTCGCTCTTCATCCTTTGGTCAAGACTTTCTTCCAGGGGGTCACTCATGTGCGCCCTGCCCACAAACCCTCCTTACAGGTTTGGGATTTGAATTTGGTTTTGTCTGCCCTTCAGGGTCCTCCATTTGAGCCTGTGCATGAGGCTGCACTGTCTATTCTCACTTGGAAAGTTGCCTTTTTGGTGGCTATAACCTCTGTCCGGCGTGTTTCGGAGTTGGCGGCTCTGTCCATTCAGGCCCCCTACTTTGAGAGGCACCAGGACAAGGTGGTTTTCTGCTTTAAACCAGACTTCTTGCCTAAGGTTGTCTTTGCCTTTCACCTCAATCAGGACATTGTGCTTCCTTCCTTATGCCCTAATCCTGGTAATGACAAGGAGAGGGCCTTGCATTCTCTGGACGTTGTCAGAAACTTTAAATTCTACCTGGTGGCTACAGCGCCTTTCAGGAAGAGGGACGCCTTGTTTGTGGTACCCTCTGGTCCAAAGAAGGGTTTGGCGCCGGTCAAGTCTACCATTAGCAAATTGATTCGTCAGGCCATTGTTAGGGCCTATTCTGCTAAAGTGAGGGATCCCCCTTTCCGAATTACTGCTCATTCTACCCGTGCTGTTGGGGCCTCTTGGGCTTTTCAGCACCAGGCTTCTGTTGAACAAGTTTGTAAGGCTGCTACTTGGTCTTCTGTTCATACCTTTTCCAATTTTTACAAGGTTGATGTTCGGGCCTCAGCGGATGCTGTTTTTGGCCGCAAAGTTCTGCAGGCTGCAGTGGTTTGAACTGCGCATTGTTGCTCTTATTCTAAGCATACAGCATGTCCTGCTCCAGATATAGTAATAACATGTGGGTAATCCTCTGCCTCCGGCGCAGTGCACTGCAGACATGTAGAAAACAAGCTCCTCCCGGCCCTACATATACCGAGGGACCTCCCACAAATCCCCAGATTTCTCTGCAGTGCTGGAACTGCGAAGACATGAAGTATCACGCTCTCGCAGGCGAGCGGGGCTTTACAGCCCAAGGCCCTGCGGGACTATTTCCACCCGTCCTCTTTGTAGAAGAATATGCCTCCCAGCCTGGGCTGCGTTGGTCGGGTGAAGGTAGGCAGCACCGTGTGTGTTTAACGGAGCCATGCTCCACCGCAATCCCCCACCATAGGGTAGGCGGTTTAGGCTGATGGTGAGCCTCTAGTAGATGCCCCTCCCGCATTATTGCCCCGTACCCCGGGTAGTGCTGGACCCTGTGTAAAGGGTCGCCATCCTCCCTCATTTCCCCAACTAGTTAGGGGGAAAAGAAAGGGGGGGGGGGTTATGTGTGTGTGGCGGTCCCGGTGTACCAGTATGTCACGCTTATGGCCTTATTTCTGCCCTTCATTAACATTGACATGTCAAAGCTGCGCTGCTTGCTCGTTATTCGGTTTTCGGCTGCCGCCGTATGTCTTATACATAGTTTGCTGCGTCGTCTAGAGGCTGTGGCGCCTTTTCCTTACTAGATGTAACGGTTTTTCTACGAATCCTTAAGCGTGTGATTGTATCCTTGCCTTGCCGTTACCTCTTCGGAGTGGGCGGGGACTTGAATTGGCGCGCTCTGCGTCACGGCCGAGCATCGAGCCCGCCCTTCGAGGTTCGCTGGGCGCCATTTTGTTGATCTTCGCGCGCGTGGTGGCGGTTCCCCTCCTCCATTGGTCTGTAAGTGCCCTCTGGGTGACTCCTTTTTATATGTTTTTCCAGCTGCGCATGGCTCTGACACCCACTCTTCTCCTTATGTCTTTCAGACGCCAAGATTCCGGGGGCATCTCCCGGCCTGATATATATCTTAAACGGGTTCACATTTAAATTCTCCCACATTCCTAGCGGGTCTTGGGGCATCCAGGGTTGCTTACAGCATAAATCCCTGCTGGCATATTGCTTAGATAATCACCATATGGAGGCATCTCAGAATTATGTGTCCGGGGTCCCGCGGGGACAAGACTGGCTGTGTACTGCGTGTGGACAACCCCATGCTGATGCTGACAGAGCACGGGTCTGCAGACCGTGTGCTGAACAAGCACTGGCCCTGCAATCAGGTTTACCAGTGGCTTCACCTCGCTTCAATACACCTGTCTCCCCGTGTTTAAATCTCACTCCTGATGAGTCGCACTCGAGCGGGGATGACCAGCAGGTGGTGCCGCGCAAGCTACCTACGGCTGAGCAGGTGATGTCTAGTCTGGCGGAGCGCTTGGGCGCTGGAAAGAAGCGGTCCCTGAAGCCTCCTGGTTCTATGTTTCCCGCTAAAACTGAAGAATCTGCTGCTATGCAGGACCTTGATCCTTCTGATGAAGGTGAAATTTTCTCAGGTTCCAGTTCCTCTGGCGAGATACCGTCTCGGCCTCCCAGGGGCAGGGACACCCCTCCCCCTCTCTACGTTAGTGTCAAGCGCGAACCAGAAGTGTGCTTCCAACTTTTTGGAGTGGAGGCCCGCCCCGGGGGGGCAGGCAACGCCCTGGAACCTCTGGCAGGGCGAAGTCCAAATCTGCCAAAACCGCACAAGCATGAAGGGACGCCCTCGCCATGTTGGGCGAGGGGACTGCCGCAGCACTGGGCTCCTATCGCAGGGCGCCATGCTTCTTTCAGGTTGTTATAGGAGGTAGTCCCCCTGGATGCAGAATGGAGTTGCTGGGCGGTCCCTTTCTAAGGTTGTCGGGGTTCTTCTAGTCCCGGTTTTCCCTTCGGGGGTTGAGGCAGGCCGAGTTCGGCGTGCAGGGTCCGGGCTCTCTTACAGGTTGGCCCTTGACTTGTGTTTGCATCCACATTTCCTTTTCCCTCTGGGATGAAGCAGTCTGACCCGGGATGGCTTTCTGGGCCTAGCATTTATACTTTCACAGGCAGTTCCTACATGGTATGTACCTGTTGGGCCGCAGGCGCTCTTGTCCAGTGGACCTCATGATGCCTGTGAGGATCTACAATCCCTTTTTAGTCCCCTGTGCCTTCAGGACACCTAGGCCATTTCCAGCCAGTGTTGAAGGTCCAACTCTGCGGATTGGAGTATTGTTTATTCTTGGTGTGCCACACACCCCGCTTCACTTTTAAATATTCTTCACTTAATGGGTTAACTCACCGCCAGGTGACGTAGTGCAGAGAGGAAGTCTTGTAACGAGCCCCCTTCCGGCCTATATATACCTGGTACCTCCCTTCAATCACCAGTATTTTTCTCTCTGCTGGACGACAAGACAGAAGATTGAAGTCTCCTGCTTACAGGTAGCCGGGGTCTTACCCCGGCACCCCCCTTTTGGTCTATTTCTGCCCGGTTTGAGTGTTTATACCTTGATGGTGGAATGGAAGCCTCCCAGCCTAGGCTGCTCACTGGGCAAATGGTAGATGGCACTTTAAGTGCCTAGGAGCTTATCTCCTCCGCTCGACCTCATGCGTGGGGCAATGCGGCTATACGGCATGGTGATCCGAAAATGGGATGCCCCTGTCCCGAGGGTCCCCGTAGCCCCTTTCTCTCCCGTTACGGTCCCTTCTCCCTTCACTATGGGGGGGGGGGGGTAGAGGGATGTGTATTGTGTGTATGGTTTACTGTATGTTCATGTGTTTTGCTTATTTCAACGTTGTCAGGCTGCACTGCAAGTGAGTGTGCATATGGCCTGACTTTGATTCCTCCTTATATGGCAGTCTCTGTTTTGCAGGCTGCTGCTGCTGGCCTGTAGAGCCAGAGCTTTAGGGGTGACCGGGGCAGGCTGTATGGTGTCAGGCTTGCTTTTGGCTGCCTGCGCTTTTCTCACCTTATCCAGCTCCCCTCCGCTTTCTCCTTTGTTTTAATCGGCCACTCCCGCCTTCGCTGACATTTTCTCCACCACCTCTTTGGTTGGGTGCTGGGCTTTTGTAAGCCTTACTGGGGCAGGTAAGCGGCCTCACCTGGTGGGGCCGTCTATATTTTTATGGGTTTGACTGTTTATTAAAAAGTAATATATTTAAAGAAAAAAAAAAAAAAGGGAAAAATATATAAGGAGGAAAATCAGAGGCCAGTTTTATTGCCTCTTCAAAGCACTTGGTGCTGTGTATGTATGTTATATTGCATGTTGCCATTGGTTTCTCGGGGTTTTTACTGTTGGTTGTTTTTTCCCCACAGATCCTGGGATTCCTTCAATTAGTAGCCTCCCAGTTCTTTATTGCCTGGCTAGTCTCTTTTTCTCCTAAATTGGGACATATTTATTTATATATACTTGCGTATATATATTTAAAAAAAAAAAAAAAAAAATATATATATATATATATATTATAAATAAAAATCCTCCCTTCCGGGACATTTACAAATAAGGGGGCATCCCGGGTTGGCTTATGCCTTAAAGCCCAAAAATTGCGAATACCATAAATCACCATATGGAGGCTTCCGTTATTGCCGGAAACGGTTCTTCTGAGCCATTTGGGGGGTGCGTAAGTTGTGGGGTTCTACTCCCAGCTGATGATGTCTTTATTTGCATCCCTTGTGCAAAGCAGAGCATTGCGTGCTAGTCTGTTGCTTCGGCTGCTGGCCCATCGCAACCTTCATCATCGCCTACCTCGCCCTCCCTGTTCCGGACCCCGCATGACACTGTCAAAAGTGGGGATTCGCAGTCTGAGGTGGCGGCACGGTCGACCAGCCCCCGGAAAGTAGTGCCCGTTAAAGCAGGGTTAAAGGCCGCTGCAAAACAGAGGCACCTGACTCCGGTACCTTCGGCTCCACAGGACGAGTTATGTGAGCCTGTGGAATGGTCCGATGGATCCCCGAACGAGGAAGAATTCCTGTTGGAGTCAGATGAGCCTGCAGATCAGCTTGAGGCTGATGCGATTGGCAATTGGTCGGAGGGGGTTGTTTTTGACACCCCCTCCATTCTGGCTCAAATGTTTAAAATTTTGAATTTAGATCCACCTGAGGCTGTCACCCTGCCAAAGGGTCAGTTGTTTAAGGAGCCTCAGCTGCGTTGGGTTTTTCCCAGACAACACCACTTTGAGAGGTTGGTCCTTAAGGAATGGGAACATCCCACGCGGTTATCTGGAATCCCTTCCAGTTGGGAAAAGCGTTATACTTTTCCGCCAGAGTTGGTAAAGCTTTGGTCTGTTCCTCCTGACGTCGATACCCCTGTGCTAGGGCTCTCCAGCACGGCTATGGTACAGTCTGCTGAGACCACTGTCCCTAAAGATGGGGAAGATCGTCGGATTGACCAATACGCGCGTCATGGTTTTATTTATTCCAGGTCAGCGTTGCGCTCGGTGTGTGCTTCAGCCCTTCTTCTATTGGCGATTAGGTCTTTAATTCAGGGGCTATATGAGGATCTCAATCCCGCTTGTAAACAGTTTACTGCGCTTAAGCAGTGTGAATCTTTTGTGTCCTATGTCCTATCCGCTCAGGACGATGCGCTGGCTATGAGTAGCAAGGCAGCGGTTATGCTGGTGGCTATTCGCCGGTCAGTATGGCTGCGTTAGTGGTCGGCGGACGCAGTTTCTAAGAAGGTGCTCACAGCTCTCCCCTTTTTGGGGTTGCGTCTGTTTAGGGAGAAAATTGATTCAGTCGCAAAGGGTGGTAAGATGCCACAACGCAAGAGGCCTCGTGGCCCCTTTAGGGGGGCAGGTTCCGGTAGGCCTTCCTTTCGAGGATTCAGAGCGGGCAGGGGGGCTTCCTTTCCCGCTACCAGAGGTGCAGGTTGGACTCGGGGGAGGGGCCGTGGCCGGCCCACTCAGTCCTGGGGCACCAAGCCCAAACCTGCTGATAAGCCCTCTCAGCAATGAGGGGCTGCCCTCACCCGTGCGGGTGGGGGGACTATTGCGACACTTCTCCCAGGTTTGGAACCAAGTGGTTCCAGGCAGATGGATCCAGGAGGTAGTGTCGGCCGGTTACGACCTGGAATTCGAGTCCCCGAGAAAGATGGGTCGGTTCGTCCCGGCCTGGACTCTCATCAACACAGAGTGTTTCTTCCTTTTGCCCAAATTCACACGAGAACGCTTCAGCTTTTTCTGTTAGCGTCTTGGGACCAGCAGCCTCGGTCGCTGGATCAGTCCTTCCAGTTGTCCTCCCGGGTCCGGCAGTCCCTCCTGTGGTGGTTGGTCTCGACCAATCTGGTGTAGGGCAGGTTTTTCCTGACCCTCCTTTGGAAAATTGTCACCGCGGACGCCAGTCTGTCGGGATGGGGCGGATTCTGGAAGGAGCTGCAGTTTCAGGGGCAGTGGGGACCTCAAGAGGCCCACTTACCCACCAATATTCTGAAACTGAGAACCATCCGTCGGGTGCTTGCTCTCCTGACTCAGCACATTCTGGGCCTTCCGGTCCAGGTGCGTTCAGACAATCAAACAGCGGTTGCTTACATCGGTCATCAGGGAGGGACTCGCAGTCTGAGTGATCTCAGAGAAGTGTCCCTGATCCTGACCTGGGCGGTGTCCCATGTTCCTTGTCTCTCGGCGGTTTACATTCCAGAGGTGAAGAACCAGGTTGAGCAGGGGCTCTCCCCGTCTGGGAGAATGGGCTCTCCATCCTCGGGTGTTTCGCTCACTGTGTCTCCGATGGGGGACCCCGGAGGTGGACCCGTTTGCCTCTCGCAGGCTCCCGAACTTCGTGTCGCTCTCCCAGGATCCTCTGGCAATGGACGCCATGTCCCTGAGCTGGGGAGTTCTGGGATTTCTATACCTGTTTCCTCCGATGCCCAGGCTGGGCAGGGTGCTTCAGAAGTTGGCTCTGGAAAAGGTGTCCGCCGTTCTCGTGGCCCCAAGGTGGCCAAGGCGAGTAAGGTTCGCAGACATCGTTCGGCTGGCAGTGGACCAGTTCGTTCTGCCTCTTCGGCCCGATCTGCTCACTCAGGGTCAATTGTGTTACCCCAATTTACCAGCGCTGGGTTTGATGGCCTGGCGGCTGAAACCTCCATCCTGAAGGAGGAGGGTCTTTCTGATTCAGTCATTAAGACTCTGATCAGTGCCCGGAAGAGGTCTTCTTCCATCACCTACTATAGGACTTGGGAAGCCTATATCGCTTGGTGTGAGATAAGATCTTTTCCTTGTAGGGTCTTTTCGGTCTCCAGGATTCTGGAGTTTTTACAATCAGGGCTGGACTCTGGTCTCCGGCTAAGTACGTTGAAAGGGCAGGTCTCTGCCTTATCTATCTTTTTTTCAGAAGCGTGTTGCGCTTAAGCCTTTAGTTAAAACTTTTTTCCAGGGGGTTACGCATGTGCGGCCTCCCAGGAAACCATTACTCCCGGTTTGGGATTTGAATTTGGTTCTTTCTGCTCTTCAGGCTCCTCCTTTTGAGCCTTTGCAAGATATTGCTTTGTCTACCCTGACTCAGAAGATTGTCTTCTTGGTAGTGATCACTTCGGTCCGGCGTGTCTCGGAGTTGGCGGCTTTGTCTATCCAGGCGCCTTACTTTGAGAGGCATCAGGATAAAGTGGTCTTTCGGTTCAAGCCAGACTTTCTTCCTAAGGTTGTTTCTGCTTTTCATTTGAACCAAGATATTGTTCTTCCCTCCTTGTGTCCTAATCCTAAGAATGACAAAGAGAGGGTTTTGCATTGTTTGGATGTAGTACGCTGTGTTAAGTACTACTTGATTATCACGTCTCCTTTTCGTAGGACGGATTCCTTTTTTGTTGTGCCCCATGGGCCTAAGAAGGGTTTGGCACCAGCCAAATCTGCCATTAGCAAGTGGATACGTCAGGCCGTTACTGCGGCCTATTCTGCTAAGGGAAGAGTTCCCCCTTTTCGTATCACTGCTCATTCTACTCGCGCCGTTGGGGTGTCTTGGGCTTTTCAGCACCAAGCTTCTGTTGAACAAGTTTGTAAGGCCGCCACTTGGTCTTCTGTTCATACTTTTTCTAAGTTTTACAAAGTTGATATGCGAGCCTCAGCGGATGCTGTTTTTGGCCGCAAAGTTCTGCAGACTGCAGTCATTTAAGTTATGCTTCACCTGGCCTTGAGATGCCCATCCCTTGTGGACACTGCTTTTGGATGTCCCATTAAGTGAAGAATATTTAAAAGTGAAGCGGGGTGTGTGGCACACCAAGAATAATACCATTTTGTGAGTACTCACCTGAAAAATGGATATTGTTGGTGTGCCACACACCCCGCTTCACTCCCACCCTTTTCGGTATTTCCGAAGCCTTTATATGGTGAAGTTTTTGTTTATATCAAATTGATTTTGAGGTTACCGGTGGAATACTGGTACCTTGTCTTTCTGCTTTTTTAATATACTGGTGATTGAAGGAAGGGTACCAGGTATATATAGGCCGGAAGGAAGGGGGCTCGTTACAAGACTTCCTATCTGCACTACGTCACCTGGCGGTGAGTTAACCCATTAAGTGAAGAATATTTAAAAGTGAAGCGGGGTGTGTGGCACACCAACAATATCCATTTTTCAGGTGAGTACTCACAAAATGGTATTTTGGCTCCTCTCCTGCTCCCAGACGGCTCACCAAGGCGAGTAGGTGTCTTGGACGTGCCTGTGTGGCGTCCGCGCTAGTTTCTACTTGATTGTCCTTCTTTGCTTCCTATTTTTGCATCAGGCCGTGTTGGCTATTGACTTGTGGCTCCTTGGGAGTCCTGTGGATTGGTGCTCAGGCACATCACTTACTTAGTGTCCCCTGGTTCGGTATCTCCCTACGGGGTGGCATTTAGATTGGTTCATGTTAGAACCTTCCTTCTGCTATATGTGGACTTATTATGGAAAGGGCCTTGCCCTCTTTGATGTCACACTACCTTCACCTTGCAGCTGGTGGGCCTGTTGGTGGTGGCCCAGATGCTGTCCCTTATTCTCAGAAGCCCTTGGGCCCTGCGACACCTTAGGTTACTTATCCTGGACAGGGTTCCAGCACCCCTGGAACTAGGTCAGTACGCTCCCCCTTGTTATTTTTCTTATTTCTTCTGAAATCCCCCGTGGTCCCTAAGGGGGGCCCCTTAGGGGATCCATCTTCTTACTGTTTTTCGGTTGAGACATTGAGCCTTTGGTGGGCTCTGATTTGCTGGACTACTCCTCTTCAGGACTTGTCCTTTTTGGGACTCTCGGTCAGTCTGAGGACAGTGGCTTGTCCTTTTTTTATCTGTGAAGGTCTCGGAACAGGTTGACCCTTCAAGAAGGTTCTGGTTCTGATCTAAGTGGGGGTTTACATTCCTTGTACTTCATTGGTATTAGCTTCGATGGCTGTCCTACTGTGGCAGGAGGTTCTATTCTAGTGTCTCACTGCGTCCCTACTGGTGTGGCCCTGTGGGGCCCCTTTGCTATTACAGGGACTCTGTCCTGGGTTATTGTCCCAGAACTCTCTGGCCTTGGTCATGAGGGCCTAGTATTGTTTCTGTCAGGACATTATATTCTATATGTCTTAACTTCTTTCACCCTGCTAGGCGGGGTTCTGCATAAGATTGCTGTAGAAAGGGAGAACCGTTATGCTGGGGGCCCTGGGTGGCCCAGCGGGGTGTGGTTCGCAGATTTTCTGCTGAAGACAGTTGTACTGTATGCCCTCTCAAGAGGGCTGTTCTGCCTATTCAGGCTCCTTACTACGTCGCCCCTACCTACAGGCCTTTTAGGCGATTGGTCGGTTTGCCTTTCACCCTATTGGAGATGGGTATCTCTGGGTGTCTTTTCTCTATTGGAGGGCTAGGCCTAGCTCCCTCCTCTTCTTCTCCCTTTTCTGCTGGCTATGTTGGAGTATGTTGTTCTAGTTTGCTTTGCTTGGACTAGCTCTCTCTCCTGCGGGATGTTCCCTATTCCTGGGTCCTAGAGTTATTATAGCACGGTTGAAGTTGGCTCCCCAACTCAGTTCCCTGAAGGTTTTCAGGGCTCGCCCTGTTCGCCTACTGCAGAAGTCTAGTTCAATCTTCTGTGTTGCGCATTCCTCAGGGGTTGCTCAGGTGCGTTCCCCAGGGAATTCTATGTTCCCTTTTGGGGGGGTTACTTATCCGGATGCCCTGCTAAGGGTTCCCTTGGGTGTTGTTCAGGTTCTAGTCTGAACTGTTCCTTCCCTCATAACGCTCTTCTGAGGCGGTTGCTTCAGTCAGAAGTGTGCCATAAAGGATGGCTCTGTTAGCGGTCCTAGTCATTGTGTATATGTATATATATATCTGTACACCATGAGGTGAGGGTGTTCCGCCTTACGCCGAATTGGTCCAGGCGGTGTTTTTATTCTCCTTTATTCCAGACCCTCCGGCCTCTGGGCTATTGTCTAGATTACTCTTAACTAAAGGGATCGGTTTCCCTCAACAGGTGTTGGAGATTTCCTGGTCTGTCTCTTGTCCCTGGTAGGGATTATGCCCTTTGGGGCTTATAGGTGTCTCCATCCTTATGTACCGGATCTGATTGCTACCACGGGTGTAGGTGCCCTTTGGATTGGTCTTGCTCGGTTGGTTTTGTCCTTCTGAGCCTAAAGTAAACGTTTCGTCTCTTGCTGAGTCTTGTTAGCGTTGTTTTTCAGTATTCCTGCTGGTCTCGCCTGAGACCTGGGTTCATATTCCCCGATGGGGAGAGTTCTAGGGTTGCCATGGCTACCCTTTTTTTGCAGTAGCATGGTTAGGCTGTTACTCTGGCCTACTCGTTTAGGGGAAGATTCTTCTTCTCTTTTGGTTTTTGTTCTCTTCTTGTGCTTGGCTTGGGCCTTTCAGCACTAGGTTCTGTTGAGCAAGCTGGCTAGTTCGCTGCTTGTGTTCAGTTCCTCCTTTACAAGATTTCAAAGGTTGAGTAAGAGCATTGCTCTCGTTGCTCTTGGTAGCATGGTTGCGGGTGACAGCGCTTTTACTGTTGGCTGTGCCTTTTTCATGGGGATCCCACCCTACTTTATGGACACTGCTATTGGATGTCCCACATGTTATTACTATATCTGGAGCAGGACGTGCTGTATGCTTAGAATAATACAATTCTGTGAAATACTCACCTGTAGAATTGGTATTATACGCATACAGCACGTCCTGCTCCACCCCACACTGGTTTCACCTTGTTCTGGATCCCCTGTATGGTGATTGTTATCATTGATATTATTGCCATTTTCTGGGTGGTTGGTTCTCCCGGCTTCTCTTTCTCACTGCTTTTCAATACTGGGGATTTGTGGGAGGTCCCTCGGTATATGTAGGGCCGGGAGGAGCTTGTTTTCTACATGTCTGCAGTGCACGGCGGTGGAGGATTACCCACATGTTATTACTATATCTGGAGCAGGACGTGCTGTATGCGTATAATACCAATTCTACAGGTGAGTATTTCACAGAATTGTATTTTTGGGATCCCCACCCGTTGTTGGACACTGCTACTGGATGTCCCAGACGTAATGATTATTACTGGAGCAGGACGTGATGCATACTTGGAATAATAAGATTCTGTGAATACTCACCTTGTAGAATGGATATTATAAGTGTGCATCACGCCTTGCTCCATCCCACCCTGAGTTTTTATTCTTGGATCCTCTATATGGTGAAGTTTTCCTTGTTAAATATTGTTAATCTTGTTATTGGCTTCTCCTGGTTCCCTTACTGCTTAATTATACTGGGGAATGAGTGGGAGGTCCCGGGTATATATGGACCGGGAGGGGCCTCTCTTTTGCCATCTCTGCAGTAAAGCGCCCTCTAGTGGACTATATCCCTGACGTAATGATCATTACTGGAGCAGGGCGTGATGCATACTTATAATATCCATTCTACAAGGTGAGTTATTCACAGAATGGTATTTTTACACAGAGGGAATTGGAACTCGGATGGCCTCTGATGTTCCTCTTAACCATTTAAGTGCCAGCCTACCTAGAGTTTTTGTCACCATCTGTTGCCAAACCATTTTTTCACTATTTTGCGCTACCCACGTTCAAGCATGATTTTTGAAGGCATATCCCAGGAAAATTTATATATTGTTGTTTTCAGCAAAGTCTAGGTTTTAACATGTTTGTCATTTATTAAGTGTATTCTCAATATTTTGAGGTGAAATGCGTGCAAACACTTTTAAATCTATTTTTTTTACTTTAATTTGTAGTGTTTTTTTTTTTTGTAATAAAAAAATGTAAGTTTGTCAATAAAATGTTGTTGCGTATGAAATCCCAGTTACAACGGTACCACACATAGATACCCTTTCCTGCCCAGGAGTATCCCCCAAACTGAAACAGAGCTTTAGGAGATTTTCAGATAAAATACAACTGTGTTAGACGCTATGCGCACCTTGCAGTTTTTCAAGAAAAACAACCCTATACATTTGAAATACCCCCAACAAAATATATACATTCTCTGGAGGTACACACCTCAGGCTTTCTAGGCGTACTAGGCTTGTTGTTGTGGCTGCAGTTTTCTGGAAGTAATCCTTAAATAAATACTTTGGTTGCACAGTTTCCCTAAAAAAAAGAATTAAAACAGCAGAATTAAAGCCACATTTTCCTAAAAAAAAAAAAGTTATATCTGAAAAAGCAACATCCCCCGAACAGAACAATACCCAACATGGATAGGTACTGTCAAGGGAAGAGTTGCCAAACACCTCAAAGTAAAGCATGTGTGTAGTGGTAATATTCTTGGTGTGCCACACACCCCGCCTCACTTCTTAAATATTCATCACTTCATGGGTTAATCCACCGCAGGTGACGTAGTGCAGAGAGGAAGTCTTGTAAGAGCCCCCTTCCGGCCTATATATACCTGGTACCTCCCTTCAATCACCAGTATTTTTTCTCTCTGCTTGCTGACAAGTCAGAAGTTGGAAGTCTCCTGCTTACAGGTAGGCCGGGGTATTCTTACCCCGCCACCCCCCTTTTGGTCTATTTCTGCCCGGTTTGAGTTTGTATACCTTTATGGTGAAATAGGAAGCCTCCCAGCCTTGGCTGCTCACCGGGCAAATGGTAGATGGCACTTTAAGTGCCTAGGAGCTTATCTCCTACCGCTCGACCTCATGCGTGGGGCAATGCGGCGAACCGGCATGGTGATCCGGAAATGGGATGCCCCTGTCCCGAGGGTCCCCGTAGCCCCTTTCTCTCCTGTTGGGGGGGTGGTGAGGGTGTGCTTTAGTATGTGTGTTTCACTGTATCACTGCATGTTAACATATATGTCATGTTTATACATTCACTGTAGCATGTGTATATTTTGGGTCTGCTTTAGGGCAGCTTGCGCTGGGTATGGGCTGGCCACCTCTCTGGCAGTTGGTTGCTTGTGGCCCCCTCTCCCCTCTCCTCGCCTGGCATTCATTGAGCTTTGTCAGCACATGCGGTTTTTACCCTCCCCCCTCCGCTTCCTGGACGCGCGTGCTGGATCAGCTGTAAAGTGTTCCAGCTGATCAGCGTAGGGGGGGGGCGGGCCCAGCGTCCCAGCTTCCCTCAAAACAGGAAGGCACGTGGGCGCACGGCCGCACTTTGTCTTCTGCCGGCTCATGGCTGCTGGCTGCAGGCTTACCGGCTGATTGCGGTACAGGTAAGCGGCCCCTCCCGTTGGGGCCGTTAAATGGGACATATTGTTTAATAATACAGTGAGAAATCACTATTATCAAGGGGGCGTCATTTAAGGGCACTTGGTGCCATACTTATATGTTATACACATGTGAAGGATCTGATGGTTGTTTTCTTGCCTTGCAGATCCTGGGATCCCTGCTTATGCTAGCCCTCCGGCTCTATGTGCCTGGCTAATTATTGGGATTGATTTGAATGTTTATATACATAGACTATATATAAGTATATATATATATAGTTTCTATTAAAGGGGACCTAAAAAAAAAAAAAAAAAAAAAAATTATATAAATCCTCCCTTCCGGGACATTACTAAAATAAAGGGGGCATCCCGGGTCGGCTTATGCCTTAAAAGTCCCATTATTGCGAATACCATAAATCACCATATGGAGGCTTCCGTAGATTCCGGAAACGGTTCTGCTGTTCCGTTTGGGGGGTGCGTAGGTTGTGGGGTTCCACTCCCAGCTGATGATATCTTTATTTGCATCCCTTGTGCAAAACAGACTATTGCGCGCCAGTCCGTTGCTTCGGCTGCGGTGCCATCGCATCCTTCATCATCTCCTACCTCTCCATCCCTATTCCGGACCCCGCATGACACTGTCAAAAGTGGGGATTCGCATTCCGAGGCAGCAGCACAGCCCTGCCCCCGGAAAATGATGCCCGTTAAAGCAGCGTTTAAAACCGCTACAAAACGAAGGCACCTGACTCTGGTACCTTCGGCTCCACAGGACCAGTTTTGTGAACCTGTGGAATGGTCCGATGGATCCCCTGACGAGGATGAACTCCCGTCGGAGTCAGATGAGCCGACAGGTCAGCATGTGGCTGATGAGATCGGCGATTGGTCAGAGGGGGTTGTTTTTGACACCCCCTCCATTCTGGCTCAAATGTTAATATTTTGAGTTTAGATACGCCTGAGGCGGCCGCCCCGCCAAAGGGTCAGTTATTTAAAGAGCCTCAGCCGAGTTTGGTCTTTCCCAGACAGCACCACTTTGAGAGGGTGGTTCTTAAGGAATGGGAACATCCCACATGGTTATCTGGTATTCCTTCCAGTTGGGAAAAGCGTTATCCTTTTCCACCAGAATTGGTGAGGCTGTGGTCTGTCCCTCCGGACGTCGATACCCCTGTACTAGGACTCTCCAGCTCGGCTATGGTACAATCTGCTGAGACCACTGTCCCCAAAGATGGGGAAGATCGCAGGATTGACCAATATGCTCGACATGGTTTTATCTATTCCGGGTCAGCATTTGCGCCCGGTATGTGCTTCAGCCCTTCTTCTATTGGCAATTAAGTCCCTAATTCAGGGGCTATATGAGGATCTTGATCCCGCTTGCAAACAGTTCACTGCACTTAAGCAGTGTGAATCTTTTGTGGCTTATGTCCTGGCCGCTCAGGACGATGCGCTGACTATGAGTAGCAAGGCGGCAGCTATGCTGGTGGCTATTCGCAGGTCAGTATGGCTGCGTCAGTGGTCAGCAGACACGGCTTCCAAAAAGGTACTCGCAGCCCTCCCCTTTTTGGGGTTGCGTCTGTTTGGGGAGAAAATTGATTCAGTCGCAAAAGATGGTAAGATGCCACAACGCAAAAGGCCTCGTGGTCCCTTCAGGGGGACAAGTTCCGGTAGGCCTTCCTTTCAAAGGTTCG
The DNA here is from genome assembly GCA_027917425.1 of Gastrophryne carolinensis. Taxonomy (NCBI): domain Eukaryota; kingdom Metazoa; phylum Chordata; class Amphibia; order Anura; family Microhylidae; genus Gastrophryne; species Gastrophryne carolinensis. The sequence continues at coordinate 299,252,359 of CM051234.1, read as the reverse complement.
GAGCGGGAAAAGGTACGTCCTTTCCCGCTACCAGTGGCGCAGGTTGGACTCGGGGGAGAGGCCGTGGCCGGCCCACTCAGTCCTGGGGCACCAAGCCCAAGCCTGCTGATAAGCCCACTCAGCTATGAGGGGCTGCCCTCACCCGTGCGGGTGGGGGGACTATTGCGACACTTCTACCATTGGAACCATGTGGTTCTAGGCAGATGGATCCAGGAGGTAGTGTCGACAGGTCACAACCTGGAATTCGAGTCTCACCCTCCCTCGCGGTCCATTCAGGGGTCGGTTCATCCCGGCCTTAACTCTCATCAAGACGCTGTGTCTTTCTTTTGCCCAAATTCGCACAAGAACACTTCAGCTATTTCTGCTAGCGTGTTGGGTCCAGCAACCTCTGTTGTTGGATCAGTCCTTCCAATTGTCCTCCCGTGTATGGCAGTTCCTCCTGTGGTGATTGGTCTCGACCAATCTTGTATAGGGCAGGTCTTTCCTGACCCTCCCTTGGAGAGGTGTCACCACGGACACCGGTCTGTCGGGATGGGACAGATTCTGGAAGGAGCTGCGGCTTCAGGGGCAGTGGAGGCCCCACTTACCCATCAGAGAAATGTCCCTGATCCAGACATGGGCAGTGTTCCATGTTCACCGTCTCTTGGCGGTTTACATTCCAGAGGTGATGGAACAGGTAGCGGACCGGTTGAGCAAGTGCTCTCCCCGTCTGGAAGAATAAGCTCTCCATCCTCGGGTGGTTCTCCTTTTGTGTCTCCAATGGGAGACTCCGGAGATGGACCTGTGGGCCCCTCATCTCTATCTCAGGCTCCCGAGCTTCGTGTCTCTCTCCCAGGATCCTCTGGCTCTGACAGTGGACGTCAGGTCCCTGAACTGAGGAGCTCTGGGATTTCTATACCTGTTTCCTCCGTGGCCCTTGCTGGGCAGAATTCTTCAGAAGTTGGCTCTGGAAAGGGTGTACGCCGTTCTCATGGCCCCAAGGTGGCCAAAGCGATTAAGGTTCGCAGACATCGTTTGGCTGGCAGTGGACCAGTTCATTCTGCCTCTTCGGCCCGATCTGCTCACTCAGGGTCAATTGTGTTACCTCAATTTACCAGCGCTGGGTTTGATGGCCTGGCGGCTGAAACCTCCATCCTGAAGGAGGAGGGTCTTTCTGATTCAGTCATTAAGACTCTGATCAGTGCCCGGAAGAAGTCTTCTTCCGTCACCTACTATAGGACTTGGAAAGCCTATATCACTTGGTGTGAGATAAGATCTTTTCCTTGTAGGGTCCTTTCGGTCCCCAGGATTCTGGAGTTTTTACAATCAGGGCTGGACTCTGGTCTCCAGCTAAGTACATTGAAAGGGCAGGTCTCTGCCTTATCTGTCTTTTTTCAGAAGCGTGTTGCTCTTAAACCTTTAGTTAAAACTTTTTTCCAGGGGGTTACGCATGTGCGGCCTCCCAGGAAACCATTACTCCCTGTTTAGGATTTGAATTTGGTTCTTTCGGCTCTTCAGGCTCCTCCTTTTGAGCCTTTGCAAGATATTGCTTTGTCTACCCTGACTCAGAAGATTGTCTTCTTGGTAGCGATCACTTCTGTCCGGCGTGTCTCAGAATTGGCGGCCTTAACTACCCAGGCGCCCTACTTCGAGAGGCATCAGGATAAAGTGGTCTTTCGGTTCAAGCCAGACTTTCTTCCTAAGGTTGTTTCTGCTTTTCATTTGAACGAAGATATTGTTCTTCCCTCCTTGTGTCCTAATCCTAAGAATGACAAAGAGAGGGTTTTGCATTGTTTGGATGTAGTACGCTGTGTTAAGTACTACTTGATTATCACGTCTCCTTTCCGTAGGACGGATTCCTTTTTTGTTGTGCCCCATGGGACTAAGAAGGGTTTGGCACCAGCCAAATCTGCCATTAGCAAGTGGATACGTCAGGCCGTTACTGCGGCCTATTCTGCTAAGGGAAAAGTTCCCCCTTTTCGTATTACTGCTCATTCCACTCGCGCTGTTGGGGCGTCTTGGGCTTTTCAGCACCAAGCTTCTGTTGAACAGGTTTGTAAGGCCGCCACCTGGTCTTCTGTTCACACTTTTTCTAAGTTTTACAAAGTTGATGTGCGGGCCTCAGCGGATGCTGTTTTTGGCCGCAAAGTTCTGCAGATTGCAGTCATTTAAGTTATGCTTCACCTGGCCTTGAGATGCCCTTCCCTTGTGGACACTGCTTTTGGATGTCCCATGAAGTGATGAATATTTAAGAAGTGAAGCGGGGTGTGTGGCACACCAAGAATAATACCATTTTGTGAGTACTCACCTGAAAAATGGATATTGTTGGTGTGCCACACACCCCGCTTCACACCCGCCCTTTTCGGTATTACCAAAGCATTTATATGGTGAAGCCCTTTTTTATTTATATCAAAATTAATTTTGGAGGTTACTGGTGGAATACTGGTACCTTGTTTTACTGCTTTTTGAATATACTGGTGATTGAAGGGAGGTACCAGGTATATATAGGCCCGGAAGGGGGCTCGTTACAAGACTTCCTCTCTGCACTACGTCACCTGCGGTGGATTAACCCATGAAGTGATGAATATTTAAGAAGTGAGGCGGGGTGTGTGGCACACCAACAATATCCATTTTTCAGGTGAGTACTCACAAAATGGTATTTTTATTTGAAAATTTCAGCTCTGCAAAGTGTGCGCACCATGCGCTCTTTCAACCAAAACAACCCTTTACATTTGGAATACCCCCCCACAAACCATATGTTCCCCTGAAATTACACACATTAGGCTTTCTAAGCGTACCCAGCTTGTTGTAGTGGGCTCATCGTTTTGGAAGTAATCCCTCGAATTCTTAGGTTATACAGGGTTTCCCAAAACTGGAAGAGGTTAGGCTTTAGCGTGAATTTTTTTTTTTTAATTTTTCCACTGGTTTTTACAATATTTTTGAATAAAAAACAAAAGTAAAGAACAAAATATTTTTTAGAAAATGGTCTTCTTTTAAATAAAACATGTATTTTATTAAAGAAAACCATATTACATGTGAAAGCCCCATTTCTCCCGGTTACAATGGTACCACATATGTATCTGTAGCCCCCCATTCTTGCCCAGGAGACCTCCACCCAAACTGAAAACATTTGCAAATAAAATACTACTCTCCATGCTATAAAGGCTAAACCACAAAAAAAAATCAGTGTAGGGTCCCCTATCCCGGGGGGAACCCCCATTTTTTGGGAATTCTAAGGGTTAAAAATCCACAAATGACGTGGGCCCCCCCTACCCAGCATAACCAGCCCAGGGACCAGCTATGGGGGCTTGTAGAACAGGGGCCAGTCTCTGTGGCGGAATAGCCCGGGGGGGGGGGGGGGATGGGGGCGACCGGCTTTAATACATTTTACGTGAAGCTTCTGAGAAAAAAATGTAGTTCTCTTTGTCTCAGTTTTGTGACCTACAAAAGGAGGCTCTAATACACACAAAACAGTTAATAAAAAAAAAAAAATAATATATATATATATATATATATATATATATATATATATATATATATATATTGGAGTGAGTGACATATTTCTTCCATGGATTAATACATTTAAAATGGCAAATAAGTATTTTATGTTTGAACATGTGTATAGATTCTGCACTTTACTTTGGCGTTATGGGTACCTGTATTCATTGCAAACAATACATCTAATTTTATAATTTTTTTCCCCCAATTATTTTCTCAGTCTCATGTAAACAAAGAATTAAAGATATCGGATTATGATGTAACTGATACCACAGGTGAGTTCTCCGGGTTACTACTTTGAAAATGTCTTTGAATTACCCCATAAAAAGAAATCTATATCACTTAGGGACTTTTTTTAACCTTTAAAGTGATATTAAAAGCGAAGGCAACACCATTGCACTGGGCTACATTTGGCACTGTCCTAAACTGTTTTCCTTTTTTAAATTGACGAAGAAATGGATATTGAGGTTTACAGGTTCAAAATTTCTCTTCTGAAGCAAGTGGGCATGGCCCTTGGAACGGATGCTGCATACTCTGCATAATGTGCGGGGTCTGTAAGATTCCCTGAACTTGATTCCGACATCCTGGCTGTGCTTCTCCCCCTGTTTTTAAGCGACATTGGAGCCTAGACCAGCACTCCCAAACACAAGGCCAAGAAGCCCAAACATACATGTGCCCACATCCAGACATCCATGCGCCCGCTCCCAAACAGGGTAGCTGGGCAGGCCTGTGGGTGACCTGATGGGTTGGCAGATAGGAGGGAAGGAAGTGGTGGTAGCGATGGTGGCCATCTCAGGCAGAAGGGCTTCTCCAGTGCAGGGCAGCATCAACGGCTCATGTGGGGCGGCTCTTTGCTGGTGGCTTCTTATCTTTGGGATCTGCTGCCAGCACCCCCCACTCCCAGCTGCATTTACTGCAGAGAGACAGAGAGCGCTGCTAGGAAGAGGCAGGAGGGGAGTGGTCAGCTTGGCTTGACAGTGTGGAACACATCAAAGTGGTGTGGCCGAAGCCCCGGGTGAGGAAGGGGATTTCATCATTCACGGCACTGACCAGAGAAAGATGTCACTGGAGAAACTGGCACGGTAAGCTGCTGTTTTTTATTATTGCCTTTCAATCAATGTGCAATATGAAGTTGTGAACATAACTGACTGTTTGTTTTTATGAATTCAAATGTTTTATATGGATATTCTAAGTAAACAGCACGTCCTGTTCCAGAAGATATTCCTTACACTTGGGATATACTCCAGTAGATGGCGCCAGACTGCAGAGACAGAAAAGTAGCTCCTTCCGGCCCCTTTTATACCCGGGACCTCCCACAAAATCCCCAGTTCTTCTCTGCAGTCCTGGCTGCGATGACTAAAAGATGGCTCTCTCTACTCGCAGGTGAGCGGGGCTATTAGCCTGCGGCCCTGTAGGACTATTCCCACCCATTTCCTTCTACTGCCTCCCAGCTCAGGCTGCTCTGGTTCGGGTGAAGGTAGGCAGCACCGCTGTTAGGTGCTAAGGAGCGCTGCTCCAACCGCAGTCCCCCACCAAAGGGTAGGCGGTATAGGCCCATGGTGAGCCTTATGGGATGCCCCTCCAACACAATACAGTACAGAAAAAACAAAAAAAAAAAACAAAAGGTACACAGAACAGAATGTAATACAATACACATGTCTTGGCTAACCCCCCTATAGTCACTTCAATCTCCCACATCACTGGCTGGCGCCCCTCTCCCCCGCCCCCGCTTCCCTCCCCACACCCGACCCGTCATCTTGCGACAATCCATATGCCGCGGAGCCACCTGCCCCCCCCCAACCGGGAGGCGGAGAGGGTGCCCTGAGCCAGAACACCAGCGAGGGAATTATGGGATATGGCCGAGCCCGGTCAAGGCCCGCATTCAGTACATGAAATCAGTACATCTCCAGAATCTATCAGCGTTCCCAACCCTACCCCGGGCACTCAGCCTAAAGGCCACCAAACACCCAACACAAGGACACCACAAATACACAACCACACCCATCCACACTGAAACATTAGGACCCAGAAAGAAAGAAAAAAGAAAAATTCCCCATTCTACACCCCCTACTTCCGTCTACAGCACCCTTACTGTAGTTCCAAAATCCTCCTTTGGCCAGCATCCGATTCTTTGAACATGATCCATGCAACCCATGTGTGCATGAATTTCTCATTCTCCCCCGCCGTAAGCTCCTCCATCCGCATGATGTTATTGAGTTCATCATACCATTCAAGCACTGTGGGAGTCCCCACGCTCTTCCAGTGCCTAGGAATTACCATTCTCATGGCTGTCAGGAAGTGTCTTAAGGCCCCTTTCTTTGCCGCCTCCTTACTGCCAGGGAGCATAGACAGTAACGTTATCTCAGAAGTGTTTGAAATCTTAATGCTGAAGGCTTCCTCATATAATAGTAGGACCATCTCCCACAGTCTGTTTATGCTGGGGCACTCCCACCAGATATGCAGCAGCGTCCCCCTTGCCCTATTGCACCTCCAGCACGTGTCCGGGGCTGTGGGGAAGATCTGGTGGACACGGACTGGACTCCTATACCATCTGGAAATTAACTTAAAGTTTTTTTCCTGAGCCTTACAGGGTTTCGCCATTTTATGTGTAAGATAAAACGCCTTCTCCCAGTCCTCCTCATCAAAAGTCTTCCCCATCTCCCTCTCCCATTCAGCTACAAAATCCAACTTCCGAAGCTCCTTCTCCTCCATCATGATGCCATAAAGAAGAGAGATAACCCTTTTAGGACGTTCCGCTGCTTCCAACAAATCCTCAAACTGAGTATTACTTCTCGATAACCCCCCCAGATCTCCAATGGAGCTCAAATAATTGTGCAATTGACTTACTACCAGCCATGATCCCCCTCCCCCCCTCCAGCTGCCAGCTCCTCCCCGGTAGGAGGCCTCCCCCCCTCAATGTATGCTTCAATTTCGGCCTCGAGGACGCCTCCCAGTTCAGGAATCTTGAGACCCCCAGTCCGGGCGGGAACGCCGAATTGCCAAACAAAGGTGTCAAAGGACCCGGTCTTGTTGCAATTTTGAAATTCCGGAGGCAATCCTCCCATATCTGGAGGAGCTGGACCGTCAGGAAAGGCACCCCGTCTTTTGGAAGTAGTTTCGAGTCCACCCACGGGAGAGAAGTCAGACTTACGGCCTGCATATCTCGTTCAATTGCGACCCATTGCTTATGCCCTTCCCCCTGGTACCAATCCACTATCCTTATCAATGCTGCTGCTCTATGATAGTTCTCCACATCCGGCAACCCTGCCCCTCCCCTGACCTTCAGCCTGGCCAGTTTACGGAGACTAAGTCTCGGTTGACTGCCCCCCCAGATGAACTGTATGATCTCAGATCTGAGCTGTCTGAAAAAACGTTTGTTCCCGTGAATAGGCACTGCCTGGAAGACGTACAGTAGTTTAGGCAATACATCCATTTTGATAACGTTAATCCTCCCCAGCCAGGAGATGCCCTTCCTCCCATACTCCTCCAAGTCCGCCCTTGTTCTCGCCAGTAGGGGATCATAGTTCAATCTAAATAGCGAGGTGGGATCAGCCGGAATGAGGACTCCCAGATAGCCTATGGCCTCCTCACACCATCTGAAGGGGAAATTCCCTCTAAGCCTCCGGACCAACGACTGCTCCTCAATGCTGATGTTCAGTACCTCCGATTTGGCCATATTAACTTTAAAGTTGCTGACTCTACTGAATCTCTGGAATTCCTGAATGATTGAGGGTAAGGACATGTGGGGTGAAGTAACGTACAAAAGCAGATCATCAGCATACAGTGCCAGTTTACGTGTCCCTCCCCCCATTTCTATGCCCTTAATATCCGGGTTCTGTCTCAGAGCTACCGCCAAATGCTCCATTACCAATACGAATAACAAGGGAGACAATGGGCAGCCCTGTCTCGTCCCATTCCTCACCCGAAATGCAGAAGACAGGAGCCCGTTCGTCCTCACCTTGGCTGTAGGGCCCGAGTACAGTGCCCGAATTTTCTCTCTCATATTTGGACCCAAGCCCGCTTGCCTAAGGGTATGTTCAAGAAATTTCCAACTGATCCTGTCAAACGCCTTCTCGGCGTCTACCGATAAGAGGCACATGGGAATTTTGTTAGTTCTAACGTGGGAGTTTAACAGGATAGTTTTAATTGTGTTATCCCGGGCCTCCCTTCCCGGCACAAACCCCACCTGGTCCGTATGCACCCAAGCAGGTAGCAATCTCTTCAATCTATTCGCAATCATTTTAGAGTACAGCTTCAGGTCAACGTTAATTAAAGAGATCGGCCTGTAGCTGCTACACGATGTTAGCTCCATCCCGGGCTTGGGCAGGACCGAAATGTGTGCCTCTAGGGTCTGCGCCGGGAAGCGACACCGCCCTGGACACCGCATTGAACGCCTTAGTCATGAATGGGACTAATTGAGTCCTGAACTGCTTATAGAATTTCACAGTGAAACCGTCGGGGCCAGGGCTTTTACCAGTAGGGGTCCCCACCAACGCCTCAAGCAATTCTAGTTGCTCAAACGGTTCCTCCAATGCATCCCTACTTGATGCGTCTAGGACCGGCAACCCAGTGTCATCCACGTATGCCTCTATCTCCCTCTCCTGTGCTCCTCACCCCCCTCTTCAATGCTGTATAGCTGGGAATAGAACCTTCTAAAGGCTTCCACAATATCCCTAGGGTCATGCACCAAGTTGCCTCCCCCATCCTTTATGGTTGGTATGTATGTTTGGCGTTGTCGGGGATGCAGGAGTTTCGCTAAGGGGCGCCCACATTTATTGTTGTGCTCGTAATAGAATCTATTTGCCAATTCCCTCTGCCTGTAGGACATCTTATTGAGTAAGCTCAACAGTTTGTTTCTGGACTCCGTCAGTTCAATCAGAATCTCAGCAGTCGGACTCCGTTTGTGGGAGACCTCCAACCTGGACAAGCTTTCGATCAACCCCTTCACCTGTGCCCCCCTCTCCCTCTTTAGTCTTGAAGCGTGCTGGATGAGGATCCCCCTAAGTGTACACTTCAGAGCCTCCCACTGCATAGGGAGACCCGTTGTATCGGCCTCGTGATTTCTCAGGAAGTCTGCGATCCCCTCAGAAACCGCCTTAGTACACGTCTCATCCTGTAGGAGACCCTCATTCAGCCGCCACGGCCTCGCATGCAGCCCCGGCAGATCCAATGACAAGAGCAGAGGCGCATGGTCGGACCATATTCTAGTGTCGATAGTCGCCACCGGAGACCACTGAAGGGCATGGTGGCTAATGAAAAAATAATCGATCCTACTGTAAGAGGCGTGAATATTTGAATAAAAAGTGAAATCTTTTTTACCAGGGTTACAGATCCGCCAAACATCAATCAGTTGCCTATCCTGTAGCAATTTTTTAAAGGCCCTCAACTTTGCATAGGAGGTGGATGACCGTCCGTAGAGGTATCTAGAATTGGTTCCATAGCCAGGTTGAAGTCCCCCCCCCCCCCCCCCCCCCCCCAGTATCACTATCCCCTCCACAAAATCCTCTAACGCCCGAAGGATCCTTTGGGCAGCCCCCACCTGATCCACATTTGGTAAATACACGTTGGTCAAAGTAAAAAATTTCCCCCCTATTTGGGCTTTCAGAAAAACAAACCTACCCTCCCCATCTAACATCTTATCTAGAACCACTAGTGGGGTGTTTCTATGGATCGCTATAGAGACGCCCTTTGATTTGGTCTCTGGGTTCGGGGCATGGAACCAATCAGAAAAGTTTTTGTCCTTACAGCTTGGCACTTTACCCGTCCTGAAATGTGTCTCCTGCAGAAAGAGAATCTGGCACCTCTTCTTATGTAGGGGAATATAAAATTTGAGCCCTCTTAGCCGGGTTATTCAGGCCCTTTGCATTTAATGAGCAGAACGTAATACAGGAGCCACATCCATCCCCTTGACCCCCCATCCCCTTCCCCACCCCTCGATACAAAAGGGCCACACACAAGTAGGGCAGTCACACAACTCAACACACAGACACACACTAAACACGAATCAGGGACCGGCACCAGCCGGTATCCGGTAACCCTGCGGAAGGCTAACCTCCCCGACCTAAACTATCCACGCTGGGAGCAACTCCCACAAGACTGTCCTCCCCGGCAAAGCAAGCTCCGCAGAGGTGGTCAGTCACCTTTTTGGGGAACCTTGGTTAGACACAGCCGCGACGAGGTCCGTGCGGCCCATTTGAACCGTAAACTTTTAAACCGTTAACTCACAGCGGGTACAGTAACCCAACCCCCGGGCAGCCGCCCAAGATAAATTGACACCTGACCACCTTATACAGCTATAACAATATAACGAGAGAAAAATAATAATAATGCAATACTTACAGTAAAGCTAAACCGAAGAACAACAGTGTTGCCTTGGCCACGACCAGAGGAAGGGCAGGGTTGGTAACGAGAACATGGCGAGCCCTCGGGACCTCCTGATCAGTAAAACACTGAGCTCAAACCATCACCTTCTTCCCCATCCAAGTGGTGCCCCGCCTATTCCTCCCATCACGGCCAAGCACGTTCCGGTCCCCCCCTCCCTCCCCGCCCCCCCCCCCCAGCCTAGGCCTCCTTTCTCGCTGTGGCAAGGGCTGAAAAGGCGACGGTAGAGCCTCCGCAAGCCAGTCCTGAACCTGGACAGCGTCTATTGACACAAAATCAAACAACAGGGGTAGTTCCTCCTGAGATCTCAAAGAGAAAAATGCATCGTCCTTCCTCACAATTAGATGAAATGGATGTCCCCACTTGTAAGAAGCTCCAGAGCTCTTGATTTTATCAAGCAGCGGGCGCATAATCCGCCGCATATGAAGAGTTTTCCTGGAAAAATCCGGCAGAATCGTAATTCTTGCACCGCTCCAATTTACTGCGCCCCTCTCCCATGCCGTCTTAACAATCTCCTCTCTATCTTCAAATGACAACATACGGCACAAAACGTCCCACGGGGATGCTGGTCCCCCAAGAGGTCGGCTCATAACTCTGTGAATTCTTTCAATGCGGTATGTCGTTTCCGGTTGTCTTCCCAGCAAACAGTTGAAGATCGACTGAGCTGCGGATCGCAGTCTGGCGCCCCCGAACTCCTCCGGGATCCCCCTCAATTTCACGTTGTTTCTTCTCCCCCTGTTCTCCAAGTCGTCCAGTTGTAGTTGTATCTCCTTCTGCTGACGCCGGACTTCCCGCTGCAGCCCGGCCAGCTCAGACAATTCCCGAGACACCTCTTCCCGATTTCTTTCCACGGCAACCATTCTGGTGTCTAACGTAGCTGTCTGCTGTTGCAAGTCCTCAATATCTTTCCTCACGGCCTTCTCGATGCGAAGCACCATTGATTCTAGATCTGCCTTAGAGGGAAGGGCCTGCAGGTCCTCTTTAGTAGCCAACGATTGCAGGAGACTCCTGAGTGTTGTTGTCCCCCCAGGTTCACCCCCAGCCTGCGGTGAAAAGTCCCCCCAAGGGGTCACGGCCGGAGATATGCCTTCCTCCGTCTGCAAGCCAACCCGGGCACCGCCTGGTACTCCATGCTTCCGGCTATGTATGGGGGATAGTGTGCAGCTGCTCTGACTGGAGCGGGGGCTCGCACCCTCAGCGCTCCCCATCTCTTCAAGGTGCTCCGAGTGAATAAGCCCTGTCCCCCCAAGGCCATCCTCACTGCTGTCACTACAGCTGCTGCCAAATATGGGGCGGGGGCTGGGGATAGGAGAGAGACCCCCCCCCCCTCCTGGAGCTTCCATGGGGGACCCCACCAGGGCGATCTATCGGCTCTTCCCTGTCTGCTCTGCTGCCATGTGTGTTTTCCACGTGAAATGCTGGGCTTCCTGAGGGGCATTGAGGCTCATCATCTGCCTCTTTGTTCAGGCTGTGGTTTCCCCCCTCCTTCACAGAGTCAGTGTGTTTTACTTGGCAGACCGCAGATAATGCTGAGTCACCGCCCAGACGGCCCGGGTCCGGCGTCTCGCGATGTGCCTCCAGCCCTCCTCCTCTCTCCTCCTCACCTCGCTCTGCGGAGGCGCGCTCCTCCGCCGGTCTTCTCCCCGCCGTCGGTCGTTCCTGCCCGCCGCCTCCGCCACTCTCGGCTATGCAGGCATTGCGAGCGGGCGGGCGGTTTCTCTCCCCTCCTCGCTGATGCCTCCCCCGCCGTCCCGTCATGCTGAGCAGCCGTCCTGGCAGCCGCCATCTTGCTCGCTGCCTCCCGCTGCTTCGATGCGGCCGGAGGGGCCAGAAATCTCTCGATCCCCGTTCTGGAGGCTGTCACCGGCCTCCTCCCGCTCTTCCTCTTTCTCTGAGACCCCATTGAAGGGAGTCTGAGACGTCCAGCTGTAGGGATCCGCTGAAGAATGTCTTGTGCCACACGGAGCTCTGGCAGAACGCTCCTCACTCGGCCATGTCCAGACCACGCCCCCGCCCCTCCCGCATTTATTGCCTTTCGCCCCCTGTCCCCACATTTAGCTCCCGTTAGGCTGACTGTTGCTTCGCCCTCGCTCTTCCTTTGTAGTTCTCGGGGGGGGGGGGGGGGGGGGTGCATTGCTGCCAATTTGTGACCTTGCCCTTCGGCCTCACCTCGCCCCCAGGGTATTCACCAAGGTGCTGGCAGGAGTGCTGAGATCTCAGGGCATTCGCATTCTCCCCTACTTGGACGACATGCTTATAGCTTCTCAATCCTTCCATCAGGCAGAGCTGGACACTCAAAGGGTGGTGTCCACACTGGAATCATTCGGCTGGGTGATCAATCACCCCAAATCTTCCCTGTCTTCTTCCATGGTGAAACCTTTTCTGGACATGATTCTGGATTCGGCTCAGGTCAAGATCTTTCTTCCTCAGCAGAAGTTGGAGATCCTTCAAGCAAAAGTTCAATTCCTGCTGTCTTGTCCCCATCCATCCATCCATCCGGCAGGGGATGCAGCTGGTGGGCCTAATGGTGTCATGCTTCGAGGCGGTTCCATATGCTCAGTTCCATATGAGGCCTCTTCAGCTTCACCTCTTGGCAGTATGGGATCGGGACCCTGGGTCCCTGGATCAGGTGTTTGTCTTGTCCCCTCAGGTCAGGCGGTTTCTAGTGTGGTGGTTGGTCTCAGGGAACCTGCTGGGGGGCAGGTCCTTTCTCGCCCCCTGCTGGGAGACTGTCACCACAGATGCCAGTCTGACAGGTTGGGGGGAATTCTGGCAGTCCCTGACATTCCAGGGTCAGTGGGGCCCTCAGGAGGCCCATGCCCCTATCAACATTCTGCAATTGAGGGCAATCAGGTTGGTTCTCGCCCACTTAACCCCTCACCTGAGGGGTCGGGCTGTTCAGGCCCGCTCAGACAACCAGACGGCGGTTGCCTATATCAATCATCAGGGAGGGACCCGGAGCAAGAGGGCCCTCAAGGAAGGGTCCCTGATACTGTCCTGGGCGGAGGAAAATGTTCCCCGCATCTCGGCCGTGTACATCCCGTGGGTGGAGAATCTGGAGGCAGACTCTCTGAGCAGGGGGACCTCTCGTCTGGGAGAGTGGTCCCTCAGCAGCAGGGTGTTTCGCTCCCTGTGCCACCACTGGGGTCCGCCGGATGTGGATCTGTTTGCGTCACGTCACAATCACAAGCTTCCAGTCTTTGTCTCTCTGTCTCAGGATCCTCTGGCCTTGCCCACGGATGCCCTGGCAATGTCCTGGACATGGTTCCAGCTTCTGTATGTGTTTCCCCCGTTTCCACTGCTGGGCAGGGTGCTGCGCAAGATGGTTCAGGAAGGCGTGCCAGCCATCCTGGTGGCCCCCTGTTGGCCAAGAAGAGTGTGGTTCGCAGACATTGTGCAGCTGGCAGCCGATCAGTACACGCTGCCACTGGTTCCAGATCTGCTCACTCAGGGGCACCTACGCCACCCCAATTTACAAACGCTGGCTTTGACGGCCTGGCTGTTGAAACCTCCATCTTGATGTTACCAGTCTGGGTCTTTGGTCTTCTGCCCTGCATGGGTCCCCTTTTGAGCCTTTGCAAGGGGCTCCTTTGTCCATTCTCACGCTTAAGGTGGTCTTTTTGGTGGCTATCACTTCTGTTAGGTGTGTTTCTGAATTGGCGGCGCTTTCCATCAAGCCTCCTTATTTTGAGAGACACCAGGACAAGGTGGTGTTTTGTTTTAAGCCAGATTTTCTGCCTAAGGTTGTTTCTGTTTTTCATCTCAATCAGGACATTGCTTTGCCTTCTCTGTGTCCTAATCCTAGTAACCCTAAGGAAAGGGTTTTGCATTCTTGGATGTAGTCAGAACTCTGAAGTTTTACTTGGTGGCTACTGAATCCTTCAGGAAGACTGATGCTCTCTTTGTGCTTCCATCTGGACCTAAGAAGGGTCTGGCTCCAGCTAAGTCCACTATCAGCAAGTGAATCCATCAGGCTGCGATACAGGCTTACTCTGCTAAGGGTAAGGAGCCTCCCTTCCGCTTTACTGCTCATTCTACTCGTGCTATTGGTGCCTCTTAGGCTTTTCAGCACCAAGCTTCTGTTGAACAAGTTTGCAAGGCCGCCACTTGGTCTTCTGTTAATACCTTTTCTAAGTTTTACAAGGTTGATGTTAAGGCCTCAGCTGATGCTGCTTTTGGTCGCAAAGTTCTGCAGGTGGCAGTGGTTTAAACTGTCTGCTGTTACTTTAGGGGATCCCACCCTACCTTACGGACACTGCTATTGGATGTCCCAAATATAAGGAATATCTTCTGGAACAGACGTGCTGTATACTTAGGATAATACAATTCTGTGATTACTCACCTGTAGAATTGGTATTATACGTATACAGCACGTCCTGTTCCACCCCACCCTTGTTATCATTATCTTTAGTTACCTCTTTATGGTGATTTGTTCTTATGTTCAAGTTTTCATATAATGGTTATTCTCCTGGTCTCTTGCTAACTGCTTTTTAATACTGGGGATTTTGTGGGAGGTCCCGGGTATATAAGGGGCCGGGAGGAGCCACTTTTCTGTCTCTGCAGTCTGGTGCCATCTACGGGAGTATATCCCAAGTGTAAGGAATATCTTCTGGAACAGAACGTGCTGTATACATATAATACCAATTCTACAGGTGAGTAATCACAAAATTGTATTTTTAATACTGTAGTTTTTTCTGATAAATTAGTAAAGACAATTCAGATAAACTTTATGCTTTTGATCCAATATATTGTGTTTTTTTGTGGTGAATGGGAAAGTTGTAAATTGATCCTAATTTAAAAAAAACCCCAGTGTTCATGGCACAGTAGTTTCACCACACAGCCAAACCTAACACTCCACTTTAGTATATGAAGATGTGCAGCCTTCATTCTTCTGTGTTAAAGGATAATTCCACTTTCAATGGTACTTTTAAGTTTCCATTATTATGTGCCAAAATTGATGTACACAAGGTGCTGAGCTTATCTGTTAGTTTTCTTTCTATTTGTTTGAAGCTCCGTGTTATAGAAGACACTTTTCTCCAGCAATAATGTGTTTACCTTAGCAACATACACCAAAGTGGTGTGTTTTGTGTACGTAGCAGCGACTTCCTGGTTTGCTAATCATCTGATTGGCTAAGGCAGAGATGACTCTCCACGTTCCTAAGCTTATATGTTAAACCCCTCCTGGGGATTACTGCTGCTTGATTTAGCCAAAGCTGCTAATAAGCTCACCTGTTACAGTGGAAGAATTTTGTGACTTGTAGTCAGAAATTATACCAAGAGCTTTACTAAAGGACATTTGTTTGGAGAAACGGGATGGACCAAGCCAGGATGTAATGTCCTTCTATTCCACAGTGAATTATCTTATGTTCACCCGTGCAACATTCACATTATATTAAAGTATCATAACAATGTATTTGTAGCTAAAATTCCGTTCCAGCTTCAAAAGTTATTAATTCAAGTTGATACTATTACATCCACTTGTATGAACATACGTTTCGTCTGTCATTGCCTTGATCACCATAAAGCAGATCTACAAACATTGAGTTGCATTTATATTGGAGTAAAATATGAGCTTCATTAAAGCTGTTAAATATATCATTACAAATATCATAATATGCCATTTACAAGATACAGCCTTCACTCACAGGCTGCACCTGTGACCAGGCTGGGATTTAAGACTGGTGCCCCCCCCCATCTTGCTCAGTGGACCAATGGGGCACATTTCCTATATTCTAAGCATACAGCACGTCCTGCTCCATCTATAATACTTACACATGGGTAATTCTCCGCCAGAGGGCGCTGTTCACTGCAGACATGCAAAAAACAGGCTCCTCCCGGCCCTTCATATACCCAGGGACCTCCCACAAATCTCCAGATTTCTCTGCAGTGCTGAACTGCGAAGACATGAAGTATCACGCTCTCGCAGGCGAGCGGGGCTTTACAGCCCGAGGCCCTGCGAGACTATTTCCACCCGTCCTCTTTGGAAGAATATGCCTCCCAGCCTGGGCTGCGTGGGTTGGGTGAAGGTAGGCAGCACCTTGTGTGCTGAACGGAGCCACGCTCCACCGCAATCCCCCACCATAGGGTAGGCGGTTAGGCCGATGGTGAGCCTCTAGTGGATGCCCCTCCCGCATTGTTGCCTGTGCCCCTCACAGATTTAGTCCACTGGACGCTGGTCTGCTTCTCCCTTGCTTCCTCCCGTAACTCGGGGGGGGGGGGAAAGAAAGGGGGGGGGGTATGTGTGGCAGTCCTAGTGCAGTAATTCACGTTAAGGCCTTTGGTTTTTATTATGATTGGGTGTCAGTGTCGCGCTCCTTGCTATACAGTTGCGAGCCGTTTGTCCTTTCATTATCAACTACCTGGACGGCAGCATCATTTCCAGCGTGACAGCATCTTTATGTATGCACCTTCTATCCAATACTGTCCTTCTTATTTCTGTTGGTTAGAGCTTCGCGCTCTTTGGGGAAGGCGGGGATTCGGCATGACGCGCTCCGCGTCACAGCCTGGTCTGGCCCGCCCCTCGAGGTTCGCTTGGCGCCATTTTGACAATCTGCGCGCGCGTGGTGCGGTCCGCCTCCTCCCTTGGTCATGTAAGTGCCCTCCGGGGCGGCATTGTTCTATGTGTTTATTCGGCTGCGCATGGCACTGACACCACCCCTCTTGTCCCATTATGTCTTTCAGACGCCAGGACTTCGGTGGCTTCTCCCGGCCTAACATATATTACAGTGGGTCCACATAACAAATTCTCCCACTTCCTAGCGGGTCTTGGGGCATCCAGGGTTGCCTATTGCGTAAATCCCTGCGGGCATACTGCTCAAGATAATCACCATATGGAGGCATCTCAGAATTATGTACCCGGGGTCCCTCTGGGACATGACCGGCTGTGTGCAGTGTGTGGTCAGCCCCAGGCTGAGGCTGACAGGGCACAGGTCTGCGGACCGTGTGCTGAACAGGCAGGTCTGCCAGTGGCGGCACCCCCCTTCAATACACCCGTCTCCCCGGACCTAAACCTCACTCCTGATGCGTCCCACTCGAGTGGGGATGACCTGCAAGCCGTGCCGCGCGTGCTGCCTACGGCGGAGCAGGTGTTGTCTGGATTGGCGGAGCGTATGGGCCCTGGTAAGAAGCGGTCCCTGACGCCTCCTGGCTCTCTGGTTCCTAACGATACCGATGACTCTGCTGATATGCAGGACCTTGATCCTTCTGAGGAAGGTGAGCTATTCTCAGATTCGGGCTCCTCGGATGAGATGCCCGGGAGCTGTGATGATTCTGGGCCCGGTTCTTGGGGCCTGTGTGACACAGATGAAATTCTTATTAAGATCTTTGAGGTTTTGTCAATCTCCCCTCCTGGAGAGACTCCCAAGCCTAAGAAGGAGAGTTTCCACACATCGCCGCCGCGCTTGGAGTTCCTAGAACAGGATCATTTCCAGAATCTTTTATATCCCAAGAATGGGAATCGCCTTGTAAACTTAAGGGGGTCCCAGGGGTCTGGGATTGGAAGTACCCCTTCCCTCCTGATGTGGTTAATTTGTGGTTGGCACCTGTTGTGGTGGATGCACCGATTATAGGGGTTACTAACCCCCCCTTCATGACGGCTCCTTATTACCGCACCCTTCGGGATGCTGAGGACCGGCGCATTGACAGACTGGCTTCCCACGCCTTTTCGTGTGCAGGGACGGCTCTGCGCCCGGTCTGTGCATCCATCCATCACTGCGGTGGCCGCCAGGACTCTTGTCAGAAAAGTACTAGATCACCGTCCTGAGGACCTCCCCTGGAGGGTATTTAATGTGCTATCAGACTGTGATGCGTGAAGTTTATCCTCTCAGCGCTGGATGACACCATTAAGATGTGTGCTAGAACCTCTGCCCTTGTGGTAGCTATTCGCCGCCTGGTCTGGCTGCGACAGTGGGGTGCTGACGATGCTACGAAAAAGGCTCTCACTTGCCTTCCCTTCAGAGGACGGCGACTATTTGGGGCCCGTTTGGAACTTTTTGGTAAAAAGGGTAAGGCACCCTTGCGCAGAAGGCCGCTCCAGCCTCCCCGGGGCAGGGTCACCCCTACGTTAGTGTCAAACGCGAACCTGAGGTGTGCTTCCAACTGTTCGGTGTGGATTTCCACCAACGCCCTGGGCCCTCTGGCAGGACTAAGTCCAAATCTGCCAAGACCTCCCAAGCATGATGGGAACGCCCTCGCCCTTCTGGGGTACTGCTGCAGCAGCTGTCTACCATCT
This sequence comes from Gastrophryne carolinensis, assembly GCA_027917425.1. Classification (NCBI taxonomy): domain Eukaryota; kingdom Metazoa; phylum Chordata; class Amphibia; order Anura; family Microhylidae; genus Gastrophryne; species Gastrophryne carolinensis. Next base: position 299,234,271 of record CM051234.1, on the reverse strand, counting down.
AGGAATGTACCTTCTCCTTCTGGTGGTTCCAGGAGGTAGTTCCCCTGGACACAGGATAGCTTTTGCTGGGCGGTCCCTCTCAGTGGTTGTCAGGGTGCTTCTAGCCCCTGTTTTTCCCTCAGGAATTGGTGCAGGCCGTACTGGGCCTACAGAGTTTGGGCTTACTTACAGGTTGCCCTTAACAGTATGGGGCTATGGCCTCTATATTAACCTTCCTTCTTCCCTCAACAGTATGAGGCAGTCTGGGCCACGCTGGCCTATGGTAGGCCTGGCAATTCTACTCTCACAGGTAGTCCCTATATGACATCCCTGTCTTGGGACACAGGCGCCCTGTGCAAGGGGGGTTTCCGACCTCCTGTGGAGTTCTAGATCTTCTTACTTCCCCCTGTGTCTGCTGAACACTAAGACCGTTACTAGGCGGTGTGGCAGGACCAACCCTGCGGCTTGAGCCATTGCTGGTGGCCTCTCTTTCGCTCCCAGGCTACTCGCCATGGCGCGAATGGGGGTGATGTCTCGGACATGCCCTGGGGGGGGGGGCTTCCGCATTAGGACCTACCGGGTCATCTTTCCTTACTCCCCAGTTTCTACGTCAGGCCGAGTGGATTGGTTGGCCGGCGGTGCCCCCTGGGAGTTACTGGATGGGTGTTCAGTCACCTCAATCCCTCTTGGTCCATTATCTGCTATCTCCATTCCTTGGATTCGGTTCAGGCTTGAGCCTTCTTCCTTGGCAACAAGTGGACTCCTGGTTACGGGGGCTCTGCCCCCCTTTGCTGACTTCTTACTTTCACCAGGCAGGATTGCAGCTGGTGAGCCCGTTGGTGGCGTATCAGATGATGGCCCTTATATACCGAGCCCTTGGGCTCTTCGGCACAGTAGGTTATTGATCCTACACAGGGTTCCAGCACCCCTGGGGCTTGATCTGTGCTCATTCCCCCTTGGTAAAGTGGTTCCTCCTGAGCTGATCATATTCAAGGACCCTGTCAGGGGGCACCCCCTTCTTTGCTTACATCTTCCTGTGAATGGTCACCTTGGGTACCAAGTCTCGCATGTAGGCGGGGGGGGGGGGGGGGGACTTTCTTCCAAAGCCCCCGTGGTTCCTAGGTAGGGTTCCTTAGAGGGGCCATCTTACCTACTGGTTGTTGCAACAGTGAGCCTTCCGTTGTCTCTATACGGCTGGACTTCTCCTCTTTAGGACCTGTCTATTTGGGGACTCTTGGTCTGTTGAAAGACTATGGTCTGTCTTATTATTGGTCTGGAGCTTGAAGCAGGATGATCCCTCGGGAGGGTTCCTGATCCTGTTCTGGGCGGGGGTCTACGCCCCCTGCTCCTCAGCGGCATTCGCTCCAATAGATGCCTTTCAGTGGCAGGTTATGCTATCCTGGTGGCGCTCTGAGAGCCAACTAGGGTGGCTCTGTTGGGTCTCGCTTATACCACAGGGTCTCCGCCCTTGTTGTTTACTGTCCCAGAATATTCTGACTCATGGTCATGGGGGCTTAGAAAAATCATGCATAGACTTTCTATTTATATGCCTTCTCTTTGTTCACCCTACTATGTGGGGTTCTGCGCACGGTTGTGCTGATAGAGAGACCCGTGAGATTGATGGCCTGAGTGGCCTTGTGAACTGTGGTTCGCTGAGGTCTGCTGACCTGTACGCTCTCTCAGGAGTGCGGTTCTGCCCTTGTCAGGCCCCTTCTTTTGTCGTCTCAATCTACAGACTCTTGTCTGGAGCTTGACAGCTGATTCATTCACCCCTTGGAGACGGGCTTATCTTCTGGGTGACTTGGTATATGGGGGACTAGGAGCAAGCTTCCTTGGCTTTCTCTTCCTCCGTCTATTGGGGATCATGGTGTACCCATACTGATTGGCATGAGTTTTGGTCTCTTACCTGTGGGACGTTCTTGGTTCCCAGGGTTCTGGAGTCTTTACAGCATAGGTTGGGGTTGGCTCCCCATCTAGGTACTCTGAAGGTCCAGGTCCTGTCCTGGCTGTCTTCCTGTAGGAGTCTGGTTCTGTCTTCCTTGTGAGGAATTCTCTTGGGGTTTTGCTCATGGGCATCTCCCAAGTAGTTCTGTGGTTCCTGTTGGGATCCATTTTCATTCTGTTTGCCCTGCGGATTGTTCCCTTGGGACTTATGCTGGATGCTGTCTGAGCTGCTTTGTAGTCCCAGTCGCTTCTCTGGGGGCTCCTGCCTCAGTCAGACGTGTGCCTGAGAAGGTGGATCTGATTACTTAGACTTGGCTCGATGTATATAATATATATATATATATATATATATATATATATATATATATATATATATATATTATATATACCATGCCGTGGTGGTATTCCGTTTTACGCCGGACCTCTTTGCCCAAGTGTTGTTTTATGATCATTGCTTAAGTCCGTTTAGTCTAACTATGGACCTTATCCTTAATGATGCTAATATAAAGGGTCTACATTCCCTCAACAGGTGTTGCAATTTTTCTTGGAGGTTTCTTGTCCCTTAGTGGGAATGATGCCCCTGGGGTCTGCAGGCGCCTCCTTAGGTATGCGCCTGATATCGCTTGCTTCCAGGGCCTCTGCGCCCTTTGGATTGATCTTACCTGGATGCCTTCTGGTCCAGAGTAAAGCTTTCGGCTTCTTGCTAATGAAGGGGTCAGTATTCCCGCCTTTTGACGGGTGACCAGTTCTCTTTCCCCTTAGGGAGAGTTATAAGTTTTCCACGAGGCTTCTGTTGCCTGTGGGCTGGTTGGGCCGTTACACTGGCCTATTCCTTTAAGGGGAAGAATCTCCCCTTTTTCAGTTTATTCCGTTATATTGGTGTTTGGGTACCATTGGCCCTTCAGCACCAGGGTTTTTTTCTGTTGAATAAGTTACTATGACTATTGCTTATCTCTGTTCATACCTTACAAAGGTTTTGTTATGAGATTGACGTTAGAGCCTCTGCTCATGTCGTACCTGGTTGCAAAGTTTTGCAGGCTTTACTGTCTGCTGTGCCTTGTTTTTGGGGATCCCACCCTACTTTATGGACACTGCTATTGGATGTCCCATGTGTAAGTATTATAGATGGAGCAGGACGTGCTGTATGCTTAGAATAATACAATTCTGTGAGATACTCACCTGTAGAATTGGTATTATACGCATACAGCACGTCCTGCTCCACCCCACCCTGGTTTTACATTTTTCTGGATCCCCTATATGGTGATTGTTATTACTATTGTTACCAGTTGGTGGTTGGTTTCTCCCGGCTTCTTGTCTCACTGCTTTTCAATACTGGGGATTTGTGGGAGGTCCCTGGGTATATGAAGGGCCGGGAGGAGCCTGTTTTTTGCATGTCTGCAGTGAACAGCGCCCTCTGGCGGAGGATTACCCATGTGTAAGTATTATAGATGGAGCAGGACGTGCTGTATGCGTATAATACCAATTCTACAGGTGAGTATCTCACAGAATTGTATTTTTCCACCCACTGACAATCAAGCCTGGGGAGGCTAGCTAGCAATATAATGCTATCAGGAACCCAAGTGTAATGGTAAGTGTCCCATTATGACTCTGTGTATAGTGTATATTCTAAGTATGTCACACACCCCGCTTCAATACATTCATTACATGTGGGTAATATGATCTGTAGAGGGCGAACTGCAGACATGATAGGAAAAAAGAAGCCCCTCCCAGTCCTATAAATACCTGGGACCTCCCACTCATTACCCAGTTTTTCATCTCTGCAGACGGCGAGCAAGTCAGAAGATGATGTCTCCTCCTTGCACAGGGGGTTTTCAGGTAGCCGGGTTTATTCCCTGCCCGCTTTTCTCTCTATTTCCACCCGGATATTTTTTATAAGACCCAATACACATGCCTCCCAGTCTAGGCTGTATCCCGGGTGAGGGTAGAATGGCACTTTTAGTGCTTTGGAGCCATGCTCCACCGCGAGACCCTGTACCAGAGGGTAGGCGGTTATCCGGGCTGGTGACCCCGGTTTGGGATGTCCTGTCCCTTGGCCACCTCACCCTAGCGGGTGTTCTCCTTTCCTGATGCCCTTCTCCTGGGGTGGTGGGGATAGGAAGTCGGGGGCCCCCTTTTTTTCCTCAGAGTTAGGCTTTAGTGCTTGTGTATCGTTTCACTTTAGCCAGGGCTGAGGAGAACTTTTCTCCTCAGAAGTTGTGGTTGGAGGGTTGGGGCCGGCCGTTGGCGTTGGCTTGTCCCCCTGGCTTTGCTGCCATTGTTGCGGTGACTACTCCACTGCGGAGCCTGCTATCCGCTCTGTAAGGGGGCGGAGCTACACATATCGCGTGCTCCGCGCTGGCCACGCCCACCTGTTCCTCTCTCTCTGTTAGCTGCGTGTGTGGTGGACGCCATTTACCTCATACAGGAAGGCACAGTGAGTGGCCCTATGGGCCCCCTCTAGTATATACTTATATATAATCCTTTACTTCCGGCTGTCTCTTTATGCTGATATCCCTCTTTCTTTGTGTCTTTCAGGTAGACCGCCTCAGGTTTTAGGGGGTCTTCTCCTGGTCCTTAGGTCCCTGGGTTAAGTTTCCTGTTTAAAATCCTCCCACTTGGGACAATTATAAGGGCATCCCGGGTTGCTTATTAGCGTAATTCCCTCGGTCATAGCGACTACATATAAGTTCACCGTATGGAGGCATCCCCGGATACCGGGCTCCCCTCGGGGCAATCCCGGAAGTGCATGGGCTGTGGGGTATCCCTAACAGGGGATGATGTATTTTTATGTATACCATGTGCACAGCAGACTATTACACGGCAGTCCGAACCCCAGGCTTCTGGGTCAGCACCGCCGGCTTCATCCCTCCCCCCCCCCCCATCTTGTCCCGTGCGAAGTTGTCATGGGTGGGCAGTCGCAATCTGATGTGTGTGCTAGATTGGCCAATATTTAAAAATTTATTTCTTCAGCGGTTGCCAAAAAGGCACCAGCTAAGAGAAAGCATTTGTCACCGGTCCCACCTACATTTGAATATGACGATGAGGATCGCCTGGATTGGTCAGATTACCCCTCACTGGAGGAAGGGGAGCTATTTGATGAATCAGATTATTCGGATGATCAGCAATTTGTTGGCGCTGATTCTGAGAAGGGGTCCGGGAGTTCTTTGGATACTCCTAACGTCCTTGCGCAGATGTTTGAGGTTCTGGCTATTTCCCCTCCAGAGGTTGCTCCTCATCAACAAGGGGAGTTTTACGAGGAATCCAAGCCGCGCTTGGAATTTCCTAATCAAAAGCATTTTGATAAGATTATTTCTAAGGAATGGGAGAGGCCGGCTCGGCTCCCAGGCATCCCTCAGAGTTGGGATAAAAGATATCCCTTCCCTTCGGATGCGGTTAAGCGCTGGGCGCCCCCCCCCCCCCGAGGTAGATGCACCAATTCTGGGGTTATCCAACTCAGCCGTTTTGAATAACCCTGATTGCTCTTCTCTTAAAGATGGCGAGGATAAATGAATTGACCAGATGGCTTGTCATGGTTTTGCCAGTATTGGGGCAGCCATATGACCTGTTTGTGCCTCGTCTCTGTTGGTGGTGGCTACCAGGTCGGTGGTCAGGGATTTGTTGTCCTCTTCCGGTTTACATCCGGACAGTGACGAATTTCTGGGCCTTAAACGATGTGAGTTGTTTTTGTCCTTCATGTTAGCCGCTTTGGATGATTCTTTGACTATGTGTAGCAGAGCTTCTGCTCTGATGGTGACTATCGGACGTTCAGTTTGGTTGCGCCAGTGGGCGGCCGATTTTGGGTCAAAGAAGTCGCTGATGTCTCTTCCCTTCGTGGGGCTACGGCTTTTTGGAGAAAAATTGGATTACGTAGCTAAGGGGGGTAAGTTACCTCAACGCAAGAAGCAACGACGTCCCTTTCGAGGAGCGGCTTCTTTCACTCATTCCTTTCGCGGATCCAGAGCAGGAAGAGGATTTGCCTTCCCTTCTACAAGAGGAGATTCCTGGAATAAGGGCAGAGGACGTGCCCGCTCAGGATACAACTGGGGTTCAAAACCCAAACCTGCGGCCAAGCCTGCTCAGCAATGAGGGGGCACCCTCACCCGTGCGGGTGGGGGGACGGCTGCGACACTTCTCCCAGATCTGGATTTGGGAGGTTTCGGACAAATGGATCCGGGAAGTGGTGTCTTCCGGCTACAAGTTGGAGTTCGAGTCCCGCCCCCGGACGCACTGGCCGCGCAGGGGCTCCGGGCGGCGGTTTCAAGTCTTCTGGAGATGGAAGTCCTCTCTCCAGTGTCTCCATCAGACCGGGGTCGGGGTTTTTACTCAAATCTGTTCACGGTCCCCAAAAAGGATGGCTCTATCCGGCCCATCCTGGATCTGAAGATCCTCAACACTCAGACTGCGAAAATTTCGCATGGAAACGCTGCGTTCAGCTATCCGCGCTCTTCGTCAGGGGGACTTCATGACGTCCATAGACATCAAGGACGCTTACCTCCATGTTCCGATTTTTCCCGCGCACCAGAGATTTCTCAGGTTTGTGGTGGAAGATCGGCACTTTCAGTTTGTAGCTCTTTCTTTTGGTCTCACCACAGCTCCAAGGGTTTTCACCAAGGTGCTCGCTGGGGTGATGGCTCTTCTCAGAGCGCAGGGAATTCGCATAGTGCCATATCTGGACGATCTCCTCATCATGGCATCGTCATTCAGCCAAGCGGAATTGGACACCAGGATGGTAATATCCACTCTGGAGAGGTTCGGCTGGGTGATCAACTACCCCAAGTCCTCCCTTTACCCGTCCAGGATAGTATCCTTTCTGGGAATGTCTCTGGATACAGATCAGGCCAGAGTGTTCCTTCCTCAATCCAAGGTTCTTTTGATTCAGGAGTTGATTCGGTTGCTCATGTCCATTCCTCGTCCGACCATCCGGCTAGGGATGAGACTGGTGGGGTTGATGGTAGCCTCCTTCGAGGCAGTCCCCTTTGCCCAGTTTCACACAAGGACGTTACAGCTCCATCTATTGGCTGGCTGGGACAGGTCTCCTCTGTCGCTGGATCAATCCTTTTTTATGTCTCCCCGGGTTCGCCGCTCATGGTGGCTGAACTGCTGAGGGGCAGATCCTTTCAGACTCCTCGTTGGGAGGTGGTCACCACGGATGCCAGCCTTTCAGGATGGGGGGGCTTCTGGAGGGATCTGCATTTTCAGGGGTTGTGGGGACCCCTGGAAGCCCACGAGCCTATCAATGTTCTGGAATTGAGAGCCATCAGGTGGGGGTCACCGGAGGTGGACCTCTTTGCCTCCCGTCACAATCACAAACTTCCGGCATTTGTGTCTCTGGCGAAGGACCCACTGGCTTTCGCGACGGACGCCATGTCCCTGAACTGGAGGGATCTGGGATTTCTGTATCTGTTCCCTCCGTTTCCCATGGTAGCCAGAGTAGTACGCAAGCTGGCTCTAGAGGGAGCGTCAGCAATTCTGGTGGCTCCAAGGTGGCCAAGACAGGTTTGGTTCGCAGATGTGGTAAGGTTAGCAGAAGATCAGTTCGTTCTGCCTCTGCTGCAGGATCTGCTCACACAAGGCCATCTACGTTACCCCAATTTACCAACGCTGGCTTTGATGGCGTGGCTGCTGAAACCTCCATCTTGAAGGAGGAAGGTCTTTCTGATGCTGTTATTCGGACTCTTATTAGCGCTAGGAAGAGTTCTTCTTCTTCCGTTTACTATAGGACTTGGAGGTCTTATATTGATTGGTGTGAGACTAGGGCCTTCCCTTGTAGGGAATTCTCTATTTCTAGAATCTTGGAGTTCCTGCAACACGGTTTGGATCTAGGGCTCCAACTTAGTACTCTGAAGGGGCAGGTGTCTGCCCTGGCGGTGTTTTTCCAAAGATCTTTTGCGCTTCATCCGCTGGTTAAGACTTTTTCCAGGGGGTTACGCATGTGCGGCCTCCTAGGAAGCCTCTGATTCCGGTTTGGGATTTGAATTTGGTTCTTTCTGCTCTCCAGGGTCCTCCTTTTGAGCCTTTGCATGATATTGCCTTGTCTTCCCTTACACAGAAGGTGGCCTTTTTGGTAGCTATCACTTCCGTTCGGCGTGTTTCTGAGTTGGCGGCTCTGTCCATTCAAGCCCCGTATTTTGAAGGACATCAGGACAAGGTGGTTTTCCGTTTCAAGCCTGATTTCCTTCCTAAAGTGGTTTCTGCTTTTCACATAAATCAGGACATTGTTTTGCCCTCTCTGTGTCCTAATCTCAGTAACGACAAGGAGAGGGCTCTGTATTCCTTGGATGTGGTTCGAGTGGTGAAATACTATTTGGTGGTAACGTCTGCCTTTCGCAAGACTGACGCCTTCTTTGTGGTGCCCTCCGGGCCCAACAAAGGTTTGGCGCCCGCTAAGTCTTTCATCAGTAAGTGGATTCGTCAGGCCATTGTTTGGGCCTATTCTGCTAAGGGGAGGAATCCCCCTTTTCGTGTTACTGCTCATTCTACTCGTGCGGTTGGTGCTTCCTGGGCTTTTCAGCACCAGGCCTCTGTTGAGCAAGTTTGTAAGGCTGCTACTTGGTCTTCTGTTCACACTTTTTCCAAGTTTTACAAGGTTGACGTTCGGGCCTCAGCGGATGCTGTTTTTGGCCGCAAAGTTCTGCAGGCTGCGGTGGTTTAAGTTGTGCTTTATGCCTTGTTTTGGATCCCCACCCTTTATGGACACTGCTATTGGATGTCCCACATGTAATGAATGTATTGAAGCGGGGTGTGTGACATACTTAGAATAATACCATTTTGTGAATACTCACCTTGTAAAATGGGTATTATAAGTATGTCACACACCCCGCTTCACCCCGCCCTTTTATATTCTGGATCTTTCATGTTGTGAACTTTGCGTTGTTATGATGTATATTTGGCTCTTCCTGGTCCCTTTCCTTACTGCTTTCTTGATACTGGGTAATGAGTGGGAGGTCCCAGGTATTTATAGGACTGGGAGGGGCTTCTTTTTTCCTATCATCTCTGCAGTTCGCCCTCTACAGATCATATTACCCACATGTAATGAATGTATTGAAGCGGGGTGTGTGACATACTTAGAATACCCATTTTACTAGGTGAGTATTCACAAAATGGTATTTTTAGATCTATAGTGAATTTTATATCGATACAATCCATGCCAGGTTTTCAGGACCCAGTCCTCTACAGGTTTGTTCCCTGATTCCAGGCCTAGCACAGGTGATGAGGCTGATTGCAGGGGAAGCCGAAATAAATGGAGCCGCTGAGCCTGTCAGTTTATTGTTGACCAGCCTGGAGGAAGGAGCCCAGGCTGTACTGCTCAGTGGTGAATAATAGACCTGGTTTTAAGGCGAAGGACTTGGCTTCTGCGACCCCAAAACTTGGACTTATGTGGATGAGCAGCGTGGGCTTGTATGCCCTGTAAAGCTAACCTGACATACCCTGGACTTGCAGCTTGCTGGAGTATCAAATCCTGGACTTTCATTCAGTTGGTGAAGTAACCACTTAATTTATTGCATTTCATGCTGCAACCTCTGAAGTAAGACATTTATTTTCTGTTGAACATTTTGGTTTCAATAAAACTTGTCTTTAATGTTGAAGATCTTTTGTCTGTTCGCCCCAATCGCTATATACAGGTCCTTCTCAAAAAATTAGCATATAGTGCTAAAGTTCATTTTTTTCCATAATGAAATGATAAAAATTAAACTTTCATATATTTGAGATTCATTGCACACCAACTGAAATCCTATCTCAAAAAATTAGCATATTTCATCCGACAAATAAAAGAAAAGTGTTTTTAATTAAAAAAAAGTCAACCTTCAAATAATTATGTTCAGTTATGCACTCAATACTTGGTCGGGAATCCTTTTGCAGAAATGACTGCTTCAATGCGGCATGGCATGGAGGCAATCAGCCTGTGGCACTGCTGAGGTGTTATGGAGGCCCATGATGCTTCGATAGTGGCTTCATCCAGAGTGTTGGGTCTTGTGTGTCTCAACTTTCTCTTCACAATATTCCACAGATTCTCTATGGGGTTCAGGTCAGGAGAGTTGGCAGGCCAATTGAGCACAGTAATACCATGGTCCGTAAACCATTCACCAGTGGTTTTGGCACTGTGAGCAGGTGCCAGGTCGTGCTGAAAAATGCAAACTTCATCTCCATAAAGCTTTTCAGCCGATGGAAGCATGAAGTGCTTCAAAATCTCCTGATAGCTAGCTGCATTGACCCTGCCCTTTATAAAACACAGTCGACCAACACCAGCAGCTGACATGGCACCCCAGACCATCACTGACTGTGGGTACTTGACACTGGACTTCAGGCATTTTGGCATTTCCTTCTCCCCAGTCTTCCTCCAGACTCTGGCACCTTGATTTCCGAATGACATGCAAAATTTGCTTTCATCAGAAAAAAGTACTTGGGACCACTGAGCAACAGTCCAGTGCTGATTCTCTGTAGCCCAGGTCAGGCGCTTCTGCCGCTGTTTCTGGTTCAAAAGTGGCTTGACCATAATTACTGGGGTCGTTGGCCAGCAAAAGGGCTGCTCTGAGCCGCTGCACGGCCACCCTCAAGTGGACCTAAACCTTTTGGTAGGTTTTTAATTTTTTTTGATTGATTGGGAAAAGGCAATGTAATATATAATTTTATATTGTAATATATAATTAAATGGTGGTCTACCCTCAGAGGACTCGCAGTAATTTTGTGACTGTCGAGAACCTATATATACTTGGTCTCAGATCCCCAGGGTCATAGACTAGTATTATTAAATTCAGCATGGTGGAGGCATCTGGGGTAGCAGATTTGGTCTTTATCAGATTTACCCCATATCCAGTTGCATGCAGTGGCACTGGATAAGGATAGCACGGTGCGCAGGGATTATGCTACGGTTGTAGCGGATAGGGAAACAGTTGTCTCCTCCCTGAAGGGGAGGGCCTAATACTCCGGGGATATTTCCGGCAAGAGAATTTTTATTCTAAGTATACAGCACGTCCTGTTCCAGAAGATATTCCTTATTCTTGGGTTATTGCAAACAAGAAAGGATAACCGAATATGAACCGACCCGGTAGTTGATGGAGAACTTCAAGGGTGACCCCGCCCCAAGAACACAATAAGTGCTTATATACATATAAAAATATAAATTGCTTTATTAATTTTCACAATTTAAAATTAACATATCATGATTTACATGATGATATACTCATGGCCTCACATAGGCCCTTCATCCCTATGTAGAAAAAAAAATATCACCACTTATTGTAATTAACAATCTGTACATAAAACACTTGGTTAATACAGAGGCTAGCAGCATTAATGTATAAATTATTGAATACAAGCATTACAGCTGGTATTGTCCCAGTACAGTACTGTACAATAAGAATTCAAACATATTCAAACTATTGGATTCAAGTAGATATTCATTGGTAACTGTATGATGACAATGTAATACTATGTGGTAACGGTGAACTAGTTTCTCCCCACCATAAGGGGCTTCATCTGCACCCATCCACTTCTCATATTTCTATAGTCCATCATGCTGATTCCTCCTGTCTGGGATACCATACACCGGACTCAAATCAAAAGCTAGTGCACACACAAGGAAAACATAAAAACATGTGAGGACTGTGATAAGTCTGGTGTATTGGCCCACAATCAGCTAGCTACAGCATAGGTACTGATATAGATAGGTACCTGGGTAGTAGGAGGGAACCAAATATCCCATAAACTTCGCCAAAGATTTCCAGCGCCTCCGCCAGAGAAAGCCTCCAGTCCCCAGCTTTAGACTAGTTCCTTGACCTATAACAGATTATAATTGGTATCACTACAAATCCCCTCCACCATGCTATTGTCTGATCATACTCCTTACTTCAAAGCCAGCAGTGTACTTACTCTTATATATGGTGGCTGCAATTATGAGGACGGGCTGCTCATCAACTTTCCGCCCTGAAGGGACCACTGCCGCATTGCTGCCCGCTGTTTATCGCCACTCCGTCTCTATCCTCAAAGGACACAGTGGCGTTGGAAGCGGGACCGATGTTGCCCTCCTCCGCCGCCAGTCCACTCCTCACCCGCCTCTGATGGCGTCCCTGCGCCGCTCGTGTGTGGACACGTGCTGGGTACCAGGAGGTGTGTGTTCGGCCTCCTTGTCCCCCTCTTATGGCGTCACTGCGCCGCACGTGTATAAACACGTGCTGAAGCCGGGAGGCGCGCGTCTAGCCTCCGCATCCGTCCCACAGCTCTGACGGAGCGGGAGGCCAGGAGGGGAGGGCCGAGGGGAGGCTGGGGAAAGGAGAGACACGTGTGCAGCCGGGAGAGACGGGCGCATCTCCGCCACGCCCCCCTACCGGCCGCACCAACGCCTGTGCCCTGCCACCCAGTGGCTGATGGAAAGGCACACAATCCGCTGTCCCAGCGGAGGTCTCCTCCCCCCCCCCCCCCCGCGGCATCCCCGACATAACCTATCCATCTCTTGCCTCAAATCGCCAGCACTGACCACATGGGCAAGTAGCCCGGCGCTAGACTGCTAACCTCATATCTTCCTCTACCTCTATGTATGGTCCTGCCACCATTATAGAGACACTCCCCATACATGGTGCCATAAACTGGCACATCACAATGTAAATATGAAAAATGCCATCTTCTACCTCTATATCTCATCCTGCCACCATTGAAGAGACACTCCCCATGTATAGTGCCATAACCTGGCACGTCACGAAATACCCATGGATGATTAGAGGAAGCACACACTCAATAGGACCTAAAGTCTCTGATTAGACTCCCAAAAAAGCGGCAACCACTAACTCCATTGAGGTGTGTCCTATTTTTTACCCTAGCATCAGAACATATCACAGTAGACACATCTGACATACAACAACATATAATAAAAAAAAAAAAAAAAATTCTTGGGTTATACATCCAGTAGATGGACTAGTAGACTGCAGAGACAGAAAAGTGGCTCCTCCCGGCCCCATATATACCAGGGACCTCCCTCAAATTCCCCAGTTCTTCTCTGTAGTCTGGGCTGCGATGACTAGAAGATGGCTCTCTCTACTCGCAGGTGAGCGAGGCTATTAGCCGCGGCCCTGTAGGACTATTCCCACCCGTTTCCTTTTACTGCCTCCCAGCTTAGGCTGCACTGGTTCGGGTGAAGGTAGGCAACACCGCTGTCAGGTGCTAAGGAGCGCTGCTCCAACCACAGTCCCCCACCAAAGGGTAGGCGGTATAGGCCCATGATGAGCCTTATGGGATGCCCCTCCCGTGTCTTCTGCCCCTCACCCCCTGTCCCTGCAGTTGGCTCCCTTTAGGCTGGCCGTCGCTTCCCCTTTGCTCTCCCTGGTAGATCTTGGTGGGGGGGGGGGGGGGGGTGCATTCTTGACTATATAGTTGTGTGATGATCCCTCTTGAATTGATTGCACTGGTTTCTTTTGCCGCCGCCGCACGCTTGTACTCCGGTCAGCGGGTGGGCCTTGCGGCTGATGTGTTCTGTATCACTGTCTCCACGGCCCGCCCCTCGAGGTATATGCGGGCGCCATTTTAGCTCTCTGCTGTGTGTCTGGCGTTTCCCTATCGCGGTCCGTAAGTGCCCCTGCGGGCTGATTTATTTTGGTTTTCTCTGTCTTGCATATTGCTTATGGGATCTTTTTGTTTATGTCTTGCAGGCGGGTCAAGCTTTGTGGTTTCTCCCGGTCCTATCCCCTCTATTTAGTGTTAACTCTTATTGGAGGGCTATTGTATTCCCTTACCTCCCACTTCCCTAGCGGGTTATTGGGGCATCCCGGGTTGCTTTTATTAGCGTCAATCCCTATTGGCCTGTTGTGCCGTGATAATCACCATATGGAGGCTTCTCAGGATAATGTGCTTGGGGTTCCTTCGGGACAAGCCCGGCTGTGTGTGGCGTGTGGGGTTATCCCCTGTCAGTGACGACGTCTGGGTTTGTTTACCCTGTGCCCTGCAGACGCTTGCGCTGCAGTCTGGGTTACCTGCAGCTGGGCCTAGTGCGGTGCCCCCTCTGGCTTCGCCTACCCCCCCACGCTAACTCAAACAGAAAAATGAGAGGCAGACGCACTCTGGCAACTGGGTGCGAGATCAGGGGCCGTTCTTGCCCCACACGAATTTAGAGAGCAAAAAGGGGAGTTTAAGGAGTGCGGATCTTCCCTTTTTGCCCCCCACACTTACACCTGACTCCCAGTGAGGTGCATACCAGTGGGGAGTCTCAACCTGATTTGGCTGCCCGGGTAGCCAGCATTAAAAGGCATATTGCCAGGTCTGGTCCGCGTAAGGCATATTGCCAGGTGATCATCTGGCGACATCTGGCACCCGGTGTTACACTCTTTCCTGTGGAAGCTGAGGAGTTTTTTGATATTACTGGATATACCCCCCTGGAAGAAGGGGAATTATTCTCTGATTCAGAATCATCTGAGGATCAGGCTAGGGGTTATGCTGAGTCTGGGTCTGACCCATGGGCTTCAGATGATACTGACAGACTTTTGGCTCACATTTTTGATGTGCTCTGTATCTCTCCTTCTGTCGTGGCCCCGCGGCAGTAGGGGTAGCTGTTTCATTCTGTTAAACCACGCCTGGAGTTTCCTGAACAAACTCATTTTAATAATCTGGTGCTCAAAGAGTGGGAACAGCCTAGCAGGCTTCCCGGGGTACCAGAGAGTTGGGATAAGAGGTATCCATTTCCCGCTGATATGGTTAAACGTTGGTCATGTCCTCCCGAGGTGGATGCACCAGTTCTGGGGTTGTCTGACACATCCGTCATGCATTCCCCTGACTCTACTACACTGAGGGATGAGGAGGACAGGCGCATTGACCAGCTGGCTTGCCATGCCTTTGCCTGTGTGGGGACCACGCTCCGTCCGGTCTGTGCCTACGGCTGTTGCTATTAAAAGCCTGCTCAGGGGTCTCTTAGACGGGGGCTCCTGATAATGCAGGTAGTGAAGAGTATAGAGCTCTTCTGCATTGTAAGGAATTTGTTGCATATGTTCTCTCTGCCTTGGATGATACCATTAGAATGTGTGGCAGGGCATCTGCCTTGTTGGTGGCGTTACGCCGCTCGGTCTGGCTGCGCCAGTGGGCAGCTGACAACGCTGCTAAGAAGGCTCTCACTGGGTTCAAGGGGCTGCGCCTCTTTGGGGAACATTTGGACTTGTTTGCTAAGGGAGCCAAGTTGCCTCAGCGTAGAAGGCAGCCCTGGTCCTTTTGTTTTCTCCTTCCTTCAGGGGCTCCAGAATTGGACGGAGAGCTTCCTTTGCTGGGGCCCGTGGAGATTTTTGGGGCAGGGGACGTGGCCGCCCTGGCCCCTCCTGGGGTCCCAAGCATAAGTCCTCCCCCAAGCCCCCTCAGGCATGAAAGGGCGCCCTCGCCCATCCGGGTGGGGGGACGGCTTCGGCTCTTGGCTCATGTCTGGAGGCGTCATGTCTCAGACCAGGGGGGTAGTATCCTCCGGTTACAAGATAGAGTTTGCAGCTTGGCCGCCCCCAAGATTCATCAAATCTCGGTTAGCTCAAAACCCCCTGTCAGCTCAGGGTCTGTCCCTTGCTGTCCAAGGCCTTCTGGAACTAGGTGTCATCTGCCGGGTGCCCTTGAGGGAAAGGGGCAAAGGCTATTATTCCAATCTTTTCATTGTTCCCAAAAAGGATGGGTCCATCAGACCTATCCTGGATTTGAAGCTCCTCAACAAATTTGTCAGACACTTTCGCATGGAGACTCTGCGCTCAGCTGTGACTTTCCTACGCCCAGGGGACTTCATGACCTCTGTAGACATCAAGGATGCTTACCTTCACGATCAGGTTGGTTCTCGCCCACTTAACCCCACACCTGCGGGGTCCTGCTGTTCAGGTCCGCTCGGACCACCAGACGGTTGCCTACATCACTCATCAGGGAGGGACCCGGAGCAAGAGGGCCCTCAAGAAAGTGTCCCTGATATTGTCCTGGGCGGAGGAGAATGTTCCCTGCATCTCAGCTGTGTACATCCCGGGGGTGGAGAATCTGCGGGCAGACTCTGAGCAGGGGGACCTCTCGTCTGGGAGAATGGTCACTCAGTAGCAGGGTGTTTCGCTCCCTGTGCCACCACTGGGGTCAGCCGGATGTGGATCTGTTTGCATCCCGTCACAATTACAAGCTTCCAGTCTTTGTCTCTCTGTCCCAGGATCCTCTGGCCTTGGCCATTGATGCCCTGGTGATGTCTTGGACGGGGTTTCAGCTCCTGTATGTGTTTCCCCCTTTTCCCCTGCTGGGCAGGGGGTTGCGCAAGATAGCTCAGGAAAGGGTGCCAGCTATACTGGTGGCCCCCTGTTGGCCAAGAAGAGTTTGGTTCGCAGACATCGTGCAGCTGGCAGTAGATCAGTACGTCCTGCCCTGGGTTCCAGATCTGCTCACTCAGGGGCACCTACGCCACCCCAATTTACAAACGCTGGCTTTGACGGCCTGGCTGTTGAAACCTCCATCTTGATGGAAAAAGGGCTGCCTGCCTCGGTTGTAAATACCATGATCAGGGCTAGGAAAAGGTCCTCCTCTTCCATCTACTACTGGGTTTGGCGTACTTACATTGACTGGTGCGAGTCTAACTCGCTTCCCTGTCGTGTTTTCTATTCCTAGGATTCTGGAGTCTCTGCAACATGGTTTGTATCTGGGTCTTCAGCTCAGTACTCTGAAAGGTCATGTTTCTGCCTTGGCCATTTTTTCCCAAAGATCCTTTGCTCAGCATCCCCTGGTCAAGACCTTCTTCCAGGGGGTTACTCACGCGCGTCCCCCACGTAAGCCTATATTACCAGTCTGGGACTTCTTGGTCTTATCTGCCCTGCAGGGGTCTCCCTTTGAGCCCTTACAAGGGGCCCCTTTGTCCATTCTTACGCTTAAGGTGGTCTTTTTGGTGGCCATCACTTCTGTCAGGGGTGTTTCTGAGTTGGCGGCGCTTTTCATCAAGCCTCCTTATTTTGAGAGACACCAGGACAAGGTGGTGTTTCGTTTTAAGCCAGATTTTCTGCCTAAGGTTGTTTCTGCCTTTCATCTCAATCAGGACATTGTTTTGTCTTCTCTGTGTCCTAATCCTAGTAATTCTAAGGAGAGGGTTTTACATGCCGCCACTTGGTCTTCTGTTTATACTTTCTCTAAGTTCTATAAGGTTGATGTTAAGGCCTCAGCTGATGCTGCTTTTAGCCACAAAGTTCTGCAGGCGGCAGTGGTTTAAACGGTCTGCTGTTACTTTTGGGGATCCCACCCTACCTTACGGACACTGCTATTGGATGTCCCAAGAGTAATAAATATCTTCTGGAACAGGACGTGCTGTATACTTAGAATAATACTATTCTGTGATTACTCACCTGTAGAATTGGTATTATTTGTATACAACACGTCCTGTTCCACCCCACCCTTGTTATCATTATTCTTAGTTACCTATATATGGTACTATCAGGTATGCACTGCTCACAATAATGTACCGGGTGCTAGCTACAGGGACAACAATACCGTACTACTGCTCAACTACAGGTGGAGCTCCAGGGCTAGCCCACCATTGTGTCCTCATATACCAAGCTGCACACCATTACTTCATATAATGAATCAATTTATTGATCAAATGATACATCCAGTAATCCACATACAAAAAACACACATCAAACATTAAAAAACATATAATTAAAACCCCAAGTGGGGAGGAACTCCAGGGCTAAATAGTCTACACAGCAATACTGTATAACACAAGGGTAAGGAATTTCTTCTGGAACAGGACGTGCTGTATACATATAATACCAATTCTACAGGTGAGTAATCACAGAATTGTATTATTCTAAGTATACAGTACGTCCTGCTCCAGATACAATACTTACAATTGGGTAATCCTCCGCCAGAGGGCGCCGTGCACTGCAGACATGCAAAAACAGGCTCCTCCCGGCCCCCCATATACCTAGGGACCTCCTACAAATCCCCAGATTTCTCTGCAGTGCTGACTGCGAAGACATGAAGTATCACTCTCTCGCAGGTGAGCGGGGCTATTACAGCCTGCGGCCCTGTTGGACTATTCCCACCTGTCCTCCTTGATGATGTGCCTCCCAGCCTGGGCTGCGCTGGTCGGGTGAAGGTAGGCAGCACCATGTGTGCTTAACGGAGCCATGCTCCACCGCAGTCCCCCACCATAGGGTAGGCGGTTTAGGCTGATGGTGAGCCTTATAATGGATGTCCCTCCTGCTTTCTTCTCCCATGCCCCGTGTAGAGGTGGACCCTGTATAGGGTCACCGTCCTCCCTAGTTTCCCCCCGTACTTCGAGGGAAAAGAAGGGGGGATGTGTGTGCGTAGTCCGCTGGTGGTCTCAGTGTACAGTATTGTCACGCTTATGGCTGTGCTTTTGCCCCTGATCGGCAACTGGGTGTCAGAGCCGCGCTGCCTTTCTAGTTTGACCCTCTCAATTTTACTTGCAATAGTCTACCGCACGTCCTGCGTTATTTTGCTACATCTTGGGCAGGAAACGGATTTTTCGTACGCCTACGAGCGTTAGAATGGTGGCGGTGTATTGAGACTTCATGAGTATCCACTAGCAGATGTCCTTATTGGCACACTCTATGCTTGGCTTGCCGAGCCTTTACACGGCTGCTTCAGAGTTTCGCGCTCTTTGGGGGAGGCGGGGACCCGGCGTGGTGTGCTCCGCGTCACGCCCAGTTTAGACCCGCCCTCCGAGTTTCGGTTGGCGCCATTTTGTTTATCCCCGCGCGCCCGTTTTGGCGGTCTCCCTCCCTTCCCCAGGTTGGTGAGTGCCCTCGCGGGCGTTTTCATTATTAGTACTCTTTTTGTGGCGCATGGCCCTGACACCCCTTGTTCCCCTTATGTCTTTCAGACCTTGAAGATTCCGGTGGCTTCTCCCGGCCTAACATATATTGTAGCGGGCTTACAAATTCTCCCACATTAACCTAGCGGGTCTTTGGGACATCCAGGGTGGCCTATTGCGTAAATCCCTACTGGTATATTACATTAACAATCACCATATGGAGGCATCTCAGAATTATGTGACCGGGGTCCCTCCGGGACAAGACCGGCTGTGTGCAGCGTGTGGACTGCCCCTCGCTGATGCGGACAGAGCATGGGTCTGCAGACCATGTGCTGAACAAGCACTGGCCCTGCAATCAGGTTTGCCAGTGGCTGCGCCTCGTTTCAATACACCTCTCTCCCCGTGCTTAAATCTCACTCCTGATGAGTCACACTCGAGCGGGAATGAACAGCAAGTCGTGCCGCGCAGATTGCCTACGGCCGAGCAGGTGATTTCGAGGTTGGCAGAGCGCTTGTGCCCTGGTAAGAAGCGGTCCCTGACGCCTCCGGTTTCGCCCATTCCTTCTGAATTCCTTCCTTCTGAGGTTGGCTATTCTCTGACTCGGGCTCCTCGGAAGAGGGGCTGAGGAGTCATGATGATCCGGGCCCCGGTTCTTGGGGCCTGAGTGACA
Source organism: Gastrophryne carolinensis (assembly GCA_027917425.1). Lineage (NCBI taxonomy): Eukaryota > Metazoa > Chordata > Amphibia > Anura > Microhylidae > Gastrophryne > Gastrophryne carolinensis. The sequence continues at coordinate 299,214,934 of CM051234.1, read as the reverse complement.
CCGATGAATTACTGATAAAGATCTTCGAGGTCTTGTCTATTTCTATCCCTGGTGAGTCCTCTAGGCCTAGAAGGGAGAGTTTCCATACAGCGCCGCCGCGTTTGGAATTTCTGGAGCAGGATCACTTCCAGGCTCTTGTACTCAAAGAATGGCAATACCCTAGCAAACTTCCAGGGATTCCAGGGGACTGGGATTGGAAATACCCTTTTCCCCCTGAGGTGGTTAACTGCTGGTCATCACCTCCCGTGGTGGATGCACCGATCATTGGGGTTCTTAACCCCCCCTTTATTGTGGCCCCTAGTTATCGTACCCTTCGGGATGCTGAGGACCGGCGCATTGATAGACTGGCTTCCCACGCCTTTTCTCGTGCAGGGACGACTCTGCGCCCGGTCTGTGCCGCGGCCATCGCTGCAGTGGCCACTAGGACCCTCATCAGAAAGCTGATTGATCATCAACCGGAGGATCTCCCCTGGGAGGTGTTTAATGCACTCTCCAGTTGTGATGTATTTGTAAGATTTATCCTTTTGGCGCTGGATGACACCATCAGCATGTGCGCTAGAACTTCCGCCCTTGCCGTAGCTATACGCCGACTGGTCTGGCTGCGACAGTGGGGTGTTGATGATGCTACGAAAAAGATTCTTACTGGGCTTCCCTTTAGAGGGCGACGCCTATTCGGGGCCCGTCTGGACCTGTTTGGAAAAAAGGGCAAAACACCCCTTTACAGAAGTCGGCCCCGGCCTTCTCGAGGCAGGGGCACCCCCCCACCCCCCTATGTTAGCGTCAAACCAGAACCAGTGGTGTCCTTCCAGCTTTTTGGTATAGATCCCTGCCCCAGGAGTGGCAGACAACGCCCTGGTCCCTCCGGCAGGACTAAGTCCAAGCCTGTTACCAAAACCCCCCAAGCATGATGGGGGATGGCCGCAGCACCTTGCCCCTATCAGGAGGCTGCGTGCCTCGTTCTAATGTAGTCAGGAGGAAGTTTCCTCTGGATGCAGGATGTCTGCTGGGCGGCCCCTTCCCGAGATATTCAGGATGCTTCTGGTCCCTGCCTCTCTTCTTGTGTTGGAGCAGGTCACGCGCGATCTGCGAGGTCTGGGGTCACCTGCTGGTTGCCCTTAACAGACAGAGGCAGGGGCCTCTACACTAACCTATCCACATTCCTCCAAACGGATGAGATACTCTGTCCATTATAGCCTTCCATAGGTGAGGCAACTTACATTCACAGGCGGTTTACTGCATGGTTCCTCTGCGTTGGGCCGCCAGTGCCCTGTGTCCAGGGAAATCTTGCCGTCGGTAGGGACCTAAAACGCTTATTTCATGGCCATTGTGCCTTCCGGGCTCCAAGGACCTTACAGGTTAGTTGTTGGCGCTCCAACACTGCTGCGGTGGCCTTATTATCTGGCCTTGGTTCTGCTCCCGGAGTGATTGCCTAGGCGATGACATCTCTACTGAGACCTAGGGGGTGTCCGCGCGAGGAACTGCCGGGCCGTCCCTCTTTGCTTCCCTATTCCTGCGTCAGACCGAGTTGTTACTCGGTTGGTGGTGTCCCTTGGGAGTCTTTGGATGGGTGCTCAATCACCTCAATTCCTCTTTTTTCCCTAGGGGTATCTCGGTTCCTAGGGTTGGACCTGGATTTGGTTCAGACAGGAACCTGCCTCCTTGCCTATACTTGGACAATCTGGTTGCATGGGCTTGGTCCCTCTTGCTGTTTCTGTCTATTCACCAGGCTGGATTGTAGCTGGTGGGCCCGTTGGTGGCTGTTCCAAGGTTGTCCCTTGTGCTCAGAGCCCTTGGGCTCTTCTGCTATTCTTATTGTAAATGCTGGACTGGGTTCCAGCTTCCCTGGAGATGGGTCTGTGTACCCTTCCACCTTGGCACGGTGGTTTCCCCTGAGACTGTTGTACTAGGGGTACCAGTCAGGGGGTGCCCCCTTCCATTGCGTCTTCCTGCATTTGGATATCAAATCTATCAGGTCGAAGGAAGGGGGGACTTTTTTCTTCTAAATCCCCCTGTGGTTCAGGGGGAGGTGGGACCTTTAGGGGCTCATCCACCTGTCTAATTTGAAGCGGCAGGCCTTCAGGTTGACTCTATATCGCTGGATTCCTCCCTTTCGGGATCAGGCTATTTGGGGGCCCCTTGGTCTGTCTGACGACAGTGGCCTGTATTAATTATCTGTGTGGGCTAGGAAGCAGGATGATCCCCCAGGTAGGTATCTGATCCTGATCCGGGTGAAGGACAGCGTTCCCTACATGTCTAAGATATTCACTCCTTGGAGTCCTTCTGCGATAGGATGTGCTTGTTTTTGGGTCTCCATGTGATCCGTCTAGTGTGGATCTTTTCTGGGCCCGTCCCTATTTTGGGTCCTAGGCCCTTGTTTCCCTGTCTCAGATTGTTCTGACCTTGGTCTCGAGGCTTCATAACTTCATGCTGAACATTCTGTTCCATATGTCTTACCTTTCCTCACCCTGCTTGACAGGGTTCGGTGCAAGTTGCTCTGGAAGGGGGGACCTGTGATACTGACGGCCCTTGGGTGGCCTAGTGGAGTGATTCTGTGGACAGCGGACCTGTACGTCCTGTCAGGAGTGTTGGCCTGTTCACTCGGGCCCCCCGTCTCTATTTCACCCCTATCTTCAGACTCTGGTCTGGATGGTCTGACGGTTGATTCATCCACCTTGATGGAAGTGGGTGTACCTTTTGAGCGTCGGTGACTTTTGGAAGACTGGGTTTTGGCTTCTTTTGCCTCTTCTTCTATTGTGGGGTATTGTTTACCCATATTGATTGGGTTGAGTTTTTGGCTCTCCCCTGTGGGCGAGCTCTGTTTCCAGGGTCTTTAAGTTATTACAGCATGGGTTGGAGTTGGCTCTCCTACTCGGTGCCCTGGTGGTTCAGGCTCTGCCCTGTCCGTCTTCTGCAGAAGTCTTTACTCAGTTCCTTGCCTGGGTTGACTTTTCTTTCAGGGATTGCTCAGTAACATCCCCCTCGTAAGTCTAGGGTCCTTGTTGGGATTGATTTCTATTAGTTTTGCCTTGTGGGGTGTTCCCCTTTGGCCCTACTCTGGTTGCTGTCTGGCTGTTCTTATCCTTAAGGTTGTCCTTATGGGGCTGTTACCTCAGTCGGCTGTGTGCCTGAGCGAGTTCCTTTACTGTATATCCACCGAGATGAGGCGGTGTTCTGCCTTACGTCGATTCTTCTGCCTAAGCTGGTGTCTTAGGCTCCGGTATTAAGACATTATCCTTCTTTGGGATTCGTTCCTTGTAATGCTGAGGCAAGGGAACCTATTTCCCTCAATAGGTGCGGGAATTTTCTTCCCGGTTTGTCTCTTGTCCCTTAGGGGACTGTTGCTCCTTGGGGTCGTGGGCACCTACATCTGGATGTGCCTGATCTCGTCTGCCTCTAGGGGTTAGGCGGCCTTGGGCTTATCCCTTCTGGTCCTGGGGAAAGCTTGGCTTCTTCCTGGGCTACTTTTTAGTTTTGGCTCTTGTTAGGCTTCCACTCAAGCCTTTTCCTTAAGGGGAAGAGTTCTTCTCATTATATTCTGATTACACTGGTGCCTTGGTATCTTTGGGCCTTTCGGCACCAAGTCTTGTGAACAGGTTGCTTGAACGCTACTCGTTTTTCTTGTTCGTACCCTTTCAAGGGTTGTTTTAATGTTGACGTTAGAGCCTTTGCTCGTGTCGCTCTTGGTAGTGAGGTGTTGCAGGTGACAATGCTTTCAACTGTCTGCTGTTGCCTTTTTTGTTGGGGATCCCACCCTGTTCTATGGACACTGCTATTGGATGTCCCAATTGTAAGTATTGTATCTGGAGCAGGACGTACTGTATACTTAGAATAATACAATTCTGTGAAATACTCACCTGTAGAATTGGTATTATACGTATACAGTCCTGCTCCACCCCACCCTGGTTTGCATTATTCTGGATCCCCTGTATGGTGATTGTTTTTATTGTTATCATTACCAGTTGTTTTGGTGGTTGGTTTCTCCCGGCTTCTGGTTCACTGCTTTTCAATGCTGGGGATTTGTGGGAGGTCCCTAGGTATATGGGGGGCCGGGAGGAGCTTGTTTTTGCATGTCTGCAGTGCACGGCGCCCTCTGGCGGAGGATTACCCAATTGTAAGTATTGTATCTGGAGCAGGACGTACTGTATACGTATAATACCAATTCTACAGGTGAGTATTTCACAGAATTGTATTTTTTTTTTTTTTGGAAAAAGACAAAGTTCCAAATTAAGGCAGCAGGTGTTTGGCAGAACAAAGCCAGACCCCCTTCGAAGCCGTCTCAGGCATGAGGGGATGCCCCCGCCCTTGAGGTGTGGGGGGGGGAAACTTCTGCATTTGGCTCATATTTGCACGAAGCATTGAGATCTGCTGTATCTCACCTTTTTAGAGATTGGAGTTTTGATAGATATATATATATATATATATATATATATATATATATATATATCTATCTATATATATATATATATCTATCTATCTATCTATCTATCTATTATAAGGATGCATACCTACATTGCTGTAGGTGGCCTACATCTTCAGTTTGTGGCGTTACCCTTCGGTCTATTTGCACCAAGGGTGTTTACCAAGGTGTCGGCAGGTGGTATACATATAATCCCGTACTGAGACTATCGGTTGATATGGGCCCCATCATGTCAGGGGGCCCAGAAGGATATACTGACTATCCAGTCGAATTCTTAAGTCAAACATAATTTCATAGCTTCAAGAGTTATTATTTTCTTGGACTGTCATTAGACACGTCTCAGGCAAACACAGAAGTGACTCTTACTTAAGGCCAGGATACAGGGTCTCTTGTCTTGCCCTCACCCGACAATTCATCAAGGAATATGTATTTTGGGCCTGATGGTATCTTGCTTTGTGGCAGTACCTTTTGCACTGTTTCACACAAGACCCCTGCAGATGGAATTGGTCACGATCTGGGATCGAGACCCACACACTCTGGATCACTCTTTTTACATGACACCATCAGCAAGGCGGTCTCTAGCCTGGTCCTCAGCCTCTTCAGATTGGCAAATTCTTTCTTCCAGTACAGTGGAAGATCATCACCACGGATGACAGTCTATCTGGTTGGGGGAGTGTCATGGAGTCACAAACGATCCAGGGACAATGGAGTCCGAAGGAGAGCAGACTCTCCATAAATATCCTGGAACTGAGAGCGATTCTATTGTATTTCAGACATACCATCTGAAGGGGCATCCCATCTGGATTCAAACAATCGGACGGCGGTGGTATATATCAGCCACCATGACGGCACCAGAAGCAGTGCCGTAGCAGCCATGAGGTGAATTAGGCACTGGCCTCGGGCGCAGCTACAGCTCTGATGCAAAGGGGCGTGTCCGCAGGTTGCCAAGCAGATCCGATCTACACCAGCTGATCATCTGTCAGTTTCATTTTTAACTTAACTAACAGGCGCGTGCCCGCGGTGCTCCCGACAGTGCGACCAAGAAGTGCCCCCGCCCCAACCGCCCCCCCAATCAGCTGTCAGCTGCTTCGCCGCCCGCCTCCAGGAAGCAATGCCGGCGCGGGACATGCGAGAGAGGCTGTTAGGCTCCACCCACCTGATGAGACTCGTGACTGCAGCAGAGACCAGAGGGCCGCGGAGGAGAAGGTAAGGAGAAAATATAAATTGTTTAATATTAAAAAAAAAAAAGTAAAAAAAAAAGATGATTTTTTTTAGAGGGAGTGTGTGTGTGTGTATACACACATAACATTTTCTTTTTTTTGCGGGGGGGGGGGGGGGGCGCGATTTTCTGGGCTTGCCTCGGGTGCAAAAGAAGCTAGCTACAGCTCTGACCAGAAGCACTAAAGCCCTGATGGAGTGAGCAGGGTTTTTACTTTGGGCCCAGAAACCGGTTCCATGTCTCTTGGTGGTACACATACCAGGAGTGAACAACTTGCAGGCCGATATACTCAGCAGAACGGTCCTGCATCAGAGGGAGGATTTTTTAATCCCTATGCATGTGCTGGGGGATCCAAGATGTAGATATTGCATCAGGGCACAATCGGAAGGTCCGAAGTTTGTCCCGTTCCAGGGATCCTCTAACAATAGCAACAGATGCCCTGACTCTTTAGTGGTCAGCATTCAAGCTTCTTTATGCATTTCCCTCCGATTTTACTCCTGGGTCGTGTACTAAAAACGTTTAGCTCACAAGCGAGTCCCAACCATTCTGGTGGCTCCTCTGTGGCCAAGAAGAAGCTGGTTTTCAGTCATAGTAAGGATGTCAGAGGGCAACTTGTGGAGCCGACGATCCAGATTTTCTCACACAGGCCTCTAAGGCATCCCAATACACAGTTCTGGCTTGGACAGCCTGGCTATTAAATCCTTTATCTTGTCAGAAAGGGTTTTTTTTTCTGCCAGAGTTATCCAGACTATGATTCAGGCCAGGAAGAAATCTTTGTCAAATTATCTATTATTGAGTGTGGCAAGCAATTATCGGCTAGTCCAGGAGTTCGCTTGGAGTACTGTTCTGTTTACAGAAAATATTGATTTTTTTGCAGAAGTCTTGATGAAAGTCTTCAATTGAGGACAAATATCTATCTTCTTTCAGAAACCCATAGCTGAGAATGTTTTTATCAAAACTTGTTTTACAAGGAGTCGCTCATGTGCGGCCTCCTCATAATCCACTTCTGCCGGCTTGGGACCTGAACTTGTTTTTCAGGGTCCTCCTTTTTGAAACATGGTAGAGGCGTTAAGTCTAAGGGCGCTTATGGTTATCTCTTAGTGGCAATATCCTCAGCAGGCGGGTTTCTGAATTAGCAGCTTATCAGTAAGCCTCGTTATTTGAGTGTTTTAGGATTTTCTTCCTAAAGGTATCTTTTCATTTTAATGAAGAGATGGTTTTGTCTTCCTTATGTCCTGCTCCAGTGTCTGATAAGGAAGGGGTGTTCTTCACTGTTTGGCTGTAGTGAGAGCACTAAGGTATTATCTCACTACTATATAATCTTTCCATAGTTTGGACTTCTTATGTCATACCTGAGGGTCCACAGAAAGGTCTTCCACCAGCTAAGTCTGCCATCAGTCGATGGATTAGACAGACAGTGGTAAGAGTCTATTCTGCCAAGGGGAAGGAGCCCCTTGTTTGGGTCACAGCTCTTTCCACTAGGGCCATTGGTGCTTCCTGGGCTTTTCAGCATCAGGCCTCGGTGGAACAGGTTTGTAAAGCTGCCACCTGGTCTTCGGTTCATACATTTACCAAAATTCCTGTGGAGTGATATAAAAAGAAATGGTACATATTTATAATCAGAGAGAGGAGTTTTGTATGTTGTCTCTAGCCTTCTTATTCTAAGTATGTCACACACCCCCCTTCAGATAGTCATTACACTTGGTTATACCGACCTGTAGAGGGCAATCTTGCAGAGATGTCATGAAAAAAAGGGAGCCCCTCCCGGTCCATAAATACCTGGTACCTCCCACTCATTCCCCAGTCTTTCATCTCTGCAGACGGCGAGCAAGTCAGAAGATGATATCTCCTCCTTGCAGGTAGCCGGGGTAACTCCCGGCCCGCATGTTAGTCTATTTCTGCCTGGACCCTTTGTCTTAGTATTCACCTTGTCTCCCAGTCTAGGCTGCTGGTCCGGGCAAGGGTAGACAGCACCTAAGGGTGCTTAGGAGCTACGCTCCACCGTGAGACCCCATACTAAGGGGTAGGCGGTTTTGCCGGGCTGGTGATCCCGGTTAGGGATGCCCCGTCCCTTGACCTTCCAGCGTGGATTCCCCCTCTCCCAGATGGCCCTTGCTCCTTAGAAGGGGGGGGGGGGGCAGCGTAGGGTCCCCTTCTCTCTTAACGTGTGTTTGCTCAGCTGTGTGTGTGTGGGTGAGTGCGTTCACTGGGCGCATCTTCCGTTTAAACCAACGCGTTTTTGTCTCAGCTGTGCGTGTGTTCACTGGGCGCTTTCTTTCTTTGAACAGTATCAGCCGTTGTGACATTCGGCGGGGAGCTTCTTCCCCTCAGGTACGGTTCGTGCAGGGAACGGGGTTGGGCGCTCTGCTCTTGGCGCTGCTGCGGAGCCCGGCCACTGGCCAGGAGCGGCATGGTCGTCGGGAGGGGGGCGGGGCCAGGCGCGTCGCGCGCACTGCGCCGGCCCGCCCTTCTCTCCCTCTGCTTCTCAGGTCTCCGAGGCTGATCGCGTGAGTGGCCCCTGCGGCCTCATTATTTCAGGCACTGCCTGCTAACTCTGCATTATACTTTAGCGTTTTGTTATTATATGAACAGCCATTGCTTGACCTGCACATGTATATATACAATTCATCTGTTTTCCTTGCATTGTCATTTGCATTGTCAGTATGTCTGCATTGTGTGTGCCTGGGCATGATTGAGGTGCTGAATAGCCCTGTATTCTGTCTTCCAGGTGGACCCTTGTCGGAGCCTAAAGCCTGAGGTCCTGGCTCATATGTTTGAGGTTCTGGCAATCTTTCCTCCCGAAGTGACTCTTCCGCAGAAGGGGGAGTTCTTTGAGGAGGCTAAGCCGTGCTTAGAATTTCCGAATAAAAGGCATTTCGACGGCATTATCCTCAAGGAATGGGAGAGGCCTACTCGGCTTCCAGGTGTCCCTCTGGGTTGGGATAAAAAATATCCCTTTCCGGTGGACGCGGTGAAGCGCTGGTCGTCCCCTCCCGAGGTTGACGCCCCTGTGTTGGGGTTGTCTAGCACCTCTGTCTTGCATTCTCCTGACTGTTCTACTCTCAAGGACGGTGAGGACATTCTCCTGACTGTTCTACTCTCAAGGACGGTGAGGACAAACGCATTGACCAGATGGCTTGTCATGGTCTTGCCAGCGTCGGGTCGGCCTTGCGACCGGTTTGTGCTTCAGCGCTTCTTATAGTGGCTTCTAGGTCGTTGTCAGGGACCTGTTGTCTACCTCCAGCCTTGACCCGGCTAGCGATGAGTTCACCGCCCTTAAGCGGTGTGAATTATTTTTGTCTTTTGTGTTATCCGCCCTAGACGACACCTTGGTGATGTGTAATAGAACTTCGGCCTTGCTGGTGGCAATTCGGCGGTCGGTTTGGTTGCGCCAGTGGGCGGCTGATTTTGTGTCCAAAAAGTCTTACGGCTCTTCCCTTTCTGGGCTTGCGGCTCTTTGGAGAAAAATTGGATTCGGTTGCCAAAGGAGGTAGGTTACCTCAGCAAAAGAAGCAACGTCGTCCCTTTCGGGGGGCGGCTGCATTTACCCCTTCCTTACGTGGGGCCAGAGCTGGACGGGGATCGGCTGTTTTCCCCTCCAGAGGTGATTCCTGGCACAGGGGAAGAGGACGTGCCCGTCCAGGTCACAGCTGGGGCTCCAAGCCCAAAGCCGCTGCTAAGCCGGCTCAGCAATGAGGGGGCGCCCTCACCCTCGCGGGTGGGGGGACGGCTGCAACACTTCTCCCAGGTCTGGGACCAGGAGGTCTCGGACAGATGGATTCGCGAAGTGGTGTCTTCCGGTTACAAGCTGGAGTTCGAGATCCGGCCTCCTCCCCGATTCTTCAGGTCTCGCGTGCCCTTGGATCCTCTGGCCGTGCAGGGGCTCCGAGCGGCAGTAAAAGATCTCCTGGGCATGGCAGTCTTCTGCCCGGTGCCTCCCTCGGACCGGGGCCTGGGATTCTATTCCAATCTGATCACGGTGGCCTGGGATTCTATTCCAATCTGTTCACGGTGCCCAAGAAGGATGGCTCCGTTCGTCCCATCCTGGATCTGAAGTTTCTCAACAGGTTTATCCGTCCCAGGAAGTTCTGCATGGAAACTCTGCGCTCTGCCATAAACTCACTTCGGCAGGAGGACTTCATGACGTCTATAGACATCAAGGATGCTTATCTGCATGTTTCAATCTTCCCGGGGGATCAGAGATTTCTCAGGTTTGTGGTGGAAGATCTGAATTTTCAGTTTGTGGCCCTTCCGTTTGGCCTTACCTCGGCTCCAAGAGTCTTCACCAAGGTGCTAGCAGGGGTGATGGCCCTCCTTAGAGCCCAGGGTATCCGCATCGTGCCTTATCTGGACAATCTTCTTATTATGGCATCCTCTCTCGGCCAGGCGGAGCTAGACACCAGGACTGTGGTAGCCACCCTGGAGAGATTCGGCTGGGTGATCAACTATCCCAAGTCCTGCCTCACTCCCTCCAGGGTGGTGGCGTTCCTGGGAATGTCTCTGGATACTTCTCAGTCCAGGGTGTTCCTCTCCCGGCCCAAGGTTCTTTTGATTCAGGAATTGACTCAGGGTCTTCTATCCATCCCTTGCCCCTTCCATCCGGCTGGGGATGCGACTGGTGGAATTGATGGTGGCATCGTTCGAGGTGGTTCCCTTTTCCCAGTTTCAAACAAGGACGCTCCAGCTCCATCTATTGGCGGCCTGGGACGGGTCCCCGTTGTCATTGGATCAGTCTTTTCTGATATCCCCCCGGGTTCGGCATTCCCTTCAGTGGTGGCTGGAACCGAGCAATCTGATGAGGGGCAGATCCTTTCTGACCCCTCGTTGGGAGACGGTCGCCACGCCAGCCTGTCAGGTTGGGGGGGATTTTGGAAGGATCTTCAGTTTCAGGGACTGGGGGGGCCTCAGGAGGCTCACAATCCCATCAATGTTCTGGAGCTGAGAGCCATCAGGTTGGTTCTGGCTCACTTGAGGGGCCTACCGGTTCAAGTTCGGCCGGACAATCGGACGGCGGTCTCCTACATCAATCACCAGGGAGGGACTCGCAGCAGGCGTGCCCTCAGGGAAGTGTCTTTGATCCTGGCTTGGGCAGAGAGCAATGTCCCGTGCATCTCGGCGGTGTACATTCCGGGAATGGAGAACACGGAGGCGGACTCCCTGAGCAGGTGCTCATCTCGCCGGGGGGAATGGTCGCTCAGCCCCAAGGTGTTTCGGTCGCTTTGCCACCGGTGGGGGACTCCGGAGGTGGACCTCTTTGCCTCTCGTCACAATCACAAGCTTCCGGCATTTGTGCCTCTCTCGCGGGATCCGCTGGCTCTGTTGCCATGTCTCTGAACTGGAGGGATCTGGGTTTTCTGTACCTGTTCCCTCCGTTTCCCATGGTGGGCAAAGTGGTGCGCGAGCTGGCCCTGGAGGGCGCATCAGCAATTCTGGTGGCTTCAAGATGGCCAAGACAGGTTTGGTTCGCAGACGTGGTAAGGTTGGCAGAGGATCAGTTAGATCTGCACCTTCTGCCGGATCTGCTCACTCAGGGTCCACTGCTCTACCCCAATTTACCAATGCTGGCTTTGATGGCGTGGCTGCTGAAACCTCCATCTTGAGGGAGGAAGGTATTTCTGATGCTGTCATTCAGACTCTGGTTAGGGCTAGAAAGAAGTATTCCTCTGCCATCTACTATAGGATTTGGAGGTCTTATATTGATTGGTGTGAGGTCGGGCCTTGCCTTGCAGGGCGTTTTCTATCCCTGGGGTTTTGGAATTTCTGCAACATGGTCTGGACCTAGGTTTTCAGCTTAGTACGCTGAAAGGGCATGTTTCTGCCCTGGCGGTTTTCTTTCAAAAGTCTTTTGCTCTTCATCCTCTGGTTAAGACCCTTTTCCAGGGGGTTACGCATGTGTAGCCTCCTAGGAAGCCTTTGCTCCCAGTTTGGGATTTGAATTTGGTTCTCTCTGCCTTTCAGGGTCCTCCTTTTGAACCTTTGCAGGATATTGCTCTTTCTACGCTTACTCAGAAGGTTGCATTTTTGGTTGCCATCACTTCTGTTCGGCGTGTATCGGAGTTGGCGGCTTTGTCCATTAAGGCTCCTTATTTTGAGAGGCATCAGGACAAGGTTGTTTTCCGCTTCAAGCCAGATTTCCTTCCTAAGGTGGTCTCTGCCTTTCATCTTAATCAGGACATTGTTCTACCCTCCTTGTGTCCTAAGCCCAGCAATGACAAGGAGAGGGTTTTGCATTCTCTGAATGTGGTTCGCTGTGTGAAGTACTATTTGGTGGCTACTTCCTCTTTTTGTAGGACTGACGCCCCTTTTGTGGTGCCCTCCGGGCCTGGGAAAGGTTTCTATTAGTAAGTGGATTCGCCAGGCCATTGTTGGGGCCTATTCTGCCAAGGGGAAGGTTCCCCCTTTTCGGGTTACTGCTCATCCTACTCGTGCTGTTGGGGCGTCCTGGGCTTTACAGCATCAGGCCTCTGTTGAGCAAGTTTGTAAGGCTGCTACTTGGTCTTCCATTCACACTTTTTCCAAGTTATACAAGGTTGATGTGCGCGCCTCAGCGGATGCTGTTTTTGGCCGCAAAGTTCTGCAAGCTGCAAGTGAAGTTTGTGCATTGTTGCCTTGTTTTGGATCCCCGCCCTTTATGGACACTGCTATTGGATGTCCCAAGTGTAATGACTATCTGAAGTGGGGTGTGTGACATACTTAGAATAATACCATTTTGTGAATACTCACCTGTAAAATGGGTATTATAAGTATGTCACACACCCCGCTTCACCCCGCCCTTTGGTATTCTGGATCCTTTCTATGGTGAACCTTTTTTACTGTTACTGGTTATTTTGGCTCTTCCTGGTCCCTTTACTGCTGTCTTAAATACTGGGGAATGAGTGGGAGGTACCAGGTATTTATGGACCGAGAGGGGCTACCTTTTTTTCATGACATCTCTGCAAGATCGCCCTCTACAGGTCGGTATAACCAAGTGTAATGACTATCTGAAGCGGGGTGTGTGACATACTTATAATACCCATTTTACAGGTGAGTATTCACAAAATGATATTTTCTCCAAGAGATATAGGTATGCCTCCTGTGCGGCTGGTTATACTGCTTTTTAATTAACTGGAATCTAGGAGGTCAGCCAAAAGGATATAGGTCGGGAGGCGGAGCCACGCTTTTGTCTTGCAATCACGCCCCTTCAGGCAGGAATTACCCACGTGTAATGATTAAGGGATGGCCTAGAATAGATTAACAGAAAAAACAATTCTACAGGTAAGTATAACAGAATTGTGTTTTTGAAAGAAAAAAATATCCTCTGAGCTTTTGAAGAGGATATTGTGGCTGCCATAGTCTCCCTCTGAGTCTTTAAACTCTGTCGGCAGCCCTCAAGTGGTCATTAAGAAGTATCGGCTACTAAAAAGGTTTTTAAAAAGTTTTTTTCCTCTGAGTTGAAGAGGATATTGTTGCTGCCATAGTCTCCCAGGAAGTTAGGCAGGATTCATCCAGTAGGGACAATTCAGAGTCCTCTACACAAGGGGGAATTGAGAGTGATTCTATTGCGTCTCAGACATTGGACATACCATCTGAAGGGGCATCTCTTCCAGGATTCAAACAGACAATCGGACAGCGGTGGTATATATCAACCACCATGGTGGCACCAGAAGCAGTAAAGCCCTCATGGAAGTGAGCTGGATTTTACTTTGGACCGAGAAACAGGTTGCATGTTTAGAAACATAGAAGGTTGACGGCAGAAGGAGACCATACGGTCCATCTAGTCTGCCCTTATGTGTATACTGTATGTACTCTTTATCTTAGGATAGATGTGTGCTTATCCCAGGCATGTTTAAATTCAGTGACTGTTGATTTTTCAACTACCTCTGCTGGAAGTTTATTCCAAGCATCTACTACTCTTTCTGTAAAATAATATTTTCTAACATTGCTCCTGATCTTCCCCCCGACTAGCTTCAGGTTGTGCCCCCTTGTTCTATCATTTCAAGTTTCTTCTTAAAATCACTTCCCTCCTGAACCTTATTCAATCCTTTCACATATTTAAAGGTCTCAATCATGTCCCCCCTCTCCCTTCTTTCCTCCAGACTGTACAAATTAAGTTCTTTAAGTCTCTTCTGATAAGTTTTAAGTTTAAGTCCTTCCACCATTTTCGTTGCCCGCCTTTGGACACGTTCTATTTGAATAATGTCTTTTTGCAGGTAAGGTCTCCAGAACTGCACACAGTATTCTAGCTGTGGCCTTACCAGGGCTCTATACAGCGGCATCACAACCGCCCTCTTCCTACTGGTGATGCCTCGAGCTATGCAGCCGAGCATCCTGCTTGCTTTTCCCACTGCCTGGCTACACTGTCCACTCATCTTGCAGCTATCAGTAATCAGTACCCCTAAATCTCTCTCCTCCGAGGTCCTGGCTAACACACTGCCCATACGGTACTCAGAGCAGGGATTCCTTCTACCCAAGTGCATGATTTTACATTTAGAGACATTAAACTCTAGTTTCCACAGTTTTGACCATCTATCCAGTAAAGCTAAATCATTTTCCATGTTGCAGACACCTCCAGGAATATCCACCCTATTACTAACCTTTGTATCATCAGCCAACAGACAAACTTTTCCTAACAAGCCTTCTCCTATGTCACTTACAAATATATTAAAAAGAATGGGGCCCAGGACAGAGCCTTGCGGCACACCACTTGTAACTCACCTTTGTTCAGATTGCACGCCATTTACAACAACGCTCTGATACCGATCCCTCAGCCAACTGGAAATCCACTGAACTATCCAGGGATTGAGTCCTACCTTCAATAACTTATCTATGAGCTCCTTATGTGGTACAGTGTCAAAGGCTTTGCTAAAATCCAGATAGGCGATATCCACAGCACCACCTTCATCTAACACTTTAGTGACATTGTCAAAGAAATCAATAAGATTGGTCTGACATGATCTGCCCTCAGTAAAGCCGTGCTGTTTTGGGTCCAATAGGTCATTCATTTTTAGATGGGAAATTATCTGTTTCCATTAATTTGACCACTATAGATGTTAAACTAACTGGCCTGTAATTACTGGCTTCTTCTCTACTCCCCTTTTTATGGATTGGTACGACATTGGCCATTCTCCAATCATCTGGAACCTCACCAGTTGAAAGGGAATGGTTAAGTAAATCAGTTAGAGGGGCTGCAATCACAAACCTAAGTTCCCTTAGAACTCTGGAGTGGATTCCATCTGGACCCATTGCCTTACTTACCTTTAGATGTGCCAGCTCGGCTAAGACATCAGCCTCCAGAAACTCCGGAGCTGTACCCTCCCAGCTGGATGTTGTGCTATGACCATGCCTGCTACTATCTGAAACTACCGAACAAAAGTAGCTATTCAGATGGTCAGCCACAGCCTTATCTCCATCAATATATTTATTTTCCCTATTTCTAATTTTTGAGACTGCATTGTTTTTCTTCTTTCTGTCACCAATATATCGGAAAAAGGTTTTATCTCCCCTCTTCATAGATTTGGCCATTTCTTCCTCTTTTTGCCCTTTAGCAGTCCTTATAATTAGTTTTGCTTCCCTCTGTTTAATTTTATATGCCTCTCTGTCAGCTACACTTCCACTTACTTTATACTTATAGGCAGACTTCTTATCTTTTATGATAGTGCGGACTTCCCTAGTAAACCATAATGGTTTCTTCTTCCTTTTATTCTTGCTAGTTTGTTTCACATATTGCTTAGTTGCCTTTAAGATGGACATTTTTAATAGTGTCTTGGCTGTACACATACCATGAGTGGACAGCTTGCAGACCGATAATATCAGCAGAATGGTCCTGCATCAGAGGGAATGGTCTCTTAGTCAGAGGGTTATTCCAAGTATGTCACACACCCCGCTTCCACTATTCAAGACATATGGGTTATGGTCCAGTAGAGGGCGAACTTCTGCAGAGATGAAAGCAAAAAAGAAGCCCCTCCCGGTCCATAAATACCTGGGACCTCCCACGCATTCCCAGTTCTTTCTCTGCAGGACGGCGAGCAAGTCAGAATATGTATGCTACTCTCCCTTGCAGGTAAGCCGGGCTTACGCCCGGCCAATTTTTTTGCCTATTTCTGCCCGGACCTTTATTCATTAAGCCCGTTATTAGCCTCCCAGCCTTGGCTGCAGGTCAGGGGGAGTGTAGGAATCCCCTTTATAGGTGTTTAGGAAGCCATGATCCCCCGTGAGACCCCATATAAAGGGGTAGGCGGAATCCGGGTTGGTGATCCCGGTTTGGGATGCCCTGTCCCTAATTGTGTGTGTGTGTATATGTATATATATATATATATATATATATATATATATATATATATATATATATATATATATCTCTATATCCCTTACACCATACTTGGTGCGGGATTATCCCCCTTCCGGGTCCCTCTGTTAACCCTCTAGTGGGGGGCGGACTTTTCCTTTTATTTCAGAATGTGTGTAGGTGTGCTTGGTGCCTTACATTACTGGCTGATCACCGTTTTTTGCTTCTCCTGAGGGGAGCTTCTTCCCCTCAGGCTGTGGTGTTAAGGGGGCGGGGCCGAGCGCTACACGCGTTGCCACGGCCCGCCCTCGGTTGGAGCCAATTGGCGCTGGCCCGCCCCTTCTTCTCCCTTTCTCACTCTTCTTATCTGACATGATAAGCTGTGGCAGACATATTGCAAGACATGTGAGTGCCCTCCCGGGCTCCCCCTTTTTTATGTACTTTACTCGGCCATGTGCCCTTTTCTGTCAGGGGACAGCGCTAGTGCTTTGTCACATTTTTCCCTTATATGGTATAAACAATATATATATATATATATATATATATATATATATATATATATATATATATATATATATATATATATTGTGTGTATATATATGTGTGTGTGTATAGTGGGAAAAGCAAGCAGGATGCTCGGCTGCATAGCTCGAGACATCACCAGTAGGAAGAGGGAGGTTGTGATGCCGCTGTATAGAGCCCTGGTGAGGCCACAGCTAGAATACTGTGTGCAGTTCTGGAGACCTTACCTGCAAAAAGACATTATTCAAATAGAACGGGTCCAAAGGCGGACAACGAAAATGGTGGAAGGACTTAAACTTAAAACTTATCAGGAGAGACTTAAAGAACTTAATTTGTACAGTCTGGAGGAAAGAAGGGAGAGGGGGGACATGATTGAGACCTTTAAATATGTGAAAGGATTGAATAAGGTTCAGGAGGGAAGTGTTTTTAAGAAGAAGCTTAATGATAGAACAAGGGGGCACAACCTGAAGCTAGTCGGGGGAAAGATCAGGAGCAATGTTAGAAAATATTATTTTACAGAAAGAGTAGTAGATGCTTGTAACAAACTTCCAGCAGAGGTAGTTGAAAAATCAACAGTCACTGAATTTAAACATGCCTGGGATAAGCACGCATCTTTCCTAAGATAAGAGTACATACAGTATACACATAAGGGCAGACTAGATGGACCGTATGGTCTCCATCTGCCGTCAACCTTCTATGTTTCTATATATATATTATAATATATATGTGTGTGTATATATATGTATATATGTGTATATATAGATATATATATGTGTGTGCATGTGCTTATGGCCACTCTTTTGTGTCTTTCAGGAGGACTCCCTGTGCCTTGCTTAAAAGGGGGTCCTCCCAGTCCTAGGGTCCCTAGCAGAAATTTGGGGCACTTATAAATCCTCCCGCTTGGGACTAAAGGGGCATCCCGGGTTGCTTACCATCGTAATTCCCTCGGGTCATTGCGACTACCTTAACCCTTTAAATGCCAGCCACGTGGTTGCCTCTCCCTCCCTTAAGTGCCAGCCACGTAAATTTCACGTGCCTGGCATTTACCACTAACAGTTAAAAGATAGAAAAAAAAACCCACTTACCTCCGGTATCCCTGTGAAGCCCGGGGTCCCCTCTTCCTGCGGGGGGCATCCGATCGCCCCCCCCCCCCCCCGTCGTCCTCCGTCTTCAGGAGGGGGCCCGAAACCATGACCCCTATACCAGTTCACAAGGCTGGGGGGATGGCAAGTCACCTGCGCTAGCGGGTGGCTTGCCATTAACCCCTGGCACCCCCATTACCTGCCTCCCCAAAGGCCAGGGGGGGGGCAGAAGAGCCCGGGCCCACATAGGCTATGTGGGCTCATAGGCTGCAGGGTGGGGGGCCACAAAAGCTGCCCCCCCCCCACTCTGTGCCTACAAGCCCCCATAGCTGGTCCCGGGCTGGTTACTTTGGGTAAGGGGGACCCCACGTCAATTTTTTTTTTTTTTTTTTTAAGGGTTTTTAACCCTTAAAAATCAAAAAAAAATGGGGTTCCCCTCCCCTGGGAGGGGGGACCCTATGTCATTTTTTTTTTTTATTAATCCTTTGTGTTCTGTCATCCAGCAGCTATAAAAGGCTTCTAGCAAGTGAGCAGAAGCCAGTGATCGCCGAGGGACAGAGTGCTCAAGGATGGATGGGAGGTGAGTACAGTGTAAAAAAAAATAAAAATTAATAAAATATTTTTTTCTCTGCTTGTATCTGTGTGATTATTTACTTTTAACCCCTTGTGAACTGGTAAGGGGTCCATGACCCCTATACCAGTTCACAAGGCTGGGGGGATGGCAAGCCACCTGCGCTAGCGGGTGGCTTGCCATTAACCCCCGGCACCCCCATTACCTGCCTCCCCAAAGGCCAGGGGGGGGGGCAGAAGAGCCCGGGCCCACATAGGCTATGTGGGCTCGTAGGCTGCAGGGTGGGGGGGCCACAAAAGCTGGCCCCCCCACTCTGTGCCTACAAGCCCCCATAGCTTTGTAGTGTGGATGGTATTTGTATTTTTTTTGTGAATGTTATAAAATACTTGTTTCAGTTAGGGGGGGTCTCCTGGGCAGGAACGGGGGGCTACCGATAAATATGTGGTACCGTTCTAATCGGTAGAAATGGGGCTTTCACATGCAATATGATTTTCCTTAATAAAATACATTTTTTATTTAAAATAAAGGAGTCAATTTTCTAAAAAAAATTATTTATTTATTTTTTTTTTTTACTTAATAATATTGTAAAAAAAAAATAAATTACAAACAAAACATTTCATGTTAAAGTCTAAACTCTGCTGCAAAAAAAAATATATATAATTTTCCTGAAAGTTCCAGCAAAAATGGCGCAAAACATGACGCAAAATGGGGAAAAATGGCCTGTCAACAGAGGGTGACAAAATCTCAAGTAGGCTGGCAATTAAAAGGGTTAATAGTACCTATGCATGTTGGGTATTGTTCTGTTCGGGGGACCTTGCGCTTTCAGACTTAGCTTGTTTTTTCTGGTTTGCATATTTATATTTTAGGAAAAGGTGTTTTTTATTCAGCTTTTTTATACATTTTTTAGGGAAACCCTGCGCAACCAAAGAATTCTTTGAGGTAATAATTCCAGAAAGATGAGCCCACTAGAACAAGCGGGGTACCCTTAGAAAGCTTAACGTGTGTACTTTCAGGGAATATATGGTTTATGGGGGATATTCCAAATGTAAAGGGTTGTTTTGGTTGAAAAATCGCAAGGTGCGCACTTTGTCTGCAGAGCTGAAATTTTCAAGTAAAATTACCGTTACGCACATGCTTTACTTTGGGGTGTTTGGCAACTCTTCCCTTGACAGAACCTATGCATGTTGAGTGTTGTTCTGTTCGGGGGATGTTGCGTTTTCAGATTAAACTTGTTTTTTCTTGTTTGTATATGTTTTTTTTAGGAAAATGTGGCTTTGATTCTGCTTTTTTATCCTTTTTTTAGGGAAACTCTTTGCAACCAAAGAATCCATTGAGGGATTACTTCCAGAAAACTATGGCCACATCAACAAGCCTGGTACGCATAGAAAGCCTGAGGTGTGTCCTTCCAGAGAATATATAGTTTGTTGGGGGTATTTCAAATGTAAAGGGTTGTTTTTCTGGAAAAACTGCAAGGTGCGCATATTGCGTAGCATAGTTGTATTTTATCTGAAAATCCCCTAAAGCGCTGTTTCAGTTTGGGGGAGTCTCCTGGGCAGGAAAGGGTGTCTACCTATACATATGTGGTACCGCTGTAACCGGGAGAAATTGGGATTTCACACGCAATAAGATTTCATTGACAAACTTACATTTTGTATTACAAAAAAAACTACAATATGTAAAAGAATTTTTTTTTTTTTTTTTGCACATATTTCACCCAAAAATATTAAGAATACACCTAACAAATGACAAACAAGACATTTCATGTTAAAGCCCAGACTCTGCTGAAAAAAACAATATATCATTTTCCTGGGAAATCCCTTCAAAAATCACATTTGAACATGGGGAGCGCAAAATAGTGCAAAATGGTCTGGCAACAGAGTGTGACAAAAACTCCAGGTAGGCTGGCACTTAAAGGGTTAAAATCACCATATGGAGGCTCCGCAGGATACTGGGCTCGGGCTCCCTTTGGGACAATCCCAGCTATGTGTGGGTTGTGGGGTATCCCTTACGGGGGAGAATGTACTTATTTGCATACCATGTGCGCAACAGGCCATAACGCGGCAGTCGAGACCCCAGGCGTCTAAGTCAGTGCCGCCCGCCTCACCTACCCCACCACGCATCATCCGTACCCCAAGTGACACGGTCATTAGTGGGGAGTCGCACTCGGATGTATGTGCCAGGCTGGCCAACCTCGAGAAAATTATTTCTAGCTCAGTGGGCAGAAAGGCCACTGCTAAGAAAAGGCATCTGTCACCGGCTACGCTGGTACTTGATTTTGATGATTATGACTCCCCTGATTGGGCTGATTATTCCCCGCTTGAGGAAGGGGAATTGTTTGAGGAATCTGAGACTGAGGAATTGCAGTTCTTTGATTCTGATGCCGGGCAGGCACCGGGGATGCTGCTGATACCCCCAGGGTCCTGACCCATCTGTTAGAGGTTCTGGATATTTCCCCACAGGCGGAGGCCCCTCCGAAGAAGGAGGAATTCTTTGGGTTCTCTAAGCCCCGCTTGGAGTTTCCAAATCAGGATCATTTTGACAGCATGATTCTTAGAGAATGGGAGAAGCGGGTCGCCTTCATGGTGTTCCTCAGGGATGGGATAGGAAGTATCCCTTTCCGGTGGACGCGGTGAAGCGCTGGTCTTCCCCTCCCGAGGTTGACGCGCCCATTTTAGGATTGTCCAACACCTCTGTTGTACATACTTCTGACGCCACTACCCTTAAGGATGGCGAGAACAAGCGCATTGATCAGATGGCATGTCATGCCTTTGCCAGTGTGGGTTCTGCCTTGCGGCCTGTCTGTGCATCGGCACTAGTGGCTGTGGCTACCAGGTACATGTTAAATGGGTCCCAGCTCAACACGGACAGCGTTGAATTCACAACCCTTAAGAGGTGTGAATTGTTCAGGAATTTTGTTTTGTCGGCTATGGACGACACTATTACCATGTGTAGTAGAACTTCGGCCCTGTTGGTGGCCATGCGCCGATCGGTCTGGCTGTTTGGAGACAAATTGGATTCTGTGGCGAAGGGTGGGAGGCTGCCTCAGCGTAAGAAGCTGTGTCGCTCCTTTCGGGGGGCAGCCTCCATTAATCCTTCCTTTCGCTGTGCCAGAGGGAGCAGAGGTCTTGCCTACTCTGGCTTTAGAGGTGATTCCTGGAACAGAGGTAGAGGATGTGCCCGTCCAGCCTCCACCTGGGGTTCCAGGGCCAAGCCCGCTGCCAAGCCAGCTCAGCAATGAGGAGGCCCCCTCACCCTTACGGGTGGGTGGACGGCTGCGGCTCTAATTCCAGGTCTGGGCCCAGGAGGTCCACAGAGAAGTGGATATTGGAAGTGGTCTCGTCTGGGTACAAACTGGAGTTCGAGTCCCGGCCTCCTCCCAGATTCCTAAGGTCTCGGGTGCCATCGGATCCTCGGGCGGCGCAGGGACTATTGTTGGCTGTAAAGAATCTCCTGGACATGGCGGTCATATGTCCGGTGCCTCTTTCAGAGAGAGGCCGGGGCTATTATTCCAACTTCTTCACGGTTCCCAAAAAGGATGGCTCCATAAGACCCATCCTGGATTTGAAGCTTCTCAACCGGTTCATCAGAACCAAGAACTTCCGCATGGAGACTCTGCACTCAGCCATCGGTTCCCTTCGTCAGGGGAATTTCATGACGTCCATAGACATCAAGGATGCTTACCTTCATGTACCAATTTTCCCAGCACATCAGAGATTTCTCAGGTTCATGGTGGGAGATCAGCATTTTCAGTTTGTGGCCCTCCCATTCGGGCTGACCTCGGCACCGAGGGTGTTTACCAAGGTTCTGGCGGGCATAATGGCCCTGCTCAGAGCCCAGGGCATTCGCATTGTGCCGTATTTGGACGACCTGCTTATTACAGCTTCCTCCCTCTTCCAGGCAGAGTTGGACACCAGGACGGTGGTGACGCTGGAGAGCTTGGGATGGGATGGGTGATCAACCACCCCAAGTCTTCTCTCTCCCCATCAAGGGAGATTTCCTTTCTGGGCATGAATCTGGATACCAGTCAGGCCAGAGTGTTCCTACCTCAGCCAAAGGTGCAGAGGGTTCAGGATCTGATACGTGTTCTCCTGACCAACCCTCGCCCTTCCATTCGGCTAGGGATGACTCTTGTGGGTTTGATGGTGGCCTCCTTCGAGGCAGTCCCCTTTGCTCAATTCCACACAAGGTCGCTACAACTCAATCTATTGCTGAAATGGGACAGATGTCCACAGTCCTTGGATCAGTCTTTTCTGATGTCTCCCAGGGTTCGGCAGTCCCTTCAGTGGTGGCTGGAATCAAGCGATCTGATGAGGGGCAGATCGTTCCTGGCCCCTCGTTGGGAGACGATTACCACGGGTGCCAGCCTGTCGGGCTGGGGAGATTTCTGGAAAGATCATCAGTTCCAGGGGTTGTGGGGTCCTCAGGAGGCTCACAACCCCATCAATGTCTTGGAGCTCAGAGCTATCCGCTTGGTTCTGTCGCGTCTGACACTTCACCTACAGGGTTTACCGGTTCAGGTTCGATCAGACAACGGTAGCTTACATCAATCACCAAGGAGGGACTCGCAGCAGGAGTGCCCTCAGGGAAGTCTCTCTGATTCTGACTTGGGCGGAGAGCAATGTTCCTTGCATCTCGGCAGTATACATTCCGGGAGTGGAGAAGACGGAGGCGGACTCCCTGAGCAGGGGATTCTCTCGCCGAGGGGAATGGTCTCTCAACCGCAGGGTGTTTCGGGCCCTGTGTCACAAGTGGGGGACTCCGGAGGTGGATCTCTCTGCCTCTCGGCACAATCACAAGCTCCCAACCTTTGTATCTCTGTCTCAGGATCCTCTGGCCCTGGCAGTGGATGCCTTGTCCCTTGCCTGGAGGGATCTGGGTTTTCTGTACCTGTTTCCCCCCTTCTCCATGGTGGGCAAGGTAGTGCGCAAGCTGGCTCTAGAGGGGGCAATTCTGGTGGCCCCAAGGTGGCCAAGACAGGTTTGGTTCGCAGACGTCGTAAGATTGGCGGTAGATCAGTACAGGCTGCCCCTGTTTCCGGATCTGATCTCTCGGGTTCAACTGCGTTACCCCAATTTACAAACGCTTGCTTTGACGGCGTGGCTGCTGAAACCTTCATCCTGAGGGAGGAAGGTTTGTCTGAGGCGGTTATTCAAACCTTGATTAGAGCTAGGAAGAGGTCTTCCTCTACCACTTACTATAGGACTTGGCGGTCCTATATTGACTGGTGTGAGGCTAGGGCCTTACCTTGCAGGGTGTTTTCGATTCCTAGGATTTTGGAGTTTCTACAACACGGTCTGGATCTGGGGTTCCAGTTCAGTACTTTGAAGGGTCAGCTGTCTTTTTTCAAAGGTCTTTTGCTTTGCATCCTCTGGTCAAGACTTTTTTCCAAGGGATCATTCATGTTCGGCCCCCTAGGAAGCCTTTGGTTCCCGTTTGGGACTTAAATTTGGTTCTTTCGGCCCTCCAGGGGCCTCCCTTTGAACCGATGCAGGATGTGGCTCTTTCTGTGTTCACTCAAAAGGTTGCCTTTTTGGTGGCTATTACCTCTGTTCGGTGTGTCTCTGAGTTGGCGGCTCTGTCTATTCAGGCCCCTTACTTTGAGAGACACCAGGACAAGGTGGTTTTTCGCTTTAAACCAGATTTCCTTCCTAAGGTGGTTTCTGCCTTCCATCTCAATCAGGATGTAGTTCTCCCTTCCTTGTGTCCTAGGCCTAGCAATGACAAGGAGAGGGTTTTGCACTCTTTGGATGTGGTTTGTTGTGTGAAATACTATTTGGTTGCTACTTCTCCTTTTCATAAGACGGACGCCTTGTTCGTGGTGCCTTCTGGGCCCAGAAAAGGTTTGGCACCCGCCAAATCTACCATTAGTAAATGGATACGCCAGGCCATTGTTGGGGCCTATTCTGCTAAGGGGAGGGTTCCTCCTTTTAAGATCACTGCTCATTCTACTCGTGCTGTTGGGGCTTCCTGGGCCTTTCAGCACCAGGCTTCTGTTGAACAAGTTTGTAAGGCTGCTACTTGGTCTTCCGTTCATACTTATTCTCAGTGTGCCACACACCCCGCTTCACTTTAAATATTCTTCACGATTGGGTTACTCACCGCCAGGTGACGCTGTTGCAGAGAGGAAGTCTTGTAACGAGCCCCCTTCCGGCCTATATATACCTGGTACCTCCCACTTATCACCAGTGTTTTTCTCTCTGCATGGCGACAAGACAGAAGAATGCACCCCCTTTGGTCTATTTCTGCCCGGTTTTGATTGTTTGTTACCTTTGTGGTTAAATGGAAGCCTCCCAGCCTAGGCTGCTCACTGGGCAATTGGTAGATGGCACTTTAGGTGCCTAGGAGCTTATCTCCTCTGCTCGACCCCCTGTTTTGGGGGCAATGCGGCTGTTCGGCATGGTGATCCGGATTTGGGATGCCCCTGTCCCGAGGTTCCCCTTGGCCCCTTGCTCTCCCGTTACGGTCCCTTCTCCCTTTACTATGGGGGGGGGGGGGGTGGAGGGATGTGTATTTGCATGTGTGTTTTACTGTATATTATTTGCATGTATGTTTGACTTATGTTACACTTGTCAAGTGGCACCACAAGCAAGGGTGCACTTGGCTTGACGGTTTCCTCCTTATATTGCATGTTGTATCCCCTCTGGCAGTTCTGCCATTTGTGCTGGCCTGCATGGCAGAGTTTGGGTCAGCTTTAGGGCCGGGGTGGGCCGCGCTGTGCAGGCTTGTTTGAGGCTGTTTGCGTCCTTTCTACAGGTGTTACAGCTCCCCTCCCCCTCCCCCCTTGTCTCCTCTTTTTAATTGGCACCGCCGTTAGGCGGGCCGCGTTGTCAGCACCATTGCAGCACAGGCTGCCTAGTTAGCTTTTTTGGCTCACCCCACTCCCCTCCATCTACTGAGGGCGTTGTGTTGCGGCACCGCGGTCGGGCGGGCCGCACTGTTTGAATTTGGAGGGGGGCGGGGCCCGGTTGACATCAGAGGGGGGCGTGGTCACGGCAGCGGCGTCACAGCCCCAGCCGCACTTCCTTCCCTTCCTTAGGAAGACAGGTGCGGGGCTCTCGGCCGCACGTGTGTTTTACCTCCACGGCCGCTACTGCCGCCATTGCGGCTACTGCTGCTACTGCCGATACTGACATTTCTGCTGGTCGGGTGCCTTGGCTTTTTAGCCTCACTTGGGCAGGTAAGCGGCCTCACCTCGCGTGGGGCCGTCCATTATTATCATGACTGATTTTTATTTAAAAAAAAAAACAAAAGAGAAACTATATATATAAGAAGAGGAGGAAAAATAGATGTCAAGTTTTTCTTTTGCCTCTTTAAAGCACTCTGGTGTGCATTATCATGTGTTACTTTGTTGCATGAATGTTGGATTGCATGCTGCCACTTGTTTTTCTGGGGGTCTTACTATTGGTTTTTCTTCCCCCACAGATCCTGGGATTCCCTCAACACAGTGGCCTCCCGGTTCTATTATACCTGGCTAGTCCTTTTTCTCTAAATTGGGACATATATATATATATATATATATATATATATATATATATATATATAAAAAATATATATATATATATATATTTATTAAATTATTTTAAAGGGGATCTTTATTATAAATTAAATCCTCCCTCCCGGGACATTAACATTAAGGGGCATCCCGGGTGGCTTATGCCTTTAGAGTGGACCAACACCCAGGATTTTGACTATCCTGGGTCTTGGTCCACTTCGGTGGGGCACCCCCAATCGGGGTGCCCCGCTGTGTGAAACCCCCCCCCCCCCGATCACCCGGAAGACTCACCTCTCCCCGCTCCCAGCGCCGACGGACAAGCGATTTGACCGCCGCTTGTCCGTGGCTCCTCCGCCGCCGCCTCCCGCGCGCCCCTCTTGACGCGCGCGCCCCCGCGCCGGCCATTCACAGACGGCCGGCGTGGGGGCGCGCACGCCTAGAGGGGCGCGAGGGTAAGGGGGTTTGGGGGTTTTGGGGGGTTTCACCCCGCGGGACATCCCGATCTCGGATGTCCCGCGGGGAGGGAGGTGATCGGCCCGGGAATCTTATAGATTCCCAGGCCGATCACCCGAGAGTGATGGTCCACTTTAACCCAGGGTTTTGCGAATACCATAAATCACCATATGGAGGCTTCTGATAATACCAGAAATGGTTCTTCTGGGCCATCCAGGTTGTGTGGGGGCTGCGGGACTCCGCTCCCAGGCGATGATGTTATATTATGCATTCCTTGTGCAAGGCAGAATATTGCGCGTCAGTCCGTCGCTCCGGCTGCTGGCTCTTCGCAACTTCCATCATCCCCTACCCCTCCCTCCCTGTTCCGGACCCCGTGTGACATTGTCAAGGGTGGGGATTCGCAATCCGAGGTGTCTGCACGATTGTCCAACCTCGAAAAGATAATTTTCGTCAAAGCAGGGTTGAAGGCCACTGCGAAACGGAAGCACCTTTCTCCTGTACCTCCTGCTTCACAGGATGAGGTATGTGAGCCTGTGGATTGGTCCGATTGCTCCCTGGACGAGGAGGGGGAATTCCTGGTGGAGTTAGATGAGCCTGCAGATCAGCTTGAGGTTGATGCTATTGGCGATTTGACTGCGGGGGTTTCCCTTGACACCCCCTCCATTCTGGCTCAAATGTTTGAAATTTTGAATTTAGATCCGCCTGAGGCTGTCACCCTGCCAAAGGGTCAGTTGTTTAATGTGCCTCAGCCGCGTTTGGTTTTTTCCCAGACAACAACACTTTGAGAGGGTTGTGCTTAAGGAATGGGAACATCCCACGCGGTTAACTGGGATTCCTTCCAGTTGGGAGAAACGTTATCCTTTTCCGCCAGAATTGGTGAAGCTTTGGTCGGTTCCCTCTGACGTCGATACCCCTGTGCTAGGGCTCTCTAGCACGGCTATGGTGCAGTCTTCTGAGACCACTGCCCTTAAGGATGGTGAGGATCGTCGGATTGACCAGTACGCTCGCCATGGTTTTATTAGTGCCGGATCAACGATGCGCCCGGTGTGTGCTTCGGCGCTTCCTCTATTGGCGGTTAGGTCTGTTATTCAGGATCTGTGTGTGGATCTTGATCCCACTTGTAAGGAGTTTACTGCTCTTAAGCAGTGTGAGTCTTTTGTTTCTTATGTTCTGACCGCTCAGGACGATGCGCTGGCCATGAGTAGCAGGACAGCGGCAATGCTGGTGGCTATTCGTCGGGCAGTCTGGCTGCGCCAGTGGTCGGCGGACTTAGTTTCTAAAAAGGTTATCACAGCTCTCCCCTTTTTGGGCTTGCGGCTGTTTGGTGATAAAATTGATTCAGTTGCAAAAGGTGGTAAAATGCCGCAACGCAAGAGGCCTCGTCGCCCCTTTCGGGGGGCAAGTACTGTTAGGCCTTCCTTTCGGGGATTCAGAGCGGGTAGGGGGGCTTCCTTTCCCGCTACCAGAGGTGCAGGTTGGACTCGGGGGAGGGGCCGTGGCCATCCCACTCAGTCCTGGGGCACCAAGCCCAAGCCTGCTGGTAAGCCCGCTCAGCAATGAGGGGCTGCCCTCACCCGTGCGGGTGGGGGGGACGATTGCGACACTTCTCCCAGGTTTGGGACCAGGAGGTTCCGGACAGATGGATCCGGGAGGTGGTGTCGTCCGGTTACAAGCTGGAATTCGAGTCTCGCCCTCCTTCGCGGTTCTTTCGGTCTCGGGTGCCCATCGATCCTTTGGCCGCACAGGGGCTCCTGGCGTCGGTAAAGAATCTGTTAGAAATGGCGGTCATCCGGCCGGTACCGCGCTTAGAGATGGGCCTCGGTTTCTACTCCAATCTTTTTGCAGTCCCCAAAAAGGACGGGTCGGTTCGTCCCGTCCTGGACCTGAAATTACTCAACAGGTTCATCCGTTTTCGGAAGTTTCGCATGGAAACTTTGCGTACGGCCGTCGGTTCCCTTCGGCAGGGGGACTTCATGACGTCCATAGACATCAAGGATGCTTATCTTCATGTTCCCATCTGCCAGGCTCATCAACGTTTTCTTCGATTCGTGATGAAAGATCAGCATTTTCAATCCGTTTGGCCTTACCTCGGCTCCAAGAGTGTTCACCAAGGTGCTGGCAGGGGTGATGGCCATTTTCAGATCTCGGGGCATTCGTGTCGTACCTTATTTGGACGACCTTCTCGTCATGGCTCCGTCACTCAATCAATCGGAGACAGACACCAGGATGGTGGTCTCCACGCTGGAAAGCTTTGGTTGGGTGATCAACTTCCTCAAGTCCTCCCTCGCTCCGGCCAGGGTGGTGTCCTTTCTGGGGATGCAGTTGGACTCTCATCAACACAGAGTGTTTCTTCCCCAGTCCAAAATTCATCTGATTCAGGAGTTGGCTCGGGTCCTTCTTTCCAATCCTCGGCCGTCCATCTGTCTGGGGATGAGGCTGGTAGGGTTGATGGTCGCCTCTTTCGAGGCAGTTCCTTTTGCTCAATTTCACACGAGGACACTTCAGCTTTATCTGTTGGCGTCCTGGGACCGGCAGCCTCGGTCGCTGGATCAGCCCTTCCAGTTGTCCTCCCGGGTCCGGCAGTCCCTCCAGTGGTGGTTGGTCTCGGCCAATCTCGTGAGGGGCAGGTCTTTCCTGACCCCTCTTTGGGAAATTGTCACCACGGACGCCAAGTCTTTCGGGATGGGGCGGATTCTGGAAGGAGCTTCAGTTCCAGGGGCAGTGGGGACCTCAAGAGGCCCACTTACCCATCAATGTTCTGGAACTGAGAGCCATCCGTCGGGTGCTTGCTCTCCTGACTCAACACGTTCTGGGCCTTCCGGTCCAGGTGCGTTCACACAATCGAACAGCGGTTGCTTACATCAATCATCAGGGAGGGACTCGCAGTCTGAGTGCTCTCAGAGAGGTGTCCCTGATCCTGACCTGGGCAGAGGCCCATGTTCCTTGTCTCTCGGCGGTATACATTCCAGGAGTGGAGAACCAGGAAGCGAACCGGTTGAGCAGGGGCTCTCCCCGTCTGGGAGGATGGGCTCTCCATCCTCAGGTTTTTCGCTCACTGTGTCTCCGATGGGGGACACCGGAGGTGGACCTGTTTGCCTCTCGTCACAATCACAGGCTCCCGAACTTTGTGTCGCTCTCCCAGGATCCTCTGGCTCTGGCAGTGGACGCCATGTCCCTGAGCTGGGGGGATCTGGGATTTCTATACCTGTTTCCTCCGATACCCATGCTGGGCAGGGTGGTTCGGAAGTGGGCTCTGGAAAGGGTGTCCGCCGTTCTCGTGGCCCCAAGGTGGCCAAGGCGAGTGTGGTTCGCAGACATCGTTCGGCTGGCAGTGGACCAGTTCGTTCTGCCTCTTCGGCCCGATCTGCTCACTCAGGGTCGGTTGTGTTACCCCAATTTACTAGCGCTGGGTTTGACGGCCTGGCTGCTGAAACCTCCATCTTGAAGGAGGAGGGTCTTTCTGACTCAGTTGTCAAGAGTGTCAATCAGTGCCCGGAAGAGGTCTTCTTCTATCATCTGCTATAGGACTTGGAAAGCCTATATCGCTTGGTGTGAGATGAGACCTTTTCCTTGTAGGGTCTTTTCGGTCTCCAGGATTCTGGAGTTTTTACAATCTGGGCTGGACTCTGGTCTTCAGCTAAGTACTTTGAAAGGGCAAGTTTCTGCCTTATCTATCTTTTTTCAGAAGCATTTTGCGCTTCATCCTTTAGTTAAAACTTTTTTCCAGGGGGTTACGCATGTGCGGCCTCCCAGGAAACCATTACTCCCGGTTTGGGATTTGAATGTGGTTCTTTCTGCTCCTTTCAGGCTCCTCCTTTTGAGCCTCTGCAAGATATTGCTTTGTCTACCCTGACTCAGAAGATTGTCTTCTTGGTAGCTATCCCTTCGGTCCGGCGTGTCTCGGAGTTGGGGGCCTTGTCTATCCAGGCGCCTTACTTTGAGAGGCATCAGGATAAAGTGGTCTTTCGGTTCAAACCAGACTTTCCTACTAAGGTTGTTTCTGCTTTTCATTTGAATCAGGATATTGTTCTTCCCTCCTTGTGTCCTAATCCTAAGAATGACAAAGAGAGGGTTTTGCATTGTTTGGATGTAGTACGCTGTGTTAAGTACTACTTGATTATCACGTCTCCTTTTCGTAAGACGGATGCCTTTTTTGTTGTGCCCTGTGGGCCTAAGAAGGGTTTGGCACCGGCCAAATCTGCCATTAGCAAATGGATACGTCAGGCCGTTATTGCGGCCTATGCTGCTAAGGGGAAAGTTCCCCCTTTTCGTATCACTGCTCATTCTACTTGCGCCGTTGGAGCGTCTTGGGCTTTTCAGCACCAAGCTTCTGTTGAACAAGTTTGTAAGGCTGCCACTTGGTCTTCTGTTCATACTTTTTCTAAGTTTTACAAAGTTGATGTGCGAGCCTCAGCGGATGCTGTTTTTGGCCGCAAAGTTCTGCAGACTGCAGTCATATAAGTTATGCTTCACCTTGCCTTGGGATACCCATCCCTTGTGGACACTGCTTTTGGATGTCCCAATCGTGAAGAATATTTAAAGTGAAGCGGAGTGTGTGGCACACTGAGAATAATACCATTTTGTGAGTACTCACCTGAAAAATGGATATTGTCAGTGTGCCACACACCCCGCTTCACTCCCACCCTTTTCGGTATCCCGAATCCTTTATATGGTGAAGCTTTTATTTATTTTGAGGTTACCGTTGAATTACTGGTACCTTGTCTTTCTGCTTTTTAAATCACTGGTGATAAGTGGGAGGTACCAGGTATATATAGGCCGGAAGGGGGCTCGTTACAAGACTTCCTCTCTGCAACAGCGTCACCTGGCGGTGAGTAACCCAATCGTGAAGAATATTTAAAGTGAAGCGGAGTGTGTGGCACACTGACAATATCCATTTTTCAGGTGAGTACTCACAAAATGGTATTTTTCCAAGTTTTATAAGGTTTATGTGCGGGCCTCAGCGGATGCTGTTTTTGGCCGCAAGGTTCTGCAAGCTGCAGTGGTTTAAAATTTGTGCATTTTTGCCGTATTGGGATCCCCACCCATGATGGACACTATTGGATGTCCCATATGTCATGAATAGTGGAAGTGGGGTGTTTGACATACTTGGAATAATACCATTTTATGATTACTCACCTTTAAAATGGGTATTATAAATGTCACACACCCCGCTTCATCACGCCATTTTTGTATTCTGGATCCTTTATATGGTGAACCTTTTTATGGTTAAGAATGTTTTATTAGCTCTTCCTGGTACCCTTACTGCTGTCATATACTGGGGAATGTGTGGGAGGTCCCAAGTATTTATGAACTGGGAGGGGCTTCTTTTTTGCTTTCATCTCTGCAGAAGTTCGCCCTCTACTGGACCATAACCCATATGTCATGAATAGTGGAAGCGGGGTGTGTGACATACTTATAATACCCATTTTAAAGGTGAGTAATCACAAAATGGTATATTCTTAGTATACAGTACATCCTGCTCCAAATATAATACTTACAATCGGGTTATACTCCGCCAGATGGCGCTGGACTGCAGAGACAAATCCCCAGAATTTCTCTGCAGTCTGGCTGCGAAGGACGAGAAATGGCTTTCTACTCGCAGGTGAGCGGGGCTATTAGCATTCGGCCCTGTAGGACTATTCCCACCCGTTCCACTAGTAATATGCCTCCCAGCCTTGGCTGCGCTGGTCGGCTGAAGGTAGGCAACACCGCTGTTAGGTGCTTAGGAGCGCTGCTTCACCTCAATCCCCCACCAAAGGGTAGGCGGTTCAGGCTTATGGTAAGCCTCTATGGGATGCCCCTCCCGCACTAGTGCCCCCTTGCCCCTGCCTATCGGTGGGCCCTGTTTAAGTGGCCGCTGACCTCCCTCATCCTCCTTGTAGCCTTCGGGGGAAAAGAGGGGGGGTGTAAATGTGTATGCTATGCATTCTGTGTTTTACACTCTTTTTCCCTTCTGTTTAGTCTTGTGTCAGCCGTCGCACTGACTTGCCTTTACTGTCTTTTTAAAATTGCTGCCGCTGCGCGCTGACTTGTTTCCGCGCTTGGCGGCGGCATTACCTCAGGTGCTGGTGCGCCATCATTGGCTGCTTGCACGTTCTGGCTTCGCGCTCTTGGGGGGGGGGCGGTGCCCGTCTATGGCGCGCTCCGCGTCATCACTGATACCGGCCTGCCCCTCGAGGTATACCAATGCCATATTTATCCTACTTGGTTGCCCATGCGCGACGACCCCTACCTACCGCGGCCCTCGCGGGCGGCTTTATATCTTTCACTTTTGTTACTGTGTGCTTACAGGTCTTGTCTGCTTATGTCTTTCAGGCGGGGCGAACCCTTTTGGCTTGGCTTTTGGCCCTGTATTAGTATATAACTTGTAGGCTTTGTAAAAATAATACTCCGACTTCCCTAGCGGGTTATTGGGGCATCCGGGGTTGCTATATAGCGTTATTCCCTATCGGAGTATAGCACCGCTATAATCACCATATGGAGGCATCCCTGGATAATGTGACCGGGGTCCCTTCAGGACCAGACCGGCTGTGTGTAGCGTGTGGGCAGCCTCATGCTGACGCTGACAAGGCGCGGGTCTGTGTACCCTGTGCTGAGCAGGTGCTTGCATTGCAATCTGGCCTGCCAGTGGCTGCACCTCGCTTCACTTCGCCTACTCCCCCAAGCTTAAACCTCGCTCCTACTGAGTTGCATACCAGTGGGGATTCTCAGCCTGATGTGTCTTCTAGACTGGCTACTGTTGAGCAGTTGATTGCTAAGTCCTTAGCGCGTAAGGCCCCTGCTAAGAAGCAGCATTTGACGCCTAATGTCACTGTTTTCCCTATGGGAACTGAGGAGTTTTGGAATCTTTGTGGCTATACCCCGTCTGATGAAGGGGAGCTCTTTTCTGATTCAGGCTCATCTGATGAGAGACCAAGGGGTCATGACGATCCTGGCTCTGACCCCTGGGCCCCGGATGACACTGACAGATTATTGACCCAGATTTTTGAAGTTCTGTCCATCTCCCTCCCTGTTGCGGCTCCCAGGCAAAAAGGGGAGCTTTTCCATACAGCAAAATCACGTTTGGAATTTCCCGAGCAGGCACATTTCCATAACCTTGTGCTCAAGGAATGGGAGCGCCCCAGTAAACTTCCCGGGGTTCCAAAAAGTTGGGATAGGAAGTATCCCTTTCCTGCTGAGGTGGTTAAATGTTGGTCATCCCCCCCCCCAGGTGGATGCCCCAATCCTAGGGCTATCTAACACCTCTGTCATGCATTCCCCTGACTCTACTACCCTGCGGGATGCTGAGGACCGGCGCATTGACCAGCTGGCATCCCACGCCTTTGCATGTGCGGGGATGGCGCTGCGGCCAGTCTGTGCCTCTGCCATTACTGCTGTGGCCACTAGAACCCTTATCAGAAATATGCTTGATAGTGTCCCTGATGATTTGCCTTGTGAGGTGTTTAATGCACTCTCCAGTTGTGATGTTGTTGTAAATTTTGTCCTCTCAGCATTGGATGACACCATCAGAATGTGTGCCAGAACTTCTGCTCTCGTGGTGGCTATATGCTGCTCGGTTTGGCTGCGTCAGTGGGCTGCTGACAATGCTGCCAAGAAGGCCCTCACTGGGCTTCCCTTTAAAGGACTGCGCCTGTTTGGGGACCGCCTGGACCTTTTTGCTAAGGGAGGCAGGTTACCCCAGCGCAGGCAGCAATCTCGGCCCTTTCGAGGTCAGGGTTCCCAGCAATTCTGGTGGCCCCCTGGTGGCCAAGAAGAGTGTGGTTCGCAGACGTGGTACAGCTGGCAATAGATCAGTACGCTCTGCCCTTGGTGCCAGATCTGTTCACTCAGGGCTCACTACGCCATCCCAATTTACAAACTCTGGCTTTGATGGCGTGGCTGCTGAAACCTCCATCTTGATGGAGAAGGGGCTGTCTTCCTCAGTTGTGGATACTTTGATTAAAGCTAGGAAGAAGTCTTCCTCTTCCATTTATTACAGGATTTGGCGTGCCTACATTGACTGGTGTGAGTGGAAGTCTCTTCCCTGTCGTGTGTTCTCTATTCACAGGATTCTGGAGTTCCTGCAGCATGGATTGGAGATGGGGCTCCAACTCAGTACTCTGAAGGGTCAGGTTTCTGCCCTGGCTATATTTCTAGTATTTCACACACCCCACTTCCAAAGATACATGACACTTGGGAAACCGGCCTGTAGAGGGCGATCTTGCAGAGATGACATTGAAAAAGGGTCCCCTCCTGGTCCATAAGTACCGGGTTCCTCCCACCATTCCTCAGTCTTTTGTCTCTGCAGTCGGTGAAGCAAGTCAGAGGATGACTCTCTCCTCCTTGCAGGTAGCCGGGGTAACTCCCGGCATTTTTTTATGTCTATTTCTGCCCGGACTTCTTTTTTCTTTTAAAAATTAAGCTATAGCAATATGCCTCCCAGCTTAGGCTGCAGGCTCGGGCAATGGTAGCAGCACCTCTGGGTGCATAGGGGAGCTTGCTCCCCCCTGTGAGACCCCATACTAAGGGGTAGGCGGTGTCTGGGTTGGTGATCCCCAGCTTGAGATGCCCTGTCCCTCTTGCCCTTTTACCTATTGGTGTGGGTTCCTCCCTGCAGTGTCTCTCCGTGCCCCTTGGGGGGAGGAGGGGGGTGGCCTTTCTCCCATAATAAAGCTAAAAAATCACATAGGAAAAGTGTGTGTGTGTGTCTGTGTGTGTTGTAGCACTGTTCAACAGCACAAGTATCGCAGGATGCTCAGCTTGTGGCAGGTCTTTGCTTTTAAAATAGATGGTGTAATCTTCAAATTCAGCCATTGTTGATTTTCAGATGGTTTAGGCTGCTGCTCCTCAGCTTTGGTTAAGGAGAGGGCAGGGCCAGGAGCTCAGCTATATTGGCTTCACTGGTGTTTTTTTCTGGCCCGCCCTCTCCTTCCTGTCTCTCCTTCCTGTCTCTCCCTCCTGTCTCTCCTTCCTGTCTCTCCCTCCTGTCTTTCCTCAGGGCACGTGAGTTTTTGCCACTTGTGTTATATATTCCTAGTATGTCACACACCCCACTTCCAAATATTCATGACACTTGGGAACCCGGCCTGTAGAGGGCGATCTTGCAGAGATGACATGGAAAAAGGAGCCCCTCCTGGTCCATAAGTACTGGGTTCCTCCCACTATTCCTCAGTCTTTTCGTCTCTGCAGTCGGCGAAGCATTCAGAAGATGACTCTCCTTCAAGCTGCAGGTAGCCGGGTTTGCTCCTGGCCCCTTTATTTCACTATTTCTGTCTGATACTCTTTAAACCTGTTTGGTTATATTGTATGCCTCCCAGCCCTGGCTGTATGGTTCAGGCAAAGGTAGATACATACACCTTCTGGTGTATACAGGAGTTTTACTCCTCCGTGAGACCCAAATGTGGGTAGGCGGTTTCCGGGTTGGTGTTCTCGGCATGGGATGCCGAGATAATCCCCTTGTGCCTTATGGGTGCATTTCTATCCTCTCCCCTTTAGTTCTCCTTTACCCTGCTGGGGTAAAAAGGAGGGGGGGGGGCGTTATCTGGGCTTATTTGTCACCATGCACACAAATAATAATAATAATAATAAAAAATATATATATATATATAAAATAAATCTTTATTATATTATTATGTATGTTTACTATACTATTTAATAGGATATGTTTTATTTAGATTTTCCTATTTCTGTCTAGGCAGCATTCTTTTGCTTACCTTTTTAAAGCTCTTTGTTTTCTGGCTATGTTCAGATTTGAATTTCCCTCCATTCTTGGTCATGTGATTCTGGGGGTGGGTGGGGCTTAGGCACACAGCAATCATTTCATTCTCAAGAGCACCTAGGTGCTCTCTTTGTCTGCCTGGCTCCTGCTGTTTCCCTATGGTCTTCCCTCATTGTGCTTGCTTTGGCAAAATTGGCAAAAACTAAAATTGGAACAATACAGAGAGGATTAGCATGGCCCCTGCGCAAGGATGACATGCAAATTCGTGAAGCGTTCCATATTTAAAGGTGCTGTGAGTACCCCTCAGCTTGCTGAAGGGAGTTTCTGCAATTTTTTTCATGCTTTGTCATTTATTGTATTGTGTGCATTGGTGACTGTTTGTTTTCTTGTAGGTGGAAACTCTTTATTTTAAAGGGGTTTCTCCTGGTCTTTAGCCCTTAAAACCTTATTTGGGGGTCCATTTGTGGTAATATCCTCCCACTTGGGACTATTTAAAGGGGCATCCCCGGTAGCAATTGCGTAAATCCTATATATACTTGGCGACTATAATCAATTATAGTATAATACTAAACACCATATGGAGGCATCTCAGGACACCGGGCATGCAGTTCCCTCTGCACAGATTTTTTTGGATGTGGGGCATCCCTTGTTGGGGATAACGCAATTCTTTGCGTCCCTTTGCTAACTATTTTGCAGCAAACTGGGGCCCAGGCTTCGGCATCTGCGGCTTCTGCCTTATCTCCTACTCCACCATGTCTTGTCCGTACCCCCAGTGATATTGTCATGGGTGGTGAGTCGCATTCTGATTTATGTGCCAGATTGGCTCATCTTGAAAAATTAATGTCTAGCTCTGTGGCCAAGAAGGCCTCAGCTAAAAGGAAACATTTGACTCAGGCCGTTCCGGTAAGTGAGTTGGATAATTGTGAAATGCTTTATTGGTCTGATCCTTCTCAGTCAGAAGAAGGAGAATTATATGAGGATTCAAATGTTTCTGATGAACAGCAATTTGTTGGTACTGTGATTGAGCAGGGTGAAGCCCTAAGGCTCTTGCTCAGTTATTTGAGGTTTTGGTTATCACTTCTCCTGAAGTAGTCCCTCCTCAAAAAGGGGAATTCTTTGGAATCTCTAAAACTCGTTTAGAATTTCCAAATCAAAAGCATTTTGATCAAATTATTCTTAAAGAATGGGAGAAGCCTGCGCGGCTTCCTGGCATTCCCTTGGGCTGGGACAAGAAATATCCCTTCCCAGCTGATACTTTTAAGCGTTGGTCATCACCACCTGTGGTGGATGCCCCTGTGCTTAATTTATCCAATTCTTCTGTGTTGCATTCTCCTGACTCCACTACACTTAAAGATGGAGAGGATAAGCGTATTGATCAAATGGCGTGCCACGCTTTTTCCAGTGTGGGCTCGGCCTTGCTGCCTGTTGGTGCTTCTGCACTCATGACAATGGCTATTAGGTCTGTTGTGAGAGACCTAATGAATTACTCAGGGCTTGATCCGGCCTCTGATGAGTACGCCGCTCTTAAGCGATGTGAGATGTTTGCATCTTTTGTACTTTCTGCCTTAGATGATACTCTGCTCATGTGCAGCAGAAGCTCTGCCTTGTTAATAGCCATTCGGCGGTCAGTATGGTTGCGGCAGTGGGCAGCTGATATTCTAGCCAAGAAATCACTTACAGCGCTCCCTTTTGTGGGATTGCGCCTCTTTGGAGAAAAATTGGATTCTGTCACTAAAGCAGGTAAATTACCTCAGCGTAAGAAACAACGTCGTTCCTTTCATGCAGTGGCCTCTTTTAACCCTTCCTTTTGGGGGTCTAGATCCGGTAGAGGATCGGCCTTTTCAGCCCCTAGAGGGAATGCATGGAATAGAGGAAAGGGACGTGGCCGTCCAAGTCAGAATTGGGGGTCCAAAACCAAATCTGCCACTAAGCCTGCTCAACAATGAGGGGATGCCCTCACCCTTACGGGTGGGGGGACGGCTGCGGTTCTTCCTCCAGGTCTGGGGTCAGGAGGTATCAGACAATTGGGTTCTGGAAGTAGTCTCTTCCGGTTACAAACTGGAATTCGAGTTCCGGCCTCCTCCCAGATTTTTCATGTCCCGAATGCCGTCAGATCCGGCAATTGCGCAGGGACTGCGGGCAGCAGTAGCGAATCTGTTAAACATGGCTGTCATCTGCCTAGTTCCTCCAGCGGAAAGGGGTTTGGGGTTTTACTCCAACCTATTCACGGTACCCAAAAAGGACGGCTCTGTTCGGCCTATCCTAGACCTTAGGAGACTCAATCAATTTATCCGTTTCAGAAAATTCCGCATGGAGTCTCTGCGATCAACGATCGATGCTCCCCGTCAGGGGGACTTCATGACATCCATAGACATCAAGGATGCTTATTTGCACATTCCTATTTTTCCGGGTCACCAGAGATTTCTCAGGTTCGCGATAGAAGACCAGCATTATCAATTTGTGGCCCTGCCATTCGGCCTTACCTCGGCCCCAAGAGTCTTTACCAAGATGCTAGCAGGAGTGATGGCTATATTCCGGGTCCAAGGCATCCGCATTGTGCCTTTTCTGGACGATCTTCTTATCGCGGCCTCCTCCCTCGAACAATCAGAGTTGGACACCTGGACGGTGGTCTCTACGCTAGAGAGGTTCGGATGGGTAATAAGTTACCCCAAATCCTCTCTCTGTCCGTCCAGGGAAATTCCCTTCCTGGGCCTGATTCTGGATACATTTCAGCCAAGGTTTTTCTTCCTCAGTCCAAAATGGTTCTGATTCAGGACTTGATTCGTCTATTCTTGTCCAACCCTCGTCAGTCTATCCGTCTAGGTATGAGACTAGTGGGATTGATGGTAGCTGAATTCGAGGCAGTCCCGTTTGCCCAGTTTCACATAAGGACGCTTCAGCTCTTCTCTTGGCAAGGTGGGGCAGGTGCCCACTATCATTGAATCAGACTTGTCTATTGTCTCCCCACGTTTTGCAGTCCCTTCAGTGGTGGTTAATATCGCTCAACCTCCAGAAGGGCAAGTCATTTTTGACTCCGTGTTGGGAACTGGTTACCACGGATGCCAGCCTGGTGGGCTGGGGGGGGGGGGGCATCTGGAAGAAGCATCCGTTCCAAGGATTGTGGGGGCCTCAGGAGGCTCATTCTCCAATCAATGTATTAGAGCTTCGGGCCATACGTCTTGTTCTACTTCGACTGACCCATTTCTTACAGGGTCTGCCAGTTCAGATTTGGTCAGACAACCGAACAGCTGTTGCATACATCAGTCACCAGGGAGGGACTCGCAGTTGTGGTGCCCTCCGGGAAGTGTCTCTGATCTTTCAGTGGGCAGAGATCAATGTTCCCTGCATATCAGCAGTTTACATTCCGGGGATAGAGAATGTGGAGGCAGACTCCCTGAGCAGGGGATGTTCTCGCCAGGGAGAATGGTCTCTCAATCCAAGGGTCTTTCAGTTCCTCTGTCACAAGCGGGGAACTCCACAGTTGGACCTGTTTGCTTCTCGCCACAATCACAAGCTGCCAGCTTTTGTCTCTATCCCAGGATCCTCTGGCCTGGAAGGATCTGGGGTTCCTATATCTGTTTCCCCCATTCTCCATGATCAGCAAGGTGGTGCGCAAGTTAGCACTGGAGGAGGCGCCAGCAATTCTGGTGGCGCCAAGGTGGCCAAGACGTCTGTGGTACGCAGACGTCGTAAGGCTGGCAGTGGATCATTTCCATCTGCCTCTTCTTCCAGATCTCATCACTCAGGGTCAACTTTGTTACCCCAATTTACAAACGCTGGCTTTGACGGCATGGCTGCTGAAGTCTCCATCTTGAAAGAAGAATGTCTTTCTGATGTGGTTATTCAGACTCTTATTAAAGCTAGGAAGAAGTCTTCCTCTGTCAGTTATTACAGGACTTGGAGGTCCTATATTGATTGGTGTGAATCCAGGGCTTTGCCCTGTAGAGTATATTCTAAGTATACAGTACGTCCTGCTCCAGATATAATTCTTACACTTGGGTTATCCTCCGCCAGATGGCGCTGTGCACTGCAGACATGCAAAAACAGGCTCCTCCCGGTCCTTCATATACCCAGGGACCTCCCACAAATCCCCAGATTTCTCTGCAGTGCTGACTGCGAAGACATGAAGTCTCTTGCAGGTGAGCGGGGCTATTACAGCCTGCGGCCCTGTTGGACTATTCCCACCCGTCCTATTTGTGATGTGCCTCCCAGCCTGGGCTGCACTGGTCGGGTGAAAGGTAGGCAGCACCATGCGTGCTTATGGAGCCCTGCTCCACCGCAGTCCCCCACCAAAGGGTAGGCGGTTTAGGCTGATGGTGAGCCCTTAGGGGATGCCCCTCCCGCATCATTGCCCCACGCCCTGTGTAGCGGTGGACCCTGTGTAAAGGGTCGCCATCCTCCCCAGTTCCCCCCTTTGCCCAGGGGGAAACAAAGGGGGGGGGGTTTGTGAGTATGGCGGCCTCAGTGTACCCTATTACACGCTTATGGCCTTAGTATCGCGTTTGACTGGGAATGGGTGTCAGAGCCGCGCTGTTTACTTTTTACTTGTATTGGTCGCCACCGTGCCTTTCCTATATGGTTGTACTGCATGGGCGGCGGTGGCTTTGCAGATGCTGCGGCGTCTTTTATTCTTGGTGTGCCACACACCCCGCTTCACTTCTTAAATATTCATCACTTCATGGGTTAATCCACCGCAGGTGACGTAGTGCAGAGAGTAAGTCTTGTAACGAGCCCCCTTCCGGCCTATATATACCTGGTACCTCCCTTCAATCACCAGTATTTTTTCTCTCTGCTTGCTGACAAGTCAGAAGTTGGAAGTCTCCTGCTTACAGGTAGGCCGGGGTATTCTTACCCCGCCACCCCCCTTTTGGTCTATTTCTGCCCGGTTTGAGTTTGTATACCTTTATGGTGAAATAGGAAGCCTCCCAGCCTTGGCTGCTCACCTGGCAAATGGTAGATGGCACTTTAAGTGCCTAGGAGCTTATCTCCTACCACTCGACCTCATGCGTGGGGCAATGCGGCGAACCGGCATGGTGATCCGGAAATGGGATGCCCCTGTCCCGAGGGTCCCCGTAGCCCCTTTGTCTCCCGTTGGGGGGGTGGTGAGGGTGTGCTTTAGTATGTGTGTTTCACTGTATCACTGCATGTTAACATATATGTCATGTTTATACATTCACTGTAGCATGTGTATATTTTGGGTCTGCTTTAGGGCAGCTTGCGCTGGGTATGGGCTGGCCACCTCTCTGGCAGTTGGTTGCTTGTGGCCCCCTCCCCCCTCTCCCCTCTCCTCGCCTGGCATTCATTGAGCTTTGTCAGCACAGGCCGCACTTTGTCTTCTGCCGGCTCATGGCTGCTGGCTGCAGGCTTACCGGCTGATTGTGGTACAGGTAAGCGGCCCCTCCCGTTGGGGCCGTTAAATGGGAGATATTGTTTAATAATACAGTGAGAAATCACTATTATCAAGGGGGCGTCATTTAAGGGCACTTGGTGCCATACTTATATGTTATACACATGTGAAGGATCTGATGGTTGTTTTCTTGTCTTGCAGATCCTGGGATCCCTGCTTATGCTAGCCCTCCGGCTCTATGTGCCTGGCTAATTATTGGGATTGATTTGAATGTTTATATACATAGACTATATATAAGTATATATATATAGTTTCTATTAAAGGGGACCTAAACTTATAAAACTTTTTTTTTTTTTTTTTTTTTTTTATAAATCCTCCCTTCCGGGACATTACTAAAATAAAGGGGGCATCCCGGGTCGGCTTATGCCTTAAAAGTCCCATTATTGCGAATACCATAAATCACCATATGGGGGCTTCCGTAGATTCCGGAAACGGTTCTGCTGTTCCGTTTGGGGGGTGCG
Source organism: Gastrophryne carolinensis (assembly GCA_027917425.1). NCBI lineage: Eukaryota > Metazoa > Chordata > Amphibia > Anura > Microhylidae > Gastrophryne > Gastrophryne carolinensis. The sequence goes on along the minus strand of CM051234.1, from coordinate 299,173,349 downwards.
TAGGTTGTGGGGTTCCACTCCCAGCTGATGATATCTTTATTTGCATCCCTTGTGCAAAACAGACTATTGCGTGCCAGTCCGTTGCTTCGGCTGCGGTGCCATCGCATCCTTCATCATCTCCTACCTCTCCATCCCTATTCCGGACCCCGCATGACACTGTCAAAAGTGGGGATTCGCATTCCGAGGCAGCAGCACAGCCCTGCCCCCGGAAAATGATGCCCGTTAAAGCAGCGTTTAAAACCGCTACAAAACGAAGGCACCTGACTCCGGTACCTTCGGCTCCACAGGACCAGTTTTGTGAACCTGTGGAATGGTCCGATGGATCCCCGGACGAGGATGAACTCCCGTCGGAGTCAGATGAGCCGACAGGTCAGCATGTGGCTGATGAGATCGGCGATTGGTCAGAGGGGGTTGTTTTTGACACCCCCTCCATTCTGGCTCAAATGTTTAATATTTTGAGTTTAGATACGCCTGAGGCGGCCGCCCCGCCAAAGGGTCAGTTATTTAAAGAGCCTCAGCCGAGTTTGGTCTTTCCCAGACAGCACCACTTTGAGAGGGTGGTTCTTAAGGAATGGGAACATCCCACACGGTTATCTGGAATTCCTTCCAGTTGGGAAAAGCGTTATCCTTTTCCACCAGAATTGGTGAGGCTGTGGTCTGTCCCTCCGGACGTCGATACCCCTGTACTAGGACTCTCCACCTCGGCTATGGTACAATCTGCTGAGACCACTGTCCCCAAAGATGGGGAAGATCGCAGGATTGACCAATACGCTCGACATGGTTTTATCTATTCCGGGTCAGCATTGCGCCCGGTATGTGCTTCAGCCCTTCTTCTATTGGCTATTAAGTCCCTAATTCAGGGGCTATATGAGGATCTTGATCCCGCTTGCAAACAGTTCACTGCACTTAAGCAGTGTGAATCTTTTGTGGCTTATGTCCTGGCCGCTCAGGACGATGCGCTGACTATGAGTAGCAAGGCGGCAGCTATGCTGGTGGCTATTCGCAGGTCAGTATGGCTGCGTCAGTGGTCAGCAGACACGGCTTCCAAAAAGGTACTCACAGCCCTCCCCTTTTTGGGGTTGCGTCTGTTTGGGGAGAAAATTGATTCAGTCGCAAAAGATGGTAAGATGCCACAACGCAAAAGGCCTCGTGGTCCCTTCAGGGGGACAAGTTCCGGTAGGCCTTCCTTTCAAAGGTTCGGAGCGGGAAAAGGTACGTCCTTTCCCGCTACCAGTGGCGCAGGTTGGACTCGGGGGAGGGACCGTGGCCGGCCCACTCAGTCCTGGGGCACCAAGCCCAAGCCTGCTGATAGGCCCACTCAGCAATGAGGGGCTGCCCTCACCCGTGCGGGTGGGGGGACTATTGCGACACTTCTACCATTGGAACCATGTGGTTCTAGGCAGATGGATCCAGGAGGTAGTGTCGACAGGTCACAACCTGGAATTCGAGTCTCACCCTCCCTCGCGGTCCATTCAGGGGTCGGTTCATCCCGGCCTGAACTCTCATCAAGACGCTGTGTCTTTCTTTTGCCCAAATTCGCACAAGAACACTTCAGCTATTTCTGCTAGCGTGTTGGGTCCAGCAACCTCTGTTGTTGGATCAGTCCTTCCAATTGTCCTCCCGTGTACGGCAGTTCCTCCTGTGGTGATTGGTCTCGACCAATCTTGTATAGGGCAGGTCTTTCCTGACCCTCCCTTGGAGAGGTGTCACCACGGACACCGGTCTTTCAGGATGGGACAGATTCTGGAAGGAGCTGCGGCTTCAGGGGCAGTGGAGGCCCCACTTACCCATCAGAGAAATGTCCCTGATCCAGACATGGGCAGTGTTCCATGTTCCCTGCCTGTTTACATTCCAGAGGTGATGGAACAGGTAGCGGACCGGTTGAGCAAGTGCTCTCCCCGTCTGGAAGAATAAGCTCTCCATCCTCGGGTGGTTCTCTTATTGTGTCTCCAATGGGAGACTCCGGAGGTGGACCTGTGGGCCCCTCATCTCTATCTCAGGCTCCCGAGCTTCGTGTCTCTCTCCCAGGATCCTCTGGCTCTGACAGTGGACGTCAGGTCCCTGAACTGAGGAGCTCTGGGAATTCTATACCTGTTTCCTCCGTGGCCCTTGCTGGGCAGAGTTCTTCAGAAGTTGTCTCTGGAAAGGGTGTACGCCGTTCTCATGGCCCCAAGGTGGCCAAAGCGATTAAGGTTCGCAGACATCGTTTGGCTGGCAGTGGACCAGTTCATTCTGCCTCTTCGGCCCGATCTGCTCACTCAGGGTCAATTGTGTTACCTCAATTTACCAGCGCTGGGTTTGATGGCCTGGCGGCTGAAACCTCCATCCTGAAGGAGGAGGGTCTTTCTGATTCAGTCATTAAGACTCTGATCAGTGCCCGGAAGAAGTCTTCTTCCGTCACCTACTATAGGACTTGGAAAGCCTATATCACTTGGTGTGAGATAAGATCTTTTCCTTGTAGGGTCCTTTCGGTCCCCAGGATTCTGGAGTTTTTACAATCAGGGCTGGACTCTGGTCTCCAGCTAAGTACATTGTAAGGGCAGGTCTCTGCCTTATCTGTCTTTTTTCAGAAGCGTGTTGCGCTTAAACCTTTAGTTAAAACTTTTTTCCAGGGGGTTACGCATGTGCGGCCTCCCAGGAAACCATTACTCCCTGTTTGGGATTTGAATTTGGTTCTTTCGGCTCTTCAGGCTCCTCCTTTTGAGCCTTTGCAAGATATTGCTTTGTCTACCCTGACTCAGAAGATTGTCTTCTTGGTAGCGATCACTTCTGTCCGGCGTGTCTCAGAATTGGCGGCCTTAACTATCCAGGCGCCCTACTTCGAGAGGCATCGGGATAAAGTGGTCTTTCGGTTCAAGCCAGACTTTCTTCCTAAGGTTGTTTCTGCTTTTCATTTGAACCAAGATATTGTTCTTCCCTCCTTGTGTCCTAATCCTAAGAATGACAAAGAGAGGGTTTTGCATTGTTTGGATGTTGTACGCTGTGTTAAGTACTACTTGATTATCACGTCTCCTTTCCGTAGGACGGATTCCTTTTTTGTTGTGCCCCATGGGCCTAAGAAGGGTTTGGCACCAGCCAAATCTGCCATTAGCAAGTGGATACGTCAGGCCGTTACTGCAGCCTATTCTGCTAAGGGAAAAGTTCCCCCTTTTCGTATTACTGCTCATTCCACTCGCGCTGTTGGGGCGTCTTGGGCTTTTCAGCACCAAGCTTCTGTTGAACAGGTTTGTAAGGCCGCCACCTGGTCTTCTGTTCACACTTTTTCTAAGTTTTACAAAGTTGATGTGCGGGCCTCAGCGGATGCTCTTTTTGGCCGCAAGTTCTGCAGACTGCAGTCATTTAAGTTATGCTTCACCTGGCCTTGAGATGCCCTTCCCTTGTGGACACTGCTTTTGGATGTCCCATGAAGTGATAAATATTTAAGAAGTGAAGCGGGGTGTGTGGCACACCAAGAATAATACCATTTTGTGAGTACTCACCTGAAAAATGGATATTGTTGGTGTGCCACACACCCCGCTTCACACCCGCCCTTTTCGGTATTACCGAAGCATTTATATGGTGATGCCCTTTTTTATTTATATCAAAATTAATTTTGGAGGTTACTGGTGGAATACTGGTACCTTGTTTTACTGCTTTTTGAATATACTGGTGATTGAAGGGAGGTACCAGGTATATATAGGCCGGAAGGGGGCTCGTTACAAGACTTCCTCTCTGCACTACGTCACCTGCGGTGGATTAACCCATGAAGTGATGAATATTTAAGAAGTGAAGCGGGGTGTGTGGCACACCAACAATATCCATTTTTCAGGTGAGTACTCACAAAATGGTATTTTTTAGCCTGTAGTGGCTCTGCTGCTGTATTCCACTCGATCAATTTCCTTCAGGCGTCACTGCCCTGTTTTCTCTATTGGCTACGCGTTTTTGGAGCTTCGCGCTCTCCGGGGGCGCTCCGCGTCACGGTCAGCTCTGGCCCGCCCTTCGAGGTTCGCTTGGCACCATATTTACTTGCGCGCGCGTGGTGAAGACCGTCCTCCCCCCTCTGTCTGTAAGTGCCCTCGCGGGCGACTTTATTTTACTTTTTATGACTCCCTTGCGCATGGCGTTTTTTTTATGTCTTTCAGACCGTGGATTCCGGTGGCTTCTCCCGGCCCGGTGTAGCTCCCGGTTGAGACTATTAAATTTACTCCCACTTCCCCGCGGGTTATTGGGGCATCCAGGGTAGCTTACAGCGTCAATCCCTACTGGTTTATTGTGCCGATTAAATCACCATATGGAGGCGTCCCAGGATATTGTGAACGGGGTTCCTTCGGGACAAGCCCGGCTGTGTGTAGCTTGTGGGGTCTTACCTAGCAGTGGTGACAATGCACGGGTCTGTGTTCCTTGTGCACAGCAGGTGCTATTGGTTCTTCCCGCCTCTTCCGTGGCTGGGCCTGCACCTCGCCTCACTTCACCTACTCCCCCAAGCTTGAGTCTAACCCCCAATACAAGCGGGGATTCTCATCCTGATGTGGCTACTAGACTGGCCAGTGTTGAAGATTGCTTGCTAGCTCATTAGCGCGTAAGGCCACCGCTAAGAGGCGTCATTTAACCCCTGACTCTGCTCTTTTCCCTATGGAATCTGATGAGTTGTTGCATCCTTACGGCCATACCCCCTCGGACGAAGGGGAGCTGTTCTCTGACTCAGGGTCTTATGACGAGGAGTCAAGGGGTCATGACGAGTCTGGTTCCGAGCACTGGACCCCGGATGATATTGACAGACTGCTGGTTCAGATTTTTGATGTTTTGTCCATCTCCCCCCCTATTGCGGCTCCCAGGCAAAGGGGTGAGCTTTTTCATACTGCTAAGGCTCGTCTGGAATTTCCCGAGCAAATCCATTTCAATAGCCTCGTGCTTAAAGAATGGGAACATCCCAGCAGACTTCCTGGGATCCCTAAGAGTGTGGATAGGAAGTATCCCTTCCCGGCTGACTTGGTTAAGTGCTGGTCATCGCCCCCCGAGGTCGATGCTCCTATTCTAGGGTTGTCCAACACCTCTATTATGCACTCCCCTGACACTACTACGCTACGGGACTCTGAGGACCGGCGTATTGATCAATTGGCATGCCATGCCTTTGCATTTGGGGGAGCGACCCTGCGCCCGGTTTGCGCCTTAGCCATTACGGCAGTAGCGCTCAGGACCATTGTCAGGAATGCACTCGATGGCACAGATGAGTTGCCCCTGATACTGTCAATGCACTGTCTGTGATGTATTTGTAAACTTTATCCTGTCTGCATCGGACAATGCTATAAGGATGTGTGCCAGATCTTCTGCCCTGGCGGTAGCTATACCGTTGCGACAGTGGGCTGCTGACAACGCCGCTAAGAAAGCCCTTATTGGGCTTCCATTTAAGGGGCTGCGCCTGTTTGGGGACCGTCTAGACCTCTTCGCCAAAGGAGGCAAGTTGCCCCAGCGCAGGCGGCAGATTCGGCCCTTTCGAGGCCAGGGCACCCTTTCAATCCCCTACCATGGGGCTAAACAGGGAAAAGGGGTGTCCTTCGCTGGGTCCCGAGCAGATTCCTGGCACAGGAATAGAGGACGCCGTCCCGGTTCCTCCTGGGGGCCCAAGCCCAAAGCCCCTCCCAAGACCCCTCAGGCATGAGGGGGCGCCCTCGCCCGTCAGGGTGGGGGGACGTCTGTAGCACTTCGAGCATGTCTGGAGGCGCCACGTCTCAGACCGGTGGATTCAGGAGGTAGTGTCCTCCGGCTACAAGATAGAATTTGCTGTACAGCCCCCCACCAGATTCATTGGGTCCTGGATTCCTCAGGACCCTGCCTCAGCTCAGGTCTTGTTGCTGGCCGTGCAGGGTCTCCTGGATCTAGGGGTCATTTGCAAGGTCCCCTTAGGAGACAGGGGTGATGGGGTTCTATTCCAACCTTTTCACAGTACCCAAGAAGGATGGGTCAGTCAGGCCCATTCTGGATTTAAAAATCCTCAACAAATTTGTCAAGAACAGACACTTTCGCATGGAAACTCTGCGCTCGGCCATTGGCTCTCTGCGCCCAGGGGACTTTATGACGTCCGTAGACATCAAGGATGCTTACCTTCACGTGCCGGTGTTTCCAGGACACCAAAGGTTTCTCAGATTTGCACTGAAAGATCAGCATTACCAATTTGTGGCCTTGCCATTCGGCCTCACGTCGGCTCCCAGGGTGTTCACCGAGGTGCTGGCAGGGGTGATGTCCCTGATAAGGCTAAGGGGCATACGCGTGCTGCCCTACCTGGATGATATACTCATCACCTCTCGGTCTCTGCGGCAGGCAGAGTTGGACACTCAGCTGGTAGTGTCCACCCTGGAGTCCTTCGGCTGGGTGATCAATTACCCCAAGTCCTCTCTGTCCCCCTCCTCGGTGACTCCGTTCCTGGGAATGATTCTGGATACAGTTCAGTCAAGGATATTCCTTCCTCAACAGAAGGTGGAAGCTCTGACTGCGCAGGCGAGGTTCCTGCTCTCGTGCCCACAGCCCTCCATCAGGCAGGGAATGCAGCTGGTGGGCCTGATGGTGGCAAGCTTCGAGGCAGTGCCCTTTGCCCAGTTCCATTTGAGACCTCTGCAGCTTCACCTTCTGTCAGTATGGGACAAGAACCCAGCATCCTTGGACGGGGTCTGTGTGCTTCCCCCCTCGGTCATACGGTCCCTTGCGTGGTGGCTGGACCTCGGGAAGTTGATAGGGGGCAGGTCTTTTCTGGCCCCCTCCTGGGAGACTGTCTCAACGGATGCCAGTCTGTCAGGTTGGGGGGGATTTTGGAAGTCCCTGCGCTTCCAGGGGAAGTGGGGTCCTCAGGAGGCCCATTTACCCATCAACATTCTGGAATTGCGGTCAGTCCGGTTGGTACTGGAGCGGTTGACCCAACACCTGAGGGGTCTGTCGGTCCAGGTACGCTCAGACAACAGGACGGCGGTTGCCTACATCAACCATCAGGGAGGGACCCGGAGCAAGGGTGCCCTCCAGGAGGTGTCTCAAATTCTGACATGGGCGGAGGCCAATGTACAATGCATTTCGGCTGTTTACATTCCGGGGGCGGAGAATCTGCTTGCAGATGCTCTGAGCAGGGGGACGTCCCGTCAGGGAGAGTGGTCCCTCTGCAACAGGGTATTCCAGTCCCTGTGTCACCGTTGGGGTCTACCAGATGTGGACCTGTTTGCATCCCGTCACAACCACAAGCTCCCGGCCTTCGTATCCCTGTCTCAGGATCCTCTGGCCTTGGCCACGGATGCCCTGTCCATGTCATGGAAGGAGTTTTGGCTCCTGTATGTATTTCCACCATTCCCCCTTCTGGGCAGGGTTCTGCGCAAGATTGCTCTGGAAGGGGTGCCTGTGATTCTAGTGGCCCCCAGGTGGCCAAGAAGAGTGTGGTTCGCAGACATGGTTCAAATGGCAGTAGACCAGTACGATCTGACAGGGGTGCCAGATCTGCTAACTCAGGGCTCCTTACGCCATCCCAATTTACAAACGCTGGCTTTGACGGCCTGGCTGCTGAAACCTCCATCTTGATGGAGAAGGGTTTGTCTGCCTCTGTGGTAGGTACTATGGTGCAGGCTAGGAAGAAGACTTCTGCTGCTATCTATTATAGAGTATGGCGTACCTACATTGACTGGTGTGAGTCTAGGTCTCTTCCCTGTAGGGAGTTCTCTGTCCCTAGGGTTCTGGAGTTCTTACAGCATGGTTTGGAGTTAGGTCTAAAACTCAGTACTCTGAAGGGTCAGGTTTATGCCCTGTCCGTCTTATTTCAGAAGTCCTTTGCTCAACATCATTTGGTTAAGACCTTCTTTCAGGGGGTCACTCCTGCGCGTCCCCCTCGTAAACCTGTGGTCCCCGTTTGGGATTTAAACTTGGTTTTATCTGCCTTGCAGGGTGCTCCCTTTGAGCCTATTCACGATGCTGCTCTGGCTGTTCTTACTCTCAAGGTTGTCTTTTTGGTGGCCATAACTTCGGTTAGGCGTGTGTCGGAGCTGGCTGCTCTATCCATTCAGCCTCCGTACTATGAGAGGCACCAGGACAAGGTGGTGTTCCGCTTCAAGCCGGATTTTCTGCCTAAGGTTGTGTCTGCCTTTCATTTGAATCGGGACATTGTTCTTCCTTCATTGTGTCCCAATCCTAGCAACGACAAGGAAAGGATTCTGCATGTCTTGGATGTGGTCAGGTGTTTGAAATATTACCTGGTTGTCACTGCGGCTTTCAGGAAGACTGATGGATCCGTCAGGCTGTGATTCAGGCCTATTCTGCTAAGGGGAAGAGTCCTCCTTTCCATCTTACTGCTCATTCTACTCGTGCTATTGGGGCCTCCTGTGCCTTCCAGCACCAGGCTTCTGTTGAACAAGTTTGCAAGGCCGCTACTTGGTCTTCTTTTCATACCTTTTCAAAGTTTTACAAGGTTGATGTTCGGGCCTCGGCTGATGCTGTGTTTGGCCGCAAGGTTTTGCAGGCGGCAGTAGTTTAAGCTGCGTGCTGTTGCCTTTTTTGTTGGGGATCCCACCCTACTTTTATGGACACTGCTATTGGATGTCCCAAGTGTAAGTATTATATCTGGAGCAGGACGTACTGTATACTTAGAATAATACAATTCTGTGAAGTACTCACCTGTAGAATTGGTATTATACGTATACAGTACGTCCTGCTCCACCCCACCCTGGTTTTTGCATTATTCTGGATCCCCTGTATGGTGATTGTTGCCACTGTTGTTGTTACCAGTTTCGGTGGTTAAATTCTCCCGGCTTCTTGTTCACTGCTTTTCAATGCTGGGGATTTGTGGGAGGTCCCTGGGTATATGAAGGGCCGGGAGGAGCCTGTTTTTGCATGTCTGCAGTGCACAGCGCCATCTGGCGGAGGATAACCCAAGTGTAAGTATTATATCTGAAGCAGGACGTACTGTGTACGTATAATACCAATTCTACAGGTGAGTACTTCACAGAATTGTATTTTTCTATTCCTAGAATTCTGGAATATCTGCAACGACATTGAAACAGTACATTGAAAGGGCAGTCTCTGCCTTGGCTATTTTCTTTCAAAGGTCGTTTGCTCTTCATCCTTTGGTTAAGACTTTTTTCCAAGGAGTCGCGCATGTGTGGCCTTGCAGAAAGCCTATACTTCCTGTTTGGGACCTTAACCTAGTGCTTTCAGCTATGCAGGCCGCTCCCTTTGAGCCTTTGCAGGATATTCCTCTTCTTACTCAGAAGGTTGGCTTTTTTGGTTGCTATTACTTCTGTCCGCCGAGTTTCTGAACTGGCGGCTTTGTCTATTCTTGCCCCTTATTTTGAGAGGCATCAAGATAAGGTTGTTTTCCGTTTTAAACCGGATTTCCTTCCTAAGGTGGGTCTGCTTTCCACCTAAATCAGGATATAGTTCTTCCTTCCTTGTGTCCTAAACCTAGTAACGACAAGGAAAGGGTCTTACATTCTTTGGATGTAGTTAGTTGTGTTAAGTATTATTTAGTTACTACTTTGGCCTTCCGCAAGATGGATGCCTTTTTTGTTGTGCCTTCTGGGCCCAAGAAGGGTTTTGCTCCTGCCAAATCTTCCCTTAGTAAGTGGCTACGTCAGGCCATCATTGGGGCCTATTTGGCTAAGGGGAAGGTTCCCCCTTTTCGTGTCACCGCTCATTCTACTCGTGCTATTGGAGCTTCCTGGGCTTTTCAGCACCAGGCTTCTGTTGAACAGGTTTGCAAGGCTGCGACTTGGTCTTTGTGCATACTTATTCTTAGTATACAGTGCGTCCTGCTCCAGATATAATTTTTACACTTGGGGTTATCCTCTGACAGATGGCGCTGCACTGCAGAGACATGGAAAAACAGGCTCCTCCCGGCCCTTCAAATACCCAGGGACCTCCCACAAATCCCCAGATTTTCTCTGCGGTGCTAACTGCAAAGACATGATGTATCACTCTCTCGCAGGTGAGCAGGGCTACCAAAGCCTGCGGCCCTGTTGGACTATTCCCACCTGTCCTCCCTGTGATGTGCCTCCCAGCCTGGGCTGCGCTGGTCGGGTGAAGGTAGGCAGCACCTTGCGTGCTTAATGGAGCCATGCTCCACCGCAGTCCCCCACCAAAGGGTAGGTGGTTTAGGGCTGATGGTGAGCCTCTAGGGGATGCCCCTCCTGCACTATTGCCCCATGCCCCGTGTAGCGGTGGGCCCTGTACAAAGGGTCGCCATCCTCCCTCATTCCCCCCCGTAGCCCGGGGGGAAAGAAAGGGGGGGTGTGTGTGTGTAGTAAGGTCTTGTGTATGTTTTACACGTTATGGCCTTAGTTTGCCTGGACTAGTATCCCTGAGGTCAGAACCGCGCTGTTTTTAGTTCTTACTGTGTAATTGTCGCCGCCGCGCGCACTTCTTCCTTTACTGGATGTGCGGCGGTGACGTCGCCTCAGACGCTGCGGCGTCTTCATTGGCAAATCATCTCCTCTAAGTGTCCCATTCACTTCGCTCCTCATAACAGTTTGTATCCACCTCAGAGCTTCGCGCTCTTCGGGTGGGGGGGGGGGTCATAGGTTGGCGCGCTCTGCGTCACTGGCCGCTCTGGCCCGCCCTTCGAGGTTCGCTTTGGCGCCATTTTGATGCTGGTCACACGCACGCGTGGTGGCGGTCCTCCTCCTCCCTGGGTCTGTAAGTGCCCTAGCGGGCGATTTTCATGATCTGTGTTTACTGCGCATGGTTCTGACACTCTTTATTCCCATTATGTCTTTCAGACTGGTGAACACCATTGGCTTCTCCCGGCCCGGTGTTAAATTATAGCGGGCCTTGTTAAATTCTCCCACTTCCATAGCGGGTCTTTGGGGCATCCAGGGTTACTTATTGTGTAAATCCCTACTGGCATATTGTGCCTTGATTAATCACCATATGGAGGCATCTCAGAATTACGTGACCGGGGTCCCTCTGGGACAAGACCGGCGGTGTATAGCGTGTGGACAACCCCATGCTGATGCTGGCAGGGCACGGGTCTGCGTACCCTGTGCCGAGCAAGCCCTGGCCCTGCAATCTGGTCGGCCAGGGGCTACACCTAGCTTCAATACACCTATCTCCCCAGGCTTAAATCTCTCTCCTGCTGAGTCGCCTACAAGTGGGGAATTGCAGCCTGCCGGCCCTTCCAGGCTGCCTACAGCTGAACAGATTATTGCTAGGTTGTCAGAGCGTATGGGCCCTGGTAGAAAGCGGCACCTGTCGCCCCATGTTTCTGTATGCTCTATGAGAACTACTCTATGAGAACTACTACTCTGTGTGACTATACCCCTTCTGAAGAAGGGGAGTTGTTCTCTGACTCAAGCTCTTCTGATGAGAGGACGAGGAGTCACGATGATTCTGGCCCGGAATACTGGGGCTAGTGTGACACTGACGACCTGTTGCTTAAGGTCTTTAAGACACTGTCTATCTCTCCCCCCGGTCAGGTCCCCAAGCCTAGAGGGGAGCGTTTCCATACTGCGACTGCATGTTTTGGAATTTCTAGAGCAGGCTCATTTCCATGCTCTTGTCCTCAAAGAATGGGAATGCCCCAGTAAACTTCCAGGGGTTCCAGGGGACTGGGATAGTAAATACCCTTTTCCCCCTGAGGTGGTTAATTGCTGGTCGTCACCCCCCGTGGTGGATGTACCGATCATAGGGGTCCCTAACCCCCCCTTTATTACAACCCCTGCCTATAGCGCCCTTCGGGATGCTGAGGACCGGCCCATTGAGCTGCTGGCTTCCGATGCCTTTTCTTGTGCCGGGATGGCGCTGCGTCCGGCCGGTGCCGCAGCCATTACTGCGGTGGCCGCTAGAACCCTCATCAAAAAATTGCTCGGTTATCGCCCCGAGGATCTCCCCTGGGAGGTGTTCAATGCACTCTCCAATTGTGATGTATTTGTGAAGTTTATTCTATTGGCGCTAGATGACGCGATTAGAATGTGTGCAAGAACTTCCACCTTTGCGGTGGCTATTCGTCGCTTGCTCTGGCTGCGACAGTGGGGTGCTGATGATGCTACTAAAAAGACTCTTACTGGGCTCCCCTTCAGAGGGCAACGCCTATTTGGGGCCCTTCTAAACCTGTTCGGTAAAAAGGGCAAATCACCCCTTCGCAGACGGCCATCCCGGCCCCCTCGAGGCAGGAGCCCCCCCCTACCTTAGTGTTAAACAGGAACCAGGGGTGTCTTTCCGGATTTTTGGGGCAGACTCCTACCCCACGAGCAGCAGGCAACGCTCTGGCCCCTCCGGCGGGGCTAAGCCCAAATCTTCCACCAAACCCCCTCAAGCATGATGGGGCGCCCTCGCCCGGCTGGGTGAGGGGATGGCTGCAGCACCTTACTCTTATCAGGAGGCATTTCGCCTCACTCTGGCGGATTCAGGAGGTTTTGTCCTCCAGATACAGGATAGAGTTTGCTGCACTGCCTTCCCCAGTTTTTATCAGACCCCAGGTACGCCTGGTCCCTTCCCCTGTTCAGTTGCTGGCACAGGCCATGTTAGGCCTGCAAGGTCTGAGGATCTCTTGCAGATTGCCCGTAATAGGCAGAGGCAAGGGCCGCTATACCACCTCCCACAGCCCCCCAAAGGATGGGTCAGGTGGTCCATTCTGGATTCACAGCAATTCTCTAATTACAGGCAGTTTCCTGCATGGATACTCTTGAGTTTGGCCATCAGCACCTTGCGCCAGTGGGCGTCTTGCCGCCTGGGGCACTCTTCAATGCTTATGTTTACATTCCTGTGCCCTCAGATCTCTGAGGCTCTCCAGGTTCGTGTTGGAAGTCCAACACTGTTAATTGTGGCCCTGCTATCTGGCCTCTCTTCAATTCCCAGAGTGTTCACTCAGGTGCTGTCGATGGTGATGTCTCTGATGAGACCAAGGGACGTCCGCGCGATATTTACCTGGACGCCTTTCCTCACTTCCCTGTCTCTGCGTCAGGATAGTTGGATACCCGGCTGGTGAGCCATTGGGATTCATTTGGATGAATATTATATATTTTTCAGTAGCTGGCTCCAGCTCTGTCTAGAGAGACTACACTTGATTGCACAGGCTGGAGTTTCTTTGTAAACACTCCCCTGTGCTGAGCTGCCTCACCTACGCTTGTGTGCAAGCCTAACTGCTGCTAAAGCCATTACTTGTGGCTGGAGCAGCTGGCCTGTTGTCCAGCTTTCTTGGAGCCTTGACTCTGGATGTGCTGGGTTTTGACTACTGAAGAAAATCTGTCTTATAGATACACAGATATATGTATTGGTTTTGAGTGATGTGTATGTTTGGCTTATGTCCTCCTGCCCTTATGTTCAGGTTTTGTGTTCCACTTTAAGGTGGACCTGGATTCATGTTACCTGGCTCTGTGTTAAAGACCAACAACATAGAAATATAGAAGGTTGACGGCAGAAGGAGACCTTATGCTCCATCTAGTCTGCCCTTAAGTAGTCCTAAAGTATTTAAAAAAAAAAAAAAAAAAAAAAAACCTCCCACTTGGGACTTGAAGGGGCATCCCGGGTAGCAATTGCATAAAACCCAGATATACTTGGCGACTATAATCAATTATAAGTATAATACTAAAGCATCATATGGAGGCATCTCAGGTTAATGGGCTTGCAATTCCCTTGGCACAGACTCGGCTATGTTTTGGATGTGGGGCATCCCTTGTTTGGGATAACGCAGTTCTTGCGTCCCTTGTGCACAATTAACCATTATGCAGCAAACTGGGGCCCAGGCTTCAGGGTCTGCGGCTACTGCCTCTTCTTTTACTCCGCCGTGTCTTGTCCGTACCCCCAGTGATATTGTCATGGGTGGTGAGTCGCATTCTGATTTATGTGCCAGATTGGCTCATCTTGAAGGATTTATGTCTACCTCTGTGGCTAAGAAGGCCTCAGCTAAAAGAAAGCATTTGACTCATGCCGTCTTGGCAAGTGAGTTGGACAATTGCGAATTGCTTGATTGGTCTGACCCTTCTCAGTTAGAAGAAGGGGAATTATATGAGGATTCAGATGTTTCTGACGAACAGCAATTTGTTGGTACTGAAAGTGAGCAGGTTGAAGAGAGTGTTGTGGTTACCCCAAAAGCTCTTGCCCAGTTGTTTGAGGTTTTGGTTATTAATCCTCCTGAAGTAGCCCCTCTCAAGAGAGGGGAATTCTTTGGAGCCTCTTGGAGCATTTTGATGATATTATTTTTAAAGAATGGGAGAAGCCTGCGCAGCTTCATGGCATTCCCTTGGGCTGGGACAAAAAATATCCCTTTCCAGCTGATACGGTTAAACGTTGGTCATCACCTCCTGAGGTGGATGCCCCTGTACTTCCTGACTCCACTACACTCAAGGATGGAGAGGACAAACGTATTGATCAAATGGCGTGCCACGCTTTTTCCAGTGTAGGCTCGGCTTTGCGGCCTGTTGGCGCTTCGGCGCTTATGTCGGTGGCTATTAGGTCTGTTGTGAGACCTAATGAATAACTCAGGGCTTGATCCGGCCTCCGATGAGTTCGCCGCTCTTAAGCGTTGTGAGATGTTTGCATCTTTTGTACTTTCTGCTTAGATGATACTCTGCTCATGTGCAGCAGAACCTCTGCCTTGTTTATTGCCATTCGGCGGTCAGTATGGTTGCGGCAGTGGGCGGCGGATGTTGTAGCCAAGAAATTGCTTACAGCGCTTCCGTTTGTGGGATTGCGCCTATTTGGAGAAAAACTGGGTTCTGGAAGTAGTTTCTTCCGGTTACAAATTGGAATTCCAGTCCCGGCCTCCTCCCAGATTTTTCATGTCCCGGATGCTGTCAGATCCTGCAATTGCGCAGGGACTGCGGGCAGCAGTAGTGAATCTGTTAAACATGGCTGTCATCTGCCTAGTGCCTCCGGCGGAAAGGGGTTTGGGTGTTTACTCCAACCTATTCACGGTACCCAAGAAGGACGGCTCTGTTCGGCCTATCCTAGACCTAAGGAGACTCGATCAATTTATCAGTTTCAGAAAATTCCGCATGGAGTCTCTGCGATCAGCGATCAGGGGGACTTCATGACATCCATAGACATCAAGGATGCTTATTTGCACATTCCTATTTTCCGGGTCACCAGAGATTTCTCTGGTTCTCGATAGAAGACCAGCATTATCAATTTGTGGCCCTGCCATTCGGCCTTACCTCAGCCCCAAGAGTCTTTACCAAGATGCTGGCAGGAGTGATGGCTATATTCAGGGTCCAGGGCATCCGCATTGTGCCTTTTCTGGACGATCTCTTATCGCGGCCTCATCCCTCGAACAATCAGAGTTGGACACCAGGACGGTGGTCTCTACGCTAGAGAGGTTCGGATGGGTAATAGGTTACCCCAAATCCTCTCTGTCCGTCCAGGGAAATTCCCTTCCTGGGCCTGATTCTGGAATGGTTCTGATTCAGGACTTGATTCGTCTATTCTTGTCCAACCCTCCTCAGTCTATCTGTCTAGGGATGAGACTAGTGGGATTGATGGTAGCTGCATTCGAGGCAGTTCCGTTTGCCCAGTTTCACATAAGGACGCTTCAGCTCTTCCTCTTGGCAAAGTGGGACAGGTGCCCACTATCATTAAATCAGACTTGTCTATTGTCTCCCCACGTTTTGCAGTCCCTTCAGTGGTGGTTAATATCGCACAACCTCCAGAAGGGCAAGTCATTTCTGACTCCGCGTTGGGAACTGGTTACCACGGATACCAGCCTGGTAGGCTGGGGGGGCTTCTGGAAGAAGCATCAGTTCCAAGGATTGTGGGGGCCTCAGGAGGCTCATTCTCCAATCAATGTATTAGAGCTTCGGGCCATACGTCTTGTTCTACTTCGACTTACCCATTTCTTACAGGGTCTGCCAGTTTAGATTCGGTCAGACAACCAAACAGCTGTTGCTTACATCAATCACCAGGGAGGGACTCGCAGTTGGGGTGCCCTCCTGGAAGTGTCTCTGATCCTTCAGTGGGCAGAGATCAATGTTACCTGCATATCAGCAGTTTACATTCCGGGGATATAGTATGTGGAGGCGGACTCCCTGAGCAGGGGATGTTCTCGCCAGGGAGAATCGTCTCTCAATCCAAGGGTCTTTCAGCTCCTCTGTCATGAGCGGGGGACTCCACGGTTGGGCCTGTTGGCTTCTTGTCACAATCACAAGCTGCCAGCTTTTGTGTCTCTATCCCAGGATCCACTGGCAGTGGCAGCGGATGCCATGTCTCTGGCCTGGAAGGATCTGGGGTTCCTATATCTGTTTCCCCCATTTTCCATGATCAGCGAAGATGGTGCGCAAGTTAGCACTGAAGGAGGCGTCAGCAATTCTGGTGGCGCCAAGGTGGCCAAGACGTCTGTGGTACACAGACGTCGCAAGGCTGGCAGTGGATCAGTTCCATCTGCCTCCTCTTCCAGATCTCATCACTCAGGGACAACTTTGTTAGCCCAATTTACAAACGCCGGCTTTGACGGCATGGAGGCTGAAGTCTCCATCTTGAAAGAAGAAGGTCTTTCTGATGTGGTTATTCAGACTCTTATTAGAGCTAGGAAGAAGTCTTCCTCTGTCATTTATTACAGGACTTGGAGGTCCTATATTGATTGGTGTGAATCCAGGGCTTTGCCCTGTAGATTATTTTCTATTCCTAGAATTCTGGAATATCTGCAACGAGGTCTGGATATGGGATTCCAGATTAGTACTTTGAAAGGGCAAGTCTCTGCCTTGGCTATTTTCTTTCAAAGGTCGTTCGCTCTTCATCGTTTGGTTAAGACCTTTTTCCAAGGAGTCACGTATGTGTGGCCTCCCAGAAAGCCTATACTTCCTGTTTGGGACCTTAACCTGGTGCTTTCAGCTATGCAGGCCGCTCCCTTTGAGCCTTTGCAGGATATTCCTCTTCTTACTCAGAAGGTTGCCTTTTTGGTTGCTATTACTTCTGTCCGCCGAGTTTCTGAACTGGCGGCTTTGTCTATTCTAGCCCCTTATGTTGAGAGGCATCAAGATAAGGTTGTTTTCCGTTTTAAACTAAGGTGGTGTCTGCTTTCCACCTAAATCAGGATATAGTTCTTCCTTCCTTGTGTCCTAAACCTGGTAACGACAAGGAAAGGGTCTTACATTCTTTGGATGTAGTTCATTGTGTTAAGTATTATTTAGTAACTACCTCGGCCTTCCGCAAGACGGATGCCTTTTTTGTTGTGCCTTCTAGGCCCAAGAAGGGTTTTGCTCCTGCCAAATCTTCCCTTAGTAGGTGGATACGTCAGGCCATCATTGGGGCCTATATGGCTAAGGGGAAGGTTCCCCCTTTTCATGTCACCGCTCATTCTACTCGTGCTATTGGAGCTTCTTGGGCTTTTCAGCACCAGGCTTCTGTTGAACAAGTTTGCAAGGCTGCCACTTGGTCTTCTGTGCATACTTTTTCTAAGTTTTACAAGGTTGATGTGCGGGCCTCAGCGGATGCGGCTTTTGGTTGCAAAATTCTGCAAGCTGCAGTAATTTAAGTTATGCATTATTCCTTGGGGATCCCCACCCATTATAGACACTGCTATTGGATGTCCCAAGTGTCATGTATCCTTGGAAGTGGGGTGTGTGACATACTAGGAATAATACCATTTTGTGAGTACTCACCTGTAAAATGGTTATTACGAGTATGTCGCACACCCCACTTCCCCCGCCCTTTTTGTTCTAGGGATCCTTTATATGTTGATTATTATTGAATATAATTGGCTCTTCCTGGTTTTCACTGCTTTTTAATAAGACTGAGGAATGGTGGGAGGAACCCGGTACTTATGGACCAGGAGGGGCTCCTTTTTCCATGTCATCTCTGCAAGATCGCCCTCTACAGGCCGGTTTCCCAAGTGTCATGTATCTTTAGAAGTGGGGTGTGTGACATACTCGTAATATCCATTTTACAGGTGAGTACTCACAAAATGGTATTTTTCTTCCAGAAATCTTTTGCTCAGCACCCTCTGATCAGGACTTTTTTCCAGGGGGTCACTCATGTGCGCCTCCCATGCCCCACGCCTATGGTGCCTGTTTGGGATCTGACCTTGGTTCTGTCAGCCTTGCAGGGTGCTCCCTTTGAACCTGTGCAGGATGCTGCCTTGGCCATTCTTACGCTCAAGGTTGTATATTCTCAGTGTATCACACACCCCTCTTCCCCTTTAATTCTTACGATCGGGTTACTCCACCAGCAGGTGGCGACGTTGCAGAGAGAAATCTTGAAAACGAGCCCCCTTCCGGCCTATATACACCTGGGACCTCCCACTTAACACCTAGTGTTTTCTCTCTGCAAGATGCGACAAGACAGGAACAAGAAGTCTCCTGCTTGCAGGTAGCCGGGGTCAAACCCCGGCACCCCCTTTTGGCCTATTTCTGCCCAGTTCTATTGTTTACATGCCTAGATGGTTAATGGAAGCCTCCCAGCCCAGGCTGCTGGCTGGGCAACGGTAGATGGCACTAGGTGCCTAGGAGCTTATCTCCTCCGCTCGACCCCACGCGTGGGGCAATGCGGCTATCCGGCATGGTAATCCGGATTTGGGATGCCCCTGTCCCGATGTCCCCCTTGGCCACCTTCTCCCGCTTGGTCCCTTCTCCCTTCGCTTTGGGGGGGGGGTGTTGCATGGGGTGCTTTTACTGTTGTATGTGTGTATGTGTAAGAGCGCTGGCAGGCGCAGGCTCAGCGCTGCGGTGTGCGGCCGCTGGGGCTCTTTCTTTTACTGTTTACTTTTTCACTTTTTGAATTTCCCTCTTCTTTTGCACGCGGCGCCGCCATTGGGCGGGTCGCATCACTCCATATGGAGGCTTCCGACATTACCGGAAACGGCTCTTCGGGGCTATCCAGGCTGTGTGGGGGTTGTGGGGCTCCGCTCCCAGGCAATGATGTCATATTATGCGTTCCATGTGCAAAGCAGAATATTGCGCACCAGTCCGTCGCTCCGGCTTCTGGCTCCTCGCAACTTCCGTCATCTCCTACCCCCCCTCCCTTATTCCGGACCCCGTGTGACATTGTCAAAGGTGGGGATTCGCAATCCGAGGTGTGTGCACGATTGGCCAACCTCGAGAAAATAATTTCCGCCACAATAGCTCAGAAGTCTACGGCGAAGCGGAAACACCTTTCTCCGGCAACGCCTGTTTTGGAGGATGAGATGTTTGAAATATTGGATTGGTCCGATTGTCCCCCTGATGAGGAGGGGGAACTCCTTGAGGAGTCGGATGAGCCTGCAGACCAGCTAGGGATTGACACTGCTGGCGATCAGGCTGCGGGGGTGTCCCTTGACACTCCTTCCATTTTGGCTCAAATGTTTGAAATGTTGGCTTTGGATCCGCCCGCGGTGGTCCCTCCACCAAAGGGTGAGTTGTTTGATGTTCCCCAGCCGCGTTTGGTGTTTCCCAGGCAACAACACTTTGTGAGGGTTGTCCTTAAAGAATGGGAACAACCCACGCGCCTGGCTGGAATTCCTCCTAGTTGGGATAAATGTTATCCCTTTCCGGAGGATTTGGTGAAGCTTTGGTCAGTTCCCCCTGACGTCGATACCCCTGTGTTAGGGCTCTCTAACGCGGCTGTGTTGCACTTCTCTGACACTACTACCATTAAGGATGGTGAGGATCGTCGGATTGATCAATTGGCTCGCCATGGTTTTATCAGTGCCGGATCGACACTGCGGCCGGTGTGTGCGTCGGCACTTCTTCTGTTGGCAGTTAGGTCCATTATTAGGGATCTGTACACAGGTCTTGATCCCGCTTGTGATGAGTTTAGTTCTCTCAAGCAGTGTGAGTCATTCATTTCCTTTGTCCTGGCCGCCCAGGACGATGCGCTTGCGATGAGTAGCAGGACAGCGGCACTGCTGGTTGCTATTCGTCGGTCAGTGTGGCTGCGCCAGTGGATGGCGGACTTTATCTCTAAGAAGGCGCTTACAGCGCTCCCTGTTTTAGGTTTGCGCCTGTTAGGCGATAAATTGGATTCAGTTACCAAGGGTGGTAAATTGCCTCAACGCAAGAGGCCTCGTCGCTCCTTTCGGGGTGCAAGTTCCTTTAGTCCCTCCTTTTGGTGAATCAGAGCAGGCAGGGGTGCTTCCTTTCCCGCTACCAGGGGTGCAGGTTGGACCCGGGGGAGGGGCCGTGGCCGTCCCGGTCGGTCCTGGGGCGCTAACCCCAAGCCTGCTGGTAAGCCCACTCAGCAATGAGGGGCTGCCCTCACCCGTGTGGGTGGGGGGACGATTGCGACACTTCTCCCTGGTTTGGGACCAGGAGGTTCCGGACAGATGGATCCGGGAGGTGGTGTCGTCCGGTTACAAGCTGGAGTTCGAGTCTCGCCCTCCTTCATGGTTTTTCCGGTCTCGGGTGCCCACCGATCCTTTGGCCGCGCAGGGGCTCCTGGCGTCGGTAAGGAATCTTCTCGAAATGGCGGTCATCCAGCCGGTGCCGCGCTTAGAGGTGGGCCTCGGTTTTTACTCCAATCTTTTTACAGTCCCCAAGAAGGACGGGTCGGTTCGCCCCGTCCTGGATCTGAAGTTCCTCAACAGGTTCATCCGTACTCGGAAGTTTCGCATGGAAACTCTGCGCTCGGCCATCGGTTCTCTTCGGCAGGGGGACTTCATGACGTCCATAGACATCAAGGATGCTTACCTTCATGCTCCCATCTGCCGGGCTCATCAGCGCTTCGGTTCGTGATGAAGGATCGGCATTTTCAATTCGTGGCACTTCCGTTTGGCCTTACCTCGGCTCCAAGAGTGTTCACCAAGGTGCTGGCAGGGGTGATGGCCATTCTCAGATCTCGGGGCATTCGTGTCGTACCTTATCTGGATGACCTTCTCATCATGGCTTCTTCTCTCAATCAATCGGAGACGGACACCAGGACGGTGGTCTCCACGCTGGAAAGCTTCCCAAGTCCTCCCTCGCTCCGGCCAGGGTGGTGTCCTTTTTTGGAATGCAGTTGGATTCTTGTCAACACGGGGTGTTTCTGCCTCAGTCCAAAATTCATCTGATTCAGGAGTTGGCTCGGGTCCTTCTTTCCAATCTTCGGCCGTCCATCCGTCTGGGGATGAGGCTGGTAGGGTTGATGGTTGCCTCGTTCGAGGCAGTTCCTTTCGCTCAATTTCAAACGAGGACGCTTCAGCTTCATCTGTTGGCGTCCTGGGACCGGCGACCACGGTCGTCGGATCGGCCCTTCCAGTTGTCCTCCCGGGTCCGGCAGTCCCTTCAATGGTGGTTGGTCGCGACCAATCTCTTGAGGGGCAGGTCTTTCCTGACTCCTCTTTGGGAAATTGTCACCACGGACGCCAGTCTTTCGGGATGGGGGGGATTCTGGAAGGATCTCCAGTTCCGGGGGCAGTGGGGACCTCGAGAGGCCCACTTGCCCATCAATATTCTGGAACTGAGAGCCATCCGTCTGGTAATTGCTCTTTTGACTCTACATGTTCTGGGCCTTCCGGTTCCAGTTCGCTCGGACAATCGAACAGCGGTTGCTTACATCAATCATCAGGGAGGGACTCGCAGTCTGGGTGCCCTCAGAGAGGTGTCCCTGATCCTGACTTGGGCGGAGGCCCATGTTCCTTGTCTCTCGGCAGTTTACATTCCGGGTGTGGAAAACAGGGAAGCGGATCTGTTGAGCAGGGGCTCTTCCCGTCTGGGAGAATGGGCTCTCCATCCTCAAGTTTTTCGGTCGCTGTGTCTCCGGTGGGGGACACCGGAGGTGGACCTGTTTGCCTCTCGTCACAATTGCAGGCTCCCGACCTTCGTGTCGCTCTCCCAGGATCCTCTGGCTCTGGCGGTGGACGCCATGTCCCTGAGCTGGGGGGATCTGGGGTTTCTGTACCTGTTTCCACCGATACCCATGATAGGCAGGGTGGTACGGAAGCTGGCTCTGGAAAGGGTGTCCGCCATTCTCGTGGCTCCAAGGTGGCCAAGGCGAGTATGGTTCGCAGACATCGTTCGGCTGGCAGTGGATCAGTTCGTTCTGCCTCTTCGGCCCGATCTGCTCACTCAGGGTCGGCTGTGCTACCCCAATTTACCAACTCTGGGTTTGATGGCTTGGCTGCTGAAACCTCCATCTTGAAGGAGGAGGGTCTTTCTGACTCGGTTGTTAAGACTCTGATCAGTGCCCGGAAGAGGTCTTCTTCTATCATCTACTATAGGACTTGGAAAGTCTATATCGCTTGGTGTGAGGTTAGATCTTTACCTTGTAGGGTCTTTTTGGTCTCCAGGATTCTGGAGTTTTTGCAATCGGGGCTGGACTCTGGTCTTCAGCTGAGTACCTTGAAAGGGCAGGTTTCTGCCTTATCTATCTTTTTTCAGAAGCGTTTTGCGCTTCATCCTTTAGTTAAAACCTTGTTCCAGGGGGTTACGCATGTGCGGCCTCCCAGGAAACCATTACTCCCTGTTTGGGACTTGAACTTGGTTCTCTCTGCTCTTCAGGCTCCTCCCTTTGAGCCTTTGCAGGATATTGCTTTGTCTACCTTTAACTACCCAGATATAGACTGGGATGCTGAAACATGTGTTTCGCAGAAAAGTAATAGTTTATCTAAAACAAAAGATAGCTACTTTTCCCAACAAGTACAAGCTCCAACAAGGGGGAAAGCCATATTGGACCTAATACTAACCAATGTACCAGACAAAATAATAAAGGTACAGGTTGGGGGACACCTTGGAAGCAGTGATCATAATATCATTAATTTCCAATTAGCAGTCACTAGGGTGCCTTATCAAGGAGTCACAAAAACGCGGGACTTCAAAAAGGCAAAGTTTGACCAACTTAGAGATGCCCTACACTGCATTGACTGGGAAAATGTCCTTAAAAACAAAAGCATGGACGCTAAATGGGATACTTTCAAAGGAATACTTAATTTTCAGTGTGACAGATATATACCTTACAGGAATAAAACTATTAGACACACATGTAAACCGATGTGGCTAAATAAAAAGGTTAAGGGGGCAATAAACAACAAAAAAAGGCATTTAAACGTTTAAAGCAGGAAGGGACAGCGGAAGCGTTAAAAAACTATAAAGAAGAAAATAAACAATGTAAACAACAGATAAGGGCAGCTAAGCTGGAGACAGAAAGACTGGTCGCGAAAGAGAGTAAAACTAACCAAACAAACAAATTATTCTTTAGCTACATAAACCGTAAAAGGTACAAACCTGAGGGTGTGGGCCCCTTGAAAAGCAAGGAGGGGACCCCTATAGAGGGAAATGAGGAGAAAGCTAATTTGCTTAACAACTTCTTTGCTTCTATATTCACAAAAGAATTTGCCATGCCGAGTGAAATGCAGGGGAATAACCGAAACCCTCCATTAAATGTCACTGGTCTAACCAAGGAAGAAGTCCAGCACCGTCTCAAGCAGATAAAAATCGATAAATCACCGGGACCAGATGACATACATCCTCGTGTTTTAAGGGAGTTATGTACAGTAATAGATAAGCCGTTATTTCTAATATTTGTGGATTCCATAACTACAGGGTTTGTACCGATGGATTGGCGCTTGGCAAATGTGGTGCCAATATTCAAAAAGGGATCTAGGGGGGAACCTGGGAACTACAGACCGGTAAGCTTAACATCTGTGGTGGGCAAGCTGTTTGAAGGTTTCTTAAGGGATACTATCCTGGAGCACCTTGGGGAAAATGACCTTATTACTCCATATCAGCATGGATTTATGAGGAATCGCTCCTGCCAGACAAACCTGATCAGCTTTTATGAGGAGGTAAGTTCAAGATTGGATCAGGGGGAGTCATTGGATATCATATATCTTGACTTTTCTAAAGCATTTGATACTGTGCCACATAAAAGGCTGGTACAAAAGATGAGAATGCTTGGACTGGGGGAAAACGTGTGCAGATGGGTGGGAAATTGGCTTAATGATCGGAAGCAGAGGGTGGTTATCAATGGTACACACTCAGATTGGGTCACTGTTACTAGTGGAGTACCACAAGGGTCAGTTCTGGGACCAATTCTCTTCAATATATATATAAATGACATTGGGTATGGATTAAACAGTAAAGTCTCAATCTTTGCAGATGATACTAAGCTGAGTAAAGTAATTAAAACAAAGGAGGCAGGCAACTACAAACAGATTTAGATAAATTGGAAGCATGGGCAGTTAAATGGCAAATGAAGTTTAACACAGATAAATGTAAGGTTATGCACATGGGAAGGAGAAATCTGTGTCATGATTACACACTAAATAAAGAAACACTTGGTAAAACAACAATGGAAAAGGACCTAGGGGTTTTAGTTGACAATAAGCTCAACTGTAGTAATCAATGCCAGGCAGCTGCTGCCAAGGCAAATAGGATCATGGGGTGCATCAGGAGGGGCATAGGTGCTCATGACCAGAACATCATTTTACCCCTGTACAAGTCACTGGTCAGACCCCATATGGAATACTGTGTACAGTTCTGGGCACCTGTGCTTAAAAAGGACATATCAGAACTGGAGCGCGTTCAAAGAAGGGCAACAAAGTTAATAAAAGGAGTGCGGGGGCTAGAGTACCCGGAAAGATTGTCCAAGTTAGGCTTATTTAGTCTAGAAAAAAGACGATTGAGGGGTGATCTAATAACTATGTATAAATATATTCGGGGCCAATACAAGGATCTGTCCCACAATCTATTTATACCCCGGAGTGTAACCATAACCCGGGGGCATCCACTAAGGTTAGAGGAAAGGTGCTTTCTCCACCGACATAGGAGGGGATTCTTCTCTGTAAGAGCAGTGAGACTATGGAACTCGCTGCCAGAGGAGGTAGTAATGAGGGATACATTAAAAATGTTCAAAAGTGGCCTTGATGCCTTCCTGGCATGTAATAACATTTCCGGCTATGGCTACTAGACCACTGGAAGGAGTTAAACAGGCTGAACTGGATGGACTAAAGTCTTTATTCAGCCTTACATACTATGTTACTATGTTACCTTGACTTAGAAGACTGCCTTCTTGGTAGCTATCACTTCGGTTCGGTGTGTCTCGGAGTTGGCGGCCTTGTCGATCCAGGCGCCCTACTTTGAGAGGCATCAGGACAAGGTGGTCTTTCGGTTCAAACCGGACTTTCTTCCTAAGGTTGTTTCGGCTTTTCATTTGAATCAAGATATTATTCTTCCCTCCTTGTGTCCTAAGCCTAAGAATGACAAAGAGAGGGGTTTGCATTGTTTGGATGTAGTACGCTGTGTTAAGTACTATTTGATTATTACTTCTCCTTTTCGTAAAACGGATGCTTTTTTGTTGTGCCCTGTGGGCATAGGAAGGGTTTGGCGCCGGCCAGATCTTCCATTAGCAAATGGATACGTCAGGCCGTTATTGGGGCCTATTCTGCTAAGGGGAAAGTTCCCCCTTTTCGTATCACTGCTCATTCTACTCGCACCGTTGGAGCGTCTTGGGCTTTTCAGCACTAAGCTTCTGTTGAACAAGTTTGTAAGGCTGCTACTTGGTCTTCTGTTCATACTTTTTCTAAGTTTTACAAGGTTGATGTGCGGGCCTCAGCGGATGCTGTGTTTGGCCGCAAAGTTCTGCAGACTGCAGTCATTTAAGTTATGCTTCATTTTGCCTTCGGATACCCATCCCTTGTGGACACTGCTTTTGGATGTCCCGATCGTAAGAATTAAAGGGGAAGCGGGGTGTGTGACACACTGAGAATAATACCATTTTGTGAGTACTCACCTGTAAAATGGATATTGTCAGTGTGTCACACACCCCGCTTCACCCGCCCTTTTCGGTATCCTGGATCCTTTATATGGTGAAGCTTTTCTTTATTTTGAGGTTACCATTGGATTTCCTGGTACCTTGTCTTTCTGCTTTTGAATTCACTGGTGTTAAGTGGGAGGTCCCAGGTATATATAGGCCGGAAGGGGGCTCGTTTTCAAGACTGCTCTCTGCAACGTCGCCACCTGCTTGTGGAGTAACCCAATCGTGAAGAATTAAAGAGGAAGCGGGGTGTGTGACACACTGACAATATCCATTTTACAGGTGAGTACTCACAAAATGGTATTTTTTCACACTGTTAAACAATGCTTGGAGTTTCCTGAGCAGAACCACTTTAATAATTTGGTGCTCAAGGAGTGGGAACGTCCTAGCAAATTGCCTGCGGTGCCTAAGAGTTGGGACAGGAGATATCCCTTTCCTGCTGATGTGGTTAAGCGCTGGCCGTGTCCCCCCGAGGTCGATGCTCCTGTGCTTGGGTTGTCCACTACCTCGGTCATGCATTCCCCTGACACTTCTACTCTGAGGGATGGTGAGGACGGGCATGTGGATCAGCTGGCCTGTCATGCATTTGCTTGTGCAGGGACTGCGCTGCGCCCTGTGTGCGCTTCTGCCATTACGGGTCTTGCTATTAAAGGGCTACTCAAGTACTTTCTGGATAATGCCTTGGATGCCAATAGGGGGGAGGAGTATAGATCCCTCCTGCTTTGCTATGAGTTTGTGTTATTCATTCTTTCTGCTATGGATGATGCGGTTAGGATGTGTGGTAAGGCATCTGCCCTTTTGGTGGCTATACGCCGCTCTGTGTGGCTGCATCAGTGGGCGGCTGATAATGCTGCTAAGAAGGCTCTCACTGGCTTCCCCTTTACTGGGCTACGGCTCTTTGGTGAGCGTCTCGATCTGTTTGCCAAGGATGGTAGGCTGCCTCAACGCAGGAGGCAGCCGCGGCCCTTTTGGGGGGCTGGTTCTTCCCTCCCCTCCTTCCGTGCTCCCAGGTCTGGCCGGGGTGCACCGTTTGCGGGGACACTGAGAGACCTTTGGGGCCAGGGTAGAGGCCGTGGACGCCCAGGTCTCTCATTGGGTTCCCAAGTCCAAATCTGTCCCCAAGACCCCTCAGGCATGAGGAGGCGCCCTCACCCATCCGGGTGGGGGGACGGTTGCGGCTCTTTGCTCACGTCTGGGTACTGCGCGTCTGGATTCAGGAGGTGGTGTCCTCCGGGTGCAAGATAGAGTTTGCAGCCTTACTGCCTCCAAGATTCATCAGATCCCGGATGGTTCAAACCCCTTGTCAGCTCAGGGCTTGAGGCTTGCGGTCCAAAGCCTTTTGGATTTAAGTGTCATCTGCCTGGTGCCTTTTCAGGAAAGGGGCAGAGGCTTCTATTCCAATCTGTTCACTGTTCCCTGAGGCCCATCCTGGATTTGAAGCGCCTCAACAAATTTGTCAGGTTCAAGCATTTTCGCATGGAGACTCTGCGCTCGGCGGTCAGTACCTTGCGCCCGGGCGACTTCATGACTTCTGTGGACATCAAAGATGCTTGCCTTCATGTTCCAATCTTTCCAGGTCTTCAGAGGTTTCTCAGGTTCGCTCTGGAGGATCAGCACTACCAATTTGTGGCCTTACCGTTCGGCCTTACCTCAGCCCCTCGGGTCTTCACCAAGGTGCTGGCGGGGGTGATGGCTCTGCTGAGATCTCAGGGCATTCACATCCTTCCTTATCTGGACGACATTCTGATTGCGTCTCAGTTCTTCCATCAAGCCGAGCTGGATACCCAGATGGTGGTCTCCACACTCGAGTCCTTCGGTTGGGTGATCAATTACCCCAAGTCTTCACTGTCTCCGTCCTTGGACGTCCTTTATGGGCATGACTCTGGATACATCTCAGGTCAGGGTTTTTCTGCCTCAGCAGAAGGTGGAGAGCCTGCAGATGCAGGCACAGTCTCTGCTTTCTTGCCCTCATCCCTCCATTCGGCAGGGGATGCAGTTGGTGGGCCTGATGGTGTCATGCTTCGAGGCGGTCCCCTATGCTCAGTTTCACATGAGACCTCTTCAGTTGCACCTCTTGTCAGTTTGGGATCGGGACCCTGTGTCCCTGGATCAGGAATTTGCTCTGTCCCCTCGGGTCAGTCAGTCCCTCTCGTGGTGGCTGGACTCAAGGAATCTCCTAGTGGGCATGACCTTTCTGCCCCCGTGCTGGGAGACTGTCACCACAGATACCAGTCTGACAGGTTGGGGGGGCTTTTGGAAGTCTCTGAAGTTCCAGGGTCTGTGGGGCCCTCAGGAGGCCCATGCCCCCATAAACATTTTGGAACTGCAGGCGATAAGGTTGGTCCTATCCCAGTTGACTCCACACCTTCGGGGTTGGGCTGTTCAGATCCGCTCGGACAAGCAGACGGCGGTTGCCTACATCAATCATCAGGGAGGGACTCGGAGCAAGCGAGCCTCAAAGAAGTGTCCCTGATACTGTCCTGGGCGGAGGAGAATGTCCCCTGCATATCGGCAGTTTACATCCCGGGGGTGGAGAACCTGGAGGCAGACCCCTTGAGCAGGGGGATGTCTCGGCTGGGGGAGTGGTCTCTCAGCAACAGGGTGTTTCACTCCCTGTGCCACCGCTGGGGTCTGCCGGATGTGGACCTGTTTGCTTCACGTCACAATCACAAACTTCCATTCTTTGTCTCTCTGTCACAAGATCCTCTGGCCTTTGCCACGGATGCGCTGGCAATGCCTTGGAAGGGGTTTCGGCTCCTCTGTGTTCCCCCTGTTTCCTCTGTTGGGCAGGGTGCTGCGCAAGGTAGCCCAGGAGGGGGTGCCAACCATTCTGGTGGCCCCCTGTTGGCCAAGAAGGGTGTGGTTCGCAGACATCGTGCAGTTGGCAGTAGATCAGTACGTCCTGCCCAAGGATCCAGATTTGCTCACTCAGGGGCAGCTGTGCCATCCCAATTTACAAACGCTGGCTTTGACGACTTGGCTGCTGAAACCTCCATCTTGATGGAAAAGGGATTGCCTGCCTCTGTTGTTGATACCATGATTAGGGCTAGGAAGAAGTCCTCGTCCTTTATCTACTACAGGGTCTGGCATGCTTTCATTGCCTGGTGTGAGTCTAAATCTCTTCCCTGTCGGGTGTTTTCTATTCCCAGGATTTTGGAATTCTTGCAACATGATTTGGATTTGGGCCTTCAACTTAGTACCCTCAAAGGTCATGTTTCAGCTCTGGAAATTTTTTTCCAAAGATCTTTTGCCAGTCACCGTTTGGTTAAGACCTTTTTCCAGGGGGTTTCTCATGTGCGTCCGCCACGTAAGCCTATGTTACCAGTTTGGGATTTGAAGCTGGTGTTATCTGCTCTGCAGGGTCGTCCCTTTGAGCCTCTCCGTGAGGCTGCTTTGCCCATTTTGACTTTTAAGGTAGCCTTTTTGGTGGCTATCACTTCTGTCAGGCGTGTTTCTGAGTTGACGGCGCTTTCCTTCAAACCTCCTTATTTTGAGCGACACCAGGACAAGGTGGTGTTTCGGTTTAAGCCAGATTTCTTGCCTAAGGTTGTCGGCTTTTCATCTCAATCAGGACATTGTTTTGCCTTCCTTGTGTCCTAATCCTGCTAATTCCAAGGAGAGGACTCTGCACTCTTTAGATGTGGTCAGGGTTCTGAAGTTTTACTTGGTAGCTACTGAATCATTCAGGAAGACTGATGCTCTTTTTGTTCTTCCTTCTGGTCCTAGGAAGGGTTTGCCTCCGGCTAAGTCCACTATCAGCAAGTGGATTCGTCAGGCGGTGGTGCAAGCCTATTCTGCTAAGGGGGAGGAGCCTCCCTTCCGCCTTACTGCTCATTTCACTCGTGCTATTGGTGCCTCTTGGGCCTTTCAGTTTGGTCGCAACTTGGTCTTCTGTTCATACTTTTTCTAAGTTTTACAAGGTTGATGTTAGGGCCTCAGCGGATGCTGCTTTTGGCCGCAAAGTTCTTCAGGCGGCAGTGGTTTAAACTGCCCGCCGTTGTTCTTTGGGGATCCCACCCTACGTTACGGACACTGCTTTTGGACGTCCCAAGCGTAAAGAATTTAGTTAAACAGGACGTGCTGTATACTGGAAAAATACAATTCCGTGAGTACTCACCTGTAGAATTGATTTTGTAGTATACAGCATGTCCTGTTTCACCCCTCCCTTTATCATTTTTCTTGGTTACCTCTGTATGGTGATTTGTTCAGATGTTTGGTTGGGGTTCCTTCATTTTTATTCTCCCGGCTTCTTGTCTAACTGCTTTGTAACACTGGGAATTTGTGGGAGGTTCCTGTCCTTTTATAGGGCCGGGAGTTGCAACAAGTCTTTTCTGCAGTCCACTGCGCCACCTTGTGACGGGATATCCCAAGCGTAAAGAATTTAGTGAAACAAAATTCTATATATATATATATATATATATATATATATATATATATATATATATATATATATATATATATAGTGTTTTTCAGCTCAGCTAACGGGCAGATAGGGGAGTTTTTCCCCCACCACTGTAGTTGGTGGGGGGGGCATTAATTCTCCCTGGTCAGATTGCCACTGAATAAATGTGGGGAATGGGCTTTATTTGGCTATAGGCTATTCACTTAGACAATTGGCAAGTTGTCAAATAGGCAAGGAAAAAAATGTGCAGCAATTAGCGCAGTGTGCATGAAGTTATTAGTGAACAATGCAGCACTTCCTATGCGCTAGCTTTTAGCTTTAGAAATCCCTGGGGCACCCAAGCCACAAGGGGACAGCGGGACGAGCCTTCCTAGCCAATACTTCAGGTAGAAAGAAATATATAAAATATCAATGACTTGATAGCCACTTATGTAATATGTCCGCATTTGTATAGCTTATATACCCTCGTTGTAATATGTTGTTGTAATTATCGGCATATTGGTTTGGCTTAAGCCTGGTTTCAGCTGGCTGGAATGGAGATACTGAATTTGAACATACTTAAAATGAAATGTTTTTCTTCCTTGCAAATCTGCTGAATCATCACTGGCTTAGCATTTAATTACAAATATTCTTAGTATACTGTACGTCCTGCTCCAAATATAATACTTACAATCGGGTTATACTCCGCCAGATGGCACTGGACTGCAGAGACATTGAAAATAGGCCCCTCAAATACCCGGGGACCTCCCACAAATCCCCAGAATTTCTCTGCAGTCTGGCTGCGAAGGACGAGAAATTGGCTCTCTACTCGCAGGTGAGCGGGGCTATTAGCCTGCGGCCCTGTAGGACTATTCCCACCCGTTCCACTAGTATTTATACCTCCTAGCCTTGGCTGCGCTGGTCAGGTGAGGGTAGGCAGCACTGCTGTTAGGTGCTTAGGAGCGCTGCTCCACCGCAATCCCCCACCAAAGGGTAGGCGGTTCAGGCTTATGGTGAGCCTCTATGGGATGCCCCTCCCGCACTATTGCCCCTTGCCCCTGCCTATCAGTGGGCCCTATTTAAGTGCCCGCCGTCCTCCCTCATCCTCCTTGTAGTCTTCGGGGGAAAAAGAGGGGGGGGGGTGTAGATATGTATGTTATGCATTCTGTGCTTTACACTTTCTTTTCACATGCCTTTTATTCTTGTGTCAGCCGCCATGCTGACTTGTCTTTACTGCCTTTGCTGCCGCGCGCTGACTTGGTTCCGCCCTTGGCGGCGGCATTACCTCAGGCGCTGGTGCGCCATCATTGGCTGCTTGCCGTTCTGGCTTCGTGCTCTTCGGGGGGGGCAGGGCCCGTCCTTGGCGCGTGCCGCATCATCGCTGTTACTGGCCCGCCCTTCGAGGTATACCGACGCCATCTTTCCTGCTTGGTTGGCCTATGCGCGACGGACTCCTACCTACCGCGGTCCGTAAGTGCCCTCGCGGGCGGCTTTATATCCTTCACTTTTGTTACGATGTACTTAAGGTCTTGTTTGCTTATGTCTTTCAGGCGGGACTAATCCTTCTTGGCTTCTCCCAGCCCTGTTTTAGTATATTACTTGTAGGCCTTGTAAAATAATACTCCCACTTTCCTAGCGGGTTATTGGGTTGCTACATAGCGTTATTCCCTATCGATGTATAGCGCCGCTATAATCACCATATGGAGGCATCCCAGGATAATGTGACCGGGGTCCCTTCTGGACAAGACCGGCTGTGTGTAGCGTGTGGGCAGCCTCATGCTGACGCTGACAAGGTGCGGGTCTGTGTACCCTGTGCTGAGCAGGTGCTTGCATTGCAATCTGGCCTGCCAGTGGCTGCACCTCGTTTCACTTCGCCTACTCCCCCAAGCTTAAACCTCGCTCCTACTGAGTTGCATACTAGTGGGGATTCTCCGCCTGATGCGTCTTCTAGACTGGCTACTGTTGAACAGTTGATTGCGAAGTCCTTAGCGCGTAAGGCCCCTGCTAAGAAGCGGCACTTGACGCCTAATGTTACTGTTTTCCCTATGGGAACTGAGGAGTTTTGGAATCTGTGTGGCTATACCCCGTCTGATGAAGGGGAGCTCTTTTCTGATTCAGGCTCATCTGATGAGAGACCAAGGGGTCATGACAATTCTGGCTCTGACCCCTGGGCCCCGGATGACACTGACAGATTATTGACCCAGATTTTTGAGGTTCTGTCTATTTCCCTCCCTGTTGAGGCTCCCAGGCAAAGAGGGGAGCTTTTCCATACAGCAAAATCACGTTTGGAATTTCCCGAGCAGGCACATTTCCATAACCTTGTGCTCAAGGAATGGGAGCGCCCCAGTAAACTTCCCGGGGTTCCAAAAAGTTGGGATAGGAAGTATCCCTTTCCTGCTGAGGTGGTTAAATGTTGGTCATCCCGCCCCAAGGTGGATGCCCCGATCCTAGGGCTATCTAACACCTCTGTCATGCATTCCCCTGATTCTACTACCCTGCGGGATGCTGAAGACGCATTGATCAGCTGGCATCCCACGCCTTTGCATGTGCGGGGACGGCGCTGCGCCCGGTCTGTGCCTCTGCCATTACTGCTGTGGCCACTAGAACCCTTATCAGAAATGTGCTTGATAGTGCCCCTGATGATTTACCTTGTGAGGTGTTTAATGCACTCTCCAGTAGTGATGTTTTTGTAAATTTTGTCCTATCAGCATTGGATGACACCATCAGAATGTGTGCCAGAACTTCTGCCCTCGTGGTGGCTATACGCCGCTCGGTTTGGCTGCGCCAGTGGGCTGCTGACAATGCTGCCAAGAAGGCCCTCACTGGGTTTCCCTTTAAAGGACTGCGCCTGTTTGGGGACCGCCTGGACCTGTTTTCTAAGGGAGGCAGGTTACCCCAGCGCAGGTGGCAATCTTGGCCCTTTCGGGGTCATAGTTCCTTCTCATCCCCTTACCGTGGTGCAAGACAGGGAAGGGGGGTTTCTTTCCCTGGGGCCTGGGGAGATTTCTGGGGTAGAGGCAGAGGACGTGGACATCCTGGCTCCTCCTGGGGTCCCAAAGCTAAATCCTCTCCCAAGCCCCCTCAGGCATGATGGGGCACCCTCACCCATCTGGGTGGGGGGATGGCTGCAGCACTTCGCTCATGTCTGGAGGCTTCATGTCTCAGACCTGTGGATTCAGGAGGTAGTGTCCTCCGGTTACAAGTTGGAGTTTGCTGCCGATCCCCCTTCAAGATTCATCAGATCCCGAATTCCTCAGGACCCTGTGTCAGCTCAGGAGCTAGTGCAAGCAGTGCAAGGCCTCCTGGAGCTGGGGGTCATCTGCCAGGTCCCCTTAAGAGAAAAAGGCAAGGGCTTTTATTCCAACCTATTCACAGTACCCAAAAAGGATGGTTCTGTCGGGCCCATCCTGGACCTGAAGATCCTCAACAAGTTTGTCAGGGGCAGGCGCTTTCGCATGGAAACTCTGCGCTCTGCCATCAGTTCCCTGCGCCAAGGGGATTTCATGACTTCTGTGGACATCAAAGATGCTTACCTTCATATTCCTGTGTTCCCAGGTCATCAATGGTTCCTCAGGTTCGCTCTGATGGATCAACACTACCAGTTTGTGGCCTTGCCCTCACTTCAGCTCCCAGGGTGTTCACCAAGGTGCTGGCTGGCGTGATGTCTCTGCTCAGATGTCAGTGCGTCCGCGTGCTTCCCTATCTGGATGGCATCCTCATCACTTCCCAGTCTCTACATCAGGCAGAGTTGGATACTCAGCTGGTGGTGTCCACTCTGGAGTCATTTGGGTGGGGGATCAACCACCCCAAGTCCTCACTGTCCCCTTCCTTGGTAACTCCATTCCTAGGAAGGAATTTGGATACAGTTCAGGCAAGGATCTTCCTTCCTCAGTAGAAGGTGGACAGTCTGATTGCACAGGCTCAGTCCCTCCTAGCTTGTCCCCATCCCTCCATCAGGCAGGGGATGCAGCTGGTGGGCCTTATGGTGGCATGCTTCGAAGCGGTCCCTTATGCTCAGTTCCACTTGAGGCCTCTGCAACTTCACCTATTGTCCGTATGGGACAAGGACCAGTGTCCCTGGACAGGGTCTGTGTGCTTTCCCTCTTGGTCAGGAGGTCCCTCTTGTGGTGGATGGACTCAAGGAACCTGTTGGAGGCAGATCCTTTCTTGCCCCTTCCTGGGAGACTGTCACCACCCGGTTCCAGGGGAGGTGGGGCCCTCAGGAGGCCCACACACCTATCAATGTCTTGGAGCTGCAGGCGATCAGGTTAGTTCTGGCTCGCTTGACTACTCATCTTCGGGGCCTGCCTGTTCAGGTGCGCTCGGACAACCAGACGGCAGTTGCCTACATCAATCATCAGGGAGGGACCCGGAGCAAGGGGGGCCCTCCAGGAAGCGTCTCTGATCCTGACTTGGGCGGAGGCCAATGTCCCCTGCATATCAGCTGTGTACATCCCGGGGGTGGAAAATTGCCTGGTGGACTCTCTGAGCAGGGGGACCTCTCGCCAGGGAGAATGGTCCCTATGCAGCAGGGTGTTTCAATCTCTGTGTCACCGTTGGGGCCAGCCAGATGTGGATCTGTTTGCGTCCCGCCACAATCACAAGCTTCCAGCTTTTGTCCCTCTGTCCAGGTATCCTATGGCCCTGACCTCGGATGCGCTGCAATGTCATGGAAGGACTTTCAGTTCCTGTATGTCTTCCCTCCAATCCCCCTGCTGGGCAGGGTTCTGTGCAAGATTGCTCTGGAAGGGGTGCCAGCAATTCTGGTGGCCCCCAGGTGGCCAAGAAGAGTGTGGTTCGCAGACGTGGTACAGCTGGCAGTAGATAAGTACGCTCTGCCCTTGGTGCCAGATCTGCTCACTCAGGGCTCACTACGCCATCCCAATTTACAAACTCTGGCTTTGACGGCTTGGCTGCTGAAACCTCCATCTTGATGGAGAAGGGGCTGTCTTCCTCGGTTGTGGATACTTTGATTAAAGCTAGGAAGAAGTCTTCCTCTTCCATTTATTACAGGGTTTGGTGTGCCTACATTGACTGGTGTGAGTCTAAGTCTCTTCCCTCTCGTGTGTTCTCTATTCCCAGGATTCTGGAGTTCCTGCAGCATGGGTTGGAGATGGGGCTCCAACTCAGTACTCTGAAGGGTCAGGTTTCTGCCCTGGCTGTTTTCTTCCAGAAGTCCTTTGCTCAGCATCCTCTGATCAGGAAATTTTTCCAGGGGGTCACTCATGTGCGTCCCCCACGTAAGCCTATGGTGCCTGTTTGGGATCTGAACTTGGTCCTGTCAGCCTTGCAGGGTGCTCTCTTTGAACCTGTGCAGGATTCTGCCTTGGCCATTCTTACGCTCAAGGTTGTGTTTCTGGTGGCTATCACTTCTGTCAGGCGTGTGTCTGAGTTGGCGGCACTGTCCATTCAGCCCCCCTACTATGAGAGACACCAGGACAAGGTAGTGTTTCGTTTCAAACCTGATTTTCTGCCTAAGGTAGTGTCTGCCTTTCATTTGAATCAGGATATTGTTCTTCCTTCTTTGTGCCCTAATCCTAGCAATGCTAAGGAGAGAGTTTTGTACTCTTTGGATGTGGTTAGGTGTCTGAAGTACTATCTGGTGGCTACTGCACCTTTCAGGAAAACTGATGCTCTTTGTGGTCCCTTCTGGTCCTAGGAAGGATTTGGCTCCTGCCAAGTCTACTATCAGCAAGTGGATTTGTCAGGCTGTGATTCAGGCCTACTCTGCTAAAGGGAAGAATCCTCCCTTCCGCCTTACTGCTCATTCCACTCGTGCTATTGGTGCCTCTTGGGCTTTTCAGCACCAGGCCTCTGTTGAACAAGTTTACAAGGCCGCTACTTGGTCTTCTGCTCATACCATTTCAAAATTTTACAAGGTTGATGTTAGGGCCTCAGCTGATGCTGTTTTTGGCCGAAAGGTTCTGCAGGTGGCAGTGGTTTAAACTGCCTGCTGCTGCCTTTTTTCTTGGGGATCCCACCCTACTTTATGGACACTGCTATTGGATGTCCCGATTGTAAGTATTATATTTGGAGCAGGACGTACTGTATACTAAGAATAATACAATTCTGTAATTACTCAGCTGTAGAATTGGTATTATGAGTATACAGTACATCCTGCTCCAACCCACCCTTGGTTTTACATTATCTTGGATCCCCTGTATGGTGATTGTTATCATTGTTATAGTTTATAGTTTGGGTTGTTTAATTCTCCCGGCTTCTCGTTAACTGCTTTTCAATGCTGGGGATTTGTGAGAGGTCCCCGGGTATTTGAGGGGCCGGGAGGAGCCTATTTTCGATGTCTCTGCAGTCCAGCGCCATCTGGTGGAGTATAACCCGATTTTAAGTATTATATTTGGAGCAGGACGTACTGTATACTCATAATACCAATTCTACAGGTGAGTAATCACAGAATTGTATTTTTCTGAATTGCAACAGCGATTATAATGTGTATATATGTAATCTTTTGTACAGACCCACTATATGGTGAACAAGACCAAGTACAATAGCCAAACAAAACTCATTCATATGGTGGAAAATTTGTAATCGAGGATTACTAACATGCAATGCTTTTATGGCTTTACTAAATAAAATAAAAATTTTAATGTTATAGTTTTCAGAAAGATGATATATCACAGATCCATCATAGGAATGTCTGTGTTTGGGGGGTCCAAACACACTATGGGGCTAAATTGAGGGCACTACAACCTAATGCAAAAAAATCATTTTTATTGGAAATACTGAATCAAAAACCACCATTACAATAAAAACACAAAGACACATAAGACAAAGGATAAAAAAACCTACAAAACCTGTCTACCCTGGATCCGATTTTATTGCTCAATATATATATAGCGCTTGACTGCAGAGATGGCAAAAAGAGGCCCCTCCCATATATACCCGGGACCTCCCACAAATTCCCCAGTTTCTTCTCTGCAGTCGGCTGCGAAGGTCAGAAGATGGCTTCTCTTATCGCAGGTGAGCGGGGCTTAACAGCCCGCGGCCCTGTAGCACTATTCCCACCCGTTCCACTTATTTTTTATGCCTCCCAGTTTTGGCTGCGCTGGTCGGGTGATGGAAGGCAGCACCTATCATAGGTGCTCTCTTTGCGGAGCCTGGCTCCGACCGCAGTCTTCACCAAGGTGCTTGCAGGTTTCGTGGCTCTCCTCAGAGGTCGGGGCATTCGCATTCTTCCTTATCTGGACGACCTCCTCATCACTTCTCATTCTTTCCAGCAGGCAGAATTGGATACCCAGCAGGTGGTGACTGCTCTGGAAACATTCGGATGGGTGATCAATCACCCCAAATCCTCCCTGTCTCCGTCGCTGGTGACCTCCTTCCTGGGCATGAATCTGGATACTGTTCAGGCCAGGATTTTCCTTCCTCAGCAGAAGGTGGATTCTCTTCAAGCTCTGGTTCATTTCCTTCTGTCCTGCCCTCGCCCTTCCATCCGGCAAGGGATGCATCTTGTGGGACAGATGGTGTCCTGCTTCGAGGCAGTTCCTTATGCTCAGTTCCGCATGAGACCTCTTCAGCTCCATCTCCTATCAGTCTGGGACAAGAGTCCCCTGTCTCTGGATCAGGCCTTTGTTCTGTCTCCTCTGGCCCGGCGGTCCCTCTTGTGGTGGCTGGACTCGAGGAACCTGTTGGGGGACAGATCCTTTCTGGCCCCCTGTTGGGAGACCATCACCACGGATGCCAGTCTGTCAGGTTGGGGGGGCTTCTGGAGAACCCTACAATTCCAGGGGCTGTGGTGCCCTCAGGAGGCCCATGCCCC
Source organism: Gastrophryne carolinensis (assembly GCA_027917425.1). Classification (NCBI taxonomy): domain Eukaryota; kingdom Metazoa; phylum Chordata; class Amphibia; order Anura; family Microhylidae; genus Gastrophryne; species Gastrophryne carolinensis. The sequence continues at coordinate 299,135,619 of CM051234.1, read as the reverse complement.
CATCAACGTCCTGGAACTGAGGGCGGTTCGGTTGGTACTGGCCTAGTTGACTCCTCACCTTCAAGGCCGGCCGGTCCAAGTTCGCTCAGACAACCAGACGGCGGTTGCCTACAGCAATCATCAGGGAGGGACTCGGAGCAAGAGTACCCACAAGGAGGTGTCCATGATTCTGTCCTGGGCGGAGGACAATGTTCCTTGCATCTCAGCAGTGTACATTCCGGGGGTGGAGAATCTGGAGGCGGACTCCCTGAGCAGGGGGACCTCTCGCCTGGGGGAATGGTCTCTCAGCAGCGAGGTCTTCCTGTCCTTATGTCACCGTTGGGGGGGGGTACCGGAAGTGGATCTTTTTGCGTCCCACCACAATCACAAGCTCCCAGTCTTTGTCTCTCTGTCCCAGGATCCCCTGGCCCTTGCGGTGGATGCTCTGACTATCCTGGCAGGGATTCTGTCTCCTATATCTTTTTCCTCCATTCCCCCTGCTGGGCAGAGTTCTGCGCAAGCTGGCTCAGGAAAGGGTGCCAGCAATCCTGGTGGCCCCCGGTGGCCAAGACAGGTGTGGTTTGCAGATATCGTTCAGCTGGCAGTAGATCAGTACGCTCTGCCCCTGGTCCCGGACCTTCTCACTCAAGGGCGGCTATGCCATCCCAATTTACAAACGCTGGCTTTGACGGCCTGGCTGCTGAAACCTCCATCTTAAGGGATGAGGGGCTTTCTGAGTCTGTGGTTAACACTCTAATCAGGGCTAGGAAGAAATCCTCTTCTACCATCTACTATAGGATCTGGCGGGCCTACGTTGACTGGTGTGAGTCTAGGGTCCTTCCATGTCAGGTGTTTTCCATTCCTAGGATTCTGGAGTTCCTTCAGCATGGTTTGGATCTGGGACTTCAGCTCAGCACGCTCAAGGGTCACGTTTCTGCCTTGGCTGTTTTCTTCCAGATATCTTTCGCTCAACGTCCTCTGGTCAAGACTTTCTTCCAGGGGGTTGCTCATGTGCGTCCCCCTCGCAAACCTCTGTTGCCAGTTTGGGACTTGTTTGTTTTTGTCTGCCATTCAGGGCCCTCCTTTTGAGCCTGTGCACGAGGCTGCTCTGTCTATTCTTACTCTTAAAGTTGCCTTTTTGGTGGCTATCGCCTCGGTCAGGCGTGTTTCGGAGTTGGCAGCCCTTTCTATTCAGGCCCCCTACTTTGAGAGACACCAGGACAAGGTGGTTTTCAGATTTAAACTTGATTTCTTGCCTAAGGTTGTCTCTGCCTTCCATCTCAATCAGGACATTGTGCTTCCTTCCTTGTGCCCTAATCCTGGTAATTCCAAGGAGAGGGCCTTACATTCCCTGGATGTGGTCAGGAATTTGAAGTTCTACTTGGTGGCTACTGCACATTTTAGAAAGACTAATGCCTTGTTTGTGATTCCTTCGGGTCCCAAGAAGGCCCCTGCTAAGTCTACTATTTGCAAATGGATTCGTCAGGCTATTTTTAGGGCCTATTCTGCTAGGGGAAAGGATCCTCCTTTCCGTGTTACTGCTCATTCTACATGTGCTGTTGGGGCCTACTGGGCCTTCCAGCACCAGGCTTCTGTTGAACAAGTTTGTAAGGCTGCTACTTGGTCTTCTGTTCATACCTTTTCCAAGTTTTACAAGGTTGATGTTCGGGCCTCAGCGGATGCTGTTTTTGGCCGCAAGGTTCTGCAGGCGGCAGTGGTGTGAACTGCGCGTTGTTGCTTTTGGGATCCCACCCTGTTTACGGACACTGCTACTGGATGTCCCATCTGTTATGAATCATTATCTGGAGCAGGACGTACTGCATACTTAGAATAATACAATTCTGTGATTACTCACCTTGTAGAATTGGTATTATAAGTATGCAGCATGTCCTGCTCCACCCCACCCTGTTTGCATTATCTTGGATCCTCTGTATGGTGATTGTTATCCTTGTTAACGTTGTTAATTATCATTGGCTTCTCCTGGTTCTCCTTACTGCTTTTCTATACTGGGGAATTTGTGGGAGGTCCCCGGTATATATGGACCGGGAGGGGCCTCTTTTTGCCATCTCTGCAGTCAAGCGCCCTCTGGCGGAGGTAATCCCATCTGTTATGAATCATTATCTGAAGCAGGACGTGCTGCATACTTATAATACCAATTCTACAAGGTGAGTAATCACAGAATTGTATTTTTCAAAATGGATCCCTATATAAATATATTTTGCTAATAAACATCCCTCCCAATGTTTGCGATCTACTTATTAGAAAATAAATATCCTCTCACACAACAAAAGTTAATAGTGTGCACTGATATATAAAATTTTTGTTCCAATAATGGTTATAATATATATGTGAGCTATAAAGTGCCCTGTGCAAAAATATGAAAAATAATTTATAATTAATAAAGTGCTACTAACAATATATATACATAATACTATAGCTGCCTTGTGAAAATAACACACCAATGTGTCTCGTGGTGGAAGCCACGTGTTCTCTCTGGCTATAATGGCTATGGCAGATGTGATCTCTAATGTTGCGTGCCCTTTTTGGTATGAGACGTGGGGTTTCTGGGATCCATCCCGCAAGGACAAGATTGCTCTTGAGGATGCTCCAATGTCTCATCAGGGCGCCTCTTAGGTGACCCCACTGCTGGTTATACGTAGTTGTCATTCCTAAGTTTCTCTGAGATGTTTTCTTCTTGCATTTCAAGAGGTCCATTCTATTGGACATTTGTGCCCTTTTGTATGCCTTGGAAACTGTTGCCCTAGGACAGCCGCGAGCTTGAAACCGGTCTGATAGAATTGTCGCTTGTTTCTCGAATTCTTGATTGTTGGTACAATTGCGTCTCGTTCTTAGAAATTGGCCTGTCGGGTTGCCCACCTTTTGGTGTCTAGGGTGGAAGCTGTTGTAATGCAGCAAATTGTTGCTGGCAGTGGATTTCCGATATATGGTGCTCTCAATTGTGCCATCTTCTTGGAGTTAGAGGGAGAGATCCAAGAACTCAATTTGATCTGTGGAGAATTTGATTTTAAGTTAAGGGTCCCAGGAACATTTCACACTGCCACCCCCAAAAAATAGGACGTCATCAATCAGTATGTAAGTTACCACATGACTGTAATATTTATATAGGGATCCATTTTGAAAAGTATCTAGGTATTTTATCCACAAATAGAAAAAGAAAAAAATTACAGATAAGCATAGCAAATTGATTACATCATTTTGGCATGCAATAATGGAAACTAAAAAAAAAATGCTGTTGAAAGTGAAATTACCCTTTAACTTAGTGCAACAAGTTTTCATGGTCATGACATTGTAGGCCATTAGGAAATATGTTGCTTAGGGCTCCTTTCACTTATATTTTCACAGCACATTAATGCATTTTACTTGCGTTTGCTCTCCCATAGACTTCTATGGAGCTGTGTTGGAAGTGCTGCATACAGGGCTTTTTCAAACACAACACAAAATGGCTGGGTGTGAGAGGATCGGAGGCGAGGCAGGAAGAAGTGAGCAGAAGTAAAGTTGGCTAAGGTGAAGCCAGAAGAGGTGAGGTAGAGGAGAGGTGAACAGAGGTGATGTTGGCTGAAGTGAAGCAGAAAAAGGTTAGGTGGAATGTGGTAAGAGACACTGAGGGCCAAGGGGAAGAGACGGGCCAACTTCCCCTTTTTACCAGGGGTCTTCAAAAAGTTATGTACCCCAAATATGTTCTGCCAGTGTTAAGAGTGCTGAGCCTATCTGTGCAGGTTGACACGTCTGCACATGCAACACACAGAGTTGTGGTCAGTCTGATGAAAGCACTGAAAGTGACAGGATGGCAAGTGCAGTATAGAGTGAGTTAACAAAAAAGGTATTTGAAGCTTTGTGCATAGCAGCCAATATGTTTTGTTATGTTTACGATTCTTTATTGTGTTAACACATTTACCTTATACATAATTCTTTTTTTCCCTTTAGTATCGGACAGGCCTGGTGCCTTTTCAGCAACCTTATACAGGATATCCATTGTTGTAAAGTCTACACATAACGAACTATGAAATACATTCAGACATGAAGAAAATTTTACTTAATATGTATTTACATTACATTCCGGATATTGCTGAAGTTGCTTTATATGGGTCATATTTTATTACATTTTTGCTTTGTCTTTTTTTTTTACCTTATAGTCAATTTATTCTGAGGTTTTTGAGATATAAACATGTTTCTCGCAGTGTTTAATTTAAAGTTGGTTAAATATTCCCTTTAGTGGATGCATTTTTTTTCATGACGAATAAAACACATAACATACAATGGTTGAAACCCCTTCACGTCGGAGCCAGGTTTGGTGTTCCTGACCAGGCCAAATTGACATGCATTACTTTATGTGGTAATAACTCTAGAATGCCAACATTTATACCAATGATTGTGAGACAAATATATATATTCTGATATGTAGATTCATAAAAACACCAACCAGGAAACAATTTCAAAACTACCCCTCCTCTAGTATTCAAACCCACTTTTAGGAGGTGCGTTAACCCTTTAGGTGCTTTACAGGAATTAATGCATCATGAAATAATACCATACAAAGTTCAAAAATGTCAACCAAAATGTAGCATTAACCTCAAATTATTTGCTTTCATAAGGGGTACCAAAAGAAAAATGTGTTATGCAATTTCTTCTGAACCAAGCAATACTCCATTATGGGGTCAGAAACTGTTTGGGCACATTGATGGGCTCAGAAGGGAAGGGGTGCTATCTGCTTTTTGGAGTGCAGATTAGGCTGGAATAAATGTAAACTCCCTGTTGCATTTGAAGGTCTCCTAAGGTACTGAAACAGCTGACCCCCCCCCCCACCTGCCGCACACAACCACAGGTATTTTACAGAACTTTAGAACATGGGGGCATGAAGATGAAAAGCACATTTTTCAATTTCGTGACCCAATGTTACAAAGTCCTGTGAAACAGCTTTAAGGAAAAGGTGCTCAATACACTACTAAATAAATTCCTTGAGGGTTGTTCCAACACGGGGTCTCGTCTGAGGGGTTTGTGCAGGTTTGGTACCTTTGGGGCTCTGCAAATGCAAAATGGCATCAGTAATGTATTCCAGCCAAATCTACACTCCAAAAGCCCATTATTGCCCCTCCTTTCCTGAGTCCAAACATGTGCCCAAAAATTAGTTCACCATATACGGGATATTGCCACATTTAAGAGATTTGTGAAAATACAAATTTAAGGCAAAAACTAACTTTTAGTGGAAAACTTTTTTTTTTTAAATGTTGTTATAGCCTTAAACTGGACCAACGCTCATTTTTCAAAACATGGCTGCTGGTCTGTTGCGGGGGGCACCCCGATTGCCAAGGCCCCCCTCGAATGAGCACTGTAAAGCACGCAAACCTTACCTGACAACTCGCTCTCTCTGAGAAATGCAGCCTTGTGATTGGTCGGCGGCTGTCATATGACCAGCAAAGCAGAAGCCCGAGCACGGGAGATGTGACAGCCACCGGACAATCGCGGGGCTGCATTTCCACAAGGAAAGGTTGCCAGGTAAGGTTTGCGGGCTTTACAGCACTCGATCGAGTGTCATCGCCCCCTCCACAGTGGACCAACACCCATGATTTGTAAGTGGGTGTTGGTCTGGTTTAAAGGAGCACTATCGCTAATATTTGCATTAAAAAAGATAAATAAGTTAAGAGGCACACAATAGCTTCTAACATGTATAAATAACTTGGCAATAGAAAATAAAACCTTCTGTATGCCTTATTTTGAAGTTTAAAGAACTTGTTATTTTCACAGGCAGGCTCTGTACACGGCGGTAACAGCTGTGTATGTGTGTGAGGTGCTGCTTCTGTGATGAGACCACCAGGTGACTCAATAAATTTATAACATCTTTACAAAATAAAGTAAACTGACTGAAAAAAAAATCTACTTTCAAATTTGGCTACCTGAGTTGCCACAAGACCCACCATTTTCTCTCATATTCAGATCCAGGGCGTCACTGAATAAGATATGAATGGGTTAACTGTCGCCAGAAGGGCGGGACTGCAAGATAAAAGGTGTGGTTCCTCCCGGCCTATATATACTACCGTCTAGCCTCCACAATCCAGTTTCATTCTTGCAGTTAGACTGGACTGCGAAGGTTGTGCTTGGATTTATTTTCCTTAAAATTGATTCATTTTTCCTTGTTTAGGTTTTTGTTCAGGAAGTGGGGGATTTAACCCTGTCTGTCTTCTAGGCCCTTACATTTCTGCTGATCGGGCCCACCTATGCCTCCTGGAGTTAGTCTGATAGCTTTGGATCAGGTATAAATTAAGGGTAAGCGCCACAGGGTGTCACTGCGTTTATTCTCAGTGTGCCACACACCCCGCTTCCCCTTTAATTCTTCACGATTGGGTTACTCACCACCAGGTGACGCTGTTGCAGAGAGGAAGTCTTGTAACGAGCCCCCTTCCGGCCTATATATACCTGGTACCTCCCATTTAACACCAGTGTTTTTCCTCTGCATGACGACAAGACAGAAGAATGAAGTCTCCTGCTTGCAGGTAGCCGGGGTCTTACCCCGGCACCCCCTTTGGGTCTATTTCTGCCCGGTTTGATTGTTTGTTACCTTTGTGGTTAAATGGAAGCCTCCCAGCCTAGGCTGCTCACTGGGCAATTGGTAGATGGCACTATAGGTGCCTAGGAGCTTATCTCCTCCGCTCGACCTCCTGTTTTGGGGGCAATGCGGCTATCCGGCATGGTGATCCGGATTTGGGATGCCCCTGTCCCGAGGTTCCCCTTGGCCCCTTGCTCTCCCGTTACGGTCCCTTCTCCCTTCACTATGGGGGGGGGGTTGAGGGATGTGTATATGCATGTGTGTTTTACTTGTAGGTTTTACTTGTTTAACCTTGTACTGTGTTCAGGTCTGCACCGCAAGATGGGTGCACATGGCCTGACTGTTTATTCCTTTTCACATTGCCACACTGATTGTCCTCTCTTTTTCTCACTGGCAGTTCCGCCATTGGGCGGGCTGAGTTTGGTTCCGCTTTAGGGCGGCCAGGGCGGGCCGCGCTGTGGCAGGCATGCCTGATGCTGCCTGCGTCCCTTTCCCCCCCCCTCTCTTTTCCCTCTCTTTGAATGGGGTTGGCACCGCCGTTCGGCGGGCCACGCTGTCAGCGCTTTTTTGGCGCATGGCTACCTTTTCTCTAGCAAAAGCTTCCCTCCCCCTCCGTTTACTGAGGGCGTCGGGCGCCCTCTTGTTTTGCGGCACCGCCGTCTGGCGGGCCGCACTATTTGAATCTGGAGGGGGGCGGGGCCCGGATGACGTCAGAGGGGGGGGGGCGTGGCTGGAGCGGCGTTGTCATACAGCCCGGCCCCAGCCGCACTTCCTTCCTCTCATTAGAAGTTCAGGTGCGGGGCACTCAGCCGCACAAGTGTTTCATCTCTGCTGCTACTGCTGCTATTGCTGCTGTTCTGGTGCCTTGATTATTCAGCCTTGCTTGGACAGGTAAGCGGCCTCACCTCGTGTGGGGCCGTCTATTGTTTTATTATGACTGATTTAAAAAAAATAAATAAAAAGGACAAGAGTTTTGCTGGTTAAAATTCTTTGACCTCTTTAGAGCACTCTGGTGTGTTATTATGTGTTATATTGTGCATGAATGTTGTACTGCATGCTGCCCCTTTTTTTCTGGGGATCTTACTGTTGGTTTTTCCCCACAGATCATGGGATTCCCTCAATGCAGTGGCTTCCCGGTTCTATTATACCTGGCTAGTCCTATTACTCTAAATTGGGACATATATATATATATATATATATATATATATATATATATATATATATATACAAAAGTTTTAAAAATTTAAAAAAGGGTATTATTATTATAAATTAAATCCTCCCTCCCGGGACATTAATGTAAAGGGGCATCCCGGGTGGCTTATGCCTAAAACCCATGGTTGTGCGAATACCATAAATCACCATATGGAGGCTTCCGATAATACCGGAAATGGTTCTTCTGGGCCATCCAGGCTGTGTGGGGGCTGCGGGACTCCGCTCCCAGGCGATGATGTTATATTATGCATTCCTTGTGCAAAGCAGAATATTGTGCGTCAGTCCGTCGCTCCGGCTGCTGGCTCCTCGCAACTTCCATCATCTCCTACCCCTCCCTCCCTGTTCCGGACCCCGTGTGACATTGTCAAAGGTGGGGATTCGCAATCCGAGGTGTCTGCACGATTGTCCAACCTCGAGAAGATAGTTTCCGTCAAAGCAGGGTTGAAGGCCACTGCGAAACGGAAACACCTTTCTCCTGTACCTCCTGCTTCACAGGATGAGGTATGTGAGCCTGTGGATTGGTCTGATTACTCCCTGGACGAGGAGGGGGAACTCCTGGTGGAGTCAGATGAGCCTGCAGATCAGCTTGAGGTCGATGCTATTGGCGATCTGGCTGCGGGGGTTTCCCTTGACACCCCCTCCATTCTGGCTCAAATGTTTGAAATTTTGAATTTAGATCCGCCTGAGGCTGTCACCCTGCCAAAGGGTGAGTTGTTTAATGTGCCTCAGCCGCGTTTGGTATTTCCCAGACAACAACACTTTGAGAGGGTTGTGCTTAAGGAATGGGAACGTCCCACGCGGTTAACTGGAATTCCTTCCAGTTGGGATAAACGTTATCCTTTTCCGCCGGAATTGGTGAAGCTTTGGTCGGTTCCCCCTGACGTCGATACCCCTGTGCTAGGGCTCTCTAGCACGGCTGTGGTGCAGTCTTCTGAGACCACTGCCCTTAAGGATGGTGAGGATCGTCGGATTGACCAGTATGCTCGCCATGGTTTTATTAGTGCCGGATCAACGATGCGCCCGGTGTGTGCTTCGGCGCTTCTTCTATTGGTGGTTAGGTCCGTTATTCAGGATCTGTGTGTGGATCTTGATCCCGCTTGTAATGAGTTTACTGCTCTTAAGCAGTGTGAGTCTTTCCTATGTTCTGATCGCTCAGGACGATGCGCTGGCTATGAGTAGCAGGACAGCGGCAATGCTGGTGGCTATTCGTCGGTCAGTGTGGCTGTGCCAGTGGTCGGCGGACTTAGTTTCTAAAAAGGTGCTCACAGCTCTTCCCTTTTTGGGCTTGCGACTGTTTGGTGATAAAATTGATTCAGTTGCGAAGGGTGGTAAAATGCCGCAACGCAAGAGGCCTCGTCGTCCCTTTCGGGGGGCAAGTACTGTTAGGCCTTCCTTTCGGGGATTCAGAGCGGGTAGGGGGGCTTCCTTTCCCACTACCAGAGGTGCAGGTTGGACCCGGGGGAGGGGCCATGGCCGTCCCACTCAGTCCTGGGGCACCAAGCCTGCTTGTAAGCCCGCTCAGCAATGAGGGGCTGCCCTCACCCGTGCGGGTGGGGGGACGATTGCGACACTTCTCCCAGGTTTGGGACCAGGAGGTTCCGGACAGATGGATCCGGGAGGTGGTGTCGTCCGGTTACAAACTGGAATCCTTCACGGTTCTTTCGGTCTCGGGTGCCCATCGATCCTTTGGCCGCACAGGGGCTCCTGGCGTCGGTAAAGAATCTGTTAGAAATGGCGGTCATCCGGCCGGTACCGCGCTTAGAGATGGGCCTCGGTTTCTACTCCAATCTTTTTGCAGTCCCCAAAAAGGACGGGTCGGTTCGTCCCGTCCTGGACCTGAAATTACTCAACAGGTTCATCCGTTTTCGGAAGTTTCGCATGGAAACTTTGCGTACGGCCGTCGGTTCCCTTCGGCAGGGGGACTTCATGACGTCCATAGACATCAAGGATGCTTATCTTCATGTTCCCATCTGCCAGGCTCATCAACGTTTTCTTCGATTCGTGATGAAAGATCAGCATTTTCAATTCGTGGCACTTCCGTTTGGCCTTACCTCGGCTCCAAGAGTGTTCACCAAGGTGCTGGCAGGGGTGATGGCCATTTTCAGATCTCGGGGCATTCGTGTCGTACCTTATTTGGACGACCTTCTCATCATGGCTCCGTCGCTCAATCAATCGTGACAGACACCAGGATGGTGGTCTCCACGCTGGAAAGCTTTGGTTGGGTGATCAACTTCCCCAAGTCCTCCCTCGCTCCGGCCAGGGTGGTGTCCTTTCTGGGGATGCAGTTGGACTCTCATCAACACAGAGTGTTTCTTTCCCAGTCCAAAATTAATCTGATTCAGGAGTTGGCTCGGTTCCTTATTTCCAATGCTCGGCCGTCCATCCGTCTGGGGATGAGGCTGGTAGGGTTGATGGTTGCCTCCTTCGAGGCAGTTCCCTTTGCTCAATTTCACACGAGGACGCTTCAGCTTTATCTGTTGGCGTCTTGGGACCGGCAGCCTCGGTCGTTGGATCAGCCCTTCCAGTTGTCCTCCCGGGTCCGGCAGTCCCTCCAGTGGTGGTTGGTCTCGGCCAATCTCGTGAAGGGCAGATCTTTCCTGACCCCTCTTTGGGAAATTGTCACCACGGACGCCAGTCTTTCGGGATGGGGCGGATTCTGGAAGGAGCTTCAGTTCCAGGGACAGTGGGGACCTCAAGAGGCCCACTTACCCATCAATGTTCTGTAACTGAGAGCCATCCGTCGGGTTCTTGCTCTCCTGACTCAACACGTTCTGGGCCTTTCGGTCCAGGTTCGTTCAGACAATCGAACAGCGGTTGCTTAAATCAATCATCAGGGAGGGACCCGCAGTCTGGGTGCTCTCAGAGAGGTGTCCCTGATCCTGACCTGGGCGGAGGCCCATGTTCCTTATCTATCGGCGGTGTAAATTCCAGGGGTGGAGAACCAGGAAGCGGACCGGTTGAGCAGGGGCTCTTCCCGTCTGGGAGAATGGGCTCTCCATCCTCAGGTTTTTCGCTCACTGTGTCTCCGATGGGGGACGCCGGAGGTGGACCTGTTTGCCTCTCGTCACAGTCACAGGCTCCCGAACTTCGTGTCGCTCTCCCGGGATCCTCTGGCTCTGGCAGTGGACGCCATGTCCCTGAGCTGGGGGGATCTGGGGTTTCTATACTTGTTTCCTCCGATACCCATGCTGGGCAGGGTGGTTCGGAAGTTGGCTCTGGAAAGGGTGTCCGCCATTCTCGTGGCCCCAAAGTGGCCAAGGCGAGTGTGGTTCGCAGACATCGTTCGGCTGGCAGTGGACCAGTTCGTTCTGCCTCTTCGGCCCGATCTGCTCACTCAGGGCCGGTTGTGTTACCCCAATTTACCAGCGCTGGGTTTGATGGCCTGGCTGCTGAAACCTCCATCTTGAAGGAGGAGGGTCTTTCGGACTCAGTCGTCAAGACTCTGATCAGTGCCCGGAAGAGGTCTTCTTCTATCATCTACTATAGGACTTGGAAAGCCTATATCGCTTGGTGTGAGATTAGATCTTTTCCTTGTAGGGTCTTTTCGGTCTCCAGGATTCTGGAGTTTTTACAATCTGGCCTAGACTCTGGTCTTCAGCTAAGTACGTTGAAAGGGCAAGTTTCTGACTTATCTATCTTTTTTCAGAAGCGTTTTGCGCTTCATCCTTTAGTTAAAACTTTTTTCCAGGGGGTTACGCATGTGCTTTGTCTACCCTGACTCAGAAGATTGTCTTCTTGGTAGCTATCACTTCGGTCCGGCGTGTCTCGGAGTTGGTGGCCTTGTCTATCCAGGTGCCTTACTTTGAGAGGCATCAGGATAAAGTGGTCTTTCGGTTTAAACCAGACTTTCTTCCTAAGGTTGTTTCTGCTTTTCATTTGAATCAGGATATTGTTCTTCCCTCCTTGTGTCCTAATCCTAAGAATGACAAAGAGAGGGTTTTGCATTGTTTGGATGTAGTACGCTGTGTTAAGTACTATTTGATTATTACGTCTCCTTTTCGTGAGACGGATGACTTTTTTGTTGTGCCCTGTGGGCCTAAGAAGGGTTTGGCACCGGCCAAATCTTCCATTAGCAAATGAATACATCAGGCCGTTATTGCGGCCTATTCTGCTAAGGGGAAAGTTCCCCCTTTTCGTATCACTGCTCATTCTACTCGCGCCGTTGGAGCGTCTTGGGCTTTTCAGCACCAAGCTTCTGTTGAACAAGTTTGTAAGGCCGCCACTTAGTCTTCTGTTCATACTTTTTCTAAGTTTTACAAAGTTGATGTGCGAGCCTCAGCGGATGCTGTTTTTGGCCGCAAAGTTCTGCAGCCTGCAGTCATTTAAGTTATGCTTCATTTTTGCCTTCGGATACCCATCCCTTGTGGACACTGCTTTTGGATGTCCCAATCGTGAAGAATTAAAGGGGAAGCGGGGTGTGTGGCACACTGAGAATAATACCATTTTGTGAGTACTCACCTGAAAAATGGATATTGTCAGTGTGCCACACACCCCGCTTCACCCCCGCCCTTTTCGGTATCCCGAATCCTTTATATGGTGAAGCTTTTATTTATTTTGAGGTTACCGTTAGATTACTGGTACCTTGTCTTTCTGCTTTTTAAATCACTGGTGTTAAATGGGAGGTACCAGGTATATATAGGCCGGAAGGGGGCTCGTTACAAGACTTCCTCTCTGCAACAGCGTCACCTGGCGGTGAGTAACCCAATCGTGAAGAATTAAAGGGGAAGCGGGGTGTGTGGCACACTGACAATATCCATTTTTCAGGTGAGTACTCACAAAATGGTATTTTTTATGAAGGTGATTCCCAAGGGCTGGTCGATCCCCTCTAAAGAGACATCTAGCCGCAGGTTTGTCTGGTGTCCTGCAGGGTGGACCTGCTCTTTGCCTGTTCTTTTAGGGCAGTGGGGCAAGAAGCAATGGACTTCTTAATTGTATTCTTATTTATGGGCAGTGCATGGGGAGGAAAGAGCCATAGAGGAGCAGTTCGGTGAGCCCTTTTTGAATTTCACACCAGTTTCATGGAGCACTGCCATTGGTCGGGGTGGGACTGGTGCGCGGACTCACTTCTAGCAGAGATGATGTGGCTTTCATTTCTGGTAGCTGGATCTTCTGCCACTGCTGACCGGACCACATGGGGCCTCCACCCGCACCACCTTTTCTTGTGCCACTGCCCACACCTCCTAGGGCTGCTGGCTACACCTCACCGACGGCTTCTCACCCACGTGGCCTGCTCCTCCTCCTGTGCCTGCCTGAAACCTCTACAGCCACCTTGGTAAGGTCACTTTCGGACCTGGGGTCTCCTGCTGCCGCAACTGCACTGCCCTCCTCAAACCTCCACCGGATCTAGTAGCATATTTTTTATTTTTCCTGTTTGATATTCTGTTTAGTTTAAAAAAAAAAGTTATGCTATTTCTAGTACTTGTTTTTAGATTTTGTGAATAATGGATATTAGGTTGTGGTCCACCCCTAGGGTTTTGGAGGAATTACTGGTGCTAATTGAGATTCCTTATATAATTTGGTTTTAGGCCCCCAGGGATAATAGACTGACTTTACCATGACTGAGGCATCTGGGGCGTCTGGGTCTGGTATATTAGCAGAGTGTGTCACCCCATGTGCCTGCATAGGCCTCTGGAAAAGGACAGTCCCCTCTGCTCTGAATGCACTGCTGCGGTGGTGCTTTTCAGATTAAGGCAGCTGCCACCCTCTGAGGTATTTCCCTCTATGGAAGCCTCGGGTTCTGCTTCCTCTGGGCTTACCACTCCTATGATGACCCACCCCATTCCAATATTCCAGGTTTTTTTTTTTTGTTTTTTTTCTTTTTTATACTCTTTATTTAGAAGTTTACATTATCAAAAACAGAAATGAAAAAAAAACCAACAGAAAAATCACGAAAACAGTCCAGTGTGAAAGATACACATATTACAGAAATATATTACCGCATGTTCACAAGATGTCGTACATCTTACAACATACCAATCATGTCCTATCATCCCCCCACCCCCATACTCGTGGCTGGGTCCTCCATTTCCGACTTATTCTCCCACCCCTAAAGCTCTAGTGGAAATTCAGGGAGCCAGAGTAGTCAGGTAAGCTGCTTCTTATCCCGAATAAAGGAGGGTGTGGTCTACAATTCCACCCTTGGATTGGCCATCAGTGCTTCATCTTAACTACTGGCGTGGGGTGGGGCCATTTGGTAAGGTGGACCAGCTCTAGATCTGGGGATCCATCGATCCAACTTCACCTAGAATCCTCTCGGGGTAAGATAGGTTATAGCATAATCACTCAATCTGGACAAGGAGGAATAAAACAATACAATACAAGGGGGAGGTGTGAAGGAGAGGGGAGGAAAGGGGGGGAAGCAGTGTCTCGTTGCCAAATCGCGGATCACAGGTCACGGAGGGGGGGGGAGGGCGGCGGAGTGGGGCACAGCGCATCAGAGGCACTCCAAGACGTCCCAGATGCTTGGCGACGTCGGGGAAAGATCGCGGAATCCTTGTATAAGTACCAAGGAGTCCATTCCATGTGGCATTTTTCCTCTTTATCCTGTACAGTAGCAGTCAATTCTTCCATTTCCCTGATCCTATTAACTTCCTGGATCCAATCTCCCACTGTGGGTACGGATTCCGTTTTCCAGAGTCTAGGGATCAGGACCTTTGCCGCATTGATCAGGTGTCGTATTATGGACCTCTTATAGGTTTGGGATACTGTGTGAGGAGTAGTGTAGCAACATAAGGGCCGGGCAACAAGGGATCTGCGAACCAGTAACTTCGGCCATAATTTTGGAAACATTGTTTCAGAATGGTTGGATCTTTGAGCAGGACCAAAAAATTTGATCCCTCTTCCGTTCTACATCTCCAACAATTGGGTGATGCGTCTGGGTAAAAAGAGGCTAATACCATCGCGAAAGGTATTTATAATTTGTTTCCTGTACGTGGGCAGAGATAGACGACTTATCAGCTAAAGTGTATATTTTCTCCCACTCCTCATCTGTGAATGTCCTGTCAGGTCTTTCTCCCACTCCCTCCGGAAGGGGGGGTCAGGCTCCTGTCCCCCCTCCAAGAGCTGATAGATCCGCGAGATCAGTCCTTTCTCAGGGTCCTTGGTCCTGGTGACCAAGTCTTCAAAGCCCGTGAGGGTACGCCCGAGTGCCGATTTAGATCCTGTTTTCTGCAAAAAGTGCTGAAACATTAATAAACGCCAAGGGTCAAGTTGATGATTGTTCCATGTGTTTGAGTTCCTCTATAGAACACCATTCTCCATTTCTAACCAAGTCCCTTCCGCGGATTACCCCCAAACTCCCCCCACCCTCCCCGGGACAGAGCTCCGATCCCAACCAGTAGGTCGGGGTTGTCGGTCACCGGGATTAGTGGTGATGGCCAAGGGGATATTTTTTCTCCCCTCCGTACCCTGTCCCAAACCTGTAGGGTCTCTCTAACTATGGGATTATTATTGTGCCTTTTGCCTGAGTCTCTTTATATCCATGGGGCTTCTTTCAGTGGGGTTATTCCCAGTATGTCACACACCCTGCTTCCGAATATTCATGACACTTGGGTAACTGTCCTGTAGAGGGTGATCTTGCAGAGATGACATGAAAAAAAGGAACCCCTCCCGGTTCATAAATACCTGGGACCTCCCACCATTCTCCAGTCTTTCGTCTCTGCAGTCGGCGAAGCAAGTCAGAAGATGGCTGTCTCCTCCTTGCAGGTAGCCGGGGTAACCCCCCAGCCGTTTGTTTCTATTTGCTGCCTGAACCTTTTATATCCAGGCAATGGTAGGCTGCACCTTTGGTGTATATGGGAGCTTGCTCCCCCGTGAGACCCCAGACCCCATACAAAGGGGTAGGCGGTGTCCGGGTTTGGTAATCCCGGCTTGGGATGCCCCGTCCCTCTTACCCTTTTCACCTATTGGTGTGGGTTCTCCCCCCTACCGTGTCCCTCTGTGCCCCTGGGGGGGTG
The DNA here is from genome assembly GCA_027917425.1 of Gastrophryne carolinensis. Lineage (NCBI taxonomy): Eukaryota > Metazoa > Chordata > Amphibia > Anura > Microhylidae > Gastrophryne > Gastrophryne carolinensis. The sequence continues at coordinate 299,119,911 of CM051234.1, read as the reverse complement.
GAGGCCTTTTCTCCCGAGGGTTTGGCTTTATTGGGGAAAAGGTGTGTGTATGGTGTGTGTTTGGGTGTGTTTTGGCAGCCGTGGTCTTGCTGGTTTCAGTCAGATCAGGTGCTTTTACTTAGGGGCAGTTGGGGGGGCGGGGCCGGGCGCTCGGCATGCTCGCCACAACCCCCCCCTCGAGGCGCTCTGCTGGCTGAGGCCGGGCACTGCGTGAGGGAGGGGGCGGGGCCGGAGCCAGGCGCGGCCGTGTTGTGCGCTGGCCCGCCCCTCTTCTTCCGGCCTCGCTGCTCATGCTGCTTTCGTTGCTCTCCGTCTCATTCCCTCGCTGCTGTGAGGGTTGACGGTTGCTGCTTTGCTTGTGAGTAATTTGTTTTATTTCTCCATTTTATCTTGTGTGGTGATGTGCATGTTGACACTTGTGTTCTTCCTGTCTTCCAGATGGGATCCCTTCTTTTGATATTTAAAGAGGGGTTCTCCCGGTCTTGTGGTCCCTTTGAATTTATTTTAGGGTTCCTGAAAAATTATTAAAAATTAAAAAAAAAAAAAATCCTCCCACTTGGGACTTGAAGGGGCATCCCGGGTAGCTTAACAGCGTAAATCCCTCTGGTCATTGCGACTACATTAAAAAATCACCATATGGAGGCTTCTCAGGATACCGAGCTTGGGCTCCCCTCGGGGCAACCCCGGCAGTGTGTGGGTTGTGGGGCATCCCTTGCGGGGGATAATGTACTTGTTTGCATACCTTGTGCTCAGCGGGCCATAATGCAGCAATCGGGGGCCCAGGCGTCTGGGTCCGGGGTCCCGGCCTCATCTCCTTCCCCACCCTGCCTTATCCGTACCCCTAGTGATGTTGTCACAGGTGGGGAGTCGCAATCTGATGTGTGTGCCAGACTGGCTAATATTGAGAAATGTATTTCTGGCTCTGTTGCCAGAAAGGCCTCGGCTAAGCGAAAGCATTTGTCTCCAGCCGCGCCGGCTTTTGAGTTTGATTATGATTTTCTTGACTGGTCTGATTATTCCCCGCTAGAAGAGGGGGAATTATTTGAGGGTTCTGACAATCAGCAGTTTGTTGGTGCTGATACTGAGCAAGGGCAGGGGGATGCTGTGGATACCCCGAAGGTCTTGGCTCACCTTTTTGAGGTTCTGGCAATTTCTCCTCCCGAGGAGGCCGCTCCTCAAAAAGGGGAATTCTTTGGGACTTCTAAGCCGCGACTGGAGTTCCCAAATCAAAAGCATTTTGATGGCATTATTCTTAAGGAATGGGAGAAGCCTACTCGGCTTCCAGGTATTCCTCAAGGTTGGGATAAAAAGTATCCCTTTCCGGTGGACGTGGTAAAACGATGGTCGTCCCCTCCTGAGGTGGATGCCCCGGTGATCGGGTTATCCAATTCTTCTATTTTGCATTCTCCTGACTCCACCACACCCTCAAGATGGTGAGGATAAACGCATTGATCAGATGGCTTGCCACGCTTTTGCTAGTGTCGGTTCAGCCTTGCGGCCTGTTTGTGCTTCGGCGCTTATGGCAGTGGCTACCAGGTCTGTTGTTAGAGACCTGTTGAGTACCTCCAGGCTTGACCCGGCTAGTGATGAGTTCGCCGCCTTTAAGCGGTGTGAATTATTCATGTCCTTTGTGCTTGCCGCCTTGGATGACACCATGGTCATGTGTGGTAGAACCTCGGCCTTGCTTTTAGCTATTCGGCGGTCGGTGTGGTTGCGCCAGTGGGCGGCTGATTTTGTGGCCAAAAAGTCGCTTACAGCACTTCCCTTTGTGGTATTGCGGCTCTTTGGAGAAAGATTAGATTCTGTCACGAAAGGAGGGAAGTTACCTCAGCGTAAGAGGCAACGTCGTCCCTTTCGGGGGGCGGCCTCCTTTAACCCTTTCTTTCGTGGTGCCAGAACTGGCAGAGTTTTGGCCTTCTCTTTTTTTTTTTAAAGTTTTATTTTGCAATAAACAGACAAACAGGACATAACAAAACAAGTCATTTGTAAGACCTTAAGGTGCCGCAGGCACCCAACTTCATAACTGGCATATAGGTGACAACACTAACAATCACTCACACAACTTTCATACCGGACCTCTGTTAATTCTTGCTGCCATCACGGTGCAATAACGGACACGGAAGCTGATGTACATTAGTTGTTAGTCGGGGCGTACATACTCAGAATTCCCCTTCATTACTCGTTGATCAGGCTCCAGCACCCGCTCCCATCTCCCCAAATATCGGGTAGATGGCATTCTTGACCCTATAAATTCCCCGCCAGGCCCCCCTCCCGGTTTCACTCAGCGTCGTATGCTGATTCTTGGCTCTGCAGCCATGGATCCCAGACCTTTTCGAACTTATCAGGCACTCCTCTTGCGGCATATGTCAATTTATACATGGTGAGTTTCTGGTTAACTAGTCTTTTCCAGAATTGCACTGATGGTCTAGCCGGGTGTCTCCAGTTCATCAGGATGCACTTCCTGGCGTAGAAGAGCAGCAACCGGACCAGCGCCTTCAGAGCCCTCAGTTCCGAGAGCGACTCCACCACCCCAAGAAGGCACATCGAGACAGACCCCTACATCCGAAAACCCACCACCCTGCTAATCAGACCCATTACCCCCTCCCAAAAGGCCATCAGGACCTCACATGACCAGATCATGTGTATCCATGAGCCACTACTCTTCCCACATCTAGGACATACATCCGTATCTGTTAAGCCCATTCTGTGCAGACGAACCGGGGTGATGTAAGCCTGATGAATCCATTTAGTTTGTATGAATCTGTCCCTAGCTTCTACTACCGATGCATGCAGGTTCTCCATTATCTCCTCCCAGTCGTCCCGATCTAGGCTTGGGTCCAAGTCCTGCCATTTAGCCTCAATCTTGCCCCTAGGGGATTCCAGCTCTCCCATCAAACATTTATACAACGCGGAAACAGGCTTTTTGAGGTTCCCATCTCTGAGTACATATTCCGCCTTGGACTCTGAGATCCTTGGGCCCTCCCTACGGAATTGGGCGTGCAATGCGTGTCTGAGTTGTAGATATCGAAAAAAGTCTCGATTGGACAACTGAAACTCCGCCCTAAGCTGATCGAAGGGCACCAGCACCCCCCCTCTATATAGTTGCCCAATCTGCTGAACGCGTTTCCTCGCCCAGAACAGCGGGTCCTGCATGGCACCCATTTCTGGTAACCTGGGATTATCCCATAGGGGGGTATATGGGGACCACGTCAGAGTCTCCCCGGCCCTCATCCCCAGCTTAGCTGCCCTCTCCCAGATGTTGCTCGCCGCCCTCATACACGTGGTCGCCTCTCGGATCCCTCTCGTACCCCTGTATACCAGGGAGGCCAACCTTTCCGGGGAGCCCAGAAGCGCCACCTCTAAGCACACCACAGGGTTGTCCTTCGGCTGGCATAGCCACCAGTGGACAAACAAGAGCTGCGTTGCGTAAAAGTATATTTGCATGTGTGGCACCGCCAGTCCCCCGGCATCTATTTGCATCTTCATTATTTGTCGATTTAGCCTTGGGGGGGAGTGACCCCATATAAAGCCAAAGATGATCGACTCCAGTGCTTTAAAGTGGGAGATAGGAAGCATCACCGGGGAGGCCTGGTATATGTACAGGAATTTAGGGAGGAAAATCATTTTAAATATATTGATTCTGCCCATGACCGATAGCGGAAGGTTCGCCCACTGGGTGACTCTTTGCTTTAATTTCGCCACTACCGGAGAGATATTAAGGGAGACAAACTCGTCGGCCCGCCCACTGATCACAATCCCCAGGTACTTAAATTGTCGGACTCTCTTTAATTGAGACCTTGGGGAGACATCCCGAGGGTCAGTCCCATCAACTTGCATCAGGCTGGATTTGTCCCAGTTAACCTTCAAGCCGGAAAATCTCCCAAACACCCCGATGGTATCCAAAGCAGCCTCCAGGGACTCGTAGCTACCGCCAGGTATAGTAGGGTATCATCCGCGTAAAGTGAGATCTTCTCCTCTATCTCCCCCAGCCTCCATCCCGCAATGGCAGGAGAGCTTCTAATCATGATTGCTAACGGCTCAATGGCCAACGCGAAGAGCAACGGCGAGAGTGGGCAGCCCTGCCTAGTCCCCCTCTGCAATACAAAAGGGTCAGAATAGCAGCCATTGACCCGTACTCTGGCCGTTGGGCGATCGTATAACAGCCTGATATATGATATAAAACCTGCAGGGAGTCCAAATCTGGCCAGCACTGCCCAGAGATAGACCCACTCGATCGAGTCAAAGGCCTTCTCATTGTCCAATGAGGCTATCGCCCGGCTACCACAGTTGTCATGAACTATCTGCAGGTTGGATATCAGTCTACGCAGGTTTATCCCCGTTGTGCGTCCCGGCATAAAGCCTGACTGGTCAGGCCCGATCAATTGTAATATGACCCCGTTTAGCCTCATAGCCAGGATTTTAGCCAATATTTTGGCATCTTGATTCAAGAGGGAAATGGGCCTATATGATGCACATATATCGGCGGGTTTCCCTTCCTTGTGAATAAGAACCACATGCGCTTCATGGAAGGAAGCCGGGAGACCTCCATTATCCATTGCCTGTTTCAGAACCTCCCAGAGTCTAGGGGCGATCCTGTCCATCCCCTGCTTATACCACTCGGCCGGCAGTCCATCGGGCCCTGGTGCCTTTCTGCTGGGAAGTGCTCTCATCGCATTCCTGACTTCATCAATAGTGATGGGAGAGTCAAGAGCTTCCCGATCAGCCGGAGCCAGTTCAGGGAATTTAATTTGATCAAGATAGCTCTCCAGCTCCTCCATCCCGTAGTTTACCCTGGAGGAGTACAAGGCCGAATAGTATCTGAGGAACTGCTGTGCAATTTTCTCACCCTCTGTTACCGTCTCCCCTGCTCCCACTATCCCAGCGATACTGTTGGATTTGTTCTCAGCCCTCGCCAGATAGGCCAGAGTCTTGCCATTTTTGTCCCCTTTGTCAAATATCGTCGCCTGTTTATGTAGCAATAGTTTCCTAGTTGAGTCGGATAATAACAAATTATACTCCCGCGTAAGAGACATCAAATTCGAATGGGCCCTATCGTCCGCTGAAGTGATGAATTCCTCTTCCGCGTTCGCAAGCTTACTTTCGAGGTCTGCCCTTTCCCTCCCCCTCTTCCCCCTGACCGCCGCTATAGCACTTATTGCGCATCCCCTAGTAACCGCCTTAAAGGCATCCCATCTCACCTCCGCAGTCGTTTCATCCGCGTTACACTCCCAGAAAACTTCCGCAGCCGAGGCCAGACTATCCCTAACTTCAGGAGTCTCTATCCACAGGGGGTTTAGGGTCCATCCCACACGGTTCGCCCGCGACCGCAGCAGCCCAACTTCCATCAGCATAGGTGAGTGGTCCGAGATGCCCCTCGGGAGATAGTCACAGGACGCCACTCTCGCTAGTAGATCAGGTGATGAAAACGCGAGGTCTATCCTGGACAGGGACCTATGTGTGGCCGAATGACAGGAGTAAGCCTTATCAGTTGGGTGCTTCCACCTCCATAGCTCCTGCAGGCCCATCGCCTCTGCCCAGGACGCCAGCTGTGTCCTAGGGCCCGGTCTCCTGTCCAGTCTATCTAACGCAGGGTCCAGCACCATGTTAAAATCTCCCACCCACAGTATCGGGGTCGAGGGGTAATTCACCATCTTCTCCATGATTCGATGCAACACATGTATATTGAAAGGCGGGGGGACATAGATGCCTACTATAATTATATCTGTATCCATAAGCTTGGCATGGAGGATTACATAGCAACCCTCCCGGTCCGTCTGCACAGAACACAGCACGAATGGGGTTCCCTTGGAGATCAGTACTGATACCCCCCTAGAGTAGGACGAGAAGAGAGCATGAAAGGAGTCCTGGATCCAGGGTCTCCTAAGAGCGAGTCCTCTCCGTCCCATCAGATGGGTCTCTTGGAGGATCGCCACATTGGGTCTATATCTCTTAACAAATTGGAGGACTGTAGACCGCTTGATTTTATCATTTAACCCCCTGACATTCCAGGAGAGAATCTTACAATCACCCATTCTCAAAGATCAGAGTGCTAATCTCGTGATCAACTATCAAACTGCACCAGATGTTCCGCCCCTCCATCCGCGGTCGCCCTACTTTTAGGGTCCGTTTGCCATTCATCCCATACATACCAACATAACAACACACCTTACGCAAACTATTAAATTCTATACTAAACATACAAATACCATTCCCAACCACCCCCACCCCGCTCCACCATATCCCAACTTTGGCGAGCTTCATACCCCCCCAACAATACAATACAACAACGGTGTAACTAGTTGCACCGGGGTGCAGCTACCCACTGCCTGTGGGCCCATAACATAACATTACCCAAACCATGTACAGGTTGGTGACATGGTCACCAAGGGTTCCCAGGGGGCGATTGGGAGTAATCAGGAACAACCGGCAGGAATGGCTAGGAAGAGGGGAAAGTATGGGCGGGGGGGAAGGTGGCAGTCCGGACAGGGAGGTTAACAGGAGTGATAGGAAGGTGAGGGGGGGGCCTCAATAGGGGAGGGGCATCACTCCGTGGGAATCCAGAGCCGCGGCTCTCCTGTAGCGATCATATCAGGATACAATGCGACTAGAGCAGCCAGAACAATTCTCAACAATTTACAACAGTTTACAGCAGTTTCAGCAGCCATCAAACAAATGAGCTAAACAGGGCGATCTTTGTTACCAGGTGGCATTTAGACGCCAGACCCCCCCAGCATCAAAAGGATCGCAGCAGAGGGGAGGGTCCCCTGGCAAGGGCACCACCATCAATTCCAATATTGCTAAGTTTAGAGGGATGCTGTCTCCACCCTGGGCCCAGGGTGTTAGGCTCCAGGTAGAGAGTCCAACCATGCATTAGCGTCCTCAGCCGATGTGAAAAATCTGGTCGTTTCTCCGTCTTGCACGCGCAGGCGAGCTGGAAACATCATGGCATATTTAATTCCCCTCCGTCTGAGCCTCTCTCTCACGCCATTAAATGAGCGCCTCAGTTTTTGGACCTCCGATGTGAAATCCGGGAAAAAGGACAACCGGGCGTTGTTGAAGGTTACCACCCCCTTCATTCTAGCCGCAGCCAGGATAGCGTCTCTGTCCCTATAATGGAGGACTTTGAATATAAAAGGCCTTGGCGGTGTCCCCGGCGGGAGGGGTCTCATGGGGATCCTGTGCGCTCTCTCCACCGTAAAAAACTTGGTCAGGTTCACCGGTGCCAGAGTCTCTTTTATGAGATTTTCCACGAACTGCTCTGGAGAGGCTCCCTCCGCTTTTTCGGGCAGCCCTAGGATCCGGACGTTGTTCCTCCGGTTTCTATTTTCAGCGTCCTCGGCTCTCCCCATAAGAGTGGTCACCTGCCTCCGCAGGGTGGCAATTTCCCCTGTATGGGTGGATAGTCGATCCTCTACTTCTCCGATCCTCCTCTCCGCCTCCCCAGCGCGGTCACGAATTTTATCCAGGTCATGACGGAAGTAGTTAAATTGTTCCTGGAGGGTGTCAAATTTAGCTGTGAGGGCACTCTGGCATGATGCAATAGCTGCCATTATGGCTGCAGTATCAGGGTTGGAGGCTCCCAGCTCAGCCCCACACGGGGTCTCCATGGTTTGCGTACTACAGGCGACCACGGCGGTTCTACGCTTCTTGTTGCCTCTCATATGTAGGGGGGCCCCCGGGCAAGGACAGCCCCGTCGGGGTAGGATCCGAAGGCAAGGGTCCACCAGCCCCTCCGAGCACTCAGGGTTCTCCTGTGGGGGGGACACGTCAAGCAGCAGAGCGTCCAGACAGTCCCAAACCAACCCCGCAGACAGGAAGGGGGGTCCTGGCCCCCGGGCAGTGCCTAGTTACGTGTCTTTGGCCCCTCTGAAGCGCCTCAAGCCCGCAAGACGGGTATCGCTCCTGTTCCAGGTAGGAGGCGCCCGGGCGTCCCACTCAGACGAGTCGTCAAAGCAGGTATCAGGAGCTCCCCTGCCCCCTCAGAGCATGTGGTGCCAGGCTCACGTGTAGAGCTGCTTTTGGGTCCCAGGACAGGTATGGGGGGGCTTATCTGCTGCTGGTGGCACTACTGCTGTTTGCGCCCCAAAAACTCCGCAAAGCTTACAGATGCTCTTTCCACGGTTTATTACTCAGGACAAACAGGGGCCAGCAGGATGGGAGGGGAGGAGAGGAAGAAAGGGAGACCCAGCAACAGGCAGCAGGTATGGATGTGCAGGGATTTATATTGCTGCTCCCTTCATCCCCTGGCGTCTGCCCAGTCCGCAGATTGGCCCTGGGATTCTTAATAGTTCTGGCCAGATCCTCTCTCCCTCCCACACTTCAAGATGGCGGCTGCCTATATTTCGCGCCTTCTCCTCAGCGCTCTGTGGACCTGTAATGTCGGCCAAGGTGCCTCCGGTCGTCGCCCCTCCACCTGGGTCCAGGGCCCGCCGCCGCCCGCCTCTCACCGCAGCAATTACCTCTCTCCGGGTGCCCCGCTCTCAGCTCCGCCACCGCCGCCCGCAGTCAGGATGAGGCTGCTGCTGCTGTCATCAGATCCGGAGTGTCGGCCTCCCCTCCGCTCACGCGCCGGCCACCGCCTCTCTGTCACTCACGCTGGCCCGCGGTCCGACGCCTCGCTCCACACCGCGGCGTGTCCGGGTGCCTGCCTCCTCACCACCGCCGCAGCCCGGATTAGGATGGGGCCGCCCGATCTCCTCTGCTCACGCGCTGCCACCTCGGCGCCTCACGTGCGCCCCGCCGCCACTCCCGATGGCTGCCTCCGCCGCCGCTGCTCTGCACCCAGGCTCGATCCCTAGGTCAGGGAGAGCCTCGAGAGGGGTTCCGGCCGCTCAGTCTTCGCTGATGAAGGTAAAAAGGTAAAAATTCAGGATACTAACAGGGAGCCCCGGTCAGGCACGTCCGCTCAGGTCGCCATCTTGGCCACGCCCCCCAGTTTTGGCCTTCTCTACCCTCAAAGGTGATTTCTGGGGTAGAGGCAGAGGTCGTGCCCGTCCAGGTCACAATTGGAGTTCCAAACCCAAGCTCGCTGCTAAGCCAGCTCAGCAATGAGGGGGCGCCCTCACCCTTGCAGGTGGGGGGACGGCTGCAGCACTTCTTCCAGGTCTGGGACTAGGAGGTCTCAGACAAACGGATTCTGGAAGTGGTGTCTTCCGGTTACAAGCTGGAATTCGAGATCCGGCCTCCTCCCAGATTCTTCAGGTCTCGACTGCCTTCGGATCCGCTGTCCGCACAGGGGCTCCGGGCGGCAGTAAGTTATCTGCTGGACATGGCTGTCATTTACCCGGTGCCTTCCGCGGAAAGGGGCTTGGGATTCTATTCCAATCTATTCACGGTGCCCAAGAAGGAGGGCTCCATTCGACCCATTTTGGATCTGAAGCTCCTCAATCAGTTTATCCGCTTCAGGAAGTTTCGCATGGAAACCTTGCGTTCAGCCGTCGATTCCCTTCGTCAGGGGGACTTCATGACGTCCATAGACATCAAGGATGCGTATCTGCATGTACCTATCTTTCTGGCACACTAGAGATTCCTCAGGTTCGTGGTGGAAGATCAGCATTTTCAGTTTGTGGCCCTTCCATTCGGGCTTACCTCGGCTCCGAGGGTGTTCACCAAGGTATTGCCGGGGGTGATGGCCCTCCTCAGGGTCCAGGGCATTCGCATTTTACCATACCTGGACGACCTTCTCATTTTGGCTTCCTCTCTCAGCCAAGCGGAGCTAGACACCAGAGTGGTGGTATCCACTCTGGAGAGGTTCGGCTGGGTGATCAACTATCCCAAGTCCTCCCTCTCCCCATCCAGTTTCTGGGCATGACTCTGGATGACTTTCAGGCCAGGGTGTTCCTTCCTCAACCCAAGATTCTTCTGATCCAAAATTTGGTTCGGCTTCTGCTTTCCAATCCTCGCCCGTCTATCCGGCTAGGGATGAGATTGGTGGGTCTGATGGTGGCTTCCTTCGAGGCAGTCCCTTTTGCCCAGTTTCACATGAGGACGCTTCAGCTCCATCTTCTAGCGACTTGGGACAAGTGTCCGCTGTCATTGGATCAGTCTTGTCTGCTGTCTCCCTGGGCTCAGCAGTCCCTTCAGTGGTGGCTAGTGTCAAGCAATCTGTTGAAGGGCAGATCCTTTCTGACCCCTTGTTGGGAAACGGTCACCACGGATGCCAGCCTGTCGGGCTGGGGGGGCTTCTGGAGGAAACATCAGTTCCAGGGGTTATGGGGGCCTTGGGAGGCTCATACCCCCATCAACGTTTTGGAGCTGCGGACCATTTGGTTGGTTCTGTCTCGCTTGACTCTTCTCTTGCAGGGATTGCCAGTTCAAGTCCGATCGGACAATCAGACGGCGGTCGCTTACATCAATCACCAAGGAGGGACTCGCAGCAGGAGTGCCCTCAGGGAGGTATCTCTGATCCTTGTTTAGGCAGAGAGCAATGTCCCATGCATCTCAGCCATTTACATCCCGGGAGTGGAGAACACGAAGGCGGACTCCCTGAGCAGGAGATCCTCTCGCCGAGGAGAATGGTCTCTCAGTTCCAAGGTATTCCAGTCCCTTTGTCACAAGTGGGGGACTCCGGAGGTGGATCTCTTTGCCTCACGTCACAATCACAAGCTTCCTGCCTTTGTGTCTCTGTCTCAGGATCCTCTGGCCCTGGCAGTGGATGCCGTGTCCCTGGCTTGGAGGGAACTGGGGTTTCTGTACCTGTTCCCCTCTTTCTCCATGGTGGGCAAAGTGGTGCGCAAGCTGACTCTAGAAGGGGCACCAGCAATTCTGGTGGCTCCAAGGTGGCCAAGACGAGTGTGGTTCGCAGACGTTGTGCGGCTGGCAGTAGATCAGTTTTATCTGCCTCTTCTTCCGGATCTTATCACCCAGGGTCAGCTACGCTACCCCAATTTACCAACGCTGGCTTTGACGGCGTGGCTGCTGAAACCTCCATCTTAAAGGAGGAAGGTCTTTCTGATGCGGTGGTTCAGACTCTTGTTAGAGCTAGGAAGAGATCTTCCTCTAACGTCTACTATAGGACTTGGAGGTCTTATATTAACTGGTGCGAGGCTAGGGCCTTGCCTTGTAGGGTTTTTTCTATTCCCAGAATTCTGGAGTTTCTTCAACATGGTCTGGACTTGGGGTTCCAGCTTAGTACTTTGCCCTAGCAATTTTCTTTCAAAGGTCTTTTGCCCTTCATCCCCTGCTTAAGACATTTTTCCAGGGGGTTACTCATGTGCGGCCTCCTAGAACGCCCTTGCTGCTGGTTTGGGATTTAAACTTGGTTCTGTCGGCTCTCCAGGGGCCTCCTTTTTGAGCCGGTGCATGATATTGCTCTTTCTCTGCTCACTCAGAAAGTTGCCTTTTTGGTGGCTATTACTTCTGTTCGGCGTGTCTCTGAGTTGGCGGCCTTGTCTATTCAGGCTTCTTACTTTGAGAGGCACCTGGACAAGGTAGTTTTCTGCTTTAAGCCGGATTTCCTTATATTTAAACACCTCATCAACTACGCTAGGTATCTTAGTACCCAGATATGTTAGGGTGGGGGATGTCCAACGGAAAGGGAAGGAGGCCTTGATGGTCCGTACAGTCGTGCTAGGTAAGCCGACATTAACCCTTTCGCTGCCAGCCTACCTGGAGTTTTTGTCACCCTTGGTGCCAAACCATTTTGCAATATTTTGCGCTCCCCATGTTCCAATGTGATTTTTGAAGGGATTTGCAGGGATTTCCCAGGAAAATGATATATTGTTTTTTTCAGCAGAGTCTGGGCTTTAACATGAAATGTCTTGTTTGTAATTTTTTAGGTGTATTCTCAATATTTTTGGGTGAAATATGTGAAAAAAAAATAAAAAAAAAATAAATTTTTACAATTTGTAGTTTTTTTTTGTAATAAAATCTTATTGCGTGTGAAATCCCAATTTCTCCCGGTTACATCGGTACCACATATGTATAGGTAGACACCCTTTTCTGCCCAGGAGACTCCCCCAAACTGAAACAGCGCTTTAGGGAATTTTCAGATAAAATACAACTATGCAATGCAATATGCGCACCTTGCAGTTTTTCCAAAAAAACAACCCTTTACATTTGAAATACCCCCAACAAACTATATATTCTCTGGAAGTACACACCTCAAGCTTTCTAGGCGTTACCAGGCTTGTTGATGTGCCCATAGTTTTCTGGAAGTAATCCCTCAATGTATTCTTTGGTTGCAAAGAGTTTCCCTAAAAAAAGGATAAAAAAGCAGAATCAAAGCCACATTTTCCTAAAAAACTATGTGCAAACAAGAAAAAACAAGTTTAGTTTGAAAAAGCAACATCTCCCGAACAGAACGATACCCAACATGCATAGCTACTGTCAAGGGAAGAGTTGCCAAACACCCCAAAGTAAAGCATGTGCGTAACAGTGATTTTACTTGAAAATTTCAGCTCTGCAGACAAAGTGCGCACCTTGCGATTTTTCAACCAAAACAACCCTTTACATTTGGAATATCCCCCATAAACCATATATTACCTGAAAGTACACATGTTAAGCTTTCTAAGCGTACCCAACTTGTTGTAGTGGGCTCATCTTTCTGGAATTAATCCCTCAAAGAATTCTTTGGTTGCGCAGGGTTTCCCTAAAAAATGTATATAAAAGCTGAAAAAAAACACCTTTTCCTAAAATATAAATATGCAAACCAGAAAAAAACAAGCTAAATCTGAAAGCGCAAGGTCTCCCGAACAGAACAATACCCAACATGCATAGCTACCTTTAACCATTTTAATTGCCAGCCTACTTGAGATTTTGTCACCCTCTGTTGACAGGTCATTTTTCCCCATTTTGCGCCATGTTTTGCGCCATTTTTGCTGGAATTTTCAGGAAAATTATATATATATTTTCTGCAGCAGAGTTTAGGCTTTAACAAGAAATGTCTTGTTTGTAAATTTTATTTTGTTTTTTACAATATTATTAAATAAAAAATAAATAAATTTTTTTTTAGAAAATTGACTCCTTTATTTTAAATAAAAAATTTATTTTATTAAGGAAAACCATATTGCATGTGAAAGCCCCATTTCTACCGATTAGAACGGTACCACATATTTATCGGTAGCCCCCCGTTCCTGCCCAGGAGACCCCCCTAACTGAAACAAGTACTTTATACCATTTACAAATAAAATAAAATAACTACCATCCACACTACAAAGGGTTCAATCGAGAAAAAAAAATGACATAGGGTCCCCCTTCCCGGGAGGGGGACCCCATTTTTGGGGGGATTTTTAAGGGTTAAAAACCCTTAAAAATCCGCCAAAAAATTGACATGGGGTCCCCCTTACCCAAAGTAACCAGCCCGGGACCAGCTATGCAGGGCTTGTAGAAACTACAAGCCCGCATAGCCCGTGGGCCCGGGCTCTTCTGCCCCCCCTGGGCTTTGGGGAGGCAGGTAATGGGGGTGCCAGGAGTTAATGGCAAGTCACCCGCTAGTCACAGGTGACTTGCCACCTCCCCCAGCCTTGTGAACTGGTATAGGGGTCATGGACCCCTTACCAGTTCACAAGGGGTTAAATGTAAAAAAAACACACACACAAAAGAGAAAAAAATATTTTATTAATTTTTTTTTTTTTTTTATACTTACCTCCCATCCATCCTGGAGCACTGTGTCCCTCGGCGATCACTGGCTTCTGCTCACCTGCTGGAAGCCTTTTATAGCTGCTGGATGACAGAACACAAAGGGTTTATTAAAAAAAAAAAATGACATAGGGTCCCCCCTCCCAGGGGGGCGGACCCCATTTTTTTTTGGAATTTTAAGGGTTAAAACCCCTTAAAAATCCAAAAAAAAAATGAAATGGGGTCCCCCTTACCCATCATTACCAGCCCGGGACCAGCTATGGGGGCTTGTAGGCACAGAGTGGGGGGGCCAGCTTTTGTGGCCCCCCCACCCTGCAGCCTACGAGCCCACATAGCCTGTGTGGGCCCAGACTCTTCTGCCCCCCCCTGGGCTTTGGGGAGGCAGGTCATTGGGGGTGCCGGGGGTTAATGGCAAGTCACCCACTGCGGCAAGCGGGTGACATGCCATCCCCCAGCCTTGTGAACTGGTATAAGGGGTCTCATGGACCCCTTACCAGTTCACAAGGGGTTAAATGTTAAATAAAAAGACACAGACACATAAGAAATAAAAGATCTTTATTTATTTTTTTTTTACTTTACTCACCTCCGATCCTGTGTCCCCCGGCGATCTCCGCTGACAGCCTGCTCGTGTGTTTGAAGGAGAGAGCCTGGGGAGGAGGGGGGGCGATCTCAGCCCTCTCCTCCTCCCCATCTGCCCTCCTCCAGGCACACGAGCAGACTGATTGTCTGTCTCACGTCCCGGCATTAAGAGGGCTGCTGGTGACATCATAAGATGTCACCCGCCCCCAGGGGGCGGGGCTAGCAGACCCGTTCCAGAAAGTGGGGGGGGGGAGGGCAATTTCTGCCCTCTCCTCGCCACCGAAGAGGCTGGGGGGGGGCGATCGGAGGCCCCCCCAGTGAAGAGGACACCCACCGGGAGACAGCGCTGCCTCATGTAAGGAAATGTCATTTTATTATTTTTTTTTTTTTTTACATTTAGCAGCTGCTGCTGCCGAAGCGGGGGGGGGGGGGCTATTCCGGGGGCTCTCCTGGAGCCATCCAACCCCCCACGGGGGATCGGATGGCACCAAATTAAAGGGGAGACCCGGCCGGATCCAACGAGGGGTCAGGTGAGTATTTTTGATTTATATTTTTTTTACTATCAGGGGGGAAAGTCAAGCACGTAGATTCTACGTGCTTGGCACTTAAGTGGAGTGGAAGCGAGCACGTAGAATCTACGTGTTTGGCACTGAAAGGGTTAAGGGCTTCAGACTTGTCAAAATTAATTTTGAAATTAGAGAGTCCAGCTAATGGGTTTGAAATGAAGAAATAGCAGGTCATCTGCATAAGCGGATATTTTGTGTTCCACTCCCTTAACTCTACTTCCTCGGACGTCCACGTTCTTTCTGACATGCCTCAGGAAGGGCTCCACCACTAGCGCAAAAATGAGGGGAGATGGGGCACCCCTGTCTTGTAGCATTAGAGATCTGGAATGGTGGGGACAGGGCACCATTGACTTTCACTCTAGCTTGTGGTCTAGAATAGACCGCTGTGATAAATTTGATTGCTCTTTCCTGGAGACCAATATGTCTCAGAACCTCGAAGGTGAAGTCCCAATCGATGCGATCAAACACCTTCTCCGCGTCAGTAGATAACAGCATAATTGGGGCATTGTCGGTCCGTGATCGATGAATGAGGTTAAGTGTCCTGATCGTATTATCCCTTGCTTCTCTACCAGGGATAAAACCGCACTGATTTTCGTTAATCAAACCAGGCAAGTAACTAGCTAGGAGGTTCGCTAGAATTTTAGTGAACAATTTGAGATCTATATTGAGGAGGGATATGGGCCGATAGCTCTTGCAGCTCAAAGGGTCCTTGCCCGGCTTATGAATCACTGTAATGTGAGCCTCCAGCAACTCTGCCGGGAGTGCCTCAGAGTTTTCTGCCGCTGCGATGTTATTGAAGGCGCGGAGAAAGTGTCTGCCCAGCTAGGCCAAGAATTCCTTGTAATAGGCTATCGTCAGGCCATCTGGTCCAGGGGACCTCCCATTCGGAGTGGCCTTCACTGCCTGCCTCAATTCCTCCTCAGAGTTCGGCTCCTCCATGAGTGCCACTGCCTCCCCACTCAGTTTAGGCATCTCCGACCTCTCAATATATTGTCTCTTTCTAGCTATATCTATCCTAGGGTCTCCCGCCGCTTGTGGGCGCAGGTTATAAAGTGTATAATAATATTCCTGAAACACTTTTGCGATGTCTGCGGTGTTGTGCCGCTTCTGCTGTTGAGCGTCTACAATTGAGGCTATGAAGTTAAGGGGCTGCTGTTTTCTAAGAGCTCTAGCAAGTAGCGTACCACTTTTGTTCCCCCATTCATAATGGAAGCGTTTACATCTCTTTATGGAAAACGCAGCTTTTTGTAAGAGTTGTTCTCGACATGCCGTCAATTCACGTAAGGTGTCCTGCATATGGGCTTCGTTATGCCTCTTCTCTAAGGTTTGGATCTGTAAAAGAAGTTGGTTTCGTTTTTCCGTATGCGCCTTCTTGGAGTCTGGACCAGTGTTGAATAAGAACCCCTCTAATTACTGCCTTATGGGCTTGCCAGACTATCCTGGGGGCTATCTCATCGGAACAGTTTAGGCTAAAATACTCAGAGAGGGCAGCATGAACCGCTTGTCTCGTCACCGGATCTTTTAGGAGGGACTCATTCAGCCGCCAAGTCCAGGCACCTTTCCTCTCCTCCCTGGTAGATAAAGCAATCTCTACTGGTCCGTGGTCAGACAGGGACGCCGCCCCTATGATAGGGTCCAGCACCCTTGGTAACAAACCATGGGATGTGAAGATATAGTCCAGTCTCGCATATGTTGAATGGGTCGGTGAGGAATGTGTGTAATCTCGGCCTGTGGGGTTAAAGATCCTCCAAACATCACATAGCTGCATCTTATGAAGCGCCTGTCTCACTTTTCTCAGACCCCTATAAGGAATGGAAGAGGAGGCAATAAGCGAGTCTAGGGTGATGTTTAGGTTCCCTCCCAGAAGAATGTTCCCCACCTGGAAATCTCCTCATTTGGAAAGGAACTCCACAAGGAAATCCACCTGGCCACTATTAGAGAGCGTACACAGACGCTAGGGTAAATAGTTCACCCCTGATCGTCCCCTTGACCATGATATATCTCCCCTCTTTGTCTTTGGAGGACTCCAGGAGCTGGAATGGGATGTCTCTGGATAGCAATATCGCTACTCCTTTGGACTTAGAGGCAGGAGAGGAGCTCGGGTACGCCTGTGGGAAGAGTCTAGGAGATAACTTTGGGGAGGTACCTCCTTTGAAATGAGTCTCCTGAAGGAGAACAATTTGGGCCTTCCTCCGCCTTAACTCCGCCATCACCGCAGAGCGCTTTTCTGGGATATTAAGTCCTCTACAATTCAGGGACACCATTCTCATCCCCGATCCCCATGAGTCCCTGGAGCCCTCCCCCACCGCCGCCTCCC
The DNA here is from genome assembly GCA_027917425.1 of Gastrophryne carolinensis. NCBI lineage: Eukaryota > Metazoa > Chordata > Amphibia > Anura > Microhylidae > Gastrophryne > Gastrophryne carolinensis. The sequence goes on along the minus strand of CM051234.1, from coordinate 299,102,871 downwards.
CCATGGACACCGGAGCCATAGATCACGTGGGCGAAAACAAGAAGACCCCCTGTTTAAAAGTGAGATAGATTTATGGATGTAGAGAAAGCTTAGAATGGCAGGAGAACACCTAAACAATACACAAGAACAAAAATCCGGAAACAGCTCTTTTAACTTTGGGCTTCTTGAAAAATGTCTAGTAACCACCCTACAATAGGGGGTCAAACTCCACATTTCCCGGGGGGACTTCCGGATGTCACCCTAGAGCAGTGTCTGGAGTTCTGGGGGGAAAGTGGAGGCCAAGTGAAGAAGAACTAAGTTATTCAAAGGATTTCAACAGTTCTTCCTAACACTACCGGCTCCCCCAAGTCCCCTTGTATACATTAACTGGTAAGCAGCAGCAATTAGGCAACAAGGAATTCAAAGTTATATATAAGTAACGACCCGTATGAAAACATCACATGAGATTCAAACATATTAAACATAACCTGCCAAACAACACTTCTAAAGAGACCACATCTTATTTGCTAGCTTGGTTCTCGGAACAACACCCCCAGGGCCATCCCTCCGCCTCCCCCCCCCCCCCCCCCCCCCGCCCGAGCAAGGGCCCGACAAACTCAGCCAGGCCACCTCCCCCGGGGGGAGGAGAAGAGACCACCCCCCCAAGGCTCTCCCCCCCCCCCCCAGCCACAAGAGCCAGTCTTTATTCCACCCTCCCAGGGTGGGGGATCGGAGATCATGTCAGACATGTGGACGGACCCATCGGACCAGACCAACCAGGGGGGGCGCCCACCACCAGACCGGCCGTTAGGAATATAATCATCCTCCAGTGGATCAGGGGAACCAATCAACATCATGGAGGGAAGAAGCACCCATGAACAGCGATCACCCGCCCCCACAACGGGGAACCCATCTCCCACCATACAAGCTCCCCAAGAGCTTAAATGGGGTCTCCTGAGTATCTCTTAAGACCAGGTCTCCCACCGGGGGGGGCGGGACCGCAGCCAATACCCGAATCCGCAGCTCGCCCCCCACCAGGAGAGAGGACCACCCCAACCAGCCCGGCCTCCCTCCTCAGGACAATGCTCCACTGTCTGAGGTCCATGTCTACCATCCCATCCCGTGGGCCTCACGAGGGGGGGGGACCCCGGAGAGCAGCCGTAGGCAGAAGTCAAAACAAGCAAATCCCGGGAGCGTCGGCCCCCGCAGCCCAGCCAAATACCGGAGGAGGGGGCCGAGACATAGGACACCCCGATCCCCCCGCTGCCCCCCAACAACCGCAACCCTTCAGCAAAACTTTTCAAACACTACATGAGTCCACATATAGAGAAAAGGGAAAGCTCTTATTATCTAAAAAAAATAAGTACAATTTCAATCTGGCTGTAACTTCACTGATTACATACGGGCAGCCCGTAACATCGGTAGTCATTCCGCCTCCGCTGGAACTCGTCCTCCTTCACGCACCTGCCCGGGTGGTTCGGCCCGTTGCCTGCAATTTCTTCTCCATATACGCTGTGGGCGCGGGTCACCACCATGATCTAACTCGAGCTCCAACCAGTTCGGCACCTTGATTGGGGCCGCCTCCAGAAACTCAAATAATTCCGGTAATTGTACCAGTGATTTCAGCCCAAAGATCAACTGGAACGGGTGGCCCCAGCAATAGGATGCTCCGTGTTGTATAAGCTCTAAGAGTGGTCTCAGTAACCTCCGCATCTGTAAAGTCCTCCTGGAAAGATCTGGCAGCAAGGTGACCCCTCCACCGTGACCGGACCCCCATCCCAGGCTTTCTGTATGATCGCTTCCTTAATCTGATAGTAGTGTATTCTGCACAGCACATCCCGCGGCCTGGTCGGATCCCTTTGCCTGGGGCCCAGGGCCCGGTGGACTCTGTCGATTTCAATATGGTCTGTAGTGGGGCGGTCCAAAAGGTTGTTGAGAACCCCACAAACTGTTGTTTTCAGGTTCAGGGGGCCTATTGTTTCTAATAAGTCTAATATTGTTGCGGCGGTTCCTATTTTCATGGTCATCTTGCTGCAACTGTAGATGGGTGAGCGCCCGCCTCGTGGCATCTCGTGCTAGGGCCTCAACTCTCGCTTGTAGGTCCACCTGAGTGGTCTTATTAGCGTCGACAACAGATGGTAGTGTTTTGAGGACTTCCGTCATGTTTATCCTGACCGACTCAGTTATGGCCGCGATTAGGGATCCGGGCAGAACTCTCGGGAGCTCCCATGCTATAGGTTCTGCCGGTCCTCTGCTCGTCGACGGACCCCATAGCCCATCAGGGCTGCCTGGTGAGAAACATTGATGGGAGCTCGGGGGGGACCCCAGGATCATTCTGTTGGCACTAGGGGGGCTCCCCAAACCTCTTGGTGAGGACAAGCAACTTCTCATCTCCATCCACCCTTGTGCGTCGCATAGGGCTGCTGGGGAATTCCCCCACTCCAGGGCTCCTCTGGGCTAAATCTCCCATGGCCCCGTAGAGTCCTCCCTATGATGTATGAGGGCTGTCACTGAGCCGACAACTGGAGAAGCAGTCCCTTGCAGGAGCTGACATTGTGCTGCTACTGTTCTTTGTGACATTTTCCCGTAATGTTCTCCCTCCACCCCCTGTGCCCAGAGTAACATCTCCTACCTGAGACAAGGAGGGCTCGCCTGTTCTACAGCGCTCTGGTAACTTCATCGACCGGGGGTCTTGCGCAGTGGTAGTAGCTCTCACCTCTGCCTCGCAACCTGGGGCGCTGTCAGCCGCCTCATCCCCATGCGCCTCGCCTTTCAGACCCCGGTGCGGTGACAGCATCAGCCCCCGGGATCCGTCGGGGCTTCGGTTCTCCGCTGGAAGCACATGGTACAGTGTGTGCCAGGGCTCCAGCTCACCGGTGGTCCGTGTCTCGCCCCCGAATGGCACGCCGCCCGCCGCCTCCTCCCCGCTCTCCGTGCATCCTGGCTGCAGATGCCGAGAGGCCACCCTCCGCGGAGGTCCATCGGGGGTCTGGGTCCCCTCCTCAGGTAAATGTTCTCGGGTGGGCTGGGGCTCCTGTTCGGCGGCGGCCTGCGTCTCCACACAGTCCGGCGCACCACCAGCCGTACCTTCACTACACACCGCGCCGCTCGTCCACAGAGGCGGTAACGCCACCGGCTGCTGCGGACCGTCAGGGCCGGCTCCCCTCCTCTCCAGGTCGCACTCACCAGGTAAATGTCTCTGTGGAGACCCCAGGGCAAGGGCCATATTCGCGGGAGACTCCGCCACCATTTTGTAGGGAGAAGGGGGTCTCTGCTCAGACCTCGGTGCCTCAAAAACGAGGTGATGGGGGGGTTCTGCTGGCATCTAGTCGACCCCCTCACCTTCTTCTTCTTGGACATTGCAATAGATAGCTGCTGCATACGTATCTAAACTGCTTTTTTTAGGGGGATCTGTGGGGAGACTCGTGTCTGAACGTCCTCTCACTCCATTAGCAAGCCACGCCCCCCTATTCCAGGTTTTTATTTCAAGCTGGAAATGGCAGAGAGATTGGCCCACCTGGAAAGCCACTGCTTTCAACCTAAGGATCCTGAAGATCATCCGGTCTCGAGATCTTTCGTCTTCCATTTCAGACGAGGAGGATATTTATTCTGCCACAGAATCTCAGGATGATTCTTTGGGGGGGATTTCTCATTCAGTAGTGAAGAGAGTACTTTGGATTTGAGTTCTTCTTCTGAATAAGGGTGCTCTATGTTCAGGGAACAAATAGATGATAATCTGACTTCCTCTATTCTAGAGGTTTTGGGTTTCATGGTAGGCAGGCACTACTAGGATCCCGCAAAAACGGAAGTGTAATCCTTCTATTCTAAGTATACAGCACGTCCTGCTCCAGAGAGTAATTCCTTACGTTTGGTGGGCTCCTGTTAGGTTGGCCGCTGCCCTTCCTCGCTCTCCCTGGAATTTCTCGGGAGGGGGGGTGTTGGTGTGTGTGTGTGTTGTAGGTGTATTCTTCACTCTTATTGTTTCCGTGGTATAGCTTGGCTTTTGTTGCGCGTGTGTTGGTTGCACTGGTTGCTTTTAAAAATGCCGCCGCGCGCGCTTGTACGGCGTTCCGCGGTCGGCGGCGACTTTACCTCAGGCGCTGCTGCGCCATCATTGGCTGACATGGTCACGTGGGCGCCTTCGCGCTCTTCGGGGGGCGGGCCTTGCGGATGGCGCGTTCCGTATCACTGTCTCCGCGGCCCGCCCCTCGAGGTATCTGCGGGCGCCATTTTGCCTTCTCGTGCTACGTGGCTGGCTTCTACCTACCACGGTCCGTAAGTACCCCTGTGGGCTGGCTTATCTTTTATATATTGTGTATGCATACCGCTTACGGGACTCTATTTAGTTGCTATTAGGGGCCTACTTTGCCTTTACCTCCCACTTCCCTAGTGGGTTATTGGGGCATCCCGGGTGACTTTATTGTGTAAATCCCTATTGGCCGGTGGCCGCAATATGGAGGCTTCTCGGGATAATGTGCTTGAGGTTCCTTCGGGACAAGCCCGGCTGTGTGTGGCATGTGGGGTGCCCCCTTCTAGTGATGACAATGTGCGGGTCTGTGTACCCTGTGCCCAGCGGGTGCTTGCACTGCAATCTGGGTTGCCTGTGACTGGGCCTGCGCCCCGTGTGGCTTCGCCCACTCCCCCACGCTTACATCTGACTCCCAGTGAGGTGCATACCAGTGGGGAGTCTCGGCCTGATTTGTTTACCAGGGTGGCTAGTATTGAGAAGCTGATTGCTGGCTCTACGGCGCGTAAGGCCTCGGCTAAGAGGCGACATCTGGCACCTGGCGTTAACTTATTTCCTATGGAGGCTGAGGAATTTTTTGACCTGGCTGGCTATACCCCTCTGGATTCTGATTCAGAATCATCTGATGAGCAGCCTAAGGGTTATGCTGATTCTGGCTCTGACCCATGGGCTCCAGATGATACTGACAGGCTTATGGCTCACATTTTTTAAGTGCTTTCTATCTCTCCTCCTGCCGCGGCTCCTCGGCAGCAGGGGGAGTTGTTTCACACGGCTAAGCCACGTTTGGAGTTTCCTGAGCAAACTCACTTTAATAATCTTGTGTTTAAGGAGTGGGAGCGACCGAGCAGGCTCCCTGGGGTGCCTAAGAATTGGGATAGGAGGTACCCTTTTCCTGCTGAAGTGGTTAAGCGTTGGTCGTCCCCTCCAGAAGTGGAAGCACCAATTTTGGGGTTGTCCAACACTTCTTTCATGCATTCCCCTGACTCTACTACACTGAGGGATGGTGAGGACCGGCACATTGATCAGCTGGCTTACCATGCCTGTGCGGGGTCTGCGCTGCGCCCGGTTTCTGCCTCTGCCATTACAGCTGTGGCTATTAGGACTCTGCTCAGGAGTATTTTAGATGGGGCTCCTGATGAGGCGGCTAGTGCAGAGTATAGTGCCCTTCTGCATTGTGAGGAATTTGTTGCATACCATTAGAACGTGTGGCAGGGCTTCTGTCTTGACGGTGGCTATACGCCGCTCGGTTTGGCGGCGCCAGTGGGCAGCTGACAACGCTGCCAAGAAGGCTCTCATTGGGTTCCCCTTTAAAGGACTGCATCTATTTGGGGATCACCTGGACCTGTTTGCTAAGGGAGGCAAGTTACCCCAGCGCAAGAGATAGTCTCAGCCCTTTCGGGGCTCAGGCTCCTTTCTTCCCTCCTACTGTGGGTCCAGAATGGGAAGGGGAGCATAATTTTCAGGGGCCCGGGGAGATTTCAGGGGCAGAGGACGTGGCCACCCTGGACTCTCCTGGGGTTCCAAATCTAAGTCTTCCCCTTAGCCTCCTCAGGCATGAAGGGGTGCCCTCACCCATCCGGGTGGGGGGACGGCTTCGGCTCTTTGCTCACGTCTGGAGGCGTCATGTCTCAGCCCGGTGGATTCAGGAGGTAGTGTCCTCCGGTTACAAGATAGTTGGCAGCCTGGCCGCCCCCAAGATTCATTAGATCCCGGATGCCTCAAGACCCCCTGTCAGCTCAGGAATGACTTGCCTTCAGCCCGTGTCCGTGGTGTCCCTAGGCAACTGGCCAGGGTTTCTCCTGCCCAGCAGCCGCTTCTGCCTCAGATGCCAGCTCCAGCAGCGCGTGTGTCGCCGAGTGCGCCCTCGTCCACTGTCATTCTACTCGTGCTTGCGTGCGAGTACAGTCAGCTTAAGTCCTCCGGTGGTGCTATACACAGAGTGGCCACTAGAGGCTATTTAAAAGAGCTAAACCTAGGAGGTGCAGTTCTGGGCAGTATGCCTTTGGAGTTCAGCTGGAGCAATCAGCCCAGAGCTCTCTAAGTGCACCAATCAAACCACAGATCCGAAGTGCACCAATCAGCACACAGATCCAAAGTGCACCAATCACAGTCACTGCCTCCCTGTCCAATCCAGCCGGGTTCAGCCCTATAAAGGGATTACCTCTTCAATGTGTCAGTGCCTGTGATAGCGTTTAGCTGGCTTATTGTTCCTGTGATTGCCTGTTTATATCGTTATTGACCATCTGCTTGAATCTCGACCACGTCTTCGTCTCATCCCTTTGTACTGCGCAGCTTTCTGACCTCCCGTTGTGACCCCTGGCTTGACGTCTGACTTCGCTTGAATTCTCCTGAGCACCCGAATTGCTTCCAGTATTTCCTGTTTCCGGAGCACCCGAATTGCTTCCAGTATTTCCTGTTTCCGAAGCACCCGAACTGTTTCCAGTACTTACCCGACATTGCCCAGTCTGGCCTCTGGTTCATCTGCCTTCAAACCCTGTAAGCTCACATCCTTTGTGCTATTAAGTCCTAGGGGCAACCGTGTCCGGTGAGGCGTATAAAGCGTCCCGGCAAACGGGGGCTTGTCTAAAGGTGAAGCTAGCAGCGGAGATTGGGGGTTGTGGGCTTACTCTGAAGGCGGGTGTCCCACGGGCCTGACAGCCTGTTGCTTGCTGTGCAGAATCTACTGGAGCTGGGGGTCATCTGCCAAGTGCCCTTAGGGGAAAGGGGCAAGGGCTACTATTCCAACCTTTTCACCGTTCCCAAAAGAGATGGGTCTGTGAGACCCATCCTGGACTTAAAGCTTCTCAACAAGTTTGTCAGACCCAGGAGGTTTAGCATTGGGACTCTGCGGTCAGCTGTAAGTTCACTACGCACAGGGGACTTCATGACCTCTGTGGACACCAAGGATGCTTACCTCTATGTTCTAGTCTTTCCAGGTCATCAGAGATTCCTCAGGTTCGCTCTGGAGGATCAGCATTACCAGTTTGTGGCATTGCCCTTCGGTCTTCAGCTCTCAGGGAATTCACCAAGGTGCTGGCGGGCATTATGGCTCTGCTGAGAGCTCAGGGCATTTGCATTCTTGGACGACATTCTTATCACTTCTCCGTCCTTCCAACAGGCAGAGCTGGATACTCAGCGAGTGGTGACCACACTGGAGTCATTCGGCTGGGTGATAAACTACTCCAAATCCTCCCTGTCTCCCTCTTTGGTAAAGCCATTTCTGGGCATGAATCTGGATACAGCTCGGGCCAGGATCTTTCTTCCTCAGAAGCAGAAGGTGGACAGTCTGCAAGCTCAGCTCCTTCTGTCCTGCCCTCATCCTTCCATCAGGCAGGGAATGCAGCTGGTGGGCCTGATGGTGTCCTGCTTCGAGGTGGTTCCTTATGCTCAGTTCCAAATGAGGCCTCTTCAACTCCACCTCTTGTCTGTATGGGACAGGGACCCTGTGTCCGTGGATCAGGTTTTGGTTCTGTCCCCCCTAGCCAGGCGGTCCCTCTCGTGGTGGCTGGACTCAAGGAACCTGCTAGTGGGCAGATCCTTTCTAGCCCCTTGCTGGGAGACAGTCACCACGGATGCCAGTCTGACAGGTTGGGGGGCTTCTGGAGATCCCTAACATTCCAGGGGCAGTGGGGCCCTCAGGAGGCCCACACCCCTATCAACATTCTGGAACTGAGGGCGATCAGGTTGGTTCTAGCCCGCTTGACCCCGCACCTTCGGGGTCGGGCTGTTCAGGTCCTGTCGGACAACCAGACGGCGGTTGCCTACATCAATCATCAGGGAGGGACCCGGAGCAAGGGGGTCCTCAAGGAAGTGTCTCTGATCCTGTCCTGGGCAGAGGACAATGTTCCCTGCATCTCAGCTGTGTACATTCCGGGGGTGGAGAATCTGGAGGCAGACTCTCTGAGCAGGGGGACTTCTCGCTTGGGGGAATGGTCCCTCAGCAACAGGGTGTTTCGCTCTCTGTGTCACCGTTGGGGTCAGCCAGATGTGGATCTGTTTGCGTCCCGTCACAATCACAAGCTTCCAGTCTTTGTGTCTCTGTCCCAGGACCCTCTGGCCTTTGCCATGGATGCTCTGACAATGCACTAGCAGGGCTTTCAGCTACTGTATGTCTTTACCCCGTTTCCCCTGTTGGGCAGGGTTCTGCGAAAGATAGCTCAGGAAGGGGTGCCAGCAATCCTGGTGGCCCCCTGTTGGCCAAGAAGAGTGTGGTTCGCAGACATCGTGCAGCTGGCGGTAGATCAGTACGCCCTGCCCAAGGATCCAGACCTGCTCACTCAGGGGCGGCTACTCTACCCCAATTTACAAACGCCGGCTTTAACGGCCTGGCTGCTGAAACCTCAATTTTAATGGAAAAGGGGCTGCCTGCCGCTGTTGTTAACACCATGATCAGGGCTAGGAAAAAGTCCTCTTCTTCCATCTACTATAGGGTTTGGCGTACCTACATTGACTGGTGTGAGGCTAAATCTCTTCCCTGTCGTGTGTTATTCTTAGTATACAGTATGTCCTGCTCCAGATATAGTACTTACACTTGGGTTATCCTCCGCCAGATGGCGCTGCACTGCAGAGACATGCAAAACAAGCTCCTCCCAGCCCTCAAATACCCGAGGACCTCCCACAAATCCCCAGATTTCTCTGCAGTGCTGACTGCGAAGACATGAAGTATCACTCTCTCGCAGGTGAGCGGGGCTATTAAACCTGCGGCCCTGTCGGACTATTCCCACCCGTCCTCCCTGTGATGTGCCTCCCAGCCTGGGCTGCGCTGGTCGGGTGAAGGTAGGCAGCACCATGCGTGCTTATGGAGCCATGCTCCACCGCAGTCCCCCACCAAAAGGTAGGCGGTTTAGGCTGATGGTGAGCCTCTAGGGGATGCCCCTCCCGCACTATTGCCCTGTGTAGCAGTGGGCCCTGTACAAAGGGTCGCCATCCTCCCTCGTTCCCCCCGTGCCCGGGGGGAAAGAGAGGGAGGGGTGTGGTGGTCTCATTGTATGGTGTTTACACGCTTATGGCCTTAGTATTGTCCTTTGACTGGTATTCCTGGTGTCACAGCCGCGCTGTTTGCATTTTTATTGTGTATCTGTCTGCCGCCGCGCGCACCTCTTTCCTTTACTGGATGTGCTGCGCCGGGCGGCGGCGTCGCCTCAGACGCTGCGGCGTCTTCATTGCCAAATCATTTTTCTAAGTGTGTCATACACTTCGCTCCTCATGACAACGTTGTAACTATCTCAGAGCTTTGCGCTCTTCAGGGGGGTGGGGACCTGGTTTGGCGCGCTCCGCGTCACAGCCCGCTCTGGCCCGCCCTTCGAGGTTCGTTTGGCGCCATTTTGATGCTGGTCGCACGCACGCGTGGTAGCAGTCCTCCTCCTCCCTTGGTCTGTAAGTGCCCTCGTGGGCGATTTTCATGATCCTTGATTACTGCGCATGGTTCTGACACCCTTTATTCTCATTATGTCTTTCAGACTGGTCAACACCATTGGCTTCTCCCGGCCCGGTGTAATTTTAGCGGGCCTTGTAAATCTACTCCCACTTTCCTAGCGGGCCTTGGGGAATCCAGGATTGCTTATAGTGTAAATCCCTACTGGCATATTGTGCCCTAAAATAATCACCATATGGAGGCATCTCAGAGTTATGTGACCGGAGTCCCTCTGGGACAAGACCGGCTGTGTATAGCGTGTGGACAACCCCATGCTGACGCTGACAGGGCACAGGTCTGAGGACCCTGTGCCGAGCAAGCACTGGCTCTGCAATCAGGTCTGCCAGTGGCTGCACCTCGCTTCATTTCACCTATTTCCCCATGCTTAAATCTCACTCCTGCTGAGTCGCATACAAAGGGGGATTTACAGCCTGTTGCGTCTTCCAGACTGCCTACGGCTCAACAGATTACTGCGAGGTTGTCAGAGCGCAAGGGCCCTGGTAAGAAGTGGCACTTGACGTCTCCTGTTTCTGTTTTTCCTATGGGAACTGAGGAGTTTTCTACTCCGTGTGACTATTCCCCTTCTGATGAATGAGAGCTATTCTCTGACTCAGGCTCATCTGATGAGAGGCTGAGGAGTCATGACGATTCTGGACTTGAATACTGGGCCCAGTATGACACTGGCGATTTGTTGATTAAGGTCTTTGAGGCTCTGTCTATCTCTCTTCCTGGTGAAGCTTCCAAGCCGAGAGGGGAGCGTTTCCATACAGCAACAGCACGTTTGGAATTCCTAGAACAGGCTCACTTCCATGCTATTGTCCTCAAGGAATGGGAATGTCCCAGTAAACTCTTAGGGGTCCAAGGGGACTGGGATAGGAAATACCCCTTTCCTCCTGAGGTGGTTAATTGCTGGTCATCACCCCCCGTGATAGATGCCCCTATCATAGGGGCTCCTAACCCCCCCTTTATTACAGCCCCTGCTCATAATACCCTTCGGGATGCTGAGGACCGGCGAATTGAGCTGCTGGCCTCCCACGCCTTTTCCTGTGCAGGGACGGCGTGGCGCCCGGTCTATGCCATGGCTATTACTGCGGTGGCCGCTAGAACCCTCATCAGAAAGATGCTTGATCATCAACGTGATAATCTCCACTGGGATGTGTTTAATGCACTCTCCAGCTGTGATCTGTTTTTAAAATTTATCCTATTAGCGTTGGACGACACCATTAGAATGTGTGCAAGAACTTCTGCCCTTGCGGTGGCTATACGTCGCTTGGTTTGGCTACGACAGTGGGGTGCTGACGATGCTACAAAAAAGACTCTTACTGGGCTTCCCTTTAGAGGGCAACGCTTGTTTGGGGCCTGTCTAGACCTGTTTGGTAAAAAGGGTAAGTCACCCCAACGCAGGCGGCCGTCTAGGCCCGCTCGGGGCAGGGGCACCCCTATTTCCCCCTTCCTTAGTGTTAAACAAGAACCAGGGGTATCCTTCGTGGGGGCACGCGCAGACTCCGGTCCCGGGAGCAGCAGACAACGCTCTAGCCCCTCCGGCGGGGCTAAGCCTAAATCTTCCACCAATCCCCCTCAAGCGTGATGGGGCACCCTCGCCCGTCTGGGTGAGGGGATGGCTGCGGCATTTTGCTCTTGTCAGAAGGCTTTACGACTCATACTGGTGGATTCAGGAGGTTGTGTCCACCGGATACAAGATAGAGTTTGCTGCGTGGCCTTCCCCAGTTTTATCAGGGCACAGGTACTCCTGGTCCCTGCCGCTGTTCAGTTGCTGGCACAGGCCATGCAAGGCCTGCGAGGTCTGAGGGTCACTTGCAGATTGCCCGTAACAGGCAGGGGCCGCTACAACAACCTTTTCCACAGTCCCTCAAGAGGATGGGTCAGGCTGGCCCATTCTGAATTCACAGCAATTTTCCAATTACAGGCAGTTTCTGCATGGAAACTCTGAGATGGGCCATCAGCGCCTTGCGCCCAGGGGGCTTCTTGCCGTCTGTGGAGCTCTAAAATACTTATGTTCACATCCTTGTGCCTTCAGGACACCGAAGCTCTTCAGGTTCGTGTTGGAAGTCCAACACTGCTAATTGTCATGATTAAGGGCATGCTGCCGGAAACGCGTCGATGCTTTTCATAATTTTAATGCCTGCTGTATCGTTTTCCTGATTTGGAATATTTTAATTCTTACTTCAAATAAAATTGGACGTTTTAATTTACAAACCGGACGTCGGCTGGCCTTTCTGATTGCTATGGGACTGACCATATTAGAGGTGAGCACTCTTGGCCGTGCAGCTTTGGCGGTTTGATTCAGATCAGATGATTCAGAGCTGGCAATTGTCTTTCCATCACTGCTAATTGTCGCCCTGTTATCTGCCCTCTCTTCAGCTCCCAGAGCGCTCACCCAGGTGCTGACAGCACCTGGGTGAGCGCTCTGGGAGCTGAAGGGGCGTCCGCGCAATGACCTACCTAGACGTCCTTTTTCACTTACCAGTCTCTTCATCAGGCTAAGTTGGATTCCCGGCTGATGGCGTCCATTTGGATGGGTGATCATTCACCTCAAGTCCTCATTGTCCCCTTAATTGGTAACTCCATTACTAGGAATGAATCTGGACTAGATTCAAACGAGAATCTTCCCTTCTCAGCCATAAAGTGGACAATCTGGTCACATGGGCTCAGTCCCTCATTGCTGTCCCGATCCTGTCACCAGGCAGGGATGCAGCTGGTGGGCCCTTTGGTGCCTTGCTTGGAAGAGGTCCCTTATGCTCAGTTCCCCTTGGGCCCTTCTGCGACTTCTATTGTCAATACAGGACAGGGATCCAGCATCCCTGGAGCAGGGTCTGTGGGCCTTCCCACCTGGTAAGAAGGTTTCTCTTGGTGTGGATGAACTCAAGGAACCTGTCTGGGGGCAGTTTCTTCTTGCCCCTTCCTGGAAACGGTCACCATGGATGCCAACCTATCAGGTTGAAGGGGGAAGGTTTTCTTCTGAAACTCCCTGCGATTCTGGGGGTGGTGGGGCCCTTAGAAGGCCCTTACGCCTATTGATGTTTGAAACAGTGAGCGTTTTCAGTTGGGTCTGTCTCGCTTAAATACTTCCCTTCTGGGCCTGCCAGTTTGGGGACGCTCGGTCTGTCTGACGACAGTGTCCTACATTAATCATTGGAAGGGGCCTGGAGCTGGTGGACCCTCCAGGAAGTGTCTATGCTCCTAATCTGGGTGGAGACAATGTTCCCTGCATATCGGTGATATTCGCCCCGGTGGAGCCCCTCTGCGACAGGATGTGCTAATCCCTGTGTCACTATGGGGTCCAACCAGTTGTGGATCTGTTTGTGTTCCGTCACTAGCACAGGCTCTCTGCCTTTGTTTCCCTGTCCCAGGATCCTCTGGCAGTGGTCCGGATGCCTTAGTAACGTCATGACTGGACGTTCGGTTCTGTATGTCTTTTCTCCATTCCCCTGCTGGGCAGGGTTCTGCGCAAGATTGCTCTGGTAAGGGGACCAATGATTCTGGTGGCCCCCAGGTGCCTTAGTAGAGTGTGGTTTGCAGACGTGGTACAGAGGACAGTAGTTTTCTGTACCTTTTGCCAGGAGTGCCAGCTCTGCTCACTCAGGGCTTCCCTTACGTCACTCCAATCTACAGACTCTGGTCTAGTCGGCCTGACTGCTGATACATCCATCTTGATGGAGACAGGCTTATCTGTCTCGGTGATTGAGACTATGGGAAGGCCAGGAGCAAGCTTCTTCCTCCTCTTCTTCTATATGTTATAGGGTATGGCATACCCATATTGATTGGTGTGAGTCTAGGTCTCTTCCCTGTTGGGCGTTCTCGGTTCCCAGGGTTCTAGAGTTGGTTTCAGCATGAGTTGGAGTTGGTTCTCCAACTCGGTACTCTGATGAGTCAGGTTCTGCCCTGTCCACCTTGCCTTACTAGTCTCTGGTCAGTCTTCCTGGTTTAAGACTTCTTTCAGGGGGTACTCATGTGCGTCCCCCATGTAATTCTATGGTCCCTGCTGGGATTTGAATTTGAATTTCATTCCGTCTGCTTGCAGGGTTTTGTCCCTTTGGTCCTATTCAGGATGCTGTCTGGCTGTTCTTCCCTCAAGGTTGTCCATCTGGTGACTGTTACCTTGGTCAGGCGTGTGTTAGCGGGCAACTCTGTCTTCCTAGCCCCCATTCTGTGAGATACACCAGGATAAGGTGGTGTTCCGCCTGAAGCCGGATTATCCGCATCAGGTGGTGTCTTATGTTCATTGATTCGAGATATTGTTCTTCCTGCTGTTCCTTTTTCCTAGCAACGCTGAGGAAAGGGTTCTGCATTCCTTGAACAGGTGTTGGAAGTTTTTCCTTGGTAGTCCTTTAGGAGAACTGATGTTCCTTGGGGCCTATGGTCACTACATCCTGAATGTGCCCGATCTCGTCTGCTCTTGGGGAGTTGGGCGGCTTTGGCCTTGGTTATTACTTGCATGATGTTCTTTCTGGTCCTTGGAAGGGTCTTTTGGCTTCTGCCAAGTCTACTGTTAGCGATTGGATTCGTCACGCTGTTACTCAGACCTATTCCAACAAGGGGAAGAGTCTTCCTTTTCGCTCTGATTCTTATTCTGCTTCTGTTTTGATGCCTCTTGGGCTTTTCAGCACCAGGCTTCTGTTGAACTGGTTTGCTAGGCCACTACCTTGGCCTTCTGTTCATACCTTTGCAAGGTTTTACAAGGTTGATGTTAGGGCCTCAGCTCATGCTGTTCTGGCCGTATGGTTATGCGGGTGACAGTGGTTTTTAGTCTGCCGTTGTCGTTTTTGTTGGGGATCCCACCCTACCTTATGGACACTGCTATTGGATGTCCCAAGTGTAAGTACTATATCTGGAGCAGGACGTACTGTATACTAAAAATAATACAATTCTGTGAAATACTCACCTGTAGAATTGATATTATTTGTATACAGTACGTCCTGCTCCACCCCACCCTGGTTTTGTATTATTCTGGATCCCCTGTATGGTGATTGTTACCATTGTTATCATTACCAGTTTTGGTGGTTAAGTCTCCTGGCTTCTTGTTCACTGCTTTTCAATGCTGGGGATTTGTGGGAGGTCCTCGGGTATTTGAGGGCTGGGAGGAGCCTGTTTTGCATGTCTCTGCAGTGCAGCGCCATCTGGCGGAGGATAACCCAAGTGTAAGTACTATATCTGGAGCAGGACGTACTGTATACAAATAATATCAATTCTACAGGTGAGTATTTCACAGAATTGTATTTTCTATTCCTAGGATTTTGGAATTTCTCCAACATGGTTTGGATCTGGGGCTTCAACTCAGCACTCTGAAGGGTCATGTGTCTGCCTTGGCTGTTTTCTTTCAGAGATCTTTTGCTCAGCATCATCTGGTCAGGACTTTTTTCCAGGGGATTACTCATTGGCGCCCCCCATGTAAGCCTATGTTGCCAGTCTGGGACTTGAACTTGGTCCTATCTGCCTTGCAGGGGTCTTCTTTTGAGCCTGTGCATGAGGCTGCTTTGTCCATTCTTACACTTAAGGTAGACTTTTTGGTGGCTATCACTTCTGTTAGGCATGTTTCTGAGTTGGCGGCGCTTTCCATCAAGCCCTCTTACTTTGCGAGACACCAGGACAAGGTGGTGTTTCGCTTTAAACCAGATTTTGTGCCTAAAGTTGTGTCTGCTTTTCATCTCAATCAGGACATGGTTCTTCCTTCTCTGTGCCCTAATCCTAGTAACCCTAAGGAAAGGGCTCTACATTCTTTGGATGTGGTCAGGAACCTGAAGTTCTATTTGGTGGCTACTGAGCCCTTCAGGAAGACTGATGCTCTTTTTGTGGTCCCTTCGGGTCCTAGGAAGGGTCTGGCTCCAGCTAAGTCTACCATTAGCAAGTGGATCCGTCAGGCTGTTATTCAGGCCTATTCTGCTAAAGGGAAGGATCCTCCCTTCCGCCTTAGTACTCATTCCACTCGTGCTATTGGTGCCTCTTGGGCCTTTCAGCACCAGGCTTCTGTTGAACAAGTTTGCAAGGCCGCTACTTGGTCTTCTGTTCATACTTTTTCCAAGTTTTACAAGGTTGATGTTAGGGCCTCAGATGATGCTGTTTTTGGCCGCAAGGTTCTGCAGGCGGCAGTGGTTTTATCCGAATGTAGTTGCTTTTGGGGGATCCCACCCTGCCTTACGGACACTGCTATTGGATGTCCCAAGCGTAAGGAATTACTCTCTGGAGCAGGACGTGCTGTATACTTACAATAATACAATTATGTGATTACTCACCTGTAGAATTGGTATTATACGTATACAGCACGTCCTGCTCCACCCTGCCCTTGTTTGCATTGTTCTTAGTGCCTCTGTTTGGTGATTGTTATCATGGTTAAAATTGTTTGATTATGGTTATTATTCTCCCGGCTTCTTGCTAACTGCTTGTTAATACTGGGGATTTTGTGGGAGGTCCCTGGAATATAAGGGGCCGGGAGGAGCCACGTTTTTGCTGTCTCTGCAGTCCAGCGCCATCTTGTGGTTATATAACCCAAACGTAAGGAATTACTCTCTGGAGCAGGACCTGCTGTATACGTATAATACCAATTCTACAGGTGAGTAATCACAGAATTGTATTTTTTCTTTATTGCATGGCATGGCCCGCTTCGGTATTCATTACAGTTGGGTTTTTCCGCCACCAGGTGGCGCAGTGGTACTGCAGAAAGCTGTGGCATGTCCCAGCTCCCTATAAAAATGGGATTAACCATAGAGTTCCCAGTGTTTCCTCTGCAGTGATACTGCGAAGTTAGAAGATGTCTCTCTCTCTTGGAGCAGGGCAACCAAGCCTGCGGCCCTGCATGTCTATTTCCATCCGTTTCTGGACCCTCACTGCCTCCCAGCCTCGGCTGACAGATCGGGTGAAGGTAGAAGAGCACTGGGGTCAAGTGCTCCTGGAGCGTAGCTCCAAGCCGCAGACCCTGTACCACAAAGGGTAGCCGGCCATAGGCTTTATGGTGAGCCTAATAGGGATGCAGAGTTTCTGTCCTGGCCTCTGAGGGGGTGAGTAGTTTGGGGACTGTGTCCCCTTATTTTCCTTTTGGGGTGCTGGTGGGAGTGATAGCTCTGCTAAGGAACTAGGGCATCCGCATCATTCCTTACCTGAACGACATCTTGATTGAGTCTTTTCCTCAGGCCGAGCGGGACACTCAAATGGTGACATCCACTCTAGAATCTTTCAGCTGGGTGATCAACTATCCCAAGTTGACCCTCTGTCCCCGTCATTGGTGAGGTCCTTTCTGGGCTTGACTCTTGATACCTCTCAGGTCAAGGTGTTCCTTCCTCAGCAGAAGGTGGAGGGTCTTCAGCTGCAGGCTCGGGCTCTGCTGTCGTGTCCTCATCCCTCCATCTGTCAGGGGATGCAGTTGGTGAGCCTGATGGTGTCCTGCTTCCAGGAACTCCCCTTTCTCTCCCCTGGCCAGACAGTCTCTCTCGTGGTGGCTGGACTCAAGGAACCTTCTGGGGGGCAGGACCTTCCTGCCCCCGTGCTGGGAAACGGTCACCACAGATGCCAGTCTGACCAGCTGGGGAGGCTTCTGAAAATCCCTGAGGTTCCAGGGTCGGTGGAGCCCACGAGAGGCCCATGCTTCCATCAACGTCCTGGAACTGAGGGCGATCAGGTTGGTTCTTTCTCGCCTATCCACTCACCTTCAGGGTCGGGCTGTTCAGATCCGCTCAGACAACAAGACGACGGTTGCCTACATCAACCATCAGGGAGGGACTCGGGGCAAGCGAGCCTTCAAGGAAGTGTCTCTGATACTGTCTTGGGCGAAACAGAATGTCCCCTGCATCTCAGCGGTCTACATTCCGGGGGGGGGAGAACCAGGTGGCGGACTCCCTGAGCAGGGGGACGTCTTGTCTGAGGGAATGGTCCCTCAACTACCAGGTGTTTCTCTCCCTGTGTCACCGCTGGGGTCAGCCGGATGTGGACCTGTTTTGCGTCCCGTCACAATCACAAACTTCCTAGATTTGTATCTCTGTCTCAGGATCCTCTGGCCTTCGCCACGGATGCCCTGGCAATACATTGGACGGAGTTTCAGCTTCTCTATGTGTTCCCTCCGTTTTCTCTCTTGGGCAGGGTCATGCGCAAGATAGCCCAGGAGCGGGTACCAGCCATCCTGGTGGCCCCTTGTTGGCCAAGAAGAGTTTGGTTCGCAGACGTTGTGCAGTTGGCAGTAGACCGGCACGTCTTGCCCAAGGATCCAGATCTTCTCACTCGGGCAGCTACGCCATCCCAATTTACAAACTCTGGCTTTAATGGCTTGGCTGCTGAAACCTCCGTCTCGATGTTGTTGATACCATGATTCGGGCTAGGAAGAAGTCCTCATCCTTTATCTATTACAGGGTCTGGCATGCTTACATTGCCTGGTGTGAGTCCAAGTCTCTTCCCTGTCGGGTGTTTTCTATTCCCAGGATTCTGGAATTCTTGCAACATGGTTTGGATCTGGGCCTTCAACTTAGTACCCTCAAAGGCCATGTTTCAGCTCTGGCAATATTCTTAGTATACAGTACGTCCTGCTCCAGATATAGTACTTACACTTGGCTATCCTCCGCCAGATGGGGCTGCACTGCAGAGACATGCAAAACAGGCTCCTCCCGCCCCTCAAATACCCGGGGACCTCCCACAAATCCCCAGGTTTCTCTGCAGTGCTGACTGCGAAGACATGAAGTATCACTCTCTCGCAGGTGAGCGGGGCTATTAAAGCCTGCGGCCCTGTTGGACTATTCCCACCCGTCCTCTTTGTGATGTGCCTCCCAGCCTGGGCTGCGTTGGTCGGGTGAAGGTAGGCAGCACCATGCGTGCTTATGGAGCTCTGCTCCCCCGCAGTCCCCCACCAAAGGGTAGGCGGTGTAGGCTGATGGTGAGCCTCTATGGGAAGCCCCGCCCGCATTATTGCCCCATGTAGCGGTGGGCCCTGTACGAAGGGCCGCCATCCTCCCTCGTTCCCCCCGTAGTCGGGGGGGGGGGGGGGAAGAAAGGGGGGGGGTGCCTGTAGTGTCTGTGTATGATTGCACGTATATGGCACTTTGTCTGTCTTTGGATTTTTATATATATATGGTGTCGGCTGGCGCGCCTTTTTGTATTTTACTCGTATAACTGCCGCCGCCGCGCGCGTTTTTTCCTTCGTTGGATGTTCCGCGACGGGCTGCGGCGTTACCTCAGACACCTCTGTGTCCTCATTGGCTGATGTTGCCTTCGCGCTCTTCGGGAGGGCGGGGCCTGGTCTGGCGCGCTCAGCGTCATGGGTCGCTCTGGCCCGCCCTTCGAGGTACATGGCGCCATTTTGTTTGTTCGCGTGGGACGTTCCTGCTTACCGTGGTCCGTAAATTCCCTCTCGGGCGGCTTATACTCGTTGTAGTGTTTCGGTCTGACACCATTCTTTTCTCATTGTCTTTCAGACTGGTGAACACCATTGGCTTCTCCCAGCCCGGTGTATTTGATAGCGGGCCTTGTAAAATTCTCCCACTTCCCTAGCGGGTCTTTGGGGCATCCAGGGTTGCTTATAGCGTCAATCCCTGCTGGCAAATTGAGCCTAAATAATCACCATATGGAGGCATCTCAGAATTATGTGACCGGGGTCCCCCTGGGACAAGACCGGCTGTGTATAGCGTGTGGACAACCCCATGCTGATGCTGACCGGGCACGGGTCTGCGTACCCTGTGCCGAGCAAGTACTGGCTCTGCAATCAGGCCTGCCAGTGGCTGCACCTCGTTTCAATTCGCCTACTTCCCCATGCTTAAATCTCACTCCTGCTGAGTCGCATACAAGTGGGGATTTGCAGCCTGTTGTGTCTTCTAGACTGCCTACGACTGAACAGATTATTGCGAGGTTGTCAGAGCGCAAGGGCCCTGGTAAGAAGCGGCACTTGATGCCTCATGTTACTGTTTTCCCTATGGGAACTGAGGAGTTTACTACTCGGTGTGGTTATACCCCTTCTGATGAAGGAGAGCTCTTTTGTGACTCAGGCTCATCTGATGGGCCGGGGAGTCATGACGATTCTGGCCAGGAATACTGGGCCCAGAGTGACACTGAAGATCTGTTGATTAAGGTCTTTGAGGTTCTGGCTATCTCTCTCCCTGGTGAGGCTCCCAAGCAGAGAGGGGAGCGTTTCCATACAGCAACAGCACGTTTGGAATTCCTGGAGCAGGCACATTTCCATACTCTTGTGCTCAAGGAATGGGAGTGCCCCAGTAAACTGCAAGGGGTCCCAGGGGACTGGGATAGGAAGTACCCTTTCCCCCCTGAAGTGGTTAATTGTTGGTCATCCCCCCCCCCCGTGGTGGATGCCCCGATCATAGGGGTTCCTAACCCCCCCTTTATTGCAGCCCCCGCTTATACTACCCTTCGGGATGCTAAAGACCGGCGCATTGATCTGCTGGCCTCCCACGCCTTTACATGTGCAGGGACGGCGCTGCGCCCGGTCTGTGCCGCGGCTATTACTGCCGTGGCCGCTAGAACCCTCATCAGAAAGATGCTTGCTCGTCCCCCTGATGATCTCCCCTGGGATGCGTTTAATGCACTCTCCAGTTGTGATGTGTTTGTGAAATTTATCCTATTAGCGTTGGATGACACCATTAGAATGTGTGCAAGAACTTCTGCCCTTGTGGTGGCTATACGTCGCTTGGTCTGGCTGCGACAGTGGGGTGCTGACGATGCTGCTAAAAAGACTCTTACCGGCATTCCATTTAGAGGGCTACGCCTGTTTGGGGCCCGTCTAGACCTGTTTGGTAAGAAGGGTAAGTCACCGCAACGTAGGCGGCCGTCTCGACCCCCTCGGGGCAGGGGCACCCCTCCTCCCCCCTACCATAGTGTTAAACAACAAAAAAGTGTCCTTCGCGGGGACTCGCGCAGACTCCTGCCCCAGGAGCAGCAGACAACGCCCTGGTCCCTCCGGTGGGGCTAAGCCTAAATCTTCCACCAAGCCCCCTCAAGCATGATGGGGCGCCCTCGCCCGTCTGGGTGAGGGGATGGCTGCGGCACTTTGCTCTTGTCAGGAGGCATCACGCCTCATACTGGTGGATTCAGGAGGTAGTGTCCTCCGGATACAAGATAGAGTTTGCTGCGTGGCCTCCCCCAAGATTATCAGGTCCCGGGTACTCCTGGTCCCTGCCTCTGTGCAAGGCCTGCGGGGTCTGGGGGTCACTTGCAGATTGCCCTTAACAGGCAGAGGCAGGGGCCGCTACACCAACCTTTCCACAGTCCCCCAAAAGGATGGGTCAGTCTGGCCCATTCTGGATTCACAGGTTCTCGGCAATTCTCCAATTACAGGCAGTTTCTGCATGGAAACTCTGAGATGGGCCATCAGCGCCTTGCGCCCAGGGGGCTTCTTGCCGTCTTTGGAGCTCTAAGATGCTTATGTTCACATCCCTGTGTCTTCAGGACACCGAGGCTCTTCAGGTTCGTGTTGGAAGTCCAACACTGCTAATTTGTGGCTTTGTTATCTGGCCTCTCTTCAGCTCCCAGAGTGCTCACCAAGGTGCTGACGGGGGTGATGTCTCTGATGAGACCAAGGGGCGTCCACGCGATGACCTACCTGGACGTCCTTTTTCACTTCCCAGTCGCTACGTCAGGCTAAGTTGGATACTCGGCTGGTGGTGTCCATTGTCCTCATTGTCCCCTTAATTGGTAACTCCATTCCTAGGAATGAATCTGGATTCGGTTCAAACGAGAATCTTCCTTTCTCAGCAATAAAGTGGACAATCTGGTTGCATGGACTCAGTCCCTCATCGCCGTCCCAGTCCCTTCACCAGGCAGGGATGCAGCTGGTGGGCCCGTTGGTGGCTTGCTCAGAAGAGGTCCCTTATGCTCAGTTCCCCTTGGGCCCTTCTGCGACTTCTATTGTTAGTACAGGACAGGGATCCAGCATCCCTGGACCGGGGTCTGTGTGCCTTCCCACCTGGTAAGGAGGTCCCTCTTGGAGTGGATGAACTCAAGGAACCTGTCTGGGGGCAGTTCCCTTCTGCCCCTTCCTGGAGACGGTCACCATGGTTGCCAATCTATCAGGTTGAAGGGGGGGGGTTTCTTCTGAAAATCCCTGCGGTTCTGGGGGAGGTGGGGCCCTTAGAAGGTCCTGGATCAGGAGGACCCTCCAGGAAGTGTCTGTGCTCTTAATCTGGGTGGAGACAATGTTCCCTGCATATCAGTGATATTCGCTCCGGTGGGGGTCCCTTTGCGACAGGATGTGCTAATCCCTGTGTCACTATGGGGTCCAACCAGTTGTGGATCTATTTGTGTCCCCGTCACTATCACAAGCTCTCGGCCCTTGTTTCCCTGTCCCAGGATCCTCTGGCTGTGGTCCGGATGCCTTAGTAACGTCATGGCTGGATGTTCTGTTCTGTATGTCTTTTCTCCATGCCCCCTGCTAGGCAGGGTTCTGCGCAAGATTGCTCTGGAAGGGGGACCAGTGATTCTGGTGGCCCCCAGGTGCCCTAGTAGAGTGTGGTTGCAGACGTGGTACCGAGGGCAGTAGTTCTGTACGTTCTGCCAGGAGTGCCAGCTCTGCTCACTCAGGGCCCCTTTACGTCACCCCAATCTACAGACTCTGGCCTAGACGGCCTGACTGCTGATACTTCCATCTTGATGGAGACAGGCTTATCTGTCTCGGTGATTGAGACTATGGGGAGACTCGGAGCAAGCTTCTTCTTCTTCTTCCATCTGTTATAGGGTATGGCATACCCATATTGATTGTTGTGAGTCTAGGTCTCTTCCCTGTTGGGCGTTCTCGGTTCCCAGGGTTCTAGAGTTATTACAGCATGAGTTGGAGTTGGTTCTCCAACTCAGTACTCTGAAGGGTCAGGTTCTGCCCTGGTCGCCTTACTTTAGAAGTCTTTTGTTCAGTTTTCCTTGGTTAAGACTTCTTTCAGGGGGTATTCATGTGCGTCCCCCATGTAATCCTATGATCCCCGTTGGGATTTGTATTTGATTCTGTCTGCCTTGCGGGGTTTTTCCCCTTGGTCCTATTCAGGATGCTGTCCGGCTGTTCTTACTCTCAAGGTTGTCCTTCTGGTGGCTGTTACTTCGGTCAGACGTGTGTCTGGCGGGCGGCTCTGTCTATCTAGCCCCCTTTCTTTGAGATACACCAGGACGGGTGGTGTTCCGCCTGAAGCCGGACTTTCTGCCTAAGGTGGTGTCTTATGTTCATTGTTTCAAGATATTCTTCCTTCCTGCCTTATTCATAGCAACACTGAGGAAAGGGTTCTGCATTCCTTGAACAGGTGTTGGAAGTTTTTTCCTTGGTAGTCACTGTGTCCTTTAGGAGAACTGATGTTCCTACGGCCACTCCATCCTGAATGTGCCCGATCTCGTCTGCTTTCGGGAGTTAGGCGGCTTTGGCCGTGGTCATTACTTGGATGGGATGGTCCCTTCTGGTCCTAGGAAAGGGTTTTTGGCCAAGGGGAAGAATCTTCCTTTCGCTTTACTTCTTAATTTACTCGTGCTTTTGGTGCCTCTTGGGCTTTTCAGCACCAGGCTTCTGTTGAACTGGTTTGCTAGGCCACTACTTGGCCTTCTGTTCATACCTTTTCAAAGTTTTACAAGGTTGATGTTAGGGCCTCAGCTCATGCTGTCTTGGCCGCATGGTTATGCAGGTGCCAGTGGTTTTAAAATGTCGGCTGTTGTCTTTTTTGTTGGGGATCCCACCCTACTTTATGGACACTGCTATTGGATGTCCCAAGTGTAAGTACTATATCTGGAGCAGGACGTACTGTATACTAAAAATAATACAATTCTGTGAGGTACTCATCTGTAGAATTGATATTATTTGTATACAGTACTTCCTGTTTCACCCACCCTGGTTTTTGCATTATTCTGGATCCCCTGTATGGTGATTGTTATCATTGTTATAGTTACCAGTTTCTGTGGTTAATTCTCCCGGTTTCTTGTTCACTGCTTTTCAATGCTGGGGATTTGTGGGAGGTCCCCGGGTATTTGAGGGGCCGGGAAGAGCCTGTTTTGCATGTCTCTGCAGTGCAGCGCCATCTGGCGGAGGATAGCCAAGTGTAAGTACTATATCTGGAGCAGGACGTACTGTATACAAATAATATCAATTCTACAGGTGAGTACCTCACAGAATTGTATTTTTTTCCAAAGATCTTTTGCCAATCACCGGTTGGTTAAAGTGGACCAACACCCAGGATTTTGACTATCCTGGGTGTTGGTCCACTTAGGTGGGGCCGCAAAAACTCACCTCTCCCCGCTCCCACGTGACCTCGTCCGGCCAATGACAGCGCTCAGAGCCGCTCTGGTATGCGCGTCCAAAGCCGCTTGGACGCGCATACCAGAGCGCTGTCATTGGCTGCGTCTCTCGCTTCCCTCTAACAGGGAGCGCGCCTGCGCCGGCCATTCACAAAACGGCCGGCACGGGAGCGCGCCCTGCTAGAGGGAAGCGAGAGACGCGGCCGCGTCTCGCGCATGCGCCGCTGGATCGCCGGTAAGGTAAGGATTGTGGGCCTCCTGGGGGGTTCCTCCCCGCGGGACATCCCGATTTCGGATGCCCCGCGGGGAGGGATCTGATTGATCTTATAGATTCCCGGGCCGATCCCCCCTGGGTGTTGGTCCACTTTAAAGCCTTTTTCCAGGGTGTTTTGTACGTTCTGCCAGGAGTGCCAGCTCTGCTCACTCAGGGCCCCTTTACGTCACCCCAATCTACAGACTCTGGCCTAGACGGCCTGACTGCTGATACTTCCATCTTGATGGAGACAGGCTTATCTGTCTCGGTGATTGAGACTATGGGGAGACTCGGAGCAAGCTTCTTCTTCTTCTTCCATCTGTTATAGGGTATGGCATACCCATATTGATTGTTGTGAGTCTAGGTCTCTTCCCTGTTGGGCGTTCTCGGTTCCCAGGGTTCTAGAGTTATTACAGCATGAGTTGGAGTTGGTTCTCCAACTCAGTACTCTGAAGGGTCAGGTTCTGCCCTGGTCGCCTTACTTTAGAAGTCTTTTGTTCAGTTTTCCTTGGTTAAGACTTCTTTCAGGGGGTATTCATGTGCGTCCCCCATGTAATCCTATGATCCCCGTTGGGATTTGTATTTGATTCTGTCTGCCTTGCGGGGTTTTTCCCCTTGGTCCTATTCAGGATGCTGTCCGGCTGTTCTTACTCTCAAGGTTGTCCTTCTGGTGGCTGTTACTTCGGTCAGACGTGTGTCTGGCGGGCGGCTCTGTCTATCTAGCCCCCTTTCTTTGAGATACACCAGGACGGGTGGTGTTCCGCCTGAAGCCGGACTTTCTGCCTAAGGTGGTGTCTTATGTTCATTGTTTCAAGATATTCTTCCTTCCTGCCTTATTCATAGCAACACTGAGGAAAGGGTTCTGCATTCCTTGAACAGGTGTTGGAAGTTTTTTCCTTGGTAGTCACTGTGTCCTTTAGGAGAACTGATGTTCCTACGGCCACTCCATCCTGAATGTGCCCGATCTCGTCTGCTTTCGGGAGTTAGGCGGCTTTGGCCGTGGTCATTACTTGGATGGGATGGTCCCTTCTGGTCCTAGGAAAGGGTTTTTGGCCAAGGGGAAGAATCTTCCTTTCGCTTTACTTCTTAATTTACTCGTGCTTTTGGTGCCTCTTGGGCTTTTCAGCACCAGGCTTCTGTTGAACTGGTTTGCTAGGCCACTACTTGGCCTTCTGTTCATACCTTTTCAAAGTTTTACAAGGTTGATGTTAGGGCCTCAGCTCATGCTGTCTTGGCCGCATGGTTATGCAGGTGCCAGTGGTTTTAAAATGTCGGCTGTTGTCTTTTTTGTTGGGGATCCCACCCTACTTTATGGACACTGCTATTGGATGTCCCAAGTGTAAGTACTATATCTGGAGCAGGACGTACTGTATACTAAAAATAATACAATTCTGTGAGGTACTCATCTGTAGAATTGATATTATTTGTATACAGTACTTCCTGTTTCACCCACCCTGGTTTTTGCATTATTCTGGATCCCCTGTATGGTGATTGTTATCATTGTTATAGTTACCAGTTTCTGTGGTTAATTCTCCCGGTTTCTTGTTCACTGCTTTTCAATGCTGGGGATTTGTGGGAGGTCCCCGGGTATTTGAGGGGCCGGGAAGAGCCTGTTTTGCATGTCTCTGCAGTGCAGCGCCATCTGGCGGAGGATAGCCAAGTGTAAGTACTATATCTGGAGCAGGACGTACTGTATACAAATAATATCAATTCTACAGGTGAGTACCTCACAGAATTGTATTTTTTTCCAAAGATCTTTTGCCAATCACCGGTTGGTTAAAGTGGACCAACACCCAGGATTTTGACTATCCTGGGTGTTGGTCCACTTAGGTGGGGCCGCAAAAACTCACCTCTCCCCGCTCCCACGTGACCTCGTCCGGCCAATGACAGCGCTCAGAGCCGCTCTGGTATGCGCGTCCAAAGCCGCTTGGACGCGCATACCAGAGCGCTGTCATTGGCTGCGTCTCTCGCTTCCCTCTAACAGGGAGCGCGCCTGCGCCGGCCATTCACAAAACGGCCGGCACGGGAGCGCGCCCTGCTAGAGGGAAGCGAGAGACGCGGCCGCGTCTCGCGCATGCGCCGCTGGATCGCCGGTAAGGTAAGGATTGTGGGCCTCCTGGGGGGTTCCTCCCCGCGGGACATCCCGATTTCGGATGCCCCGCGGGGAGGGATCTGATTGATCTTATAGATTCCCGGGCCGATCCCCCCTGGGTGTTGGTCCACTTTAAAGCCTTTTTCCAGGGTGTTTCTCGTGTGTGTCCACCCCGTAAGCCATTGATACCAGTCTGGGATTTGAATCTGGTGTTGTCTGCTCTGCAAGGGCCTCCCTTTGAGCCTATCCGTGAGGCTGCCTTGCCTATTTTGACTCTTACGGTAGCCTTTCTGGTGCCTATCACTTCTGTAAAGCGAGTTTCTGAGCTAGCGGCACTTTCCATCAAACCTCCTTATTTTGAGAGGCATCAGGATAAGGTGGTGTTCTGGCTTAAGCCGGATTACTTGCCAAAGGTTGTGTCTGCCTTTCATCTTAATCAGGACATTGTCTTGCCTTCATTGTGTCCTAATCCTGCTAATTCCAAGGAGCGGACTCTGCATTCTCTGGATGTGGTCAGGGCTCTGAAGTTTTATTTGGTCGCTACTGAGACTTTCAGGAAGTCTGATGCTCTTTTTGTTCTCACTTCTGGACCTAGAAGGGGTTTGCCTCCGGCTAAATCCACTATCAGCAAGTGGATCCGTCAGGCGGTGGTTCAAGCCTATTCTGCTAAGGGAAAGGAACCTCCCTTTAGGATTTCTGCTCATTCCACTCGTGCTATTGGTGCCTCTTGGGCTTTTCAGCACCAAGCTTCTGTTGAACAAGTTTGCAAGGCAGCTACTTGGTCTTCTGTTCATACTTTTTCCAAGTTCTACAAAGTTGATGTTAAGGCCTCAGCGGATGCTGCTTTTGGCCGCAAGGTGCTTCAGGCGGTAGTGACTTGAACTACTGGTCGTTACTCTTTGGGGATCCCACCCTATTCTGGACACTGCTTTTGAATGTCCTAACTGTAATGAATACCGAAGCGGGCCGTGCCATGCAACAAAGAAAAAAGCAATTCTGTGAGTACTCACCTGTAGAATTGTTTTTGTTCTTGCATGGCACGGCCCGCTTCGCCTCACCCTTGTTATCATTTTTTTTTGGTAGCCTCTTTATGGTGATTGTTCCAAGTTAATTGGGTTTTTTTTTTACCTTTTTTACATTCTTTACCTTATTCTCTCCCGGCTTCTTGTCTCACTGCTTGTCTACGCTGGGAACTCTATGGTTAATCCCGTTTTAATAGGGAGCCGGGACATGCCACAGCTTTCTGCAGTACCACTGCGCCACCTAGTGGCGGAATAACCCAACTGTAATGAATACCGAAGCGGGCCGTGCCATGCAAGAACAAAAACAGTTCTACAGGTGAGTACTCACAGAAATGCTTTTTTTGTAGATCGTCTCGGCCATTTCATGGCGGCAGAAGTTACTTTACCTCTGGACACCCAGAGGAGTTCTGGAATAAGCCTAAAACCCTGAACAGACCTTTCTGGTGAAACAAGGCAAAACCCCCTTCTAACCCCTCTCAGACATGGACCCCCCTCACTCTTTCGGTTGGGGGGGCAGCTTCTGCATTTTGCTCCCCTTTTGGAGGCTCCATATAGCATATTCATGGATCCAAGTAATAATTTCTTCAGGCTACAAGATCGAGCTGGGGGCCAGACCTCCTCAGAGGTTCTTTTTTTCAAGGGTGTCCTGGAATCCGGGTAAAGCAGAGGCATTGAAATCTCACATATTACAGCTAGGAGTAGTTCGTCCCGTTCACCTTCCAGAGAGAGGTTACAGTTTTTGCGCCTAATTCTCAAGGGCCTCAACACTTTTGTCCGACTTCAGGGATTTTGCATGGAATCCTTTAAAATCCACAATGGCTGCACTTCAGCTGGGGGATTATATGACCACAGTAGATATAAAGTACGCCAACCTACATATCCCTAGCTTCCCGGGCCATCAGCGTTTTGCAGCAGATGGCCTACATTTTCAGTTTTTGGCTCTGCCTTTCAGCCTGTCTTTGTGTTTTTAGCAAGGTTCTTTCAGGCCTCATGGCTCTTCTCAGGCACCAGGGGATATGAATCGCCGCATACTGGGACAATCTTCTGGTCAGAGCCCCCATCTTTTCAAGAGGCCTTGAGAAATACAGAGACCATCTTATCGAGTCTAGAAAACTTTGACTGGATAGTCAACTATCCAAATTCGCATATCATTCCCTTGAGTTATCTCCTTTCTGGGAATGACATTAGACACCATTCAGGCCAAAGTCTTTCTCCAGGAGCAGAAGAGACCCTCTTCAGGTCAGGCTAGATGCTCTCTTGGCCTGCCCTCACCTGACGACCTGTCAAGGCATGCATCTTTTGGGCTTGATGGTGTCTTGTTTCGAGGCAGTGCCATTTGCAAAGTTCCACACAAGACCTCTGCAGTTGGAATTGCTCTTGATTTGGGATTGAACCACAGAGACCCTGCATCACCCCTTTCGCATGACACACTCAGCAAGGCGGTCTCTTGCTGTGGTATGTGTGGTATGTGGGGCATCCCTTGTGGGCTATAATGTGCTGATTGTGTTCAATGTGCACAGCAGGCGCTTACGCTGCAAGCTGGGCCATGTGCGGCTGGTTCAGCTCTGCTGGTCTCATCCCCCGCGCCTGGTTTATGACCCCTAGTGACATTAACACTAGCGGGGAGTATGATGTTTGCACTAGATTGGCCAACATTGAGATATTGATTGCTAGCTCTGCAGGCAGTTGGCTCCAGCTAAAGGACGGCACATGGCGCCAGCCTTTACGTTAACATCATGATTAAATCATTGTCTGTCTGTACCCCTAGTGGAAGGGAAAATTGTTCAGATTCTGATCCCTCTGATGATCAGCCTGCCATGGCACTGATGCTGCCTCAGAGCAGTGGGATGCTGATGACATCCATAGGCTTCTTACTCAGAGTTTTGAGGTACTTGCCATTGTCCCCCCCTGCAGCGGCTGCTAAGCAGCGGGCCAATAGTTTGGTACCGCAGAACCACGGTCGAAATTGCGAAAACAGACGCCTTTTTGTTATCTGGTTCTCTAGGAATGGGAACAGCTTGCCGGTTCTCGGTATACCTACAGGGTGGGATAGATATCCTTTCCCCGCAGATTGGTTTAGTGTTGGTCAATTTCCCATGAGGTGGACGCCCCCATCCTGGGGTTGTCTGTTACATCTGTGGCGCATTCCCTCGCTTCCACTACCTGATGGATAGTGAGGACTAATGTATTAACGGGACTCCCAGGCCCTTGCCTGTGAGGGTTCGGCCTTGCGCCCGGTGGGTGCCTTTGCTATTACGGCCGTGGCTATTAGGACCTTATTCAGGGGCCTTCTTTAAGGCTTCCATGTGGATCCTTCTAGGGCTGAATTAGAGCTTGTCACAATGTGAGCTGATTATCCCCGCCTTAGATGACACCATTCGGCGGTATAGCAGGACCCCGGCTTGGTGGTCTCTTCCAGTTGTTCAGTCTGGTGGCGCCAGTGGGCAGCTGATAATGCTGTTAGGAAGGCGTTCAAGGGGCTTCCCTCTGTTGGGTTGCGCCTGTTGGTGATCGTTGGATCTCTGGCTAAGGGAGGCAAGTTTCCCCAACGCAATAAGTAGCCACGACCCTTTCGGGGGTCAGAGTCCTTCAATCCCTCCTTTCATGGGCCTGGGTCAGGCAGGGGGGTACCTTTTGCGGGACAAAGGGGAGATTCTGGGGCAGAGGCAGTTGCCGTGCACGATCTGGATCATTATGGGGTGCTATGCCCAAATCCACTGCTAGTCCGCTCAGCATTGAAGGGGCGCCTTCACCCTTCTGGTGGAGGACGGCTGCTGCTCTTCACTCCTTTTCTCAGATTCTTATCACGGGTTCCTACGGACCCTTGGGCTGCTCAGGGCCTGTTGCGGTACAAAGCCTTCTGGCCATGGGGGCCGTCCGTCAGGTCCCCCAGGAGATAACATAGGTAACATAGTATGTAAGGCTGAATAAAGACTTTAGTCCATCCAGTTCAGCCTGTTTAACTCCTTCCAGTGGTCTAGTAGCCATAGCTGGAAATGTTATTACATGCCAGGAAGGCATCAAGGCCACTTTTGAACGTTTTTACTGTATCCATCTTTACTACCTCCTCTGGCAGCGAGTTCCATAGTCTCACTGCTCTTACAGAGAAGAATCCCCTCCTATGTCGGTGGAGAAAGCACCTTTCCTCTAACCTTAGCGGATGCCCCCGGGTTATGGTTACACTCCGGGGTATAAATAGATTGTGGGACAGATCTTTGTATTGACCCCGAATATATTTATACATAGTTATTAGATCACCCCTCAATCGTCTTTTTTCTAGACTAAATAAACCTAACTTGGACAATCTTTCCGGGTACTCTAGCCCCCGCACTCCTTTTATTAACTTTGTTGCCCTTCTTTGAACGTGCTCCAGTTCTGATATGTCCTTCTTAAGCACAGGTGCCCAGAACTGTACACAGTATTCCATATGGGGTCTGACCAGTGACTTATACAGGGGTAAAATGATGCTCTGGTCATGAGCACCTATGCCCCTCCTGATGCACCCCATGATCCTATTTGCCTTGGCAGCAGCTGCCTAGCATTGATTACTACAGTTGAGCTTATTGTCAACTAAAACCCCTAGGTCCTTTTCCATTGTTGTTTTACCAAGTGTTTCTTTATTTAGTGTGTAATCATGACACAGATTTCTCCTTCCCATGTGCATAACCTTACATTTATCTGTGTTAAACTTCATTTGCCGTTTAACTGCCCATGCTTCCAATTTATCTAAATCTGTTTGTAGCTGCCTGCTGTCCTCTTTTGTTTTAATTACTTTACTCAGCTTAGTATCATCTGCAAAGATTGATACTTTACTGTTTATCCATACCCAATGTCATTTATATATATATTGAAGAGAATTGGTCCCAGAACTGACCCTTGTGGTACTCCACTAGTAACAGTGACCCAATCTGAGTGTGTACCATTAATAACCACCCTCTGCTTCCGATCATTAAGCCAATTTCCCACCCGCCAGCCTTTTATGTGGCACAGTATCAAATGCTTTAGAAAAGTCAAGATATATGATATCCAATGACTCCCCCTGATCCAATCTTGAACTTACCTCCTTATAAAAGCTGATTAGGTTTGTCTGGCAGGAGCGATTCCTCATAAATCCATGTTGACATGGAGTAATAAGGTCATTTTCCCCAAGGTGCTCCAGGATAGTATCCCTTAAGAAACCTTCAAACAGCTTGCCCACCACAGATGTTAAGCTTACCGGTCTGTAGTTCCCAGGTTCCCCCCTAGATCCCTTTTTGAATATTGGCACCACATTTGCCAAGGTCAGTGTTAACAATCTCTTTACAGTGCCCAAAAGGAATGGTCCCTTCATTCCCATCCGAGAACTAATCTTCTCAACAAGTTCATCAGAACCTGACTTGTTGCATGGTAACGCTGCACTACGTTTTCAGTTCCCTGCGCCCGGGGAACTTTATGACTTCGACAGACATCTTGGATGCTTATCCTCACGTGCTGGTTTTTCCAGGGCACCAGCGGTTCCTCAGGTTTGCAGTAGAGGAACGACACTGCCATTTGTGGCACTCCCCTTCAGGCCCAACTTGCCCACAGGGGTTACTTAAGGTGTTGGCAAGCGTGATGGCCTTCTCAGAGCCTGTAGTTATTCGCATTCTTCTCATTAAGTCTCCTTCACTCCAACTGGCGGAACTGGACACCTGGACGGTGGTGGCGACACTGGAGTGGTTCGGTTGGGTGATCAATTACCACAAGTTCTCTCTCTCTCCCCGTCCCGGGTGATCGCCTTCCTGGGTATGATTCTGGATACCACTTAGGCCAGGGTTTTTCCTCCCTCAGCAGAAAGTGGTCGCCTTTCAAGCGCCGATTCATGTTCTGCTGTCCAACCCTCACCCATCCTTCCGGTAAGGGATGCAGCTGGTAGGACATATGGTGGCCTGCTTGTAGGCAGTGCCCTATGCTCAATTTCACATGTGGCTTTCTTCAGATCCATCTTCTTTCAGCCTGGGAAAGGAATTGTCCCCTGTCTCTGAGTCAGGCCTTTGCTTTAAATAGGTATCCTCTGGTCCGGCGGTCCCCCCTCGAGTGGCTGGACTTGAGAATCTTCTGGGGGCAGATCATTCCTGACACAGTACTGGGAGACGGTCACTACGGTTGCCAGACTGTCAGGCTGGGGGGGCTCCTGGGTGAGCCCTCCAAAATTCTAGGGGCTGTGGGGCCCTCAGGAGGCACACGCCCCTATTAATGTTCTGGAGTTGAGGGCGGTTCGGTTGGCACTGGCGCAGCTGACGCCTCACCTCCAGGGCCTACCGGTTCAGGTTCGTTCCGACTACTGGGCTGTGGTCGCTTGCATCAATTATCAGGGAGGGACTCAGAGCAAGAGTGTCCTCCAGGAGGTGTCGTTGGTCCTATCCTGAGTCTAGGACAATTTTCCGTGCATCTTGGCGGTTACATTCTGGGAGTGGGAAACCTGGAAGCGGATCCCCTGAGCGGGGGAGGGGCTTCTCGCTGGGGAAAATGGTACCTTAACAGCGAGGTCTTCCTATCTCTCTGTCACAGGTGAGGGATGCCGGTTGTTGATCTGTTTGCTTCTTGTCACAATCGCTTGCTTCCAGCATTTGTATCACTGTCCCAGGATCTTCTGGCTCTGGCGGTGGATGCCATGTCTTTATCCTGGCCGGGGTTCGGTCTCCTGTACCTTTTTTACCTCCGTTCCTCTTCTGGACTTAAGCCTCGATTCAGAGACACATTCGTCCGGACTTCCGTAGCTGTCTGTGAAAGTTTTGGTGGGTGTTTGTCTTTTCTTTGCTTTTTTTCGTACATTTTTCATTCGTACGAACGTTCGGGAAGATGCGTATATGCTCTTTCGAAAAACGGAAGCAAATCGGAAGTTTCTCGTTCATTCGGGAGCATTTTTCCACCAAATCTGAAATTTTTCGTCCGTTCAGAAAGTTTTCGTTATTGCAGTGGGCTTGCGATTAATTGAGAGAGCTGATGCCGATGGGACAACACCCCATAAATCCGTTTCATTGCCGAACCACTCCCGGCACCTTTTAGACGTCGGAACTAGAGCCATGGACGAGTTTACTGCCTTTGAGGAGCATGAGGACCTGCAACTCATGGGAATTGAGATCGTCCGGAGGTCAGAGACCAGACTGCATCGGCGGCAACGCATGGACATCAATAGCATGCATGACGTTGAGCTGTTCGAGCTGACCAGGCTTAATCGCGCTGCCCTCCATAAATTGTATAGTGAGCTGCGGCCATGGTTAGCCCGCACCACAAGGAAGGGGCAAGCAATTTCAGGTATGACCAAGATGCTTGGCTGCCTGCAATTTTTGGCGAACGGCTCGTTCCAGAGGCTGGGTGCCCTCTCCGTGGGGATCTCTCAGCCTACGCTGAGCCGCGCACTATCCAAATTTTTGGAAGGCATGGCTACCCTAACTCGGAAATATATTTGTTTCCCTGAGGATATGGTAGCCAGAAACGCAATTAAGCTGGCATTTTATAATATCGCCGACATGCCCAACGTCATGGGTGCTATTGACTGCACACACGTTGCCCTCGTCCCACCGGCAGTCGACGAGTATATATACAGGCAAGTTGTGGCTTCCATTGTATCTAAATGTTTGGTTGTCCCTCCTTTGGCCAATAACATTATTTGTATTTCTCCATCCTTGTTTTAAAACCATCATTGTGAATAGTCCCTCCTTTTAAGCAGAGCATCCTTGCCCTTATTTACTCCATTTTTAGACTCCCTTATTGTGAATAGTCCCTCCTTTTAAGCAGAGCATCCTTGCCCTTATTTACTCCATTTTTAGACTCCCTTATTGTGAATAGTCCCTCCTTTTAAGCAGAGCATCCTTGCCCTTATTTACTCCATTTTTAGACTCCCTTATTGTGAATAGTCCCTCCTTTTAAGCAGAGCATCCTTGCCCTTATTTACTCCATTTTTAGACTCCCTTATTGTGAATAGTCCCTCCTTTTAAGCAGAGCATCCTTGCCCTTATTTACTCCATTTTTAGTCTCCCTTATTGTGAATAGTCCCTCCTTTTCATTAGCCACTCTATGTTGCTAGTCTCTCCTTTTACATATTCCCTCATTGCAATCAGTCCCTCCATGATAATGCTTCCTCCTTGGCAAGAGTGTATGTGCAACAATGGCCCTTCTTTTGCCATTCTTTGCCAAGTTTGGGCCAAGTAAAACATTTTAAAGTGTACTTGAAAGAGAACAAGTCACTCAACCTTGTAAAGGCTCGAACATACATCTTCTTTTGTTGGCCACTTAAATGTAAGGTAGTTGTTTAGTGTTAGTTGTCTGGATGTTAACGTTTGACTTAGCCTGTTAGAAGTGAGCGTTGGATTCGTGGCCTCATTTTTTTAATTTTTGTTTTATGTTTCTTTTTGTCACAGAAATCGGAAAATGGTCCACTCACTGAATGTGCAAGCAGTGGTGGCCCAGGACATGCGTTTTCTGAGCGTCCTGGCAGGCTACCCTGGCTCAGTCCATGATGCCTACATCCTGCGCCGTTCAGGATTATTCCGGCGGTTTGAGTCAGGCGAATTTGCGGGTGCATGGCTCCTTGGTAAGTTGAGTACAATTACCTATTTAGAATTTATATGTGTGGCTTGAATGTTTGTCGGAGTCACCTTTCCTACACAATCCCTTGCCCATCACCTTGGGAACATGTGTAACCCGACTGGACCCATTACTTGATCCAAACTACATTGGCTGCCAAATTTATAGTCCTGCATTGTTTTAACTCCAAAGTGTAATGAGAGCAAAAGTCAGAAACAGGCTTCCAAACACTTTGACATCCAAATCTGTTAGGGACTTTAGCAGAGGGTCTGCGCCATCTTTGCTTGCATGCATTTCACTTACCGAGTAGAGGTGAGCGGGATAAAGTGCAGGGGCAGCCTTACACCTGTTTTGGACTAAGCCAAAACAGAAAATGGGTCAGGTAAAGTTAAACCATAATACATTGTTCTGCAGCACAGACAGGAAACAATAGCTGCTAACAGTCTGCCTGATTACCCAGCATCCACAGTATTATTGACCTACTTTGGGCCCCCATCTCTCACATATGTTTAATTGTTGTTTTGGCATCTGCAATATGTATGCTCATGTTTGTGTGACAATGTCACATACCTCATTAATCTTTTTTTTAAAGCAATTTTGTGCTGCAGTGTCTTACATTGTTGTAGGCGATTTGGGGTATCCACTACTCCCGTGGCTGATGACTCCGGTCCTCCGGCCACAGACTCCAGCCCAAGAGGCCTACAATCGTGCCCATAGAAAGACCAGGGCAGTGGTGGAGAGGGCCTTTGGACTCCTGAAGACCCGTTTTCGGTGCTTGGACCACACTGGGGGCTCCCTGCATTATGACCCTAAAAAGGTCATTGATATCATTATGGCATGTGCAGCGCTGCATAATTTTGCTATTCTGCAAAGGGTCCCCCGATATGTTGATTGCCCACCCTCTCCACCCTCCGATGAGCCAGAGGACAGCTATGTGGGCCAGGCAAGTGCGTCTGGGCAAGCCGTGTGGGCAAATTTAATTGCCACACATTTTGCCTAATTTATGTTTGGGTTTGGATGTGTTTTTTTGGACTTGGTTATTTTTTTTTTTTTTTGGTATGTATAATTTCATTATGAATAAACCAATAATGAATTTGTGCAAAAAAACAACAACAATGTTTGTGGACTTATTTGGAGACATTGGTTATTTTTTTTTTTTGGGTTGTCTACTTGAACTAATATTTCTCAATCAAAACACCACAGACATAAACTTGGTGAAACAAAAATATTTACTAGTTTGTAAAATGTTTCTGGCATACAAACAGAATAGGAGGTGAGTGCCCCTCACATACTTTGGGGCCAGACATGTACATGAAATTGGTTTAAAAACATGTTCCAAAACAGAAAATTTGACACAAATTTGTGTGCTTGCCCACATTTTCAACAGACACAGGTTGGAAGCAAACCTAGCTATGCCACATCTACACCTGTAAGTCAATGGGCCACCCAAACCAGAACACCCAGTCCCAATCCAGTACAATCACAGCCAGGGTCCAAGGTCTTAGTTTGGCAGCCCAGAATGTCACCCAATCATGCCGCCAA
The DNA here is from genome assembly GCA_027917425.1 of Gastrophryne carolinensis. Lineage (NCBI taxonomy): Eukaryota > Metazoa > Chordata > Amphibia > Anura > Microhylidae > Gastrophryne > Gastrophryne carolinensis. The sequence goes on along the minus strand of CM051234.1, from coordinate 299,066,571 downwards.
ACATGAGGAGCCACCACAAATGTTATTGTGCCCAAGACAGCCACGCCACTGCTTAAGTGGCCGCTCCAGTGAGTCTTGGGCTCTGTCATTGGCTAGTGGGCTACCTCACGCCTTGAATGACCTATATGGGGGCAAATCCAAAACAACTTAGCAAGAGCAGCGCAAAATGGCAGATTTTTAGCCCTCACCAGACAAGTCAATCCAGTGGGGATGTCTCGCAAAGATGTGGAACAGCTTCAGGCCAAACACACATTAATATTGTTGATGCCCATAGAACCCAGGTTGGGGCCCTTGGGGGGGGCCTAACCTGGGCCTGTGTGGCATTCAGAATCTGCAACTGTTCCAAAATGTTTCTTTGGTTACTGTGCATTTCGGCCATGCCTGACCTGATTTCGGAGATCAAGTTGGCCATGTGGCTGTTATGGGTCCTCAATTCAGTCAGCACGGCACTGAAGGTGGTATTTAGGGACTCTAATTGGCCCCTAATTTAATTTGATTTTGTTGATTTTGGCGACGAAAAAGCCGCCTCTCATGGTGCCATGCTGACTCCATCATCTGCACGCCCCTCCCCTGGGAAACTGGGCGACGTTGCTGAATACGCTGCCCAATTCCCCGGGTTGTGGGGCGTGCAGATGATGTTGCTCGAGGACCCCCAACAGCCACAGGTATGCTCGCCAAATCCTCAGCAGCAGATCTGAAACTGGGGACTGGAGGGTCAGTCTCTGCATGCTGCCCACGATGTGCAGGCAGCATGCAGCCAGCTTCCCTCTGCTGCTGAGGATTTGGCGGAGAAACATTTTGGGACAGTTGCAGATTCTGGCCCAGGGGAAGATCTTCATAATCTCCAAGGAAGCTTCCATCCTCCTCCTGCTCCTGGATTTGCTCCATCAGTGTGTGGCTCTGTTGGGGACATATGAAAAAAAAAAGGTTCAGTGTGGGGAATACCTATATAAATCAGACAAGAAAAACATGGCAAGCCACATGCATACATAACGGCATCAAAAAACACTTACCGTAGATCTCGGATCCTGGGTCCTATGCAGCGCTGAAGAAGACGGCAGCGGTAACATGGCAGAGGAGTCCCCACTAGCTGAGGGATGATGCTGGGCTGCATTAGAAGAAAAAGAGCTATGAAAACACACAACTATGCATTGTTGATGTTTAAGAACACATATGCTAAGCAAAGAAACGTGGCCAAGCAGGAATGGCCACTCCCACAACGTCGCCACTTGGCCTTCACTAGGAATGCCATTACATTAGTGCATGGATTGTTAAACCAGACTAGACACATAGGTCACGTGTCTAAAAACAAACATGCAACTAATGGCTGCTGTGTGAGTTGCCACATCCCTTTTAGGCGATGAAGTTAACACACTAAGGTGCCAAATAGCAGTTACAATATTATTCTGGTGGGGAACATTGTATCTCAGAAAACATTGGTAGCAAACCATCTTAATCCGTTGGACACGCAACCCAGCTCTTACCAAATTGACCAACAGCCAAAGATGTTAGTGTGGCGTGTGCTTGTCAATTAATACATAGCACGCATTCCTTTTCTCCACTCCTACGTTTCCTAGTTTTCTGCAATTTACTTAAACGTCATGTATGTGGGTGTCAATTTGCACATTAACAGTCCACACACATTACACACCCTGGTCAAAGTGAGCACTCCAATCAAAGCCACACCCTAGAGCCATGTGTTTAGCTAGCCCTTGCTGCCACACCCTAGAGCCATATGTTTAGCTAGCCCTTGCTGCCACACCCTAGAGCCATGTGTTTAGCTAGCCCTTGCTGCCACACCCTAGAGCCATGTGTTTAGCTAGCCCTTGCTGCCACACCCTAGAGCCATGTTTTTAGCTAGCCCTTGCTGCCACACCCTAGAGCCATGTTTTTAGCTAGCCCTTGCTGCCACACCCTAGAGCCATGTTTTTAGCTAGCCCTTGCTGCCACACCCTAGAGCCATGTTTTTAGCTAGCCCTTGCTGCCACACCCTAGAGCCATGTGTTTAGCTAGCCCTTGCTGCCTATGTGTAGGTGTACACACATTTTTGGGGTCATTCACACATTACTAACCTGCTGGAATTGGTGGGTTGTCGGTGTCCTGCTGGCCCAAGTGTCCCTCTAAGGCCACAGGATGGAGCAAGCCCAGAATCATCTCCTCAGCCTGGGTAAGACTCATTTTTGTTGGAAATCCTCCGCCAGTTTTTTCGCTGTAAAACATAGTAAGCATCATTAAGCGCACTGATGGATACACCAGAATAATACAAACCCCCAAATAAGCTATGTACCTGTACAGCCGCCTTTGACTCTGTTTCTTCCGCACGGCATATTTCAGGTCCGAGATCTTCCGCTGAACCTGTTCCACATCTTTGCGTTCCTCACCCGCTGCATTGACTTGCCTGGTGAGTTCTTCCAAAATCTCTGCTTTGCGCTGTTTGCTGGTGGTTTTGGATTTGCTCCCATATAGGTCATCAAAATATAAGGTGAGCCCACTAGCCAATGCCAGAGTTTGGGACTCACCAAAACGGCCACTCAAGTGTCCTCGGCGCAATGTGCGGCCTCTTTGGGGTGGTTGTGGCTCCTCAGTGCTTGGTGGCAAATGGGGTGACATTCTGGGCTGGGGGGATGGAGGAGACCTCAAGGACTGGAGGCTGGTTGTGGATCGTACTGGACTGGGAAAGGGACTGGGTGTTCGGGGCTGGGTGGCCACTGAAGTAGCAGGTGTCGATGTGGCATAGGGGGAATGCATGACAACCTGTGCCGGAGGAGAATGTGGGCGAGCAAGAGAGGGTCTGGGCGAGCTGGAGCTGCTGCTTTGAGCCCTGTGGGTCTGTGGGGCCTTGGAGGTCGTTGGCTGGGGTGAGGCATATCTTGTGGTTCGCACACTCTTGGCCTTTGCTTTGGAGCCACGTGCGGGGGGGGGGGAGGGGGCCGCTGGCCTTTGATGGCTTTTCGGGCTTCTGGACCTTGTTCGGCCCCTGCTGCGCCTTGGGCCCCTGCTGCGGCTTCTGGACCTGGTTCGGCCCCTGCTGCGCCTTGGGCCCCTGCTGCGGCTTCGGGACCTGGACCTTGTTCGGCCCCTGCTGCACCTTGGGCCCCTGCTGCGGCTTCGGGACCTGGACCTTGTTCGGCCCCTGCTGCGCCTTGGGCCCCTGCTGCGGCTTCGGGACCTGGACCTTGTTCGGCCCCTGCTGCGCCTTGGGCCCCTGCTGCGGCTTCGGGACCTGGACCTTGTTCGGCCCCTGCTGCGGCTTCGGGCCCTGTGTTTGGGGCCTTTGGCTATGGCCTTGGTGCCACGTGGGGGGGGGATGTGGGACAGGGTGGGGTGGGGCTTCGTCCCCTCTTACCCATCTGTGGGGCATGAGCTTGCCCAGCCTTGGTTTGCTTGCTCTTTGGTTGGGCTGCTGCAACCTCCTTTTTGGCCGCGGCCTTTGTGGTAGGCCTTAGCCTGGCTTTGGGCTCTTGGGAGCGTGTTTTCGGTCCCTCGGCCTGCTCACCCCCCTTGGTCTGCTTCTTCTGGCCAGTATTTTTTTTCGGTGCCATTTTTGTTGGACTCTCAAAGAGAATGAGCTGTGTGTGCAGGGCCCTTTAAATAAGGTATCCGGCAACCGGAAACCGCTGGGGCAGTGCTTATCTGCTGCCGAGAAGAAGAAGAAAGATGGCGCCCACTATCTTCACCCGCCAACAAGAAGAGATCATCATGCTCGTAAGTGTCTTTTAAGGACTTTGCTTGGATTTGTAAATGCTGCTCTACATGTTAAGGATGCGCACGAAGTAATAGATTGTTTTTAAATTTGGTTCACCTACATGCACACCCAAGCGCACGCCACACACGTGTCAAACAACAGTGCTGGCAGATTTGAAAATTAACTTAGCCTAGAAGTGTGTGTGTGTATGTGTTCATGTGATTGAACCAAAGAATGTATTGTTGCCACTTCTTGATAGGCATTTCTGATTTCTTGCTATGTTTGATTTCTGTTTAGTAGACCATGCTGGAGCGCAGGTACGACTACTTGCCCAACTCGTTTGAGAAACGAAACGTCGCCCTGGAGATCCAACATCAGACCGACACCACCTTCACCCACACACAGATAATGCAGCATTGGTCGGACCTGAAGCGACTGCACATGCCCCGGGTGCAGAGGTTTTTCGGGATCCATTTCCCAAGTAAGTACATAGCGCTTGCATGCAAGATGTAACTACGACAGAAGTTAGGCCTTTTATTTATAGTGTTGGAAATGGATTACCACATTCGCCGCACCCGGAGGCGCACAGGCCGACTAGTGCTGCATGATTCTGCAGCTGGGAGTGAAGGTGGTGGATCTCCAGGGTGACGGGCCGACCCCTCCTCTGTGGCCTCCTCAGACCAGCCCCTGGACCTTACCACAGAGGAGGGGCGGCACAGCGTGGGCAGGGAGTCGTACCCTGCCACGCATGCCGGAGCCTCTGGTTTGTCCCTCTTCATGTATACGCACACACATATACATGCTATCTCCTACCCAACTTATTCCTTTCATCTGTTTATCTAGATGCTTCTGGAGCGGGTGAGGAAGTGGAAGAGAAGGCAGCAGATGTGCTCCAAGCAGAAGCTGGAGAAGGTGAGTGATGTGAACCAGACTTGGCAAAAGACATTTTCTGACTGAGGAATTTGACCATAAAACTGAACATATTTTTCATGTTTCTACAGGCACTTCTTCACAGCAGCGCCAGGACCCAGGACCTCAGCGTGTTGTCCCCAACGAGCCAGCTCGCGGCCACCAACCAAGTAAGTAGTCAGGGCATTATTAGCATTTATGTGGTACTTGACATCAACACACAGATACATCAAGCCCTAGCCAATGGCAATATAATAACTTCCTTAGCTTAATGACTTGCCAGAATTACATATGTAGCCTTGATTTATTTGTGTTACTTCAAAACATTCAATCCACAGGTGGCAAACATGTATTGGTATGAATCTAATGTTTTTTTCTCCATTTGTTACAGGGATCACACGGCAACAAATTTTGGAAATGAATAGGAGGGTCCTTGCGTTGGTGGCCGATATGAAGGTGATGGTTGACTCGTTGGGGACAACAGAAGAAGACGAAGAGGAGTAAAGTCCTGGGTCCTGGCCCTGTTCTGCTGAGGCAGTTTTTAGAGTTTTAAAATGGTTTTAAGCAAAAAAAAAGTTTTATTTGCCCAGAGCAAAAAATGTTTGAATATTTTAAAACAACCACAAATATTTAATAGTAAAAAAGTTAAAAGAAAACAACGTTTCAGTGTCATTTCTGGTAACACATGCATTTACAAAAAAGGAAGGGGCAAATACATATTTTGAGGTCAAGATTCAGATGTCCACGAAGGGATTTGGGTAAGTTTTAGGGTGCTAAAATGGAAGAAGAACCTAAGCGCCAAGTGATTTTGGTAAGTTTTAGGGACCTAAAATGGAAGAAGAATCGAAGCGCTAAGTGATTTGGGTAAGTTTTAGGGTGCTAAAATGGAAGAAGAACCTAAGCGCTAAGTGATTTGGGTAAGTTTTAGGGACCTAAAATGGAAGAAGAATCTAAGCGCTAAGTGATTTGGGTAAGTTTTAGGGACCTAAAATGGAAGAAGAATCTAAGCGCGAAGTGATTTGGGTAAGTTTTAGGGTGCTAAAATGGAAGAAGAACCTAAGCGCTAAGTGATTTGGGTAAGTTTTAGGGACCTAAAATGGAAGAAGAATCTAAGCGCTAAGTGATTTGGGTAAGTTTTAGGGTGCTAAAATGGAAGAAGAACCTAAGCGCTAAGTGATTTGGGTAAGTTTTAGGGTGCTAAAATGGAAGAAGAACCTAAGCGCTAAGTGATTTTGGTAAGTTTTAGGGACCTAAAATGGAAGAAGAATCTAAGCGCTAAGTGATTTGGGTAAGTTTTAGGGTGCTAAAATGGAAGAAGAACCTAAGCGCTAAGTGATTTGGGTAAGTTTTAGGGTGCTAAAATGGAAGAAGAACCTAAGCGCTAAGTGATTTGGGTAAGTTTTAGGGACCTAAAATGGAAGAAGAATCTAAGCGCTAAGTGGTTCGGGTGAGCTTTAAGGCAAAAAAAGGGAAAAGGCAGGATAGCGCTAAGTGGTTCGGGTGAGCTTTAAGGCCACAAAAGGGAAAAGGCAGGATAGCGCTAAGTGGTTCGGGTGAGCTTTTAGGCCACAAAAGGGAAAAGACAGGATAGCGCTAAGTGGTTAGGGTGAGCTTTAAGGGCTCCAAAGTGAAATGGCAGGATAGCGCTAAGTGGTTAGGGTGAGCTTTTAGGCCACAAAAGGGAAAAGGCAGGATAGCGCGAAGTGGTTAGGGTGAGCTTTAAGGACACAAAAGGGAAAAGGCAGGATAGCGCTAAGTGGTTAGGGTGAGCTTTAAGGGCACCAAAGTGAAAAGGCAGGATAGCCCTAAGTGGTTAGGGTGAGCTTTAAGGCCACAAAAGGGAAAAGGCAGGATAGCGCTAAGTGGTTAGGGTGAGCTTTTTTGTATTCTAAGTGATGGGAGTGAAATTATGTATGCGAGCACTTTAATGAGGTAAGTTTGTAGTGCGCAGGCGCAAGATCGTAAGAATTTCGTCTGGACGAATATTTTTCGAAAAAGTGAAGCAGGATGTATCGGGAAGCGGAAAGGATTCGTGTGAGGATACGAAGGGAAAAGGGCAAAAACTAAAGGCTACGTCGTTAGCTGAGAAAATGAATCTGAAAAGTCTCGGAAACTGACATCCTCGTACGCGTACTCTGGCATACGAGCGGACGGAAATTTGACAGAAGGTTTACGAAGCATGCTTGGAATCGCTCGCACATTCATACGAGAGCGGGAACTTTTGAAAATGATACGACGACAGCACGAAATCGGAAGTTTTTTTGTGTCTCTCTGAGTCGAGGCTTAAGTCTTACGTAAGCTGATTCAAGAAGGATTGCCAGTTGTTCTGGTGGCCCCCAGGTGGCCAAGACAGGTGTGGTTCGCAGACGTCGTGCAGCTGACGGTCAATTAGTACCCTCTGCCCTGGTTCTGGATCTTCTCACTCAAGGACGGCCTTGTTTCCCCAATGTACATACGCTGGCTTTGACAGCATGGCTGCTGTTACCTCCATCCTAGAGGAGAGGGTATGTCTGATGCTGTTGTTCAGACTCTGGTCAGAGCTAGGAAGAAATTTTCTTCTAGCAGCTTCTACAGGACTTGGTGGACCTACATTGTCTGGTGTGAGGCTGGTGCCTTCCCCTGTCGGGGGTTCCTCTTTCCTCGGATACTGGAGTTCCTTCAACATGGTCCTGATTTGGATTTTTCTGCTCAGCGCTCTGAAGAGGCATGTTTCCACCTTGGCTGTTCTCTTCCAGAGGTCCTTGCTCTTCATCCTTGTTTCCGGTTTGGATTTGAGTTTGTTATTGTCTGCCCTTCGGGGTCCTCCTTAGAATCTGTGCATGAGGCTGCACTGTTTATTCTCACCTTGAAAGTTGCCTCCTTGGTGGCTATTTCTTCTGTCTGACGTGTTTCTGAGTTGGTGGCTCTGTCCATTCAGGCCCCCTACTTTGAGAGACACTAGGACAGGGTGGTTTTTCCGTTTTGAACCTGACTTCTTGCATAGGGTTGCCTCTGCCTTTCACTTTATTCAGGACATTGTGCTTCCTTCCTTATGTCCTAATCTTGGTAATGACAAGGAAGGGGCCTTGCTTCTCTGAACGTTGTCAGAAACTTGAAATACTACCTGGTGGCCTCAGTGCCTTTTCAGGAAGACCGACGCCTTGTTTGGGGTACCCTTTGGTCCAAAGAAGGGTTTGGCACCGGTCAGGTCTACCATTAGCATATGGATTCGTCAGGCCGTTGTTAGGGCCTATTCTGTTAGGGGAAGGGTTCCCCCTTTTTCCGAGTTACTGTTCATTTTACTTGTGCTGTTGGGGCCTTTAGCCTTTTTAGCACCAGGCTTTGGTTGAACAAGTTTGTAAGACTGCTACTTGGTCTTCTGTTCATACCGTCTCCAAAGTTGATGTTCGGGCCTCAGTGGATGCTGTTTTGGCCGCAAAGTTTGCAAGTTGCAGTGTTTTGAACTTGCTTTGGGATCCCCACCCGTTGTTGGACACTGCTACTGGATGTCCCAGACGTAATGGATTATTCTGGAGCAGGGTGTGATGCATACTTAGAATAATACCATTCTGTGAATACTCACCTGTAGAATGGATATTATCAGTATGCATCACACCCTGCTCCATCCTGCCCTGAGTTGTATTCTGGATACTCTATATCAGGGGTACTCAAATGGCGGACCGCGGTCCGAATCCGGACCGCAGACGCCATTTGTCCGGACCGCTGCCCAGGGCTGGTGTAGTGTCCCTGATGCCAGGGGCGGGCTGGCCATAGGGCAATACCGGGCAGAATCCCGGTAGGCCGGCACATGGCAAGGCCACATCAGCCCGGGATCCGGCGGTGCCGGTGACAATTGGGGAAGGTGGAAGCGGCTCGGGCCTCGTAGGCGGGGGGAGGAGTGGAGACGAAGAGGCGCGGGAGGAGGAAGGAGCCGAGAGCGCGGAGCTGGCGGAGGCTTCGGGCGGCAAGCAGAGCCCGCTGCACACACCTGGAGACCCGTCATGTCCACTCGCACTGCTGCCGCCCCCACCGCCGGTGCTGCTAGAACAGGCCTGACTCTGGGAAGAGGTGGCCTGCCTGAGGGAGGTGGTGTCTCGGCATCAGAGCACACTGCTGCGCTGGCTGGAGGAGCGGCTGGCCCGGGGCGAGGAGGCCATTACCCGGGACCAGTTCATCGAGCTGCTGGAGAACCGGGCCAGTGGCCGAGAAAGTGCAAGGAGGTGAGATTCCTGTCCCCCATTTACTTCATGTGTAGAGTGCAAGCTCCTCAGCCAACCTGAGCAATGAGCTTTCCTGTCCCCCCACCCACCTGTCATTTACTTCCTGCTTCTCGCCCTTCTGTGTAGAGTGCAAGCTCTTCAGCTAACAACATGCTGGAAAGGGAGACCTGAGCAATGAGCTTTCCTGTCCCCCATCCACCTCTCATTTACTTCCTGCTTCTCGCCCTCCTGTGTAGAGTGCAAGCTTTTCAGCCAACAACATGCTGGGAAGGGAGACCTGAGCAATGACCCTTCCTGTGCCGGACAGGCCCGTGCTGTTTGAGCCCCGGTGAGACACCCTGTTAGCGGCTGCGGCAGAAAGGTAAGAGCCGGCTGTGTGCGTTCTCCTCCCAGCAGAGACAGTAGCGCCCTCTCTGCCTGTAAAGCGGGATGCCCCTCTCTGCCTGTAAAGCGGGATGCCCCTCTCTGCCTGTAAAGCGGGACACCCCTCTCTGCCTGTAAAGCGGGACACCCCTCTCTGCCTGTAAAGCGGGACGCCCCTCTCTGCCTGTAAAGCGGGACGCCCCTCTCTGCCTGTAAAGCGGGACGCCCCTCTCTGCCTGTAAAGCGGGACGCCCCTCTCTGCCTGTAAAGCGGGACGCCCCTCTCTGCCTGTAAAGCGGGACGCCCCTCTCTGCCTGTAAAGCGAGACGCCCCTCTCTGCCTGTAAAGCGGGACGCCCCTCTCTGCCTGTAAAGCGGGACGCCCCTCTCTGCCTGTAATGCGGGACGCCCCTCTCTGCCTGTAATGCGGGACGCCCCTCTCTGCCTGTAATGCGGGGCGCCTCTCTCCCTTGCTGCACACAGGCTGTAGATAGATGATGGAGCATGAAAGCAGCCAGTGTGTGGACCTGTTGATTGCAATTCATTATTGCCAGACACCTAACCCTCACCCCAACTGCTGGACCTGTACCCTCACCCCAGCTCCTGGACCTGTACCCTTCACCTAACCCTCACCCCAGCTCCTTGACCTGTACCCTTCACCTAACCCTCACCCCAGCTCCTTGACCTGTACCCTTCACCTAACTTTCTCCCCAGCTGCTGACTTGCACCCCTCACCTAACCCTTCTACACATCCACTGACCCTCACCTACCCCCCCAGCAGCTGATCTGCACCCTCCCCTAACCCTTCTCCCATGCACATGCACTCTTACTTACCCCCCCCCCCCCCGACTCCCTCACACCAAATTGGCCTTATTGCTAGGGGACCAGGGTTCTTTAGTGTCGGTGTGCAGGTCGGACCTTCATCCCACGGCAGACCCTGGTAAGTGGACCTCCACTGAAAGTAGTTGAGTACCCCTGCTCTATATGGTGAATGTTTCCTTGTTAATGTTGTTTGTTTTTGGCTTCTCCTGGTTCCCTTACTGCTTACATATACTGGGGAATGAGTGGGAGGTCCCGGGTATATATGGGCCGGGAGGGGCCTCTTTTTTGTCATCTATGCAGTAAAGCGCCCTCTTGTGGACTATAACCCAGACGTAATGAATTATTCTGGAGCAGGGTGTGATGCATACTGATAATATCCATTCTACAGGTGAGTATTCACAGAATGGTATTTTTTAATCACTTGGTGCGAATCCAGAGGTTTTGCTTGTAGGACTTTTTTTGCCTCCAGAATCCTAGAACTTTTACAGAGGGGTCTCGATGAGGGACTTCAGCTGAGTACCCTCAAGGGATAGATCTCTGCTTTATCCAACTTTGTTTTAGAAGCCTATTGCTAAAAATCAATCTAAAAAAATGTTTTTGGCCAAAGCCTCTTCTGCCGGTTTGGGAACTGAATTTAGTCTGATCGGCCCTTCAGAGTCCTCCTTTTGAACCGCTAGCAGAAGTTTCACTGGGGTTAATGACACTTAAGGTCATCTTCCTATTGGCAATTACCTCTGTGTGGCGGGTTTCTGAATTAGCAGCCTTACCTCCTGAGGCAGTGATTAGTGATTAAGTCTGCAAGGGGAGGAATCCTCCTTTTTGGGTTACGGCCTATTGTACCTAGGATAATGGCACATCCTGGGGTTTTCAGCACCAGGCTTCGGTGGAGCAGGTCTGCAAGGATGTTACCTGGTCCTCAGTTCATACATTTACCAAACTTTATAAGGTAGGCGTTTGAGCATCAGCGGACGCCGCCTTCGGTCGAAAGGTGTACCAAGCGGTAGTAAACTGAGGTTTGATTTTTTTCGGAATAGCTTACTCCTCAGGTTAGAGGGATAAGGTCGACACTCGGGATTCCTACTCTGGAAGACGGGGCACTGCTTTGGGAGGTCTAATTCGGTGATGCCCTGGAGTGGATATGAGAAAAATACAATTCTGTGATTCTCACATGTAGACTTCTTTCACTCCAAGGTGTCATGCACACCCTATCTACCTAGGCTACTCTATCCACTCCTTAGCTGTCATAGTCCTAAGCATTGTATGTATTTTTGTGTGTTTGCATTTAAAAAAAAAGAAAGAGAGGAGTTCTCACATGTTCTACGTGGTATCTCTACCCAGGTGGCAATTCCTACTGCTTTTCAATTACTGGATTGTGGAGGACAGCCAGTAGTATATACACCTTTATCTTGCAGTCCCGCCCTTTGGATGAGAGTTAATATTTGTATCTGAGTTGGGGGTGCCCTGGAGTGGAAAAGAGAGAAAGCAATTCTACAGGTGAGAATAACAGAATTGTATTATTCTAAGCATACAGCACGTCCTGCTCCAGATAAAGTAATGACATGTGGGTAATCCTCCGGCGCCGTGCACTGCAGACATGTAGAAAAAAGGCTCCTCCCGGCCCTACATATACCGAGGGACCTCCCACAAATCCCCAGATTTCTCTGCAGTGCTGGAACTGCGAAGACATGAAGTATCACGCTCTCGCAGGCGAGCGGGGCTTTACAGCCTGAGGCCCTGCGGGACTATTTCCACCCGTCCTCTTGTGAAGAATATGCCTCCCAGCCTGGGCTGCGTTGGTCGGGTGAAGGTAGGCAGCACCTTGGTGCTTAACGGAGCCATGCTCCACCGCAATCCCCCACCATAGGGTAGGCGGTTTAGGCCGATGGTGAGCCTCTTGTGGATGCCCCTCCCGCATTTTTGCCCCTACCCTGGGTAGCACTGGACTGTGTGAGGGTCGCCGTCCTTCCTCATTTCCCCAACTAGTAGGGGGAAAAGAAAGGGGGGGTATGTGTGTGGCGGTCCCAGTGTACCGGTATGTCACGCTTGTGGCCTTATTTCTGCCCTTTATTAACTCCGAGATGTCAGATCCGCGCTGCTTGCTCTTTACTCCGTTTTTCGGCCGCCGCCGTATGCCTTGTACGTAGTTTGCTGCGTCGTCTAGATGCTGTGGTGCCATTACTTTATTGGATGTAACGGTTCTCTACGAATCCTTAAGCGTGTGGTTGTATCCTTGCTTTTACTTTTACCTCAGAGCTTTGCGCTCTTTGGAGTGGGCGGGGTCTTGGTTCGGCGTGCTCCGCGTCACGGCAGAGCATCGAGCCCGCCCTTCGAGGTTCGCTGGGCACCATTTTGCTGAGCTTCGCGCGCGTGGTGGCGGTCTCCTCCTCCTCCACTTGATCTGTAAGTGCCCTCGCGGGCGACTCCCTTTTTATATGTTCTGTCCAGCTGCGCATGGCCCTGACATCTCTTTCCCATTTATGTCTTTCAGACGCTGAGCACCGGTGGCTTTTCCCGGCCTCATATATACATATATATTCACATAAGGATTTAACGGGCCTTACTACAAATCTCCCACATTGATCAGCAGGTCGTTGGGGCATCCAGGGTTGCTTATTGCATAAATCCCTACGGGCATACTGTGTCTAGACAATCACCATATGGAGGCATCTCAGGATTGTGTTACCGGGGTCCCTCTGGGACAAGACCGGCGTGTGGTCTCCCCCATGCTGATGCTGACGGGGCACGGGTTTGCGCGCCATGTGCTGAGCAGACGCTGGACCTGCGAGCGGCACCTGTGGCTGCACCTCGCTCCTTCTCTCCCCTTTCCTCTTGCCTAAATCTCTCTGATGAGTCATGTACAAGCGGGGAGTTACAAATAGACGTCTCTCCTAGACGGCCCACGCTTAACCAGATTGTTGAAGGGTTGTCCGGCCGTGTGGGTCCTGGCAGACAACGGCCCTGGACTCCCCCCGGCTTCGGCCTGTGCTATGGGCTCGGAGGAGTCCTCGTCTCCGCGTGATAGTGCTCCGTCTAAAGATGGAGACCTGTTCTCTGACCCGGGTTCCTCTGATGTGAGGCCGAGGTGTCAGGATGAGGCTGGTCAGGATGACTGGGACCAGCTTGACGTTGGTGGTATGTTGCTCAGGATTTTTGAGGCCCTATCTATTTCGCCCCCTGGTGTGGTCCCCAGGCCGAGAGGGGAGCGCTTCCATACGGCGCCTGAATTTCTCGAGCAGGCCCACTTCCATGCTCTTGTACTTAAGGAATGGGAATGCCCCACTAAACTTCAAGGGGCCCCAGAGGATTGGGTTTGGAAATACCCTTTTCCCCCGAGATGGTTGATTGTTGGGCTTCATCTCCAGTGGTAGACGCACCAATTATTGGGGTTCCTAACCCCCCTTTCCTTACAGCTCCGGCTTACACCACCCTGCGGGGCGCCGAGGACCGGCGCATTGATAGGCTGGCTTCCCACGCCTTTGCTTGTGCAGGAACGGCGCTACGTCCTGTATGTGCCGCGGCCATCACTGCAGTGGCCGCTAGGACCCTCATAAGTAAGATGCTTGAGCATCAACCTGAAGATTTACCCTGGGAGGTGTTTAACGCACTCTCCAGCTGTGATATTTTTGTTAAATTTATCCTTTTAGCTCTGGATGACACCATCAAAATGTGTGCGAGGACCTCTGCCCAAGTGATAGCTATATGTCGCCGGCTCTGGCTGCGACAGTGGGGGGCAGACGATGACGCTAAAAGGACTCTGACTCTGCTCCCCTTTAGAGGGCATCACCTGTTTGGGGCCCGTCTGGACCTATTTGGGAAACAGGACAATTCACCCAATCAGGAGCGGCTGTCCAGGCCCCCTCGGAGCAGGGATACCCCTCCACCTCCATATCATAGTGTTAAACAGGAACCAGGGATGCCCTTTGCGGGGTCTGGTTCGGTTTCCTGTCCCGGGAGTGGCAGACAACGCCCGGGGCCTTCCGGCCGGGCCAAGTCCGAATCATTCATCGAAACCCCACAAGCATGATGGGACGCCCTCACCCGCCTGGGTAAGGGGATGGCCACAGCACCTTGCTCCTATCGGGAGGCTTCATTCCTCGTTCTGGTGGAGTTGGGAGGTAGTTCCTCCGGATGTGGGACAGTGTTTGCTGGGTGTCCTTCCCTGAGTCAGTCAGGGGGCCTCCGGTCCCCTGTTTTTCTTCAAGTATGGGTGCAGGCCTTCCTTGGCCTGCTAGGCCTGGGCTCCTTGGCTGGACGCCCTTGACGGATAGAGGCAGGGGCCTCTACACCAGTTTGCCCCCCATTCCCCTTGAGGATGAGGGGGTCGCCCATTCTAACCCCTCTTGGGTTTGGCAATTTGTATCCATAGGCATCCAGGCTTGATCTGAGTTGGACCGTCGGCACCCTATAAACCAGGGGGCCTCTGGCCGTCCGTGGAGTGCTAAGATGCTTAATTTGGCTCCCAGGTGTCTTTGGACACTGTGGCCTTTACAGCTTGGTGTTGGTAGTCTTCACTGCTGATTGTGTCCGTGTTATTGGGCCCCTCTCACGCACGTGTTTCGCTAGGCTCGGTTGGGAGTGATGCCTCGCACGAGACCAAGGGGCAGCCACAAAGGGACCTATCAGGTTTCCTTCTATCTCCCAAGAGGGAGTTGTTTGGATAGGCTTTAGTTGCCTCAGGTCCTATTTTTTGTTCCATCCTCCAGTTTCCTAGGATGGCATTCGAATTGTGTTGGCTAGTGCCTTTTTTCTTGGCAATTAGGGATTTTCTGGGGCAAGGTCTCTACCCTTCCTTGCTATCTCCTTACTGTCACCAGGCAGAATTGCACCGTTGGTGGCTGTGCAGATGACGTCCCTTATTCTCAGTGCCCTTGGGTTCTGAAGCACCTTAGGTTGTTATTCTGGACAGGGGTCCAGCAGCCTGGACCTAAGTCTGTGCACCTTCCTCCTAGTCGAGGTGGTTGATCTTCTGAGAGTTAATTCAAAAAGAGTCCCTCAGGGGGGCAAACCCTCCCTTCTTGCTGCTCACCTGTTGGTGGTCACCTTGGGTACCAAGTCGTGCAGGTTGACTGGGGGGGGGCTTGTTTCTTCTGAAACCCCCATGGTTCCTAGGTGGGGCCCTTAAAGGGGTCCCTTTACCTATTGTGTTTGCTGACACAGCGAGCCTTCAGCGGGCTCCATCTTGCTGGACTTCTCCGTTTCAGGGCCTGTCCATTTGGGGACTCTTGGTCTGTCGTAGGATAGTGGCCTGTCCCTTTTTTCCTGGGAAAGTCTCGGGACTAGCTGTTTCTTCCAGGAAGGCTCTGATTCTGATCTATGTGGGAGTTAACATCCCTTGCGTTTTATTGGTTTTAGTCCCCGCGGGATGCCCTCCTTTGGTAGGAGGTAATCTATTGGCCCACTGAGTTCCTACTGATATGGACCTGTTGGGCTCCGTCACAATCACAGGGGTTCTGCCCTTTATTATTGGCCCAGAATTGGCCTGACCTTGTCCTTTGGGCTTAGTAGTTTCTGGCTGGACATTATACTCGGTATGTCTTATTTTCTTCACCCTGCCAGGCAGGGGTCTGCGCAAGATCGCTGAAGAAGGGAAGACCCGTTATGCCAGGGGCCTGGGTGGCCCAGGGGGGTGTCGTCCGCGGAGGCTTCTGCTGAGGACGGTGGGCCTGTACGCTCTCTCACGAGGTCTGTTCTGCATTGTCAGGCTCCTTTCTATTTCGCCCCTATCTTCAGGCTCTAGTTTGGAGTTAGTACGGTTTTGTTCTTCACCCTGTTGGAGATGGCATATCTCTGGGTGTCTTGTTTCCATTGAAGAGCTAGGACCTAGCTTCCTCCTCTTCGTCTTCTGCCTTTTTCTGCCGTCTATGTTAGGGTATGTGGTACCTGTATTGCTTGGCTGGGTCTGGCTCTCTCCCCTACTGGACGTTCCCTGTTCCCGGGGTTCTAGAGTTATTACAGCAAGGTTGGTGTTGGCCCCCCAGCTTAGTTCTATTAAGGTTTCAGGGCTCGCCCTGTTCGCCTACTACAGAGGTCTGATCCAATCTTGTGTTGAGCATTCATCAGGGTTTGCTCAGGTACATTCCTTGAGGAATTCTTGCTCCCCTTTTGGGGGTTTACTTAGTCTGATGCCCTGCTAAGGGTTACCTTGGGTCTTATTCAGGTTCTTGTCTGACCTGTTCCTGAAAAGAAGAATACATGGAAAACCAGGAAAGAAAGAAAATTGTTTTGGAAGAATGAGAAACTGGAAAAAAAAGATACTGCACAGATTTGGAGAGCAACAAAAGAGAATGAAAACTGAAAAAAATAGATTATCTCTTTCTGTTTCTCTCTTTCCCAGCAGTATCATAAACATAACCAGCAGTGATCAGCAAATGGCCTACAGGCCCACCAAATGGTTTGATCCTGGGTAACGGGGTGCATCACCCAGGTGACTTTTAAAACAACTAGAGCTCTACGACGCCACTATGTAAACTTTTTTTTATGAACACACATTTGCTTGCCATTCCAAAAGCTAATTACATGACAAGTATTATATTTATATTTTGAATTTTCACAAGGGGTACAATGGATAACTTGTCGGACAATTTCTCCTGAACATAGCAATACCCATGGGGTGGTAAACTGGGGCACGTGACTGGGTTTAGGATGGAAGGAACGTTAGTTCTGCAGTGCAGATTAGAGTGGAATACAGTGCACTATTAAATATAAATGCATTTCACAGTTATTACCATAAAATGTGACATGTTAGATTTGAGTATTGGGCCTGGTCAGGAACGCAAAAATAGGCTTTGGCTTCCGGTCCTCCACAGCACAAAAAACTCTTTAATGGGATGCAACATTACCCATGGCAGCAGTCAAATACATTCAAAGAGTGTATCCTCGTGCCACTGGTGCGGACAGGCAGTCAAGCGGTGTACTCCATTCAGGTCTGCTAGCCGATCTGACAGTAAGCAAGCTAAATAGGGAATGAACACACTGTTGGCTGCAGCCCCGTTCCTCTGCATTCAGGATTACCTGGCAAAGTGGCGATGCACCCAGTGCCTGTGCATGTGCCGTGGGATTGCCAGATAGGTGCCTTTAGTTGGCGATCCCAGGTTTTCACATAGTGGGCATCTCGGACTGGCATTCCCCAGGAATTAGCAAAATCAGCCTCCCCAAGGGGGGCTGGGCACTTGGACATTTGGGGGAAGAGGAAGCATCCTTTAGTGGGTAGGGTGGGCTCCAATAAAAACCAGAGGGAGCAGCAGCCCAAACATCACAACACAAGACTTGGATGAGCTGCAGTAGCAAGGCCGTAGTAGTCCCACTGACTCTCACTGCTGCTGCCGCCATCACTGCCCCACGTAATGCTGATGCCATTTTTGCAGCTGTGAATGCAAAAATGCAATGTCACATTGGCGTGGGGAAGACCGTGCCCCCTTGGATAGGGAAGATGGCACGCTGTCAGTGACAGCAGTCATCATCCCCCAATCATGTCATTTGACTTGGACGCATTCCCAAAGTACAGTTACCTTAAACTCAAAATGACATTACTGTACACCAAGGCTAAAAGGGGTTAAAATGAACCAAAACCAGGGATTTTCCCTTATCCTGGGTTCTGGTTCTTGTCCCTTTGTGATCCCCCTCCCCCTGTTTCTAAAAAAAAAACTTACATTCCCACAGCGCATGCCCTGGCTCTGGTCCAATCACCACTTTAAGCCGTGCATATTAATGCACAGCATAAAGGCCTACTTCAGACCGAGCTCCATCATATGGGGCAAGGAGTGCCTGCATCCCTGGTCTCCTTGCGATCTGTGGTGCTCAACTGCACCCAACTTATTCAGTTAGGCTGGCCATGGGAGCGTGCCTCAGGTGTGGAGACCCCAGGGATGAGGCCACAGCATGGGAATGTGGTGTGGGAGCGCCGCAAAGGTGAGTTATTTTGTGGTGATCGCAGGGGGTTTATAAAGCGGAGCATCCCAAATTGTATGCTCCAGGAGTACTTGATTGGCTGGGTGGGTTGGTCCTACTTTGTTGCTCCCCAAAAAATGGTCAGTTAGTACTGAGGGCATTGCAGCTATGTGTATTATCTGTGGTGTCCTTTTTCTGAGATTGGCTGCTGTGTTCTCATAACGAGTACAGCCGGACAATCATATAGCACTATTCTTCTCTCCTAACATCTGGGGTCAGGTAATCACTGTCACTGTCTGGCCTGAAGAGCCCAAGCTGAGACCCTGCCCATGAAGTCAATGCCTGGTCCTGATCTGACTGGTTGCCTGGCATTTGGGAGGTGGCAAAGAGGTTTTGCTCCCCCCAGCACTGCCAGCCAAACTACTCTCACCACACACAATACCCAGACCCCATTCACCACATGGCATGTCTGATGTCACAGGAGTGACTGCAGCTCACCTCTGTCTCATCACCTGTCAGCTGGCTGTGTCCTGCTGTCATGGGCCTCTATTCCAAGTATGTCACACACCCCGCTTCCACTATTCATGAAATATGGGTTATGGTCCAGTAGAGGGCGAACTTCTGCAGAGATGAAAGCAAAAAAGAAGCCCCTCCCGGTCCAAAAATACCTGGGACCTCCCACACATTCCCAGTTCCTTCTCTGCAGGACGGCGAGCAAGTCAGAAGATGTATGCTGCTCTTCCTTGCAGGTAAGCCGGGTTTACACCCGGCCATGTTGTGCTCTATTTCTGGCCAGACCTTTATGCATTAAGCCCATTTCTAGCCTCCCAGCCTTGGCTGCAGGTCCGGGTGATGGTAGCCTTCACCTTAATAGGTGTTTAGGGAGCCATGCTCCCCCGTGAGACCCCATCCAAGGGGGTAGGCAGCATCCGGGTTGGTGATCCCAGTTTGGGATGCCCTGTCCCCATTTCATTCCCTTACACCCTTTTGGTGAGGGATTCTCCCCCTTCCGAGTCCCCTCTGTTACCCTCCAGCGGGGGGGGGGGGGGGGGGGGTTGCATTGTTCTTCTATTTTTCACTTTATATATGTGTGAGTGTGCTTGTCCGCTTGATTCACGTTGTGCTGTGCGCTCTGCCTGCAGTCTGGGGAGCTTCTTCCCCTCAGGCTGATTCTGTGAGGGGCCAGGCGCTTGCGCCCCCTTCTGTTGGCGCCATTGAGGACCCATCCCATTGCTGGGAACCGCATTACAGGACTCGGAGGGAAGGGGGCGGGGCCGGGCGCTCGTGCGTTGCCGCGGCCCGCCCCCTTCTGTTGGTGCCATTGAGGACCCATCCCATTGCTAGGAACCGCATTACAGGACTCGGAGGGAAGGGGGCGGGGCGCAGCGCGCGATCCGCGCTGGCCCGCCCCTTCTTCTCTCTCCCTCTCAGGCGCTGCTGGCTGAATTGGACGCCATTTTTTGCGGTGGGTGAGTGCCCTGCTGGGCTCCCCCCTCTTCTTGCTATACTTGCCCAATATGCATCAGTCGCCGCTTGGGGCAGCGCTGGCCTCTCTGCTATTGTTTTCTTATGACATATATTTATTTTGCTGTTGCTGTGTGTGTGCATGTGCTTATGGCCACATATCTTGTGTCTTTCAGGAGGACTCCCTGTGCCTTGCTTAAAAGGGGGTTCTCCCGGTCCTAGGGTCCCTAGCTGTAATTTGGGGCACTTATAAATCCTCCCACTCGGGACTTAAAGGGGCATCCCGGGTTGCTTACCAGCATGATTCCCTTTGGTCATTGCGACTACCTTAAAATCACCATATGGAGGCTCCACAGGATACAGGGCTTGGGCTCCCTTCGGGGCAATCCCGGCTATTGTGAGTTGTGGGGTACCCCTTACGGGGGAGAATGTACTAATTTGCATACCATGTGCGCTACAGGCCATTACGCGGCAGTGTGGATCCCAGGCGTCTGGGTCCGTACCTTCCGCCTCATCTCCTACCCCTCCCCGCATCATCCGTACCCCAAGTGACACTGTCATTAGTGGGGAGCCACACTCGGATGTATGTGCTAGGCTGGCCAACCTCGAGAAAATTATTTCTAGCTCAGTGGGCAGAAAGGCCCCTGCTAAGAAAAGGCATCTGTCACCGGCTACGCCGGTAATTGATTTTGATGATTACGACTCCCCTGACTGGGCTGATTATTCCCCGCTCGAGGAAGGGGAATTATTTGAGGAATCTGAGACTGAGGAACTGCAGTTCTTTGATTCTGATGCCGGGCAGGCGCTGGGGGAAGCTGTGGATACTCCCAGGGTCCTGACCCATCTATCAGAGGTTCTGGGTATTTCCCCACCAGTGGAGGCCCCTCCGAAGAAGGGGGAATTCTTTGGGTTCTCTAAGCCCCGCTTGGAGTTTCCAAATCAGGATCATTTTGACAGCATGATTCGTAAAGAATGGGAGAAGCCGAGTCGCCTTCATGGTGTTCCTCAGGAATGGGATAGAAAGTATCCCTTTCCGGTGGACGCGGTGAAGCGCTGGTCTTCCCCTCCCGAGGTTGATGCGCCCATCTTAGGACTGTCCAACACCTCCGTTGTACATACTCCTGACGCCACTACCCTTAAGGATGGTGAGGACAAGCGCATTGATCAGATGGCTTGCCATGCCTTTGCCAGTGTGGGTTCAGCCTTGCGGCTTGTCTGTACATCGGCACTCATGGCTGTGGCTACCAGGTCGGAGATCAGGGACATGTTAAATGGGTCCCAGCTCAACCCGGACAGCGTTGAATCCACAGCCCTTAAGAGGTGTGAATTGTTCATGAATTTTGTTTTGTCGGCTATGGACGACACTATTACCATGTGTAGTGAACTTCGGCTCTGTTGGTGGCCATGCGCCGATCGGTCTGGCTGCGCCAGTGGGCGGCTGAAATTGCGGCCAAGAAATCACTTACAGCTCTGCCCTTCCTGGGAATGCGGCTGTTTGGAGACAAATTGGATTCTGTGGCGAAACGTGGAAAGCTACCTCAGCGTAAGAAGCAGCATCGCTCCTTTCGGGGGGCAAGCTCCTTCAGTCCTTCTTTTCACGGTGCCAGAGGGGGCAGAGGTCTTGCCTACTCTGGCTTCAGAGGGGGTTCCTGGAACAGAGGTAGAGGACGTGCCCGTCCAGCCTCTACCTGGGGTTCCAAGCTCGCTGCCAAGCCAGCTCAACAATGAGAAGGCGCCCTCACCCTTGCGGGTGGGGGGACGGCTGCGGCTCTTCTTCCAGGTCTGGGCCCAGGAGGTTACGGACAAGTGGATATTGGAAGTGGTCTCGTCTGGGTACAAACTGGAGTTCGTGTACCGACCTCCTCCCAGATTCCTAAGGTCTTGGGTGCCTTCAGATCCTCGGGCAGCGCAGGGGCTCCTGTCGGCTGTAAATAACCTCCTGGACATGGCGGTCATATGCCCGTTGCCTCTTTCAGAGAGAGGCCGGGGCTATTATTCCAACCTTTTCACGGTTCCCGAAAGGGATGTCTCCATAAGACCCATTCTGGATTTGAAGCTTCTCAACAGGTTCATCAGAACCAAGAGGTTCCGCATGGAGACTCTGCGCTCAGCCATCGGTTCCCTTCGTCAGGGGGATTTCATGACGTCCATAGACATCAAGGATGCTTACCTTCATGTACCAATTTTCCCAGCACACCAGAGATTTCTCAGGTTTGTGGTCGGAGATCAGCATTTTCAGTTTGTGGCCCTCCCGTTTGGGCTGACCTCAGCACCAAGGGTGTTTACCAAGGTTCTGGCGGGCATTATGGCCCTGCTCAGAGCCCAGGGCATTCGCATTGTGCCATATCTGGACGACCTGCTCATTACAGCTTCTTCCCTCTGCCAGGCGGCGCTGGACACCAGGACGGTGGTGACGACGCTGGAGAGGTTCGGATGGGTGATCAACCACCCCAAGTCTTCTCGCTCCCCATCAAGGGAGATTTCCTTTCTGGGCATGAATCTGGATACCAGTCAGGCCAGAGTGTTCCTACCTCAGCCAAAGGTGCAGAGGGTTCAGGATCTGATACGTGTTCTCCTGACCAATCCTCGCCCTTCTATTCGGCTAGGGATGACTCTGGTAGGTTTGATGGTGGCCTCCTTCGAGGCAGCCCCCTTTGCTCAATTCCACATGAGGTCGCTACAACTCCATCTATTGCTGAAATGGGACAGATGTCCACAGTCCTTGGATCGGTCTTTTCTGATGTCTCCCAGGGTTCGACAGTCCCTTCAGTGGTGGCTGGAATCAAGCAATCTGATGAGGGGCAGATCGTTCCTGGCCCCTTGTTGGGAGACGATTACCACAGATGCCAGCCTGTCGGGCTGGGGAGGTTTCTGGAAGGATCATCAGTTCCAGGGGTTGTGGGGTCCTCAGGAGGCTCACACCCCCATCAATGTCTTGGAGCTCAGAGCTATCCGCTTGGTTCTGTTGCGTCTGACACTTCACCTACAGGGTTTACCGGTTCAGGTTCAGACAATCGTACTGCAGTAGCTTACATCAATCACCAAGGAGGGACTCGCAGCAGGAGTGCCCTCAGGGAAGTCTCTCTGATTCTGACATGGGCGGAGAGCAATGTTCCTTGCATCTCGGCAGTGTACATTCCGGGAGTGGAGAACACGGAGGCGGACTCCCTGAGCAGGGGATTCTCTCGCCGAGGGGAATGGTCTCTCAACCACAGGGTATTTCGGGCCCTGTGTCACAAGTGGGGGACTCCAGAGGTGGATCTCTTTGCCTCTCGGCACAGTCACCTTTGTATCTCTGCCTCAGGATCCTCTGGCCCTGGCAGTGGATGCCTTGTCCCTTGCCTGGAGGGATCTGGGGTTTCTGTACCTGTTTCCCCACTTTTCCATGGTAGGCAAGGTAGTGCGCAAGCTGGCTCTAGAGGGGGCGCAGACGTCGTAAGATTGGTGGTAGATCAGTACAGGCTGCCCCTGTTTCCGGATCTGATCTCTCAGGGTCAACTTCATTACCCCAATTTACAAACGCTTGCTTTGATGGCGTGGCTGCTGAAACCTTCATCCTGAGGGAGGAAGGTTTGTCTGAGGCGGTTATTCAAACCTTGATTAGAGCTAGGAAGAGGTCTTCCTCTACCATTTACTATAGGACTTGGCGGTCCTATATTGACTGGTGTGAGGCTAGGGCCTTACCTTGCAGGGTGTTTTCAATTCCTAGGATTTTGGAGTTTCTACAACACGATCTGGATCTGGGGTTCCAGCTCAGTACCTTGAAGGGTCAGGTTTCTGCCCTGGCTGTCTTTTTTCAAAGGTCCTTTGCTTTGCATCATCTGGTCAAGACTTTTTTCCAAGGAGTCACTCTTGTTCGGCCCCCTAGAAAGTCTTTGGTTCCCGTTTGGGACCTAAATTTGGTTCTCTCGGCCCTCCAGGGGCCTCTTTTTGAACCGATGCAGGATGTGGCTCTTTCTGTGCTCACTCAAAAGGTTGCCTTTTTGGTGGCTATTACCTCTGTTCTGTTACCTCTGAGTTGACAGAGGTATTCAGGCCCCTTACTTTGAGAGACACCAGGACAAGTTGGTTTTTCGTTTTAAACCAGATTTCCTTCCTAAGTTGGTTTCTGCTTTCCATCTCAATCAGGATGTAGTTCTCCCTTCCTTTTGTCCTAAGCCTAGCAATGACAAGGAGAGGGTTTTGCACTCTTTGAATGTGGTTCGTTGTGTGAAGTATTATTTGGTTGCTACTTCTCCTTTTCGTAAGACGGACGCCTTGTTCATGGTGCCTTCTGGGCCCAGAAAAGGTTTGGCGCCCGCCAAGTCTACCATTAGTAAATGGATATGCCAGGCCATTGTTGGGGCCTATTCTGCTAAGGGGAGGGTTCCTCCTTTTAAGATCACTGCTCATTCTACTTGTGCTGTTGGGGCTTCCTGGGCTTTTCAGCACCAGGCTTCTGTTGAACATGTTTGTAAGGCTGCTACTTGGTCTTCCGTTCATACTTTTTTAAAGTTGTATAAGGTTGATGTGCGGGCCTCAGCGGATGCTGTTTTTGGCCGCAGGGTTTTGCAAGCCGCAGTGGTTTAAATTGGTGCATTTTTTTTTTGCTGTATTTGGATCCCCACCCATGACGGACACTGCTATTGGATGTCCCATATGTCATGAATAGTGGAAGCGGGGTGTGTGACATACTTGGAATAATACCATTTTGTGATTACTCCCCTGTAAAATGCGTATTATAGGTATGTCACACACCCCGCTTCATCCCACCCTTTAGTATTCTGGATCCTTTATATGGTGAACCTTTTATTGTTAAGAATGTTTTATTAGCTCTTCCTGGTCCCCTTACTGCTGTCATATACTGGGGAATGTGTGGGAGGTCCCAGGTATTTATGAACCGGGGGGGCTTCTTTTTTGCTTTCATCTCTGCAGAAGTTCGCCCTCTACTGGACCATAACCCATATGTCATGAATAGTGGAAGCGGGGTGTGTGACATACTTATAATACCCATTTTACAGGTGAGTAGTCACAAAATGGTATTTTCTGACCTGGTCCCACTGTCAAAATATTCATGAAAAATAATTGAAAATGGTTGGCCTGGACATGATCAGGATCAGTGGTATTGAACGTTTAGGTGTATAAGAAACAGGTAGGGATATACATATAGTTTTATGCACCAACTTAATAATAATAATAATAATGATTCAGAACAGCATATACGTTGTCCTGTGATTCTGCAGTGTTCTCATTAGCTTGATGTGTTTAGCCCGGAATAAAAAATGTAGGAGGACAGTAATGATTGTTAGATTAGAGTGCTGGCAAGCAGTCTGGTTGGAGAGAGGTGAATATTCAGTAAGGTATTACAAGGCAAAAACTGATTGTGAGGCAAAAAAGAATCACGAGAGGCACCCGACAAAGTTGGTAAGTATATGTTGGTAAGCACAGGTCCTTAAAGTTTGTAGCAAGATAGGGAAGTTCCCTTTCAGTTTGTAGCAAGGTGTACCTCTTTGGTTGCCTTATGCTGTATAACTGGTAGTCCTATAACAAGTTAGTATAAAGTGTACAGTTACTGTGTTTGTTAGCCTTTGGTGGGTGGGCAGATGCGAGCTAGCCAGTTAAGGTTGCCTTCCAACTTTTTATTCTCTGCTCAAAATTCATAAAACACCCAAATAAACCCAGAGACCAATTATCTCAGGCCGTGGTTCCCTTACAGAATCCATATGATTTGGAGATGCCTCCCCTCAACTTCTTGTGTTGATCTTGCCATCATACATAAAAGATACCCACACCCTCTTAGAATACTAGAGAACCTGAAAATACCCCTCAATTCGCTACTGGTAACCCTAAATGTAGAGGCCTTCTATAGCTCAAACCCACACCATCTAGGCCTCTCTGCTGTCAAATTCTTTTTAGAGCAAATTGAATTTATTCTGATGCTTAACCATTTCACCTTTGCTGGTTCCCTCCTGGTCCAGGGAACAGTCATCGTGCCCGCCTGTGCCCCATCTTATGCAAATCTCTACCTGGGATGGTGGGAAAACCAACTAATGCATGACCAAATGCCACTTTTCTCGACCAAACCCTGCGCTGGGGACGATAAACTGATGACATTTTAATCACCTGAACAGGTGAGAGGACAATCTCAAAACCTTTATTTCCATCCTCAACCAAAACAGCTTCACTTTACTACACTTTAAACACTACACTTTACCCTTGAATACAACCACACATTTGTTAACTTCTTGGACATAACTATAACCAAAACCACTACAGACCAGATTACCACCAACCTGTACCACAAACCCACAGTGGGAAGTACTATTCTCCATGCCTTAGCAATCATCCCAAGACACTAATTTGCAGTATCCATGTTGGACAGTATCTACAAATTTTCATGAACTGCGAAAACAATTCTGACTTCAAGACAGAAGACAAGAATCTCCGACTAAGACTTAGAGAGCATATGGAGACAAATATCTTAGGCTAGCTTACCATAGAGCCAAGGAACATTCCAGGCCTCAGGGAACCGGAACTATTCTCAGTGTGCCACACACCCCGCTTCCCCTTTAATTCTTACGATCGGGTTACTCCACCAGCAGGTGGCGACTTTGCAGGGAGAAGTCTTGAAAACGAGCCCCTTCCGGCCTATATGGGACCTCCCACTTAACACCAGTTTTTTCTCTCTGCATTAAGCGACAAGACAGAAGAAAGAAGTCTCCTGCTTGCAGGTAGCCGGGGTCAAACCCGGCATCCCCTTTTGGTCTATTTCTGCCCAGTTCTATTGTGTTGTTTATGCCTAGTTAAACGGAAGCCTCCCAGCCTAGGCTGCTGGCTGGGCAAAGGTAGATGGCACTTTAGGTGCCTAGGAGCTTATCTCCTCCGCTCGACCCCACTTGTGGGGCAATGCGGCTATCCGGCATGGTGATCCGGATTTGGGATGCCCCTGTCCCGATAAATGGGGGGGGTGCGTGTTGCATGAGGTGCTTTACTTAGTGTTATGTTGGCAGGGCAGCGCTGCGGTGGCGGCGCGTGGGTTGGGCTGCTGGGGCCTTTGTTTGTGTTGCACTTTCAAATTTCCCCCCTTTTTTGCTGTGTCCGGGCCCGCCCTCCACTTCCCCTGTCTCATTAGAGACAGGTGTGCTGAAGCCGGTGGGGGAAGAGGTCCAGTGCGGCTTGAGCTGTAGAGGTGTACTTTGTTATTGCCTGCCATGTATAGCGTTTTTTCCTGGGGCACTTCTGCTTATATATGGGTCAAATGCCTGTATTTGGGTATATTTTGGTATATACTCTTATTTTTTATTGATGCACTCTCTGGCTTTGCCTTGAAATAGCATGTGTCATGTATATTTTATTCATTATGCATGATTAAACTATTCATATATGTTTGCCTTGTTGGTTATGTATGAATGTGGTGCATACTGGTTGGGGGACTGACTGTGGTCTCTTTTCCCCCACAGATTCTGGGATCCCCTCACTGCAGTGGCTCTCCCGGTCTGTTATACCTGGCTAGTCTTAGGCCCTTATTTAACAAGGGATAGCGCCAGGTAGCGAATGGTGAGCGAACGATAATGACTGTCACCGCCACGAGAACGCCGGCTCCCCTCCGCAGTCACACATTTATCAAGTCGATCCTGCTTAGCGACTGACAGAGCGCCAGATAGCGAATCATTCATCATTATTCCAGCCTCACCCCACAGCGCCAGCGAGCGACCTTGAACAGCGACAGGTATGACCTCTCGCTACCTGGCGCTCTCCAATGCATTTCAATGGAGCAATCTTTAAATATTCTTAATTAATTGCTATTAATGTTTTTTTTTTTTTTTTTTTTAAATGTCAAAAATTCTGTGACCACTTCTGCAATGTTAACTATTTTTTTTAAGGTAAAAAAAAAAAAAAAAATTGTGCAGAATTGATATTACAGGTCTGATATTAATGTATTCATATTACAAAATGTTTTGAAAAACTTTTTTTTTTTTTCCAAAAATATGGTTGTTTGGGGGTTAAAAACTACTTTTAACCTATCGCCGCCAGCGCTCTGGGGTTTAAACAAGCATTTCACTGCGCGAGAATTTTTTGAGCGTGATTTGTTAATGAATATGCTGGGAGCTGTTCGCTATGGCCAGTCGCTGTCATGCGCTCCAATACAGCGCGGAACCTGTCAAATAGTGACTCCTCACCCAATATTCAACATTACGGCAAACCGACTGAGTCGCTATCAACTACAGAACAACGGCCAAGCACAGCGACTACTAGCGGGCGCTCTGAAAATGCCGCTACTGACGCTCATCTGTCGCTACCTGGCGCTATTAATGAATCGGCCTCTTAGTCTCTAAATTGGGATTTTTCCTCCCACTTCCGGGACTTTAATTACAAAGGGGCATCCCGGGTTGCTTAATGCGTAAAACCCTGGGTTGTTGCGAATACCACAAATTCACCATATGGAGGCTTCCAACGTTACCGGAAATGGCTCTTCGGGGCTATCTAGGCTGTGTGGGGGTTGTGGGGCTCCGCTCCCAGGCGATGATGTCATATTATGCGTTCCATGTGCAAGGCAGAACATTGCGCGCCAGTCCGTTGCTCCGGCTTCTGGCTCCTCGCAACTTCCGTCATCTCCTATCCCCCCCCCCAACCTATTCCGGACCCCGTGTGACATTGTCAAAAATGGGGATTCGCATTCCGGGGTGCATGCGCAGTTGGCCAACCTCGAGAAAATAATTTCCGCTTCAGTGGCTCAGAAGGCTACGGCAAAGCGGAAGCACCTTTCTCCGGCAGTGCCTGCTTCGGAGGGTGATGTACCTGAATTTTTGGATTGGTCCGATTGTCCCCCTGATGAGGAGGGGGAACTCCTTGAGGAGTCGGATGAGCCTGCAGACCAGCTATTGTTTGACACTGCTGGTGATCAGGCTGTGGGGGTGTCCATTGACACTCCTTCCATTTTGGCTCAAATGTTTAAAGTTTTGGCCTTGGATCCGCCTGCGGTGGTCCCTCTGCCAAAGGGTGAGTTGTTTGATGTACCCCAGCCGCGTTTGGTGTTTCCCAGGCAACAGCACTTTGAGAGGGTTGCCCTTTAGGAATGGGAACAACCCGCGCGCCTGGTTGGAACTCCTCCTAATTGGGATAAGCGTTATCCCTTTCCGGAGGACTTGGTGAAGCTTTGGTCAGTGCCCTCCGACGTCGATACCCCTGTGTTAGGGCTGACTGGCTCGGCTGCGTTGCACTTTTCTGATACCACTTCCATTAAGGATGGTGAGGATCGTCGGGTTGATCAATTGGCTCGCCATGGTTTTATCAGTGCCGGGTCGACACTACGGCCAATTTGTGCTTTGGCGCTTCTTCTGCTGGCAGTTAGATCCATTATTAGGGATCTGCTCGCAGATCTTGATCCCGCTTGTGATATGTTTAGTTCTCTCAAGCAGTGTGAGTCGTTTGTTTCTTTTGTCCTGACTGCTCAGGACGATGCTCTTGCGACGAGTAGCAGGACAGCGGCATTGCTGGTGGCTATTCGTCGGTCTATATGGCTGCGCCAGTGGACTGCGGACCTTAACTCTAAAAGGGCGCTTACAGCGCTACCTTTCTTAGGTTTACGCCTTTTTGGCGAGAAATTGGATGCTGTTACCAAGGATGGTAAGTTGCCTCAATTCAAGAAGCCTCGTCTCTCCTTTCGAGGTGCGAGTTCCTTTAGTCCTTCCTTTCGAGGAGCCAGAGCGGGCAGAGGGGCTTCCCTTCCCGTTACCGGGGGTGTAGGTTGGTCCCGGGGAAGAGGTCGTGGCCGTCCCGGTCAGTCCTGGGGCGCCAAGCCCAAACCTACTGCTAAGCCCGCTCAGCAATGAGGGGCTGCCCTCACCCGTGCGGGTGGGGGGACGATTGCGACACTTCTCCCTGGTTTAAGGCCGCGAGATTCTGGACACATAGATCTGGGAGGGGGTGTCGCCAGGTTACAAACCGGAGTTCGAGTCTCGCCCTCCTTCACGGTTTTTCCTGGAAATGGCGGGCATCCGGCCGGTGCCGCGCTTAGAGGTGGGCCTCGGTTTTTGCTCCATTCTCTTCGCAGCTCCCAAGAAGGACGGGTCGACTTGTCCCGTCCTGCATCTGAAGTTTTTCAACCGGAAGCCATATCCCTGAGCTGGGGGGACCCGGGGTTTCTGTACCTGTTTCCTCCGATACCCATGCTAGGCTGGGTGGTACGGAAGCTGGTTCTGGAAAGGCTGTCCGCCATTCTCATGGCCCCAAGATGGCCAATACGAGTATGGTGCGCAGACATCGTTTGGCTGACACTGAATCAGCTCATTCTGCCTCTTCGGCCCGATCTGCTCACTCAGGGTCGGCTGTTTTACCCCAATTTACCAACGCTGGTTTTGATGGCTTGGCCGCTGAGGCCTCCATCTTGAAGGAGGAGGGTCTTTCTGACTCGGTTATTAAGGCTCTGATCGGTGCCCGAAAGAGGTCTTCTTCTATCACCTACTATAGGACTTGGAAAACCTATATCGCTTGGTGTGAGGTTAGGTCCTTGCCTTGTAGGGTCTTTTCGGTCTCCAAGATTCTGGAGTTTTTACAATCGGGGCTGGACTCCGGTCTTCAGCTGAGTACTTTGAGAGGGCAGGTTTCTGCCTTATCTATTTTTTTTTTTTCAGAAGCATTTTGCGCTTCTTCTTTTAGTTAAAACTTTTTTTCAGGGGGTTACGCATGTGCTGCCTCCCAGGAAACCATTACTCCCTGTTTGGGACTTGAATTTGGTTCTTTCTGCTCTTCAGGCTCCTCCCTTTGACCCTTTGCAAGATATTGCTTTGTCTACCCTGACTCAGAAGATTGTCTTCTTGGTAGCTATCACTTCGGTTCGGCGTGTCTCGGAGTTGGCGGCCTTGTCTATTCAGGCGCCCTACTTTGAGAAGCATCAGGACAAAGTGGTCTTTCGGTTCAAACCGGACTTTCCTCCTAAGGTTGTTTCTGCTTTTCATTTGAATCAGGATATTGTTCTTCCCTCCCTGTGTCCTAAGCCTAAGAATGACAAGGAGAGGGTTTTGCATTGTTTAGATGTAGTACGCTGTGTTAAGTGCTATTTGATTATTACTTCTCCTTTTCGTAAAACTGATGCCTTTTTTGTTGTGCCCTGTGGGCCTAGGAAGGGTTTGGCTCCGGCCAAATCTTCCATTAGCAAATGGATACGTCAGGCCATTATTGCGGCCTATTCTGCTAAGGGGAAAGTTCCCCCTTTTTGTATCACTGCTCATTCTACTCGCACCGTTGGAGCGTCTTGGGCTTTTCAGCACCAAGCTTCTGTTGAACAAGTTTGTAAGGCCGCTACTTGGTCTTCTGTTCATACTTTTTCTAAGTTTTACAAGGTTGATGTGCGGGCCTCAGCGGATGCTGTGTTTGGCCGCAAAGTTCTGCAGACTGCAGTCATTTAAGTTATGCTTCACTTTGCCTTCGGATTCCCATCCCTTGTGGACACTGCTTTTGGATGTCCCAATCGTAAGAATTAAAGGGGAAGCGGGTGTGTGGCACACTGAGAATAATACCATTTTGTGAGTACTCACCTGAAAAATGGATATTGTCAGTGTGCCACACACCCCGCTTCACCCGCCCTTTTTGGTATCCTGGATCCTTTATATGGTGAAGCTTTTCTTTATTTTGAGGTTACCGTTGGATTTCCTGGTACCTTGTCTTTCTGCTTTTTAAATCACTGGTGTTAAGTGGGAGGTCCCAGGTATATATAGGCCGGAAGGGGCTCGTTTTCAAGACTTCTCACTGCAACGTCGCCACCTGCTGGTGGAGTAACCCGATCGTAAGAATTAAAGGGGAAGCGGGGTGTGTGGCACACTGACAATATCCATTTTTCAGGTGAGTACTAACAAAATGGTATTTTCCTTCATTTATAACCACCTACAACACACCACATGACACCCTGTGGCGTATTGTTTCTCATCATTGGTACCTCTTAACACAGGACACCTCCATCACGCACTTCATTTCTCACCAGCCTTTCCTAGTTTTTAGGAAGGCACTATCCCTCAGTCAACAATTAGTCACTTTGATCCTGCAGCCAAAAACCACTACATTGTAGGGGGATTATATACCTGTGGTAAATCTAAATCATGTCCCCTGATCCAATTGGCCCAGACACCCAACTCCCATCAAAAAGACATTCACTTTGCAAATTGCAACACCCCTGTCATCATTTACCCTGCAACCTGCATTTGCAATTCCATTTACATAGGCAAAACTATACATTATTCTAAGTATGTCTCACACCCTGCTTCGGAAGTATTAATTACACGTGGGTTATGGTCCAGTAGAGGGCGAACTTCTGCAGAGAAGAAAAAAGAAGCCCCTCCCGGTCCATAAATACCTAGGACCTCCCACACATTCCCCAGTCTTCGTCTCTGCAGGACGGCGAGCAAGTCAGAAGATGGATGTCTCCTTCCTTTGCAGGTAAGCCGGGTTTACACCCGGCCAATTTATCCCTATATTCTAAGCATACAGCACGTCCTGCTCCAGGATAGTAATAACATGTGGGTAATCCTCCGCCTCAGGCGCCGTGCACTGCAGACATGTAGAAAACAAGCTCCTCCCAGCCCTACATATACCGAAGGACCTCCCACAAATCCCCAGATTTCTCTGCAGTGCTGGAACTGCGAAGACATGAAGTATCACGCTCTCGCAGGCGAGCCGGCCTTACGGTCCAAGGTCCTGTGGGACTATTTCCACCCGTCCTCTTCAGAAGAAATATGCCTCCCAGCCTGGGCTGCGCGGGTCAGGTGAAGGTAGGCAGCACCTGGTGTGCTGAACGGAGCCATGCTCCACCGCAATCCCCCTCCATAGGGTAGGCGGTCAGGCCGATGGTGAGCCTCTGGTGGATGCCCCTCCCGCAATCTTGCCTGTGCCCCCCACAGACTTAGTCCATGGACACCGTCCGCTTCCCCCTCGCTTCCTCCCGTAACTCGGGGGGGGGAAGGAAGGGGGGGTATGTGTGGCAGCCCTAGTGCTAACTTCACTTTTAGACCTTGGTTTTTTATTATTGGGGTCAGTGTCGCGCCTTGATATACAATGCGAGCCGTCGTTTTTATTAACAATCTGCCTAGTCGGCAGCATCATTCCAGCGTGTCAGCATTTTAGACGTACGCCTTATTACCAACTGTTCTACGTTTTTGCCGTTGGTTAGAGCTTCGCGCTCTTTGGGGGAGGCGGAGACTCGGCATGATGCGCTTCGCGTCACAGCCCGGCCTGGCCCACCCCTTGAGGTTCGCTGCCGCCATTTTCTCTATCTTCGCGTGCGTGGTGCGGTTCGCCTCCTCCCTTGGTCATGTAAGTGCCCTCCGGGGCGACATAGTTCTATGTCTTTCAGGCTGCGCATGGCACTGACTCCACCCCTCTTGTCCCATTATGTCTTTCAGACGCCAGGACTTCGGTGGCTTCCCCCGGCCTAACATATATTCTCAGTGTGTCACACACCCCGCTTCCCCTTTAATTCTTACGATCGGGTTACTCCACCAGCATGTGGCGACGTTGCAGAGAGAAGTCTTGAAAACGAGCCCCCTTCCGGCCTATATATACCTGGGACCTCCCACTTAACACCCAGTGTTTTCTCTCTGCAAGATGCGACAAGACAGAAGAAAGAAATCTCCTGCTTGCAGGTAGCCGGGGTCAAACCCCGGCACCCCCTTTTGGTCTATTTCTGCCCAGTTCTATTGTTTACATGCCTAGATGGTTAATGGAAGCCTCCCAGCCCAGGCTGCTGGCTGGGCAATGGTAGATGGCACTATAGGTGCCTAGGAGCTTATCTCCTCCGCTCGACCTCACACGTGGGGTAATGCGGCTATCCGGCATGGTGATCCGGATTTGGGATGCCCCTGTCCCGTGGTTCCCCTTTGGCCATTTCTCTCCTGTTACAGTCCCTTCTCTCTTCACTATGGGGGGTGGTGGTTTTGGGGGGTTCTTATACTGTGTGCATGTTGTGTTTAACGTTACTGTGCATATTGAAGAGTGATGGCAGTCTCAGGCTCAGCGCCGCGGGTAGCGCTCACGTGGCCTGAACTGCTAGGGCTGTGTACATGAGTGGCATGTTTCCCCCCCCCCACTGACTCCGAGGGCGTCGGGGCGCCCTCTCTGCATGCGGCACCGCCATTTGGCGGGCCGCGCTGTTTGAATTGGAGGGGGCGGGGCCTCGGCCCGCGTTTCGATGACGCAATGGCGGGGGCGTGGCTTGAGCTGGTTGTCTCGCAGCTCGGCCCCGCCGCACTTCCTCCTTCTAATCAAGGAGTCAGGTGCGGGGGACTCGGCTGCAGGTTGCTGTCTAGCTGGCTGCTGCTGCTGCTCTTCGTGCTTGTTCAGGTAAACGGTCCCCACCTCGCATGTGGGGCCGTCCTTTTTACTATTAGTTTGCTAACGTGTATGTTTGCTGGCTTCAGTTTAACTCTTAAGCCACTTTGGGGCTTTGCTATTGATATTTATGCTGCCTTTTATTCTGTAATGAATGACTATGCTGCATGCTGCCTTTTCTTCTGGGGGTCTGACTGTTGTCTCTTTTCCCCCACAGATCCTGGAATCCCCTCACTGCAGTGGCTCTCCCGGTTCTGTTATACCTGGCTAGTCTTAGTACTGGGTTGTGGCGAATACCATAAATTCACCATATGGAGGCTTCCGACAATACCGGAAACGGCTCTTCGGGGCCTTCCAGGCTGTGTGGGGGTTGTGGGGTTCCGCTCCCTGGCGATGATGTCATATTATGCATTCCATGTGCAAAGCAGTCAGAACATTGCGCGCCAGTCTGTCGCTCCGGCTTCTGGCTCCTCGCAACTTCCGTCATCTCCTACCCCCCCTCCCTTATTCCGGTCCCCATGTGACATTGTCAAGGGTGGGGATTCGCAAGCCGAGGTGTCTGCACGATTGGCCAACCTCGAGAAAATAATTTCCGCCAAAGTAGCTCAGAAGGCTACAGCGAAGCGGAAACACCTTTCTCCAGCAGCACCTGCTTCGGAGGATGAGACGTGGGAAATAGTGGATTGGTCCGATTGTCCCCCTGATGAGGAGGGGGAACTCCTTGAGGAGTCGGATGAGCCTGCAGACCAGCTAGGGATTGACGCTGCTGGCGATCAGGCTACGGGGGTGTCCCTTGACACCCCTTCCATTTTGGCTCAAATGTTTGAAATTTTGAATTTGGATCCACCTGAGGCAGTCGCCCTGCCAAAGGGTGAGTTATTTGATGTTCCCCAGCCGCGTTTGGTTTTTCCCAGGCAACAACACTTTGTGAGGGTTGTCCTTAAGGAATGGGAACAACCCACACGACTGGCGGGAATTCCTCCCAGTTGGGATAAACGCTATCCCTTTCCGGAGGATTTGGTGAAGCTTTGGTCAGTTCCCCCTGACGTTGATACCCCTGTGTTAGGGCTGTCTAGCACGGCTGTGGTACAATCTTCTGAGACTGCCATTAAGGATAGTGAGGATCGTCGGGATTGATCAATTTGCTCGCCATGGTTTTATCAGTGCCGGATCTACACTGCGGCCAGTGTGTGCTTCGGTGCTTCTTCTGTTGGCAGTTAGGTCCATGATTAGGGACCTGTACGCAGGTCTTGATCCCGCTTGTGACGAGTTTTGTTCTCTTTAACGGTGTGAGTCGTTTATTTCCTTTGTCTTGACCGCTCAGGACGATGCTCTGGCTATGAGTAGCAGGACAGCGGCGCTGCTGGTGGCAATTCGTCGGTCAGTGTGGCTGCGCCAGTGGACGGCGGACTTTATCTCTAAAAAGGTGCTTACAGCGATCCCTTTTTGGGTTTGCGCCTGTTTGGTGATAAAATAGATTCAGTTGCAAAGGGTGGTAAATTGCCTCAACGCAAGAGGCCTCGTCGCCCCTTTCGGGGTGCGAGTGCCTTTAATCCTTCCTTTCGGGGAGTCAGAGCGGGTAAGGGGGCTTCCTTTCCCGCTACCAGAGGTACAGGTTGGTCCCGGGGGAGGGGCCGTGGCCGTCCTGGTCAGTCCTGGGGCGCCAAGCCCAAACCTGCTGGTAAGCCCGCTCAGTAATGAGGGGCTGCCCTCACCCGTGCGGGTGGGGAGACGATTGCGACACTTTTCCCTGGTCTGGGACCAGGAGGTTCCGGACAGATGGATCCAGGAGGTGGTGTCGTCCGGTTACAAACTGGAGTTCGAGTCTCGCCCTCCTTCACGGTTCTTTCGGTCTCGGGTGCCCACCGATCCTTTGGCCGCACAGGGGCTCCTGGCGTCGGTAAGGAATCTTTTGGAAATGCAGGTCATCCGGCCGGTGCCGCGCTTAGAGGTGGGCCTCGGTTTCTACTCCAAACTTTTCGCAGTCCCCAAAGAGGATGGGTCAGTTCGTCCCGTTTTGGACCTGAAATTGCTCAACAGGTTCATCCGTACTCGGAAGTTTCGCATGGAAACTTTGCGTTCGGCCATCGGTTCTCTTCGGCAGGGGAACTTCATGACGTCCATAGACATCAAGGATGCTTACCTTCATGTTCCCATCTGCCGGGCTCATCAGCGTTTTCTTCGGTTCGTGATGGACCAGCATTTTCAATTCGTGGCACTTCCGTTTGGCCTGACCTCGGCTCCAAGAGTGTTCACCAAGGTGCTGGCAGGGGTGATGGCCATTTTCAGATCTCGGGGCATTCGTGTCGTACCTTATTTGGACGACCTTCTCATCATGGCTCCGTCCCTCAATCAATCAGAGACAGACACCAGGATGGTGGTCTCCACGCTGGAAAGCTTCGGTTGGGTGATCAACTTTCCCAAGTCCTCCCTCGCTCCGGCCAGGGTGGTGTCCTTTCTGGGAATGCAGTTGGACTCTTGTCAACACAGGGTGTTTCTCCCTCAGTCCAAAATTTATCTGATTCAGGAGTTGGCTCGGGTCCTTCTTTCCAGTCCTCGGCCGTCCATCCGTCTGGGGATAAGGCTGGTAGGTTTGATGGTTGCCTCGTTCGAGGCAGTTCCTTTCGCTCAATTTCACACGAGGACGCTGCAGCTTCATCTGTTGGCATCCTGGGACCGGCGATCACGGTCGTTGGATCGGCCCTTCCAGTTGTCCTCCCGGGTCCGGCAGTCCCTCCAGTGGTGGTTGGTCTCGACCAATCTCTCGAGGGGCAGGTCTTTCCTGACTCCTCTTTGGGAAATTGTCACCACGGACGCCAGTCTTTCGGGATGGGGGGGATTCTGAAAGGATCTTCAGTTCCAGGGGCAGTGGGGACCTCAAGAGGCCCACTTACCCATCAATATTCTGGAACGGAGAGCCATCCGTCTGGTTCTTGCTCTTCTGACTCAACATGTTCTGGGCCTTCTGGTCCAGGTCCGTTCAGACAATCGAACAGCGGTTGCTTACATCAATCATCAGGGAGGGACTCGCAGTCTGGGTGCTCTCAGAGAGGTGTCCCTGATCCTGACCTGGGCGGAGGCCCATGTTCCTTGTCTCTCTGCGTTTTACATCCCAGGGGTGGAAAACCAGGAAGCGGACCTGTTGAGCAGGGGCTCTTCCCGTCTGGGAGAATGGGCTCTCCATCCTCAGGTTTTTCGGTCACTGTGTCTCTGGTGGGGGACGCCGGAGGTGGACCTGTTTGCCTCTCGTCACAATTGCAGGCTCCCGAACTTCGTGTCGCTCTCCCAGGATCCTCTGGCTCTGGCAGTGGACGCCATGTCCCTGAGCTGGGGGGATCTGGGGTTTCTGTACCTGTTTCCTCCGATACCCATGCTGGGCAGGGTGGTACGGAAGCTGGCTCTGGAAAAGGTGTTCGCCATTCTCGTGGCCCCAAGGTGGCCAAGGCGAGTATGGTTCGCAGACACCGTTCGGCTGGCAGTGGACCAGCTCGTTCTGCCTCTTCGGCCCGATCTGCTCACTCAGGGTCGGCTGTGTTACCCCAATTTACCAACGCTGGGTTTGACGGCTTGGCTGCTGAAACCTCCATCTGGAAGGAGGAGGGTCTTTCTGACTCGGTCGTTAAGACTCTGATCAGTGCCCGGAAGAGGTCTTCTTCTATCATCTACTATAGTACTTGGAAAGCCTATATCGCTTGGTGTGAGATTAGATCTTTGCCTTGTAGGGTCTTTTCGGTCTCCAGGATTCTGGAGTTTTTGCAATCAGGGCTGGACTCTGGTCTTCAGCTGAGTACTTTGAAAGGGCAAGTTTCTGCCTTATCTGTCTTTTTTCAGAAGCGTTTTGCGCTTCATCCTTTAGTTTTTTTACTTTTTTCCAGGGGGTTACGCATGTGCGGCCTCCCAGGAAACCATTACTCCCTGTTTGGGACTTGAATTTGGTTCTTTCTGCTCTTCAGGGTCCTCCCTTTGAGCCTTTGCAAGATATTGCTTTGTCTACCCTGACTCAGAAGATTGTCTTCTTGGTAGCTATCACTTCGGTTCGGCGTGTCTCGGAGTTGGCGGCCTTGTCTATTCAGGCGCCCTACTTTGAGAGGCATCAGGATAAAGTGGTCTTTCGGTTCAAACCGGACTTTCTTCCTAAGGTTGTTTCTGCTTTTCATTTGAATCAGGATATTGTTCTTCCCTCCTTGTGCCCTAAGCCTAAGAATGACAAGGAGAGGGTTTTGCATTGTTTGGATGTAGTACGCTGTGTTAAGTACTATTTGATTGTTACTTCTCCTTTTCGTAAAACTGATGCCTTTTTTGTTGTGCCCTGTGGGCCTAGGAAGGGTTTGGCGCCTGCCAAATCTTCCATTAGCAAATGGATACGTCAGGCCGTTACTGCGGCCTATTCTGCTAAGGGGAAAGTTCCCCCTTTTCGTATCACTGCTCATTCTACTCGCGCCGTTGGAGCGTCTTGGACTTTTCAGCACCAAGCTTCTGTTGAACAAGTTTGTAAGGCCGCTACTTGGTCTTCTGTTCATACTTTTTCTAAGTTTTACAAGGTTGATGTGCGGGCCTCAGCGGATGCTGTTTTTGGCCGCAAAGTTCTGCAGACCGCAGTCATTTAAGTTATGCTTCACTTTGCCTTCGGATACCCATCCCTTGTGGACACTGCTTTTGGATGTCCTGATCGTAAGAATTAAAGGGGAAGCGGGGTGTGTGGCACACTGAGAATAATACCATTTTGTGAGTACTCACCTGAAAAATGGATATTGTCAGTGTGCCACACACCCCGCTTCACCCGCCCTTTTCGGTATCCCGGTTCCTTTATATGGTGAAGCTTTTTCTTTATTTTGAGGTTACCATTGGATTTCCTGGTACCTTGTCTTTCTGCTTTTTAAATCACTGGTGTTAAGTGGGAGGTCCCAGGTATATATAGGCCGGAAGGGGGCTCGTTTTCAAGACTTCTCTCTGCAACGTCGCCACCTGGCGGTGGAGTAACCCGATCGTAAGAATTAAAGGGGAAGCGGGGTGTGTGGCACACTGACAATATCCATTTTTCAGGTGAGTACTCACAAAATGGTATTATTTCCTTTGTCTTGACCGCCCAGGACGATGCGCTTGCAATGAGTAGCAGGACAGCCGCACTGCTGGTTGCTATTCGTCGGTCAGTTTGGCTGCGCCAGTGGACGGCGGACTTTATCTCTAAAAAGGCGCTTACAGCGCTCCCGTTCTCAGGTTTGCGCCTGTTTGGCGATAAATTGGATTCAGTTACCAAGGGTGGTAAATTGCCTCAACGCAAGAGGCCTCGTCGCTCCTTTCGGGGTGCGAGTTCCTTTAATCCCTCCTTTTGGGGAGTCAGAGCGGGCAGAAGGGTTACCTTTCCCGCTACCAGGGGTGCAGGTTGGACCCGGGGAGGGGCCGTGGCCGTCCCGGTCAGTCCTGGGGCACCAAGCCCAAGCCTGCTGGTAAGCCCGCTCAGCAGTGAGGGGCTGCCCTCACCCGTGCGGGTGGGGGGACAATTGCGACACTTCTCCCTGGTTTGGGACCAGGAGGTTCCGGACAGATGGATCCGGGAGGTGGTGTCGTCCGGTTACAAACTGGAGTTCGAGTCTCGCCCTCCTTCACGGTTTTTCCGGTCTCGGGTGCCCACCGATCCTTTGGCCATGCAGGGGCTCCTGGCGTCGGTAAGGAATCTTCTCGAAATGGCTGTCATCCGGCCGGTGCCGCGCTTAGAGGTGGGCCTCGGTTTCCTCCGATACCCATGCTAGGCAGGGTGGTACGGAAGCTGGTTCTGGAAAGGGTGTCCGCCATTCTCGTGGCTCCAAGGTGGCCAAGGCGAGTATGGTTCGCAGACATCGTTTGGCTGGCAGTGGATCAGTTTGTTCTGCCTCTGCGGCCCGATCTGCTCACGCAGGGTCGGCTGTGTTACCCCAATTTACCAACGCTGGGTTTGACGGCTTGGCTGCTGAAACCTCCATCTTGAAGGAGGAGGGTCTTTCTGACTTGGTCGTTGACTCTGATCAGTGCCCGGAAGAGGTCTTCTTCTATCATCTACTATAGGACTTGGAAAGCCTATATCGCTTGGTGTGAGATTAGATCTTTGCCTTGTAGGATCTTTTCGCTTTCCAGGGTTCTGGAGATTTTGCAATCAGGGCTGGACTCTGGTCTTCAGCTGAGTACTTTGAAAGGGCAGGTTTCTGCCTTATCTTTTTTCAGAAGCGTTTTGCGCTTCATCCTTTAGTTAAAACTTTTTTCCAGGGCTTACGCATGTGCGGCCTCCCAGGAAACCATTACTCCCGGTTTGGGACTTGAACGTGGTTCTCTCTGCTCTTCAGGCTCCTCCCTTTGAGCCCTTGCAGGATATTGCTTTGTCTACCTTGACTCAGAAGACTGCCTTCTTGGTAGCCATCACTTCGGTTCGGCGTGTCTCGGAGCTGGCGGCCTTGTCGATTCAGGCGCCCTACTTTGAGAGGCATCAGGACAAGGTGGTCTTTCGTTTCAAACCAGACTTTCTTCCTAAGGTTGTTTCTGCTTTTCATTTGAATCAGGATATTGTTCTTCCCTCCTTGTGTCCTAAGCCTAAGAATGACAAGGAGAGGGTTTTGCATTGTTTGGATGTAGTACGCTGTGTTAAGTACTATTTGATTATTACTTCTTTTCGTAAAACTGATGCCTTTTTTGTTGTGCCCTGTGGGCCTAGGAAGGGTTTGGCTCCGGCCAAATCTTCCATTAGCAAATGGATACGTCAGGCCGTTATTGGGGCCTATCCTGCTAAGGGGAAAGTTCCCCCTTTTCGTATCACTGCTCATTCTACTCGCGCCGTTGGAGCGTCTTGGCTTTTCAGCACCAAGCTTCTGTTGAACAAGTTTGTAAGGCTGCTACTTGGTCTTCTGTTCATACTTTTTCTAAGTTTTACAAGGTTGATGTGCGGGCCTCAGCGGATGCTGTGTTTGGCCGCAAAGTTCTGCAGACTGCAGTCATTTAAGTTATGCTTCATTTTGCCTTTGGATACCCATCCCTTGTGGACACTGCTTTTGGATGTCCCGATCATAAGAATTAAAGGGGTGTGTGAGACACTGAGAATAATACCATTTTGTGAGTACTCACCTGTAAAATGGATATTGTCAGTGTGTCACACACCACTCTTCACCCGCCCTTTTCGGTATCCTGGATCCTTTATATGGTGAAGCTTTTCTTTATTTTGAGGTTACCATTGGATTTCCTGGTACCTTGTCTTTCTGCTTTTGAATTCACTGGGTGTTAAGTGGGAGGTCCCAGGTATATATAGGCCGGAAGGGGGCTCGTTTTCAAAACTTCTCTCTGCAACATCGCCACCTGCTGGTGGAGTAACCCGATCGTAAGAATTAAAGGGGAAGCGGGGTGTGTGACACACTGACAATATCCATTTTACAGGTGAGTACTCACAAAATGGTATTATTACAGCGGGTCCACTTTACAAATTCTCCCACATTACTAGCGGGTTTTTGGGGCATCCAGGGTTGCCTATTGCATAAATCCCTGCGGTCATACTGCTTAATAATAATCACCATATGGAGGCATTTCAGAATTATGTAACCGGGGTGCCTCCGGGACATGACCGGCTGTGTGCAGTGTGTGGTCAGCCCCAGGCTGAGGCTGACAGGGCATGGGTCTGCGGACAGTGTTCAGAACAGCCAGGTTTGCCAACGGAGGCATCTCCCTTCCTTACTCCCGTCTCCCCGCTCCCAAATATCACTCATGACGAGTCCCACTCGAGTGGGGATGACCTGCAATCAGTGCCGCGCGTGTTGCCCACGGCGGAGCAGGTGCTTTCTGGATTGGCGGAGCTTATGGGCCCTGGTAAAAAGCGGTCCCTGACACCTCCTGGCTCCCCGGTTCCTGACGATACCGATGACTCTGCTGATATGCAGGACCCTGATCCTTCTGAGGAAGGTGAGCTATTCTCAGATTCGGGCTCCTCGAACGGGATGCCCGGGGGCTGCGATGATTCTGAGC
Organism: Gastrophryne carolinensis; assembly: GCA_027917425.1. Lineage (NCBI taxonomy): Eukaryota > Metazoa > Chordata > Amphibia > Anura > Microhylidae > Gastrophryne > Gastrophryne carolinensis. The sequence continues at coordinate 299,024,968 of CM051234.1, read as the reverse complement.
CCGGTTCTTGGGGTCTCTGTGACACAGATGAAATTCTTATTAAGATTTTTGAGGTTTTGTCAATCTCCCCACCTGGGGAAATCCCCAAGCCTAAGAAGTTTCCATACAGCGCCGCCATGCTTGGAGTTCCTAGAACAGGAACATTTCCAGAATCTTATATCCCAAGAATGGGAATCGCCTTGTAAGCTTAAAGGGGTCCCAGGGGTCTGGGAATGGAAGTACCCTTTCCCTCCTGATGTGGTTAATTTATGGTCAGCTCCCCTGGTGGTGGACGCACCGGTTATAGGGGTTACAAACCCCCCTTTCATGACGGCTCCTTTTTACCGTACCCTTCGGGATGCCGAGGACCGACGCATTGACAGACTGGCTTCCCACGCCTTCTCGTGTGCTGGGACGGCTCTGCGCCTGGTTTGTGCCGCGGCCATCACTGCGGTGGCCGCCAGGACTCTTGTCAGGAAAATACTAGATCACCGCCCTGAGGACCTCCCTTGGGGGGTGTTTAATGCGCTATCAGACTGTGAAGCGTTTGTGAAGTTTATTCTGTCAGCACTGGATGACACCATTAAGATGTGTGCTAGAACCTCAGCCCTTGTGGTAGCTATTCGCCGCCTGGTCTGGCTGTGACAGTGGGGTGCTGACGAGGCTACAAAAAAGGCTCTCACTTGCCTTCTATTCAGAGGACGGCGGTTGTTTGGGGCCTGTTTGGACCTTTTTGGTAAAAAGGGTAAAGCACCCTTGTGCAGAAGGCCGCTCCGGCCTCCACGAGGCAGGGTCACCCCTCCACCTCCCAACGTTAGTGTCAAACTCGAACCTGAGGTGTGCTTCCAACTGTTCGGTGTGGATTTCCACCATGGGGCGGGCAGGCAGCGCCCTGGGCCTTCTGGCAGGACTAAGTCCAAATCTGCCAAGACCTCCCAAGCATGAAGGGGCGCCCTCGCCCTTCTGGGCGAGGGTACTGCTGCAGCAGCTGTCTCCCATCCAGGAATATACCTTCTCCTTCTGGTGGTTCCAGGATGTAATTCCCCTGGACACAGGATGGCTTTTGCTGGTCAGTCCCTCTCAGTGATTGTCAGGGTGCTCCTAGCCCCTGCTTTTCCTTCTGGAATTGGCGCAGGCCGGACTGGGCCTACAGTGTTTGGGCTTACTTACAGGTTGCCCTTAACGGTATGGGGCTATGGCCTCTATATTATCCTTCCTCCCTCCCTCAACAGTATGAGGCAGTCTGGGCCACGTTGGCCTATGGCAGGCTTGGCAATTCTACCTTAACAGGTAGTCCTTATATGACACCTCTGTCTTGGGTCACGGGCCCCCTGTGCAGGTGGGGCTTCCGGCCTCTTGTGAAGTACTAGATCTTCTTAGTTTCCCTTCTGTCTGCTGGACACCAAGACCATTTCTAGATAGTGTTGCAGGACCAACCCTGCGGATTGAGGCATTATTTGGGGCCTCTCTTTCGTTCCCAGGCTACTCGCCATGGCACGAATGGGGGTGATGTCTCTGACACACCTGGGGGGGGGGCGTCTGCGTTAGGACCTACCGGGTAGTCTTCCTTACTCCCCAGTCTCTGCATCAGGCCGAGTGGATTGGTCGGCCAGCGGAGTCCCCTGGGAGCTACTGGATGGTTGCTCAGTCACCTCAATCCCTCATGGTCCCTTATCCGCTATTCTCCATTCCTGGGATCCGGTTCAGGCTTGAAGTCTTCTTCTCTGGCAATAAGGGGACTCCTGGTTACGGGGGCTCTGCCCCCCTTTACTGGCGCCTTACCTTCACTAGGCGGGATGGCAGCTGGTGGGCCCGTTGGCGGAACATCGAGATGATGTCACTTATATACCGAGCCCCTGGGCTCTTCGGCACAGTAGGTTATCGAGCTTACATATGTTCCAGCACCCTGGTGCTTGGTCTGTGCTCCTCTTGAGCTTCTCATACTTAAGGGCCCCGTCAGGGGGCACCCCCCTTCCTTACTAGCATCTTCCAGTGAATGGTCACCCTGGGTACCAAGTCTCGCAGGTTTGGCGGGGGAAGGGAATTTCTTCCACAATCCCTGTGGTTTCTAGGTAGGGTCCCCTAGAGGGTCCATCTTACCTGCTGGTTTTGTTGAAACGGTGTTCCCCCCGTTGACTCTATATGGCTGGACTTCTCCTCCCTTAGGATCGGTCGGTTTATTGGGGGACTCCTGGTCTGTTGAATGACAATGGCCTGTTTTACTACTGGTCTAAAGATTGAGGCAGGATGCTCCCTCTGGGGGTGGCCCCTGATCCTGCCTTGGGCGGGGGTCTACTTTTTTGATGTCCCAGAATATTCTGATTCTGGTCTGGGGGGCTGAGTATTTTAGGCATGGACTTGTTATTTATATGCCTTCTCCTCATCACCCTACTTGGGGGGGTTCTGCGCACGGTTGGCCTGATGGAGAGTCCCGTGAGATGGATGGCCTGGGTGGCCTTATGAGCTGTGGCTCGCAGATGCCTCTGCTGAAGTCTGCTGACCCGTTCGCTCTCTCAGGAGTGCGGTTCTACCCTTGTCAGGCCCCTTCCCTTGTCCCAATATAAGGTTCCTGTCTGGGGATTGTCAGCTGATTCATTCACCCCTTGGTGACGGGCCTTATCTTCTGGATGACTTAGTATGAGGGGGGGCGGGGAGCGAGCTCCCCAGCTTCCACTTCCCCCGTCTATGGGGGGTTTTTGTGGTAAACCATATTGATTGGCATGAGCCTTGGTCTCTTCCCTGTTAAACGTTCTCGGTTCCCATGGCCTTTAAAGTCATTACAGCGTAAGTTGGGGTTGGCTCCCCATCTGGAGACTCTGAAGGTGCAGGTTCTGTCCTGGCCTTTCCTGCAGGAGTCTGGTTCTGTCGCCCTCGTGGGGAATTCCTTTGGGGATTGCTTAGCTGCATCTCCCAAGTAGTCCCATGGTCCCTGTGGGGATCAATTTTCATCTTTACCCTGTGGATTTTCCTGGGGATTTTTGCTGGACGCTGTCTGAGCTGCCTGGTAGTCCAGGTCGCTTCTCTGGGGCCTCCTGACTACGTCAGACGTGTGCCTAAGAAGGTGGATATGGTTACTTAACCTTGGCTCGGTATATATATATATATATATATATATATATATATATATATATATATATACAGATGTGTATGGCTACAGGCACCCCATACCTTGGGAGTGTTCCTTCTTACGACGGGCCTCCGGCCCAAGTGGTCTGTAGGATCAGCGTTTTAGTCCTTTAGTCTAACTATGGACTTTATTCTTAATAATACTGATATGAGGGGCTACATTCCCTCTACAAGTGTTGCACTTTTCATGGCCCTTAGGGGGACTGGTGCTCTTGGTGTCTAAGGGCGCCTCTTTATGTATGCGCCTGATATCTCCTTCCAGCGCCATTGCGCCCTTGGATTAATCCTTCTGGATGTTCCCTGATCCTGAGTGAAGCCTTGGCTTCGTGATAATTAGGGGTCAGTATTCCCGCCTTGGTCGGGTGACCTGTTATGTTTCCCTTAGGGGGTGTTACAAGTTTTGCCACGAGGCTTCCTGGCCTGTGGGCTGGTTGGGTCATTGGCACTGACCTATATTTCTCTTTAGGGGAAAGATTCTCCCCTTTTTCTGTTTATTCCGTTCTATTGGTGCCTGGGTACCACTGGCCCTTCAGCACCAGGGTTTTTTCTGTTGATTAAGTTGCTAGACTTATAGCTTGTCTCTGTTCATACCTTCTGGTCTGGTTATGAGACTGACGTTAGAGCCTTTGCTCATGTCATGCCTGTTGCAAGTTTTGCAGGTGACAGCGCCTTTACTGTCCGCTGTGCCTTGTTTTTTCCTGGGGATCCCACCCTGCTTATGGACACTGCTATTGGATGTCCCACATGTTATTACTATCCTGGAGCAGGACGTGCTGTATGCTTAGAATAATACAACTCTGTGAAGTACTCACCTGTAGAGTTGATATTATATGCATACAGCACGTCCTGCTTCACCCCAACCTGGTTCACTTGTTCTGGATCCCCTGTATGGTGATTGTTATCAATAGATATTATTACCAGTTTTTCTGGGTGGTTGTTCCTCCCGGCTTCTCTTCTCACTGCTTTTCAATGCTGGGGATTTGTGGGAGGTCCTTCGGTATATGTAGGGCCGGGAGGAGCTTGTTTTCTACATGTCTGCAGTGCACGGCGCCTGAGGCGGAGGATTACCCACATGTTATTACTATCCTGGAGCAGGACGTGCTGTATGCATATAATATCAACTCTACAGGTGAGTACTTCACAGAGTTGTATTTTCTGCCCGGACCTTATTTTAATAGATTGCTATGCCTCCCAGCCTCGGCTGTAGGTCCGGACAAGGGTAGGTTACACCTTAGTGGTGTACTAACTAGGAGCCATGCTCCTCCGTGAGACCCCCAACAAGGGGTAGGCGGATACCAGGTTCAGGATCCTGGTTTGGGATGCCCTGTCCGTTTTATCCCTTCACTACTCTGGGTAGTTTGGGACCCCCCTTCCATTACTCCCTGTTCCTGCAACTGTAGGGGGGGGGGGGGCTGTCCCTTCTCCCTTATTATCCTTGAGTGTTTTGATTGCTTGAGCTACTTGCGTGTGTATTTTATGTGTTATCGTGCGGCCACGTTATGGAGCCGGCCGCCCAGGCTGGCTCCGCAGTATGGAGGGGGGAGCTTCTCCCTCTCATTCCTGTCAGGGGAGGGGGCGGGGCCGGGCCCTCGGCGCGCTGGCAGAGGCCCGCCCCCTGTCTCTGGCGCTTGGCTGGGAACTGCTGTCTCCGGTAGAGGTAGGAAGGGGTCGGGGCCACGCGCGATCTGCGCTGGCCCGCCCTTCTTCTTCCTTCCCTCCATTCGCCATTGCTCCAGGTCTCAGTGAGTGCCCTGCGGGCCTTGGTTTTGTATGATTGCACTGTATTTTGGATTGGAGTGTTTTGCCTTGTTTACGGGTTGCCTATAATTATGTCTTTCAGGGGGACTACCTGACCTTGATAAAAAAGGGGTTCTCCCGGTCCTAGGGTGCCTTGGCTAAATTTGGGGTCTTACAAATCCTCCCACTAACTGACTTTTTAAGGGGCATCCCGGGTAGCTTAGTAGCGTAATTCCCACTGGTCTTTGTGGCTACCATAAAAAGTCACCATATGGAGTCTTCCCAGGATACCGGGCTCGGGATCCCTTCGGGGCAACCCCGGCAGTGTGTGGTTTGTGGGGTATCCCTTGCGGGGATAATGTGCTTGTTTGCATTCCATGTGCTCAGCAGGCCATTACGCAGCAGTCCGGGTCCCAGACGTTTGGGTCAGCGCCGCCGGCCTCATCACCTACACCCCCACGCCTGGCTTTGACCCCAAGTGATGTTTTTAGCGGGGAGTCGCAATCTGATTTCTGTGCTAGATTGGCCAACATTGAAAAATTGATTGCTTGCTCTGCGGCCCGGAATGCCCCAGCTAAGAGACGGCATTTGGCACCGGCTGTGCCGGGTTTTGATTTATGAGGAATATGACTCCTTTGACTGGTCTGATTGTTCCCCGCTGGAAGAAGGGGAATTGTTTTCAGAATCTGAAGGCTCTGAGGATCAGCAGTTCCTGGATGCTGATGCTGGGCAGGAGCGTGGGGATACTCTTGATACCCCCAGACTTCTGGCCCATATTTTTGAAGTGCTTGCTATTTCTGAAGGATAGTGAGGACCGACGTCTTGATCAAATGGCATCACATGCCTTTGCCAGTGTGTTCAGGTTCGATCAGACAATCGGACTGCGGTTGCTTACATCACCAAGGAGGGACTCGCGGCAGGAGTGCCCTCAGGGAAGTGTCTCTGATTCTTGCATGGGCCGAGAGCAATGTTCCATGCATCTCGGCGGTGTACATTCCAGGGGTAGAGAACCTGGAAGCGGACTTTCTGAGCAGGGGGTCCTCTCGCCGAGGGCAATGGTCCCTCATCTACGAGGTATTTCTATCCATTTGTCACAAGTGGGGGTTCCCGGAGGTGGATCTCTTTGCCTCCCGTCACAACCACAAGCTCCCTGCTTTTGTGTCTCTGTCCCAGGATCCTCTGGCTCTGGCAGTGGATGCCATGTCCCTTGCCTGGCGGGATCTGGGTCTCCTGTATCTGTTTCCCCCCTTCTCCATGGTAGGCAGGGTGGTGCGCAGGCTGGTTCAAGGGGGGTGCCAGCAATCTTGGTGGCCCCAAGGTGGCCAAGACAGGTGTGGTTTGCAGACGTCGTCCGGCTGGCGGTCGATCAATTCAGGCTGCCTCTGCTTCCGGATCTGATCACACAAGGTCAGCTTTGTTACCCCAATTTACAAATGCTGCTTTGATGGCGTGGCTGCTGAAACCTTCATTTTAAAGGAAAAGGGTTTGTCTGAAGCCATTGTCCAGACTCTTGTCAGGGCTAGGAAGAAATCTTCCTTTAATATCTACTACAGGACCTGGCGGACCTACATTGATTGGTGTGAGGCTAGGGCCTTTCCTTGTCGGGTGTTTTCCATTCCCGGATTTTGGAGTTTCTTCAGGATGGTCTGGACATGAGGTTTCAGCTTGGCACTCTTAAGGGGCATATGTCCGCTCTGGCGGTTTTCTTTCAGAGATCTTTCGCTCTTCATCCTTTGGTTTTTCAGGGGGTCACTCATGTGCGCCCTCTTCGCAATGCCTGTTACCTGTTTGGGATTTAAATTTGGTGTTGTCTGCCCTTCAGGGTCCTCCTTTTGAACCAGTGCAGGATTCTGCTCTATCCATTTTCACCTTAAAAGTTGCCTTTTTGGTGGCTATCACCTCTGTTCGACGTGTTTCTGAGTTGGCGACTCTGTCCATTCAGACCCCCTACTTTGAGAGACATCAGGACAAGGTGGTTTTCCGTTTTAAACCAGACTTCTTGCCAAAGGTTGTCTCTGCCTTTCACCTCAATCAGGACATTGTGCTTCCTTCATTGTGTCCTAAACCTAGCAATGACAAGGAGAGGGCCTTGCACTCTCTGGACGTCGTTAGATGTGTAAAGTACTATCTGGTGGCTACTTCACCATTCCGGAAGACGGACGCATTTTTTGTGGTGCCCTCTGGGCCCAAGAAGGGTTTGGCGCCCGTCAAGTCTACCATTAGTAAATGGATTCGTCAGGCCATTATTAGGGCCTATTCTGCTAAGGGGAGGGATCTCCCTTTCCAGATCACTGCTCATTCTACTCGTGCTGTTGGGGCTTCCTGGGCGTTTCAGCACCAGGCCTCTGTTGAACAAGTTTGTAAGGCTGCTACTTGGTCTTTTGTTCATACTTTTTCCAAGTTTTATAAGGTTGATGTGCGGGCCTCAGCAGATGCTGCTTTTGGCCGCAAGCTGCAGTGGTTTAATTTGTGCACTATTGCCTGTTGGGATCCCCACCCTTTTTGGACACTGCTATTGGATGTCCCACGTGTAATTAATACTTCCGAAGCAGGGTGTGAGACATACTTGGAATAATACCATTTTGTGATTACTCACCTGTAAATGGGTATTATAAGTATGTCTCACACCCTGCTTCGTCCCACCCTGAGTTGTATCTTGGATCCTCTATATGGTGAAACTTTTTTCTCATAGATTTTATTGGCTCTTCCTGGTCCCCTTACTGCTTTCTTATACTGGGGAATGTGTGGGAGGTCCCTGGTATTTATGGACCGGCAGGGGCTTCTTTTTTCTAGCCATCTCTGCAGACGTGCGCCCTCTACTGGACCATAACCCACGTGTAATTAATACTTCCGAAGCAGGGTGTGAGACATACTTATAATACCCATTTTACAGGTGAGTAATCACAAAATGGTATTATTTGAAAACCAGAATCCGTGAGCATCTGGAAAACCAAAATCAGAGGATCAGAGGCCAAAATCTGAGTCCCCTAGCGAGGCACATTTACCACTTGCACCAAAGAGGGACAAATGCCCTTGAAATTTTCTTTGCTGGCCAGAATTCACAAACACCCTAGGGGAGGGGATTGAGACAAAGCCATCTTACAAGCTGAGACCCACTGGATCATCACACAGAAAGCAAATTCCCCTCCGGACCTCAATGATTACATCAGCTTTTCTTACTTTTTATAATTTCCCCTATTTTTAGCCATCTTGAAACTTTTGACATCACACACCAACTGACCACTTATAACAACCCATATATGCACACTTAGACTATATTCACATTTACTCTGTATATACTTCACGCTAGTCACTCACCATTAGACACATTCACTCACAGCAGCAGAATACCAGGCCCATCCTATATAATACGAACACACTATGTAGATCTCACACACTCTACTATGAATGTGACCAATGATCCTGATCTATTTAACATTTCTTTTCCATTTTACTTGAGGCCATCAGAAGAATTCAGAAATTAATGGGTTAACCTTTCCCAAAGGGTGTGGTCTGCAAGAACAGAGGTGTGTCTCCACCTCCCGGGCCTATAACCACCTGGCTGACTTGATGCACTTCAGTTTTCTTTCTTGCAGTGGAACTGCAAGGACTTATCTGAACTCCTCTCCCATTTACTTTTTGTTTTAAAGTTAAGGAAAAGGTAATGAAAACCTGACTGTTCCTTGGCCCTTATACTCCTTGGATCTGAATGGACCCACTTTGCCTCCGCAGCTAAGCTGCATTCGGGTCAGGATGGTAAGGTAGGCACCAGGGTCTTGGGGCGCTGTGGGGTGTCACCTTTTTGTTTTTTAAAAAAGAGTGACACTCCTGGCTGAGAATTCCGCCACAGGAAAAAGCAGCCATAAGGATTTTGTCTGGTGAGCCTGATTGAGGGGAACCAGGGGAATTAATTTCCTCTTTATTGCTCTTCCCATGTGTTTTTACTGGTTGAAAAATTCAAAATTTGCGCCCGCCGCTATGAAAACATTTTCGGCTTAGCATAGCAGCGAGCATCGGTGTGCGGCTCTTTTCTTACCCCGCTCTCACTGGAAGATTTTCAGCCGGACGAAGTGGCAAGTACCGCTAACATCGTGGTTCTCCTCCGGCCGCTCGCACTGCAACATTTTCGGCCGGGGCTAAGCGACAAGTACCGCTAACATTGCGGTTCTCCTCCGGCCACTCGCACTGCAACATTTTCGACCGGGGCTAAGCGGCAAGTACCGCTAACATCGCGGTTCTCCGGCCGCTCACACTGCAACATTTTCGGGCGGGACTAAGCGGCAAGTACCGCTAACATCGCGGTTCTCCTCCGGCCGCTCTCACTGGAAGATTTTCGGCTGGACGAAGCGGCAAGTACCGCTAACATCACAGTTCTTCTCCAGCCGCCTTCAATGGAAGATTTTCGGCCGGGCAAAGCACCGAGTCCCGCTAAGATCGCGGTTCTTCTCCGGCTGCCTTCACAGGAAGATTTTTGGCTGGGGGTAGCACAAAAGTTCCGCCGACTTCACGGTTCTACTCCGGTAGCGCTTGATACTGGGGTTGTTGCCCGGCAAAAAGGGCTGCTTCTGAGCCGCTGCACGGCCACCCTTAAGCGGACCTAAATCTTTAGGTAGGTCATTTTTTAATAATTATGTGTATTAATATGATATATTCTTAGTATACAGTACATCCTGCTCCAGATAAGATTCTTTACACTTGGGTATTACTCCGCCAGATGGCGCTGGACTGCAGAGACCGCAAAATTGGCTCCTCCCGGGACCTCCCACAAATCCCCAGATTTTCTCTGCAGTCTGGACTGCGAAGGACAAGAAGATAGCTCTCTATTCTCACAGGTGAGCGTTCCATTGTTTATGTGCCTCCCAGCTTTGGCTGCGCTGGTGTGGGTGACGGTAGGCAGCACCGCTGTCAGGTGCTTAGGAGCGCTGCTCCACCACAATCCCCCACCAAAGGGTAGGCGGTATAGGCATATGATGAGCCTTATGGGATGCCCCTTCCGCGCTATTGCCCCTGTCTATCGGTGGGTCCTACATTAGGTGGCCGCTGCCCTCCCTCGCACTCCCTTGTAGTTCTCGGGGGGGGGAGGGGGTGAGTGTGTGCTTCTATGCCTTCACTGGTATGTGTGCTTGGTTTGCCTTTAGTTCTGTCACCGCACAGACTTTGGTTGCACTGGTTACTTATTCTTAGTATACAGTACGTCCTGCTCCAGATATAGTACTTACACTTGGGTTATCCTCTACCAGATGGTGCTGCACTGCAGAGACATGCAAAACAGGCTCCTCCCGGACCCTCAAATACCCGGGGACCTCCCTCAAATCCCCAGATTTCTCTGCAGTGCCAACTGCGAAGACATGAAGTATCACTCTCTGGCAGGTGAGCGGGGCTATTAAAGCCTGCGACCCTGTTGGACTATTCCCACCCGTCCTCGTTGTGTTGTGCCTCCCAGCCTGGGCTGCGCTAGTCGGGTGAAGGTAGGCAGCACCACGCGTGCTTATGGAGTGCTGCTCCTCCGCAGTCCCCCACCAAAGGGTAGGCTGTGTAGGCTGATGGTGAGCCTCCACGGGATGCCCCTCCCGCATTACTGCCCCGTGTAGCGGTGGGCCCTGTATCAAGGGCCGCCATCCTCCCTTATTCCCCCTGTAGTCGGGGGGGGGAAGTAAGGGGGGGTGTGCCTGTGTGGTCTGTATTGGATTTGCACGTATATGGCCCTTGTCTGTCTTTGGACTTTCATAGATATGGTGTCAGCCGCCGCGCCCTTTTTATGCATTTACTTGTATGATTGCCACCACCACACGCGCTTCTTTCCTTAGTTGAAGGCTCCGCGCCGGGCGGCGGCGTTACCTCAGACACCTCTATGTCCTCATTGGCTGATGTTGGACTTCGCGCTCTTCCGGAGGGCGGGGTCTGGTCTGGTGCGCTCTGCATCATGGTACGCTCTGGCCCGCCCTTCGAGGTACACGGCGCCATGGGACGCTCCTGCTTACCGTGGTACTGTAAGTGCCCGCTCAGGCGGCTTATTCTCATTATAGTTTTTTCTTCGGTTATGACACCATTTTCTTCTCCTTGTGTCTTTCAGACTGGTGAACACCACTGGCTTCTCCCGGCCCGGTGTAATTTATAGCGGGCCTTGTAAAATTCTCCCACTTCCCTAGCGGGTCCTTGGGGCATCCAGGGTTGCTTATAGTGTAAATCCCTACTGGCATATTGTGCCTAAATAATCACCATATGGAGGCATCTCAGAATTATGTGACCGGGGTCCCTCTGGGACAAGACCGGCTGTGTATATCGTGTGGACAACCCCATGCTGATGCTGACAGGGCACGGGTCTGCGGACCCTGTGCCGAGCAAGCACTGGCTCTGCAATCAGGCCTGCCAGTGGCTGCACCTCGCTTAATTTCACCTATTTTTCCATGCTTAAATCTCACTCCTACTGAGTCGCATACAAAGGGGGATTTACAGCCTGTTGCATCTTCCAGACTACGGCTAAACAGATTATTGCGAGGTTGTCGGAGCGCAAGGGCCCTGATAAGAAGCGGCACTTGACGTCTCCTGTTTCTGTTTTTCCTATGGGAACTGAGGAGTTTTCTACTCTGTGTGACTATTCCCCTTCTGAGGAAGGAGAGCTATTCTCTGACTCAGGCTCATCTGATGAGAGGCCGAGGAGTCATGACGATTCTGGACCTGAATACTGGGCGCAGTATGATACTGATGTTTTGTTGATTAAGGTCTTTAACCCTTTAAGTGCCAGCCTACCTGGAGTTTTTGTCACACTCTGTTGCCAGACCATTTTGCACTATTTTGCGCTCCCCATGTTCAAATGTGATTTTTGAAGGGATTTCCAGGGATTTCCCAGGAAAATGATATATTGTTTTTTTTCCAGCAGAGTCTGGGCTTTAACATGAAAAGTCTTGTTTGTCATTTTTTAGGTGTATTCTCAATATTTTTGAGTGAAATATGTGCAAAAAAAAATATATATATGGACTTCCGGGGGCGGAGCCAACGAACATGGCCGCATTTTAACATGCTCCTCCATATGCTCCTAGAATCGACTGCAATCCTAAATGCCGGAGCCTTGGGGCACATTCGTGAGAGGGGGCAAACGTTAGTACCATCGTCTGGACTTACTGGAGTCCCCCCTTTCATGATTCCCCGGAGTCCCTGCCCGCATTTGCGAATCCCACGTGGCACCTGGCACGCCAAAGGCAAGGGCAGGTAAAACAACCATTGCTGGAGATCTCCCTACCTCTTCGCTTGCCTGTGATTGTCCGGACCCACTGGAGCGCACCTGTAGCCGCAGAGAGTCTGCTGTTGGCGAGCCGGCCCTGGTATCGGCATCGGCCTTGGCGCCAGAGGAGCGGTGGACATCACCCCTGTTGCGAGTGGTGGAGGGGCGGGCATCCTGCGCTCCCTACCCCGCGTGGTCCCCTGAGAGAGCTGTGCAGCCGGTGTGCGAGCGGCGGCGGCGGGGACGAGACCGGAGACTGGCGATCGAGGCGGGGGTGAGTGGAAGCGGCGCGACGGGACCTTTTGCACCTTCTTGCTGATCCCCCCTGTTGGCTTGAGGCGAGGGAGCGAGCGGTGGAGCGCGGTGCCCGGCTCCTCGTGTGCCCCCCCCCCCCGGCGACACTGCCGGTGAGAGAGGCAGGCGGCCGTCTGCTTCGAGCATCAGAGGACAACCCTTCCCATTAACTTTGCCCCTGACGCCGAAAGAGCGGCGGGCATCACCCCTATTGAAACTGCTGAAGCGGCGGTCATCGTGCGCGCCCTGCACTGTGGATTCCCCCGACGGATCAGTGTGTGAGTGACGACGGGAGCGGGCTTGAGGGGTGAAAGCCTGAGGGACCCTCTGTACACTCCTGCTGACCCCTCCCCACCCGGCGGAGGGCTGTGAAGTGTGATCCTTGGTTCTCTGTGCGTCCCCTCTCGCAGCGTGCCTCCCTCTGCCAGTGAGAGAGGTAGGAATGCCCGCAGACCGCACCGACAGACATACCCCACAGTAACTATGCAGCATCAAGGAAGTTGATCAGCCAACTCTGAGAAGCCTGATTGCCGGCTGAAGACGGGGATCGCTCCCCTGGTTGTGCTATCTATTTGCCCCCCCTGCTGGGATTACCGCCCTCACTTCAACACGGTGCACCCCCCCCCCATCCCGGACGCTCTGCTTACTTGGCCATTTTTGAGTCCTGTGAAGAGATCATTTCCACACCCTCCTTTGTCTTCCCTTCCCCCTATAACTGTGGCTGCTGTCCATGTGTCCATCAGTCTGCCCCCTGTGGTTCCCCTTAGGTTGGATCTCCAATTACATTACTGTATATAGTTATTCTCTTATTGTATTTCAAATCTGCAAATATCATCCATAGATTTCTGCAGGAAGCACTGGCTCTCTGCTGCAAGCAGGAATATTCTGTGTAAAACCTGCTGCTAGGGGAGTCGAGTACAGTTCATCTCTTATCACCTTCAAAGCGAGATGCCTGCCCTCTGCTGCCACCTGCTGGCCAGACGGTAAACTGCTCTTCTCTTGCTCTTCTTTTGTAGTCCTTGCAATTTGCCAATACCTGTTTCTTTGTTCATAATGTCTTAACCTGTTTAAAGGGGCTTGAACCGCTACTTGGAGAGATAGTTACATTCATATCCCCTTTTGCCCACAAAGTCCCCATTTTTGATAATCTTTGTAATTTTTTACCGCTCATATTTTTATTCATAATGTCTCAAACAACCAGAAAGGGCCTAGACCGTTATCTAGAGAAGCAGCAGTCTTCTAATACAACAAAAGCTGACAGGGCTAAGTCTAAACAGACCCAAAGTACTCAGAAAAACAACAACACCCAGGGATCGCCCCCGAGCTCCCCATTAACCCCTGATTTGCACGGGGATTCGATTCCAGACACACCTCTGGACCGAGGAGGGGAGGAGGGCAAATTCATAGCTCAGGCAGTCTTGGCACAGATTACCCCTTACCTAGACAAACGATTTGATTCCCTGCAGGATGCCATTGCCAACTCCATGACCCAGATCACATCTAATACCACGAGAGTCACAGAGTTGGAACAAAGGGTTAGTGATTTGGAGGATAAACTAGATCTTCTTCAAACCAGATCCTCTGCTCAGGAAATGATTATTTCATCTTTAAACGAAAAGCACGAGGATCTGGAAAATAGGAGCAGGAGATCAAACCTCCGTTTTATAGGAATTCCAGAGTCATACAAGACTACCGCGTCCCTGACCAAGTTCCTTACACATGACCTTATGCTCGCTCTTGGCCTCCGGACCACTGACTCTAGACATATAGAACGGGCGCACAGGTTGGGCCAGGAGAGGCAGTCGGTAAGCGCAAGACGCCCTAGGCCGGTGATAGCCAAGTACTTTCATTATGCAGATAAAGAGGCGATTCTCGCAGCCTTTAGAAAGCAGAAAGAACTGACAGTGGAAGGGCATAGAATCCTGATATTTCAGGACTTCTCTGCTGCAGTCGCACAGAAAAGATGAGAATTCGCCCCGGTGTGCAAGTACTTGGCTGACACGGGAATACGGTTCGCCCTCTTGTACCCCGCAAAATTGCGACTGCTAATAAATGGAGAGCCGACAATATTTGAAAACCCGACTCAGGCCAAAAAAGAACTACTACCGATTTCTGCTCAGGAGAAGCCCACTTGACGTACCCTCTTATCACACATAAGTTTAGCAATTCCAAGGTTAATATGCTACTTTGGGAGTTGAACAAGCTCTATTAGACTACCTTTGAATCACTATTAGAGATGAGCGAACTTTTGAAAAATTCGATTCGACTGATTCGCCGAATTTTCCGACAAAAATCGTTTCGACCCGAATAAATTCGCGACGAATCGCTATTAAAAACGGCTATTTCTGAGCCTCCTAGAGCCTCAATAGGGTTGTAAACCATTCTGCCTTGCTGTAACACGCACAGGATGCGTGCTGGGTTAGTTAAATGCAAAGCAGAAAAGGGGTATACCTGCACAGCACTAAGAGTCCAAAAATATATATATGTGAACAGAGGGTGTGTCTGGATGCTGGTCAAGGTGGGTCCAAAAGCCCGGAGAACCGGGCAAAACCAGAAGAATAAAGTGGAGCTGCCAGCACAGACCCCAGGGCCCACCAGTATAACCGCTCAACAGAGACACCAAAATTTAATCAATAAACAAAACTTTATTTGACAGCCTGAGCATATGTTAAAAACAATTAAAAACACAGGGGTTCATGGGGATGTGTGTCAGACTATAAGATTAATCTCTGATACACCATATTAACACGATCATAAAATGTATAGCAGCATATAATTAGTGAATCCACACTACATGTTAACACATTCATGAAGTGTATAGCAGCATATAATTAATAAATCCACAATGAATATACAATAAAATGATCATATGTTTGTACATGCCCATAAAGCGCTCCGTGGAAAAGTGCAGTGAAAAGTGCTAAGGAGACCTCAGAATTGAGGTAAGTGCATGAAATAGTGACTAAGCAATAAGTGGTCAATAGTAACCAAAAACAAAATGGGTCACAAATAACGTGACCTAAGAAAGTGCAAGGTGCGAAAAGTGCAAGTGCTCACAATAGCGGAGAGTTCAAGGGCATATACAAAGACTAGTAACACTAACTTGTAAACTATAATTGTATCCAAAGGTGTATCCAATAAAGATCTACATTACCACATGTTACAGAGTCCTGCTACATCGCCATGTCCCATATGCCCGTACCACTGACGCGTTGCGTGGCGATAGGTATCTGCCACTTCATCAGAGTGTCCTAGGGTACTGCCTGTCCTGCTTATATACCCCTATAATCATTGTTATCCAAATATCCTGGTAATTTCCCGCCCGGAACTATCGCCGAGTAAGGGCGGAAGTGAGTGTGCGGAGCACCAGGTAGTAGTTGGCACCATATTGAAAAAGGGCAAACTATGTCAAATCACATCCCCGTATATGGTCATTGATCTGGGTAAGTCCCCCCGCAGGGCGGAATATCACATCTGCCCCTACAATGTGTGCCCGTATGGTTAGAAAGGCGGGGAGGATACAGACAATAAGTGTGTGCGCACCATCGGTGAACTGCGCATGCGCGCAGAGTTCCAGGTCTCCCTGGAGACGCGACGGAGAGCCGTCGCCCCCGGCGCGCACACCCACGTCCGGCCCCGGGTGCGCGCGCGCCGCCGGCCGGGCCGCGCAGGCGCACCGAACTCAATCCCCAAACACCGTCAAAAGGCAGTGTTGGGGCCGGTTGACGGCGCGTGACCGCGCGGCACCGCCCGCGCATGCGCACCCGCGCCAGGCATCAAACCGATGGCAGACTAAGGAAGACAACTGGTGCTCCAAATGGGTAGCAGGCAGGGGCTATGTAAAACTTAAAACTACACTGCTCCTGGCTGTGTACAGTGAGAAATAACTACAATAATAAACTCTACAATGGTAAACTAACTATAACATGTTATGCTATTCGGTCAGAGAGAGGGCATGATAAGATATCTATAAACCTTGATCCTTGTAACACATAATATATACACAGAAAATATACACAAAAAAATATACACAAAAAATGAGAGGGATTGAGAGTTTAGACATGGTGTGCTAGGTTCAAATATCCTATTAACCCAGGTCACCATAATATAAGGCAAATCTAGACCATATATCGGAAAGTATATACATTGATGAGTAACACAATAGTGCTCCAGACAATCTGTTACTTAAATCATTATCTGGCGATCTCATTGCTAATGTGTTAATCAAGCCCAAATATGAGGGCCAAGGGAAGGGGAAGGAAGGGAGGGGAGGGAAGGGAATGAAGGGAGGGAGGAAAGGGGGGGAGGGGGGGAAGGGGAGAGGAAGGGGATGGGCAGGGAAAGGAGGAGGAGCATGGAAAAGAGGGGGGGGGGAGTTGTTAAACCTGTTAGTGATTTAACAAGGTTGTAAGGTGAAGTCTGGATGGAATATATACATATCCAAGGTCCCAATGTCGATTCCTATCCCACAGGGAAGTAGCAATTCCTCCACTGTGTCCATTATGGAAATGTCCGCTTCAAATGCAGAGAACAAGATGGACCAGCCGAAATCCAAATCATAGCTTCCTCTGGCAGGGAGTGATCCTAAATCCCCCGACTTTCTTGTTTGTCACCGGATAGTGGATCCCTGGTTGGGTTGAAGCAAACTATTGTCACCAGAAGAGCATAGCCGATGCTGGAGCATGGGGCGCTGTCTCAAAAATATGATCTATAATATAAAGGCAAAAAGTGTGAAACACATACATTATCTTTAGCCTAAATGTCATTAAGTAGCATGGTAAAAAATGCTCATAGGTACACTGTACGCCCCAATGCGAGAGCAATCATCGCCCCAAGAAGGACACAAAGGAATACTCCTCGTTAATCCCCCTGGGGGCTCGTGTATCTAAATTGAAGATCCATTCCAATTCTTTTTGGTGGAGCATCCTTTTAATGTTGCCCCCTCTGCCCCCCAAGCTAATTTTGTCAATAAAAGTGACTTTGAGGCCCTTAGTTTGGCCGTCGTGGTGCCGGAGAAAGTGGGCAGCCACTGGAGATAATGTTTTACCAGCTTCCTGATCTCTCTTCGCTAACCTAATGTTGGAGAGATGCCCCCTAATTCTCCCCACCACTTTGTTTTTAGTCTCCCCAATGTACTGTTTGGGGCAATCGCATTCCAACATGTAGATGACTCCTTCCGTTTGGCAGGTGATGGTGGTTTTGATTTTCATCTCCACCTTGACACTGGTACTTCTCACTATGTTGGTGGTCTGGACCAAAGGGCACACATTGCAGCGGCCGCACGGCCTGCTGCCCCCTTCGTCCATATATTGCTGCAGCCATGTTTTGGGCCTACTATAGTGGCTCCTACATAGTTTATCACGGAGGTTGGGTGCCCGGCGTGCAGTAAGCCTGGGCACCTTCTTGACCCATTTTTTCAACGCCGGATCGCTACTCAAAACCCGCCAATGTTGTTGCAGAATGCGTCTAATATCTTGCCATTGGGTGCTATACTCCATGATCAGTCTTACCTCCTCCTGCTGGTTGTTCCTATGTTTCTTGTAGCCGAGGAGGCTCTCCCTAGATGTCTCAGAGGCCCTCGTGATGGCTCTCCGTATCACTTTATTGGGATAGCCCCGTTTCTTGAAGCGTATCCGCATATCATCTGCTTCCCTCCTGAAGTCCAACTCTTTCGAGCAGTTCCGTCTCACGCGCAGGAACTGCCCAACAGGGATTCCCTCCTTGCATTTTTGTTGGTGGAAGCTTGAAAAATGGAGCAAGCTGTTTGTGGCTGTATCCTTACGGAAAAGCTTAGTGGTGATGCTCCCATTATCCTCCATCTGTAGTTCCAGGTCCAAAAACGTGGCCTTGTGTGAAGATAAAGCGTATGTTAATTTAATATTGTAGGGATTGGAGTTCAACAAATCCAGAAATTCCAATGCTGTTTCCTGTTCCCCACTCCAAAGCAGCACAATATCGTCTATGTACCGATAATAACATAGTAGATGTTCATGGTACCTGCTGTATGATTCCTGCCATACCACCTCCCTCTCCCACCAACCCATGAAAAGGTTGGCGATCGAGGGGGCACATCTAGCCCCCATCGCTACACCTCTAATTTGGCGATAGAAGGTTGTGTCAAAAATGAACACATTGTGGGACAAAATGAAATCCAAAAGTGCTAGTTGGAATTCATGTAACGCTCTCCTATCCGTGGATTCTGTGTCCAGGAAATAACGGACTACCTGAATTGCCATTTCATGAGAGATACATGTGTATAATGATTCCACGTCACATGTAATTAGTATGGTCCCTGATGGTACATGTATGGCGTTCAGTCGACTTAAGATGTCCGTGGAGTCCTTGATATAGGATTCCAGGGCTGTGACATGTGTCTGAAGAACCGTGTCTAAATAGACACAGGCGAACTCTGTCAATCCCCCAATCCCCGAAACGATGGGTCTACCCGGGGGCCTCCTGGGGTTTTTGTTCACCTTGGGCAAGATGTAAAATGTGGGGGTTCTCGGAAAATCAACCAGTAAACAATCATGAAGCGTGCGTGTAATGATACCATCTTCAAATGCTTTATGTACCATGTTGTCAAAGTCCTCCTTGTAAGCTTTAATGGGATTATGTGTCAATCGTTCATAGGTACATGTGTCCTGTAGTTGGCGGTGTACCTCCCTGCAATAATAATCCCTAGATAGTACCACGACATTTCCCCCTTTATCTGCTTCTTTTATTATTAATCTGTCATCCTTTTCTAGTTCGCGTAACGCCTCTAGTTCTTCTTTATTGAGGTTGTTACCTGGGTTTCTCGGGGTGATCTTCTTGCTGTCTTCACTAACTAGATTAAAGAAAATTTGGATGGCTGGACTGTTATTCCACGGGGGTGTAAAGGTCGATGGTCTTTTCAAGCAGGTTTTCTTGGGTGCATCGCCAGTGACTTCCTGTTCAGTGAGTAGGTCCATCAGATCTGTGAGTGCCGCATTATCTTGGGCATCCCAATTGGGATCAGGGGCCCCATCCTGTCGGTCGTTGAAAAATTTTTTTAGGGAAAGTTGTCTGCAAAACAAATACAAATCCTTAATGGTTTTAAATTTGTTGAACTTATGAGTTGGAGCAAAGCTAAGGCCCCTTTTTAATACAGCAATTTGGGTCTGTGTGAGTTCGACTTCTGATATATTTATGACCTCCAATTCGTTGGTGTTCAATATCTCCGTTGGGGTCTGCTTTGATCTCTCCGTGGGGGGGACTGCCTCTTCCTGAGTGTAGCTCTGGGCCTCAACCTCCTGTGTTCCCATGGGCCCATGTCCCTTGGTTCCAATTGAGGGATGCTTCTTTTGGAGTGTCTTGCTCTGCCCCCTCCTGATTCTTCTCTTACCCGGTGCTGGTCTAAAAAATGTCCCTGACTGGAGTTATCCGAGTCCTGGCTGCTGGAGGAGGAGTGCCTACTGGCATCACTAGCTTCCCAGATGGTCCTGGTAAAGCGGGAACGTCTGTGTTCACCCCGCAAATTGCCCTGATGTTTCCATTTATACACATGTGCATTGGCAGCATCCATTCTGTCTCTCTCCAGCTTGTGCTTTTTATTGGCCAAGATCTCGGCTTCATATTTGTCTGCTTCCCTATTAATGGACTCATAGGTTTTCTGTGAGTCTTCTGTGGACATACAGGTATCTAATTGCCTATATAGGCCCTGCAAGTCCGTTTTGACCTGCTTTAGGATGACTTTGTCTTTCCTGATCAGCATATCAATCAGGGCAAGTGAACATTGTGTGAGATGTCCCTCCCATTCTTTCCTAAAGTCCTCCGTCACTTCCCATGCTGGGAAGATTTGTGCCCGAAGACCACGAGGGATAAGCCCCTCTTCTTTGTAAATTTCTAGACTATGGATGTTCCACCACACCCTCAGGTAGTCTCTTCTCATTTTCTTAATGTGTCGAAGTATGGTGGAGATGTGAGGACTGGCCTGGGGGTCCAATGGTGCATTGTGTGTGTTCCTCAACTCCCCTAAGCGGGATGCCCAATTACTCTCTAACGCTTCAAAATTCATAATGTGCGTGCTAGGTAACCCTATCGGTGTTACCGGTAGGGGATGGCTGGTATAAATGCAAAGCAGAAAAGGGGTATACCTGCACAGCACTAAGAGTCCAAAAATATATATATGTGAACAGAGGGTGTGTCTGGATGCTGGTCAAGGTGGGTCCAAAAGCCCGGAGAACCGGGCAAAACCAGAAGAATAAAGTGGAGCTGCCAGCACAGACCCCAGGGCCCACCAGTATAACCGCTCAACAGAGACACCAACATTTAATCAATAAACAAAACTTTATTTGACAGCCTGAGCATATGTTAAAAACAATTAAAAACACAGGGGTTCATGGGGATGTGTGTCAGACTATAAGATTAATCTCTGATACACCATATTAACACGATCATAAAATGTATAGCAGCATATAATTAGTGAATCCACACTACATGTTAACACATTCATGAAGTGTATAGCAGCATATAATTAATAAATCCACAATGAATATACAATAAAATGATCATATGTTTGTACATGCCCATAAAGCGCTCCGAGGAAAAGTGCAGTGAAAAGTGCTA
This sequence comes from Gastrophryne carolinensis, assembly GCA_027917425.1. Taxonomy (NCBI): domain Eukaryota; kingdom Metazoa; phylum Chordata; class Amphibia; order Anura; family Microhylidae; genus Gastrophryne; species Gastrophryne carolinensis. The sequence continues at coordinate 299,004,024 of CM051234.1, read as the reverse complement.
AGGAGACCTCAGAATTGAGGTAAGTGCATGAAATAGTGACTAAGCAATAAGTGGTCAATAGTAACCAAAAACAAAATGGGTCACAAATAACGTGACCTAAGAAAGTGCAAGGTGCGAAAAGTGCAAGTGCTCACAATAGCGGAGAGTTCAAGGGCATATACAAAGACTAGTAACACTAACTTGTAAACTATAATTGTATCCAAAGGTGTATCCAATAAAGATCTACATTACCACATGTTACAGAGTCCTGCTACATCGCCATGTCCCATATGCCCGTACCACTGACGCGTTGCGTGGCGATAGGTATCTGCCACTTCATCAGAGTGTCCTAGGGTACTGCCTGTCCTGCTTATATACCCCTATAATCATTGTTATCCAAATATCCTGGTAATTTCCCGCCCGGAACTATCGCCGAGTAAGGGCGGAAGTGAGTGTGCGGAGCACCAGGTAGTAGTTGGCACCATATTGAAAAAGGGCAAACTATGTCAAATCACATCCCCGTATATGGTCATTGATCTGGGTAAGTCCCCCCGCAGGGCGGAATATCACATCTGCCCCTACAATGTGTGCCCGTATGGTTAGAAAGGCGGGGAGGATACAGACAATAAGTGTGTGCGCACCATCGGTGAACTGCGCATGCGCGCAGAGTTCCAGGTCTCCCTGGCCCCAACAGGGCACACATTGTAGGGGCAGATGTGATATTCCGCCCTGCGGGGGGACTTACCCAGATCAATGACCATATACGGGGATGTGATTTGACATAGTTTGCCCTTTTTCAATATGGTGCCAACTACTACCTGGTGCTCCGCACACTCACTTCCGCCCTTACTCGGCGATAGTTCCGGGCGGGAAATTACCAGGATATTTGGATAACAATGATTATAGGGGTATATAAGCAGGACAGGCAGTACCCTAGGACACTCTGATGAAGTGGCAGATACCTATCGCCACGCAACGCGTCAGTGGTACGGGCATATGGGACATGGCGATGTAGCAGGACTCTGTAACATGTGGTAATGTAGATCTTTATTGGATACACCTTTGGATACAATTATAGTTTACAAGTTAGTGTTACTAGTCTTTGTATATGCCCTTGAACTCTCCGCTATTGTGAGCACTTGCACTTTTCGCACCTTGCACTTTCTTAGGTCACGTTATTTGTGACCCATTTTGTTTTTGGTTACTATTGACCACTTATTGCTTAGTCACTATTTCATGCACTTACCTCAATTCTGAGGTCTCCTTAGCACTTTTCACTGCACTTTTCCACGGAGCGCTTTATGGGCATGTACAAACATATGATCATTTTATTGTATATTCATTGTGGATTTATTAATTATATGCTGCTATACACTTCATGAATGTGTTAACATGTAGTGTGGATTCACTAATTATATGCTGCTATACATTTTATGATCGTGTTAATATGGTGTATCAGAGATTAATCTTATAGTCTGACACACATCCCCATGAACCCCTGTGTTTTTAATTGTTTTTAACATATGCTCAGGCTGTCAAATAAAGTTTTGTTTATTGATTAAATTTTGGTGTCTCTGTTGAGCGGTTATACTGGTGGGCCCTGGGGTCTGTGCTGGCAGCTCCACTTTATTCTTCTGGGTTAGTTAAATAATACTTTGAATAAATATCACGTGCAGATCAGAGGCATCGCTAATAGAATCGCAGAGCGGCACAATTGCAGAGAGTTGAAGTGGCATCACTATGAGGGGCAGGAGCCCAAACATTGCTTTAAAGAGACACTGGAGTTGGCAGCAGCAGGAGCCCAAAAATTGGATGAATCACACCCTGGAGTTGCAAGCAGCAGCAGGAGCCCAAACATTGGCTGAAAGAGACACTGGGGTTGGCTTCAGGAGCCCAAAAATTGGATGAATCACACCCTGGAGTTGCAAGCAGCAGCAGGAGCCCAAATATTACTTTAAAGAGACACTGGAGTTGGCTTCAGGAGCCCAAAAATTGGATGAATCACACCCTGGAGTTGGCAGGAGTTGACAGCAGCCGCAGCAGGAGCCCAAATATTACTTTAAAGAGACCCTGGGGTTGGCTTTAGGAGCCCAAAAATTGGATGAATCACACCCTGGAGTTGGCAGGAGTTGACAGCAGCCGCAGCAGGAGCCCAAATATTACTTTAAAGAGACCCTGGGGTTGGCTTTAGGAGCCCAAAAATTGGATGAATCACACCCTGGAGTTGGCAGCAGCAGCAGCAGGAGCCCAAATATTACTTTAAAGAGACACTGGGGTTGGCTTCAGGAGCCCAAAAATTGGATGAATCACACCCTGGAGTTGGCAGCAGCAGCAGCAGGAGCCCAAATATTACTTTAAAGAGACACTGGGGTTGGCTTCAGGAGTCCAAAAATTGGATGAATCACACCCTGGAGTTGGCAGCAGCAGGAGCCCAAATATACACTGGAGTTGGCTTCCGGAGCCCAAAAGTTGGATGAATCACACCCTGGAGTTGGCAGAAGTTGGCAGCAGCAGGAGCCCAAACATTACTTTAAAGAGACACTGAGGTTGGCTTCAGGAGCCCAAAAATTGGATGAATCACACCCTGGAGTTGGCAGCAGCAGGAGCCCAAATATTACTTTAAAGAGACACTGGGGTTGGCTTCAGGAGCCCAAAATTGGATGAATCACACCCTGGAGTTGGCAGCAGCAGGAGCCCAAATATTACTTTAAAGAGACACTGGGGTTGGCTTCAGGAGCCCAAAAATTGGATGATTCACACCCTGGAGTTGGCAGCAGCAGCAGCAGGAGCCCAAATATACACTGGAGTTGGCTTCAGGAGCCCAAAAATTGGATGAATCACACCCTGGAGTTGGCAGCAGCAGGAGCCCAAATATTACTTTAAAGAGACACTGGGGTTGGCTTCAGGAGCCCAAAAATTGGATGATTCACACCCTGGAGTTGGCAGCAGCAGGAGCCCAAATATACACTGGAGTTGGCTTCAGGAGCCCAAAAATTTGATGAATCACACCCTGGAGTTGGCAGCAGCAGCAGCAGGAGCCCAAACATTACTTTAAAGAGACCCTGGGGTTGGCTTCAGGAGCCCAAAAATTGGATGAATCACACCCTGGAGTTGGCAGCAGCAGGAGCCCAAATATTACTTTAAAGAGACACTGGGGTTGGATTCAGGAGCCCAAAAATTGGATGAATCACACCCTGGAGTTGGCAGCAGCAGGAGCCCAAATATACACTGGAGTTGGCTTCAGGAGCCCAAAAATGGGATGAATCACACCCTGGAGTTGGCAGAAGTTGGCAGCAGCAGCAGCCCAAACATTACTTTAAAGAGACACTGGGGTTGGCTTCAGGAGCCCAAAAATTGGATGAATCACACCCTGGAGTTGGCAGCAGCAGCAGCAGGAGCCCAAATATTACTTTAAAGAGACACTGGGGTTGGCTTCAGGAGCCCAAAAATTGGATGAATCACACCCTGGAGTTGGCAGCAGCAGGAGCCCAAATATACACTGGAGTTGGCTTCCGGAGCCCAAAAATTGGATGAATCACACCCTGGAGTTGGCAGAAGTTGGCAGCAGCAGGAGCCCAAACATTACTTTAAAGAGACACTGGGGTTGGCTTCAGGAGCCCAAAAATTGGATGAATCACACCCTGGAGTTGGCAGCAGCAGGAGCCCAAATATTACTTTAAAGAGACACTGGGGTTGGCTTCAGGAGCCCAAAATTGGATGAATCACACCCTGGAGTTGGCAGCAGCAGGAGCCCAAATATTACTTTAAAGAGACACTGGGGTTGGCTTCAGCAGCCCAAAAATTGGATGATTCACACCCTGGAGTTGGCAGCAGCAGCAGCAGGAGCCCAAATATACACTGGAGTTGGCTTCAGGAGCCCAAAAATTGGATGAATCACACCCTGGAGTTGGCAGAAGTTGGCAGCAGCAGGAGCCCAAACATTACTTTAAAGAGACACTGGGGTTGGCTTCAGGAGCCCAAAAATTGGATGAATCACACCCTGGAGTTGGCAGAAGTTGGCAGCAGCAGGAGCCCAAACATTACTTTAAAGAGACACTGGGGTTGGCTTCAGGAGCCCAAAAATTGGATGAATCACACCCTGGAGTTGGCAGCAGCAGGAGCCCAAATATACACTGGAGTTGGCTTCAGGAGCCCAAAAATTTGATGAATCACACCCTGGAGTTGGCAGCAGCAGCAGCAGGAGCCCAAACATTACTTTAAAGAGACCCTGGGGTTGGCTTCAGGAGCCCAAAAATTGGATGAATCACACCCTGGAGTTGGCAGCAGCAGGAGCCCAAATATTACTTTAAAGAGACACTGGGGTTGGATTCAGGAGCCCAAAAATTGGATGAATCACACCCTGGAGTTGGCAGCAGCAGGAGCCCAAATATACACTGGAGTTGGCTTCAGGAGCCCAAAAATTGGATGAATCACACCCTGGAGTTGACAGAAGTTGGCAGCAGCAGGAGCCCAAACATTACTTTAAAGAGACACTGGGGTTGGCTTCAGGAGCCCAAAAATTGGATGAATCACACCCTGGAGTTGGCAGCAGCAGGAGCCCAAAGATTACTTTATAGAGACACTGGAGTTGGCTTCAGGAGCCCAAAAATTGGATGAATCACACCCTGGAGTTGGCAGCAGCAGCAGGAGGCCAAATATTACTTGAAAGAGACAATGGAGTTGGCTTCAGGAGCCCAAAAATTGGATGATTCACACCCTGGAGTTGGCAGCAGCAGCAGCAGCAGGAGCCCAAATATTACTTTAAAGAGACACTGGGGTTGGCTTCAGGAGCCCAAGAATTGGATGATTCACACCCTGGAGTTGGCAGCAGCAGCAGCAGGAGCCCAAAAATTGTCCTAAAGACATAAATATGTTTTGCACCATTTGGAAAGTGTAAAACGTGGCACCATGCTGAATCTAGTCGCATGCATCAGGCATTGGTGGGTGGAAATCCTGGCTGATCCATCCCTGATTCATTTTGACAAAGGTGAGTCTCTCCACATTTTTAGTTGACAGACGAGTTCTCCTCGCCGTAACTATGGCCCCCGCCGCACTAAACACCCGCTCAGATGGCACGCTACTTGCCGGGCAGGACAGCTTTTCCAGGGCAAACTCTGCTAGTTGCGGCCACAAATCAAGTTTGGCTGCCCAGAAGTCCAGCGGATCCTCAAGGTGTGTTGGCATGGTCATGTCAAAGTATGACATGACCTGCTGGTTGAGGTCCTGCTCCAGGTCTTCCTGCTGCTCATGAGTAGCCTCACTATGCGGGTGTAGAAAGCTACTCATTAGCGACTGAAGACTGAGGCTGCTGCTGCTGATGAAGCTGCTGCTGCTGCTCCTGCCAACCCCCCCAGCGGCCATGGCAGTGGAAGGTGAGCGCAGAGGTCCCCTCGAGTCAGACCTGCGAGAGTATGGACCATGGTGCAGATAGGCATCGGCCATCTGCCTACGTAGAATGTCTTTGTAGTAGTTCAGTTTGTCCTCCCTCTCGGTGGGTTTAAAAAATGCCCCCATTTTGTGCCGGAAGCGAGGGTCCAATAAGGTGGACAGCCAGAAGTCATCCCGCCGACAGATGGAAACAATTCTGGGGTCACTACGCAAGCACGTGAGCATGCTTCGTGCCATTTGCGCAAGTGACTCGGATGGACTACCTGTCTCCATCTCCACTGCATACTGCCACGGTGTGCCCGGGTCCTCTGTCTCGCCTTCCTCAAAAACCTCTAGCTCCTCTGGCTGCTCCTGCTCCTCCTCTCCTGTCCGCTGACTAGATAAACCAGCCATTTCGCCAAGCCTAAACTGTGTTTCGCTGGGCAACTCCTCCTCCTCCTCTTCCTCCTCCTCCTCCAGTTCAGCTCCAACGGGGTTCATGTGGCCGTAAGATGTAAACGCCATGTCTCCAGTGCCCTGACCAGCCATGGTTTCCAACATGTGCTGTAGTACATGAAGCAGTGGAATCACGTCGTTCATCCCGTAATCCTGCCGACTGACAAATAAAGTGGCTTCCTCAAAGGGCCTGAGCAAACGGCAGGTGTCACGTATGAGCTGCCACTGGTTGACATTGAAGTTACACAGGGGAGTCCCCCTATCTGCTTGGATCATCACGAAATCCGTGATGGCTTTTCTCTGTTCATATAATCGGTCCAACATGTGAAGGGTGGAATTCCAACGGGTGGAAACATCGCAAATCAGACTATGTTGGGGGATACCATTCTGACGCTGTAGCTCAAGAAGGGTGTGTTTGGCGGTGTAGGAGTGGCTGAAGTGCATGCAAAGTTTCCTTGAAGTTGTTAGGATGTCTTGCAGATGGGGGGAACACTTCAGAAACCGCTTGACAACCAGATTGAAGACGTGAGCCATGCAGGGGGCATGGGTCAGGCTTCCTTGGCGCAGCGCAGACAAAATGTTCTTCCCATTGTCGGTAACCATGATTCCCATTTTAAGTTTTCTCGGAGTAAGCCATGTTTGGATTTCCTGATGAATACATTTAAGCAGTTCCTCCCCTGTGTGACTCCGTTCGCCAAGACAAACCATGTGAAGCACTGCGTGACACCTCTGTGCCCTGCACACATGGTAGACTGGAGGGGCACTGAGACTTGAGCCTACAGTGGAGGGTGAGGAGATGGCGGAGGATGAGGAGGCCGAGTCGCACGGTGTCACAGGCCCAACGGGCAGGGAGCGCGGAGGCCGAAGCGGCGTGACCTGTCCAAGTTGCTGCTGCAAAGGGACCACATTCACCCAGTGGGCCGTAAACGACATGTACTGTCCCTGACCGTAGTTACAGCTCCAGATGTCGGCGCTGCCATGCACTTTGCTACACACCGACAGGCTCAAGGACTGGCCCACCTTCTGTCCAACAAAAGTGTGCAGCGCTTGTACTGCCTTCTTGGCAAAGAAATGACGGCTTGGGACTCTCCACCTCGGCTCGGCACAAGCCATCAGTTCTCTGAAAGGTGCAGATTCCACCACCTGAAAAGGGAGCGACTGCAGCACCAGCAACTTGGACAGGAGCACATTCAGCTTCTGCGCCGTAGGATGAGTGGGCGCATACTGCTGTCTCTTGGACATGGCTTCGCTGATGGATTGCTGGTGGGATGCATGACTTGGAGGAGGAGGAGGAGCAGGAGCGACAGAGGATGGGTATGACGCACAGCTGCCTTCGGCTGAGGTGCTGGAGCCTTGGCTGGCAGAAATTGGGAGCGGCGTGCCACTCGGTGAGGAAGCAGTCTGGCCCACCTCTCCGGAGCCTAGGTTCTCCCAGGCCGCTTTATGGTGACGCTGCATATGTTGACGCAGGGCCGTGGTGCCAACATTTGGACCCTGGCCACGCTTCACCTTCTGCCTACATATCTTGCATGTGGCCATGTTACCCTCCTGCGGATGCTTCAGGAGAAAACTGCCACACTGCCGAGTAGCTACTTTTCCCACCAACAGGCCTCACTGATTCGCTGCTGCTGTTGCCAACTCCAGGAACCCCTGCCCCACTACCTCCCGATAAGGTAGCCTGCCGCGCAGCAGGTGCTCTACCCCGGCCCCGGCCCCGTTTGGCTCCAGGCTTTACAATTGTGCCCCCATGCTGCCTGCCAGCCATACTGCTGCCACCTTGCTGCCTGAGCTGCTGACTCCGGGGCAACCTGCGCCCCTCTTCTCCTGATAACGATGAAGCCCCTTCATCACCCGGCTCCCAAGTGCGATCGGCTTCATCGTCATCATCATTATCGCCGAGTTGTGGCTGTACGTCACTGATGTTCGTGGATTCGTCAACAGTGTCTGGCGCAGGAGCTGGAACGCTCGTAGCACCCACGACACTGTCCACTTCACTACTTGTCTGCCTAGCTAAAGAAGCCACCTCCATTTCTTGGCTGGGCAGTAGCTGCTGACTGTCCTCTATCTGATCGTCCTCCTCACTAAAGAGAGGAGCTGAACCCAAAGCATAGGATACGTCGCTGGGGGAGGGAACGGCGTAGGACAGAGGCAATGGGAGGACAGGGACTGCTCTCGGGGCATGCCAACTCAGGGTTGTGTCAGAGGAACCTACCGACCCTAGACTGGGGGTCTCAGACGTAAGTTGTGATGATGTTGTTGATGAGCGCGTCAACCATTGAACCACGGCAGATGCGTTACTGGTGGAGACCCGACCGCTAGCAGATACTGGCAGATTAGGTCTCTCAGCGTGACTCCTGCTGCTACTGGCCCCCAGTCTGCTGCGAGCTCTGCCTGCGGAATCTTGGCCTCTGCCACTCCTCTTTTCACTTCCAGGCACTTGTCTGCCCGACATAGTCTAACTGGTGTGGTAGTAGGTGATATTTTAAGAACTCCCAGGCAGCGGTGGGTCTATATGAAACAGAATATAATGCACACCAAAAGTGAGCAGTAACACTCAGCCTCCAACAGGCCTGCCTAGTGTAAATAAGAGAGCTGCTTAGTGTAAATAAAGAGGGGTATGCTATGTTACAGAATGGGATGCCCCAAAAACCAGCAGTGCACCTGGCAGGCAGCAGTAAGACTATGCACAGCAAAAGTGTCTTTATCAGGCCTAATTTCAATTATAATAAGTGCAAATGGTTATATGGTCTTAAATAGAGGCTGCTGTAGTCACAGAATGGGATGCCCTAAAAACCCAGCAGTGAACCTGGGACAAGTAGTGCTATGAACAGCAAAAGTGTCTTTATCAGGCCTAATTTCAATTAGAATAAGTGCAAATGGTTATATGGTCTTAAACAGAGGCTGCTGTAGTCACAGAATGGGATGCCCTAAAAACCCAGCAGTGAACCTGGGACAAGTAGTGCTATGCACAGCAAAAGTGTCTTTATCAGGCCTAATTTCAATTAGAATAAGTGCAAATGGTTATATGGTCTTAAACAGAGGCTGCTGTAGTCACAGAATGGGATGCCCTAAAAACCAGCAGTAAGTACACCTGGCAGGGTCCAGTAGTGCTATGAACAGCAAAAGTGTCTTTATCAGGCCTAATTTCAATTATAATAAGTGCAAATGGTTATATGGTGTTAAACAGAGGCTGCTGTAGTCACAGAATGGGATGCCCTAAAAACCCAGCAGTGAACCTGGGACAAGTAGTGCTATGAACAGCAAAAGTGTCTTTATCAGGCCTAATTTCAATTATAATAAGTGCAAATGGTTATATGGTGTTAAACAGAGGCTGCTGTAGTCACAGAATGGGATGCCCTAAAAACCCAGCAGTGAACCTGGGACAAGTAGTGCTATGCACAGCAAAAGTGTCTTTATCAGGCCTAATTTCAATTATAATAAGTGCAAATGGTTATATGGTCTTAAACAGAGGCTGCTGTAGTCACAGAATGGGATGCCCTAAAAACCCAGCAGTGAACCTGGGACATGTAGTGCTATGCACAGCAAAAGTGTCTTTATCAGGCCTAATTTCAATTATAATAAGTGCAAATGGTTATATGGTCTTAAACAGAGGCTGTTGTAGTCACAGAATGGGATGCCCTAAAACCCAGCAGTAAGTACACCTGGCAGGGTCCAGTAGTGCTATGAACAGCAAAAGTGTCTTTATCAGGCCTAATTTCAATTATAATAAGTGCAAATGGTTATATGGTCTTAAATAGAGGCTGCTGTAGTCACAGAATGGGATGCCCTAAAAACCCAGCAGTGAACCTGGGACAAGTAGTGCTATGAACAGCAAAAGTGTCTTTATCAGGCCTAATTTCAATTAGAATAAGTGCAAATGGTTATATGGTCTTAAACAGAGGCTGCTGTAGTCACAGAATGGGATGCCCTAAAAACCCAGCAGTGAACCTGGGACAAGTAGTGCTATGCACAGCAAAAGTGTCTTTATCAGGCCTAATTTCAATTATAATAAGTGCAAATGGGCGTGGCCAAGATGGCGACCTGAGCGGACGTGCTGTGCTGGGCTCCGCCAATTCATCCTGATCTACCCCATCATACCTGGTGACTGGGCAATCCGTGGGCCCCATCTGGCTCTCCCTGTCTGCGGGATTGAGCCTCTGCGATGAGCGGCGGCGGCGGCGGCTGGAAACTGTCAGCGGGGCCGGAACACGTGCGCTCCCCGCGCGCCCTGCAGAGAAGCGGCTGGCTGGACCGGTGAGCGGCCTTTCTACTCCCCGGGCTGTGGCGGTGACTGGAGGCGGGCGTCGGAGAGCGGCGGCGGCGGCCCCGGGAGGTGCGTGCGGCGGGACGGCGGTGTGTGCGGCTGGACGGGCTGGGCACTGCCGGCGGGACTGGAGCACGTGCGCTCCCCGCGCGTTCTGCAGAGGAGGCGGCCGGCTGGATCGGGTGAGCGGCGAGGCTGTCACTGAGCCCCGAGCTGTGGCGGTGACTGAAGGCAGGCGTTGGTGAGTGAATCTTGAGTCCCCGCCGGCGTGTGTGTCTCTGCTGAGGAGCGGGAGCAGGTGAAGAGGCAGTCAGGCGCCATTTTGCTGATCCGGTGAAGGGGAGGCTAAGACCAGCAGAGCTAGAGCTGCAGCTCTGGGGAAAGAAGAAAAGGGGGGAAAATAATAATAACATCAGCTGTGACCTGCCTTCGCCCGTGTTTGAGAGGCTGTGGGGGACCAGGACAGACTCAGTGCTCGGCAGCCCCTGATTGTGCAACTCCCCTAGTAGGGCACTGTCTGCATCCGGCAGTGCACTCGACCATCGCGGAGCGAGTTTCAGTGGCGGGGGGAATCACCTGGAGTGCCCGGCCTTCCAGGCCTACCACACAATAGCTATAACTCGCCTACCCATAGGGCACATACCCGCCATTGAGGACTGCACAGGTATTTTGGCGGAGCTGAGTAGCCACCTGAGGGCTGTCCCGATACGGTCCCTGGGGGAGGCCCCCCCCCTACACATGAGAGGAAGTAAAAAGCGTAGGACGACGTCGGTCACCAGTAGCACGCAAGCGATGGAGGCCCAGAGAGGGGTCGGGCAGGAACCCTCCAACCCTGATACTGCAGCTATTATGGCGGCTATTGCCTCGTGCCAGAGCGCCCTCACGGCCAAGTTTGATACCCTCCAAGAGCAGTTTAACTATGTTCGCCATGATCTGGATAAAATCCGAGACCGTACTGGAGAAGCGGAGAGGAGAATCGGAGAGACAGAAGACCGGATTTCTGCTCAGGCGGGCGAACTTGCTACCCTGCGGAGGCAGGTGACCACCCTGATGGGGAGGGCTGAAGAAGCCGAAAACAGGAATCGACGTAATAATGTTAGGATCCTGGGGCTGCCCGAGAAGGCTGAGGGGACCTCCCCGGAGCAATTTGTTGAGAAGCTCATAAGAGAGGCCCTGGCCCCGATCAATCTAACCAGTTTCTTCACGGTTGAGAGGGCACACAGAATCCCCACGCGACCCCTCCCCCCAGGAGCTCCTCCGAGACCCTTCATATTTAAGGTCCTCCACTACAAGGACAGAGACGCTATCCTGGCTGCCGCTAGAATGAAGGGGGTGGTGACCTTTGATAATGTCCGGCTGTCTTTCTTTCCGGACTTCACCTCTGAGGTTCAGAAGATGCGGCGCTCCTTCAATGCAGTCAGGGAGCGGCTAAGGAAAAGGAAAATTAAATACTCCATGATGTTCCCTGCTCGCCTGCGTGTGCAAGACGGGGAATCTACCAGATTTTTTGCTTCTGCCGAGGAGGCCTGCGCCTGGCTGGACTCTCTGCCTGGGGCCTGACAGACTGGGCTCTGGGTTGGAGTGAGCTGATCGTTCCTAATCCCTTCATCTATGATGGCGGGGGCACTCCCACTCATTCTGGCGCCTGGCGGCCGGCCGCCAGACATCCTAATGTGGCCCCGGGTGGGGGCTTGTTCGGCTCCGCCGGCCGACTTCGGTGTTGCCGCTTAGTTTAGTTCAGTTTTGTTCGGCTGCCCAAGTTACCACTGTATCCTGATATGCATAGTACAGGGGAGCTCCGGCTCTGGTTTCCCAGGGAGTGATGGCCACCCCCTCTCCTTTCCCCCCCTTCCCCTTCCTGGGTCTCTGTGCCCTATTTTCCTCCCCACCCTTTCCCCCCCCCGTCTCCTTATCCCATCTGCTCCCCCTCCCGCCTGCTTTCATGCCCCTGGGAACCCATGGCAGTTAGTCTGCCGACCTGTATAATCCGTGGTTATCCTATGTTGCAGGCCCATTAGGCGTTGGGTACCTGCACCCCAGTTGCAACTAGTTTTCACCTGTGTTGTATTTGTGGTTGGGAGGGTTTGATGCTCGCCAAAGTTTGGGGCTGGTGGAGCGGGGTGGGGGTGGTTGGGTACGGGTATTGTAGGTACTGTTTAATGTGTTGTATTATCTGTTTTGTGTACTGTTGTCTGTGTGTTGGTATGACTGTGAAGTTTGGTTGTTGGACTCGGTTAGTGAAGAGATTTCTGGGGGATGGCGGTGAATCGCAGAAAGGTGACCTTGCCGATAGAACTTTAAGTGGTAATAATGGGTGAGTGTAAATTTCTCTCCTGGAATGTCCGGGGGCTTAATGATAAGATCAAAAGGGCTACTGTCCTTCAATTTGTTAAGAAACACAAACCAAACATAGTTATTCTCCAAGAGACCCATCTGATGGGTCAGAGAGTCCTGGCATTAAAGAAACCATGGATACAGAGCTCCTTTCATGCTCCCTTTTCGACATACTCAAGTGGTGTATCCATACTGATTTCCAAGGGCACCCCATTTGTGTTGTATTCAGTACATACTGATCGGGAGGGTTGCTATGTTATCCTCCATGCCAAGATCATGGATACTGATATAATAATAGTGGGAGTGTATGTCCCCCCACCATTTCCTGCACAGGTACTTGACAGAGTAATGGAGAAGGTGTTGTCCTACCCCCCTGCCCCGATACTGCTATTGGGAGATTTCAACATGGTTTTGGATTCGGCGTTGGACAGGATGGGTAAGAATCCGGGCCCCAAGACCCAACTGGCGCTATGGGCGGAGACGCTGGGGTTACAAGAGCTTTGGAGGTGGAAGCACCCCACCGATAAGGCATATTCCTGCCACTCTGTCACACACAAGTCCCTGTCTAGAATTGACCTTGCGTTCTCATCTCCTGAGTTCCTGACCAGGGTGGCGACCTGTAGTTATCTCCCGAGAGGGGTCTCGGATCACTCCCCTTTGTTGATAACGGCGGGATTGTCGATGAGGCGGGAGACCCGGGTGGGCTGGACCCTAAACCCTTTGTGGCTGGATTCTCCTGAAATTAAGAGTAGTTTGCAATCCTCTACTGAGGCTTTCTGGGCGTGCAATACTGTGGAGACATCGATAGACGTAAGATGGGATGCCTTCAAAGCTGTTACTAGGGGGGCGGCCATCAGCGCTATCGCTGCGGCTAGGAGGATGAAGGGGAGGGAAGTGGCAGATCTTGAGAGTAAACTAGCGGTGGCGGAAGAGAAGTTTATTACAACATCGGACAGTAGGGACCATTCAACGCTGTTGACATTGAAAAGAGATATAATCTGCTTTTGACTGATTCGGCTAGGAAACTGCTGCTATATAAGCAAGCAACAATATTTGATAAAGGAGATAAGAACGGTAAGACCCTGGCCTACTTAGCGAGAGCTGAAAGCCAATCTAACAACATAGCTGGAATCCTAGACAATGGGACGAGGGTAACTGAAGGGAAGGAGATAGCCAAGCGGTTCCTTGAGTACTACTCTGCCTTGTATTCCTCAAGGGTGTGTTATGGGGCGGCTGAACTGGGTACTTACCTAGATCAGATTGACTTCCCGCGACTGCCTGAGGAGGACCAGGAGGCTTTGGATTCCCCTATTACCATGGAAGAGGTCTCTGGTGCCATCAGAATGCTTTCTAGCCGGAAGGCACCGGGACCGGATGGGATGCCGGCAGAGTGGTATAAACAGGACCTTGAGCAAGTGACACCTAAGCTATGGGAGGTGCTGAAACAAGCGCTTGAAAGGGAGTGCCTACCGGCCTCTTTTCATGAGGCACATGTGGTCCTTATCTATAAGGAAGGGAGACCTCCTGACTCCTGCGCATCTTATCGGCCTATATCCCTGTTGAACCAAGATGCCAAAAACTTAGCAAAAATACTGGCCACTAGGCTAAACAAGGCTATTCTGCATTTGATCGGGCCGGATCAGTCAGGGTTTATGCCGGGGCGCACCACTTGTGTGAATCTGCGCAGATTGATGTCAAACCTCCAAATTGTACATGATAATCATGGGAAACGGGTGATTATCTCATTAGATAACGAGAAAGCCTTTGATTCGATAGAATGGGACTATCTTTGGGCAGTATTGGAAAGATTTGGGCTCCCCGTTAGTTTCATTAAATACGTCAAATTATTGTATGAACGGCCAACGGCACGGATACGGGTTAATGGGTGCTACTCTAATTCATTTGCGTTGCATAGAGGGACAAGACAGGGGTGCCCGCTATCACCGCTGCTCTTTGCCTTAGCTATCGAACCCCTGGCGATTATTGTCAGGAGCTCCCCAAGTATCTCTGGATGGAAAATAGGTGCAGTAGAAGAAAAGATATCACTCTATGCAGATGATACACTGTTATACCTGGCAGATGGTCACGAATCCCTGAACGCAGCACTGGACACTATTGGAGTGTTTGGGAGGTTCTCCGGGTTGAGGATTAATTGGGATAAATCCAGTCTAATGTTAGTGGATGAGCTTGTTTCTCCGGACATTTCCCCCGAGGTCTCAGCTTAAAATAGTTCAACAATTCAAATACTTGGGGATCATGATTAGTAGGCAACCAAGTGAGTTCATATCTCTCAATGTCTCCCCTGTCGTTGCTAAGTTGAGGCAGCGGGTTGCTCAGTGGGCGAACCTGCCACTGTCAGTCATGGGCAGAATTAATATATATAAAATGATATTCCTTCCGAAATTTCTATATATATATATCAGGCCTCGCCAGTGTTGCTGCCAGTCTCCCACTTTAAGATATTGGACTCCATTCTGTTTGGCTTTATCTGGGGGCAGTCTCCACCTAGGCTTAATAGACAAATAATGAAGGCGCAGGTAGCGGAGGGGGGACTGGCGGTCCCTCACATGCAAATGTATTTCTATGCCACGCAGCTCCTGTTTGTGTACTGGTGGCTCTGTCAGCCGCAGAATAATCCGGTGGTGAGTCTGGAGGTGGCGGTTTTGGGCTCCTCTAGGAGACTGTCCTCCCTGGCGTATAGGGGGGTTCGGGGGATCCGGGAGGCGACGGGTTGTATGAGGGCAGTGTGTAATATATGGGAAAGGGTGGCCAAGCTGAACAGGAATCCAGATGAGGCCCAGCATTGGTCCCCCTTTGCTCCTCTCTGGAGTAACCCCAAACTCTCTGAGTTGGTCTCTATGCAGGATCCGCAGTTTTGGGATGGAAGGGGCCTCCAGATGTTAGGCCAGGTGTACAAGGATGGAGTGCTCATGTCGTTTGACCAAATTAGGGAGACGTTTCGAGTTTCCCATCGGGACTTCTTCCGCTATCTGCAACTCAGGCACGCTCTCCAGACTCAATTCCACAGGGACAGTCCGAATTTCTCGGTGTCGCAAGTGGAGAGTGTGGTCAGGGGGACGGACTTGGAGAAGCCTGTCTCTACATTGTACAAATGCTTGATTGCTGGGCTGGAGTCTCCTAGGGGGAAAATCGAAAGCAAGTGGCAGGCTCTAGACCAAACCTTGGACCCGGATGACTGGGAGGAAATCTTTGATAACCTACACTCTTCGGTCATAGAAGCTAGAGACAGATTTATCCAGACCAAGTGGATGCATCAAGCCTACATCACTCCGATACGTATGCATAGGATGGGATTGCTGGCTAGTGATCTGTGTCCCAGGTGTGAGAGGGAGGCCGGTACATGGGTACATGTAACCTGGTCCTGTGCAGTTCTGGAGAGCTATTGGGGTGAGGTGATGCATCTGATTGGGATGGTAGTGGGTATCCGGATCAGCGGTTCAATTTCTTTATGTCTTCTGGGGGTGGTTGAACCACTGTCGGAAACAAGTGCGCTGAAGTCACTACTTAGATTATTACTCTTTTATGCTAGGAAATGCGTTCTGTTGAATTGGAAGCACCCGGCCAAACCATCTGTGCAGGCGTGGAAGGCTCTGGTTAATCAGAAACTTACTATGTACAAACTGACGTACGCTGCCAGGGGGGTGCCTGATAAATTTGGAAAAGTGTGGGGTCCTTGGCTGCAGAGTCAGGACACAGCTTCAGAAGATAATTAGGGAGGGGGTGGGTCCGCATGATGGGGTAAGCTACTGACCATCGTTTGGTTGAATCGCTGAATGTGTTAAAGGAGGAACTGAGAGACAGTAGAGGCATCTTGGGAGATGTGGTGCACCGACCGGTTTTTTTTTTTCCATCCCAGCGAGTAGTTAATGTAGATGTCCGAGTCCAGAAGGTGTGAATGTAGGGTGAATGGTTGTCGTGTCTAAATGGTTCATTGAATCTTTATAACTGAAACTGGTACCTGCGGTGCCATAATGTGATCTGTAACCTGTTTTGATGTTATGTTGTTTGTTGAACTGCAAATAAAAAGAAACTTTAAAAAAAAAAAATAAGTGCAAATGGTTATATGGTGTTAAACAGAGGCTGCTGTAGTCACAGAATGGGATGCCCTAAAAACCCAGCAGTGAACCTGGGACAAGTAGTGCTATGAACAGCAAAAGTGTCTTTATCAGGCCTAATTTCAATTAGAATAAGTGCAAATGGTTATATGGTCTTAAACAGAGGCTGCTGTAGTCACAGAATGGGATGCCCTAAAAACCCAGCAGTGAACCTGGGACATGTAGTGCTATGCACAGCAAAAGTGTCTTTATCAGGCCTAATTTCAATTAGAATAAGTGCAAATGGTTATATGGTGTTAAACAGAGGCTGCTGTAGTCACAGAATGGGATGCCCTAAAAACCCAGCAGTGAACCTGGGACAAGTAGTGATATGAACAGCAAAAGTGTCTTTATCAGGCCTAATTTCAATTATAATAAGTGCAAATGGTTATATGGTCTTAAACAGAGGCTGCTGTAGTCACAGAATGGGATGCCCTAAAAACCAGCAGTTAGTACACCTGGCAGGGTCCAGTAGTGCTATGAACAGCAAAAGTGTCTTTATCAGGCCTAATTTCAATAAGAATAAGTGCAAATGGTTATATGGTCTTAAACAGAGGCTGCTGTAGTCACAGAATGGGATGCCCTAAAAACCAGCAGTAAGTACACCTGGCAGGGTCCAGTAGTGCTATGAACAGCAAAAGTGTCTTTATCAGGCCTAATTTCAATTATAATAAGTGCAAATGGTTATATGGTGTTAAACAGAGGCTGCTGTAGTCACAGAATGGGATGCCCTAAAAACTCAGCAGTGAACCTGGGACAAGTAGTGCTATGAACAGCAAAAGTGTCTTTATCAGGCCTAATTTCAATTAGAATAAGTGCAAATGGTTATATGGTGTTAAACAGAGGCTGCTGTAGTCACAGAATGGGATGCCCTAAAAACCCAGCAGTGAACCTGGGACAAGTAGTGCTATGAACAGCAAAAGTGTCTTTATCAGGCCTAATTTCAATTAGAATAAGTGCAAATGGTTATATGGTCTTAAACAGAGGCTGCTGTAGTCACAGAATGGGATGCCCTAAAAACCCAGCAGTGAACCTGGGACATGTAGTGCTATGCACAGCAAAAGTGTCTTTATCAGGCCTAATTTCAATTAGAATAAGTGCAAATGGTTATATGGTGTTAAACAGAGGCTGCTGTAGTCACAGAATGGGATGCCCTAAAAACCCAGCAGTGAACCTGGAACAAGTAGTGCTATGAACAGCAAAAGTGTCTTTATCAGGCCTAATTTCAATTATAATAAGTGCAAATGGTTATATGGTCTTAAACAGAGGCTGCTGTAGTCACAGAATGGGATGCCCTAAAAACCAGCAGTAAGTACACCTGGCAGGGTCCAGTAGTGCTATGAACAGCAAAAGTGTCTTTATCAGGCCTAATTTCAATAAGAATAAGTGCAAATGGTTATATGGTCTTAAACAGAGGCTGGTGTAGTCACAGAATGGGATGCCTCACAGCAGACTTAAGATCAGTTCAGTATATATGCACAGTTAGTTAGTATAAGCAGCCTGAAAACGCTAACAAAGCCTGTCAGCCAGCTAGTAACACTCAGGTTGGATGAAAAAAAAAAAATCTCCCTGTGACAGCCTCCGATATTTCCTACCTTTCCCTGTTTTTTGCTGACTTTCTGTCTGTCTCCTGTCTGTCTCCTGCCTGTCTCCAGCCTGTCCCTGTCTGTCCCTGCCTGTCTAACTGCCTCTCTCTCTCACTACAACGTTCTGTGTCTCACGAATGCAATAGAGAAATGAGGAAGGAAAAGCAAGATGGCCGACTTAAATAGCGCTGTGACGTCACCGGGCTTGCTGGCTGCTGATAGGCTGCATGTGACTGCCCCAGCTTGCACTGGCGCGGGATAGATGTCCAGACATGTCCCGTCCGCCATCTTAGAATGCCTGTAAATGTAAATGAATGGATGTTAAAGGAAAACTTCGAGCGATCGAATCGCGGGGAAATTCGGATTCGTTCCGAATCGAATTTTTCCTGAAATTCGGATCGAATCCGGGTTCGTCCGGATCGATTCGCTCATCCCTAATCACTATGATTATAGAAAAGTTTTGTTGTTGGAGCACGGAGATGGTCGTGCAATCACCGACTCTTCTTGCATGATCCTCTCCGTCCTTAAGGTTTGTAAAACTTTGTTGTTGGTGCGCGGAGAGGGTCCTGCAGTCGTTAATTCTGCTGCACGATCCTCTCTGTCTTTAAGATTTAATGTTTGTTATTTGTTTATAGTATTGATTTTTCAGATTTCTCCCTCTGATCTTGAGGGAAAAGGTTACATGATGGAAAAAGGAAAATGGGGAGGAGTGACAGGAACGTTGCAAGGGAATAGCATTGATAAACTAGGGGACAATGCTTTTAACTGTCTGTACTGGTCTGCGGAACGTAATAGGGAGGGTGCCTGGGACAACCCCCCCTGTTTACACTGACTTTCTGGGCTCTCTAAACTTTGACAGCGCTATCTATCCTAGATGAGTCCGGCAAATGAGCAGTCCGGCCAACCCAAATCCCATTTAACGTTGGTTTCCTGGAATGTGGGAGGGCTTAACCACCACCTTAAACGTAGAAAAATATTAAAACACCTAAGCCACCACGCCCTGATACAGTTTTTTTACAAGAAACGCACTAGAAGGAAGGAGAGGAGTGCAATTTGAAAGCACCCTGGATTAATGAGGTGATTGCCACGACATTTAAAAAAAAGCAGAGGGGAGTTGCGATCTTGTTAAGCAAATCACTTAGATACACGATTCTGGAAACAGTCATTGACCCCCAGAGCAGATACGTCATATTGAGGTTGGAGGTTTCGGGGCAAGAATATACCTTGGTGAATATCTACGCTCCCAACACCCCGAACCTCCCCTTCTTTGTTGACCTAACTCAGCAACTACATGACTACCAGGATACAAAATTGATCATGGCAGGTGATTTTAACATAGTGACAGACCCTACACAGGACAAATCTAGCCCCGCTGCAAAGGACGGTAGGGGACTCACAACACCATTTAAACACATCTATGACTATCTTCCCCTGGTAGATCCCTGGAGACTCCTTAACCCCTCGGCGAGGGAATATACATGCTATTCCAAGGCTCATAAATCCCTGTCTAGGATCGACCATATCTTAACGCATGAATCCCTTCTCTCGGAGGTCGCGGAAGCAGAGATCAAGCCGATTGCACTCTCGGATCATGCACCGATCGTGATCTCCCTTTTACTGGAGGTCCCCCAGTGCAGGTCAACGTTTTGGCGCTTCCCCACGTACTTAGCAGGCTTGGATGGCTTCCGGGAATTCCTGAGAGGAACTTGGGAAAATTACAAGGATGACAATATCCAACACATAACGGAACCTGTACTATTCTGGGAGGCGGCAAAGGCAGTGATCAGGGGTCATATTGTAGACTTCGCTTCTCGAAGAAAAAAAGCACTGAAAACGAGACATAAAGAGCTTTACGATGTGGTCTCGGAGTCGTATAGAGCTTATTTACAACTCAACACTGAAACCGCAAAGCAACAATGGTTGGAGGCCTCTCTTATATTAGATACCTTTCTTAGTGCAGAGGCAAAGAAATCAAACTTCTTTCAGCGACATAAATATTACAGATTTGGTAACAGGTCTGGTAGGCTTTGGCAACAATGACTAACCCCTCAGGCCCTAGAAGACATATTGCTGCCATTAAAAAGCCAGCCTCTGAACAAAATTACACTAGAACCTCCGAGATAGTCAAATCCTTTGAAGATTACTACAGAGGCGTCTACTCTTCTGCACTGCCGGACCGCTCATTGGTAAACCCTATTCTCCAGCGGGCAGAACTGGAGAAGCTGTCTGATTCCCAGAGAGGGCTGTTGGAGGGCCCTGTTACAGAGAGAGAGGTTACGTGGGCAATCCGACAGCTAAAAAATTGCAAGACCCCGGGGCCCGATGGATACTCAGGAGAATTTTACAAGATATTAGGCCCTTATATTACCCCAATTTTACAGGATCTGTTCAACACAATTCTTCAGAAGGAAGTCGAAATGCCATATTTCACTGAAGCATATACTACCTTAATTTTAAAACCTCAGAAAGACCCCCTGTCACATTCTTCCTATAGACCCATCTCCTTATTGAACAATGATTACAAACTTTTAGCTAAAATAATGGCGGAGAGGCTGCAATCGATTCTCCCGTCCCTGCTCAGTGAACATCAGTTAGGCTTCGTCCGCAACAAGCACATCACGTTGGGCATTCGGACGGCTATCGCAGCCACCGTTGCCGGCAGGAATTCCGGGGGAATACTTCTTAGCCTAGATGCCGAAAAGGCATTCGATAAGGTGGAGTGGCCGTGGTTGCTGGGCGTCCTGGAGAGAAGGGGATTTGGAGGGCGCTTTTTACATTACATCCGATTCATCTACAACAACTCACGAACCTCCCTGTTGATCAATGGGGAGAAATCACGGGAGGTGCGCCTGGCCAGGGGCACGAGACAGGGATGCCCACTCTCACCCCTTCTGTTTAACCTAGCTCTGGACCCACTCTTGAGAGCCTTAGAGGCAGAACCGGAGTTTCATGGCATTGGAGTTGGTTCCTCGTCAGTGAAGCTAACGGCGTTCGCAGATGACCTGATCTTATTTATATCTAACCCGAGTTCGGCCTTACCTAAGATCTTACAATTGATAGACACGTTTGGCCGGGTATCGGGCTATTCTATAAATCTGAGCAAGTCGATGGCTATGTTTTTGGGATCTGGTACTAGGCCACGGTGGGGTGATAGATATCCCTTCTCATGGAGCGGGAATTCCCTGAAATATTTGGGAGCGCTCATTCCGAAAAACCCCTTGAAATTGTACTCCTGCAATATCACACCAGCAATAAAGAACTTAGAAAAGGACCTCAGAGGCTGGGCTAAACTTAGACTCTCGTTCTTGGGGCGGATACACCTCCTCAAGATGATAGCCTTCCCACGAATCTTCTTTTATATCCAGACACTCCCGATTCTGCTGGGCACTCAGGACGTGAGGCATATTTACCGACTCTTCAGAGAGTTCATTTGGGCCAAGAGGGTTGCAGGTCTGGGAAGGCTCACGCTGCAACAAGAGGTCAAGAACGCAGGGGTGAACCTCCCAGACATCGAAAAATATAATCAGGCGGCTCTCTTGTGCGTCTTGAGAGATTGGGTGGGGAATCGTAAAGCACATACTAACTCGGACTTGGACCAGGCCCTATTAGGTACCACAAGCTTGACCTTCATGATCCACCAACACAAACATCTCTTGCCCCCGCAGGTGACACAAAACCCCTTGCTATTTACAATCTGGAAGGTGTGGCAAACTATCCGTAAAGAAAGAAAGCTGAGCTCGCACTCCTCTCTGCTTTTGCCGCTGGCTGGAAATCCTGACCTCGGCTTGGGCGACACGGCTCTCATATATGAGCACTGGCGTAAGTCGGGCATCACCTCAATCTCTGCCTTGGTAAACAAAGATCAGAAGAAAATTCTGTCTTATGAGGCAATGAGTCATTTATACCCCAGTGCAATCCTCCGGGTGTTCTCCTTTATCCAAGCCACTTCTTACACTAGGAAAATACTTAGCCGTCTTTCTGACCTTGATTGGTCCAATGAGGTGGACTCCCTCTTACAGGATCCTCCACCAAGCAAGGGAGCTATTTCTATGTATTATGCTGTGTTGAGGAAAAAGCTTGATTGGAGTGGGCAGAAAACAAGAATGACAAGATGGACTCGGCATTTCCCTGACCTCACGTGTGATCAGATCTTGAAATCTTATAATTATTCTTGGTCTACTCTATCAGCATCAACATATAGAGAGATGCTTCTTAGACAGTTCCATTATAACTATGTTTCCCCGCTCCGATCTTTCCGCATGGGCTTATCTGAATCCCCACACTGCCTGAAATGCAATGCGGAATCAGCAGACCTCTTTCATAACTTATGGGAGTGCCCTGTGATCAAAAAATTTTGGAGACAGGTGTCTCAATACACATCACAGAACTTGGTAAATTTTGCACCCCCCTCGCCGGAATGGGCAATTTTCGGGGAACTCGTGTTGGAGGGAGTGAGAGTCTCACGGGGAACCAGAAGGCTATTATTGATTATATCCGCGGTCGCACGCAAAACTATTTTGCAGGCCTGGATTCACCCCGAACCGCCCCAACTCAAAGTCTTTTTGGGAAAATTACAGCAATTCTTCAAATTTGATTGGGTAGACGTGACCTCCCAAAAGGAAACAAAAGTAGAGTTCTTTTTCGCCACTTGGGAGAGCTATATCAATCTCTTGACCCCGGAAGTCCGAGCTAAAATACACAACGCTTTCGGGGGCACTGAATGGTACCTTAGAAGGCTGGTGGAAGGAGATCCACCAATCATACTAGGTTAGCGGGTGGGGTACCTCACAATTCCTTTCCTTTTGTTTTGTTAGTCTCGCTAGCACCGGGGCCCTTGTAATGTTCAGGGGAATTACTGCTGATACTCCTTGAGATACCTCCCATAGAACAAACTGGGATGGGACTGCTTGAACGTTCGTCAACTTATAAGTTTGACCAGTAAAAAATGCTGTAACCAATGTCTATTCGCTGTAATTAATGCTTATTTGCTACCTTGCTTATTGTCTGTGACCTGTATGACTGTAATTTTCCTGTCCTCAATAAAAAAGTTTTGGAAAAAAAAAAAAATATATATATATATATATTTTACAATTTGTAGTGTTTTTTTGTAATAAAAAATGTAAGTTTGTCAATAAAATCTTATTGCGTGTGAAATCCCAATTTCTCCCGGTTACAGCGGTACCACATATGTATAGGTAGACACCCTTTCCTGCCCAGGAGACTCCCCCAAACTGAAACAGTGCTTTAGGGGATTTTCAGATAAAATACAACTATGCTACGCAATATGCGCACCTTGCAGTTTTTCCAGAAAAACAACCCTTTACATTTGAAATACCCCCAACAAACTATAGATTCTCTGGAAGTACACACCTCAGGCTTTCTAGGCGTACCAGGCTTGTTGATGTGGCCATAGTTTTCTGGAAGTAATCCCTCAATGGATTCTTTGGTTGCAAAGAGTTTCCCTAAAAAAAGGATAAAAAAGCAGAATCAAAGCCACATTTTCCTAAAAAAACTATATACAAACAAGAAAAAACAAGTTTAATCTGAAAACGCAACATCCCCCGAACAGAACAACACCCAACATGCATAGCTACTGTCAAGGGAAGAGTTGCCAAACACCCCAAAGTAAAGCATGTGCGTAACGGTAATTTTACTTGAAAATTTCAGCTCTGCAGACAAAGTGCGCACCTTGCAATTTTTCAACCAAAACAGCCCTTGACATTTGGAATATCCCCCATAAACCATATATTCCCTGAAAGTACACATGTTAAGCTTTCTAAGCGTACCCAGCTTGTTGTAGTGGGCTCATCTTTCTGGAATTATTACCTCAAAGAATTCTTTGTTTGCGCAGGGTTTCCCTAAAAAATTTATAAAAAAGCTGAATTAAAAACACCTTTTCCTAAAATATAAATATGCAAACCAGAAAAAACAAGCTAAGTCTGAAAGCGCAAGGTCCCCCGAACAGAACAATACCCAACATGCATAGGTACTATTAACCCTTTTAATTGCCAGCCTACTTGAGATTTTGTCACCCTCTGTTGACAGGGCATTTTTCCCCATTTTGCGTCATGTTTTGCGCCATGTTTGCGCCATTTTTGCTGGAACTTTCAGGAAAATTATATATATATTTTTTTGCAGCAGAGTTTAGGCTTTAACATGAAATTTCTTGTTTGTAATTTTTTTTTTTTACAATATTATTAAGTAAAATAAATAAATAAATAAATTTTTTTTTTAGAAAATTGACTCCTTTATTTTAAATAAAAAATTTATTTTATTAAGGAAAAGCATATTGCATGTGAAAGCCCCATTTCTACCAATTAGAACGGTACCACATATTTATCGGTAGCCCCCTGTTCCTGCCCAGGAGACCCCTCTAACTGAAACAAGTATTTTATAACATTCACAAATAAAATACAACTACCATCCACACTACAAAGGGTTAAATCGAGAAAAAAAATGACATAGGGTCCCCCCTCCCAGGGGAGGGGGACCCCATTTTTTTTTGATTTTTAAGGGTTAAAAACCCTTAAAAAAAAAAAAAATTGACGTGGGGTCCCCCTTACCCAAAGTAACCAGCCCGGGACCAGCTATGCAGGGCTTGTAGGAACAGGGTGCAGGGGCCAGCTTTTGTGGCCCCTGGCCCTGCAGGCTACAAGCCCGCATAGCCCGTGGGCCTGGGCTCTTCTGCCCCCCCCTGGCCTTTGGGGAGGCAGATAATGGGGGTGCCGGGGGTTAATGGCAAGTCACCCGCTAGCGCAGGTGACTTGCCATCCCCCCAGCCTTGTGAACTGGTATTAGGGGTCATGGACCCCTTACCAGTTCACAAGGGGTTAAAAGTAAATAATCACACAGACACATCTTTATTTTTTTTTTTTACTGTACTCACCTCCGATCCGACGTCCCTCGCCGCTGTCATGTCACTGACAGATGCCGGTAGTGATCGGCGCAGGGCGGGTGACAGGCGAGGGGGCTCCGATCGGAGCCTCCTCGCCTGACACCCGCCCTGCTCCAATCACCACCGGCATCTGACAGATGCCGGAGCTCGGAGGGGGTATAGGAGGCCCACAATGGGCGGGGCTAGGAGGCGGCGGCCATCGCCGCCATTACAAGAGGTGAGGACCCGGAAGAGGGTCCTCACCTGAAGCCTGCGCAGCCCAGGGGGGGGATCGGACCCCCCCCCCCTGGTGAAGAGGAGACCCGACAGAAGGCTCGGGCGCGGAGGTGAGTAAATGACAGTTTATTATTTTTTTTTTTTCACAGCGACGATGTCAGCGCTGGAAACGGGGGGGGGGCGGCTGGTTTCGGGCCCCCTCCTGAAGACGGAGGACGACGGGGGGGCGATCGGATGCCCCCCTCAGGAAGAGGGGACCCCAAGCTTCACAGGGATACCGGAGGTAAGTGGGTTTTTTTTTCTATTTTTTAACTGTTAGGGGTAAATGCCAGGCACGTGAAATTTGCGTGGCTGGCACTTAAGTGACGGAGAGGCAACCACGTAAATTTTACGTGGCTGGCATTTAAAGGGTTAAGGCTCTGTCTATCTCTCTCCCTGGTGAGGCTTCCAAGCTGAGAGGGGAGCGTTTCCATACAGCAACAGCACGTTTGGAATTCCTAGAGCAGGCTCACTTCCATGCTCTTGTTCTCAAGGA
The DNA here is from genome assembly GCA_027917425.1 of Gastrophryne carolinensis. Classification (NCBI taxonomy): domain Eukaryota; kingdom Metazoa; phylum Chordata; class Amphibia; order Anura; family Microhylidae; genus Gastrophryne; species Gastrophryne carolinensis. The sequence goes on along the minus strand of CM051234.1, from coordinate 298,978,277 downwards.
ATGGGAATGCCCCAGTAAACTTTCAGGGGTCCCAGGGGACTGGGATAGGAAATACCCTTTTCCCCCCCGAGGTGGTTAATTGCTGGTCATCCCCTCCCGTGGTGGATGCCCCGATCATAGGGGTTCCTAACCCACCTTTATTACAGCCCCTGCTCATAATACCCTTCGGGATGCTGAGGACCGGCGAATTGAGCTGCTGGCCTCCCACGCCTTCTCTTGTGCAGGGACGGTGCTGCACCCGGTCTGTGCCGTGTCTATTACTGCAGTGGCCGCTAGAACCCTCATCAGAAAGATGCTTGATCATCAACCTGATAATCTCTACTGGGAGGTGTTTAATGCACTCTCCAGCTGTGATCTGTTTTTAAAATTTATCCTATTAGCGTTGGACGACACCATTAGAATGTGTGCAAGAACTTCTGCCCTTGCGGTGGCTATACTTTTCTTGGTTTGGCTACGACAGTGGGGTGCTGACGATGCTACAAAAAAGACTCTTACTGGGCTTCCCTTTAGAGGGCTACGCTTGTTTGGGGCCCATCTAGACCTGTTTGGTAAAAAGGGTAAGTCACCCCAACGCAGGTGGCCGTCTCGGCCCCCTCGGGGCAGGGGTACCCCTACTTCCCCCTACCATAGTGTTAAACAAGAACCAGGGGTGTCCTTCGTGGGGGCTCGCGCAGACTCCGGCCCCCGGGAGCAGCAGACAACACTCTGGCCCCTCCGGCGGGGCTAAGCGTAAATCTTCCACCAAACCCCCTCAAGCGTGATGGGGCGCCCTTGCCCGTCTGGGTGAGGGGATGGCTGCGGCACTTTGCTCTTGTCAGGAGGCTTTACGCCTCATACTGGTGGATTCAGGAGGTAGTGTCCTCCGGATACAAGATAGTTTGCTGCGCGGCCTTCCCCAAGTTTATCAGGTCCCAGGTACTCCTGGTCCCTGCCGCTGTTCAGGTGCTGGCACAGGCCATGCAAGGCCTGCGAGGTATGAGGGTCACTTGCAGATTGCCTTTAACTGGCAGAGGCAGGGGCCGCTACAAAAACCCTTTCCACAGTCCCCCAAATGGATGGGTCAGTCTGACCCATTCTGGATTCACAGGTCTCGGCAATTCTCCAATTATAGGCGGTTTTCTGCATGAAAACTCTGAGATGGGCCATCAGCGCCTTGCGCCCGAGGGGCTACTTGCTGTCCGTGGAGCTCAAAGATGCTTATGTTCCATCCCTTTGTCTTCTGGACACCCAGGCTCTTCAGGTTCGTGTTGGAAGTCCAACACTGCTAATTTGGGGCCTTGTTATCTGGCCTCGCTTCAGCTTCCAGAGTGCACACCACGGTGCTGACGAGGGTGATGTCTCTGATGAGACCAAGGGACATCCGCGCGAGACCTACCTGGACGTCCTTCTCACTTCCCAGTCTCTGCGTCAGGCTAAGTTGTATACTCGGCTGGTGGTGCCCATTGGGAGTCATTCGGACTGGTGATCAATCACCCCAAGTCCTCATTGTCCCCTTATCGGTATTCCATTTCTAGGAATGACTCTGGATCCTGTTCAGGCGAGAATCTTCCTTCCTTGACCATAAAGTGGACAATCAGGTTGCATAGGCTCGGTCCCTCATCCCTGCCGGTGGGCTCGTTGGTGGCTTGCTCAGAAGAGGTCCCTTAGGCTCAGTCCCCCTTGGGCCCTTCTGCAATTTTTATTGTTAGTACAGGACAGGGATCCAGCATCCCTGGAGCAGGGTCTGTGTGCCTTTCCCCTCTGGTATGGAGGTCCCTCTTGCAGTGGATGAATTCAAGGAACCTGTCTGGGGGCAGTTTTTACTTCCTTGCCCCTTCCTGGAGAAGGTCACCATGGATGCCAATCTATCAGGTTGAAGGGGGGGGGGTTCTCTTCTGAAACTCCCTGCGGTTCTGGGGGAGGTGGGGCCCTTAGAAGGTCCATACACCTATCGATCTTTGAAACAGTGAGCGTTCAGGTTGATTCTATCTTGCTTTGACTACTCCTCTTCAGGGCCTGCCTGTTCGGGGGCGTTCGGTCTGTATGACGACAGTGGCCTACATTAATCCTCTGGAAGGGACCTGGAGCAGGAGGGTCCTCCAGGAAGTGTCTGATACTAATCTGGGTGGAGGACAATGTTCCCTGCATCTCAGTGGTATTCGCCCCGGTGGGGGTCTCTCTACGACAGGATGAGCTAATCCCTGTATCACTATGGGGTCCAACCAGTTGTGGATCTGTTTGTGTCCCGTCACTTTCACAATTTTTCGGCCTTTGTTTCCCTGTCCCAGGATCCTCTGGCAGTTGTCAGGATGCCTTGGTAACGTTATGTCTGAACATTATGTTCTGTATGTCCTTTCTCCATCCCCCCTGCTTGGCAGGGTTCTGCACAAAATTGCTCTGGAAGGGGGACCAGTGACTCAGGTGGTCCCCGGGTGGCCTAGTACAGTGTGGTTCGCAGATGTGGTACTGAGGGCAGTAGTTCTGTACGTTCTGCCAGGAGTGCCAGCCTTGCTCACTCAGGGCCCCTTTACGTCACCCCAATCTACAGACTCTGGCCTAGACGGCCTGGCTGCTGAAACATCCATCTTGATGGAGCCAGGCTTATCTGTCTCGGTGATTGAGACTATGGGAAGACTAGGTGCAAGCTTCTTCTTCTTCTTCCATCTGTTATAGGGTATGGTTTACCCTTATTGATTGGTGTGAGTCTAGGTCTCTTCCCTGTCGGGCGTTCTCTGTTCCCAGGGTTCTAGAGTTGTTTCAGCACGAGTTGGAGTTGGCTCTCCAACTCAGTACTCTGACGGGTCAGGTTCTGCCCTGTCCACCTTGCTTTAGAAGCCTTTGTTCAGTCTTCCTGGTTAAGACTTCTTTCAGGGGGTATTCATGTGCGTCCCCCATGTAATCCTATGGTCCCTGTTGGGATTTGAATTTGATTCTGTCTGCCTTGCAGGGTTTTTCCCTTTGGTCCTAGTCAGGATGCTGTCTGGCTGTCCTTACCCTCTAGGTTGTACTTCCGGTGACTTCGGTCAGACGTGTGTTGGCGGGCGGCTCTGTCTACCTAGCCCCCATTGCTTGAGATACACCAGGATAAGGTTGTGTTCCGCCTGAAGCCGGACTCTCTGCCTCAGGTGGTGTCTCATGTTCATTGATTCAAGATATTGTTCTTCCTGCTGTGCCTTATTCCTAGCAACGCTCAGGAAAGGGTTCTGCATTTCTTGAATAGGTATTGGAAGTTTTTTCCTTGATAGTCACTGATGTTCGTCTGGGCCTATGATCGCTACATCCTGAATGTGCCCGATCTCGTCTGTTCTCGGGGTGTTGGGCGGCTTTGGCCCTGGTTATTACTTGAATGTGATGTTCCTTCTGGTCCTAGGAAAGGGTTTTTTGGCTTCTGCCAAGTCTACTGTTAGCGATTGGATTCGTCAGGCTGTTACTCAGGCCTATTCCAACAAGGGGAAGAATCTTCCTTTTTGCTTTGATTCTTATTTTACTCGTGCTTTGGTGCCTCTTGGGCTTTTCAGCAACAGCCTTCTGTTGAACTGGTTTGCTAGGCCGCTACCTTGGCCTTCTGTTCATACCTTTGCAAAGTTTTACAAGGTTGATGTTAGGGCCTCAGCTCATGCTGTCTTGGCCGCATGGTTGTGCAGGTTCCAGTGGTTTTAAACTGTCTGCTGTTGTTGTTTTTGTTGGGGATCCCACCCTACTTTATGGACACTGCAAGTGTAAGTACTATATCTGGAGCAGGACGTACTGTATACTAAGAATAATACAATTCTGTGAAATACTCACCTGTAGAATTGGTATTATTTGTATACAGTGCGTCCTGCTCCACCCCACCCTGGTTTTTTTGAATTTTTCTGGATCCCCTGTATGGTGATTTTACCATTGTTATAGTTACCAGTTTCGGTGGTTAATTTCTCCCGGCTTCTTGTTCACTGCTTTTCAATGCTGGGGATTTGTGGGAGGTCCCCGGGTATTTGAGGGGCCGGGAGGAGCCTGTTTTGCATGTCTCTGCATTGCAGCGCCATCTGGCGGAGGATATCCCAAGTGTAAGTACTATATCTGGAGCAGGACGTACTATATACAAATAATACCAATTCTACAGGTATTTCACAGAATTGTATTTTTTGAATATGCCGCCGCCGTGCATACTTCTGCGGCATTACAAGTGTTCACAATGTGCGGGTTTGTGTACCTTGAGCCCAGCAGGTGCTTGCGCTGCAGCCTGGTTTACCAGCAGCTGGGCCTGCGCCATGTATGGCTTCACCTACTCCCCCAAGCTTAAACCGGACCTTCAGTGTGATTTAATGAAAAGCCCAAACCCTTAAAAAACGGTTCCCCAGCATCTAAAATTAATATATTTTACGTTTTTAGTCACTAACTTATTATTCTTTCCCCCACTGGGCTGCAACTCTGTTCAGGAATTTAGGATACGGGCGCCGCCATCTTGACTCAGAAGCATCACTCTTACTGAGGAGAGGAGAGTGGGATAAGGTACAGGGGGGCGGGTTATAGCTGTGCTTTGCTCAGACAGAGCAGAGCTGGGGTCAGGTAAAGGTCAGCAGTCCCAGAATGCAGAGCAGCACAGTCAGGAGGAACTTCCTGTTTGCAGGCTGCCTGATAAGATGGCAGCTTCCATAAGCCGCCATCTTGGATGTTTAAAGGCTTATAACATGCAGTAGATGCAGGTAGGATGATTTTTAATGTGGACAATCTGTATGTACAGGGTGTGGGAAACATATAAGATAGGGTCTTATTCAGAGTGAAGGTCCGCTTTAAATTTGACTCCCCGTGAGCTGCATGCCAGTGGGGAATTTCAGCCTGATGTGTCTACTAGACTGGCTAGTGTTGTAAAGTTGCTTGCTAATACCATGGTGCATAAGGCCTCTGCTAAGAGGCGGCATTTGACGCCTGATGTCACTCTTTTCCCTATGGAGGCTGAAGAGTTCTTTGATCTGTCTGGGTATACTCCCCTGGAAGAAGGGGAATAGTTCTCTGAGTCATCTGATGAACGGCCCAGGGGTTATGATGATTCTTGCTCTGATTCCTGGGCCCCAGATGATACTGATAGGCTTTTGGCTCAGATCTTTGAAGTGCTTGCTATCTCTCCCCCGGTCGCGGCTCCTAAGCAGCAGGGGGGATTGTTTCATAGTGCCAATCCACGTTTAGAGTTCCCTGAACAATCTCATTTCAATAATCTCGTGCTCAAGGAATGGGAGCGTCCTAGCAGGCTTTCCGGAGTCCCTAAGAGTTGGGATAAGAGAGACCCTGCTTAAAAGTGTCTTAGATGGTGCTCCTGATGATGTGTCTAGTGAAGAGTATAATGCACTCTCGCGCTGTGAGGTATTTGTTGCTTATGTCCTCTCTGCCTTGGATGATACCATTAGGATGTGTGGCAGAGCCTCTGCCTTGGTGGTGGCTATACGCCGCTCGGTTTGGCTGTGCCAGTGGGTAGCTGACAACGCTGCCAAGAAGGCCTTCACTAGTTTTCCCTTCAAAGGACTAAGCCTATTTGGGGACCGCCTGGACCTGTTTGCTAAGGGTGGCAGGTTACCCCAGCACAGGAGGTAGTCTCGGCCCTTTCGGGGCCCGGATCCTTTTCTTCCCCCCTACCGTGGATCCAGACCGGGGAAGGGGGTTTCCTTTACGAGGGCCCGATGAGATTTCTGGGGTAGGGGCAGAGGACGTGTACGCCCTGGCTCTTCCTGGGGCTCCAAGCCTAAGCCTTCCCCCAAGCCCCGTCAGACATGAAGGGGCGCCCTCACCCATCCGGCTGGGGGGACAGCTTTAGCACTTTGCTCATGTCTGGAGGCTTTCATGTCTCAGACCGGTGGATTCAGGAGGTAGTGTCCTCCGGTTACAAGATAGAGTTTGCTGCCTGCCCCCCCCCCCCCAAGATTCATCAGATCCCGGATGTCTCAGGACCCTATGTCAGCTCAGGCTCTGATTCTGGCTGTGCAAAGCCTTCTGGAGCTGGGGGTAATCTGTCAGGTCCCCTTACGAGAAAGGGGCAAGGGTTTTTATTCCAACCTTTTCACCGTGCCCAAAAGAGATGGTCAGTCAGGCTGATCCTGGACTTGGAGATCCTCAACAAATTTGTCAGATGCAGGCGCTTTCGCATGGAAACTCTGCGCTCTGTTATCAGTTCCCTGCGTCCAGGGGACTTCATGACTTCAGTGGACATCAAAGATGCTTACCTTCATATTCCTGTCTTGCCAGGTCATCAAAGATTCCTCGGATTCACTCTGGAGGATCAGCACTACCAATTTGTGGCATTGCCCTTCGTTCTAACTCCCAGAGTGTTCGCCAAGGTGCTGGAGTGATGGCTCTGCTCAGGTCTCAGGGCATTCGCGTTCTGCCCTATTTGGATGACATTCTCATCACTTATCAGTCCCTCCAGCAGGCGGAGCTGGATACTCAGCAAGTAGTGTCCACACTTTTGGCTGGGTGATCAACCATCCCAAGTCTTCCCTGTCTCCCTCCTTGGTGACGCCATTCCTGGGAATGAATCTGGATACAGTTCAGGCAAGGATCTTTCTTCCTCAGCAGTAGGTGGACAGTCTGCTAACGCAGGTTCAGTTCCTGCTATCTTGCCCCCATCCCTCCATCAGACAGGGGATGCAGCTGGTGGGCCTGATGGTGTCCTGCTTCGAGGCGGTCCCTTATGCCCAGTTTCACATGAGGCCTCTGTAACTCCAACTCTTGTCAGTGTGGGACAAGGATCCTGCGTCCCTGGACCAGATCCTTGTCCTGTCCCCCTAGCCAGGCGGTCCCTCTCGTGTTGGCTGGACTCCAGGAACCTGTTGGCGGGTAGATCCTTTCTGGCCCCCTGGTCACCACGGATGCCAGTCTGACAGGTTGGGGGGGCTTCTGGAAGTCCCTACAGTTCCAAGGGTGGTGGGGCCCTCAGGAGGCCCACACACCCATCAACATTCTGGAATTGAGGGCGATCAGGTTGGTTCTGGCTCGTTTGACCCAACACCTTCGGGGCCGGCCTGTTCAGGTACGCTCGGACAACCAGACTGTGGTTGCCTACATCAATCATCAGGGAGGGACCCGGAGCAAGGGGGCCCTCAAGGAAGTGTCTCTGATCCTGTCTTGGGCAGAGGACAATGTTCCCTGCATTTCAGCTGTGTACATTCCGTGGTGGAGAATCTGCAGGCAGACTCTCTGTGCAGGGGGACCTCTCGCCTGGGAGAATGGTCCCTCTGCGACAGGGTGTTTCACTCTCTGTGTCACCGTTGGGGTCAGCCAGATGTGTTTGCGTCCCGTCACAATCACAAGCTCCCAGCCTTTGTCTCCTCTGGCTTTGGCCACAGATGCTCTGACGATGTCATGGCAGGATTTTCAGCTTCTGTATGTCTTTCCTCCATTCACCCTGTTGGGCAGGGTTCTGCGCAAGATAGCTCAGGAAGGGGTGCCAGCAATCCTGGTGGCTCCCAGGTGGCCAAGAAGAGTGTGGTTCACAGACATAGCGCAGCTGGCAGTAGATCAGTACGCTCTGCCCTAGGTTCCAGACCTGCTCACTCAGGGACATTTACGCCATCCAAATTTACAAACACTGGCTTTGACGGCCTGGCTGCTGAAACCTCCATCTTGATGGAAAAGGGGCTGTCTGCCTCTGTCGTTAACACCATGATTAGGGCTAGGAAGAAGTCTTCTTCTTCCATTTACTATAGGGTTTGGCGTTCCTACATTGACTGGTGTGAGTCTAGGTCTCTTCCCTGTCGCGTGTTCTCTATTCCCAGGATTCTGGAGTACCTCCAACTTCAACTCAGTAGTCTGAAGGGTCATGTCTCTGCCCTGGCTGTTTTCTTCCAGAGATCTTTTGCTCAGCATTCTCTGATCAGGACTTTATTCTTAGTATACAGTACGTCCTGCTCCAGATAGATTACTTACACTTGGGTTATCCTCCGCCAGATGGCGCTGCACTGCAGAGACATGTAAAACAGGCTCCTCCCGGCCCCTCAAATACCCGGGGACCTCCCACAAATCCCCAGATTTCTCTGCAGTGCTTACTGCAAAGACATGAAATTATCACTCTCTCGCAGGTGAGCGGGGCTATTAGCCTGCGGCCCTGTTGGACTATTCCCACCCATTCCTCGTGTGATGTGCCTCCCAGCCTGGGCTGCGCTGGTCGGGTGAAGGTAGGCGGCACCATGCGTGCTGATGGAGCGCTGCTCCACCGCAGTCCCCCACCAAAGGGTAGGCGGTATAGGCTGATGGTGAGCCTTTATGGGATGCCCCTCCCGCATTATTGTCCCATGCCCCGTGTAGCAGTGGGTCCTGTACAGAGGGCCGCCATCCTTCCTCATTCTCCCTGTAGCCTTCGGGGGGCGGGGGGAAAGAAGGGGGGGTGTGGGTGAGCGTGTATCGTGATTCGTGCATATGGCTTTTTGTCATGTTTTTTGACTAGTATAAGTGGTGTCAGCCGCCGCGCTGACTTGTCTTTTTACTATTGCAAATGCCGCCGCCGCCGCCGCGCGTGTCTTTTCCTTCATTTGGATGTTCCGCGTCGGGCGGCGTCGTTACCTCAGACGCTTCTGCGTTCATTGGTTGCTTGTCTGTGGGCTTCACGCTATTCGAGGGGGGTGGGGCCTGGCTTGGCGCGCTCTGCGTCACGGCTCGCTCTGGCCCGCCCTTCGAGGTACTCTCGGCGCCATTTTGTCAGGTCGCGCGCGGTTCTACTTACCGCGGTCCGTAAGTGCCCTCGCGGGTGACTTCATACTCATTTTAGTGTGTTTGGTTCTGACACCCCTTCTTCCCATTGTGTCTTTCAGACGGGTGAATCCATTGGCTTCTCCCGGCCCGGTGTAATTGATAGTTGGGCCTTGTATAATTACTCCCACTTCCCTAGCGGGTCATTGGGGCATCCAGGGTTGCTTTATAGCATCAATCCCTACTGGCATATTGTGCCTAATAATCACCATATGGAGGCATCTCAGGATAATGTGACCGGGGTTCCTGTGCCCGGCTGTGTGTAGCTTGTGGGGTCTCACCTATTAGCGGTGACAATGCACGGGTCTGTGTTCCTTGCGCACAGCAGGTGCTAACGTTACAATCCGCTCCACCTGTGGCTGGGCCTGCACCTCGTCTTACTTCACCTACTCCCCCAAGCTTGAGTCTCACCCCCATTGAATTGCATACAAGCGGGGATTCTCAGCCTGATGTGTATGCTAGACTGGCCAGTGTTGAAAAATTGATTGCTAATACTTTAGCGCGTAAGGCCACTGCTAAAAAGCGTCACTTAACCTCACTTTCTGATTCAGGATCATCTGTTGAGAGACCCAGGGGTCATGATGATTCTGGCTCTGACTCCTGGGCCCCAGATGATACTGACAGACTGCTGGTTCAGATTTTTGAGGTTCTGTCCATCTCTCCCCCTGTTGCGGCTCCGAGGCAAAGGGGTGAGCTTTTTCATACTGCTAAGGCTCGTTTGGAATTTCCTGAGCAAACCCATTTCAATAATCTCGTGCTTAAGGAGTGGGAACGTCCCAGTAGACTTCCCGGTATACCTAAGAGTTGGGACAGAAAGTACCCCTTTCCTGCTGATATGGTCAAGTGCTGGTCATCCCCTCCCGAGGTGGATGCTCCTATTCTAGGGCTGTCTAACACCTCTGTTATGCACTCCCCTGACTCTACTACTCTGCGGGATGCCGAGGACCGGCGCATTGACCAATTGGCATGCCATGCCTTTGCATTTGTGGGGGCGGCGCTTCGCCCGGTTTGCGCCTCGGCCATTACATCTGTGGTGCTCAGGTCCCTGATCAGAAGTGTACTTGACGGTGCTCCTGATGATTTGCTACCTGATGTGTTTAATGCACTGTCTAACTGTGATCTGTTTGTAAACTTTATCCTATCTGCCTTGGATGCCATTAGGATGTGTGCGAGAACTTCTGCCTTGGTGGTAGCTATACGCCGTGCGGTTTGGCTGCGCCAGTGGGCTGCTGACAATGCTGCAAAGAAGGCCCTCACTGGGCTTCCATTTAAGAGGCTACGCCTGTTTGAGGACCGCCTAGACCTTTTTTGCTAAGGGAGGTAAGTTACCCCAGCGCAGACGGCAGTCTCTGCCCTTTCGGGGCCAGGTCTCCCTTTCACTCCCCTACCGTGGTGCTAAACAAAGAAAAGGGGTGTCCTTCGCGGGGGCTCGTGCAGATTCCTGGCACAGGAGCAGAGGACGACGTCCTGGCTCCTCCTGGGGGGCTAAGCCCAAATCCTCTCCCAAGCCCCCTCAGGCATGATGAGGCGCCCTCGCCCGTCAGGGTGGGGGGACGGCTGCAGCACTTTGCTCACATCTGGAGGCATCACGTCTCAGACCGGTGGATTCAGGAGGTAGTGTCCTCCGGTTACAAGATAGAGTTTGCTGTGCGGCCTCCCCCAAGATTCATCAGGTCCCAGATCCCCCAGGACCCTGTCTCAGCTCAGGTGTTGGCGCAGGCCGTGCAAGGCCTTCTGGGTCTGGGGGTCATTTGCAGGGTCCCCTTAAGAGAAAGAGGCAAGGGGTTCTACTCCAACCTCTTCACAGTTCCCAAAAGATGAGTCAGTCAGGCCTATTCTGGATTTAAAGATCCTCAACAAATTTGTCAAGAACAGGCGTTTTCGCATGGAAACTCTGCGCTCGGCCATCAGCTCCCTGCGCCCAGGGAATTTCATGATGTCTGTGGACATCAAAGACGCTTACCTTCACATCCCTGTGTTTTCAGGACACCAAAGGTTCCTCAGATTCACGTTGGAAGATCAACATTACAGTTTGTGGCCTTGCCATTTGGCCTCACTTCAGCTCCCAGAGTGTTCACCAAGGTGCTGGCGGGGGTGATGTCTCTGATGAGGTCAAGGGGCATCCGCGTGCTGCCCTACCTGGACGACATACTCATCACCTCTCGGTCTCTACAGCAGGCAGAGTTGGACACTCAGCTGGTGGTGTCCACCTTGGAGTCCTTCGACTGGGTGATCAATCACCCCATGTCTTCTCTGTCCCCTTCCTCGTTGATCCCGTTCCGAGGAATGATTCTGGATACGGTTCAGTCAAGGATATTCCTTCCGGAACAGAAGGTGGAAGCTCTAACTGCGCAGGTGAGGTTCCTGCTGTCGTGTCTCCATCCCTCGCTCAGGCAGGGAATGTAGTTGGTGGGCCTGATGGTGGCGTGCTTCGAGGCGGTGCCTTTTGCTCAGTTCCATTTGAGGCCTCTACATCTTCACCTTCTGTCAGTTTGGGACAAGGACCCAACATCCTTGGACGGGGTCTGTGTGCTCCCCCCCTTGGTCAGGCGGTCTCTTTCGTGGTGGCTAGACTCCAGGAACTTGCTGGGGGGCAGGTCCTTTCTGGCCCACTCCTGGGAGACGGTCACCACGGATGCCAGTCTGTCAGGGTGGGGGGGATTCTGGAAGTCCCTGCGGTTCCAGGGGAGGTGGGGGCCTCAGGAGGCCCACTTACCTATCAACATTTTGGAACTAAGGCCGATCAGATTGGTTCTGGATCAGTTGACCGACCACCTGCGGGGTCTGTCTGTGCAGGTGCGCTCAGACAACAGGACGGCGGTTGAATACATCAACCATCAGGTAGGGACCCGCAGCAGGGGGGCCCTCCAGGAGGTGTCGCGGATTCTGACATGGGCGGAGGCCAATGTTCAATGCATTTCGGCTGTGTACATCCCGGGGGCAGAGAATCTACTGGCAGACTCTCTGAGCAGGGGGACCTCTCGTCAGGGAGAGTGGTCCCTCTGCAACAGGGTATTCCAGTCCCTGTGTCACCGTTGGGGTCTACCAGATGTGGATCTGTTTGCGTCCCGTCACAATCACAAGCTCCCGGCCTTTGTCTCCCTGTCTCTGATCCCCTGTCCTGGATCCTCTGGCCTTGACCACGGATGCTCTGTACATGTCATGGCAGGAATTTCGGCTCCTGTATGTCCTTCCTCCATTCCCCTGCTGGGCAGGGTTCTGCGCAAGATTGCTCTGGAAGGGGTGCCAGCGATTCTGGTGGCCCCCAGGTGGCCAAGAAGAGTGTGGTTCGCAGACGTGGTGCAGATGGCAGTAGACCAGTACATTCTGCCAGGGGTGCCAGATCTGCTCACTCAGGGCCACTTACACCATCCCAGTTTACAAACTCTGGTTTTGACTGCCTGGCTGCTGAAACCTCCATCTTGATGGAGAAAGGCTTGTCCGCCTCGGTGGTTGATACCATGGTGAAGGCTAGGAAGAAAACTTCTTCCATCTATTACAGGGTATGGCGTACCTACATTGACTGGTGTGAGTCTAGGTCTCTTCCCTGTCGGGTGTTTTCAGTTCCCAGGGTTCTGGAGTTCTTACAGCATGGGTGGGGGTCGGGACTCCAACTCGGTACTCTGAAGGGTCAGGTTTTTGCCCTGTCTGTTTTCTTTCAGAAGTCTTTTGCTCAGCATTCTTTGGTTAAGACCTTCTTCCAGGGGGTTACTCATGTGCGTCCCCCACGTAAACCTATGGTCCCTGTTTGGGATTTGAACTTGGTTTTGTCTGCCTTGCAGGGTGCTCCCTTTGAGCCTATTCAGGATGCTGCTCTGGCTGTGCTTACCCTCAAGGTTGTCTTTCTGGTGGCCATTACTACGGTCAGGCGTGTGTCTGAGTTGGCGGCTCTGTCTATTCAGCCCCCATACTATGAGAGACACCAGGACAAGGTGGTGTTCCGCTTTAAGCCAGACTTTCTGCCTAAGGTGGTGTCTGCTTTTCATTTAAATCAAGATATTGTTCTTCCTTCATTGTGCCCTAATCCTAGCAACGCTAAGGAAAGGGTTCTGCATTCCTTGGATGTGGTCAGGTGTCTGAAGTATTACCTGATAGTCACTGCGTCCTTCAGGAAAACTGATGCTCTTTTTGTGGTCCATTCTGGGCCAAGGAAGGGTTTGGCTCCTGCCAAGTCTACTATTAGCAAATGGATTTGCCAGGCTGTGATTCAGGCCTATTCTGCTAAGGGGAAGAATCCTCCCTTCCGCCTTACTGCTCATTCTACTCGTGCTATTGGTGCCTCTTGGGCCTTCCAGCACCAGGCTTCTGTTGAACAAGTTTGCAAGGCCGCTACTTGGTCTTCTGTTCATACCTTTTCAAAGTTTTACAAGGTTGATGTTAGGGCCTCAGCTGATGCTGTTTTTGGCCGCAAGGTTTTGCAGGCGGCAGTGGTTTAAACTGTCTGCTGTTACCTTCTTTGTTGGGGATCCCACCCTACTTTATGGACACTGCTATTGAATGTCCCAAGTGTAAGTAATCTATCTGGAGCAGGACGTACTATATACTAAGAATAATACAATTCTGTGAAATACTCACCTGTAGAATTGGTATTGTAAGTATACAGTACGTCCTGCTCCACCCCACCCTTGTTTTGCATTAATCTGGATCCCCTGTATGGTGATTGTTATCATTGTTATAGTTACCAGTTTGGGTGGTTAAATTCTCCCGGCTTCTCGTTCACTGCTTTTCAATGCTGGGGATTTGTGGGAGGCCCCCGAGTATTTGAGGGGCCGGGAGGAGCCTGTTTTACATGTCTCTGCAGTGCAGCACCATCTGGCGGAGGATAACCCAAGTGTAAGTAATCTATCTGGAGCAGGACGTACTGTATACTTATAATACCAATTCTACAGGTGAGTATTTCACAGAATTTTATTTTTCCGGGGGGTTACTCATGTGCGTCCCCTACGTAAGCCTATGTTGCCTGTCTGGGATTTGAACTTGGTCCTGTCTGCCCTGCAGGGTGCTCCCTTTGAACCTGTGCAGGAGGCTGCGTTGGCCATTCTTACTCTCAAGGTTGTCTTTTTGGTGGCCATCACTTCTCTTAGGCATGTTTCTGAGTTGGCGGCGCTTTCCATACAGCCCCCCTACTTTGAGAGACACCAGGACAAGGTAATGTTTCGCTTCAAGCCAGATTTTCTGCCTAAGGTTGTATCTGCCTTTCATCTAAATCAGGACATTGTTCTACCTTCCTTGTGCCCTAATCCTAGTAACGCTAAGGAGAGGGTTTTGCATTCCTTGGATGTGGTTAGGAATCTGAAGTACTATCTGGTGGCTACTGCACCTTTCAGAAAAACTGATGCTCTTTTTGTGGTCCCTTCTGGTCTGGTCTATCAGCAAGTGGATCCGTCAGGCTGTGATTCAGGCCTACTCTGCTAAGGGGAAGAATCCAAGTTTTACAAGTTGATGTCAGGGCCTCAGCTGATGCTGCCTTTGGCCGCAAGGTTCTGCAGGCAGCAGTGGTCTGACCTGTCTGCTGTTACCTTTTGGGATCCCACCCTACTTTACGGACACTGCTATTGGATGTCCCAAGTGTAAAGAATCTTATCTGGAGCAGGACGTACTGTATACTAAGAATAATACAATTCTGTGATTACTCACCTGTAGAATTGTTATTATGAGTATACAGTACGTCCTGCTCCACCCCACCCTTGTTTTCATTATCCTTGGATCCCCTGTATGGTGATTATAATTGTTGATAGTTACTGGTTGGTTATGTTATCATTCTCCCAGCTTCTTGTTAACTGTTTTTCAATGCTGGGGATTTGTGGGAGGTCCCCGGGTATTTCACGGTCTCTGCAGTCCAGCGCCATCTGGCGGAGTAATACCCAAGTGTAAAGAATCTTATCTGGAGCAGGACGTACTGTATACTCATAATAACAATTCTACAGGTGAGTAATCACAGAATTGTATTTTTATTCATATGTAAATTTTAATGTTTTTTATTTTTTCTTGTTTTTAAAAGATATATATAATCGGGAACTGTTCATATACTAGGTTTTAGACCCCCTGGGAGGTAATCTAGTATTAATCACCATGAGGCATCTGGGGTAATTGGATCTGGTCCTTTAGCAGATAGATTGACCCCATGTCCAGTATGCAAACAGACACTGGACGAGGATAGCACGGTATGCAGGGTTATGCTAAGGTAGTAGTGGATATGGAAGACAATTGTCTCCTCCCTGCAAGGGCTCTGACCCTTGTTGTCGGTGCCCTCTGAGCTTAAAAACCCCCCTGGCAGCCTTAAAGCGGACTTAAAACCTTTAGTAAGTCATGTCGGCTACTACAAAGGTTTTGAAGAAAATACATTTTCCTTTGAGTTTTGAAGAGGATATTGTGGCTGCCATAGCCTCCTTCTGAGTCTTTAAACTCTGTCGGCAGCGGCAAGTGGTCCTAAACCTTTAGAGAGTCATTTAGAAGGATTGGCTACTAAAAAGGTTTTTAAAGAAAAGATTTATCCTCTAACTTGAAGAGGATATTGTAACTTATTCTAAGTATACAGTACGTCCTGCTCCAGATATAATAATTACACTTGGGTTATCCTCCGCCAGAGGGCGCTGTGCACTGCAGACATGCCCTCCCGGCCCTTCATATACCCAGGGACCTCCCACAAATCCCCAGATTTCTCTGCAGTGCTGACTGCGAAGACATGAAGTATCACTCTCTCGCAGGTGAGCGGGGCTATTACAGCCTGCGGCCCTGTGGGACTATTACCACCCGTCCTCTTTGTGATGTGCCTCCCAGCCTGGGCTGCGCTGGTTGGGTGAAGGTAGGCAGCACCATGCGTGCTTGACAGAGCCATGCTCCACCGCAGTCCCCCACCATAGGGTAGGCGGTTTAGGCTGATGGTGAGCCTTTGGGGATGCCCCTCCCGCTTAATTGTCCCACGCCCCGTGTAGCGGTGGACCCTGTGTAAAGGGTCGCCATCCTCCCTTGTTCCCCCCCTAGCCCGGGGGGAAAGAAAGGGGGGGAGGGGTTGTGAGTATGGCGGCCTCAGTGTACCCTATTACACGCTTATGGCCTCGGTGTCGTGTTTGACTGGGATTGGATGTCAGAGCCGCGTTATGTATTTTTACTTTTATTGGTAGCCGCGCGCCCTTTCTATATTGCACGGACGGCGGTGGTTTTGCTGATGCTGCGGCGTCTTTTTTCTTAATCCGTAGTGGCTCTGCTGCGGTAACCCACTCGATCATCCTTTCAGGCGTCACTGCCCTGTTCCCTGCTTCTCTATTTGCAATTTCTCATCCTGATATGGCTACTAGACTGGCCAGTGTTGAAAGATTGCTTGCTAGCTCGCTAGCGCGTAAGGCCACCGCTAAGAGGCGGCATTTAACGCCTCACTCTGCCCTTTTTCCTATGGAATCTGATGACTTGTTGCAGCCTTACGGCCAACCCCCCTCGGACGAAGGGGAGCTGTTCTCTGACTCTGGGTCATACGACGAGGAGTCCAGGGGTCATGACGAATCTGGTTCCGAGCACTGGACCTCGGATGATATTGACAGACTGCTGGCTCAGATATTTGAAGTTTTGTCCATCTCTCCCCCTGTTGCTGCTCCCAGACAAAGGGGTGAGCTTTTTCATACTGCTAAGGCTCGTCTTGAATTTTCTGAGCAAACTAATTTCAATAGCCTTGTGCTTAAGGAATGGGTACATCCCAGCAGACTGCCTGGGATCCCTAAGAGTGTGGATAGAAAGTATCCCTTCCCGGCTGACTTGGTTAAGTGCTGGTCATCGCCTCCCGAGGTCGATGCTCCTATTCTAGGGCTGTCTAACACCTCTATTATGCACTCCCCTGACACTACTACGCTACGGGACTCTGAGGACCGGCGTATTGATCAATTGGCATGCCATGCCTTTGCATTTGGGGGAGCGACCTTGTGCCCGGTTTGCGCCTTAGCCATTACGGCAGTAGCGCTCAGGGCCATGGTCAGGAATGCACTTGATGGCACAGATGAGTTGCCCTCTGATACTGTCAATACTCTGTCTAACTGTGATGTGTTCATAAACTTTATCCTGTCTGCATCGGACGATGCTATAAAGATGTGTGCCAGATCTTCTGCCTTGGCGGTAGCTATTCGCGTCGCGGTTTGGTTGCGACAGTGGGTGACTGACAACGGCGCTAAGAAAGCCCTTACTGGGCTTCCATTTAAAGGGCTACGCCTGTTTGGAGACCGTCTAGACCTCTTCGCCAAAGGAGGCAAGTTGCCCCAGCGCAGGCGGCAGATTCTGCCTTTTCGAGGCCAGGGCACCCTTTCAATCCCCTACCGCGAGGCTAAACAAGGAAAAGGAGTGTCCTTAGCGGGGCCCCACGCAGATTCCTGGCAAAGGAATAGAGGACGCCGTCCCAGTTCCTCCCAAGACCCCTCAGGCATGAGGGGGTTGCCCTCACCCGTCAGGGTGGGGCGACATCTACAGCACTTCGAGCACGTCTGGCGGCGCCACGTCTCAGACCGGTGGATTCAGGAGGTAGTGTCCTGTACAGCCCCCCACCAGATTCATTGGGTCCCGAATCCCTCAGGACCCCGCCTCAGCCCAGGTCTTGCTACTGGCCGTGCAGGGTCTCCTGGATCTAGGGGTCATTTGCAAGGTCCCCTTTGGAGACAGCGGCACAGGGTTCTACTCCAATCTCTTCACAGTACCCAAGAAGGATGGGTCAGTCAGGCCCATTCTGGATTTAAAAATCCTCAACAAATTTGTCAAGAACAGGCATTTCCGCATGGAAACTCTGCGCTCGGCCATTGGCTCACTGCGCCCAGGGGACTTCATGACGTCAGTAGACATCAAGGATGCTTACCTTCACGTCCCGGTGTTTCCAGGACACCAAAGGTTTCTCAGATTTGCACTGAAAGATCAGCATTACCAATTTGTGGCCCTGCCATTCGGCCTCACGTCGGCTCCCAGGGTGTTCACCAAAGTGCTGGCAAGGGTGATGTCCCTGATAAGGCTAAGGGGCATACGTGCTGCCTTACCTGGACGACATCCTCATCACCTCTCGGTCTCTGCGGCAGGCAGAGTTGGACACCCAACTGGTAGTGTCCACCCTGGAGTCCTTCGGTTGGGTGATCAATTACCCCAAGTCCTCTCTGTCCCCATCCTCGGTGACCCCGTTCCTGGGAATGATTCTGGATACGGTTTAGTCACGGATATTCCTTCCTCAACAGAAGGTGGAAGCTCTGACTGCGCAGGCCAGGTTCCTGCTCTCGTGCCCACAGCCCTCCATCAGGCAGGGAATGCAGCTGGTGGGCCTGATGGTGGCGAGCTTTGAGGCGGTGCCCTTTGCTCAGTTCCATTTGAGACCTTTGCAGCTTCACCTTCTGTCAGTATGGGACAAGAACCCAGCGTCCTTGGACGGGGTCTGTGTGCTTCCACCCTCGGTCAGACGGTCCCTTGCGTGGTGGTTGGACCTTGAGAACTTGACAGGGGGCAGGTCTTTTCTGGCCCCTTCCTGGGAGACGGTCACAACAGATGCCAGTCTGTCAGGTTGGGGGGATTCTGGAAGTCCCTGCGCTTCCAGGGGACGTGGGGTCCTCGGGAGGCCCATTTACCCATCAACATTCCGGAACTGCGGGCAGTCCGGTTGGTACTGGAACGGTTGACCCAAAACCTGAGGGGGCTGTCGGTCCAGGTACGCTCAGACAACAAGACGGCGGTTGCATACATCAACCATCAGGGAGAGACTCGGAGCAAGAGTGCCCTCCGGGAGGTGTCTCAGATTCTGACATGGGCGGAGGCCAATGTACAATGCATTTCGGCTGTTTACCTTCCCGGGGGCGGTCTCAGGACCCTCTGGCCTTGGCCACGGATGCCCTGTCCATGTCATGGAAGGAGTTTCGGCTCCTGTATGTATTTCCACCATTCCCCCTGCTGAGCAGGGTTCTGCGCAAGATAGCTCTGGAAGGGGTGCCTGTGATTCTAGTGGCCCCCCGGTGGCCAAGAAGAGAGTGGTTCGCAGACGTGGTTCAAATAGCAGTAGACCAGTACGATCTGCCAGGGGTGCCAGATCTGCTAACTCAGGGCTCCCTACGCCATCCCAATTTACAAACGCTGGCTTTGACGGCCTGGCTGCTGAGACCTCCATCTTGATGGAGAAGGGTTTGTCTGCCTCTGTGGTGGGCACTATGGTGCAGGCTAGGAAGAAGACTTCTGCTGCTATCTATTATAGAGTATGGCGTACCTACATTGGCTGGTGTGAGTCTAGGTCTCTTCCCTGTAGAGAGTTCTCTGTCCCCAGGGTTCTGGAGTTCTTACAGCATGGTTTGGAGTTAGGTCTAAAACTCAGTACTCTGAAGGGTCAGGTTTCTGCCCTGTCCGTCTTCTTTCAGAAGACCTTTGCTCATCATCATTTGGTTAAGACCTTCTTTCAGGGGGTCACTCATGCGCGTCCCCCTCGTAAACCTGTGGTTCCCGTTTGGGATTTAAACTTGGTTTTATCTGCCTTGCAGGGTGCTCCCTTTGAGCCTATTCAAGATGCTGCTCTGGCTGTTCTTACTCTCAAAGTTGTCTTTTTGGTGGCCATAACTTAAGTTAGGCGTGTGTCTGAGCTGGCTGCTCTATCCATTCAGTCTCCATACTATGAGAGACACCAGGACAAGGTGGTGTTCTGCTTCAAGCCGGATTTTCTGCCTAAGGTTGTGTCTGTTTTTAATTTGAATCAGGACATTGTTCTTCCTTCCTTGTGCCCCAATCCTAGCAATGACCTGGAAAGGGTTCTGCATTCCTTGGATGTGGTCAGGTGCTTGAAATATTACCTGGTTGTCACTGCGGCTTTCAGGAAGACTGATGCTCTCTTCGTTGTGCCTTCTGGGCTTAGGAAGGGTTTGGCTCCTGCCAAGTCTACTATCAGCAAGTGGATCCGTCAGGCTGTGGTTCAAGCATATTCTGCTAAGGGGAAGAGTCCTCCCTTCCGTCTTACTGCTCATTCTACTCGTGCTATTGGGGCCTCCTGGGCCTTCCAGCACCAGGCTTCTGTGGAGCAAATTTGCAAGGCCGCTACTTGGTCTTCTGTTCACACCTTTTCAAAGTTTTACAAGGTTGATGTTCGGGCCTCAGCTGATGCTGCTTTTGGCCGCGAGGTTTTGCAGGCGGTTGTAGTTTAAGCTACGTGCCGTTGCCTTTTTTGTTGGGGATCCCACCCTACTGTTATGGACACTGCTATTGGATGTCCCAAGTGTAAGTATTATATCTGGAGCAGGACGTACTGTATACTTAGAATAATACAATTCTGTGAAGTACTCACCTGTAGAATTGGTATTATACGTATACAGTACATCCTGCTCCACCCCACCCTGGTTTTTGCATTATTCTGGATCCCCTGTATGGTGATTGTTGTTATTGTTATCATTACCAGTTTTTTGGGGGGCTGGTTTCTCCCGGCTTCTGGTTCACTGCTTTTCAATGCTGGGGATTTGTGGGAGGTCCCTGGGTATATGAAGGGCCAGGAGGAGCCTGTTTTTTGCATGTCTGCAGTGCACAGCGCCCTCTGGCGGAGGATAACCCAAGTGTAAGTAATCTATCTGGAGCAGGACGTACTGTATACGTATAATACCAATTCTACAGGTGAGTACATCACAGAATTGTATTTTATATTAAGTAAAATCAAGCAATCATATACAATATATATAATATATACAATAATAAATAAATAAAATAAATAATAACTAAACAAAAAGAAACAGGCCTAACAATTCGGCATATAATATATAATATCCATTATTCTATATACAATCCTATCTACAACCTAACACTACACTATACACAAATCAACAGGAAGACTAAGAGACCCCGTCACCTGTGCACGCAGCCGTTCTTCAAAAATCTGTCTTTGTTATAAAAAATCTATGGGTGATAAGAGACAGAAAAGCCCACCCAGAGGGAAGTCATGAGGACTAAGGAGGTCTGATGTTCCTCCACGCCTTCATCCAGGCCCCCCGTTCCCACCTGTCCCTCTCAAGCACCCGGATCTTGCCCACCTCATGCAGGATGTCATGCACCACCACCACCGGGACAGGGAGGACCTTCTTCCTAATGCAGAGCTGGCACCGTGCATTCCACGTGAAATAGCGAATCACTAGACTAACTATATTTAAAGTGTCCAAACAAAAATCCCCTCTGTTCTTGAACACCCACTCAGCATAGGAAAGCTCGGAGAAGAAGGGGGCACCGAGGGCCAACCCCACCTGTTTACACACATCTACATTAAAGGGACACCGGAGCAGGAAGTGGTCCATAGTCTCCACCTCATCCTGACACTCCTCACGGAGACAAATTATCTCTGGCAGGCTGCGACTCTTCCGGATCCCCCTAAGGTAGAGTTTTCCTTGGAAGGAGAGCCAGGCTATATCCCGGTATTTCAAAGGAATTCTTGAAGACTTAATAAGCCTCAAACCCTCCCTCATGATGGAGCCTGGGCAATCCCTAAGGGACAATGGCTCATGAAAAGCCAGACCCAGGACCCGACTCACCAGAAGCTTCCTCGGAGTAGATCTCATGTCCTCTGCTGTCAATTGCCATTGCCGAAGTATTTTCAAGCACGGGGCAACATAGGCCGGGAGCTGAGCCTGAGGAACTCGAGGGCTTTTCACCCGGCCACCATTCTCCCAGTCTCGCAGGAAGGGCTTAAACCAGGACTGGAAAATACCCAACCAGGCGGGCTCTCTGCCAACATGCTTCCAAAATTATGTTTCAGAAACAAGAGAGAAAAACACTACTGGGTTGACCATCCCTAGGCCACCCTCCCGCCTGGATAGGTAATTTCTTTTCACCAGGTTCATGCGGTTTCCCCATAACATCTGGAAAAACACGCTGTAGACCCTGGTGTAGAGAGATACTGGCAAAACACAGACGAAGCTGACGTATAAAAAGATGGGGATCAGGTAGGTCTTGATAAGGTCAACCCTTTCGCTGAGAGACATTTTCCAGCTCTTCCAGACTGCAACCTTGGCATTGGCAATATTCCTAATATGTCACACCCCCCACTTCCCGATATTCATGACACTTGGGAACCCGGCCTGTAGAGGGCGAACTTGCAGAGATGACATGGAAAAAAGGAGCCCCTCCTGGTCCATAAGTACTGGGTTCCTCCCACTATTCCTCAGTCTTTTCGTCTCTGCAGTCGGCGAAGCATTCAGGGGGGCATCCCTGCCAGCTGCAGGTAGCCGGGTTTGCTCCCGGCCCTTTTTTTCTCTATTTCTGTCTGAAACTCTTTAAACCTGTTTGGTTATATTGTATGCCTCCCAGCCCTGGCTGTGTGGTTCAGGCAAAGGTAGATACAGACACCTTCTGGTGTATACAGGAGTATTACTCCTCCGTGATACCTAAATGTGGGTAGGCGGCTTCCGGGTTGGTGTTTCCGGCATGGGATGCCCCTGTCCCTTTATAATCCCCTTGTGCCTTATGGATGCCTTTCTATCCTCTCCCCTTAGTTCTCCTTTAACCCTGCTGGGTAAAAAGGAGGGGGAAGGGGGGGCGTTACCTGGGCTTATTTGTCACCATGCACACAAAAAAATAAATAAAAAGGGATATTTAAAATAAGTCTTTATTTCTTATTTTTATTATGTATGTTTTACTATACTATTTAATAGGAAATGTTTTATTTAGATTTTCCTATCTCTGTCTATGCAGCATTTTTTGCTTACCTATTAAAGCTCTTTCTGGCTGTGTTCAGATTTGAATTTTCCCTCCATTTTTGGCCATGTGATCCTGGAAGTGGGCGGGGCTTAGGCATGCTTTTATTCAGAGAGCACCTGGTGTGCTCTGTTTGACTTCCCGTTTCCTGCTTCCTTGTGGCCTTACCTCATGATGTGAGCTTATTGCATGGGCTGTGAGTACCCTTCAGCTTGGCTGTAGGGAGTTTTTTTCTGTCATTTATTTATATTGTTTGCATTTGGTGACTGTTTTTTTGTAGGTAGAAACTCCTTATTTAAAAAGGGGTTTCTCCTGGTCCTTATATTAAAAAAAACAAAAGCCCTTAAGCCTTATTTGGGGGTCCATTTGTGTTTCAATCCTCCCACTTGGGACTATTTAAAGGGGCATCCCGGGTAGCAATTACGTAAATCCCATATATACTTGGCGACTATAATCAATTATAGTATAATACTAAACACCATATGGAGGCATCCCAGGATAACGGACATGCAATTCCCTCTGCACAGACTCGGCAATGTTTTGGATGTGGGGCATCCCTTGTTGGGGATAACGCAATTCTTTGCGTCCTTTGTGCACAATTAACTATTATGCAGCAAACTGAGGCCCAGGCTTCAGGGCCTGCGGCTAATGCCTCATCTCCTACTCCGCCATGTCTTGTCCGTACCCCCAATGATATTGTCATGGGTGGTGAGTCGCATGCTGATTTATGTGCCAGATTGGATCATCTTGAAAGATTAATGTCTACCTCTGTGCCTAAGAAGGCCTCAGCTAAAAGAAAGCACTTGACTCATGCCGCTCCGGCAAGGGAGTCAGACAATTGTGAATTGCTTGATTGGTCTGATCCTTCTCAGTTAGAAGAAGGAGAATTATTATGAGGAATCAGATGTTTCTGATGAACAGCAATTTGTTGGTACTGAGATTGAGCAGGGTGAAGCAAGTGTTGTGGATACCCCAAAAGCTCTTGCTCAGTTATTTGAGGTTTTGGTTATTACTCCTCCTGAAGTAGTCCCTCCTCAAAAAGGGGAATCCTTTGGAGTCTCTAAACCTCGTTTAGAATTTCCAAATCAAAAGCATTTTGATGAAATTATTCTTAAAGAATGGGAGAAGCCTGCGCAGCTTCCTGGCATTCCCTTGGGCTGGGACAAGAAGTATCCCTTCCCAGCTGATACTGTTAAGCGTTGGTCATCACCACCTGTGCCCACCGCTCTGGGCATGTGTACACTCACTGCACGGATGGGTTAAATACGGAGGACAAATTCCTATGTGTGTGCAAGCATACAATGGGCATCTGTGCATTAATATTTAATTAATTTATAGAGAGACTGGATTTTGAAAAGATACTCTGCTCATGGGTGGATTCCCCTGTGCTTAATTTATCCAATTCTTCTGTGTTGCATTCTCCTGACTCCACTACACTTAAAGATGGAGAGGATAAGCGTATTGATCAAATGGCGTGCCACGCTTTTTCCAATGTGGGCTCGGCCTTGCTGCCTGTTGGTGCTTCGGCACTCATGACAGTGGCTATTAGGTCTGTTGTGAGAGACCTAATGAATTACTCAGGGCTTGATCCGGCCTCTGATGAATATGCCCCTCTTAAGCGATGTGAGATGTTTGCATCTTTTGTTCTTTCTGCCTTAGATGATACTCTGCTCATGTGCAGCAGAACCTCTGCCTTGTTAGTCGCCATCCGGCGGTCAGTATGGTTGCGGCAGTGGGCAGCTGATATTGTAGCTAAGAAATCGCTTACAGCGCTCCCTTTTGTGGGATTGCGCCTCTTTGGAGAAAGAATTGTATTCTGTCACTAAAGGAGTTAAATTACCTCAGCGTAAGAAACAACGTCGTTCCTTTCGTGGAATAGAGGAAAGGGACGTGGCCGTCCAAGTCAGAATTGGGGGTCCAAAACCAAATCTGCCACTAAGCCTGCTCAACAATGAGGGGATGCCCTCACCCTTACGGGTGGGGGTACGGCTGCGGTTCTTCTTCCAGGTCTGGGTTCAGGAGGTATCAGACAATTGGGTTCTGGAAGTAGTCTCTTCCGGTTACTAACTGGAATTCGAGTCCCGGCCTCCTCCCAGATTTTTCATGTCCCGGATGCCGTCAGATGCGGCAATTGCTCAGGGACTGCGGGCAGCAGTAGCGAATCTGTTAAACATGGCTGTTATCGGCCTAGTGCCTCCAGCGGAAAGGGGTTTGGGGTTTTACTCCAACCTATTCACGGTACCCAAAAAGGACGGCTCTGTTCTGCCTATCCTAGACCTAAGGAGACTCAATCAATTTATCAGTTTCAGAAAATTCCGCATGGAGTCTCTGCGATCAACGCTCTCCGTCAGGGGGACTTCATGACATTCATAGACATCAAGGATGCTTATTTGCACATTCCTATTTTCCGGGTCACCAGAGATTTCTCAGGTTCTCGATAGAAGACCAGCATTATCAATTTGTGGCCCTGCCATTCGGCCTTGCCTCGGCCCCAAGAGTCTTTACCAAGATGCTGGCAGGAGTGATGGCTATATTCAGGGTCCAGGGCATCCGCATTATGCCTTTCCTGGACGATCGATCTTCTTATCGCAGCCTCCTCCCTCGAACAATCAGAGTTGTACACCAGGACGGTGGTCTCTACGCTAGGAAGGTTCGGATGGGTAATAAGTTACCCCAAGTCCTCTATCTGTCCGTCCTGGGAAATTCCCTTCCTGGGCCTGATTTTGGATACATTTCAGGCCAAGGTTTTTCTTCCTCAGTCCAAAATGGTTCTGATTCAGGACTTGATTCGTCTATTCTTGTCCAACCCTCGTCAGTCTATCCGTCTAGGGATGAGACTAGTGGGATTGATGGTAGCTGCATTCGAGGCAGTCCCATTTGCCCAGTTTCACATAAGGACGCTTCATCTCTTCCTCTTGGCAAGGTGGGACAGGTGCCCACTATCATTGAATCAGACTTGTCTGTTGTCTCCCCACGTTTTGCAGTCCCTTCAGTGCTGGTTAATATCGCACAACCTCCAGAAGGGCAAGTCATTTCTGACTCCGCGTTGGGAACTGGTTACCACGGATGCCAGCCTGGTGGGCTGGGGGGGGCTTCTGGAAGAAGCATCAGTTCCAAGGATTGTGGGGGCCTCAGGAGGCTCATTCTCCAATCAATGTATTAGAGCTTCGGGCCATACGTCTTGTTCTACTTCGACTGACCCATTTCTTACAGGGTCTGCCAGTTCAGATTCGGTCAGACAACCGAACAGCTTTTGCATACATCAATCACCAGGGAGGGACTCGCAGTTGGGGTTCCCTCCGGGAAGTGTCTCTGATCCTTCAGTGGGCAGAGATCAATGTTCCCTGCTTATCAGCAGTTTACATTCCGGGGATAGAGAATGTGGAGGCAGACTCCCTGAGCAGGGGATGTTCTCACCAGCGAGAATGGTCTCTCAATCCAAGGGTCTTTCAGTTCCTCTGTCACAAGTGGGGGACTCCACGGTTGGACCTGTTTGCTTCTCGTCACAATCACAAGCTGCCAGATTTTGTGTCTCTATCCCAGGATCCTCTGGCAGTGGCAGCGGATGCCATGTCTCTAGCCTGGAAGGATCTGGTGTTCCTATATCTGTTTCCCCCATTCTCCATGATCAGCAAGGTGGTGCGCAAGCTAGCACTGGAGGAGGTGCCAGCAATTCTGGTGGCGCCAAGGTGGCCAAGACGTCTGTGGTACGCAGACGTCATAAGGCTGGCAGTGGATCGTGTCCATCTGCCTCTTCTTCCAGATCTCATCACTCAGGGTCAACTTTGTTACCTCAATTTACAAACGCTGGCTTTGACGGCATGGCTGCTGAAGTCTCCTTCTTGAAAGAAGAAGGTCTTTCTGATGTGGTTATTCAGACTCTTATTAGAGCTAGGAAGAAGTCTTCCTCTGTCATTTATTACAGGACTTGGAGGTCCTATATTGATTGGTGTGAATCCAGGGCTTTGCCCTGTAGAGTATTTTCTATTCCTAGAATTCTGGAATATCTGCAACGAGGTCTGGATATGGGATTACAGATTAGTACTTTGAAAGGGCAAGTCTCTGCCTTGGCAATTTTCTTTCAAAGATCGTTTGCTCTGCATCCTTTGGTTAAGACCTTTTTCCAAGGAGTCGCGCATGTGCGGCCTCCCAGAAAGCCTTTACTTCCTGTTTGGGATCTTAATTTGGTGCTTTCAGCTATGCAAGCTGCTCCCTTTGAGCCATTGCAGGATATTCCTCTTCCTATTCTTACTCAGAAGGTTGCCTTTTTGGTTGCTATTTTTTGAACTGGCCGCTTTGTCTATTTAATCCCCTTATTTTGAGAGGCATCAAGATAAGGTTGTTTTCCGTTTTAAACCGGATTTCCTTCCTAAGGTGGTGTCTGCTTTCCACCTAAATCAGGATATAATTCTTCCTTCCTTGTGTCCTAAACCTAGTAACGACAAGGAAAGGGTCTTACATTCTTTGGATGTAGTTCGTTGTGTTAAGTATTATTTAGTTACTACCTCGGCCTTCCGCAAGACGGATGCCTTTTTTGTTGTGCCTTCTGGGCCCAATAAGGGTTTTGCTCCTGCCAAATCTTCCCTTAGTAAGTGGATACGTCAGGCTATCATTGGGGCCTATATGGCGAAGGGGAAGGTTCCCCCTTTTCGTGTCACCGCTCATTCTACTCGTGCTATTGGAGCCTCTTGGGCTTTTCAGCACCAAGCTTCTGTTGAACAAGTCTGCAAGGCTTTGACTTGGTCTTCTGTGCATACTTTTTCTAAGTTTTACAAGGTTGATGTGCGAGCCTCAGCGGATGCTGTTTTTGGCACCAAAGTTCTGCAAGCTGCAGTAATTTAAGTTATGCATTATTCCTTTGGGATCCCCACCCATTATAGACACTGCTATTGGATGTCCCAAGTGTCATGAATATCAGGAAGTGGCGGGTGTGACATACTAGGAATAATACCATTTTGTGAGATACTCACCTGTAAAATGGTTATTACGAGTATGTCACACCCCCCACTTCCCCCGCCCTTTTTTGTTCGAGGGATCCTTTATATGGTGATTATTATTATTATTTCAAATAATTTTACAATTATTGAATATAATTGGCTCTTTTTGCTCTAAGCGATCCTTTATTTGGTATTATTATTCTCATATAATTTTACAATTATTGAATATAATTGTTTCTTCCTGGTTCTTCACTGCTGTTTAAAAAGACTGAGGAATAGTGGGAGGAACCCAGTACTTATGGACCAGGAGGGGCTCCTTTTTTCCATGTCATCTCTGCAAGATCGCCCTCTACAGGCCGGGTTCCCAAGTGTCATGAATATCGGGAAGTAATAACCATTTTACAGGTGAGTATCTCACAAAATGGTATTTTCCAGCCTGCGCTCCCAGTTTTTTTGGCCATAATCACCAGGACCGAAATTAATGCCAAGGATTCTAATTTCCTGCTGGGGCAATGGGAAGGCATCCGGAAGTTCGAAGCCCTCACCCTCCTCACCCATCCAGAAAACTTCACTCTTCTCATGATTGACCTTGGAGCCCAACGCTTCTGTATACTGTGCTATTAGAGAGGCCACCTCCTCTGCCTCATTTGTCCCAGAGTCAATCACAGATACATCATCAGCATAGGCAATGACCTTCAAAGGAGGCTCACCAGGCGCACCCAGAGGAACCCCACATAACATGCTGCTCTCGACCCTCCTTATAAAGGGATTGATTGCAAAAACATACAGTAGGGGACTCAGAGGGCATCCCTGTCGCACACCAGAGCCAACTTTGAAAGGCCTTCCAACCCAACCATTAACAAGAGGGAAGCTCTCAGCCCCTTCATACAGGGTTTGTAGCCAATTAATGAACCGCCCTGGCAGGCCGTACTTACCAAGAAGCAGCCATAGGTACTCATGATTGACCCTATCAAAAGCCTTTGCCTGATCTAACGCCAACAAGTACTTTCCCCAGCCAGCAGCCCTGCATCGCTCCAAGGCTTCCCGGACAGCTAAAACTGCTGAGAAGGTGCTTCTACCTTGGATCGAGCAGTGCTGATGACGGGAAAGCAGTTGCTCCGCTACTGACGACAAGCGCCAGAACAAAATCTTTGCCAGTATCTTTCTATCGACATTGAGAAGGCTGATGCGGCGCCAGTTCTCAATCATCGAAGAGTCCTTTCCTTTTGACAGAAGGATCACAGCCGAGCGCCTCATGGAGGGAGGAAACCCTCTGCCAGACAGCAATTAAAGACCTCCACCAAATGTGGTGCCAGGATGGTCTTAAAAGATTAATAAAATTCAGCTGTCAGACCATCTGACCTGGGCGACTTTTTGATGGCAAGGTGATCAATCGCACTTACCACCTCATCGGCAGTGACCAACTCTGTCAAGCTAGTGATAGAAAGGTCACAATTTTCCAATCCTGGAGTAGAGTTCAGGAAACTTCAGGAAAGAGTTTGGGGGGGGAAGATTTCCCTGTGTGGATAGGGAAATCTGCAAAATGGGGGGCTTATTTGGACCCTGGGAGGGTGTCCCAAACCTCCTAAAACAAGTTTATATACACTTTTCAAGTAATTTTTCACAAAACATAGTAAGTCAGCAAGTTATTCGCAGAAACATAATAAACCAATAAATCAGGTTAAGGTGCAATTATTCACACAGTGACCTGTGGAATTTTTATTGAGTCCTTTGGTAGATACTAAAATATAAAGCTGATGTTTACAGTACAGTACAAGGAGTGTGAGGTTGCGTTTTGATTTTTTCTGACCAATTTGTAGCAAGTGCAGTTTGTAGCAAGAATTGGTCTTGTTTGTTGGCTCTATACAGACGCGTTTCGCGGCGTTAGCGCTTCCTCAGTGTATGTGGCCAATTTCTATGGTATAATGGATATACATCAATACTTTGTTTTACAAGGTAAGTTTTTGTCAGAAAGAAAAGAAAATAGTACAGTATATGCCAGACATTACATATTGTAAATATAGTCGCAGTGTGATATACATAAATAGATAGGATATATGATATCAAGTGGTACACATTTCTGTTAATTGTTAATGATAATAGTGATAATAATAATTAAAATAATAGTAATAATAATAATGAGTCATAGATAATGATAGTGATAAAAATGTCTCCCCCAGTAGGAAGTTAAGTTGTTCATAATTGATTATTTACATAAAAGGATATTATATGGGGGTTACCTCATTAGGTTGATGGTGGGGTTACAGGTGGTGGTTAAGTATGTGGTGGTGGTATGTATTTATCAAGCTGTTTTCTTTTTCCTAGGCCCCTGAAAGCCCAGCAATTCTTATTTTGGTCAGCTCCCACCACTCAGACCTGCTGCTGCAAAAATCCTTAATGGAAACCTGTGCCTGAAAAAAATTCTCAAAAGATTGTCTTACCCCCTCCTCCTCAAGGAGAGCCGAATTCATGCTCCAGATGCCCCTTCCTCTAGGGGGTGTGTCAGAGGCATTCAAGACCATTGATAGTAAAAGGTGATCGGAGAACTCGACCGCCTGCAGCCGCGGAGGCTGAGAAGCCGAGCCCTCCTTCAAAATAAACCTGTCTATTCTACTCTGACTACTACCTCGCTGAAAAGTGAAGCCCGTGAGGTCTGGGGAGTGCTTAATGTGCACATCTTCCAGACCTGCCTCTCTAACCATGCTATTCAAAAAGAGACTATTGCAGCCCAGCTTGCCTTTGAAGCCTCTCCAGTCCATGGGCCTAGTCACGGTGTTAAAATCACCTCCAAAGACTACTGTCCGGGCTGTAAAAAGGAACGGCGTGATCTTTGTAAGGAGGCATTTCCTGTCCCACTTAGTTTGGGGTCCATAGATATTTATTAGGCGCAGGTCCTGCCCCCTTACAATGACGTCCAAGACCATGCACCTCCCGATCTCCACCTCAATGACTCGCCGGCAAGTTACCATGTCGGTTTTAAAAAACACCGCCACTCCGCTGTAAGGCTCGGCCGCAAGAGACCAAAAAGAGGGTCCGTGCCTCTACTCCCGCTTCACAGCGTGAATGTCGGCCAGACTGGCCAATCTGGTCTCCTGCAAAAACAAAATGTCAGCATCAAACTGGCTGAGAAAAAATAAGGCCATAAAACGACCGCTTACTGATTTAATGCTGGCAACATTAATGGTTGCCACCTTTATCGGAGGGGGAACTGCCATCAGAGTCATTCGGGAGAATGTCTCTTAGCCTTCCCTCCGGCCTCACTATCGGATCCCTCACGCTTACTGGAGGAGGCTTGCGTTTCCTCCTCCATATCTGAGGCCTCAGAATCAAATGAAGAAATCTCTATTGAGTCCTCAGAAAGTGCCTCAAACCGGTTGAAGAGCTGCACCCCATGGCTATTCCCCGGTTCAGGCACTCAATTGTCCTTTTTTCTTTTCTTCTTGGTAGCAAACCTGAGAGCAAGGTAATCCTGATCCTCAGGGGAGAGTCCAGACCACGCTGTCTTGAGATCTGAACTCCCACCCTGCTCAGAAGGGGGTGCAGGATCAGGATCACCTAGCCCCAGCCTGCGAGGTTTTACAGCAGGGGCCACAATTACTGGGACCCCCTTGGTACTTGCAGTGCCAGCCCCCGGGCTGCCTCAGCTATTAAATTACTTGATCTTACATTGGTGGTTGCTGACTTGGGGGCAGACTGAGGATTCACCTTAGGGACCCCTGCAGATGGTACGGGAGCGGGCATAGGGGCCTCAGGAACCCCCAGCTGAGTGGGGGGAGGGACCGTAGATGGGACAGCATGGGAATGTTCCTCCCTATCCAGCCGCAGCATTTCCTGCACCACTTCCCTGTCCAGGTTGTGCCAGGCCTCAGGACACTGACTTTAAGGATGGCCGAGCTGGTACATAGATTACATTGGATTGTATGGCAGTCCTTAGCCAAGTGTCCCAAGCCCTGGCACAACGAGCACCTAAGAAGCGAGCAGGAGGAGCTGAAGTGACCCTTGGCCCCACATTTATGGCAAACCTTGGGCTGACCAGGATAAAAGATGGTCAGCCGGTCACGGCCAATATAGGCAGAAGATGGCAGGTGGGTGACCTGGTTGCCATTACTGCGGAGCCTCAGGGTCACTGACCAGCCCCCAGTCCAGATATCCCGAACGTCTAGGATCTTCAGGGGAGTGAGAACATCACCATAACGCTTTAGCCAGACAGTCAAATCAGAGGGGGGAATGGACTAATTTCTAACCAGTATGGTGACATTTTTCACGAGCTGCTGTCTGGAGACCTGAATGGGAGTTAACCCCTTCCAGGCAGGATCTTGCTTCAGCAGCTCGTACCGCTCCCAAAATAAGTCCATTCCTTCTGGTCTGACGAAGCTTAAGTCATGTTCTGCACTCCCCACTGGACTGATCAGGGCAAAAATGTCTGTTGCTGCGAATCCCATACCCAGTATGAGATCCACCACCACCCGCCGGGTGATAACTGGCCCCTCCCCCTCCCACCTAAGCTGGACCAGGTTGCGCCTATTGAAGCCGCTGGCAGGGGCGTTGGCCTCACTGGGCACAGACATCCTCTCACCAGCAGCTTCTCCACCACGCCTGGCAACCTGGGCATAGGACACAGGGGACTGCACTGCAGCACCAACAACATTATTGGCCCTACTCCCTGTGCCACCTCACTGGATGAAATACAGGGCAGGGCGGACAGCAGGGGCCCCAGCATTAGGTGGCACAGTCTTCTTATTGTCCACCTGATGTGCAGGTGAGGGGACAGTCACAACATCAGCAGCAGTCACAGCAGCGGGCCCAGCAGAAAGTCCAACAATAGAATTAACCCCTGTGGACTCAACCCCAGACACAGCAGCAGTAACAGGAGCAACATCAGTAACAGCACCCAAACCAGCTGAAGCAGAAACAATAGAAGCCCTGCCAGCAGGACCCAAACCTGCGGGTGAGTCACCCATGGCCCCAGGCCCACCAAGTTCGGCGCACCCAGGAAACCGGATGGGTGCCAGGATGGTACTTACGGCTGGCGCCACCTCACCCTTTTCAGGGCAAGGAGCGCCACAGTCTTCTATACCCCCTGACACAGCGCCTATGGCGCACTCCGCCGGTTGGCTGGACTGATGGACTTTGTCCTTAGCTGGCATGGGCTCCTCAGGCTGGCGGCTGTCCTTTGGAAGATCTGCTCCAGTAGGGGCTTCCTGAATGCCCAGCGATGTCACGCACTCATGATGTGTTGCCTCAGCAAGAGAGTCTTCCAATGCTGGTTCCGGGGCTCCCGGCTCTGCTACTGCTGCAACTTTGGGTGGAGGTACAGCTGGAGAATCCTCCACCATCGGGGAGCTTTTAAAGAAAAGATTTTTTGAAGAGGATATTGTAGCTGCCATAGTCTCCCAGGAAGTTATCAGTTGGGGAGGATTTATCCAGTAGGTACTCGTATTCATAGTCCTCTACGCAAGGGGGTGCTCAGTTAAGATGGATGGATGATTTTGATTTCCTCCATTCTGGAGGATGTTGCAGAGCATACACATTATTCTAATCTGATCAATAGGGAATGGCAGAAGTCAGGTTGTCTTCTGCCCAGTCCTAAAGTACTAGATACTATCCCCTCGATTCAAAGAGCAAAAGTTAATTGATTTCGTATCGAGAATCGTAAGTTTGGGTGGGTGTTTGTCATTTTTTCTTGTTTTTTTGCCCATTTCGTATTCGCACGATCGTTCGCGCATAGACGTATATGAACATACGCATTTCGTACGAGAATCGTATATTTTGCGTTAGTTCGTGTGTTTTTCCCGTCCAAATCGTATTATTTGCGTCCGATCCTATTTTTTACGTCCTTCACATGGGCTTGCGACCAATTCAGAGAGGTGATTGCTAATTGTTTTGAAGCCCATTAAAGAGCTGCTTTACGAAATGTTTGCCGGCAGCTATTTGGCCTCGGGAGTAGGATGGAGAGGAGCGAGTTTGTGGCACATCAAGGGCTTATGCTTTTTGGCATTGAGTTGATCGAGATGTCTGAGAGCAGATTGCCCCTGCGTCGTCGCATGAACATCGATAGCATGAATGATGTTGAGCTGTTCGAGCTGACCAGGCTTAATCGCGCTTCCCTCCATAAATTATATAGTGAGCTGCGGCCATGGTTAGCCCGCACCACAAGGAAGGGGCATGCAATTTCAGGTATGACCAAGATGCTTGGCTGCCTGCAATTTTTGGCGAACGGCTCGTTCCAGAGGCTGGGTGCCCTCTCCGTGGGGATGTCACAGCCTACGCTGAGCCGCGCACTATCTAAATTTTTGGAAGGCATGGCTGCCATAACTCCAAAATATATTTATTTTCCGGATGATATGGCAGCCAGAAACGCCATTAAGCTTGGGTTTTATAATGTGGCCGACATGCCCAACGTTATTGGTGCTATTGACTGCACACATGTGGCACTCGTACCTAGGGCTGCCGACGAGTATATATATAGGTATTGAGATTGGTTATTATGTTGGCCAACGTGTAATGTAACCTGTTTTCCTTTGCGGCCGCATATTTGTTTATCCCTCATTTGTGTAGCTGCTTTATCTAGGCTTTTCATTAGTCTTTCCCAATAGAGTGCAGACATGTATTATTTATTTATTTTTTTTTTTTTCAAATATCAATTACCCTTTTTGTATGTTTTTGCCTTAAGGAATCGAAAAATGGGACACTCCCTTAATGTCCAGGCCGTGGTTGGTCCGGACATGCGTTTTATGAGTGTCCTTGCCGGCTACCCAGGATCGTCGCACGACTCGTATATCCTCAGGCGATCTGGGTTGTTTAGGAGATTTGAGGCAGGTGAATTTTCGGGTGCATGGCTGCTTGGTAAGTGTGTCCTATTTGTGTGCTATTAAATGTGGGATTAATCTTGTATTTGTTGATATGTTTGTATTTGAATTCTTTACATAAGCCAGAAACTGCCTTTTTGTTGGGTCATATATTATGAACTCCAAAACAAAATGCTTGCCTCGCTTTGTCCTTCAGAATGTTTTCCCTTTAGTTAGGATGTCTGTAAGTTCCATGTCCCTAAATATATTGGTTGGGAGTTTATACCCAAGGATCTGTGAGCTTTTGCTCCTTTTGTAGTATTGGTCTTTAAATGTCAAAGTGGACTTAAACTGCATACATTGTAGTTTTCATATAAATGTGGATAGCCCCTCAGCAGCATCCTAATTGTAACATGTCAGAAACCTCAAAATATATTTAAATTCCAACTACCCTTGGCCGTGCAGATGTTTGTTAATTAATTGGTATATTGAAGTGCCATTTTTAATTATGTACTACATTAGTGGCAATAGTTATTTTGCTAATGTGCCCTGGGTGTTTTTTTTGGCCCTTTACCTTACATCATTATGATATATGTAAAATTCTTTGTGTTTGTTGTGTTGCCTTTTTAATTTTGATTACATTTAATTGTCTGTTTAAGGTGATTCCGGGTACCCACTTCTACCCTGGCTCATGACGCCTGTGCTGCGGCCCCAGGATGCCTCTCAGGAAGCGTACAACCGTGCGCACCGCAAGACCAGGGCTGTTGTGGAGAGGGCCTTTGGGCTGTTGAAGACCCGTTTTCGTTGCTTGGACCATACTGGGGGCTCCCTGCAATATGATCCCAAAAAAGTGATCGACATAATCATGGCATGTGCTGTTTTGCACAATTTTGCGATACTGGAACGTGTCCCACGTTATGTGGATAGCCTGCCCTCTACAGCCCTAGAGGATGATGTCGAGAATTTTGTGGGGCCACCCAGTGAGTCTGCCCAATCAGTTAGAGCAAACTTGATATTGCAGCATTTTAGTTAATTTTATTTCGTGTATCAACATTCTGTGTGTCTGTGTTAGCCTTTTTGTTAAATATGTTGTTTGGCCGTAATGTGGCATTACTTCAAAGTAAAACATTTTTACCTTAATTGTTGCCTAATGTATTTCATGTAGTTTCCTTAGCTTGATATTTGCATTGTTACACCTCTTAAAACCAAAATTATCTGGTTTAGCCCAAGCTGTTTAAAATGTGTTCCCACTAAAAACGCCACAAGTATTGTAAGTGAGAATATTTTTTTACTTAGAAAAGTTAAAATTATTGTGCTTAACAGAAAACATTCCACATACATCTGTGGTTACAAATGGATGACATAACAAAAAAAACATCGAGCACATCTACACCTGGAAGTGAGTGGCACAACCAAACAAGGACACCCAGTCCAAAGGCCAGCCTAGTCCAGTCATTAATATTGCCTGTGCCCAGGGATATTTGGGCATGGCCATAATGTCACACAAACATGTCTGCAAACAGGAGGAGCACCAACCAAATACATATTTAAAGCCATAAGTGGCCAGATACACTCCACATAGACCTATGGCATTGGCTAGTGGCCTTAAGCATTACTCTAAGGAGCTATATGGGAGCAAATACAAAACACAACCTGCATGAGCAACACAAAATGGATTGTTTGAAACCTCAAAGGACAAGTAAATACAGTGGGGGTTAAGAGAAAAGATGTCCCACACAACCATGGCTTAATAGGGTGGCTGCCCATAATACCCAGGTGGAGGTCCAGGTGGAGGTCCATGTGAATGGGACCTAGCCTGGGCCATGGCAGCATTGTGAATTTGAAACTGCTCCACAATGTTTCTCTGCATATTGGTCATCTCAGCCATGGCTGACTGGATGCCATTACTTGCAGTTACCACGTTGCTGTTGAGGGTACGCAACTCCGCGAGGATGCCCTGTAAACTGGTATTGATGGTGACCATGTCGGCATGCCTTTCCTCACGCTCTGTAACGAGCTGTGCCTCATAAGAGTCCCTTTCTTGGGTCCATAATTGAAGCAGGGCACTCTGCCTCCCCTGGGAAATTGTGGGGCGGCGTAATGGAGTCCGCCGCACAATTACCCTGGCTCTTGGGCGTGCCCTGCCGCGTGGTGTCGTCCCCTCAACAGCAACAGGCCTGCTTTGCAAATCCTCAGCAGCAGAGTGAACACTGGGGACTGTTGTGTCAGTCTCCCCATGTGCATGCACAATGGATGGAGATTCACTCTGCTGCTGAGGATTGGCCAGAGAAACATTATGGAGCAGTTCCAAATTGGGACCCAGGGGGAGGTCATCCGACGTGCCCTGCATGGAGATATCATCTTCCTCCATTTCCTGGATCTCTTCCATGAGTGTGCGGGTCTGTAGGGACATATAAAAAAAAAAGTGTAAGTTGGCGTCCAAATTTGGGATTCCCACAGTTTAACACATTCTTAAGCACTTGGTAGTATTTATGGTACTAAATTAACTTACCGGAAATCTCGGATCTGGGCTCCTATGCTGTACGGACCTGGTAGGCATAACCAAACTGGGGGGTGAGTTTACCCTTGCTGAGGGATCATGCTGGGCTGAAGAAGAGAAAAACAAACAAGGTAAACACACACATAACCATTTTTTGGATAGGTAATCAAATAAACCACTATTTGTAATATTAAGCAACTCTAGAGCAATGGGGACATTTGTTAAAAGACACGCAAGTTTAGATAGGTGCAATGCCTCGCGAAAACTGCTAACTGACCTCAGTTCTAAGTCAGGAAGTGTACCCAGTCAGCATACAACTTGCAACGCACATTTTTGGATTAAGACTACCATTCGCTAGGTCCGGGGTACTCAAACAATTCTTGTAAAGGTCCATTTAAAGGTATGTGGTGAGAGGTGAATGTCTGGCCATGGGGCTGACGCAGGGGGTGTCTAGTTAGAAATAAACACACTGGTGGAGGGGCTTGAGATTTCAAAGTGCAAACTAATAAAGGCTGCTTGCCCTTGCTGGGCTGGATGGGGCAGAGCTGAGGGGACAGGGATTGGATGGCTAAAGGGGGGAGTTCACGAATTGATGGTGATGGGATGGATGGAGCAAATCTGTTACAAATGTATGGGGCTTATGTGGGGGGGGGGCATGGGGGGACTGTGGCAGATGGGGCAGAGCAGGGGCAGCGGGACACGATTGTGCCAAGAGAAAGATGTACCAAGTTACTGTGTACCTTGCAATGCCACTTCCTGTGCAGTACTTCATATTGCAATGCTATGTTTCAGGGAGCCATGACATTGGGCAGGAGACCAACCACTACATCGCCGATCAAGGGGGCAGCTCTGAGCACGTCAACACAGAAGTAACTGAGTGCAGGGCTGTCTGGGCAGGGGTCCTGGAATCTGGTGCCAAGGTCCGCATTGGGACCCCGGCCCGCCAGTTGAGTCTCGCTGCTCTAGGTCAGATATGTTTGGGGGTGGGTAATTAAATTGTTAACTCAAACACAACTCACACAACAAATAGGCAACCCATCCATAATGATGTGTGTTTTGTGATTGATTCAAAATATATCACTTTTCAGGAGAAACTTCATGACTTGACCAATACAATTGGAAATTTGATCTTTGCCATAATGGATGTGGTCCTAAATGTGTGATTCACAGGGACCAAAAGAGGACACAAACAGGCACAGTAGTGCGAGGCCAAGCAAGGCAAACCATAGGGCCATCCCGTCATCTTGTTACTAGTGAACTTTAGATTATTTAGCAAACAGGCAAACATGCAGATTTAAGAGTACTCACCGTGGGTACGGGTCGGTGAGTCTGTGTCCCTTAGACCAGCATGTCCACCGACCGCGACCGGATGGAGAAGTCCCAGCACAATCTCCTCAGCAGGGGTAAACTCCAATTTTGAAGGAAAGCCACCTCCAGTTTTCAGGCTGAAAAGAGAAAATCGTTTGGTACTCAGAAAAGGTGCATACAGTACATCCTAAACCTTATATTTGGAGACATCATTTATTTACCTGTAATTATGCCTTTTAATTTCTTTTTGCCGTACAGCATACTTCAGATCAGAGATTTTCTTCTGAATTTGGGACACATCTTTCCTCTCTTCCCCCGCTGCATTTACTTGTCGTAGGATGGTTTCAAACAATTCCATCTTGCGCTGCTTTGTGGTGTGTTTTGATTTGCTCCCATAGAGCTCGTCATAGTATAATGTAAGGCCACTAGCCAATGCCATATTTTGGTCATGGGAGAATCTCCCACTCAACTGGCCGCGGCGCAATGTGCGGCCAGATGGTTGGCTTGGCTGCTCCTCCATGTGTGCAGACACATGTGGTGACATTATGGCCTGGGGCTGGGTAGGGGAATGGCCGGATTGTTGGCTTCCCAATGACTGGACTGGACTGGCCAAGGGACTGGGTGTTCTTGCGTGGCTGGCTACCGAACTTCCAGGTGTAGATGTGGTCATGGTGGACATTCTGGGCCCTCTTGGGGGGCTATGTTCCCGGCTGGTGCCAGGTCGGGGGCTCTGTTCCCGGCTGGTGGCAGGTCGTGGGCTTCTGGCCCTGCTGCGGGCCCTGTAGGGGCTTCTGGCCCTGCTGCGGGCCCTTGCTGGGGTTCTGGCCCTGGATGGGGTTCTTCGGGCCCTGGCTGGGCTTCTGGCCCTGGATGGGGTTCTGCGGGCCCTGGCTGGGCTTCTGGCCCTGGATGGGGTTCTGCGGGCCCTGGCTGGGCTTCTGGCCCTGGATGGGGTTCTTCGGGCCCTGGATGGGCTTCTGGCCCTGGATGGGGTTCTTCGGGCCCTGGCTGGGCTTCTGGCCCTGGATGGGGTTCGGCGGGCCCTGGCTGGGCTTCTGGCCCTGGATGGGGTTCGGCGGGCCCTGGCTGGGCTTCTGGCCCTGGATGGGGTTCGGCGGGCCCTGGCTGGGCTTCTGGCCCTGGATGGGGTTCTTCGGGCCCTGGCTGGGCTTCTGGCCCTGGATGGGGTTCGGCGGGCCCTGGCTGGGCTTCTGGCCCTGGATGGGGTTCTTCGGGCCCTGGCTGGGCTTCTGGCCCTGGATGGGGTTCGGCGGGCCCTGGCTGGGCTTCTGGCCCTGGATGGGGTTCGGGCCCTGGCTGGGCTTCTGGCCCTGGATGGGGTTCGGGCCCTGGCTGGGCTTCTGGCCCTGGATGGGGTTCGGGCCCTGCTGCGGGGCCTGGGTTGCCGAACTGCCCTACTTGAACCCATGGGCGGTGTGGGCTCCCTTGGGCGGCCTCTTCTGGGGGCAGAGGTGGTGGGTGCTGCTGTTGCCTGCTTTTTGGCTGCAGGGGCACGTGGCTTGGGGCCCCTTTTTTGGGTTCCAGAGGGTCCAGTGTCCCTTGGTGGGGCAGAGGTAGTAGTCTTGGCTCGCAGCTTTATCCTACCTTGCTGGGACCTGGTTGTTGGGCCCTCCGCGGTCTGGCTTTGCTGGGGTCGCTTGGAGATTGCCTTTTTAGGTGCCATCTTCCACAAATGCTCAAAGAGAATGAGCTTTGGGTGCAGGGACCTTTAAATAATGAGCCCAGCGTGTGACGCCTATGCGCACGACTACGCGCTCGTACGAACGTACGTTCGAGCGGAACCAGGAAACCGCTGGGGTTTCACTTATCTGCTGCCTTGAAGAAGCATAAAGATGGCGCCCACTATCTTCACCCGTCAACAGGAAGAGATCCTCATGCTGGTAAGTGGCTGCCTGTGCATTTTAATCTAATAGTCAATGATGGCCTAAATGTAAATGATGCGTTTGGAACTAGTTTGGGGTCTCTTAATGTTTAATAACTGGCTCCTCACACTTCATCCTCAAGGGCCGAGCCTGGCCACGTTTTCACCTGTCTATGCTGATGTCCTAATTAGGGCAATTGCTCAGGCTTAGCAACAGTTAATTAACCTGTGGAGTAGCGGGGCTAGCTGGCAAACCTGGCCTGTCTCGGACCTTGATGCGGATGTTTGAGGAACACTGTTTTCCTAAGCCATAAAAACACAACGGGAAGCCACACACGTGGTCCAAAAGCCTAAGCATAAGCCTACATCTTGGATGTTTAAACCATCCTAACATGCCATAGATGCAGGTGGCCTGATTCTTGATGTTGGCTATTATCTGTATGTACATGGTGTGTGATACATATAACATAAGACCAGACTCTCATTCACAGTCAACGTCCTCTTTAAGGCACTCCCCAAAAATGGCTGCCACTCTAAATGTGTGTGTTAATGACATGAAATTCTCAACTTGTGATGCAACACATATGGGTCTGTGTGTAAAAGTAAAAGCTCTGTGTCCATTATGTTTTTCAGATCATGCTTCAGCGCCGGTATGACTTCGCGCCCAATGTGTGCGAGAAAAGGGACATCGCCCGGGAGATCATCGCGGAGATACACCGTGTCACCAGCACCACCTTCACTCACACCCAGATAATGCAGCATTGGTCGGACCTGAAACGTCTGCACATGCCCCGGGTGCGGAGGTTTTTTGGAATCCATTTCCCAAGTAAGTACAAAGCAATTGCATGGTATATGTTCCAAATGTATAAGTTATGCCTTTATTTATAATGACTTTTCTTTGGTAGTGTTGGAAATGGATTTCAGAATTCGCCGCACCCGGAGGCGTACAGGCCGACCAGTGCTGCATGAGTCTGCATCTGTGAGTGAAGGTGGTGGATCTCCCGGGCGACGGACCTACCCCTCCTCTGTGGCCTCCTCAGACCAGCCCCTGGACCTTACCACAGAGGAGGGGCCCAACCGCGTGGGCGTGGAGTCATACCTGGCCAGGCATGGGGAAGGCTCTGGTATGTCACTCTTCATGTATAGGCACAAAGATATACATGGCAGGCCAAAAACTAAGTTATCCTTTATTATGTATTTGTAGAAGCTTCTGGTGCGGGTGAAATAGTGGAGGAGGAGGCAGCAGAGATGCTGGAAGTCGATCCTGGCGAAGGTGAGTGATGTCAGCCAGACTGGGAGCCAGATATGTTGGGAATAGTGACTCTATACAAGTACTAACCAAATGTCACATGTTTCTCCAGGGACTTCTTCACAGCATAGCCAGGACCAAGGGCAGCCTGTTGGCCCCAACCAGCCATCTGTCGGCCACCAACTCCGTAAGTCTCCATGCCATTATTCATATTAATGTTTGGTTAGCTAATAACACACACATAACTAAAGGCGTAGCCAATGTGTAGTTCACACTTTCATGTGGGCACTTCGTTAGCTTAAAGAGGACCGTAACTTGTATTAAGAACCTAAGAATTAGCCAACACACTGTACCTACAGATTAGAAACATGGAAAAACACCCTTCAGCCATCTAATGCATGTTATTAGACTGAACAAAACCAATATTGCGGAATATGGAATGCGCAATATTTACAGGCAGCATGGGATACAGATTGAAAACAGGAAGGTGCTGCCATGCATTGTGGGAGTGATGGCCTTTCCCTCAACCCAGCTATGCTCTGGATTCCCAACGCACCACTGTAACCTACTCCCCTGTACTTTATCCAACTCTCCACTCCTCATTAAGTGTTATGCTTCAGAGTCCAGATGGCGGCGCTGGAATCAATAAAAAAACCCAAATTTACTTTGATCTGGTGCATAATCATTTGGGAATAGTTCTTGGTTTTCATTAAATAATGTTGAAGGTCCGGTTTAAGGAGTTTAAAGACTTACCTGTGGGAAATGCATTAACTGTATCCCTTGGAAGAATGACATATGTCATGCATTTACATGTATTTGATTAACCCCAAATCTATTTCCAGCATACAAACCGGTCTGGTACTCCTATTTATGTTTATTTCTCTATTGCTTACAGGGATTATCCCAAAAACCGTCAAGGATAAAAAAAAAAGAATCAAGGAGTTGGTGGCCGAGCTGCTGGCCATACAGGCGACGTTGGGGCCAACAGATGAAGAAGAGGATGATGAATAGTGCCCTTGGTCCTGGCTACTTTGTTGAACTTGTTTTTATAGTTGGTCCAATTTTAACCAGGTTTTATTGTTTTTAAAAAAAAACAAAAAATATGTTTTTTAAAAAAAAAAAAAAAAAAAAATTTATATGTGTTTTACCCAAAAAAAAATAAAAAACCTAAGTTTTAAACAAAACAACAAAAAAAAAAAGATGTTTTGAAAATTAGTAAAAACAAAACAAAGCAAATAATTTAAATAAATTATATTTTAAGCATTCCTAAATGTGTCTTTTCTAATATGCACACCCCCAAAAAATTACACAAACCAGAAACAACACGCTTAGAAACATATTGACATATGTACATTATGTGGTTTTCTTACGTTTTAGGGACCGAGAAATGAAGTTGGATGCAGGCGCTAAGAGGTTTAGGTAAGTTTTAGGGACCGAGAAATGAAGTTGGATGCAAGCGCTAAGAGGTTTAGGTAAGTTTTAGGGACAGAGAAATGAAGTTGGATGCAGGCGCTAAGAGGTTTAGGTAAGTTTGAGGGACCGAGAAATGAAGTTGGATGCAGGCGCTAAGAGGTTTAGGTAAGTTTTAGGGACCGAGAAATGAAGTTGGATGCAAGCGCTAAGAGGTTTAGGTAAGTTTTAGGGACCGAGAAATGAAGTTGGATGCAAGCGCTAAGAGGTTTAGTTAAGTTTCTGGTTGAGGGTGCGCATGCGCAAGATCTTATAAACATACGAACGCACGAATCTAAGAGGCCAAAAACCATTGAAAACCAGAGGCAAACGCAAGTAATTGGAAGAGGTGGACGATGGAAGCAGACGAAAAAACAGGCTGCCGCCGCAACAGGTGAGCACATGAACGTGATTTTTACGATTGCCAACTGACTGAGGCAAGTTCGGGAGATATCATACGAACGGACGTATATTTTAGGATAGAAACGTATTTGCTTATTGAATCACTCGCAAGTTCATACGAACGCACGAGCGGACGTGAAAAATAGGATGATCGTGACCCAAATCCAAGCTGTTACATGTTTCTTTGAATCAACCCAAATGTGTAGTTCACACTTTCATGTGGGCACTTCGTTAGCTTAAAGAGGACCCTAACTTGTATTAAGAACATAAGAATTAGCCAACACACTGTACCTACAGATTAGAAACATGGAAAAACACCCTTCAGCCATCTAATGCATGTTATTAGACTGAACAAAACCAATATTGCGGAATATGGAATGCGCAATATTTACAGGCAGCATGGGATACAGATTGAAAAAAGTAAGGTGCTGCCATGCATTGTGGGAGTGATGACCTTTCCCTCAACCCAGCTATGCTCTGGAATCCCAACGCACCACTGTAACCTACTCCCCTGTACTTTATCCAACTCTCCACTCCTCATTAAGTGTTATGCTTCAGAGTCCAGATGGCGGCGCTGTAATCAAAAAACATCCCAAATTTACTTTGATCTGGTGCAGAATCATTTGGGAATAGTTATTGGTTTTCATTAAATAATGTTGAAGGTCCGCTTTAAGGAGTTTAAAGACTTACCTGTGGGAAATGCATTAACTTTATCCCTTGGAAGAATGACATATGTCATGCATTTACATGTATTTGATTAACCCCAAATCTATTTCCAGCATACAAACCGGTCTGGGACTCCTATTTATGTTTAATTCTCTATTGGTTACAGGGATGATCCCAAAAACATTGGCTGGGAAAAAAAAAAGAATAAAGGAGTTGGTGGCCGAGCTGCTGGCCATACAGGCGACGTTGGGGCCAACAGATGAAGAAGAGGAGGAGGATTAGTGCCCTTGGTCCTGACTACTTTTGTTAAAAGTTTTACAAATTTTATAATTGTTTTTAAATTTTTATAGTTTTTGGTTTAAAAAAAAAAAAAAAATTTTAATATGTTTGTAAAAAAAAACAAAAAACAAAAAAAAAGGGGTTTTAAACAAAACACCCCAATAAAAAAAATTATGTTTAAACCAAAAATATCCAAAAAAAAA
This sequence comes from Gastrophryne carolinensis, assembly GCA_027917425.1. NCBI lineage: Eukaryota > Metazoa > Chordata > Amphibia > Anura > Microhylidae > Gastrophryne > Gastrophryne carolinensis. The sequence goes on along the minus strand of CM051234.1, from coordinate 298,934,261 downwards.
AAAATAATTTAAATAAATTATATTTTAAGACTTCATAAATGTGTCTTTTCTAATATGCGCAACCAAAAACAATTACACAAACAAGAAAAAACACGCTTAGAAACATATAGACATATGTACATTATGTGGTTTGGGTAAGTTGTAGGGTCGTCAACATGAAGAAGGATGCAAGCGCCAAGGGGTTTAGGTAAGTTTTAGGGACCGAGAAATGAAGAAGGATGCAAGCGCCAAGGGGTTTAGGTAAGTTTGAGGGACCGAGAAATGAAGTTGGATGCAAGCGCTAAGGGGTTTAGGTAAGTTTTAGGGACCGAAAAATGAAGTTGGATGCAGGCGCTAAGGGGTTTAGGTAAGTTTTAGGGACCGAAAAATGAAGTTGGATGCAAGCGCTAAGGGGTTTAGGTAAGTTTGAGGGACCGAGAAATGAAGTTGGATGCAAGCGCTAAGGGGTTTAGGTAAGTTTGAGGGACCGAGAAATGAAGTTGGATGCAAGCGCTAAGGGGTTTAGGTAAGTTTGAGGGACCAAGAAATGAAGTTGGATGTAGGCGCTAAGGGGTTTAGGTAAGTTTGAGGGACCGAGAAATGAAGTTGGATGCAGGCGCTAAGGGGTTTAGGTAAGTTTTAGGGACTGAGAAATGAAGTTGGATGCAGGCGCTAAGGGGTTTAGGTAAGTTTGAGGGACCGAGAAATGAAGTTGGATGCAGGCGCTAAGGGGTTTAGGTAAGTTTGAGGGACCGAGAAATGAAGTTGGATGCAAGCGCTAAGGGGTTTAGGTAAGTTTCTGGTTGAGGGTGCGCATGCGCAAGATCTTATAAACATACGAACGCACGAATCTAAGAGGCCAAAAACCAATGAAAACCAGAGGCAAACGCAAGTAATTGGAAGAGGTGGACGATGGAAGCAGCAGAAAAAACAGGCTGCCGCCGCAACAGGTGAGCACATGAACGTGATTTTTACGATTGCCAACTGACTGAGGCAAGTTCGGGAGATATCATACGAACGGACGTATATTTTAGGATAGAAACGTATTTGCTTATTGAATCACTCGCAAGTTCATACGAACGCACGAGCGGACGTGAAAAATAGGATGATCGTGACCCAAATCCAAGCTGTTACATGTTTCTTTGAATCAACCCATATGTATCCCTTCCCTCCCAGATCAGATTGAATTATGGTCTCACTCTCCTGTGGTGGACGCTCTGGGGCCAGGTCTTTTTAAGATTTTGGTCATGCCATCCTCGGATAGTGCTTCTCCAAAGGATCCATCGAATAAGTGCGTGGATCAGGTGGCATGTCTTGCTTATTCTATTATGGGGTCGACCTTGTGGCTGGCCTGGGCTACATCCATAGCATTTTTTGGGGAGCAGGAGGTTGTTAAAACAACTGGACTCGAAGACTCGTAGGGGTCATTCATGGAAGCCATGCTCCCAGGTGATCAAGACCAGTTTGGCTACAACAGGTATATGATACAGGCTATGGAGGATTGAGCAGGATAAGTGCCAGAGCCTAGCTCTGGTGTTAGCCTTAAGGCATGTTTTATGGCTTAAGCAATGGCCAGCTGACATAGCCTCCAAAAAAGAATGACAGGACTTCCCTTTAAGGTGGGGTGTCTGTTTGGGGAGTGCTTGGTTGACATGGTAAAGCATGCTACTAGTGGTAACATCTAATCTGCCACAGAAGCAGAAGTCTAATACTGCTTCCGCAGGGCCTCTAATACTCCGGGGTTCCGGCTAGAGGTTCGGCCTCTTCGGGATACCGAAGATTTTTTAAATAAGACAAATTTCCAAATTAAGGCAACAGGTGTCTGGCAGAATAAAGCCAGACACCCTTCAAAGTCTGCTCAGGCATGAATAGATGCCCCCACTCTTGCAGGTGTGGGGGGACCGCTTCTGCATTTTGCTCATATTTGGAGGCTTCATGTAACAGATATTTGGATACTGGAAGTTGTATCCTCAGGTTACAAGTTTAAATTAGGAGCCAGACCCCCTTGGAGATTCTCTTGGTCAGGGGTATCCCGAATTCCGCAGAAAGCAGAAGCATTGAGGCAGAAGTGTTTTTTCCAACACAGAAGTGACTCTTACTTCAGGCCAGGGTACAGGGTCTCTTGTCTTGTCCTCACCCTACGATTCATCAAGGAATATGTCTGTTGGGCCTGCTTTGAGTCAGTACCTTTTGCACTGTTCACACAAGACCCCTGCAGATGGAATTGCTCACAATCTGTGATCAAGACCCACACACTCTGGATCACTCTTTTTGCATGACACCATCAACAAGGTAGTCTCTAGCCTGGTCCTCAGCCTCTTCAAACTGGCAAATCCTTCCTTCCAGTACAGTGGAAGATCATCACAATGGATGCCAGTCTTATCGGGTTGGAGGAGTGTCATGGAGTCACCAACGCTCCAGGGACAGTGGAGTCTGAAGGAGAGCAGACTCTCCATAAATATCCTGGAACTGAGAGCGATTCTATTGTATCTCAGTCTTTGGACATACCATCTGAAGGGGCATCCCGTCCGGATTCAAACAGCACCATCGGGCGTCAGTGGTATATATCAACCACCATGGGGGCACCTGAAACAGTGAAGCCCTCATGGAAGTGAGCTGGTTTTTACTTTGGGCTGAGAAACAGGTTTTATGCATTTCGGCTGTACACATACCTGGAGTGGACAACTTGCAGGCCGATCATCTCAGCAGAACGGTCCTGCATCAGAGGGTATGGTCTCTTAGAGGGTTTTTTCAATCCTTATGTATGCGCTGGAGGATTCCGGACATATGGCCTGATGCAGAGCCCCCTCGTTCAGCTATCCCGTACGTTTTCCCATTGGTTTTGGGCTGTGATCGGGGCATGAAAAGGTGCTCCGTTGCTTTTTGTGTGCGTGTGTGGGCTCAGGTGTTTTCGGCATGCGCCTTTACGATTGTCGGCTCGCAAGAGGCAGAACTCCGTGATAACGGACTTGTCGTTGATTGGTCCGTTTTTTTAAATGATTCAGAGCCTTGATTTCCGATTGAAAGCAGCCCATTATAACGAGGGTGTGGGCGCTCAACTTATGGCCAGTGTTAGCAGCCGCATTTGTGCTCCGTCACTTTGGAATGCTTTCTGCTGTGCGCAAGCATCAAAGGCATCAGCTACGCGGCCTGGTTCTTTTGAGCATGGCAGAAACCAGGCTGCACCGAACATGTCTGGACATCGATGGCATGCATGACCTTGAGCTATTCGAGCTCACCCGCCTTAACCGTGTTTCTCTCCAGGACTTGTATAGGCAGCTGCGGCCATGGTTAGCCCGCACCACAAGGAAGGGGCATGCAATTGCAGGTATGACCAAATTGGTTGGCTGCCTGCAGTTTTTGGCAAACGGCTCGTTCCAGAGACTGGGTGCCTTCTCCATGGGGATGTCCCAGTCTACGCTGAGCCGCAGCCTTAACAAGTTTTTGGATGGCATGGCTACCCTGGCACCAAAATATTTTATAATATTTTAGCTTTTATAATATATCTGACATGCCCAACGTCATGGGTGCCATCGGTTGTACTCACATTGCGTTAATTCCGCCAGCTGCGCAGGAATATCTGTTCAGGTATGTGGTTTAGGTCAGCATGTGTCTGCAATGTAGCACATACATTGACATTTTTGCAATGTGGAGTATTTTTCAATGGCTGAAAGCAGACCTCCATCCTGTGTATACCAAACATCCAGTGGTTAGAAATGTTGCTTATGTGAATGTATCTTTTAATTGTGTTTTGCCTTTTTTGCCCACTAATTCCTGTTATATTTTGCTTTTGCAGGAACAGGAAGATGGGCCACTCTATAAATGTGCAGGCAGTGTCAGGCCCAGATATGCAAATGTTTAGTATGTTTGCAGCCTTCCCTGGGTCCACACACGACTCGCACATTTTGAGGAACTCCAGCCTCTTTGTGCGCTTTCAATCTGGAGATCTGTCTGGCGGCTGGCTACTGGGTATGTGTTTAAAAATAGTTGTTGCCGTACAGCATGATTTTTCTGATTGGTCTGTGCCTGTACCCCACTAATCTGAGACAGAGTCAGATGAGTGCAGAGTCTGTTGTGCGCCCAATGTCCACGGCAGCAGAGGTTTGGGCCCCTGAGGTATGGGTAGTGGACATCAGGGGCTGCACTTGCTGCGGCTGGTGTGTTGGATGTTGTCCTACTGGGTCTGGTGGCCTTGGCTGCAGCAGACTTGTGTCCTCCTCCTCCTCCAAATCCCGAATTACTTCAATAATGGGTGGGCTGGGTAGGGTCTGCCAAGAAAGGTAGTAGGTAGTGAGGCCACTATTTTAACTTAAATGTAGGCAAGTGCAATTTCATTGGGCTACACAGTGGTCCATTGACTTACCTCATCCGTACACTCAGGTTGGTTGGTGTTGACACAAGGCTGTTGTGGCGTGCTCCTCCGGGCCAATGCAGGGGTAGCTTGGCCTTGTGGCGTGTCTTGAGTTGGTTCTTTGCCGAGAGAAAGTACTTTTAGAGGGTCATCAAAGACCAGTGTGTAGTAAGGAGTATGCAACTGTTTGTGTCCCCATTAAAAAGTATCAATATAAAAAGATACTCACCTCCAGACCTGTGTCTTGGCCCCCTTGCAGGCCCTGAAGGGTTGCCGGGTGAATATAGGTCAACACATGCTCTTCCGCTGGTGTTAGGATGATTTTAGTTGGAATCCCACCCCTGTCTGCATGCTGGGGAAGATTAACCCTTTAAATGCCAAGCACGTAGTTTCTACGTGGTTGCTTCTCCTACCCTTAAGTGCCAAGCATGGCTCTATGTCATTTTTTTTCTCGATTTAACCCTTTGTAGTGTGGATGGTATTTGTATTTTATTTGTGAATGTTATAAAGTACTTGTTTCAGTTAGGGGGGTCTCCTGGGCAGGAACGGGGGGCTACCGATAAATATGTGGTACCGTTCTAATCGGTAGAAATGGGGCTCACACATGCAATATGGTTTTCCTTAATAAAATACATTTTTTATTTAAAATAAAGGAGTCAATTTTCTAAAAAAAATTTTATTTATTTTTTTTACTTAATAATATTGTAAAAAACAAAATAAAATTTACAAACAAGACATTTCATGTTCAAGCCTAAACTCTGCTGCAAAAAAATATATATATATAATTTTCCTGAAAGTTCCAGCAAAAATGGCGCAAAACATGGCGCAAAATTAGGAAAAATGACCTGTCAACAGAGGGTGACAAAATCTCAAGTAGGCTGGCAATTAAAAGGGTTAAAAGTAGCTATGCATGTTGGGTATTGTTCTGTTCGGGGGACCTTGCGCTTTTAGATTTAGCTTGTTTTTTTCTGGTTTGCATATTTATATTTTAGGAAAAGGTGTTTTTTATTCAGCTTTTTTATACATTTTTTAGGGAAACCCTGCGCAACCAAAGAATTCTTTGAGGGAATAATTCCAGAAAGAGGAGCCCACTAGAACAAGCTGGGTACGCTTAGAAAGCTTAACATGTGTACTTTCAGGGAATATATGGTTTATGGGGGATATTCCAAATGTAAAGGGTTGTTTTGGTTGAAAATCGCAAGGTGCGCACTTTGCCTGCAGAGCTGAAATTTTCAAGCAAAATTACCGTTACGCACATGCTTTACTTTGGGGTGTTTGGCAACTCTTCCACTGACAGTAGCAATGTATGTTGGGTATCGTTCTGTTCGGAGGATGTTGCTTTTTCAGATTAAACTTGTTTTTTCTTGTTTGTATATAGTTTTTTTTAGGAAAATGTGGCTTTGATTCTGCTTTTTTATCCTTTTTTTAGGGAAACTCTTTGCAACCAAAGAATCCATTGAGGGATTACTTCCAGAAAACTATGGCCACATCAACAAGCCTGGTACACCTAGAAAGCTTGAGGTGTTTACTTCCAGAGAATCTATAGTTTGTTGGGGGTATTTCAAATGTAAAGGGTTGTTTTTCTGGAAAAACTGCAAGGTGCGCATATTGCATAGCATAGTTGTATTTTATCTGAAAATCCCCTAAAGCGCTGTTTCAGTTTGGGGGAGTCTCCTGGGCAGGAAAGGATGTCTACCTATACATATGTGGTATCGCTGTAACCGGGAGAAATTGGGATTTCACACGCAATAAGATTTTATTGACAAACTTACATTTTTTATTACAAAAAAACTACAAATTTTAAAAAAATATGTATATATATATATATATATATTTTTTTTTTTGCACATATTTCACCCAAAAATATTGAGAATACACCTAAAAAATGACAAACAAGACATTTCATGTTAAAGCCCAGACTCTGCTGAAAAAAACAATATATAATTTTCCTGGGAAATCCCTTCAAAAATCACATTTGAACATGGGGAGCGCAAAATAGTGCAAAATGGTACTTTGCAAAGCACTTTCCAGGTAAATCTTGGTACATGACATGCAATAAACACACTGCCCTTGCCTGGGCCTGTGTTTATGATTGTGTTTATATTGCAGCGCACCCGGACCAGAACCCGAAGCCCAGTGTTGGGAGGTACTGGTGAAAGTATAGGTGGTGCCACGCCAGTGCCAATGCCCACCCCTTCCTCTGCCAGTAAGTATGAGGAGCCGCTGGACCTCACTATACGGGGGGGGGGGGAGTCGCACGGCAGGGAGTCAAACCAGCCACAGTTCCAACCTGACTCCGGTAAGACTCTCAAACCTACATATGTCCGGATACATGCAATAAAGACATATACTAATGTGCACTATTGTTATTTTTAGATGATGACGTCGCAGGACCATCCCAAAGGATAGTGGAGGAAGCAGCCCAACCTCAAGAGGTGCCTGGGGAAGGTGAATGATTTGATGCATAGAAGCCTAACCTAATCTGACATTCAAGAGGCACAAAGAGTCAATTATATCCTTGTGTTTTGGATCCCAACAGCTTCACAGCAGGACGAGATGGTGGACCCTGGGAGGAGGCTGCGCCCCAGACGCCCTGTTGGCCCCAAGCAAGTTTTTTCAATATATCATACATGTAGTTTAAACTCCGGCCCAAAACAACAAAAACATGGTCCAAGACACATTAATGTAATAACTTAGGGAAAAATTAACCCTAAAAGTGGACCAAACCAAAACCCCTAGATAAGCAAAATACTTACAAGGCAAAACTGATGATGTTTTTAATTCACAGATCAAAAACAATGGCCCAAATGAATAAAAAGAAGAGCCTCCTGGGTGGATGATGCCAATGTTTAACCAAAAAAGTTTTAAAAATTTTACAAACAAACCTTTAAGTAAAAAAAAAAAAAAAATGTGTGGTGTGTTCTCTTTCCAGGCACTGTACGTTCTCACAACATAACCATACAGTTACATGTCCCAAAAGGTAAGTATATGGGACAAGGAATAGGAAGAAGAAAAAGGAGAAGAGATTCAGGTAAGCATTAAACACAGGGAAGAAGAAGGAGAAGAGATTCAGGTAAGCATTAAACACAGGGAAGAAGAAGGAGAAGAGATTAAGGTAAGCATTAAACACAGGGAAGAAGAAAAAGAAGAAGGAGAAGAGATTCAGGTAAGCATTAAACACAGGGAAGAAGAAAAAGAAGGAGAAGAGATTCAGGTAAGCATTAAACACAGGGAAGAAGAAAAAGAAGAAGAAGGAGAAGAGATTCAGGTAAGCATTAAACACAGGGAAGAAGAAGAAAAAGAAGAAGGAGAAGAGATTAAGGTAAGCATTAAACACAGGGAAGAAGAAGGAGAAGAGATTCAGGTAAGCATTAAACACAGGGAAGAAGAAAAAGAAGGAGAAGAGATTCAGGTAAGCATTAAACACAGGGAAGAAGAAGAAAAAGAAGAAGGAGAACAGATTAAGGTAAGCATTAAACACAGGGAAGAAGAAAAAGAAGAAGGAGAACAGATTCAGGTAAGCATTAAACACAGGGAAGAAGAAGAAAAAGAAGAAGGAGAAAAGATTCAGGTAAGCATTAAACACAGGGAAGAAGAAAAAGAAGAAGGAGAAGAGATTCAGGTAAGCATTAAACACAGGGAGGAGGAGGAGGAAGAAGAAGGATATTATTTGAAGGTAAGTTTTGGTGTGGCTAAAAGTGTCAGTTTGTTTTATGGTGAAAGCTTGAGGGAGGACTAGGGATGTGCGCTTGCGTGGACCCAGATTGACAACAGGAAAACCATGGAAATGTAAGTATACACGGAGAAACAGTCGGAATCGGGGTGAAAACGGAAACAGATGGCAAGAAGCTACGTTTGGAAACGCAAGAAAAAGGACCAAAAAACGCTCTTTTGCATCACAACACAATCGGAAGGTTACAAAGTTTGTGTCTCGGTCCAGGGATCCTCTAACTATAGCAACAGATGTCCTGACTCTTCAGGGGTCAGCATTTAAGCTTCTTTATGCATTCCCTCCGATTCCATTCTAAGGCATCCCAATTCACATGTTCTGGCTTGGACGGCCTGGCTATTGAATCCTTTATCTTGGCAGGACGGGGGTTCTTCTGACATAGTCATGCAGACTATGAATCAGGCCAGGAAGAAGCCTTCATCAATGATCTATAGAGTCTGGTAAGCATTATCGCTTGGTGCGAATCTTGGAAACGCAAGAAAGAAGAATTTTTTTGTTTAGAATTTTTGGTAGAATTTTTTCTGTTCCCAGAATATTTGATTTTTTTGGCAGAAAGGTCTTGATGAAGGTTTTCAATTGAGTACTTTAAAGGGACAGATATCTGCTTTATCTATCTTTTTATTCAGAAACCCATTGCTGTGAATAAATGTATCAAAACTTTTTGTATAGGGAGTCGCTCATATGCGGCCTCCTCGTAAGCTACTTCTGCCGGTTTGGGATCTGACCTTAGTTTTATCAGCGTGCTCCTTTTGAACTATTGGCAGATGCATCATTAAGTTTATTGACTCTTAAGGTTATCTTTTTTAGTGGCAATAAGTGCCAATAACCTCAGTAAGGAAGGTTTCTGAATTAGCAGCTTATCAGTTAAGACTCCTTAGTGTTACATAAGGACTAGGTTGTCTTCTGCTTTAAACAGGATGTTCTTCCTAAGGTGGTTTCCATCTTAATGAAGAGGTGAATTGCCTTCCTTATGTCCTACTCCAGTGTCCGATAAAAAAAAAAAGGATTCTTTATTGCTGGATGTAGTGAAAAGCACTAAGATACTATCTCACTGCTACACAATCTTTCCGTAGGTTGGACTCCCTATTTTGTCATACCTGAGGGTCCACGGAAAGGTCTTCCACCATCTAAGTCTACCATCAGCGATGGATTAGACAGGCAGTGGTAAGAGCCCATATTCCCTAAGGGGAAGGATTCTTCTTTTAGGACTACTGCTCATTTGACAAGAGCTATTGGAGCTTCTTGGGCTTTTTAGCATCAAGCTTCAATAGAACAATTATGCAAAGCAGCTACTTGGTTTTCAGCTCATCCATTTACCAAATTCTATAGGGTAGATACAGATTCGGGATGTCCCGCTGTGTGAAACACTCCAGGTTGCCAGGTAAACTCACCTTCTCACCTGATCTGGCTGCACATGTGTGATCAGTGGCCGCTCCCTGCTATACCTTTAGCAGGGCGCACACCCACAGCAGGCATTTTGGTTGGCTGGTGCAGGTGTGCTTCCTGTTAGAGGGTAGTGGGGATGCTGCTGGCTGTGCATGTGCCATAGGACCAGGGAAAGGTGAGTTAGATTGGTCGACCTGGGGGGTTTGAAACAGCAGGGCATCCAAGATTGGGGTGCCCCGGGAGCAAGAACCAAAACCTAGGATAGTCAAAATCCTGCGTTTCGGTCCACTTGACAGCCCAAGCTCTGCCAAAAAAACAATATATAACATTTTCTTGAAAATTCCTGCAACAATCATAGTTAACCATATATGGCCTGATGCAGAGCCTCCCCTGAACTGACCTTAAAACCTTCCGATTGTCCGGGTGTCCCGTTTGAATCGTGGCTCAAATGTGATGCAGAGCCTCCGTCGGAATGGCTCCCTAACTGATCCTTTAATTTCTCTTCACTCGGGAAGTTTTTTTCTCTCTCTCGGGTGACTTCAATTTGATTGTGGCTTCCGTTCACGTTCACACGTTCCGTTTTTTCCTCCTTTTTCCTTGGTTTTTGAACGTACCTGCTTGCCTTCCGTCGTATTTTTCCTTCCATTTTTTGGGGTTTTACAAGTATACTTACATCTCCATGGCTCTTCAGTTGCCAATCTGGCTACACGCAAGCGCACATCCCTAAACCTCCATTGGAATATACATATGCCACCAACTGCCAATTTGACACATATATATTTTTGAAAAATTAATTTTTGGTGTTCCTTCTTCCTTGCCTTTAATGCATACCTTAATCTCTTTTGTGTTACTTCTTCCTTGCCTTTAATGCATACCTTAATCTCTTTGGGGTTCCTTCTTCCTTGCCATTAATGCATACCTTAATCTCTTTGGGGTTCCTTCTTCCTTGCCTTTAATGCTTACCGTAATTTTTTTATAGTTTGTAAGATTTATTGTCCCATATCTAAACCTTTTGTGTCATGTAAATGTGTGCTGATGTTGTGTGATTGGACATTTGCAGGAAAGACAACACACCAAATCTTTTTAAGTTTTTTTATTTAAAACGTTTTAACTTTGTTAAAAATTTGTTTTTTCCTCTTAAAAACTTTGGTTTGGTCCACAAATAAGCTTAAAAACTTTTCTTCGGAAATTAAATAAATTACGCCTCAGGGTGTTGCGCCTGTCGTTTTCTTTGATCTGTGAATGAAAAACAACATTAGTTTAGCATTGTTTTTATGTTTGGTTTTGTAGTGGGGTTTTTTTGGCCCTTTTTTTGTTTTTTTAAAAAAGTCTTTAGTTAAGTTTTTTTTAAAGGGAATTGTTTGTTCAATTACTTTGCTAAACAAAAACACCACTTACAATGTTTTTGGGCCACATTGCGTCGGGGGCGGAGTCTCCGTTCTTCCTCCCTCTGTTGCTGCTGTGAATCTGTTTGGATGACAAACACACTGATATTAGAGACTGTTGTTGTATCATGAATATCATATTAAGTTAGGCTTCTAGGTATCAATTTACTCACCTTCCCCAGCCACCTCTTCCTCGTCGCCCCCTTCCTCGCTCATCCCTTGGGATGTCCCTGCGACGTCTGAATCTACAACTAACAATAGTGCACATGAGTATCTGTATTTAATGCATGTATTAGCACATATCTAACTATATTTCCCTTACCGGAGTCAGGTTGTGGGTCATTTATGCTCGACTCCCTGCTGTCAGATTCCCCCCTCCCCTGCATGCTGAGGTCAAGAGGCTCCTCATACTCACTTGCAGAGGAGGGGGTGGCCGTTGACACTGGCGGTGGACCACCTAGACCTTCACCTGTTTCGCCCAACACTGGGCTGCATGTCCTGGTCCGGGTGGGGCGGAACCGCATATCCCATTCATGTGCTGAAATACAAACACAATCATAAAACCACGCCCAGGCGAGGCCAGGGTTATAGTTGCATTTAAATTTTCAACACTTACATGGGAAATGTTTGGCGAAGTACCGCCTCACCCGGGGCTTATGTCTTCTCTTCAAATCAGACCAGTGTTGGGCAATCTGGGTGAAGGTATAGGTAGTTTGGGATCGTCGTGCTATCGCGTCCACCACCGCCAGGGCCAACGTCTGCTTCTCATAATCTGACGGCAGGAAGTCGTAGCGATTCCTCAGCATCATCTGTTATAAAAATATACAATGACCCACCATTAATCCACAAAATACCTTAACAAGTTTCCTGTCCTAACTAAAGTCACTTTAGTAACCTCTTGCTGACTCACATTGCCCTAGTTCTTCTATCTGCATCTAGCCTAGTTTCTAGCTGCGTACATGTCTTAAACTAAGGTGGGCTTGTATTTAATGTTACAAACTAAGTTGTTACAGACTAGTCTAGCGCTTTGTTTTTTTTTTATTACAAGTAATGTGTGCGCGCACATAAATGCACGCTCAACTACTCACATCCATGATGATGTCGTCCTGCTCCTTGGTATATATGGCTGGCGACATCTTGGTAGCTCTTCCGGGTATGGCTATGACGTTCCCCCGCGGTGACGTGCGCGCACGCAGGCACACAGGCTGCTGAACACGCCCACACTGTAAACATATTTAAAGGTCAATGCACTCTGCTCTGTGTTGGATACCATATCACTATGGGCAGACCAAAAGGGAGCAGGAAGAGCCACAAAATCCCAGAGGCGCATAGTAGCCGCACACATGCCTCATCTAAAAAACAACATAAGAGCAGGCACAAGACTCATGCTGGACATGCCCCGACTAAAACGTTGGTTACGCCACAGACACGGGCACATCACAAAAACTGCGCCAACTACGCCGTGGGTCACTAACAGCCCGTTTTTGCGATGCACAAAGCATGGCTGTTGCCAATGCCGTTTGTGAGCATTATGATGCCCTATTTGGCCGTAATTCCAAAGCCACCTCAAAGCAGGCAAAGCAGGAGATCTGGACTAATATTTGCCACCAAGTGAATAGTGTGGGTTGTGTCCGTCGAGATATAGAACAAATTAAGCGGAAATTTGGGGACCTCAAATATTACAGTAAAAAGAAAATGGACATGCGCCGCCAGCAGAGGTTAAGCCCATTTGAAATGCATTTATAGTGGCATTGGTAACAGGATGTAACACTTATTAGGTGTGCTTTAATCTTCCCCAGCCTGCAGACAGGGGGTGGTTTACCAACCAAAATAATACTAACCCCAGCCGAGGAACATGTATACACATACATACACCCGGCCACCGTTCAGGGCCTGCAAGAGGCACACGAAACCGACCGGAATGTTAAGTCACAAGGTGAGTTTGATTTGGGCCTGAGATTTAAAAATGAGGTACAAAAGTCTGTGTTGCGCCAGACAACACACTGTACTTGCTGTTTAATGTAATCTAACACTCTCAATTCCAAGGACAAAGTCAACAGACCACACAAGGCCAAGCAACCCCTGGCTTATCCCCGAGGCCCATGCCACACCAGGATTCGCAGCAACGAACCCAAATTGATATTGTGGATGAGGTAAGTCAATGGTCCTTTGTGTGGACTTTTAACATTGAATTTGGATCCATTCGTTTGCCATAAGGAAACTAATCTGAACCTACATTTCTTTACAGAACATAGTAAGTCCACCAATAATAGAACATATAAGAGATTTGGAGGAGGACACACATCAGATGTCACAAACCACTACTGAGCCAGTGGCCGCAACTCAGACAACACAGCCACAACAACAACATCCACAACCTCATTCTGAATCTGAACCACCCACCCGTGCCACTCCTAGAACACAGCCAAGGCGCCATATAAGCCAAAGAAGACAGCTGCAAATTATGGAGGAAGCCTGGCGGCAGGAAAATATAGCATTTTCAGCAAGCACACAACAATTTAATGACACTGTGTGCACCCAACTAACCTCCATGAATACCCAATTAGAGGTTTTAAACAGAAATGTGTCTGCCCTAAACAGCCATATGGGGAAATGGTGCAACAATGGAAGCACATTAACCAAAGACTGGCACACATTGCTGCACACATGCCCCCACCCCATCAATCAACTGCAACATAGTAACATAGTAACATAGTATGTAAGGCTGAATAAAGACTTTAGTCCATCCAGTTCAGCCTGTTTAACTCCTTCCAGTGGTCTAGTAGCCATAGCTGGAAATGTTATTACATGCCAGGAAGGCATCAAGGCACTTTTGAACGTTTTTACTGTATCCATCATTACTACTAGAGATGAGCGAACTTTTGAAAAATTCGATTCGACTGATTCGCCGAATTTTCTGACAAAAATCGCTTTGACCCGAATTTATTCGCGAAAAAATCGCTATTAAAAACGGCTATTTCTGAGCCTCCTAGAGCCTCAATAGGGTTGTAAACCATTCTGCCTTGCTGTAACACGCACAGGATGCGTGCTGGGTTAGTTAAATAATACTGTAAATAAATATCACATGCAGATCAGAGGCATCGCTAATAGAATCGCAGAGCGGCACAATTGCAGAGAATTGAAGTGGCATCACTATGAGGGGCAGGAGCCCAAACATTGCTTTAAAGAGACACTGGAGTTGGCAGCAGCAGGAGCCCAAAAATTGGATGAATCACACCCTGGAGTTGCAAGCAGCAGCAGGAGCCCAAACTTTGGCTGAAAGAGACACTGGAGTTGGCAGCAGCAGGAGCCCAAAAATTGACTGACACACCCTAGAGTTTCAAGCAGCAGCAGCAGGAGCCCAAACATAGCTTGAAAGAGACACTGGAGTTGGCTGCAGGAGCCCAAAGATTGGATGAATCACACCCTGCAGTTGCAAGCAGCAGCAGCAGGAGCCCAAATATTACTTTAAAGAGACACTGGATTTGGCAGCAGGAGCCCAAAATTGGATGAATCACACCCTGGAGTTGGCAGCAGTAGCAGCAGCAGCAGGAGCCCAAACATTACTTTAAAGAGACACTGGGGTTGGCTTCAGGAGCCCAAAAATTGGATGATTCACACCCTGGAGTTGGCAGCAGCAGGAGCCCAAATATTACTTTAAAGAGACACTGGGGTTGGCTTCAGGAGCCCAAAAATTGGATGATTCACACCCTGGAGTTGGCAGCAGCAGGAGCCCAAACATTACTTTAAAGAGACACTGGGGCTGGCTTCAGGAGCCCAAAAAAATTGGATGAATCACACCCTGGAGTTGGCAGCAGCAGCAGCAGGAGCCCAAATATTACTTTATAGAGACACTGGGGTTGGCTTCAGGAGCCCAAAAATTGGATGAATCACACCCTGGAGTTGGCAGCAGCAGCAAGAGCCCAAACATTACTTTAAAGAGACACTGGGGTTGGCTTCAGGAGCCCAAAAATTGGATGAATCACACCCTGGAGTTGGCAGCAGCAGCAGGAGCCCAAACATTACTTTAACCCTTTAACCGCCAGCCTACCTTGAGATTTTGTCACCCTTTGTTGCCAGACCATTTTGCACTATTTTGCGCTCCCCCTGTTCAACTGTGATTTTTGAAGGGATTTCCAGGGATTTCCCAGGAAAGTGATATATTGTTTTTTTCAGCGGAGCCTGGGCTTTAACATAAAATGTCTTGTTTGTCATTTTCTAAGTGTATTCTCAATATTTTTGGGTGAAAATTGTGCAAAAAAATAAAAAAAAACTATTTTTTACAATTTGTAGTGTTTTTTTGTAATAAAAAATGTAAGTTTGTCAATAAAATCTTATTGCGTGTGAAACCCCAATTTCTCCCGGTTACAGCGGTACCACATATGTATAGGTAGATACCCTTTCCTGCCCAGGAGACTCCCCCAAACTGAAACAACGCTTTAGGAGATTTTCAGATAAAATACAACTGTGCTACGCAATATGCACACCTTGCAGTTTTTCAAGAAAAACAACCCTTTACTTTGAAATACCCCCAACAAACTATATATTCCCTAGAAGTATACACCTCTGGCTTTCTAGGCGTACCAGGCTTGTTGACATGGGTGCAGTTTTCTGGAAGTAATCCCTCAATGTATTCTTTGGTTGCACAGGGTTTCCCTAAAAATGAATAAAAAAGCAGAATCAAAACCACATTTTCCTAAAAAAACCTATATGCAAACCAGAAAAAAACAGAAAATCTGAAAAAGCAACATCCCCCAAACAGAATGATACCCAACATGCATAGGTTCTGTCAAGGAAAGAGTTGCCAAACACACCAAAGTAAAGCATGCGCATAACAGTAATTTTACTTCAGATATTCAGCTCTGCAGACAAAGTGCGCACCTTGTGCTTTTTCTACCAAACCAACCCTTTACATTTGGAATATCCCCCATAAACCATATATTCCCTGAAAGTACACATGTTAAGCTTTCTAAGCGTACCCAGCTTGTTGTAGTGGGCTCTTCTTTCTGGAAGTAATATCTCAAAGAATTCATAGGTTGCACAGGATTTCACAAAAAAATGTATAAAAAAGCAGAATAAAAAACACATTTTCCTAAAATATCAATATGCAAATAAGAAAAAACAAGCTAAATCTGAAAGCGCAAGGTCCCCCGAGCAGAACAATACCCAACATGCATAGGTACCTGTAACCTTTTGACTGCCAGTCTACTTGAGATTTTGTCACCCTCTCCTGACAGGATATTTTTCACCATTTTGCGTGATGTTTAACTGTGATTTTTGCAGGAATTTCCAGGAAAATGGCATATTTTCTTTTTGTGGCAGAGTTTAGGCTTTAACATGAAATGTCTTGTTTGTATTTTTTCTACTTTTTTAAATATTTTCAAATAAATAAATAAATAAAAAAATAAAAAATATATATTTTTTAAATTGTCTCCTTTATTTTAAACAAAAACATTTATTTTATTAAAGAAAGCCATATTGCATGTGAAAGCCCCATTTCTCCCGATTACAATGATACCACATATGTATCGGTAGCCCCCCGTTCCTGTCCAGGTGATCCCATAAACTGAAAAGAGCACTTTATAACATTTACAAATAAAATACAACTACTATCCACATAATAAAGGGTTAAATAAAAAAAAATTGGTGTGGGATCCCCCTTTACGGGGGGGCACCATTCCTTGGGGGAATTTTAAGGTTTTTTTGGGAGGCAGGTAATGGGGGGTCTCTGGGTTAATGGCAAGTCACCCACTAGCCACAGGTGACTTGCCAGACCCCCGAGCCCTGTGAACTGGTATAGGGGTCACATGGACCCCTTACCAGTTCACAAAGGGTTAAAAGTAAAAAAAAAAAAAAAAACACACACAGAGACACACTTTAAAAAAAACTTTATTAAAAAAAAATATTTTTTTAATTATTTTTTTTTAATACTTACCTCCCATCCATCCCTGTGTCCCACGCTGATCACTTAGGCTTCTGCTCTCCTGCTGCTGCTGGAAGCCTTTTATACCTACTGGGCTACAGGTAACAAAGGGTTAATTAAAAAAAAAAATGACATAGGGTCCCCCCTCGAAGGGAGGGGGACCCCATTTTTTTTTTGGATTTTTAAGGGTTAAAACCCTTAAAAATCCAAAAAACAAATGGCGTGAGGTCCCCCCTACCCAGCGTAACCAGCCTGTGACCAGCTATGGGGGCTTGTAGAACAGGGCGTAGGGGCCAGCTTTAGTGGCCCCTGGCCCTGCGGCTACAAGCCGTCATAGCCTAGGGCCACGGCTCTTCTGCCCCCCCCTGGGCTTTGGGGAGGCAGGTAATTTGGGGGGCCAGGGGTTAATGGCAAGTCACCCGCTAGCGCAGGTGACTTGCCAGACCCCCGAGCCCTGTGAACTGGCAAAGGGGTCACATGGACCCCTTACCAGTTCACAAAGGGTTAAAGTAAAAAAAAAAAGACAGACACTTTTTTTGTAAATACTTTATTTACATTTACTCACCTCCGATCTTCATCTTCTGTGTCCCGCGGCGATCTGCTGTCAGTGACGGCTGGGCAGAGGAGGGGGGAGGCAGGCGATCCCTTCCCTGCCCAGCCGTCACTGGCATCTGACAGCTAAACCGCCGGGTGCCCCGATGACACCCGGCGGTGACGTCACCGGCCCCGCCCCAAAGAGGCGGGGCCAGAATCCAAGATGGCGGCCGCCATCGGAAGACGCTGCTGAGGGAGGAGGGCTGTTATGCCCCCTCCAGAAGACAGAAGAGCAGGGAGGGGGGATCGGAGCCCCCCCCCCCGTGAAGAGGAGAGCTTGCGGGAGCCGGCGGGGACAAAGGTAGGTAACTGTCATTTTTTTTTTTTATTACAGGAAACCGGGCGGCTGCTGAAACGGGGGGGGCACCCGGTCCGGGCCCTCCCCTGCAGCCGGAGGAGCCCCGATGGGCGATCGGAGCCCTTCTGGCTGAAGAGGAGACCCGACCGGATCGAACGAGGGGTCAGGTAAGTGTCTTTTATTTTTACTTTTTTTTTTATTTGTGGGGAAAGTCAGGCACGTAAATTTTAAAAATGGCGTTTAACTGTTGGAGAGGCAGCCACGTAAAATTTACGTGGCTGGCGTTTAAAGGGTTAAAGAGACACTGGGGTTGGCTTCAGGAGCCCAAAAATTGGATGATTCACACCCTGGAGTTGGCAGCAGCAGCAGGAGCCCAAATATTACTTTAAAGAGACACTGGAGTTGGCTGCAGGAGCCCAAAGATTGGATGAATCACACCCTGCAGTTGCAAGCAGCAGCAGCAGGAGCCCAAATATTACTTTAAAGAGACACTGGATTTGGCAGCAGGAGCCCAAAATTGGATGAATCACACCCTGGAGTTGGCAGCAGCAGCAGCAGGAGCCCAAACATTACTTTAAAGAGACACTGGGGTTGGCTTCAGGAGCCCAAAAATTGGATGATTCACACCCTGGAGTTGGCAGCAGCAGCAGCAGGAGCCCAAATATTACTTTAAAGAGACACTGGGGTTGGCTTCAGGAGCCCAAAAATTGGATGATTCACACCCCGGAGTTGGCAGCAGCAGGAGCCCAAACATTACTTTAAAGAGACACTGGGGTTGGCTTCAGGAGCCCCAAAAAATTGGATGAATCACACCCTGGAGTTGGCAGCAGCAGGAGCCCAAATATTACTTTAAAGAGACACTGGAGTTGGCTTCAGGAGCCCAAAAATTGGATGAATCACACCCTGGAGTTGGCAGCAGCAGCAGGAGCCCAAACATTACTTTAAAGAGACACTGGGGTTGGCTTCAGGAGCCCCAAAATTGGATGATTCACACCCTGGAGTTGGCAGCAGGAGCCCAAATATTACTTTAAAGATACACTGGGGTTGGCTTCAGGAGCCCAAAAATTGGATGATTCACACCCTGGAGTTGGCAGCAGCAGCAGGAGCCCAAATATTACTTTAAAGAGACACTGGAGTTGGCTTTAGGAGCCCAAAAATTGGATGATTCACACCCTGGAGTTGGCAGCAGCAGGAGCCCAAACATTACTTTAAAGAGACACTGGGGTTGGCTTCAGGAGCCCAAAAATTGGATGATTCACACCCTGGAGTTGGCAGCAGCAGCAGCAGGAGCCCAAATATTACTTTAAAGAGACACTGGAGTTGGCTTCAGGAGCCCAAAAATTGGATGATTCACACCCTGGAGTTGGCAGCAGCAGGAGCCCAAACATTACTTTAAAGAGACACTGGGGTTGGCTTCAGGAGCCCAAAAATTGGATGAATCACACCCTGGAGTTGGCAGAAGCAGCAGCAGGAGCCCAAACATTACTTTAAAGAGACACTGGGGTTGGCTTCAGGAGCCCAAAAATTGGATGAATCACACCCTGGAGTTAGCAGCAGCAGCAGGAGCCCAAACATTACTTTAAAGAGACACTGGAGTTGGCTTCAGGAGCCCAAAAATTGGATGAATCACACCCTGGAGTTGGCAGCAGCAGCAGCAGGAGCCCAAATATTACTTTAAAGAGAGAGTTGGCTTCAGGAGCCCAAAAAATTGGATGAATCACACCTTGGAGTTGGCGGCAGCAGCAGCGGCAGCAGCAGGAGCCCAAACATTACTTTAAAGAGACACTGGGGTTGGCTTCAGGAGCCCAAAAATTGGATGAATCACACCCTGTGGAGAGTCATGTGGAGAAAAAGTAGCTTAGTTAGTAATATCTACATAAAATTATGAATAAACAAATGCAAAAGTATTGCCAAAGTGAAGTTTTGTTTGAGGGTGTGTTTCCACCTTTTAATTAAATCAGAAACAACAAGGTATCATTGCCTCTGACTAATTAGCCCTCAAAAATTCTTGGAATTTTTAATCTGGATGTCTGATCTGTCTTATCCGAAGAATATTAATAAAAAGTAAGAGTAACGTAAAGTATTTTTTTATCAATACTTACTTGTGGAGGAATGTCTGTAACTGGAGAGAAGCGCCTTAAATCTGTTTTGCACGATCCATCTTTCTTTAGTGTTGGTCTGGCCCCGTCATCAATCTACTGGAATACATCAGGCATTGTTGGGAGGAAAGCTTGGCTGATCCATGCGCCATTCATTTCCACGCAGGGCAGTCTCTGGAAAAAAGAAAAGTATGTATAAACCAGGGTCTTTTTCATATAAAAACAAATGGTTATTCTTACTTTTCAAGCATATGTTCCACAGCTTTACCAGTCATTGTGTCCGCCAATGAAGCAACTTTGTCTGGAAGTGCTGCAAAAGCAGTCCACTGCATCACAAGTGGCATCTGACACCCCCAGTCAACTGTCTGTTGTTATGCTTTGGGTTCAGCTCCACTATCCATTGATGAAGATCTGATAATCATAAAATTCAGCAGCTACTGCCCAGCCAAGAAGTGGAGGAGACACTCGCCTCTTCTTCCACTAGCCGGGCAATTAGTGATGAGGAGAGTGTCGTGGGAGGAGGTGTTGCAAGCGGAGGTAGTGGAAGAGGGTCCCTGGAGTCTGCAGCGGCAGCAGCAGCAGTGAATTATTGGGGACTGTTGGTAGGAAAAATCAGCTACTCAGCGATGTGGCAGTTTTTCAGGTAGCATCCACAATCCTGTGGAGAAAAAGTAGGTTAGTATATATACATAAAATTATGAATAAAGAAATGCAATAGTATTGCCAAAGTGAAGTTTTGTTTGAGGGTGTGTTTCCACCTTGTAATTAAATCAGAAACATCTGGGTATCATTGCCTCTGAATAATTAGCCCTCAAAAATTCTTGGAATTTTTAATCTTGATGTCTGAGGGATTTCTCCTCTCAGACAGCATCACCATAAGCCCAGCCTGCTGCATTACCCAGTGGTGGACCTTTCAGAGAACTGATGGCTTGTGCCGAGCCGAGGTGGAGAGTCCCATGGTATCATTGCTTTGCAAAGATGGCAGTACCTGCCCTGTAAAATGTTGTTGAACAGAAGGTGGGCCAGTCCTTTAGCCTGTCAGTGTGTACCAAAGTGCACAGTGTTGTCTACGTCTGGAGCTGTAACTATGGACTCATAGTGGACAATATATATACTTTTAGGCCCCCTTGGTGATTGTGGTTTCACGCTGTTCTTCACATGGTTTTCCTTGAGTCACACATGGGAGGAACTACTAAAAATGAGAACTCAATCCATGAAATCATTGCTTAATACACAAAAACAGCAAATTTGGACCCATGGTGACTGATACTTGGAAGAACATCTTGTTTGCGCTGCAACAAGGAAGCCAGAGTCATGTGTCCTTACATGGCACACGTGTTCAGTCTAGTTGTCAAGCGTTTTCTGAAGTCTTGCCCCCATCTGAAAGACATCCGAACAACAGGAAAGAAAGTTAGCATGCACTTCTGGCACTCCTACACCACCAAGCACAACCTTATTGAGCCTCAGCGTCAGAACGGTGTACCCCAACATAGTCTGATTTGCGATGTTTCCACCCATTGGAATTCCACCCTCCATATGCAAGATCCACTATAGCAGTGGTCCCCAACCCTGTCCTCAAGGCCCACCAACAGGCCAGGTTTTGCAGATCTCCACAAAGATGCACAGGTGGAGTAATTAGTGCAGCTGCAGAGCAATAGAGCTGGCTATTTGGAGATCCAAAAAAACATGACATGTTGGTGGGCCTTGAGGACAGGGTTGAGGACCACTGCACTATAGGAACAGAGAAAAGCCATCACGGATTTCTGGATGATCCAAACGGATAGGGGGACACCCCTGTGTACATTCAATATAAACCATTGGCAGCTCATACGTGACACCGACCGTTTGCTCAGGCCCTTTGAGGAAACTACTTTATTAGTCAGTTGCCAGGACTATGAGATGAACGATGAGATTCCACTGCTTCATGTACTACAACACATGTTGGAAACCATGGCTGGTCAGGGCACTGGAGACATGGCACATACATTTCACAGCCACATGAAGCCTGTGGGGGCTGAAGTGGAGGAGGAGGAGGGGGTGGGGCACAGCAAACCACAGTTTAGGTTTCACAAAATGACCATTTTATCTAGTCATCTGACAGGAGAGGAGGAGCAGGAGCAGCCACAGGAGCTAGAGGGTTGTGAGGAAGGCGAGACAGAGGACCCAGACACACCGTGGCAGTTTACAATGGAGATGGAGACAGGTAGTCCCTCCGAGTCACTTGCACAAATAGCACGATGCATGCTCACATGCTTGCGTACTAGTGAGCGCAGAATTGTCTCCATTTGTCAGCGGGAAGACTTCTGGCTCTCCAACTTATTGGACCCTCGCTTCCGGCACAAAATGGGGGCATTTTTTACGCCCACTGAGAGGGAGGAAAAACTGACCTACTACAGAGACATCCCATGTAGCCAGTTGGGCGATGTCTATCTGCGCCATGGCCCATACTCCCGCAGGTCTGACTCGGAGGGACCTCTGCGATCACCTTCCTCTGCCATGGCTGCTGGGGGGGTGGAAGGAGCAGCAGCAGCAGCTCCATCAGCAGCAGCCTCAGTCTTCAGTCGCTAGTGAGTAGCTTTCTACACCCGCATAGTGAGTCTACTCATGAGCAGCAGGAAGACCTGGAGCTGGACCTCAAACAGCAGGTCATGTCATACCTTGACATGACCATGCCAACACACCTTCAGGATCCACTGGATTTGCTGGGAAGCCGAACTTGACTTGTGTCCGCAACTAGCAGAGTTTGCCCTGGAAAAGCTGTACTGGCCGGACAGTAGTTGATTTAGATGGCAACTGGGCTGCTCTATATAATGAAGCAAAATGGCAAATTTACCTCATAATATAAACTATTGCCCCTCAGATTTACACAGGGGCTGCTCTATATAATGAAGCAAAATGGCAAATTTACCTCACAATATAAGCTATTGCCCCTCAGATTTACACAGGGGCTGCTCCATATAATGGTGCAAAACCATGAATTTACCTCATAATACAAACTATTGCCCCTCAGATTTACACAGGGGCTGCTCTATATAATGAAGCAAAATGGCAAATTTACCTCGCTATATAAGCTAATGCCCCTCAGATTTACACAGGGGCTGCTCTATATTATGCTGCAAAATGGCAAATTTACCTCACAATATAAGCTATTGCCCCTCAGATTTACACAGGGGCTGCTCCATATAATGGTGCAAAACCATGAATTTACCTCATAATATAAACTATTGCCCCTCAGATTTACACAGGGGCTGCTCTATATAATGAAGCAAAATGGCAAATTTACCTCACAATA
Organism: Gastrophryne carolinensis; assembly: GCA_027917425.1. Classification (NCBI taxonomy): domain Eukaryota; kingdom Metazoa; phylum Chordata; class Amphibia; order Anura; family Microhylidae; genus Gastrophryne; species Gastrophryne carolinensis. Next base: position 298,911,224 of record CM051234.1, on the reverse strand, counting down.
TAAGCTATTGCCCCTCAGATTTACACAGGGGCTGCTCCATATAATGGTGCAAAACCATGAATTTACCTCATAATATAAACTATTGCCCCTCAGATTTACACAGGGGCTGCTCTATATAATGAAGCAAAATGGCAAATTTACCTCACAATATAAGCTATTGCCCCTCAGATTTACACAGGGGCTGCTCCAGATAATGGTGCAAAACCATGAATTTACCTCATAATATAAACTATTGCCCCTCAGATTTACACAGGGGCTGCTCTATATAATGAAGCAAAATGGCAAATTTACCTCACTATATAAGCTAATGCCCCTCAGATTTACACAGGGGCTGCTCTATATTATGCTGCAAAATGGCAAATTTACCTCACAATATAAGCTATTGCCCCTCAGATTTACACAGGGGATGCTCCATATAATGGTGCAAAACCATGAATTTACCTCATAATATAAACTATTGCCCCTCAGATTTACACAGGGGCTGCTCTATATAATGAAGCAAAATGGCAAATTTACCTCACAATATAAGCTATTGCCCCTCAGATTTACACAGGGGCTGCTCCATATAATGGTGCAAAACCATGAATTTACCTCATAATATAAACTATTGCCCCTCAGATTTACACAGGGGCTGCTCTATATAATGAAGCAAAATGGCAAATTTACCTCACTATATAAGCTATTACAGCTCTATATAAATAAAAATAAATAAATAAAAAAAGGGCCTGTAGAAGCTTATTTAGTATAACAGATAGGGTGACATGTGCTAGTTTGGGATGCCCATATGGGCTAGTGTTTTGGCAGCAGTACAAAAACCAATGCAAAATGCAATAGCTTCATAAAGCTGATGCTGATCAACGCTTATTTAGTATAACAGATGGGGTGCAACATGCAGGTTTGGGATACCCTGCGGCCTGGTGTATTTAAAGCAGACCAAAACCAATTCAAAATGCAATAACTTAATAAAGCTGAGGCTGTAGATGCTTATTTAGTATAAACAGATAGGGTGCAACATGCAGCTTTGGGGTGCCCTGCGGCCTGGTTAAATGAAAGCAGTCAAAATGGAAGTGCAAACTGAAGTAGCTTAATGAAGCTGATGCTGATCAACGCTTATGTTGTATACCAGATAGGGTGCAAGGTGCAGCTCTGGGGTGCCCTGTGGCCTGGTTTATTAAAAGCAGTCAAAACAAGTGCAAACTGAAGTAGCTTAATAAAGCAGCTGATGCTGATCAACGCTTATGTTGTATAACAGATAGGGTAAAAATAGCATGTGCCTTGGGATGCCCATGTGGCCTGGTATATTTCAAGCTGAACAAAAAGTAACAATAATCCAAGTATGAGAAATGCTTGTGCTTAACAAATAGGGTTAAACAGCATGTGCCTTGGGATGCCCGTGTCTCCTGGTATATTTTAAGATGAACAAAAAGTAACAATAATCCAAGTATGAGAAATGCTTGTGCTTAACAAATAGGGTTAAACAGCATGTGCCTTGGGATGCCCGTGTGGCCTGGTATATTTTAAGCTGAACAAAAAGTATTAATAATCCAAGTATGAGAAATGCTTGTGCTTAACAAATAGGGTTAAACAGCATGTGCCTTGGGATGCCCGTGTGGCCTGGTATATTTTAAGATGAACAAAAAGTAACAATAATCCAAGTATGAGAAATGCTTGTGCTTAACAAATAGGGTTAAACAGCATGTGCCTTGGGATGCCCGTGTGGCCTGGTATATTTTAAGCTGAACAAAAAGTAACAATAATCCAAGTATGAGAAATAATTTTGACCTTCTTTACAGCGCCATTCTTTGAAAAAAAATCCTTAATTTCATGCCGATCAATCCAAAGGCCAATGCCCCTAACAAAAATAGTGTTCGGCATAAGTTTTCCTTCTGGAAGGACGTAACCTTTAGTTTACATGGTTGGGGTAGGTTATCTTACAAATTGGGATACCCCAGGCAGCAGTGTCATTGAAAGAGACAGATTGTAATGCAGGCCATACGCAAGCAGAGAAACTCAGGTTGCAACAGGCCTCTTTAGTTTACATGGTTGGGGTAGGTTATCTTACAAATTGGGATACCCCACTGTATATGAAACCGAATATAAATGCACACCCAAAAATGGACAATCAGCCTCCAAGAGGCCTGCTTAGTTTAAATAAGAGAGCTGCTTAGCTTAAATAAGAGAGGTGCTTAGTGTAAATAAGAGGCCTGCTTAGTTTAAATAAGAGAGCTGCTTAGTGTAAATAAGAGAGGTAGGTTATGTGATGTTACAGAATGGGATGCCCACAGCAGATTTGAGATCAGTATATATGCACACAGCAACAGTGTGTAAGCAGGCTGAAACAGCCCAAATTACTTGAAATAACTGTGCAGCTTACAGTAAATGCAGAGGCTAATGGTATGTTACAGAATGGGATGCCCCAACCAGACTTGAGATCAGTAATATATGCACACAGCAACAGTGTGTAAGCAGCCTCATACAGGCCAAATTACTTGACATAAGTGTGCAGCTTAGAGTAAAGACAGAGGCTAATGGTATGTTACAGAATGGGATGCCCACAGCAGACTTGAGATCAGTAATATATGCACACAGCAACAGTGTGTAAGCAGCCTCATACAGGGCAAATTACTTGACATAAGTGTGCAGCTTAGAGTAAAGACAGAGGCTAATGGTATGTTACAGAATGGGATGCCCCAACCAGAGAGCACCTGGCAGCAGTACTACTATGCACAGCAAAAGTGTCTTTGTCAGGCCAAATTACTTTTAGAATAAGTGCAAAAGGTTATAGTAAATAGAGGCTGTTGTAGTCACAGAATGGGATGCCCCAACCACAGAGCACCTGGCAGCAGTACTACTATGCACAGCAAAAGTGTCTTTGTCAGGCCAAATTACTTTTTGAATAAGTGCAAAGGGTTATAGTAAATAGAGGCTGTTGTAGTCACAGAATGGGATGCCCCATCCAGAGAGCACCTGGGAGCAGTACTATGCACAGCAAAAGTGTCTTTATCAGGCCAAATTACTTTTTGAATAAGTGCAAAGGGTTATAGTAAATAGAGGCTGTTGTAGTCACAGAATGGGATGCCCCAACCAGAGAGCACCTGGCAGCAGTACTACTATGCACAGCAAAAGTTTCTTTATCAGGCCAAATTACTTTTAGAATAAGTGCAAAGGGTTATAGTAAATAGAGGCTGTTGTAGTCACAGAATGGAATGCCCCAACCGGAGAGCACCTGGCAGCAGTACTACTATGCACAGCAAAAGTGTCTTTATCAGGCCAAATTACTTTTAGAATAAGTGCAAAGGGTTATAGTAAATAGAGGCTGTTGTAGTCACAGAATGGGATGCCCCAACCAGAGAGCACCTGGGAGCAGTACTACTATGCACAGCAAAAGTGTCTTTATCAGGTCAAATTACTTTTTGAATAAGTGCAAAGGGTTATAGTAAATAGAGGCTGGTGTAGTCACAGAATGGGATGCCCCAACCAGAGAGCACCTGGCAGCAGTACTACTATGCACAGCAAAAGTGTCTTTATCAGGCCAAATTACTTTTAGAATAAGTGCAAAGGGTTATAGTAAATAGAGGCTGGTGTAGTCACAGAATGGGATGCCCCAACCAGAGAGCACCTGGCAGCAGTACTACTATGCACAGCAAAAGTGTCTTTATCAGGCCAAATTACTTTTAGAATAAGTGCAAAGGGTTCTAGTAAATAGAGGCTGTTGTAGTCACAGAATGGGATGCCCCAACCAGAGAGCACCTGGCAGCAGTATTTCTATGCACAGCAAAAGTGTCTTTGTCAGGCCAAATTACTTTTAGAATAAGTGCAAAGGGTTATAGTAAATAGAGGCTGGTGTAGTCACAGAATGGGATGCCCCAACCAGAGAGCACCTGGCAGCAGTACTACTATGCACAGCAAAAGTGTCTTTATCAGGCCAAATTACTTTTAGAATAAGTGCAAAGGGTTATAGTAAATAGAGGCTGGTGTAGTCACAGAATGGGATGCCCCAACCAGAGAGCACCTGGCAGCAGTACTACTATGCACAGCAAAAGTGTCTTTATCAGGCCAAATTACTTTTAGAATAAGTGCAAAGGGTTCTAGTAAATAGAGGCTGTTGTAGTCACAGAATGGGATGCCCCAACCAGAGAGCACCTGGCAGCAGTATTTCTATGCACAGCAAAAGTGTCTTTGTCAGGCCAAATTACTTTTAGAGTAAGTGCAAATGGTTATAGTAAATAGAGGCTGTTGTAGTCACAGAATGGGATGCCCCAACCAGAGAGCACCTGGCAGCAGTTCTACTATGCACAGCAAAAGTGTCTTTATCAGGCCAAATTACTTTTAGAATAATTGCAAAGGGTTATAGTAAATAGAGGCTGTTGTAGTCACAGAATGGGATGCCCCAACCAGAGAGCACCTGGGAGCAGTACTACTATGCACAGCAAAAGTGTCTTTATCAGGCCAAATTACTTTTTGAATAAGTACAAAGGGTTATAGTAAATAGAGGCTGGTGTAGTCACAGAATGGGATGCCCCAACCAGAGAGCACCTGGCAGCAGTACTACTATGCACAGCAAAAGTGTCTTTATCAGGCCAAATTACTTTTTGAATAAGTGCAAAGGGTTATAGTAAATAGAGGCTGGTGTAGTCACAGAATGGGATGCCCCAACCAGAGAGCACCTGGCAGCAGTACTACTATGCACAGCAAAAGTGTCTTTGTCAGGCCAAATTACTTTTTGAATAAGTACAAAGGGTTATAGTAAATAGAGGCTGGTGTAGTCACAGAATGGGATGCCCCAACCAGAGAGCACCTGGCAGCAGTACTACTATGCACAGCAAAAGTGTCTTTATCAGGCCAAATTACTTTTAGAATAAGTGCAAAGGGTTATAGTAAATAGAGGCTGGTGTAGTCACAGAATGGGATGCCCCAACCAGAGAGCACCTGGCAGCAGTACTACTATGCACAGCAAAAGTGTCTTTATCAGGCCAAATTACTTTTAGAATAAGTGCAAAGGGTTATAGTAAATAGAGGCTGGTGTAGTCACAGAATGGGATGCCCCAACCAGAGAGCACCTGGCAGCAGTACTACTATGCACAGCAAAAGTGTCTTTATCAGGCCAAATTACTTTTAGAATAAGTGCAAAGGGTTCTAGTAAATAGAGGCTGTTGTAGTCACAGAATGGGATGCCCCAACCAGAGAGCACCTGGCAGCAGTACTACTATGCACAGCAAAAGTGTCTTTGTCAGGCCAAATTACTTTTAGAGTAAGTGCAAATGGTTATAGTAAATAGAGGCTGGTGTAGTCACAGAATGGGATGCCCCAACCAGAGAGCACCTGGCAGCAGTACTACTATGCACAGCAAAAGTGTCTTTATCAGGCCAAATTACTTTTAGAATAATTGCAAAGGGTTATAGTAAATAGAGGCTGTTGCAGTCACAGAATGGGATGCCCCAACCAGAGAGCACCTGGGAGCAGTACTACTATGCACAGCAAAAGTGTCTTTATCAGGCCAAATTACTTTTTGAATAAGTACAAAGGGTTATAGTAAATAGAGGCTGGTGTAGTCACAGAATGGGATGCCCCAACCAGAGAGCACCTGGCAGCAGTACTACTATGCACAGCAACAGTGTCTTTATCAGGCCAAATTACTTTTAGAATAAGTGCAAAGGGTTATAGTAAATAGAGGCTGTTGTAGTCACAGAATGGGATGCCCCAACCAGAGAGCACCTGGGAGCAGTACTACTATGCACAGCAAAAGTGTCTTTATCAGACCAAATTACTATTCTTGGTGTGCCACACACCCCGCTTCACCTTTAATATTCTTCACATATTGGGTTAACTCACCGCCAGGTGACGCTGTGCAGAGAGGAAGTCTTGTAACGAGCCCCCTTCCGGCCTATATATACCTGGTACCTCCCATTTATCACCAGTATTTTTCTCTCTGCTTGACGACGAGACAGAAGATTGAAGTCTCCTGCTTACAGGTAGCCTTACCCCGGCACCCCCTTTTGGTCTATTTCTGCCTGGTTTTGATTGTTTATACCTTTATGGTGGATTGGAAGCCTCCCAGCCTAGGCTGCTCACTGGGCAATTGGTAGACGGCACTATAGGTGCCTAGGAGCTTATCTCCTCCGCTCGACCCCCTCTTTTGGGGGCAATGCGGCTATCCGGCATGGTGATCCGGAAATGGGATGCCCCTGTCCCAAGGGTCCCCTTAGCCCCTTACTCTCCCGTTACGGTCCCTTCTCCCTTCACTATGGGGGGGGGGGGGGGGGTTAGAGGGTTGTGTATTGTGTGTGTATTTCACTGTATGACTTTTTGTAACATGTGTGTTTTACTTTCATGCACTTAGCAGACTGCACCGCATGTGTGCACTCGATCTGATTGTTCCTCTTATTTTTCCTCTTAAAAGGACCCTCCTTGGTCTTGCAGATAAGTACTGGCCGGCTTGGCCAGCGTTTAGGTCTGCTTTAGGGGGCAGCTGGGGCTTGGCCGCATTGATTGCAGGCTGGCTTGCTGCCTGAGCCTTTGCTATAGCAGCCTCCCTCCCCCCTCCCCCGTTGGTCTTTCCTTCCCTCCCTCCTCCTCCCCCTCCTCCTGCCTTTGTGTTGACCGGCCCCAGCCTCACTTCCTTCCTTCCTGGCTTAAAGGAAGTCACGTGGGGGGGGGCTCGCTGCCACACATGGTTTGGTTTACTTCTTGCTGCTGCTGCGTTGTCCATACTATTGCTGCGGCCGCCCTCGGTTCCTTGCAGGTAAGCGGCCCCACCTTGTGTGGGGCCGTTGAGTGTCTTTTTAAAAACTATATTGTTTATAGTGTTTTTAGACATGGGGGGGAGAGATCTTTAAGGGGATTCATCATGATTGAGGGCAAGGGTTTTTCCTTTGTTTATTTAACCCTTTCAGTGCCAAGCACGTAGTTTCTACGTGCTCGCTTCCACTCCACTTAAGTGCCAAGCACGTAGAATCTACTTGACTTTCCCCCCTGCTAGTAAAAAAAATAAAAATCAAAAATACTCACCTGACCCCTCGTTGGATCCGGCTGGGTTTCCTCTTTAATTTGGTGCCATCCGATCCCCCGTGGGGGGTCGGATGGCTCCAGGAGAGCCCCCGGAATAGCCCCCCCCGTTTGGCAGCAGCAGCTGCTAACTGTAAAAAAAAAATGAAAATGACATTTACTTACCTGCAGTCGTGCTGCCTCCCTCTGGGTCTCCTCTTCACTGGGGGGGGCCTCCGATCGCCCCCCCCAGCCTCTTCAGCTTCAGGGGAGAGCCTGAAAGGGCTCTCCCCCTCCTCTCCCGACGGGCGCCGCCATCTTGCGGGGGGCGGGGCTTATGACGTCACTCCCGGGCCTCTTGCTGCCTCTCCTCGGCTCAGCTGTCAGATGCCCTGGTGATCGCTGGGCAGAGCAGTGGAGGGGCAGAGGATGCTCTGATCCCCTGCCCCCCCCTCCTCTGGCCAGCGATCACCAGGGCATTTGACAGCTGATCGACACAGGAGCTGACAATAGGGTGAGGTAAGTAAAGTAAAAAAAAAAAGAGCCCGGGCCCACACAGGGTATGTGGGCTCGTAGGCTGCAGGGTGGGGGGCCACAAAAGCTGGCCCCCCCACTCTGTGCCTACAAGCCCCCATAGCTGGTCCCGGGCTGGTTATGACGGGTAAGGGGACCCTACTTCATTTTTTTTTTAATTTTAAGGGTTAGGGTTAGGGTTAGCCTAACCCTAACCCTTAAAATTAAAAAAAAAATGGGTTCCCCCCCCCCCGGAGGGGGGACCTTACGTCATTTTTATTTAATTCTTAAGGGTTAGGGTTAGGGTTAGCCTAACCCTAACCCTTAAAATTAAAAAAAAAAAAAGTCCTTTTTTTTATTTTTACGGGTTAGGGTTAGCCTAACCCTTAAAATTCAAAAAAAAATTATTAAAAAAAAAAAAATGACATAGGGCGGGGGGTCCCCATTTTTTGGGGGGAATTTTTATTTTTGTATATTTTTTTATTTTTAAGGGTTAGGGTTAGCCTAACCCTTAAAATTCCAAATATAATTAAAAAAAATTTTTTTAAGGGTGAGGGTTAGGGTTAGGCTAACCCTAACCCTTAAAAAAAGAAAAAAATGACATGGGGGGTCCCCATTTTTGGGGGGGAATTTTTATTTTTGCATATTTTTTTATTTTTAAGGGTTAGGGTTAGCCTAACCCTAACCCTTAAAATTCCCCCAAAAAAGGGGGGACCCTATGTCATTTTCTTTTTTATTAACCCCTTATGTTTATAGTGTGGATAGTAGTTGTATTTTATTTGTAATGTAATAATGTAATAAATAAATGTAAGTGCTCTTTTCAGTTTGGGGGGTCTCCAGGGCAAGAATGGGGGGGCTACCGATACATATGTGGTACCGTTGTAATCGGGAGAAATGGGGCTATCACATGCAATATGGTTTTCATTAAAAAAAAAAAAGGTTTTATTTAAAATAAAGGAGACAATTGTTTAAATATATATATATATATATATATATATATATATATATATATATATATATGTTTTGTTTTTTTAAGCAGAAATATTCAAAAAACAGTAGAAAAATTACAAACAAGACATTTCATGTTAAAGCCTAAACTCTGCTGCAAAAAATGTATATGTAATGTATAAAATTTTTCTGGAAATTCCAGCAAAAATCACGGTTAATCATGCCGCAAAATGGGGAAAAATGACCTGTCAACAGAGGGTGACAAAACTTCAAGTAGGCTGACAATTAAAAGGGTTAATAGTACCTATGCATGTTGGGTATTGTTCTGCTCGGCGGACCTTGCGCTTTCAGATTTAGCTTGTTTTTTCTTGTTTGCATATTGATATTTTAGGAAAACATGCTTTTTATTCTGCTTTTTTAAAATGGTTTTTAGGGAAACCCTGTGCAACCTAAGAATTCTTCAATGGATTACTTCCAGAAAGATGAGCCCACTACAACAAGCTCAGTACTCTTAGAAAGCTTAACATGTGTACTTTCAGGGAATATATGGTTTGTGGGGATATTCTTAATGTAAAGGGTTGTTTTGGTTGAAAAATCGCAAGGTGCGCACTTTGTCTGCAGAGCTGAAATTTTTAAGTAAAATTACCGTCATGCGCACGCTTTACTTTGGGGTGTTTGGCAACTCTTCCCTTGACAGTACCTATGCATGTTGGGTATTGTTCTGCTCGGGGGATGTTGCTTTTTTTAGATTTTATATGTTTTTTTCTGTTTGCATATAGTTTTTTTTAGGAAAATGTGGCTTTGATTCTTCTTTTTTATTCTTTTTTAGGGAAACTCTGTGCAACCAAAGAATTGATTGAGGGATTACTTCCAGAAAATTGCGCCCATGTCAACAAACCTGGTACGCCTAGAAAGCCTGAGGTGTATACTTCCAGAAAATATATAGTTTGTGGGGGTATTTCAAATTTAAAGGGTTCTTTTTTTGGAAAGACCGCAAGGTGCGCTTAGCGCGGTGCATAGTTGTATTTTATCTGAAAATCTCCTAAAGCGCTGTTTCAGTTTGGGGTAGTCTCCTGGGCAGGAAAGGGTGTCTACCTATACATATGTGGTAACGCTGTGACCGGGATTAATTGGGGTTTCACATGCAATAAGATTTTATTGACAAACTTACATTTTTTATTACAAAAAAACACTACAAATTGCAAAAAATAGATTTTTTTTTATTTTTTTGCACATATTTCACCCAAAAGTATTGAGAATACACCTAAAAAATTACAAACAAGACATTTCATGTTAAAGCCCAGACTCTGCTGAAAAAAACAATATATAATTTTCCTGGGAAATCCCTGGAAATCCCTCCAAAAATCACATTTGAACATGGGGAGCGTAAAATAGTGCAAAATGGTCTGGCACCAAGGGTGACAAAAACTCCAGGTAGGCTGGCAGCGAAAGGGTTAAAGGCACCTTGGTGCCATGCATTAGTATGTTTGCATGTTGCCACATGTTTGGGGATCTGACTGTTGGTTTTTTCTTCCCCTACAGATCCCGGGAACCCCTGATTAAAGCGGCCTCCCGGCTCTATATTACTTGGCTCGTCTTTCTTTTTTAAAAAGGAAAGGAAAATAGGGACATTTATATATATATATATATATATATATATATATATAGACATAAAAAAATATATATATATACAATCTATATTTATATATAGATTATTAAGGGGATCTTCTTTTTGAATTAAATCCTCCCAAAAAAAAAAAAAATTCTGGGTCATTTACAACAAGGGGGCATCCCGGGTCGGCTTATGCCTTAAATCCCAAAAGAATTGCGAATACCATAAATCACCATATGGAGGCTTCCGTTATTACCGGAAATGGTTCTTCTGGGCCATCTAGGGGGTGCGCAAGATGTGGGACTCCGCTCCCAGATGATGATGTCTTTGTATGCATTCCTTGTGCAAGGCAGAGTATTGCGCGTCAGTCCGTCACTTCGGCTGCTGGCCCGTCGCATCTTCCATCATCTCCTACCTCTCTCTCCCTGTTCCGGACCCCGCATGACACGGTCCAGAGTGGGGATTCGCAATCCGATGTGGCGGCGCGATTGGCCAGCCTCCGGAAAATAGTGCCCGTTAAAGCAGGGTCAAAAGCCACTGCAAAACGGAAGCACCTGACTCCGATACCTTCGGCTTCACAGGTATGTGAGCCTGTGGAATGGCCCGATGGCTCCCCGGACGAGGGAGAATTCCTGTTGGAGTCAGATGAGCCTGCAGATCAGCTTGAGGCTGATGCTATTGGCGATTGGTCGGCGGGTGTTTCCCTTGACACCCCCTCCATTCTGGCTCAGATGTTTGAAATTCTGAATTTAGATCCGCCTGAGGCTGTCACCCTGCCAAAGGGCCAGTTGTTTAAAGAGCCTCAGCCGCGTTGGGTTTTTCCCAGACAACACCACTTTGAGAGGGTGGTCCTTAAGGAATGGGAACATCCCACGCGGTTATCTGGAATCCCTTCCAGTTGGGAAAAGCGTTATCCTTTTCCGCCAGAATTGGTGAAGCTTTGGTCCGTCCCTCCTGACGTCGATACCCCTGTGCTAGGGCTCTCCAGCACGGCTATGGTACAGTCTGCTGAGACCACTGTCCCTAAAGATGGGGAGGATCGTCGGATTGACCAGTACGCTCGCCATGGTTTTATTTATGCTGGGTCAACGATGCGCCCGGTGTGTGCTTCGGCCCTTCTCCTATTGGCGGTTAGGTCTGTAATTCAGGAGCTGTCTCGATCCCACTTGTAAAGAGTTTACTGCGCTTAAGCAGTGTGAATCTTTTGTTTCCTATGTTCTATCCGCTCAGGACGATGCGCTGGCTATGAGTAGCAAGACAGCTGCAATGCTGGTGGCTATTCGTCGGTCAGTATGGCTGCGTCAGTGGTCAGCGGACTCAGCTTCTAAAAAGGTGCTCACAGCTCTCCCCTTTTTGGGCTTGCGTCTGTTTGGTGAGAAAATTGATTCAGTCGCAAAGGGTGGTAAGATGCCACAACGCAAGAGGCCTCGTCGTCCCTTTAAGGGGGCAAGTTCTGATAGGCCTTCATTTCGGGGATTCAGAGCGGGTAGGGGGGCTTCCTTTCCCGCTACCAGAGGTGCAGGTTGGACTCGGGGGAAGGGCCGTGGCCGTCCCGCTCAGTCCTGGGGCACCAAGCCCAAGCCTGCTGGTAAACCCGCTCAGCAATGAGGGGCTGCCCTCACCCATGCGGGTGGGGGGACGATTACGACACTTCTCCCAGGTTTGGGACCAGGAGATTCCGGACAGATGGATCCGGGAGGTAGTGTCGTCCGGTTACAAACTGGAATTCGACTCTCGCCCTCCTTCACGGTTCTTTCGGTCTCGGGTGCCCATCGATCCTTTGGCCGCACAGGGGCTCCTGGCGTCGGTAAAGAATCTGTTAGAGGTGGCGGTCATCCGGCCGGTACCGCGCTTAGAGATGGGCCTCGGGTTTTATTCCAATCTTTTCGCAGTCCCCAAGAAAGACGGGTCAGTCCGTCCCGTCCTGGACCTGAAATTACTCAACAGGTTCATCCGTGTTCGGAAGTTTCGCATGGAAACCTTGCGTACGGCCGTTGGTTCCCTTTGGCAAGGGGACTTCATGACGTCCATAGACATCAAGGATGCTTATCTTCATGTTCCCATCTGCCACGCTCATCAACATTTTCTTCGATTCGTGATGGAAAATCAGCATTATCAATTCGTGGCACTTCCGTTTGGCCTTACCTCAGCTCCAAGAGTGTTCACCAAGGTGCTGGCAGGGGTCATGGCCATTTTCAGATCTCGGGGCATTCGTGTCGTACCTTATTTGGACGACCTTCTCATCATGGCTCCGTCGCTCAATCAATCGGAGACAGACACCAGGTTGGTGGTCTCCACGCTGGAAAGCTTTGGTTGGGTGATCAACTTCCCTAAGTCCTCCCTCGCTCCGGCCAGGGTGGTGTCCTTTCTGGGGATGCAGTTGGACTCTCTTCAACACAGAGTGTTTCTCCCCCAGTCCAAAATTCATCTGATTCAGGAGTTGGCTCGGTTGATGGTCGCCTCTTTCGAGGCAGTTCCTTTTGCTCAATTTCACACGAGGACGCTCCAGCTTTATCTGTTGGCGTCCTGGGACCGGCAGCCTCGGTCGCTGGATCAGCCCTTCCAGTTCCCGGGTCCGGCAGTCCCTCCAGTGGTGGTTGGTCTCGACCAATCTTGTGAAGGGCAGGTCTTTCCTGACCCCTCTTTGGGAAATTGTCACCACAGACGCCAGTCTGTCGGGTTGGGGCGGATTTTGGAAGGAGCTGCAGTTCCAGGGGCAGTGGGGACCTCAAGAGGCCCACTTACCCATCAATGTTCTGGAACTGAGAGCCATCCATCGGGTGCTTGCTCTCCTGACTCAGCACGTTCTGGGCCTTCCGGTCCAGGTGCGTTCAGACAATCGAACAGCGGTTGCTTACATCAATCATCAGGGAGGGACTCGCAGTCTGAGTGCTCTCAGAGAGGTGTCCCTGATCCTGACCTGGGCAGAGGCCCATGTTCCTTGTCTCTCAGTGGTATACATTCCAGGAGTGGAGAACCAGGAAGCGGACCGGGCTCTCCCCGTCGGGGAGAATGGGCTCTCCATCCTCGGGTGTTTCGCTCACTGTGTCTCCGATGGGGGACACCAGAGGTGGACCTGTTTGCCTCTCGTCACAATCACAGGCTCCCGAACTTCGTGTCGCTCTCCCAGGATCCTCTGGCTCTGGCAGTGGACGCCATGTCCCTGAGCTGGGGGGATCTGGGATTTCTATACCTGTTTCCTCCGATACCCATGCTGGGCAGGGTGCTTCGGAAGTTGGCTCTGGAAAAGGTGTCCGCCGTTCTCGTGGCCCCAAGGTGGCCAAGGCGAGTGTGGTTCGCAGACATCGTTCGGCTGGCAGTGGACCAGTTCGGCCTGCCTCTTCGGCCCGATCTGCTCAGTCAGGGTCGGTTGTGTTACCCCAATTTACCAGCGCTGGGTTTGACGGCCTGGCTGCTGAAACCTCCATCTTGAAGGAGGAGGGTCTTTCTGACTCAGTTGTCAAGACTCTGATCAGTGCCCGGAAGAGGTCTTCTTCGATCATCTACTATAGGACTTGGAAAGCCTACATCACTTGGTGTGAGATGAGATCTTTTCCTTGTAGGGTCTTTTCGGTCTCCAGGATTCTGGAGTTTTTACAATCTGGGCTGGACTCTGGTCTTCAGCTAAGTACGTTGAAAGGGCAAGTTTCTGCCTTATCTATCTTTTTTCAGAAGCGTGTTGCGCTTCAGCCTTTAGTTAAAACTTTTTTCCAGGGGGTTACGCATGTGCGGCCTCCCAGGAAACCATTACTTCCGGTTTGGGATTTGAATTTGGTTCTTTCTGCTCTTCAGGCTCCTCCTTTTGAGCCTTTGCAAGATATTGCTTTGTCTACCCTGACTCAGAAGATTGTCTTCTTGGTAGCGATCACTTCGGTCCGGCGTGTCTCGGAATTGGCGGCCTTGTCTATCCAGGCGCCTTACTTTGAGAGGCATCAGGATAAAGTGGTCTTTCGGTTCAAGCCAGACTTTCTTCCTAAGGTTGTTTCTGCTTTTCATTTGAACCAAGATATTGTTCTTCCCTCCTTGTGTCCTAATCCTAAGAATGAGAAAGAGGGGGGCGCGCGCGCGTGACCGTGACGTATGGCCGCAGCCTGAGACGGCTCCGCGCGATCGGGAGGCCCTGCCACATATACACAGCCCGAGCACCAACCTGGTTCAACTCTCTAGCTGGGTGAGAGCCTGGAGATCACCTGGGGCGAGATGAGCGCAGCTCCAAGCAAAAAGAAAGCTCACAAAGAGACGAGGAAGTCGGCGATCCCCGGATCCAATATGGCGGCCGCAACAAGCTCACACACTGAGAACGGTGGGGGAGGAACGCATGAGAAACCAGGCGGAGAGGAGTCTGAGAGGGTGAGTGGCGATGAACTTTCCTTAGACTCTACTGATAGCTGGCCACACCGCACCTCTGCCCCTGACAACCCACAACAGCCCTATTTTGACACCCAACCTTTATTATCTCAGCTCCGGTCCATCGTCAGAGAGGAAGTTACTGCTGTTACATCTAAACACACAGAGACTCTCCTCAAAGAGATAAGAGATATAGGGGGCCGTACTGACGCCCTGGAATCTCGTATGGACGACGTTACAAGCGTCCTAGAAGACCATAAAAATATGCTGGATCAGCTTCAGGAGGAAGTAGCTTCCCTCAACTCCCAAAATGAGGAGTTGGAGAACAGGAACAGGAGGTCAAACCTCAGATTCCGAGGGCTTCCAGAAACCATGGAGGACACAGAGGGCACCATAACAGCTATATTACAGGAGCTTGTCCCCGAACTCCCAGCAGACAGGTTGGAGTTAGACAGGGCGCACAGAGCACTGACCAAACGACCAGTGGATGGCCCGCCACGTGACATAATCGTCCGCTTCCACCATTACCAGACTAAGGAAGCAGTCCTGAAAGCTTCAAGGGAAAAAGCCCCCCTCACTTTCCAGAACCAGGGATATCAGATCTATGCGGACCTGTCTCAAATCACCATTCAAAAAAGGCGAGCCTTTCGTCCCTATCTCCAATCCCTGCAATCCCAGGGGATCCGTTACAGATGGGGATTCCCCTTTAAATTGTCTTTTATGCATCAAGGCAGAACAGTGCAGGTCTCCACTCCACTGGAGCTGATTGAAAGGTTTAAGGCTCTTGACATGAAACTCCCTGAACCTGACGCTGTAGTTTCCTCGCTTCCCACCACACCGAGGACCCCTAAACCAGGTTACAGAAACCTCCAGCAAATCACGCCCTCCCCGAAGCAAAAATCACAATCAAGGCACACTCCAGCCATGAAGCGCCTGCTTTCACAGGTGTTCCATCCTATAACAAAAGGCTGAAAAGGCAGCACCAGGCCTTATCTCCATGCCCCTCTCCCTACACCTCTGCTTCTACCTGATATCGGCGGCCCATTTCCCTTCCTCTTGGGACTTTGGACATTCTAAGAAAGATGGACGGTATGAACCTCAAGGAGATGTAGCTTATTTTACCTTCAGAATACCAAGACCCCTGATAGTCACTAGACCGGCGCAGACTCTGCACAGTAACCAATGTTCAGCAATCGGTCTGAGGACCTATTTTGGAGATTCCTTTTTTTTATCTCCCTGAATAGTTCGTCGGCTCTTGCTCTATTACAAGTATTAATAGGTTTAGTAATATCTGTTGCATTTATAAGCCTACCTTAACCATATATTTTTCTTACAGTTCAATAACAATGCTTGCTTTATCTGTAATCAGTTACTTAGCTAGCAAACTGCATGTCCCAAATGCTCCCATTTAATAATAACATTAATCATGTTAATGTTGTCGTGCCGCCCACCCTGTTGGCCGAGGTGGATATCTATGAGGCTTACGCTGACCATAAAGTCGGTTATAGAAGCCTATACCTAATGCTTCCCATGGGCCCAGCCGGCCCCACATGAGTGGTGTATGTAACGAGTACCACTCTCTGACAAGGGAGGCCCCCGCTTCGGCCTAAGGGGAGAAGGCAGATAGACTATGTCCCTCCTCCTTAATGAATGGTCTGATGACTAGTTTTTGAAGACTCTTTTATTTTTATTATCTCCCTAATCGGCCCGGTGGCTTTTGCTTTTCTATAAGTATTAACATGTTAATATCTGTTGCATCTCTATGCTTATCATGCCCATATAGTTTTCCTACAGCTCACCAACTATGTTTGCTTCACCTGCCATCAGTCACTTAGTTAGCAGACAGCATATTCCAAATGCACCCATTAAATATTAACATTACTCTTGTTATGTGTTGTCATACTGCCCCCTGCTGGTCGAGGTAGGTACCTCCGAGACGCATGTAGACCATGAAGCCTGTTATGGCAGCTTACTTTTGGAGACTCCCATGAGCCTAACTGGCTTCGCACAGGGTTGTGTGTGACAGACACCACACTCTGACAAAAGGGGTCCCTGCTTCGGCCTGAGAGGGGATGGCAGATAATATAGATACCTAGAGAACGACCATCAGCAGGACATTTTTTCATTATCTGCCGTTTGATTGGGCTCCCCATACTTGATAAGTTGTAGAACTCCTACATGTTTAGCTGTCCTAGTTCTATACCAGTAGGGCCTCCCGATCCTCTGCTGGTACGCCCCCCCCCCCCGAGGATAAGGACACTTCTCCCAACCCCTCGGTGTTCGGTTCGCACAGTTGTCTTGCGGACAATATATGCACTGTACATGCTCATTATATTTTGTGTTTTGTCTCCCCTCTGTCATCTTTACTATATCTCACCTTTTCCCCCTCTTCTTCCCCTCCCCCTCCTCCCTCTTCCTTCCCCATCCCCCCCCCTCCCCCCCACCAGAGACTCCAGCGAGGCCGATGGAAAGCCACTTCAGATATATTTCTTTTTTTTTGACTAGATATGAGTAAACCGATAAATATAGTATCTCTTAATGTCCAAGGGCTGAACTCACCAAACAAAAGATCTAGAGCCTTTACCTTCTTCAACACTATCCATGCAGATGTGGTTTGTTTACAGGAGACCCACTATACCCCCTCCTCTACTCCGAAGCTTTTGCATTTTAAATATCCCCTTTTTTTTCAAGCAGTTTGCCAGAGTAAAAAAAAGGGAGTTCTTATCGCCTTCAGAAGGGGCATCCCTTTTACATGTACCAAGCAAATTGCAGACCCAGATGGAAGGTATCTTTTATTACAAGGCACAATACAAGATAACGAGGTAACCTTTCTTAACTACTATGCTCCAAATGACAAACAGACACCCTTCTTGTCGCAAATGTGCGCCCTCTTGAAAGCTCAAGGTAGAGGCACCCTATTCATGTGTGGTGATTCCAACCTGACACTCCAGCCAAATTTGGATAGGTCCCTCCCCCCGAATGCTCACACAATCCAAGATAGTAAGAGGTTCTCTGACATGATAATCCACACTGGTCTGATTGATCCTTGGAGAGATAAATATCCAAACAGGAAAGATTTTACTCACTACTCTGCCCCACATAAAGTATCAGCCAGAATTGACCATATATTTACACAACCTTCACTACTCCCACAAATTGAATTAGCCAAAATCTATCCGATCCCCTGGTCGGACCATGACTTAGTGGCCATTTCCTGTAGAACCCTAACCTCTAAACCTAACTCCCCATCATGGACACTTAATGATTCTCTGTTGTCATCCACGAGATTAGTAGAAGATGCTAATAGAGAAGCCTCTGAATACTTCAAAATAAATGAATCCCAGACCTCCCCACCAACCATGATCTGGGGAGCATTTAAATCGGTTATCAGGGGACATTTTATTGCTCTAGCCTCAAAGAAAAGGAAGGAAAGGGCAGCTTTAGAAAAAACACTACAGGCACAATATGATAAAGATGTTCAAACCTTTAAAGCAGCTCCCAGTGCCAAACATCTCCGCCAGATGGAATCCACTAGGACTAAATTAAACTTACTGCAGACTAACCAAGCAGAATGGCGTTATAAAAGGGCCCGTCATAGGTACTATACATCAGCGAACAAGACAGGAACACTCTTAGCGACTCAACTTAAATGTCAGGACTCCTATGTTACACCAGTGAAACTCAAAAATAGACTAGGTACTGTAACCAGTAACCCACAAGCGGTGGTATCTGAATTTTCAGCAGGCCTTTCAGACTTATATAAAGCTCCACCCCCTTTATCTGTCCAGCAGGCCCAACACTTTTTTGAGGATATTAAACTACCGGAACTCTCAAAAACCCAGAGGGATAGTGTAGATGAAGATATCACCACAGAAGAGGTTTTAAAGGCAATTAAGACCCTGAAAAACAGTAAAAGGCCCGGACCTGACGGATTCACCGCTTTATTTTACAAAAAGTTGGCCCCAATAGTAGCCCCGAGGCTAGCTAAGTTATTTAATTACATAAAAGATGGAAACCCCATGGACCCAGAAATGTTGCAAGCCTCGATAGTAATGATACCTAAACCAGACAAAGATCATCAGTTATGGACAAATTACAGACCTATTTCACTTCTAAATATTGATCTGAAACTCCTAACAAAGATCTTGGCCAATAGAATAAATCAATTTTTAGGTGACATTATTCACAGAGACCAAGTGGGATTTGTCCCCAGAAGGCAGGCAGGGGATGGAGTCAGAAGAATCATGCAACTTCTTCATAAAGCCAGAACCCAGGACATTGAGGCTATGCTCCTCTCCTTGGATGTGGAGAAAGCTTTTGACTCCATCTCCTGGCAGTATCTCCAGTTCACTCTGGAGAGATGGGGATTTGGTCCGGGCCTCATGTCATGGATCTCAGCCTTATATTCTAGGCCGACTGCCTGTGTTAGGTACTCAGGATTTACATCACCCAGTTTTCCTATCCAGAGAGGCACAAGGCAGGGGTGCCCATTATCCCCTATCCTATTTGTTTTAGCTCTAGAACCTTTGGCGCAGAAGATCAGGCAGAACTCCTCAATTAAAGGTATTTTTATGGGGTCTCAAGACCACAAAATATCCCTCTTTGCCGACGACATGATGTTGTTGATGTCATCCCCGCATATTTCAGCCCCCAATGCCTTCAAGGTTTTTGATAAATTTAATCAAATATCTGGCCTTAAACTGAATGCGTCCAAGTCTATGGCTCTGGATGTATCACTAGCTAGCCAGACCAAACACTTGCTCATGCAAAACTTCACCTGGCAATGGACTCAGAGGCTGCCATATTTGGGGATCAAGCTTACAGCAAATCTTAGTGACCTATACAAAGCAAATTACCCCGGAGCCCTTAAAGCTTTAGATTCTTTATTACACTCCTGGCAATTTATTAGGCTCTCGTGGCTAGGTCGCATAGCGGCCCTTAAGATGACTGTTCTCCCTAAAATATTATACTTCTTCAGAGTTCTGCCCATCTCTGTCCCTAAGTCCACTCTTAATATACTACAACAGAAATTTATGACATTTATCTGGAATAAAACCAAACCTAGGATTAGCAAGGCTACCTTGTTCTGTAAAAAAGAAAAAGGAGGCTTGTCATTTCCATCAATTCATAAATACTACATCGCAGCCCAGATAGCCCCCTTAGTCCTGCTTCACACACCAAGCTATAAACCCCATTGGGTGTTAAATGACTCGGTGAGTTGCGATCCAATCTCTCCTGCTGCTTTACTATGGATCCCTGGGGCCTTGAGGCCAAAGTCTCTTCCTCCGATTCTAGCATTCTCCCTGTCAATATGGGACAGAGTCAAAGGAGTCTTTTCTTCTCCTCATCTGCCGGCCTCCCCCCTGCTGGGAAATCCACTATTCCCCCCAGGTATCTCACACTCCGCAAACTTTAAATGGTGGGCTCAAAACAACTATAGCTTAATAGAAAATTTTTGTACCCCAAAAGGTATGAAGAGCCCTCAAGATTTTGGATAGAGAGGAGAGAGACCCCCAACTGAAATATTTCGGTTCCTCCAGATTCAACATTTTATTAAGACCCTTCTGAAGAAAGCCCCTCCCCCGTACCGTCCTACCGAATTTGAGAATAGATGTATTAAAGACCACTTTGGGACTGGCCTGATCTCATATCTCTACGATGTGTTAGTGACCCAGTCTCCTACATTTAAGCATAATTATATGATTGCCTGGGAAAAAGAACTCGGCATTAATAAAGATGAAGAGGGATGGCGGAGAATATGGGAACAGACGAAAAGAGCTTCCTGTAACACAATGGTACTTGAGAATGCGTACAAGGTGTTATTTAGATGGTATTATACCCCAGACAGAATCCATAAATTCTCCCCTACCACCCCGCCACAATGCTTTAGAGGATGTACGGAGGTAGGAACAATGGCCCATATATGGTGGAATTGCCCCATAGCAAAAGCGACCTGGGATAAAACACATAGACTGTTGTCAGATGTTCTACATACCACCAGTAGAGGGGACATATGGGAAACACTCATGCTACATAAGCCTAACACAATGAACAATTCTGAATGGAAACTAGCTCAATATTTTTTCGCTGCAGTTAAAACCACCATAGCTAGAAATTGGAAGTCTCCAAATATACCTTGGTTTGAAGTATATAGCAAAATATTAGACACAATGAGTAATGAAAAAATGACAGCTATTAAAAATGATGAATATGATAAATTCCTTAAGATTTGGTCCCCTTGGGTAGATTACATTGAACTTGCCCGTAACCAATCAGACCCGATACATTCAGTTTAAAAGCCCTATCAGTAGGTTTTATTTCAATATATTTTTATTGAATGAGAGATTTAAAAAAAAAAAACACACATAGGAGCATAGCAGAAACAACACAAGACTTTACATTACATTATATTAGCAAGGGGATCCTAGGGTGGGTATATCGCGTCCACTTCCATGAGAGGGGACACCATTCCACAGTGAGAGGGCCCTGAAACGCCTCGATCCCGGCGGGGCACCCGCAAGGACCAGGCCCGGGGTGTCTGCCAGCAGATGCCAATGGTATCTAATTCAACAACCGGGTCACCTCTCAAGAGCAGGTACTCTTCTATCCCTGACTTGTTCCCTCTCCCAGGTCCGAAATACAGTAACCCAGGTCATCCCCCTGTGAGTCAAAAAAGAGATAAAGGCAAAGAGAAAGGGGAAAAAGAAGGGGATATGAAGGGCAGACAAGACAAACAAAGCAAGACGGAAACAAGGACAAAAGCACAAGGAGAACAGGAACGGAAGTTCCTGGGGTTCCGAGCCTACGCCCTCTCCAGACTCCCCACCCAGCCAAGGCCCACTGCAACGATCCGGAGGATAAAAGGGACAGAGGAAAATATAATAAAAGGCCATACGACCCCCACCGCGCCACCACCTCATCGCCCGGATCTCATCCGGCCTCCAGTAATATCTGAAAGTCGGGAGTGCACCGAGAGACCTCCCACAGCGTCCATGTCTTGAGAAATCTCTGGGTGCCCCCCTCCATCCCCTCCAACATCAACCCTTCCAGCCTCTTAATGTTCTCGACCTCCCCATACCACTCCACCAAAGATGGAGCAGTCGTGGAACGCCAATGTCTGGGTATCACTGACCTGGCAGCCGTGAGCAAGTGTCTCAGTAACCCCTTTTTAATTGTTGGCACTGACCCGGGGATCATCGAGAGGAGCGTAACCTGCGGGGTGTGGGGGATCTTTTCCAGCGTCAAGTGCTCGTAGATTCCCAATACTCCCTCCCAGAAAGCCTGTATCCTCGGGCACTCCCACCAGATGTGTAACATATTTCCCTGGGGCCCACCGCACCTCCAACAGTCACCAGTGTCTGCCCCCCCCAAATTTCACCAGATCTGACGGACATCTGTACCATCTTGCCAGGATTTTGTAGTTCCGTTCCTGAGCTCTAGACGCCACTGACAGATTATGAGTGAGTTTAAAGGACTTTTCCCAGTCATCAGGCCCAAGCGTTTGTCCCAAGTCCTCCTCCCACCTCCCGCAATACCGAGGCAGCCGTCCATCCTCCCCCGCATCCCGAAGAATCTTGTAGAGAAGGGAGATCACGTGTTTGGGAGGAGAAGGGTCTCGCAACACCCTCTCCAGAGGTGTAAGCGGGCGGGATAGGCAAGAGGCTGGCGTGATGGATTTGACATATGCCACCAGCTGGGCGTGTAAAAGCCAAGAGATACTCCCAGTCCCCCCCCGAGCTCGCACGTCGGCGAGCGAGGGGGGGCCCGTTCCTGACACCACCTCGCCCAACCTGACATCCCGGGACGAGTCCCATATGAGGAAGGACCGAACATGCATCCCAGGTGGAAATAGCGGGTTGTCAAACAGAGGGGTCAGGGGCCCCGGTCTGAGTGACAACCCTCCCTGCTTCAACAATCTGTCCCATATCTTCAGTAAAGGGCCAACCAAGTACGGCAGATCCTGAGTCCCAGGTCTGGAGGGAGGATCAATCCAAGGCAAGGCCACTAGGTTGAGGGGGGAGATGGCCTGCTCCAAACCGACCCAACATTTATCGTCTCTATGGTGGAACCAATCCGACAGGCGGACCAGTACCGAGGCAGCGTGGTATGTTCGAAGATCCGGGACCCCAAGCCCTCCCCCCAGCTTAGACCTAAGAAGCGTCTCCCGTCGAATTCTGGGCCTCCCACTACCCCAGACAAATTTAAAGAAGACCCGCTGTAGGGATTGAAAGAAGCCCCGTTCTGGGGCCAGGGGGACCGTCTGGAACAGATACAAAAACCTCGGGAGTATGTCCATTTTAAGAATATTTACACGGCCCAGCCATGAGTGTTGCTTCTTGTTATAGGAATTGAGGCTAGAAATCGTGGAGTGCAAGAGTGGGGCGTAATTAAGTTTATATAGGGTCCCCAGGTCAGAGGGTATCTGGACGCCCAAGTATTTAATAGTCTCTTTCTGCCACCTGAATGGGAAGTTTGCCCGCAGAAGGCTCTGGGTTTCAGCAGGCAGTGAGATGTTCAGGATCTCCGTTTTGGACAGGTTCACTTTGAAGTTGCTCAGTTCGCCGAAGCGTTTGAACTCCGCTAGAACAGAGGGCATGGTCGTGTGGGGAGAAGTAATATACATAAGTAAGTCATCGGCGAAGAGAGAGAGCTTGTGCTCCCTACCCCCGCAGACGACCCCCCTGATGGATGGATTCATCCTTGAGGCGTTAGCGAGGTGCTCCATCACCAGCACATAAAGCAGTGGCGACAAGGGGCAGCCCTGCCGAGTGCCGTTCCGAATACGGAAGGGACCAGACAGGGAGCCATTAACCCTCACTTGTGCAGTGGGGCCCTGGTATAGAGCCATAATCCTAGCCAGCATAACCGGGCCTAAGCCCAACTGTTCCAGCGTAGCCCTCAGAAAACCCCAGTGCACCCTGTCGAACGCTTTCTCTGCGTCTACCGCCAGCGCGCATGCAGGGATAGCCCGCGACTGTGCATAATGTATGAGGGAGATCGTTTTGATGGTATTGTCTCTCGCTTCTCTTCCCGAGACAAATCCCACCTGGTCTGTATTAATTAGGGAGGGGAGCAGTGGCTGTATCCTGAGGGCGAAAATCTTCAGATCTACATTGATCAATGAAATGGGTCTGTAGTTTCCAGGCTGGGTAGTGTCCCTGTCGGGCTTGGGTATGACCGTGATGTGAGCCTCTAAGGCCTGTCTCGGGAAGAAGCAATCGTTGGATATGGAGTTGAACATTTTAACCAGAAAGGGAGCCACCAAATCCCCAAGCACTTTATAGAACCTGGGGGTAAATCCATCTGGGCCTGGGCTTTTACCTACAGGGGTGTCCCTTATGGCCATCATTACTTCCTCAATATTGAACGGGTCCTCAAGTAGGTCGCACTCCTCAGGTGGAAGGGTAGGGAGGGCTGTCTCATTAACATAGTCCACAATCGAGGCGCCCTTCGACTGGCCTGGGTCTCTGGGCGACCTGGGTTCAAGGTTATAAAGTTTAGAGTAAAAAGTTTGGAATTCCCCGGCAATCTGGGTAGTTTTGTGGAGCTCTGATCCCCCTTCTCCCCTAACCATGGGGATGAACGTACAACCCTGCCTGGGATGAAGAGACCTGGCAAGCATCCTACCACACTTATCACTATGTTCATAGATGCGGGCCCTGAACCTGTCCCGGTACTTAAGAAAACACTGGTCGTAGAGGCCCTTCAGGCTTTGCCTAGCGTCCAGTAGCTCCTTCCAAACGGCTGGGGCGGGAGCGGTCTTATGCGCCTCCTCCAACTCCCCAACGCGAGCCAGGGCTGCCTCAATCTGGTTCGTCCTTTCCCTCTTAAGCCTAGATCCATGTTTGATAAAAACCCCACGAAGTACACATTTAAGGGCCTCCCACTGCACTGGAAATGGGGTCTGATCATGTTCATGATCCAGTTGAAAGTTGGTTATGGAGGCTTTAATTTCAGCTAGACACAAGGCGTCCTTCAGCAGGTTATCGTTTAAACGCCAGCTGTATTGTTTAGGGGCAACTTCCGGGGTCGGGAGGTTCAGGAAGACCGGGGCATGATCCGACCACAGGATTTGACCAATAGAGGTATCTGGGTCGCGCGATAACGCGTGGTGACTGAGAAATATATAGTCCAACCTACTATATGTATTATGGGGGTGAGAGAAAAAAGTGTAGTCTCTTGCCCCCCCATGTTGGACCCTCCAAGTATCTACTACCTGGAGGGAGCGAAGCGCACCTCGCAGCTTATGTAATTTAGAGCAGGGTATCCCAGACTTCCCCTGGGAAGAGTCAAGCCGTGGGTCAAGGGCCAGGTTGAGGTCCCCTCCCAGCACCAAGGTACCCTCCGAGAATTCCTCAAGAGCACGAAGTATCCCGAGGCCAACCTCCACCTGTGCCTGGTTTGGCAGGTACAGGTTGGCAAGGGTGTACCCAGCCCCCGAAAGCGCAAATTTGAGAAAAATGTATCTGCCCTCTGGGTCCGTTTTCGATTCAAGTGGTGTTAGAGGGACACCCTTGTGGACTGCAATAGAAACCCCTTTAGATTTACTCTCCGGGTTAGGGCTGTGATACCATCTGTCGTAATACCTATTCCTAATCTCCGGAATCTTCCCCTCGCAGAAGTGCGTCTCCTGCAACAGAAGGATATCCACTCTCTCTTTATGAAAGCCGTATAGTATTTTGGCTCTCTTCTCAGGGATATTCAACCCCCTAGCATTAAAGGTACAAATCCGAATGTCTGCCATGTCAGCCCAGAGTTAGGACTACAACTCGGGGGGGAAGGTGTCGCGGGGGCCAGTGGGACACGGGCGGGGGAGACCGAGACTGCAAAGGCCAGGGCAGGAACCGAATCCCAGGAGAACAAAGACACACAGAAGATAAGGAAAAATACGGAGGTTCAGTAGAACACACAGCAAGGGGAAGTAGAGAGAAAAAAGAAAAAAAAAAAAGGGGTAGAAAGAGAAACCAAAGGAGCCCTGCCTTATAGAGGAGGGCAAAGGTAGAGTAGAGGGCGAGCCCTCAAAACCACGCGTATCTGTCGGACAGGGTCCAACAGAGCGGCGCGAATAATAGTTGTGGAGGTAGCCTAACCACTCAGGAGCCACCCCAAAATGCACAAAGTGTTAAATAATTAGGCTCCCCAGCCCCGAACTAACCATAAAGCATTGAGCCTTTAGTTACTGCAAATAACCTCACGGAGCTGTTCACCATGTTTCTTTAACGCCCTCCCCCCCCGCCCGAAGAGCCCAGGACGGACCCAGGACCGGGCAACCCGAATGCAATAAAGCACTAATTCAAATTCAGATCGCCAAACAACAATCACCAAACAGCCCCAGGGGAGACCTCCCACCATCAGGGGTGTAACAATTCTGGGTCACCCCACCCCCCAAAACCCCCCCCCAGACATAGTAACATATTGTGTCCCCCCGTCCCGCCCCACGGCCCCCAACAGGCCGGCGCCCCTCCCCGCCCCAACACAGGGCGGATAGGACAGAGAGGGGGACCAGCACCCGGGGAGCCACGGGGAGGGAAGAGGGGGGCCACGGATATAACACAGCAGACCGTAAACAGTAAACTATAAACAGTAGTAAACAATGGTAAATGGTAAAAAACGTTAAACAGTAACCGAAGGACCCCCTCCAGGCGAACACCCGACCACCCCGCTCCCCAACCAGCACCCCGGTCAGGGAACCAGAGCGAACCGTGGTAGTCACTGCATAGGTCCTTATCATAAGGGTTGTCGAGAGGGACAGTCACTTCCAGGAGGTCAGGGGTGGCATGCATGGGGGGCCGCCGGGGGGCGGGGGGGAACCGCCACTAGGACAGGTCAGGCATCAAATCGGCAATAAGGGACAGGAGGGTGATGGGTATGGCGCGGCAACAGAAAAGAGGGGGGAATGGACGGGGCTAACGGCCGCGAATCGGCCCCGGAGCATCTCCCCTACGACCTCTGATCATCCGGGGTCTCCGAGGTGCCCGCTGAGGCATAGGGGGAAGGGGATCCAGCGCCAGCCAGTCCGGGACCGGGAGGGGGTCCGATTCCAAGAAAATAAACAGGCCCGGGAGGTCCCCCTTGCTTCTGAGGACATATGTGGAATTGTTCCTGCGGACCACGAGGTGGAACGGGTGGCCCCACTTGTAGGACGCGCCGACCTCTAGTATCCGGTCAAGAAGAGGTCGCAGCAAACGTCTCATCTGGAGGGTGCGACGCGACACGTCTGGTAAAATCGTGACTTGAGAGCCCCGGAATCCAATCTTCCCCCTCTCCCAGGCCATGCGCAGGATCTCCTCTTTAACGTGAAAGAAATGGATTCTGCATAAGACGTCTCTGGGAGCCTGGGGGTCCCCGGCCGGGCGCCCCGCCACCCTGTGGATTCGGTCTATAATCAGCTCAGCGTCCGGTGGCTTTCCCCTCAGGCCGTTGAACAATTCTGTCGCCCAAGTACCCAAGTCCTCCGATCTAACGGACTCCGGTATGCCGCGGAGCTTCAAATTATTGCGTCTGTTTCTATTCTCCTGGTCGTCCGCCTGGAGTCTGACATCGACCAGTTGTTGCTGATGTACCGCTAGGTTTCTCTCAAGGGTTGCCAAGCGCGTGTCGTAATCCGAGCGGGACTCCTCCAATGACGCCACTCTAGTATCCAAGGCAGAGGATTTCTGTTGGAGGTCCTCTATTTCTCTGCGTAAGGCTCGTTCAATCCTTGTAGCGACAGCCTCCAAATCAGCTTTAAGCTCAGCCTTTGTCGGGAGAGACTGCAGAAGATCCCTGAGACTTGGATCTATAGGGGACTGTGGAAATAGCTGGCCAGCCGGGACCCGTGCCGAGGGCATCCCAAGTCGGGAGTCACAGGATCCCAGTACCGGGACAGATCGTTGAGCGCGCTCCGGGTCATCCACTCCGCCCCTACCCGTGCACGGGGGGGGTTCACCATCCGGTACAGTGATGTCAGGGCCAGGCGACCAGCCCAAGGATGAGGTCCCTATGGAGGCATGCGGAGGAGTGCATATATTCCCATTGTCCCCGGGAGTTTGGTGGATCTCTGCCCTGACTATCCAGGGGCTCCGTGCAGGACCGTCTCCCCAGGCATGAGAGGCAGGCGGCGACCGGGGTGGACTATCTCCCCATGTAGGAGGTGCCCGCGGGGAGGAAGCTGGGAACAGCCATTCAGGAGCCGAGGGGTTAAGCTGGGGGGATGGTGGTGCACCCGTATGTCCCCTTAATTCTTTCTGCCCCAGCTCATCTAGGGCACCCCGAGGTGGAGTAGTGGTGTGTGACAAGGAGGGCACAGAGGGAGCCGACATACATAAGGGGGAGGGCGGGGGCCTCTCGTCTCCTGGTCCCTGAGGCTCCATCCCCGCCGCGCCCACCGCACTAACCTTCACCGCCGCAACCGGCAGACAGGGGCCAGCATCAGGGGCGACATCCTCCAGTCGGGCCCGCACAAGTCCGGTCTGGTACGCCGTCTGCGGAGCAGCCTCCAGGTCGCAGTGAGGCCCCGCTCCGCACATCCCGGCCTCCTCAGCGCAGCCGTCCGGTGACGTCATGGCGGGTCCCGACAGCGCTGCAGCCGCCACTCCCGCCGAGCCTCCAACAACGGGCACACAGGTAGGCAGGGGGCTCACACATAGAAGGGAATCCGAATGCTCCTGTGCTTCTCCCGCAGTCTTGCGGCGGGTCTCCGCGCGCCCCTCACCCGTGCTGGGCCGGCCGGGCGCCATCTTGGATGGCTGGATCTTCTGCCCCGTCGGATCCCGGGGGCCAAAAAAGCTGCCAATCTCTCTCTTTGGGGGCTTTCTGGCGGGTCCCCCCGCTTTCTTCTTCCTCCCACTTCCCATGGCGTTCGATCAGAGGGGGCTTAGGGAGCCCAAATCAACTGTAATGTAAGGGGTGACAGCAGAGCTAGGAGCCGCACGTCCTCACTCCTTCATGGCCAGGCCACGCCCCCTATCAGTAGGTTTTGCAGGCTACACCCCGCTGGAGTCTCCCCCACCCCCTCCTTCCCTCCTGCCCCTCCCAATCTTTCCCTATCTTCCCTCTTTCTCTTTCTCTCTTCTCTATCCCATCAGTTATATAGAGGCAGTAGCCATATAGCGGTACAAGTTATTAAACATTAGATTTACCAATGATACACACATAAACCATTCATGATCCCTTATCAGCAGCTGTACTAGTGTGACAAGGAATCTCCCTTCATATTTAAGTAAATGAAACCTACAATGTATTGTTCGGAAATATTGCATTATACTCACCAGAATACCATGTACAGATGTTCTCCCCTGAGCTACTTATATTGGTTTGTAACTCTAGCGTTATATGTTCTAACTTTTGCATACTATGTAAAATTATGTATGTACCAATGCAATGCTTACACAGATACCGCTGTATCCTATGACTTCTGAAAATTTAATAAAAACTTTTGAAAAGAATGAGAAAGAGAGGGTTTTGCATTGTTTGGATGTAGTACGCTGTGTTAAGTACTACTTGATTATCACGTCTCCTTTTCGTAAGACGGATTCCTTTTTTGTTGTGCCCTATGGGCCTAAGAAGGGTTTGGCACCAGCCATTAGCAAGTGGATACGTCAGGCCGTTACTGCGGCCTATTCTGCTAAGGGGAAAGTTCCCCCTTTTCGTATCACTGCTCATTCTACTCGCGCCATTGGGGCATCTTGGGCTTTTCAGCACCAAGCTTCTGTTGAACAAGTTTGTAAGGCCGCCACTTGGTCTTCTGTTCATACTTTTTCTACGTTTTACAAGGTTGATGTGCGAGCCTCAGCGGATGCTGTTTTTGGCCACAAAGTTCTGCAGACTGCAGTCATTTAAGTTATGCTTCACCTGGACTTGAGTTGCCCATCCCTTGTGGACACTGCTTTTGGATGTCCCAATATGTGAAGAATATTAAAGGTGAAGCGGGGTGTGTGGCACACCAAGAATAATACCATTTTGTGAGTACTAACCTGAAAAATGGATATTGTTGGTGTGCCACACACCCCGCTTCACTCCCACCCTTTTCGGTATTCCGAATCCTTTATATGGTGAAGCTTTTATTTATATTGATTTATTTTGAGGTTACCGTTAATTTACTGGTACCTTGTCTTTCTGCTTTTTAATATACTGGTGATAAATGGGAGGTACCAGGTATATATAGGCCGGAAGGGGGCTCGTTACAAGACTTCCTCTCTGCACAGCGTCACCTGGCGGTGAGTTAACCCAATAAGTGAAGAATATTAAAGGTGAAGCGGGGTGTGTGGCACACCAACAATATCCATTTTTCAGGTGAGTACTCACAAAATGGTATTTTTTGAATAAGTGCAAAGGGTTATAGTAAATAGAGGCTGGTGTAGTCACAGAATGGGATGCCCCAACCAGAGAGCACCTGGCAGCAGTACTACTATGCACAGCAAAAGTGTCTTTGTCAGGCCAAATTACTTTTAGAATAAGTGCAAAGGGTTATAGTAAATAGAGGCTGGTGTAGTCACAGAATGGGATGCCCCAACCAGAGAGCACCTGGCAGCAGTACTACTATGCACAGCAAAAGTGTCTTTATCAGGCCAAATTACTTTTAGAATAAGTGCAAAGGGTTATAGTAAATAGAGGCTGTTGTAGTCACAGAATGGGATGCCCCAACCAGAGAGCACCTGGGAGCAGTACTACTATGCACAGCAAAAGTGTCTTTGTCAGGCCAAATTACTTTTAGAATAAGTGCAAAGGGTTATAGTAAATAGAGGCTGGTGTAGTCACAGAATGGGATGCCCCAACCAGAGAGCACCTGGCAGCAGTACTACTATGCACAGCAAAAGTGTCTTTTTCAGGCCAAATTACTTTTAGAATAAGTGCAAAGGGTTATAGTAAATAGAGGCTGGTGTAGTCACAGAATGGGATGCCCCAACCAGAGAGCACCTGGCAGCAGTACTACTATGCACAGCAAAAGTGTCTTTGTCAGGCCAAATTACTTTTAGAATAAGTGCAAAGGGTTATAGTAAATAGAGGCTGTTGTAGTCACAGAATGGGATGCCCCAACCAGAGAGCACCTGGCAGCAGTACTACTATGCACAGCAAAAGTGTCTTTATCAGGCCAAATTGCTTTTTGAATAAGTGCAAAGGGTTATAGTAGATAGAGGCTGGTGTAGTCACAGAATGTGATTCCCCAACCAGAGAGCACCTGGCAGCAGTACTACTATGCCCAGCAAAAGTGTCTTTGTCAGGCCAAATTACTTTTTGAATAAGTGCAAAGGGTTATAGTAAATAGAGGCTGGTGTAGTCACAGAATGGGATGCCCCAACCAGAGAGCACCTGGCAGCAGTACTACTATGCACAGCAAAAGTGTCTTTATCAGGCCAAATTACTTTTAGAATAAGTGCAAAGGGTTATAGTAAATAGAGGCTGTTGTAGTCACAGAATGGGATGCCCCAACCGGAGAGCACCTGGCAGCAGTACTACTATGCACAGCAAAAGTGTCTTTATCAGGCCAAATTACTTTTAGAATAAGTGGAAAGGGTTATAGTAAATAGAGGCTGGTGTAGTCACAGAATGGGATGCCCCAACCAGAGAGCACCTGGCAGCAGTACTACTATGCACAGCAAAAGTGTCTTTGTCAGGCCAAATTACTTTTAGAATAATTGCAAAGGGTTATAGTAAATAGAGGCTGGTGTAGTCACAGAATGGGATGCCCCAACCAGAGAGCACCTGGCAGCAGTACTACTATGCACAGCAAAAGTGTCTTTATCAGGCCAAATTACTTTTAGAATAAGTGCAAAGGGTTATAGTAAATAGAGGCTGTTGTAGTCACAGAATGGGATGCCCCAACCAGAGAGCACCTGGCAGCAGTACTACTATGCACAGCAAAAGTGTCTTTATCAGGTCAAATTACTTTTAGAATAAGTGCAAAGGGTTATAGTAAATAGAGGCTGGTGTAGTCACAGAATGCGATGCCCCAACCAGAGAGCACCTGGGAGCAGTACTACTATGCACAGCAAAAGTGTCTTTGTCAGGCCAAATTACTTTTAGAATAAGTGCAATGGGCTATAGTAAATAGAGGCTGGTGTAGTCACAGAATGGGATGCCCCCACCAGAGAGCACCTGGCAGCAGTACTACTATGCACAGCAAAAGTGTCTTTGTCAGGCCAAATTACTTTTAGAATAAGTGCAAAGGGTTATTATAGTAAATAGAGGCTGTTGTAGTCACAGAATGGGATGCCTCACAGCAGACTTGAGATCAGTTCAGTATATATGCACAGTAAGTGTATAAGCAGCCTGAAAACGCTAACAAAGCCAGTCAGCCAGACAGTAACACTCAGGCTGGATGAAAAAAAAAAAAAATCTCCCTGTGACTGCCTCCGATTTTTCCTAACTTTCCCTGCTTCTCGCTGACTGTCTCCTGCCTGTCTCCTGCCTGTCCCTGTCTGTCCCTGGCTCTCTGTCTCTCCCTCACTACAGCAGCGTCCTGTCTCTCATGAATGCAATAGAGAAATGAGGAAAAGCAAGATGTCCGCCGCCTTAAATAGCGCTGTGATGTCACCGGGCTTGCTGGCTGCTGATAGGCTGCATGTGACTGCCCCAGCTTGCACTGCTGCGGGGTAGATGTCTGGACATGTCCCGTCCGCCATCTTAGAATGCCTGTAATGTAAATGAATGGATGTTAAAGGAAAACTTCGAGCGATCGAAGCACGGGGAAATTCGGATTAGATCCGAATCAAATTTTTCATGAAATTCGGATCGAATCCGGGTTCGTCCGGATCGATTCGCTCATCCCTAATTACTACCTCCTCTGGCAGCGAGTTCCATAGTCTCACTGCTCTTACAGAGAAGAATCCCCTCCTGTGTCGGTGGAGAAAGCACCTTTCCTCTAACCTTAGTGGATGCCCCCGGGTTATGGTTACACTCCGAGGTATAAATAGATTGTGGGACAGATCCTTGTATTGACCCCGAATATATTTATACATAGTTATTAGATCACCCCTCAATCGTCTTGAGACTAAGACGAAATAAGCCTAACTTGGACAATCTTTCAGGGTACTCTAGCCCCCGCACTCCTTTTATTAACTTCGTTGCCCTTCTTTGAACGCGCTCCAGTTCTGATATGTCCTTCTTAAGCACAGGTGCCCAGAACTGTACACAGTATTCCATATGGGGTCTGACTAGTGACTTGTACAGGGGTAAAATGATGCTCTGGTCATGAGCACCTATGCCCCTCCTGATGCACCCCATGATCCTATTTGCCTTGGCAGCAGCTGCATGGTATTGATTACTACAGTTGAGCTTATTGTCAACTAAAACCCCTAGGTCCTTTTCCATTGTTGTTTTACCAAGTGTTTCTTTATTTAGTGTGTAATCATGACACAGATTTCTCCGTCCCATGTGCATAACCTTACATTTATCTGTGTTAAAGTGGACCAACACCCTGAGGTGATCGGCCCGGGAATCTATAAGATTCCCGGGCCGATCACCTCACACACCGCGGGACATCCGAGATCAGGATGTCCCGCGGGGTGAACCCCCCCTGAACACCCCAAATCCACCTACCTGGCCTTCGGCAGCCGGCCACCGCCGCCTCCCTCGCGCCGCTCTAGGCGTGCGCGTGCCCGCGCCGGCCGTCTCTGAATGGCCGGCGCGGGCGTGCACACGTCAAGAGTGGCGCCGACGGGCAAGCTGCTTGTACGTTGCTGTCAATCAGCTTGTCCGTCGGCGCCGATTGGACGGTGCGGCCACGTGGGAGCGGGGAGAGGTGAGTTTTGGGGGTTTTCTGGGGGGTTTCACACAGCGGGGCACCCCCGATCGGGGTGCCCCGGGGAAGTGGACCAATACCCAGGATAGTCAAAATCCTGGGTGTTGGTCCACTTTAAACTTCATTTGCCATTTAACTGCCCATGCTTCCAATTTATCTAAATCTGTTTGTAGCTTCCTGTTGTCCTCTTTTGTTTTAATTACTTTACTCAGCTTAGTATCATCTGCAAAGATTGAGACTTTACTGTTTAATCCATACCCAATGTCATTTATATATATATTGAAGAGAATTGGTCCCAGAACTGACCCTTGTGGTACTCCACTAGTAATAGTGACCCAATCTGAGTGTATACCATTGATAACCACCCTCTGCTTCCGATCATTAAGCCAATTTCCCACCCATCTGCACACGTTTTCCCCCAGTCCAAGCATTCTCATCTTTTGTACCAGCCTTTTATGTGGCACAGTATCAAATGCTTTAGAAAAATCAAGATATATGATATCCAATGACTCCCCCTGATCCAATCTTGAACTTACCTCCTCATAAAAGCTGATTAGGTTTGTCTGGCAGGAGCGATTCCTCATAAATCCATGCTGATATGGAGTAATAAGGTCATTTTCCCCAAGATGCTCCAGGATAGTATCCCTTAAGAAACCTTCAAAAAGCTTGCACACCACAGATGTTAAGCTTACCGGTCTGTAGTTCCCAGGTTCCCCCCTAGATCCCTTTTTGAATATTGGCACCACATTTGCCAAGCGCCAATCCATCGGAACAGACCCTGTAGTTATGGAATCCACAAATATTAGAAATAACGGCTTGTCTATTACTGTACATAACTCCCTTAAAACACGAGGATGTATGTCATCTGGTCCCGGTGATTTATCGATTTTTATCTGCTTGAGACGGTGCTGGACTTCTTCCTTGGTTAGACCAGTGACATTTAATGGAGGGTTTCGGTTATTCCCCTGCATTTCACTCGGCATGTCAAATTCTTTTGTGAATATAGAAGCAAAGAAGTTGTTAAGCAAATTAGCTTTCTCCTCATTTCCCTCTATAGGGGTCCCCTCCTTGCTTTTCAGGGGGCCCACACCCTCAGGTTTGTACCTTTTTACGGTTTATGTAGCTAAAGAATAATTTGAGGTTAGTTTTACTCTCTTTCGCGGCCAGTCTGTTGTTTACATTGTTTATTTTCTTCTTTATATTTTTTTAACGCTTCCGCTGTCCCTTCCTGCTTTAAACGTTTAAATGCCTTTTTTTTGTTGTTTATTGCCCCCTTAACCTTTCTATTTAGCCACATCGGTTTACATGTGTGTCTAATAGTTTTATTCCTGTAAGGTATATATCTGTCACAATGAAAATTAAGTATTCCTTTAAATGTATCCCATTTAGCGTCCATGCTTTTGTTTTTAAGGACATTTTCCCAGTCAATGCAGTGTAGGGCATCTCTAAGTTGGTCAAACTTTGCCTTTTTGAAGTCCCGCGTTTTTGTGGCTCCTTGATAAGGCACTCTAGTGACTGCTAATTGGAAATTAATGATATTATGATCACTGCTTCCAAGGTGTCGCCCAACCTGTACCTTTATTACTTTGTCTGGTACATTGGTTAGTATTAGGTCCAATATGGCTTTCCCCCTTGTTGGAGCTTGTACTTGTTGGGAAAGGTAGCCATCTTTTGTTTTAGATAAAAAACTATTACTTTTATGCGAAACACATGTTTCAGCATCCCAGTCTATATCTGGGTAGTTAAAGTCCCCCATAATCACTACCTCATTTAGTTTAGCGGCTATATCTATTTGCCTTAGCATCATATTTTCTATGGATTCGGATATATCTGGAGGTTTATAGCAAACCCCCATCAGTATTTAATTTTTGTTTCTCCCTCCATGTATTTCTACCCATACAGACTCCACATGGTCATTCCCCTCACATATATCCTCCCGCAGAGCAGGCTGTAGAGAGGATTTTACAATTAAGCAGACTCCACCCCCTTTGCGTTTGTTACGGTCCATCCTAAACACACAGTATCCCTGTAAATTTACTGCCCAGTCATAGCTTTCATCCAGCCAGGTCTCTGTTACCCCCACTATGTCATATTGCTCTTCTGTTATTATCAAATCTAGTTCATCCATTTTATTAGCCAAGCTTCTAGCATTTGTAAGCATGCATTTCAAATGCTTATGACAATTTTGATAATTTTGTATATTGCCCTTATTCCTGCTAGATGTGCTAACCCCTCCCCCCTCTCCACCCCCAGTTTCATGTCTACACCCACTGTCACTTTCTTTCCTAACTTCCCCTTTGTAACTGCTTTTACCCAACATCCTCCCCAACCTACCACTAAATTGCGGTGTAATAGTATATGACCCCACGTTCAAGTTTCAGTTTTTCAGTTAAAAAACAAAGGAAAATTTACAATTTGTTTAAGCACAAAGCAAAAAATAAACCCCCCCAAAAAAACCTTGTGATTTCTGCACGTATTGTGTGTGCTGGGCCACTTTGTGTACCAGAGTAAGGAGGGGTCTGCTCTTCTGAAATCGGTAAAGGTTCTGCAGCCAGGTCAGTATATCGAGCAATCCTGCTTCTAATGGCAAGGTTGTGCAGGACCCAACAAGCAATAATGATTTGGATGACCTTGCCAGTCTGATACTGAAGGGCACCCCCACTCTGATCCAGACATCGGAAAGGCATCTTCCACAACCCAAAGGCACGTTCCACCACAGAGCGAGTCCTCCTATGGGCTGTGTTGTAGCGCTCCTGGGGCTGGGAAGATGGGTGCAGGATGGGTGTGAGCAGCCATGGTAACAAGGGATAGCCTGAGTCACCTGCAAAAATACCAAAGAAAAACATAAGGTGGATGGCAAAAAAAAGGTTTAGGTGTGCATTGCCACATTATTAAACAGGGACAAATAGGTGATGTAGGTATTGTTTGAGGATTTGACATTTTTGATGAGGCTACATACACATCCAACCTGTACACTCATTAAAAATGTCTGTGGAATGCTACTTAGATAAGAGGGCCAGAACATAACACAATAGTGGTGAATACCTTCACCCATTAAATGTAACAAAAAACTAAAACAAAAATAAAGTTTGCAAGTTTCATGGAAATGTCTCACAGATTAGTGGTGTACTGGCAAATCCAAATTCTAACATGGGGACCAACAACTACTACTTTAAGACACATACCCAGTAGCCATCCACCAGAAAGATCTCCAGATTGAAACAGTTGAGAGAGGCTGGAGTTCCTCAAAAGGTGCGCGTCATGCGTGGACCCAGGGAACCCAGCAAACAGACTGAAAAATAGAAGATCAGGGCCCGCCACTGCCTGAACATTGATGGAATGGCCCATCTTCCTGTTCCTGCACAAAGCCAACATAAATTGGAATTAGTGTGAGGCTTACCAAATGTTTGGTTAAAATAAAAAAAAAAAAAAGCAGACCCAAACCACATACCTGAACAGATATTCCTGGTCCGCAGGGGGGATGAGCGATACATGTGTGCAATCGATTGCACCAATGACATTGGGCATGTCGGCTATGTTATAAAAGCCCAGCTTAACCGCATTCCAGGCTTCACCTGTTTGAGGGAAAAAAAAAAATTGTGCCAGGGTAGCCATGCCATCCAAAAACTTGGTTAGGCTGCGGCTCAGCGTTGACTGGGACATCCCCACGGAGAAGGCACCCAGTCTCTGGAACGAGCCATTCGCCAAAAATTGCAGGCAGCCAACCAATTTGGTCATACCTGCAATTGCCTGCCCCTTGCTTGTGGTGGGGGCTAACCATGGCCGCAGCTCGCTATACAAGGTATGGAGAGAAACACGGTTAAGGCGGGTGAGCTCGAATAGGTCAAAGTAACTCATGCAATTGATGTCCAAAGGCGTTCAGTGCAGCCTGGGTTCTGCCATGCTCATAAGTACCAGACCGCGGGGCTGGCGCCTTTGATGCGCTCCCACAGATGAATGCATGATGATGACACGGAGCTCAAATACGGCTGGTCAGACTGCCCGTAAGTGAAGGCTCGGCGGCCCCATTTTATTAGGGTGATTTCAATCGGAAATCAAGGCTCTGCATCACTGAAAAAAATGGACCAATGAATGAGGCGTCCGTTTTCACGGGAAACAGCCTCGTGCGAGCCGACAATCGGAAAGGCGGCTGAGCGCACACCTGAGCGCATAAACGCACACTAAAACCAACGTAGCACCCTTTCCTGACCCGATCACAGGCCAAAACCAATGGGAAAACGCACGGGATAGCTGAACGGGGAGGCGCTGCATCAAGCCAATAAAGTGCAAAATTCTGAAAAATGGTCTGGCAACAGAGGATGGCAAAATCTCAGATTAGGCTAGCAGTTAAAAGGTTAAAGAAAATCTTTAGCCAAAGTTAGTAATTTTATTACATGCAAGGAAGTTGTCTAGATCACTTCTGAACTATTTTAATGTATTCCTCATGACCACATCCTCTGGCAGAGAGTTCCATAGTCTCACTGCTCCTACAGTAAAGAATACATTCCTATGCTGGTGCAAAAAGCATCTCTCTCCTCTAACTTTAGCGGTTGTATGTATACATGTATAAATATTGGTATATTATATAGTACTGTGCTAGTACTGCAGCAGTGTCCGTACTGTGTAATAGCCTCTCAGTACTGTGATATAACACTGCAGCAGTGTCAGTACTGTGATATAGTACAGCAGTAGTGTCAGTACTGTGTAATAGCCTTGCAATGCCAGTACTGTGATATAGTACTGCAGCAGTGTCAGTACTGTGTATCAACCTCTCAGCATAAGTACTCTGATAGTACTGCAGCAGTGTCAATGCTGTGTAATAGCCTCTCAGTGTCAGTACTCATTAGCATTTGTACAAACCGTTTAATTCAAGTCTTTGTGTTTGCTCTTATTATTAGTCAAAGGTCAAAGCAAATCTTTATTCTTAGTATACAGTACGTCCTGCTCCAAATATAATACTTACAATCGGGTTATACTCCGCCAGATGGCGCTGGACTGCAGAGACATTGAAAATAGGCTCCTTCTGGCCCCTCAAATACCCGGGGACCTCCCACAAATCCCCGGGGACCTCCCACAAATCCCCAGAATTTCTCTGCAGTCTGCCTGCGAAGGACGAGAAATTGGCTCTCTACTCGCAGGTGAGCGGGGCTATTAGCCTGCGGCCCTGTAGGACTATTCCCACCCGTTCCACTAGTATTATGCCTCCCAGCCTTGGCTGCGCTGGTTGGGTGAGGGTAGGCAGCACCGCTGTTAGGTGCTTAGGAGCGCTGCTCCACCGCAATCCCCCACCAAAGGGTAGGCGGTTCAGGCTTATGGTGAGCCTATATGGGATGCCCCTCCCACACTATTGCCCCTGCCTATCGGTGGGCCCTATTTAAGTGGCCGCCCGTCCTCCCTCATCCTCCTTGTAGTCTTCGGGGGAAAAGAGGGGGGTTGTATGTGTATAGATATGTATGTTAGTGTTTTACACTCTCTTTTCACATGCCTTTTATTCTTGTGTCAGCCGCCGCGCTGACTTGTCTTTACTGCTTTTTTAAATTTGCCGCCGCGCGCTGACTTCTTTCCGCGCTTGGCGGCGGCATTACCTCAGGCGCTGGTGCGCCATCATTGGCTGCTTGCCGTTCTGGGTTCTTGCTCTTCGGGGGGGCAGGGCCCGCCTTTGGCGCGTTCCGCGTCATCGCTGTTACTGGCCCGCCCCTCGAGGTATACCAACGCCATCTTTCCTGCTTGGTTGGCCTATGCGCGGCGGACTCCAACCTACCGCGGTCCGTAAGTGTCTTCGCGGGCGGCTTTATCTCCTTCACTTTTGTTACGATGTACTTAAAGTGGACCAACACCCAGGATTTTGACTATCCTGGGTTTTGGTCCACTTCAGGGGGGCACCCCGATTAGGGGTGCCCCGCTGTGTAAAACCCCCCAGAAACCCCCCAAAACTCACCTCACCACGCTCCCACGTAGTCACGGACAAGCGGGTGACAGCTGCGGACAAGACAGCGCGTCCGCCGCCGCCTCCCACGCGCCCCTTTGACAGTGCGCGCGCCTAGAGGGCGCCGCCGATCAGGTGAGTTTTTTGGGGCTTTTGGGGGGGTCCCTCACCGCGGGACATCCCGATCTGGGATGTCCCGCGGTGAGGGAGGTGATCGGCCCGGGAATCTTATAGATTCCCGGGCCGATCACCCCTGGGTGTTGGTCCACTTTAAGGTCTTGTCTGCTTATGTCTTTCAGGCGGGACGAACCCTTCTTGGCTTCTCCCTGCCCTGTTTTAGTATATTACTTGTAGGCCTTGTAAAAATAATACTCCCACTTTCCTAGTGGGTTATTGGGGCATCCAGGGTTGCTACATAGCGTTATTCCCTATCGGCGTATAGCGCCGTTATAATCACCATATGGAGGCATCCCAGGATAATGTGACCGGGGTCCCTTCGGGACAAGACCGGCTGTGTGTAGCGTGTGGGCAGCCTCATGCTTACGCTGACAAGGCGCAGGTCTGTGTACCCTGTGCTGAGCAGGTGTTTGCATTGCAATCTGGCCTGCCAGTGGCTGCACCTTGTTTCACTTCGCCTACTCCCCCAAGCTTAAACCTCACTCCTACTGAGTTGCATACTAGTGGGGATTCTCAGCCTGATGTGTCTTCTAGACTGGCTACTGTTGAACAGATTATTGCGAAGTCCTTAGCACATAAGGCCCCTGCTAAGAAGCGGCACTTGACGCCTAATGTTACTGTTTTCCCTATGGGAACTGAGGAGTTTTGGAATCTGTGTGGCTATACCCCGTCTGATGAAGGGGAGCTCTTTTCTGATTCAGGCTCATCTGATGAGAGACCAAGGGGTCATGACGATTCTGGCTCTGACCCCTGGGCCCCGGACACTGACAGATTATTGACCCAGATTTTTGAGGTTCTGTCTATCTCTCTCCCTGTTGAGGCTCCCAGGCAAAGAGGGGAGCTTTTCCATACAGCAAAAACATGTTTGGAATTTCCCAAGCAGGCACATTTCCATAACCCTGTGCTCAAGGAATGGGAGCGCCCCAGTAAACTTCCCGGGGTTCCAAAGAGTTGGGATAGGAAGTATCCCTTTCCTACTGAGGTGATTAAATGTTGGTCATCCCGCCCCGAGGTGGATGCCCCGATCCTAGGGCTATCTAACACCTCTGTCATGCATTCCCCTTATTCTACTACCCTGTGGGATGCTGAAGACCGGCGTATTGATCAACTGGCATCCCACGCATTTGCATGTGCGGGGACGGCGCTGCGCCCGGTCTGTGCCTCTGCCGTTACTGCTGTGGCCACTAGAACCCTTATCAGAAATATGCTTGATAGTGCCCCTGATGATTTGCCTTGTGAGGTGTTTAATGCACTCTCCAGTTGTGATGTTTTTGTAAATTTTGTCCTATCGGCATTGGATGACACTATCAGAATGTGTGCCAGAACTTCTGCCCTTGTGGTGGCTATATCCCGCTCGGTTTGGCTGCGCCAGTGGGCTGCTGACAACGCTGCCAAGAAGGCCCTCACTGATTTTCCCTTTAAAGGACTACGCCTGTTTGGGGACCGCCTGGACCTTTTTGCTAAGGGAGGCAGGTTACCCCAGCGCAGGCGGCAATCTCGGCCCTTTCAGGGTCAGAGTTCCTTCTCCTCCCCTTACCGTGGTGTAAGACAGGGAAGGGGGGTTTCTTTCCCTGGGGCCCGGGGAGATTTCTGGGGTAGAGGCAGTGGACGTGGACTTCCTGGCTCCTCCTGGGGTCCCAAAGCTAAATCCTCTCCCAAGCCCCCTCAGGCATGATGGGGCGCCCTCACCCATCCGGGTGGGGGGACGGCTGCAGCACTTCGCTCACGTCTGGAGGCTTCATGTCTCAGACTGGTGGATTCAGGAGGTAGTGTCCTCCGGTTACAAGTTGGAGTTTGCTGCCGATCCCCCTTCAAGATTCATCAGATCCCGGATTCCTCAGGACCCTGTGTTAGCTCAGGAGCTAGTGCAAGCAGTGCAAGGCCTCCTGGAGCTGGGGGTCATCTGCCAGGTCCCTTTAAGAGAAAAAGGCAAGGGCTTTTATTCCAACCTATTCACAGTACCCAAAAAGGATGGTTCTGTCAGGCCCATCCTGGACTTAAAGATCCTCAACAAGTTTGTCAGGGGCAGGCACTTTTGCATGGAGACTCTGCGCTCTGCCATCAGTTCCATGCGCCAAGGGGATTTCATGACTTCTGTGGACATCAAAGATGCTTACCTTCATATTCCTGTATTCCCAGGTCATCAAAGGTTCCTCAGGTTCGCTCTGATGGATCAACACTACCAATTTGTAGCCTTGCCCTTCGGCCTCACTTCAGCTCCCAGGGTGTTCACCAAGATGCTGGCTGGCGTGATGTCTTTGCTCAGATGTCAGGGCATCCACGTGCTTCCCTATCTGGACGACATCCTCGTCACTTCCCAGTCTCTACATCAGGCAGAGTTGGATACTCAGCTGGTGGTGTCCACTCTGGAGTCATTTGGATGGGTGATCAACCACCCCAAGTCCTCACTGTCCCCTTCCTTGGTAACTCCATTCCTAGGAATGAATCTGGAGACAGTTCAGGCAAGGATCCTCCTTCCTCAGCAGAAGGTGGACAGTCTGATTGCACAGGCTCAGTCCCTCCTAGCTTGTCCCCATCCCTCCATCAGGCAGGGGATGCAGCTGGTGGGCCTGATGGTGGCGTGCTTCGAAGCGGTCCCTTATGCTCAGTTCCACTTGAGGCCTCTGCAACTTCACCTATTGTCAGTATGGGACAAGGACCCAGTGTCCCTGGACAGGGTCTGTGTGCTCTCCCCCCTGGTCAGGAGGTCCCTCTTGTGGTGAATGGACTCAAGGAACCTGTTGGGGGGCAGATCCTTTCTTGCCCCTTCCTGGGAGACGGTCACCACAGATGCCAGTCTGTCAGGTTGGGGGGGGGGGTTTCTGGAAGTCCCTGCGGTTCCAGGGGAGGTGGGGCCCTCAGGAGGCCCACACACCTATCAATGTCTTGGAGCTGCTGGCGATCAGGTTAGTTCTGGCTCGCTAGACTACTCATCTTCGGGGCCTGCCTGTTCAGGTGCGCTCAGACAACCAGACGGCAGTTGCCTACATCAATCATCAGGGAGGGACCCGGAGCAAGGGGGCCCTCCAGGAAGCGTCTCTGATCCTGACTTGGGCGGAGGCCAATGTCCCCTGCATTTCAGCTGTGTACATCCCGGGGGTGGAAAATCGCCTGGCGGACTCTCTGAGCAGGGGGACCTCTCGCCAGGGAGAATGGTCCCTATGCAGCAGGTGTTTCAATCTCTGTGTCACCGTTGGGGCCAACCAGATGTGGATCTGTTTGCATCCCGCCACAATCACAAGCTCCCAGCTCTTATCTCTCTGTCCAGGGATCCTCTGGCCCTGACCTCGGATGCGCTAGCAATGTCATGGAAGGACTTTCAGTTCCTGTATGTCTTTCCTCCAATCCCCCTGCTGGGCAGGGTTCTGCGCAAGATTGCTCTGGAAGGGGTGCCAGCAATTCTGGTGGCCCCCAGGTGGCCAAGAAGAGTGTGGTTCGCAGACGTGGTACAGCTGGCAGTAGATCAGTACGCTCTGCCCTTGGTGCCAGATCTGCTCACTCAGGGCTCACTACGCCATCCCAATTTACAAACTCTGGCTTTGACGGCTTGGCTGCTGAAACCTCCATCTTGATGGAGAAGGGGCTGTCTTCCTTGGTTGTGGATACTTTGATTAAAGCTAGGAAGAAGTCTTCCTCTTCCATTTATTACAGGGTTTGGCGTGCCTACATTGACTGGTGTGAGTCTAAGTCTCTTCCCTGTCGTGTGTTCTCTATTTCCAGGATTCTGGAGTTCCTGCAGCATGGGTTGGAGATGGGGCTCCAACTCAGTACTCTGAAGGGTCAGGTTTTTGCCCTGGCTATTTTCTTCCAGAAGTCCTTTGCTCAGCACCCTCTGATCAGGACTTTTTTCCAGGGGGGTCACTCATGTGCGTCCCCCACGTAAGCCTGTTTGGGATCTGAACTTGGTTCTGTCAGCCTTGCAGGGTGCTCCCTTTGAACCTGTGCAGGATGCTGCCTTGGCCATTCGTACACTCAAGGTTGTGTTTCTGGTGGCTATTACTTCTGTCAGGCGTGTGTCTGAGTGTGTCTGGTGGCTACTGCACCTTTCAGGAAAACTGATGCTCTTTTTGTGGTCCCTTCTGGTCCTAGGAAGGGTTTGGCTCCTGCCAAGTCTACTATCAGCAAGTGGATTTGTCAGGCTGTGATTCAGGCCTACTCTGCTAAGGGGAAGAATCCTCCCTTCCGCCTTACTGCTCATTCCACTCGTGCTATTGGTGCCTCTTGGGCTTTTCAGCACCAGGCCTCTGTTGAACAAGTTTGCAAGGCCGCTACTTGGTCTTCTGTTCATACTTTTTCAAAGTTTTACAAGGTTGATGTTAGGATCTCAGCTGATGCTGTTTTTGGC
Organism: Gastrophryne carolinensis; assembly: GCA_027917425.1. Taxonomy (NCBI): domain Eukaryota; kingdom Metazoa; phylum Chordata; class Amphibia; order Anura; family Microhylidae; genus Gastrophryne; species Gastrophryne carolinensis. The sequence goes on along the minus strand of CM051234.1, from coordinate 298,867,651 downwards.
CGAAAGGTTCTGCAGGCGGCAGTGGTTTAAACTGCCTGCTGCTGTCTTTTTTCTTGGGGATCCCACCCTACTTTATGGACACTGCTATTGGATGTCCCGATTGTAAGTATTATATTTGGAGCAGGACGTACTGTATACTAAGAATAATACAATTCTGTGATTACTCAGCTGTAGAATTGGTATTATGAGTATACAGTACGTCCTGCTCCAACCCACCCTTGGTTTTGCATTATCTTGGATCCCCTGTATGGTGATTGTTATCATTGGTATAGTTGATAGTTGGGTTGTTTAATTCTCCCGGCTTCTCGTTAACTGCTTTTCAATGCTGGGGATTTGTGGGAGGTCCCCGGGTATTTGAGGGGCCGGGAGGAGCCTATTTTCGATGTCTTTGCAGTCCAGCGCCATCTGGCGGAGTAATACCCGTTTGTAAGTATTATATTTGGAGCAGGACGTACTGTATACTCATAATACCAATTCTACAGGTGAGTAATCACAGAATTGTATTTTTGGGACCTGTTAATAGTAACAATTCAAGGCAACTCTGTGTTATTACTTATTTAAACTAACTGTTTGTGGAGTATGCACTGGTTCACTGCAATTAAGTGGCATTTTCCTGTGTCTTTATTTTTTATTTGTGCATTTCGGGGTGCTGTAAATGCAGGTGCTCAACAATGTCAACAATGCAGAAAGCAGCAAATAAGAGACAGGGATATGGCCTTAGTGCTGCTGCTGGTAACAGAGCTGGTGCTGCCAAGGATGGCGTGTTTCATCCTTGCGTACTACACCTTCATCTGGTGCAGGTTTGGAGCTCATGTTTGTAGGCTCCAGTACTGCTAACAGAGTGGTGAGATCAGAACAAGTTGAGGCAGTCATAGATTATATGACATACAGTTCCTTGGGGATGTCATCCCCCCACTCCACTTCTGCCAGGAGTGCTGAGCCCCCCACCTCACCCCCCTTAAAATCAGCAAGGCCACCCACAAGTCATGGAGCCAATAATGCTCTATAATGACACTCCTCCTCCTGTAGACCTAGGGTTCCCAAATGCCCAACAACTTATGTTGAAGGATGAGGACGTGGCCAGCCACCAAACCATCACAGGACACCCTGGATGATGATGAGACCCAAGTGCCGACTGCTGCAGCTTTCTGCAATGACTGAGAGAGAGGCTAGCAGGGAGAAGTGGGTGGAAGAGCATGACGAGGTCCTAAACCCTACATGGACTGAAGGCCATCAAAGTTCGGAGGAAGATAGTCACACAGCCTCAGGCAGCCACCAGAAGAGGGAGAAGGCTGTCAGCAGTCAGCCCCTTGCTGCCACTTCCCACTACGCCCAGGGACTGAGCATCCCAAGGCAGACTCACAGGATCTCACCAGCGTGGCATTTTTTGAAAGCAGTCTACAGCAGACAAGACAGAGATCATTTGCAAGCTGTGCCAGCAGTGCCTGAAATGTGGTGAAATTTTAAAGAATCTCAGCACCACATCTATGATCAGGCACCTGCAAGACAAACATGAGTTGCTGTGGCAGAAACACCTAAACATTTGGGGGGATGACATCCCCAACATAGAAACATTTGAGGCTCACTCTGCTGCCTCTGTTGACTCAGTGACTCATCACCCCCCGAATGACAAGGCTACCTGTTTACCTACAAAGGGAGGATGTGGTACCACCACCACCTCCAGCAGCAGCACCATCATCACCAAGCCAGTCCACACCATCCGGGAAGTGTTCAGCTATTCTAAGCATACAGCACGTCCTGCTCCAGATATAGTAATAACATGTGGGTAATCCTCCGCCACCGGCGCCGTGCACTGCAGACATGTAGAAAACAAGCTCCTCCCGGCCCTACATATACCGAGGGACCTCCCACAAATCCCCAGATTTCTCTGCAGTGCTCGAACTGCGAAGACATGAAGTATCACGCTCTCGCAGGCTAGCGGGGCTTGACAGCCCGAGGCCCTGCGGGACTATTTCCACCCGTCCTCATTGTGAATAATGCCTCCCAGCCTGGGCTGCGTAGGTCGGGTGAAGGTAGGCAGCACCTAGTGTGCTTACGGAGCTAGACTCCACCGCAACCCCCCACCATAGGGTAGGCGGTTAAGGCGAATGGTGAGCCTTCAGTTGGATCCCGCACCAGTGCCCCCACGCCCCGTGTAACAGTGAACCCCGAATATTGGGTCACCTTCCTCCCTAGATTCCCCCGTTAGGGGGGGAAAAAGAGGGGGGGGTTGTGTGTACGATGGCCTAGCCTTGCCCCGATTACACTAGAGACTTATAGCCTTTACCGGTTACCGGGTGTCAGAGCGCACTTCACATTTAAGTTTTTTGTTAACCGCAGCGTTTTTATTGTATTCTACTTAGCGTGTACGGCAGCTCTGTTCGGGGACTCTACAGCGTTTTTTATCCCTGTATTCACCCTGTCAGATTCTTCTCTGAGGTGTTTTTTCTAGCATAACTACTGTTTCTTCTGATTGGCTGCGCGCCTTCGAGCTTCGCGCTCTCCGGGGGGGGCGTGGTTTGGTTTGGCGCGTTCCGCGTCATCGCCCGCTCTGGCCCGCCCTTCGAGGTTTGCTTGGCGCCATTTCCTTCTCACATGCGCGTGGTGAAGACGGTCCTCCCCTCGCAGTTCTGTAAGTGTCCTCACGGGCGACCTTTTCCCTAGTTTTGCTTCTTCGCGCTTGGCTCTGACATCCCTGTTCCCCTTGTGTCTTTCAGACCGCGGACTTCGGTGGCTTCTCCTGGCCCGGTGTAGCACCCGGTCCAGACCATTTTAAGAAATCACTCCCACTTCCCAGCGGGTTATTGGGGCATCCAGGGTTGCTTTATAGCATCAATCCCTACTGGCATATTGAACTTAATAATCACCATATGGAGGCATCCCAGGATATTGTGAAGGGGGTTCCCTCGGGACAAGCCCGTCTGTGTGTAGCTTGTGGGGTCTTACCTAGCAGCGGTGACAATGCACGGGTCTGCGTCCCTTGTGCCCAGCAGGTGCTAGCCAGTCTCCCCACCTCTTCTGAGGCTGGATCCGCTCCTCGCCTTGCTTCCCCTACTCCTCCAAGCTTGACCCTAACCCCCAATACTAGTGGGGACTCTCATGCTGATTTGGCCACTAGACTGGCTAGTGTGGAAGACGTAATCGCTGGCTCCTTGGCGCGCAAGGCTACTGCCAAGAGGCGTCATTTGAATCCTGAATCTACTATTCTTCCTGTAGAATCTGATGATTTACTGCTTTCCTATGCACATTCCCCATCAGAGGAAGGGGAACTGTTCTCTGACGACGAGTCCAGGAGTCAGGATGAGTCTGGGTCTGATCATTGGTCCCAGGATGACATTGATAGACTGCTGACCCAGATCTTTGATGTGTTATCCCTCTCTCCCCCTCCCGCGGCTCCTCGGCAAAGGGGTGATCTGTTTCATACTGCTAGGGTGAGGTTGAAGTTTCCCGAACAAACTCATTTTAATAGCCTTGTGCCAGCAAACTCCAGGGGATTCCTAAAGCTGTGGATAAGAAGTATCCATTTCCTGCCGATCTGGTTAAGTGTTGGACATCGCCGCCCGAAGTCAATGCCCCGATTCCGAGTCTGTCCAATACCTTTATTATGCACTCCCCTGACACTACTACGCTGCGGGATTTAGAGGATCAGCGAGTTGATCAATTGGCATGTCATGCCTTTGCATTTGGGGGAGCATCGCTCTGCCCGGTTTGCGCCTTAGCCATCACGGCGGTGGCGCTCAGGACTGTGGTTAAGACTGCTCTGGAAGGGGCAGATGACTTGCCCTCTGATGCCGCCAATGCTCTGGCCACCTGTGTGACCTTTGTGAATTATATCCTATCTGCATTGGACTGTAAGAATCTTACCTGCCTCCCATCCTCGGTCCCGCGGCGCGTCATCCGGCGGGTCGCAGCTTCCTGTCTTGCGGCGGCCCCGTCAGTCTGCTGCTCCTGGGCGCCGCTGTCAGGCTCTGGGTGCGGCGGCGGCGGGGCGCTGCGGTCCCGCTGCGGATCATGCGGTGGGGGCAGGCGGCCCCACAACTTCTTCGGCCGGCGCGGCTGTGCCTTCCCTGGGTGGGAGCGCGCCCGGCCAATCACGTGCGCGACCACGATTAGCTTATGCCCCCCGGCGGCGCTGCTCCCAGCGCATCTGCCGGGGGCAAGTTTAACTTGTCCAATTTCATGGTTCCTGGTAGGAGACGGGCCCAGGGACTGGATTGCCTGTCTGGCCTGGGCGGTCCAGTCCCTGGAACCGCTCCTATTGGGTATTGTTCAAAGTTGCACCAATCAGCACACTTCCCTCTCTATCACTAGGTCCCCCTTCCCATTGGCCAGTTTTCCCTTTATTACTGTGCTGCCCCATTTTCCAGTGCCCGTTATAGCCTCTGGTTAATAGGGTGCGCTTACTAGTCTGCTTTGATAGTTTCAACTCGGCTTCGTCTCTGACCATCCTTGCCTGCTGCCCGCCCTGACCTTTTGGCCTTCGCTGACTTCGCTTTTGCCTGATCCCTCTGATACCGCGCTCTGTGACCACCCGGCTTGACCTCGGCTTGTTTTGACTATTCTTCGTTTGACCCCTTGGATACCGCGCTCTGTGACCACCCGGCTTGACCTCGGCTTGTTTTTGGACCTCTCTGTGGGATTCTCCACCTGTAATCCCATTCACATCCCGGCATCCATATTCGGGATACCCCGCCGTTCATCCGTCTCCACCTTAAGCCAGTAATCTTTGCGCCAACTAAGTCCTGGGGGTAACCGAGTCTGGAGAGGCACAATCCGCGTCTCCTGCGAGCGGGGACTTGTCTAAAGGCAGAAGAGGCGGTGGAGATTGGGGATTACCTGGCTTAAGAGAGAAGGGTGTCCGGCGCCTAACAGTATAACGGGCCAAGAAGAATGGACCAGATATTGGAGCAGGTGCAGGCCTTAACCGCGGCTGTGGAGCACCTAGCCCATCGCGTGGCGGCCCAGGAGAACCGTCCAGCTCCTATCAACACCAGCCCTCAAGGGGCTTCGGCCGCATCACCAGTGGAACCCAAAATTCCACTTCCAGAGAAGTTTTCTGGAGACAGAGCCAAATTTGCCAATTTTCGGGATTCGTGCAAGCTCTACTTTCAACTTCGACCAGCCTCGTCCGGGTCACAGGAGCAGCGCGTGGGTCTGGTCCTTTCCCTCCTCCAAGGGGATCCACAATCATGGGCCTTCAGTCTGTCGCCCCAGGATCCGGCACGTCTTTCCGTGGATAGTTTCTTCTCAGCTATGGAGATTTTATACGATGATCCTGACAGAGGGGCCACAGCAGATGCAAAGCTTCGCACCTTACGCCAAGGATGCCGGCCAGCCGAGGAATATTGTTCGGAGTTTCGACGATGGGCGGTCGATTCGCATTGGAACGATCCGGCGTTATGCGGTCAGTTCAGGCTAGGCTTGTCTGACTCCATCAAGGACATTCTAGTGAACTATCCAGTTCCTCAAACCTTGGATGAAACTATGCATTTGGCCATACGCATTGACCGACGTCTGCGGGAGAGACGCCTGGAAAAAGGGTCACATCCCGACTCCAGCTTGAAGTCCAGCCGAAGTCCCAGCCTTGCCTTCCTCTGAGGAGCCCATGCAGCTGGGCGCAACCAGGCTCACTGAAGCTGAGGGACGTCGGCGCTTGTCAGAGGGTCTATGCCTTTACTGTGGCGGAATAGGACACATGGTCAGAGCCTGTCCCAAGAAGCCGTCGGGAAACTTCAGAGCCTAGGGGGGATCGAGGGGACCCACCTAGGCTGTAAGGTATCTCCTCATGTATTGTCTCCATTTGTGATTCCGGTCCAGGTAAAAATTGACCTAGAGAGTATAAATTTGGAAGCTCTCTTAGATTGTGGAGCAGCTGGGAACTTCCTTGACTTTGGTTTAGCTCAAAGTCTAGGAATTCCGCTCCAGTCCCTTCCTGTAGCCATTCGAGTCTCTGCCATTGATGACACACCAATTGCGGGGGGGCTCGTTCAATATAAAACCCCACCAGTCTTACTTAGGGTGGGAGCAGGGCATTCTGAATCAATTTCCCTTTTAGTTCTAAAAATGCCTTCTACCCCTCTAGTTCTTGGGTTACCTTGGCTACAGAAGCATAATCCCCAAATCGATTGGGTAACTAGGCAAATAGTTAAATGGGGCCCTCAATGCTTTCATTCCTGTCTCGAACTTCCAGTGCGAGCCACTCAATTATCCCCTGAAGAAGTGCCTAGCCCATATCTAGATTTTGCTGATGTATTTTCCGAAAAAGCGGCTGATAAACTTCCCCCCCATAGACCTTGGGATTGCCCCATCGAGCTCCTTCCGGGTACTATGCCGCCTAGGGGGAAAATCTTCAATTTAACACGAGCCGAAAACCTTGCCATGCGGGAGTATATCGCAGAAAACCTAAAGAAGGGTTTTATACGGGCTTCCTCTTCCCCGGCAGGAGCAGGGTTTTTCTTTGTCGAGAAAAAAGATGGGGGACTCCGTCCCTGTATTGATTTCCGGGGTTTGAATAAAATAACGGTTAAAAATAAGTATCCTCTGCCTTTAATTGATGGGCTGTTTACTCAGGTGGTTGGGGCCCAAGTGTATTCCAAATTAGATCTCCGCGGGGCTTATAATCTTATTAGGATTCGGCAGGGAGATGAATGGAAAACAGCTTTTAATACCCACGAGGGGCATTATGAGTACCTGGTGATGCCATTTGGCCTGTGTAACGCTCCCGCTTTCTTTCAGGATTTTGTGAACGAAATCTTTAGAGAATTCCTGGGTCGTTTTGTTGTAGTTTACTTGGATGATATTCTGATTTTTTCCTCCTCGCTATCAGAACATCGTAAACATGTTCGTCTGGTTTTACAAAAGCTCAGGGAGAATCATTTATTTGCCAAATTGAAAAAATGTCAATTTGAGGTTACTGAAGTTCCCTTTTTGGGTTACATCATTTCTAATACCGGTCTTTCCATGGATCAATCCAAGGTTAAAGCGGTACTGGAGTGGGAGCAACCCAAGGATCTGAAGGGTTTACAGAGATTTTTGGGTTTCGCCAACTTCTATAGAAGATTCATTAAAAATGTTTCCACCCTGGTAGCCCCCCTCACTAATATCACTAAGAAAGGAGGGTATCCTGCTGTCTGGCCAGAACAATCCGTCTTGGCTTTCAGGGAATTAAAGAAAGTTTTTAGTTCTGCCCCTGTGTTAGTGCACCCGGACTGCCAATTACCCTTTATCGTGGAAGTTGATGCCTCCGAACTTGGTGTGGGAGCAGTGCTTTCGCAATATAGCGGTTCTCCTGAGCGCCTTCATCCCTGTGCCTTCTTCTCCAAAAAATATACCTCTGCCGAGAGAAATTACGATATTGGGAATCGAGAACTATTGGCAGTTAAATTGGCGTTTCTAGAATGGAGACATTGGCTGGAAGGGGCTCAATTTCCCGTTACCGTCTTTACTGACCATAAGAACTTAGAGTATATTCAATCTGCTAAAAGATTGACTCCAAGGGAGGCTCGCTGGTCTCTGTTCTTCTCTCTGTACAATTTTTCCATTACTTACAAACCGGGGTCCAAGAATGTGAAGGCTGATGCTTTGTCGCGTAGTTTTTCTTCTTCTACTTTACCCGAAGGGAAAAATTTGCCCATCTTACCCCAGTCTATGGTAGTAGCTGCTATCCAGCCAGAGATTCCTGATTTAACCCAATTCCAGTCTGAAGCTCCGCCCGAAAAACCCAGTTATGCCCAATTCGTGCCCGCTGCCTATCGGGCTGCTATTTTATATCAGTTCCATGATTCTAAGACGGCAGGTCATCCTGGTTTCAAGAAAACCATCTCCTTGCTGTCTCGCCAGGTCTGGTGGCCGTCTCTTAAAAAGACGCACAAGAGTACGTGCGAGCCTGTAAAGTTTGTGCCCGGAGTAAATCATTAAGACACTCTCCTGAGGGTTCCTTACTTCCATTGCCCATTCCCTCCCGCCCCTGGACCCATTTGGCCATGGATTTTATCACCGATCTTCCACCTTCCCAAGGGTGCACTGTCATTTGGGTGGTGGTTGATCGGTTTAGTAAGATGGCTCACTTTATTCCATTAAAAAAGCTACCTACAGCTCAGGTCCTGGCCCAACTTTTTGTCACACACATATTTTAAATCCATGGTATCCCGGAGGATGTTGTGTCAGATAGGGGGGTCCAGTTTGTTTCCCGTTTTTGGAGGGCTTTTTGTGCCAAGTTGGGGTTCATTGTCTCCTTATCATCTGCGTTTCATCCTCAGTCCAATGGGCAAACGGAAAGAACGAACCAATCCCTGGAGCAATATTTACGTTGTTTCATTTCGGATGTCCAGACGGATTGGGTGTTGTTTCTTCCATTTGCTGAATTTGCCCTTAATAATGCCACACATACCTCCACTGGGCTGTCTCCGTTTCGTTGTGTTTACGGAAAAGATTTGAAATTTTCGGCCTTGTTGGATCGGCCTTCTAGAGTGCCTTCTCTTGATGAATGGATGTCCCAGTGGCCGGAGTTATGGAATAAAATTCAGCAACACCTGTCTAAGGCTGTTCTCCAACAAAAAAATTTTGCTGATCGTAGGCGATATAATAATCCTGATTATATGGTTGGTGATTTGGTTTGGCTTTCGACAAAGAAACTGGCCTTACGCCAACCCTCTGCCAAGTTGGGTCCGAGATTTATTGGCCCCTTTCCCATACTGCAGAGAATCAATCGGGTTACCAATCGTCTGGATCTCCCGCCCTCTATGAGGATTTGTAACTCATTTCACGTTTCCCTTTTGAAACCTGCCAGAAACTTTGAACCTGATAACCCTCCGGATCCCATTCTAGTTGAAGGGCAACAGGAATTTGAGGTTGCTCGGGTTCTGGATTCTTGCTTTTTTCGAAATTCCCTTCAGTATTTAAATGTAATGTAAGAATCTTACCTGCCTCCCGTCCTCGGTCCCGCGGCGCGTCATCCGGCGGGTCGCAGCTTCCTGTCTTGCGGCGGCCCCGTCAGTCTGCTGCTCCTGGGCGCCGCTGTCAGGCTCTGGGTGTGGCGGCGGCGGGGCGCTGCGGTCCCGCTGCGGATTGTGCGGTGGGGGCAGGCGGCCCCACAACTTCTTCGGCCGGCGCGGCTGTGCCTTCCCTGGGCGGGAGTGCGCCCGGCCAATCACGTGCGCGCGTGCGCGACCACGATTAGCTTATGCCCCCCGGTGGCGCTGCTCCCAGCGCATCCGCCGGGGGCAAGTTTAACTTGTCCAATTCCATGGTTCCTGGTAGGAGACGGGCCCAGGGACTGGATTGCCTGTCTGGCCTGGGTGGTCCAGTCCCTGGAACCGCTCCTATTGGGTATTGTTCAAAGTTGCACCAATCAGCACACTTCCCTCTCTATCACTAGGTCCCCCTTCCCATTGGCCAGTTTTCCCTTTATTACTGTGCTGCCCCATTTTCCAGTGCCCGTTATAGCCTCTGGTTAATAGGGTGCGCTTTATAGTCTGCTTTGATAGTTTCAACTCGGCTTCGTCTCTGACCGTCCTTGCCTGCTGCCCGCCCTGACCTTTTGGCCTGTCCTGACTTCGCTTTTGCCTGATCCCTCTGATACCGCGCTCTGTGACCACTCGGCTTGACCTCGGCTTGTTTTGACTATTCTTCGTTTGACCCCTTGGATACCGCGCTCTGTGACCACCCGGCTTGACCTCGGCTTGTTTTTGGACCTCTCTGTGGGATTCTCCACCTGTAATCCCATTCACATCCCGGCATCCATATTCGGGATACCCTGCCGTTCATCCGTCTCCACCTTAAGCCAGTAATCTTTGCGCCAACTAAGTCCTGGGGGTAACCGAGTCTGGAGAGGCACAATCCGCGTCTCCTGTGAGCGGAGACTTGTCTAAAGGCAGAAGAGGCGGTGGAGATTGGGGATTACCTGGCTTAAGAGAGAAGGGTGTCCGGCGCCTAACATGGACGATGCTATTAAGCTGAGTGCTAGATCCTCTGCTCTGGTGGTAGCCATACGTCATGCGGTCTGGTTACGCCAGTGGGCTGCTGACAATGTCGCCAAGAAGGCCCTCACGGGGCTTCCATTTAAAGGGCTGCGCCTGTTTGGAGAAAGGTTAGATATCTTTGCCAAGGGTGGCAAGTTGCCCCAGCGCAAACGTCCGATTCAGCCTTTTCGTGGCCCAAGCTCCCATTCGACCCCCTACCGTGGGGCCAAGCAGGGTAGAGGGGTGTCCTTTGCTGGGTCTCGCGCAGATTCCTGGAACAAGAACAGAGGACGCCGTCCCGGTTCTTCCTGGGGGCCCAAGCCCAAAGCCCCCCCCAAGACACCCCAAGCATGAAGGGGCGCCCTCGCCCGTCAGGGTGGGGGGACGTCTACAGCACTTCGAGCATGTCTGGAGACACCTCGTTCCAGACCGGTGGATTCAGGAGGTAGTGTCCTCCGGTTGCAAGATAGAGTTTGCTGTACTGCCCCCTACCAGGTTTGTTGGGTCCCGGATCCCACAGGACCCTGCCTCAGCTTGGGTCTTAATGCTGGCTGTGCAGGACCTTCTAGACATAGGGGTCATTTGCAAGGTCCCCTTAAGAGACAGGGGCATGGGGTTTTATTCCAACCTTTTCACGGTGCCCAAAAAGGACGGGTCAGTCGGACCCATTCTGGATCTAAAAATCCTAAACAGATTTGTCAGAAACAAGCATTTTCGTATGGAAACTCTGTGCTCGGCCATTGCCTCGCTGCGCCCAGGGGACTTCTGACATCTGTGGACATCAAGGACGCTTACCTGCACGTTCCGGTGTTTCCAGGGCACCAAAGGTTTCTCAGATTTGCGCTGTTGGATCAGCATTATCAGTTTGTGGCCCTGCCATTCGGCCTTACGTCGGCTCCCAGGGTGTTCACCAAGGTCCTGGCAGGGGTGATGTCTCTCTTAAGACTAAAGGGCATACGCGTGTTGCCCTACCTGGACGATATACTCATCACCTCTCTGTCTCTGCGGCAGGCAGAGCTGGACACTCGGTTGGTGGTGTCCACCCTGGAGTCCTTCGGCTGGGTGATCAATTACCCAAAGTCCTCTCTGTCCCCCTCCTCAGTGACCCCATTTCTGGGGATGATTCTGGACTCGGTTCAGTCAAGGATATTCCTTCCTCCACAGAAGGTGGAAGCTCTGACAACGCAGGCGAGGTCCCTGCTCTCGAACCCTCATCCCTCCATCCGGCAGGGGATGCAGTTGGTGGGCTCGATGGTGGCAAGCTTCGAGGCGGTGCCCTTTGCCCAGTTTAATTTGAGAACCCTGCAGCTTCACCTTCTGTCAGTATGGAACAAGGACCCAGCGTCCTTGGACGAGATCTGGGTGATTCCCCCCTTGGTCAGACAATCCCTTGCGTGGTGGTTGGACCACAGGAACTTGACAAGGGGCAGATCCTTCCTGGCTTCCTCTTGGGAGACGGTCACAACGGATGCCAGTGTTTCGGGCTGGAGGGCATTCTGGAGGTCCCCGCGCTTCCAGGGGAGGTGGGGCCTTCAGGAGGCCCATCTTCCTATCAATGTCCTGGAACTCAGGGCGGTCAGATTGGTGCTGGAACAATTGACCCATCACCTGAAGGGTCTGGCGGTTCAGGTACGCTCAGACAGGACAGCGGTAGCCTACATCAATCATCAGGGAGGAACCCGGAGCAAGGGTGCTCTCCAGGAGGTGTCTCTGATTCCAACATGGGCAGAGACCAATGTTCAATGCATCTCGGCCGTCTACATTCCGGGGGCGGAGAATCTGCTAGCAGATGCTCTGAGCAGGGGGTCGTCCCGTCAGGGGGAATGGTCCCTCTGCGACAGGGAATTTCAGTCCCTGTGTCACCGTTGGGGTGTGCCAGACGTGGATCTCTTTGCGTCACGTCACAATCACAAGCTACCGAGCTTTGTATCCCTGTCTCAGGATCCTCTGGCTCTGGCTTAAGGATGCCCTGTCAATGTCTTGGAGGGAGTTTCGGCTCCTGTATGTGTTTCCACCAATTCCCCTTCTGGGCAGAGTGCTGCGCAAGATCGCTCTGGAAGGGGTACCCACCATTCTGGTGGCCCCAAGGTGGCCAAGAAGAGTGTGGTTCGCAGACGTGGTTCAAATGGCAGTAAATCAGTACGATCTGCCAAGGTTGCCAGATCTTCTAACTCAGGGATCTCTACGCCATCCCAATTTACTAACTCTGGCTTTGACGTCTTGGCTATTGAAACCTCCATCTTAATGGAAAAGGGTTTGTCTGCATCTGTTTTGGCTACTATGGTGCAAGCCAGAAAGAAGACTTCGGCTGCTATCTATTATAGAGTATGGCGTGCTTACATTGACTGGTGTGAATCCAGGTCTCTTCCCTGCCGGGAATTCTTAGTCTCCAGGGTGCTGGAGTTTTTACAACATGGTCTAGACTTGGGTCTTAAGCTTAGTACCTTGAAGGGCCAGGTTTCGGCCCTGTCTATTTTCTTTCAGAAGACCTTTGCCCAGCACCCTCTTATCAAGACCTTCTTTCAGGGGGTCACTCATGTGCGTCCTCCTTGGAAACCTATGGTTACTGTTTGGGATCTGAACTTGGTGTTGTCGGCCCTGCAGGGGGCTCCTTTTGAGCCTATTCATGAGGCCGCTCTCGCTGTGCTCACGCTCAAGGTTGTCTTCCTGGTAGCTATCACTTCTGTTAGGCGTGTGTCTGAGTTGGCTGCTTTGTCTATTCAGCCTCCCTACTTTGAGAGACACCGGGATAAGGTGGTGTTTCGCTTCAAGCCAGACTTCCTGCCTAAGGTTGTGTCTGCATTTCATTTGAATCAAGATATTGTACTTCCTTCCTTGTGCCCTAACCCTAGTAACCCTAAGGAAAGGGTTTTGCATTCCTTGGATGTGGTTAGGTGTGTCAAGTCTTACCTGGTTACCACTCAGGCCTTTAGGAAGACGGATGCTCTCTTCGTTGTGCCTCATGGGCCTAGGAAGGGTTTGGCTCCCACCAAGTCTACCATCAGTAAATGGATTCGTCAGGCTGTGGTTCAAGCCTATACTCCTAAGGGGAAGACTCCCCCCTTTCATCTTACTGCCCATTCTACTAGAGCTGTTGGGGCTTCTTGGGCTTTTCAGCACCAGGCCTCTGTGGAGCAAGTTTGCAAGGCCGCTACTTGGTCTTCCGTTCATACCTTTACAAAGTTTTACTAGGTTGATGTTAGGGCCTCAGCTGACGCTGTGTTTGGCCGCAAGGTTTTGCAGGCGGCAGTAGTTTAAACTGCTTGCTGTTGCCTTCTGTTGGGGATCCCACCCTTCTTTACGGACACTGCTATTGGATGTCCCACATGTTATTACTATATCTGGAGCAGGACGTGCTGTATGCTTAGAATAATACAACTCTGTGAAGTACTCACCTGTAGAGTTGATATTATATGCATACAGCACGTCCTGCTCCACCCCACCCTGTTTCACCTTGTTCTGGATCCCCTGTTTGGTGATTGTTATCTTTGGTATTATTGCCAGTTTTGGGTGGTTGTTTTCTCCTGGCCTCTCTTTCTCACTGCTTTTCAATGCTGGGGATTTGTGGGAGGTCCTTGTTTTCTACATGTCTGCAGTGCACGGCGCCGGTGGCGGAGGGTTACCCACATGTTATTACTATATCTGGAGCAGGTCATGCTGTATGCATATAATATCAACTCTACTTCACCGAGTTGTATTTTCCATCCAGCAAACTTTGGAGAGAAAGTGGAAATTTGGTCCATCTCACCCACGAGCCCTGGCGAACATTGCCAAATTGCTGGCCTTTGAAATGCTCCCATTCCACCTATTGACACACCCTTTAACTGCCAGCAAAGTGTTATATGAATAAAAAAAGCTCTCTTTTTATTCTTAATATACAGTATGTCCTGCTCCAGATTACTTACACTTGGGTTATCCTCCGCCAGATGGCGCTGCACTGCAGAGACATGTAAAACAGGCTCCTCCCGGCCCCTCAAATACCCGGGGACCTCCCACAAATCCCCAGATTTCTCTGCAGTGCTTACTGCGAAGACATGAAATTATCACTCTCTCGCAGGTGAGCGTGGCTATTAGCCTGCGGCCCTGTTGGACTATTCCCACCCGTCCTTCGTGTGATGTGCCTCCCAGCCTGGGCTGCGCTGGTTGGGTGAAGGTAGGCGGCACCATGCGTGCTCCACCGCAGTCACCCACCAAAGGGTAGGCGGTATAGGCTGATGGTGAGCCTTTATGGGATGCCCCTCCCGCATTATTGCCACATGCCCCGTGTAGCGGTGGGTCCTGTACAAAGGGCCGCCATCCTCCCTCATTCTCCCCGTAACCTTCGGGGGGGAAAGAAAGGGGGGGGTGGTTCAGTGCGTATAGTGATTACGTGTATGACTAGATATGTGGTGTCAGCCACCGCGCTGACTTGTCGTTTTTACTATTATATGGCCACCGCCGCGCCTGCATTTGGGTGTCCGCGCCGGACGGCGGCGTTACCTCAGACGCTTCTGCGTTATCATTGGCTGCTGTCTGTGGGCTTCGCACTCTTCGTGGGGGCGGGGGCCTGGCCTGGCGCGCTCCACGTCACGGCCCACTCTGGCCCGCTCTTCGAGGTTCGTTCGGCACCATTTTGTACAGTTGCACACGCGCGTGTGTAACGGTCCCCCCTTCCGCGGTCTGTAAGTGCCCTCGCGGGCGACTTTTATGCTCATTACTTATTGTGCATGGTTCTGACACCCCTTCTTCTCATTGTGTCGGGCGTAATTGTTAGTCGGGCCTAGTAGAATTACTCCCACTTCCCTAGCGGGTCTTTGGGGCATCCAGGGTAGCTTACAGCATCAATCCCTACTGGCCTATTGTGCCTATTAATCACCATATGGAGGCATCCCAGGATAATGTAACCGGGGTTCCCTCGGGACAAGGCCGGCTGTGTGTAGCTTGTGGGGTCTCACCTATCAGCGGTGACAGCGCACGGGTCTGTGTTTCTTGTGCACAGCAGGCGCTAACGTTGCACCCCGCCCCGCCGGTGGCTGGGCCTGCACCTCGTCTCACTTTACCTACTCCCCCAAGCTTGAGTCTCACCCCCATTGAATTACATACAAGCGGGGATTCTCAACCTGATGTGTCTGCTAGACTGGCCAGTGTTGAAAAATTGATTGCTAATTCCTTAGCGCGTAAGGCCACCGCTAAAAAGCGTCACTTAACCCCTGATGCCACTCTGATCCCTATGGAGTCTGATGAGTTGTTGCATCTTTATGGCTACACCCCATCGGACGAAGGGGAGCTGTTCTCTGACTCGGGGTCCTCTGACGAAAGAATCAGGGGTCATGACGATTCTGGCTCTGACCCCTGGACCCCGGATGATACTGACAGACTGCTGGTTCAGATTTTTGAGGTTTTGTCCATCTCTCCCCCTGTTGCGGCTCCCAGGCAAAGGGGTGAGCTTTTTCATACTGCTAAGGCTCGTCTGGAATTTCCGGAGCAAACCCATTTCAATAACCTCGTGCTTAAGGAGTGGGAACGTCCCAGTAGACTTCCCGGTATACCTAAGAGTTGGGACAGAAAGTATCCCTTTCCTGCTGATATGGTCAAGCGCTGGTCATCGCCCCCTGAGGCCGATGCTCCTATTCTAGGGCTGTCTAACGCCTTTGCATTTGGGGGGGCGGCGCTGCGCCCGGTTTGCGCCTCGGCCATTACGTCTGTGGCTCTCAGGGCCCTGATCAGAAGTGTACTTGAAGGTCCTGATAAATTGCCACCTGATACGCTTAAGGCACTAACGGTGATGTGTTTGTAAACTTTTACCTATCTGCCTTGGATGATGCCATTAGGATGTGTGCCAGAACTTCTGCCTTGGCGGTAGCTATATGCCGCGCGGGTTGCTGCGCCAGTGGGCTGCTGACAATGCTGCAAAGAAGGCCCTTACTGGGCTTCCATTTAAGGGGCTACGCCTGTTTGGACCGCCTAGACCTTTTCGCTAAAGGAGGTAAGTTACCCCAGCGCAGGCGGCAGTCTCGGCCCTTTCAGGGCCAGGGTCCCCTTTCACTCCCCTACCGCAGTGCTAAGCAGGGAAATGGGTGTCCTTCGCGGGGGCTCGTACAGATTCCTGGCACAGGAGCAGAGGACGACGTCCTGGCTCCTCCTGGGGGTCTATGCCCAAATCCTCTCCCACCCCGTCAGGGTGGGGGGACGGCTACAGCACTTTGCGCACGTCTGGAGGCACCACGTCTCAGACCGGTGGATTCAGGAGGTAGTGTCCTCTGGTTACAATATAGAGTTTGCTGTGCGGCCCCCCACAAGATTCGTCAGGTCCCGGATCCCCCAGGACCCTGTCTCAGCTCAGGTCTTGATGCAGGCCGTGCAAGAACTTCTGGATCTGGGGGTCATTTGCAGGATCCCCTTAAGAGACAGAGGCAAGGGGTTCTATTCCAACCTTTTCACAGTTCCCAAAAAAGATGGGTCAGTCAGGCCCATTCTGGATTTAAAGATCCTCAACAAATTTGTCAAGAATAGGCGTTTTCGCATGGAAACGTTGCGTTCGGCCATCGGCTCCCTGCGCCCAGGGGATTTCATGACGTCTGTGGACATCAAAGATGCTTACCTTCACATTCCTGTGTTCCCGGGACACCAAAGGTTTCTCAGATTCACGTTGGAAGATCAACATTACCAATTTGTGGCCTTGCCATTTGGCCTCACCTCGGCTCCCAGAGTGTTCACCAAGGTGCTGGCGGGGGTGATGTCTCTGATAAGGTCAAGGGGCATCCGTGTGCTGCCCTACCTGGACGACATACTCATCACCTCTCAGTCTCTACAGCAGGCAGAGTTGGACACTCAGCTGGTGGTGTCCACCCTGGAGTCCTTCGGCTGGGTGATCAATCACCCCAAGTCCTCTCTGTCCCCTTCCTCGGTGACCCCATTCCTGGGAATGATTCTGGATACGATTCAGTCAAGGATATTCCTTCCTCAACAGAAGGTGGAAGCTCTAACTGCGCAGGTGAGGTTCCTGCTATCGTGTCCCAGCCCTCCCTCAGGCAGGGAATGCAGTTGGTGGGCCTGATGGTGGCGTGCTTCGAGGCGGTGCCCTTTGCTCAGTTACACTTGAGGCCTCTACAACTTCACCTTCCTTCAGTATGGGACAAGGACCCAAAGTCCTTGGACAGGGTCTGTGTGCTCCCCCCCTTGGTCAGACGGTCCCTTTCGTGGTGGCTGGACCACAGGAACTTGCTGGGGGGCAGGTCCTTTCTGGCCCCCTCCTGGGAGACAGTCACCACGGATGCCAGTCTGTCAGGATGGGGGGGATTCTGGAAGTCCCTGCAGTTCCAGGGGAGGTGGGCCCTCAGGAGGCCCACTTACCCATCAACATTCTGGAACTACGGGCAATCAGGTTGGTACTGGAGCAGTTGACCAATCACCTGAGGGGTCTGTCTGTGCAGGTGCTCTCAGACAACAGAACGGCGGATGCCTACATCAACCATCAGGGAGGGACCCGGAGCAGGGGGCCCCCCAGGAGGTGTTGCGGATTCTGACATGGGCGGAGGCCAATGTTCAATGCATTTCAGCTGTGTACATCCTGGGGGCAGAGAATCTACTGGTAGACTTTCTGAGCAGGGGGACCTCTCGTCAGGGAGAGTGGTCCCTCTGCAACAGGGTATTCC
Source organism: Gastrophryne carolinensis (assembly GCA_027917425.1). Taxonomy (NCBI): domain Eukaryota; kingdom Metazoa; phylum Chordata; class Amphibia; order Anura; family Microhylidae; genus Gastrophryne; species Gastrophryne carolinensis. Next base: position 298,850,058 of record CM051234.1, on the reverse strand, counting down.
AGTCCCTGTGTCACCGTTGGGGTCTACTGGATGTGGATCTGTTTGCATCCCGTCACAATCACAAGCTCCAGGCTTTTGTCTCCCTGTCTCAAGATCCTCTGGCCTTGGCCACAGATGCTCTGTCCATGTCATGGCAGGAATTTCGGCTCCCGTATGTCTTTCCTCCATTCCCCCTGCTGGGCAGGGTACTGCGTAAGGTTGCTCTGGAAGGGGTGCCAGTGATTCTGGTGGCCCCCAGGTGGCCAAGAAGAGTGTGGTTCGAAGACGTGGTGCAGATGGCAGTAGATCAGTACGTCCTGCCAGGAGTGCCAGATCTGCTCACTCAGGGCCCCTTACGCCATCCCAATTTACAAACTCTGGCTTTGACGGCCTGGCTGCTGAAACCTCCATCTTGATGGAGAAAGGCTTGTCTGCCTCAGTGGTTGAGACCATGGTGAAGGCTAGGAAGAAAACTACTTCTTCCATCTATTATAGGGTTTGGCGTACCTACATTGACTGGTGTGAGTCTAGGTCTCTTCCCTGTCAGGTGTTCTCAGTTCCCAGGGTTCTGGAGTTTTTACAGCATGGGTTGGAGTTGGGTCTCCAACTCAGTACCTTGAAGGGTCAGGTTTCTGCCCTGTCTGTCTTCTTTCAGAAGTCTTTTGCTCAGCATTCATTGGTTAAGACTTTCTTTCAGGGGGTTACCCATGTGCGTCCCCCACGAAAACCTATGGTCCCTGTTAGGGATTTGAACTTGGTCTCGTCTGCCTTGCAGGGTGCTCCCTTTAAACCTATTCAGGATGCTGCTCTGGCTGTACTTACCCTCAAGGTTGTCTTTCTGGTAGCTCTTACTTCGGTCAGGCGTGTGTCTGAGCTGGCGGCTCTGTCTATCCAGCCCCCATACTTTGAGAGACACCAGGATAAGGTGGTGTTCCGCTTTAAGCCGGATTTTTTGCCTAAGGTGGTGTCTGCTTTTCATTTGAATCAAGATATTGTTCTCCCTTCATTGTGCCCTAATCCTAGCAATGCTAAGGAAAGGGTTTTGCATTCTTTGGACGTGGTCAGGTGTCTGAAGTATTACCTAGTAGTAACTGCGTCCTTCAGGAAAACTGATGCTCTTTTTGTGGTCCCTTCTGTTCCTAGGAAGGGTTTGGCTCCTGCCAAGTCTACTATCAGTAAATGGATCCGTCAGGCTGTGATTCAGGCCTATTCTGCTAAGGGGAAGAATCCTCCCTTCCGTCTTACTGCTCATTCTACTCGTGCTATTGGTGCCTCTTGGGCTTTCCAGCACCAGGCTTCTGTTGAACAAGTTTGCAAGGCCGCTACTTGGTCTTCTGTTCATACCTTTTCAAAGTTTTACAAGGTTGATATTAGGGCCTCAGCTGATGCTGTTTTTGGCCGAAAGGTTTTGCAGGCGGCAGTGGTTTAAACTGTCTGCTGTTACCTTTTTTATTGGGGATCCCACCCTACTTTATGGACACTGCTATTGAATGTCCCAAGTGTAAGTAATCTATCTGGAGCAGAACGTACTGTATACTAAGAATAATACAATTCTGTGAAATACTCACCTGTAGAACTGGTATTATAAGTATACAGTATGTCCTGCTCCACCCCACCCTGGTTTTTGCATTATTCTGGATCCCCTGTATGGTGATTGTTGTCATTGTTATAGTTACCAGTTTTTGGGTGGTTAAATTCTCCCAGCTTCTTGTTCACTGCTTTTCAATGCTGGGGATTTGTGGGAGGTCCCCGGGTATTTGAGGGGCTGGGAGGAGCCTGTTTTACATGTCTCTGCAGTGCAGCGCCATCTGGCGGAGGATAACCCAAGTGTTAGTAATCTATCTGGAGCAGGACGTAGTGTATACTTATAATACCAATTCTAATCTATCTGGAGCAGGACGTACTGTATACTTATAATACCAATTCTACAGGTGAGTATTTCACAGAATTGTATTATTATAAATGGGCATGCAAATGAACATAACAAAAATCTATTTAAGTTCATGAAATTATATATACATTGTGAATAATAATGTCACGTGAGAATATGCCAATTACAAAAGAAAAAATCTCCAATCCTCCGCTCTGAAACCAGTTCCCAAAAATAAAGTGCCAAGTGCTAGTGCACAAAAGTAAAGTGCCAAGTGCTGTAAACAATTCTAAAATCACACAATCAGTGCTGTGAGGAATGAAACAGGCACCCCAACGAAGTGGTAGGGCAGAGGGACAGAGCAATAAAGTAATTTTTTCTATGTGTATGTGTTTTTTTCTGTTAACCCTTTGTGAACTGGTAAGGGATCTATGACGTCTGGCAAAACACCTGCAGCTAGCGGGTACACCACCTCACAGGAAAGGGTAAACATGTCCACAATGTGGAAGAACTTATTCCATTGTCCGCCACATGCACCGCCATTGGCTACAACCCGTAGTACCACGAGGCAGACTTTGACTCACATGGTGGATGACTTCTCCTCCCCGTCCAATTTCTGGGTCACTAAATTGGACATGTGCTTGTCCTCTAAGCTTTGGAGGTACTGCCCTGCCCTGCAACAAGTGTCGTATCATGTGTTCAGCACCCCAGGGGGTGTGACCGTCACATCCAACACCTCCTTCCCTGAACCTCTGACATCTGTAATTTTTTTTAAAAAATGTAGTTATGTATATATTTATTTATTGATATTATTAATTATTTAATTATCTACTTCCCCCCAATAAGGCCACCAACACCCTTGAAAAAAGGAATATTTTGCTTTTTATTTATGTATCTATGTATATCTTATATTTTTTTTCCCCAGCCCACTTTGTGCAGAGTTAATCCCCACCTTGTCCCCCTTTATCTGCAGCCCCTTAGCCTTTGGCCATTTTACAGCCATTTTTGGTCCCCCAAATTCAGGTCCACGTTGACTTGAATGGGGCTTGGGCTCGGGTTGAGTCTGGGGACCCAAACCGAATCTTTGTGGCAAGTTTGGCCATCTTGATATTCGGCCTATCAATTATTGATTTTTTAGCCTTTAAATAATTATAACTATTACTATTGACAACAGTCCACTTCTTTTACTTTTTGTCTTGAATAGCAATTGAATACATGCAGATAAAAAAAATAAAATTGGTGTTTTTTCATGTTTTGCCCATGAATCTAATTTAAAGCTGTGTGAACCCTCCAGGGCCATCTGAATAAATCACCTTTCCCTAGGCTCCCACAGCATTTTCGCAGCCTTGGCCCCCAGCTTCCTTTTAGCTGAGGTGCGCTCCAGAGCCTAACCATTTAGATAGGCCCAGAGCCAGATTGTGTCTCCAACTACAGGGAGGCCGGGGATGTGACCAGCGGGCTTGTTCATTTTAGCTGGCCCATTTGAGATTAGCCAATTATGCTTTCCCAAATCTGCCAGCTGGGCATGGCTATAGTGGTGAACTAATGGGTTAACTCTTGGCCATAGGTGTGACTTCAAGATAAAAATGTGTCACGCCTCCCAACCTACATATACCCCCAGCTGTATGCCCATACTCCAGTTTGTTCATGCTTTAAGTTAGACAAAGATTGTAAGAAGGTATGCTGTAATTTACATTTTTCTTTTATTTTTGTTCACTCGGGAGCTATAACTGTTTCCAAGCCAACAACTTCTCTGCCATTCTGGGTTGAACCCACATGGGTGAACCACTTTTGTGAGAAGATATTTGCAAGGATTGTGTTTGTTTTTAGTACATTTATTATTTCTTTATTTTTTGTAGTGTTTTGTAGTGTTTTTGGGTGAAAGCTGGAAAGCTGTTGATTTCCAGACCAACAACCGAAAGAGAGAGTTTTTTTGCCAGAGATCTGCTGGCAGTTGCGGTTGATGCATGCTCAAGAAGGTAAGGGCAGAAGGAGTATCCCAGAATTCTTGTTACACCGTATAGCCCAAGAAGAACATCGTTTGGGGACATGGTAAGGTTAGCATCTGGTTGGCCATGATGGCTGCCAAGTCGTCAGACCTTCTGTTGCAAGGTTATTCACTGCAGCCCAATTCACACTCACTGGCTTTAACAATTCGCTGTTAAAGTGAGTCTGCAGGAAAATAAACAAAGGCATACTTACCTTTTTTCCTGTGTCGTTGGCTACCACAGGTTCAGTGCTCCCGAACTTACCCGATTGCTTAATCGTGCCCCCGTGCAGTCTGCAGCTCCTGGAGGACGTGATGACAGGACGGAATTGCGTCTCGCCATCAATCACCGGGGTGTGCCCATGTCCTCTACATTCATTGCAACGGAGGTAGTGAACAAGGACTTACATGCCCCCCTCCCCATTGTATTGAATAATAATAAGAGGTTGGAAGAGTATCAGAAAAAAGAAGGGAGGCGCATAACCTTATTGAGTCTTAAACTGTCATTAGGGTGTGCTGAAGTGAGTGGCCAACAAGGCTGGCTCTAGCACCTGGCAGGGTCAGGCATCTGCTGAGGGCCCAAGGGAGGAGGGGGGCCTACTGGTGCTGGTGGGAGGTGAGGCACAATGTCCCTGAGCGCAGGGGCGTAGCACCGACCTTGGCACGGTGTTGTCCGGAAGCACCAATTAGATGGCAGGGCAGTAGGAAGGGAAAGCCAGGCTCTTTGTGCGGTCGTTGGGGCCGCATAGGCAGAGAGCAGTGGCTTCCTGATTGTTCTTGTCTCAGGAGCTGTGAGGAGGAAGTGTGCAGTACTGCTAAGGTAGGGATGTCTGTATGTGTCTGTCTATGTGTGTGTGTGTGTCTCTGTGTCTGTCTGTCTGTGCATGTGTATGTATATGTGTGTGTGTCTATGTGTGTGTGTCTGTGTGAGTCTCCCTCTCACTGTCCTTGGGTCTCTCTCTGTCTGTTGGACTTTATATGCTTTTACCATTTACTAAAGCACTGAGCACTCTGGCTATGGTTTAGATGATGGAACCCTGATTAAAGTGGAACAAAACGGTTCCAAGAAGATTTCAAGACCAGCCGCTGACTTTTCCCCGAATTGGAATAGCCCACTGTGTGACACCTCTCCAGGCGCCCATAAAAACTCACCTCTCCTTGCTCCAACGGTGCATGCGCGGGCTCTCGTCCAATGGGAGCCACCTGCCAAATGACATAGTCATGGCAGACAGCTCTCATTACATGAAAGCCCACTGTTGAAACAAGGAAGAGGTGAGTGAATAGCGTTGTTATGGGGGTTTCACACAGCGAGACATCCCAGTGAGACTCCTGAGCTAGCTGATTCCCTCTCTCTTGGGCATACCAAACTGGGATGCTGCACTGTGTGAAAACGGAACAAAACCCATGTAATCTGGCCATAGAATGGATGCTGGATTTTCCCCAGGGGCATCCTGAATCATGTGACTGTCATTCAGCAGGAGGCTCTCGTTGTTGCTCTTGGTAGTGCGGGGGATGCGGCAGTGCATTCTCCCCATTCTAGCCCATGAGAGCCATTTGACGAATTACATAGTCATGGGTGAAGCCATCTTGGTTCTGATGCACAGAGCAGCTTCCCCCCAACTATGTGCATGCCCCCACCCACCTATACACTTGAATAGAAGGGCTAGCACGCACACAGAGCAGGACGCTCTGTTCATAGTCTGTGCGGCAGTCACAAGAGAACTGTGGACAGTGCAGGGTATACCCTGTCACGGGACTGGAAAAGGGGGCCCACTGAGACCCTGTCACTCAAGGGCCCACAAAACCCTAGAGCCAGCCCTGGTGGCCAATCAACTACTACTGTATACACCAGACACCAAAGATGTCCTAATGCCCAACCACTTTAGTCACAACAACTTCTGAAAAAATATGTCATACAACAAAACAAATTTAGAAGTATAATTTATAAGTAATAGAATTGATTACCAAGCATTTACAAACTGTTAAAAAACCTTCAAAGCCTCAATATGTAAACAGCCAAGATAATTACCCATATGTTTTTCCTAAAAGACGCACCTGCCTATATGACACACCCAGTACTTGGAGGAGAAAAATTTAAAAAGAAAATATTCTGAACCAAATGGTGTGCTAAAATACCCCCCATCACCCTATTATAGACAGTGTGCAGAATTCCCCCAATCACAACCATTACAGACTCCATATTACAGGAAGTGAGCAGTATCCCACATTAAAGACAGTAAAGGGCATCCCACATTACAGACCCCATATTACAGGCAGTGAGCAGTATCCCACACTACAGGCAGTGAGGGGCATCCCAATTACCCCCTCACTGCCCGTCTGACTGTCTTTATGCACTAGTAGTTTGCATGTTAGTTCCCAGAAGGATTAATAATTTTTACATTTGCTCACATATCTTGATTAGCAGTCCATGTGTGTATATTATTATTATTATTGTTTATTTATATAGTGCCATCATCTTCCGTAGCGCTTTACAAAGTAGTAATTACAGACAGAAACATACGGTACATCTACTATTTCAAATGCAGTTTTACAGAGTTGACAATGGATATTCTGAGTACAAGATACAATAGGGGAGAGAGCCCTGCCCTTGCGAGCTTACAGTCTAAAGGAAGAGGGGTGAAGACGAGGGGGAAGGATCACAAACAGTCAGTATTGAGCTTTGTGGCATGTGCTCTTTAGAAGATTGGTTAGGCCAGATTATATGCTTGTCTGAATAAGTGAGTTTTAAGGGCGCCTTTGAAGGTCTTGAGGGTTGTGGAGTGGCGGATTGGGTGCGGGAGGGCATTCCAGAAGATTGAAGTTGCACGTGAGAAGTCCTGGAGGCGGGCGTGAGAGGAGGTGACCAGGGTGGAGGACAAGAGAAGGTCGGCAGAAGAGCGGAGGCTGCTATGAGATATGAGAGAGGTTAGTCCAAGCTCAGTTATTGGAGTGAAGAAAGTAAGAGAGTAAGGCGGGGGGGAATGTTTGAAGTGGTGAGGGATTCTGAGGGGCAAAGCCAAGTCGAATGTTGTCAATTTTTCTTTTGAAGAATGTAGAAAATTCTTCTGCTGTTATTTGGGAGGTTGGAGGAGGAGGTGGTGGGCGGAGTAAGGAACTGAAAGTGTTGAAGAGTTGTTTGGGATTCCGGGCTTGTGCAGAAATCAGTGAAGAGAAATAAGCTTGCTTAGCAGATGAAAGGGCCGTCCTGAGTTCCTGAAGGGCTTGTTTGTAGAATAGAAAGTCATGATTGGCTTTGGTTTTCCTCCATCGCCGTTCAGAAGCTCGAGACAGCTGTTTCAATCTGGTTGTGCTTGCATTTAGCCAGGGTTGGGGGTTTTTGGTGCGGGGACGGCAATAGGTGAGGGGGGCGACAGAGTCCAGAGCTGAGGAGAGTGTATCATGGTAGTGTGATGATGCAGCGTCTATGTCCGTGAATGAGGTCAAGGTCTGAAGAGGTTGAAGTGAGGCAGAAAAGGACTGAAGGTCTAGGTTTCTTAAGTTCCTGCGTTGAGTTGTGGGTTTGTGTGGAGGGGGGTTTGCAGGCATTGGAGAGAGGGTCATAGTCAGCAGATTATGGTCAGAGAGGGGGAGCAAAGAGGACGAGAGGTTTGATAGAGAGCAGAGTTTAGAGAATAGGAGGTCAATTGTGTGGCAGTCTTTGTGGGTGGGTGCAGTAGACCATTGCTTGAGGCCGAAAGATGAGGTTAGTGACAGTAGTCTGGTGGCTACAGGGTTGCTAGTGTCAACAGATATGTTGAAGTCACCCATGATGATTGCAGGGATGTCTGTGGACAGAAACTGAAGGAGCCAGGTAGAAAAGTGGTCGAAGAAAAGAGTAGTAGTTCCAGGAGGGCGGTAGAGGACTGCGATTTTCAGGTTACAGGGGGAATATAAGCGGACACAGTGAACTTCAAAAGATGAGAAGGATAGAGATGGCAAGGCAGGGAGTGGGTTAAAGGAGCAGAGTTTGGATAGAAGGATGCCAACACCCCCACCCTGTTTGTTGTTGGATCTGGGGGTGTGGCTGTCCCCCATGTGAGAGGGCAGCGGGTGAAGCTGTGTCTGATGGGGTAAGCCATGTTTCTGTGAACCCCATGAAGGTAAAAGAGTTAGAGAGAAACAGGTCGTGAATATAGGGGAGTTTATTGCGCACTGAGCGTGCATTCCACAGTGCGCAGGTGACAGTGGCGGGAAGGGATGGAGAGTGACTAAGATGTATCAGATTAGATAGGTTGCGTGTGTATCCCGGATTAACACTGTTGTAGACTTTTGGCTTTGTTGAAAAATGAATAGTTATGGAGGAGGGGGGTGGAGAGAGTGGGCCTGGATTAGGACTGATGTCACCAGCGGCAAGTAAGAGTAAAAGAAGAGAGAAGAGATGGTTGTGGCTTTTGAGGGTGGAGTAATGTGTCTTGTGCTTGGATATAGAGGTGGTGTGTGATTTTGCCACGGAAAGGAATTCCTGAGCAGAGAGGTAGGGGGAGGAGAGCAGAGAGGGGGAGATATGTAGGGACTTACCAGGAGCAGGGGGATACTGTGAGCCTAGGATTCTGAGGGTAAGAGGAAGCAGTGTGATGAGGTAGAAGGTGATCATTTTAGGTAATGCTGGGCTATTCAGACAAGCAGAATCCGGTGCAGGTTTCTTTCAGGTTGAATTCAGGTTCGCTGCAGACTTAGAAGGATTCAGACTTGGAATGGAGTCTGATTTGCAGCCATAGAGACTTGCAGCCACTATTCACTCAATATGAGCAGTTTCTAAGTGCCTGTGATTAGCTCATGCACAACACTTGGCCCTAAAGGGTGGGGCTAGGTCAGTCCTAAAAGTTTGGTCAGGCACATAAGGTAATAAAACATCAAATGGAATGTTGCTAGATGCTATGGTTCAGTGAACACACAAGGGGCAATATTGGTCAGTTAAAATTTAGGGGATAGTAACAGATGATAGTATCACAAATATAAATATGGGCAGGGGAACCAGATGGGGCATTCAAAATAATTACATAACTCTTAAATAAGGCATATGCACAATTAAGATGACAAGGGAAAAATCAAGTATAAAATAGTGAATCTGATGAGAGAATGGCAGCAGGATTTATATGGGCAGCAAAGGGTTAAAAGTTGCAGTTGAAGTCAGATGATGAAATGCATACTAGGATTAGATAAATACAGCAGGATTTATATGGGCAGCAAAGGGTTAAAAGTTGCAGATGAAGTCAGATGATGAAATGCATACCAGGATTAGATAAATACAGCAGGATTTATATGGGCAGCAAAGGGTTAAAAGTTGCAGATGAAGTCAGATGATGAAATGCATACCAGGATTAGATAAATACAGCAGGATTTATATGGGCAGCAAAGGGTTAAAAGTTGCAGATGAAGTCAGATGATGAAATGCATACCAGGATTAGATAAATACAGCAGGATTTATATGGGCAGCAAAGAATTAAAAGTTGCAGATGAAGTCAGATGATGAAATGCATACCTGTGAATGAGAGAGGAGACATATCAGAATGCAGGTGGTGGTGATGTGGATGGTGTGGTTCTGGGTTCATAGAGTGAATTCAGGTTAAATTCGCTGCAGACTTAGAAGGATTCAGACTTGGAATGGAGTCTGATTTGCAGCCATAGTGACTTGCAGCCACTATTCACTCAATATGAGCAGTTTCACAGTCCATGTGTGTATAATGATGTCTCATGTTTATATGCATTGTGGGAATTAGCTCTTTATCGTTGGTCAGCTAGTTCAAAGCAGTTTGTGACACTGAAACAGAGGCCCAGTGGTTTTATTATTCAACAAACACAATGGCATTGATTCACTAAAGCTAGAAAAAAAATAATGCTTGGAAAATAAATTAGCTTGCGAAAATGTTTCAAACCTAGGAGCGATTCACAAAGGCAGTTGAATTAAATTCGTGTGTGCGAATTTGCTGGTAAATTTTTTTCGTGTGCAGTTGAAAATCACTTTACAGCGGAAAACTCAGTAAAAAAGTGCACACATTTTCCATACCCAAACGCTGTGTGTGAGAATTTATTTCTACTGCTTCCTAATTTGTAGTGGAGCAGTATGACCCCTTGTTGCTCTTTGTTCAGAGTAAACCACATTAAAGAAAGCGAATCTGGTGAGCGCCTCTAACAGCACCATGTAGCGTCGCATGTATTACAGGCGGCTCAGTGTATAGCGCCGGTGCCATGTAGTACCTGACGCTCAGTGTCACTCTCCCATACATTTCAATGGGGTTTCATTTGGTTGTGTTTAAATAGAATGTTTGACAATTACTTTTTTTTTTTTTTTGCTCAAATCATTTGGGTTGATTCAAAGAAACATGTAACAGCTTGGATTTGGCTCACGATCATCCTATTTTTCACGTCCGCTCGTGCGTTCGTATGAACTTGCGAGTGATTCAATAAGCAAATACGTTTCTATCCTAAAAGATACGTCCGTTCGTATGATATCTCCCGAACTTGCCTCAGTCAGTTGCCAATCGTAAAAATCACGTTCATGTGCTCACCTGTTGCGGCGGCAGCCTGTTTTTTCGGCTGCTTCCATCGTCCACCTCTTCCAATTACTTGCGTTTGCCTCTGGCTTTCATTGGTTTTTGGCCTCTTAGATTCGTGCGTTCGTATGTTTATAAGATCTTGCGCATGCGCACCCTCAACCAGAAACTTACCTAAACCTCTTAGCGCTTGCATCCAACTTCATTTATCGGTCCCTCAAACTTACCTAAACCCCTTAGCGGCTGCATCCAACTTCATTTCTCGGTCCCTCAAACTTACCTAAACCCCTTAGCGGCTGCATCCAACTTCATTTATCGGTCCCTAAAACTTACCTAAACCCCTTAGCGGCTGCATCCAACTTCATTTCTCGGTCCCTCAAACTTACCTAAACCCCTTAGCGCCTGCATCCAACTTCATTTATCGGTCCCTAAAACTTACCTAAACCCCTTAGCGCCTGCATCCAACTTCATTTATCGGTCCCTAAAACTTACCTAAACCCCTTAGCGGCTGCATCCAACTTCATTTATCGGTCCCTCAAACTTACCTAAACCCCTTAGCGCCTGCATCCAACTTCATTTATCGGTCCATAAAACTTACCTAAACCCCTTAGCGCCTGCATCCAACTTCATTTATCGGTCCCTAAAACTTACCTAAACCCCTTAGCGGCTGCATCCAACTTCATTTATCGGTCCCTAAAACTTACCTAAACCCCTTAGCGTCTGCATCCAACTTCATTTATCGGTCCCTCAAACTTACCTAAACCCCTTAGCGCCTGCATCCAACTTCATTTATCGGTCCCTAAAACTTACCTAAACCCCTTAGCGGCTGCATCCAACTTCATTTATCGGTCCCTAAAACTTACCTAAACCCCTTAGCGGCTGCATCCAACTTCATTTATCGGTCCCTAAAACTTACCTAAACCCCTTAGCGCCTGCATCCAACTTCATTTATCGGTCCATAAAACTTACCTAAACCCCTTAGCGCCTGCATCCAACTTCATTTATCGGTCCCTAAAACTTACCTAAACCCCTTAGCGGCTGCATCCAACTTCATTTATCGGTCCCTAAAACTTACCTAAACCCCTTAGCGGCTGCATCCAACTTCATTTATCGGTCCCTAAAACTTACCTAAACCCCTTAGCGGCTGCATCCAACTTCATTTATCGGTCCCTCAAACTTACCTAAACCCCTTAGCGGCTGCATCCAACTTCATTTATCGGTCCCTAAAACTTACCTAAACCCCTTAGCGGCTGCATCCAACTTCATTTATCGGTCCCTAAAACTTACCTAAACCCCTTAGCGCCTGCATCCAACTTCATTTATCGGTCCATAAAACTTACCTAAACCCCTTAGCGCCTGCATCCAACTTTATTTATCGGTCCCTAAAACTTACCTAAACCCCTTAGCGCCTGCATCGAACTTCATTTATCGGTCCATAAAACTTACCTAAACCCCTTAGCGCCTGCATCCAACTTCATTTATCGGTCCATAAAACTTACCTAAACCCCTTAGCGCCTGCATCCAACTTCATTTATCGGTCCCTAAAACTTACCTAAACCCCTTAGCGCCTGCATCCAACTTCATTTATCGGTCCATAAAACTTACCTAAACCCCTTAGCGCCTGCATCCAACTTCATTTATCGGTCCCTAAAACTTACCTAAACCCCTTAGCGGCTGCATCCAACTTCATTTATCGGTCCCTAAAACTTACCTAAACCCCTTAGCGGCTGCATCCAACTTCATTTATCGGTCCCTAAAACTTACCTAAACCCCTTAGCGGCTGCATCCAACTTCATTTATCGGTCCCTCAAACTTACCTAAACCCCTTAGCGGCTGCATCCAACTTCATTTATCGGTCCCTAAAACTTACCTAAACCCCTTAGCGGCTGCATCCAACTTCATTTATCGGTCCCTCAAACTTACCTAAACCCCTTAGCGCCTGCATCCAACTTCATTTATCGGTCCATAAAACTTACCTAAACCCCTTAGCGCCTGCATCCAACTTCATTTATCGGTCCCTAAAACTTACCTAAACCCCTTAGCGCCTGCATCGAACTTCATTTATCGGTCCATAAAACTTACCTAAACCCCTTAGCGCTTGCATACTTCTTCATGTTGACGACCCTAAAACTTACCCAAACCACATAATGTACATATGTCTATATGTTTCTAAGTGTGTTTTTTCTGGTTTGTGTAATTGTTTGTGTTTGCGCATATTAGAAAAGACACATTTTTGAAGTATTGAAATATAATTTATTTAAAATTTTTGGGTGCTTTTGGGATATTTTTTTGTTTCCTTTTTTTTTTTTAATTGGGGTGTTTGGTTTTAAACCCCTTTTTTTTTGGTTTTTTTTTTTTGGTAACAAACATCTTAAAATTTTTTTTTGCTTTCCTTAAAAACAGAGTTTTTTTGGGGGGGGGTTTGAAAAACCCAAAACTTTAAAACTTTAAAAACAATAATTAACTTTTTAAAACTTTGAACCAAAGTAGCCAGGACCAAGGGCACTAATCCTCCTCGTCTTCTTCATCTGTTGGCCCCAACGTCGCCTGTATGGCCAGCAGCTCGGCCACCAACTCCTTCATTCTTTTTTTTTTGGCCGCCAATGTTTTGGGGATCATCCCTGTAACCAATAGAGAAAGAAACATAAATAGGAGTCCCAGACCGGTTTGTATGCTGGAAATAGATTTGGGGTTAATCAAATACATGTAAATGCATGACATATGTCATTCTTCCAAGGGATACAGTTAATGCATTTCCCACAGGTAAGTCTTTAAACTCCTTAAACCGGACCTTCAACATTATTTAATGAAAACCAATAACTATTCCCAAATGATTCTGCACCAGCTCAAAGTAAATTTGGGTTTTTTTGGGATTACAGCGCCGCCATCTGGACTCTGAAGCATAACACTTAATGAGGAGTGGAGAGTTGGATAAAGTACAGGGGAGTAGGTTACAGTGGTGCGTTGGGAATCCCGAGCATAGCTGGGTTGAGGGAAAGGTCATCACTCACACAATGCATGGCAGCACCTTCCTTTTTTCAATCTGTATCCCATGCTGCCTGTAAATATTGCGCATTCCATATTCCGCAATATTGGTTTTGTTCAGTCTAATAACATGCATTAGATGGCTGAAGGGTGTTTTTCAATGTTTCTAATCTGTAGGTACAGTGTGATGGCTAATTCTTAGGTTCTTAATACAAGTTAGGGTCCTCTTTAAGCTAACGAAGTGCCCACATGAAAGTGTGAACTACACATTGGCTACGCCTTTAGTTATGTGTGTGTTATTAGCTAACCAAACATTAATATGAATAATGGCATGGAGACTTACGGAGTTGGTGGCCGACAGATGGCTGGTTGGGGCCAACAGGCTGCCCTTGGTCCTGGCTATGCTGTGAAGAAGTCCCTGGAGAAACATGTGACATTTGGTTAGTACTTGTAGAGAGTCACTATTCCCAACATATCTGGCTCCCAGTCTGGCTGACATCACTCACCTTCGCCAGGATCGACTTCCAGCATCTCTGCTGCCTCCTCCTCCATTATTTCACCCGCACCAGAAGCTTCTACAAATACATAATAAAGGATAACTTAGTTTTTGGCCTGCCATGTATATCTTTGTGCCTATACATGAAGAGTGACATACCAGAGCCTTCCCCATGCCTGGCCAGGTATGACTCCACGCCCACGCGGTTTGGCCCCTCCTCTGTGGTAAGGTCCAGGGGCTGGTCTGAGGAGGCCACAGAGGAGGGGTAGGTCCGTCGCCCGGGAGATCCACCACCTTCACTCACAGATGCAGACTCATGCAGCACTGGTCGGCCTGTACGCCTCCGGGTGCGGCGAATTCTGAAATCCATTTCCAACACTACCAAAGAAAAGTCATTATAAATAAAGGCATAACTTATACATTTGGAACATATACCATGCAATTGCTTGTTACTTACTTGGGAAATGGATTCCAAAAAACCTCCGCACCCGGGGCATGTGCAGACGTTTCAGGTCCGACCAATGCTGCATTATCTGGGTGTGAGTGAAGGTGGTGCTGGTCACACGGTGGATTTCCGCGATGATCTCCCGGGCGATGTCCCTTTTCTCGCACACATTGGGCGCGAAGTCATACCAGCGCTGAAGCATGATCTGAAAAACATAATGGACACAGAGATTTTACTTTTACACACACACCCATATGTGTTGCATCACAAGTTGAGAATTTCATGTCATTAACACACACATTTAGAGTGGCAGCCATTTTTGGGGAGTGCCTTAAAGAGGACGTTGACTGTGATTGAGAGTCTGGTCTTATGTTATATGTATCACACACCATGTACATACAGATAATAGCCAACATCAAGAATCAGGCCACCTGCATCTATGGCATGTTAGGATGGTTTAAACATCCAAGATGTAGGCTAATGCTTAGGCTTTTGGACCACGTGTGTGGCTTCCCGTTTTGTTTTTATGGCTTAGGAAAACAGTGTTCCTCAAACATCCGCATCAAGGTCCGAGACAGGCCAGGTTTGCCAGCTAGCCCCGCTACTCCACAGGTTAATTAACTGTTGCTAAGCCGGAGCAATTGGCCGAATTAGGACATCAGCATAGACAGGTGAAAACGTGGCCAGGCTCGGCCCTTGAGGATGAAGTGTGAGGAGCCAGTTATTAAACATTAAGAGACCCCAAACTAGTTCCAAACGCATCATTTACATTTAGGCCATCATTGACTATTAGATTAAAATGCACAGGCAGCCACTTACCAGCATGAGGATCTCTTCCTGTTGACGGGTGAAGATAGTGGGCGCCATCTTTATGCTTCTTCAAGGGAGCAGATAAGTGAAACCCCAGCGGTTTCCTGGTTCCGCTCGAACGTACGTTCGTACGAGCGCGTAGTCGTGCGCATAGGCGTCACACGCTGGGCTAATTATTTAAAGGTCCCTGCACCCAAAGCTCATTCTCTTTGAGCATTTGTGTAAGATGGCACCTAAAAAGCCTATGACCAAGCGACCCCAGCAAAGCCAGACCGCGGAGGGCCCAACAACAAGGTCCCAGCAAGGTAGGAGAAAGCTGAGAGGCAAGACTACTACCTCTGCCCCACCAAGGGACACTGGACCCTCAGGAACCCAAAAAAGGGGCCCCAAGCCACGTGCCCCTGCAGCCAAAAAGCAGCCAACTGCAGCACCCACCACCTCTGCCCCCAGAAGAGGCCGCACAAGGGAGCCCACACCGGCCATGGGTTCAAGTAGGGCAGTTCGGCAACCCAGGCCCCGCAGCAGGGCCCGAACCCCATCCAGGGCCAGAAGCCCATCCAGGGCCCGCCGAACCCCATCCAGGGCCAGAAGCCCAGCCAGAGGCCGCCGAACCCCATCCAGGGCCAGAAGCCCAGCCAGAGGCCGCCGAACCCCATCCAGGGCCAGAAGCCCAGCCAGAGGCCGCCGAACCCCATCCAGGGCCAGAAGCCCAGCCAGGGCCCGCCGAACCCCATCCAGGGCCAGAAGCCCAGCCAGGGCCCGCCGAACCCCATCCAGGGACAGAAGCCCAGCCAGAGGCCGCCGAACCCCATCCAGGGCCAGAAGCCCAGCCAGAGGCCGCCGAACCCCATCCAGGGCCAGAAGCCCAGCCAGAGGCCGCCGAACCCCATCCAGGGCCAGAAGCCCAGCCAGAGGCCGCCGAACCCCATCCAGGGCCAGAAGCCCAGCCAGAGGCCGCCGAACCCCATCCAGGGCCAGAAGCCCAGCCAGAGGCCGCCGAACCCCATCCAGGGCCAGAAGCCCAGCCAGAGGCCGCCGAACCCCATCCAGGGCCAGAAGCCCAGCCAGAGGCCGCCGAACCCCATCCAGGGCCAGAAGCCCAGCCAGAGGCCGCCGAACCCCATCCAGGGCCAGAAGCCCAGCCAGAGGCCGCCGAACCCCATCCAGGGCCAGAAGCCCAGCCAGGGCCCGCCGAACCCCATCCAGGGCCAGAAGCCCCTACAGGGCCCGAAGAACCCCATCCAGGGCCAGAAGCCCCTACAGGGCCCGAAGAACCCCATCCAGGGCCAGAAGCCCCCGACCTGGCACCAGCCGGGAACAGAGCCCCCGACCTGGCACCAGCCGGGAACATAGCCCCCCAAGAGGGCCCAGAATTTCAACCATGACCACATCTACACCTGGAAGTTCGGTGGCCAGCCACGCAAGAACACCCAGTCCCTTGGCCAGTCCAGTCCAGTCATTGGGAAGCCACCAATCCGGCCATTCCCCTACCCAGCCCCAGGCCATAATGTCACCACATGTGTCTGCACACATGGAGGAGCAGCCAAGCCAACCATCTGGCCGCACATTGCGCCGCGGCCAGTTGAGTGGGAGATTCTCCCATGACCAAAATATGGCATTGGCTAGTGGCCTTACATTATACTATGACGAGCTCTATGGGAGCAAATCAAAACACACCACAAAGCAGCGCAAGATGGAATTGTTTGAAACCATCCTACGACAAGTAAATGCAGCGGGGGAAGAGAGGAAAGATGTGTCCCAAATTCAGAAGAAAATCTCTGATCTGAAGTATGGTGTACGGCAAAAAGAAATTAAAAGGCATAATTACAGGTAAATAAATGTTTTCTCCAAATATAATGTTTAGGATGTACTGTATGCACCTTTTCTGAGTACCAAACGATTTTCTCTTTTCAGCCTGAAAACTGGAGGTGGCTTTCCTTCTAAATTGGAGTTTACCCCTGCTGAGGAGATTGTGCTGGGACTTCTCCATCCGGTCGCGGTCGGTGGACATGCTGGTCTAAGGGACACAGACTCACCGACCCGTACCCACGGTGAGTACTCTTAAATCTGCATGTTTGCCTGTTTGCTAAATAATCTAAAGTTCACTAGTAACAAGATAACGGGATGCCCCTATGGTTTGCCTTGCTTGGCCTCGCACTACTGTGCCTGTTTGTGTCCTCTTTTGGTCCCTGTGAATCACACATTTAGGCCCACATCCATTATGGCAAAGATCAAATTTCAAATTGTATTGGTAAAGTCATGAAGTTTCTCCTGAAAAGTGATATATTTTGAATCAATCACAAAACACACATCATTATGGATGGGTTGCCTATTTGTTGTGTGAGTTGTGTTTGAGTTAACAATTTAATTACCCACCCCCAAACATATCTGACCTAGAGCAGTGAGACTCAACTGGCGGGCCGGGGTACCAATGCGGACCTTGGCACCAGATTCCAGGACCCCTGCCCAGACAGCCCTGCACTCAGTTACTTCTGTGTTGACGTGCTCCGAGCTGCCCCCTTGATCGGCGATGTAGTGGTTGTTCTCCTGCCCAATGTCATGGCTCCCTGAAACATAGCATTGCAATATGAAGTACTGCACAGGAAGTGGCATTGCAAGGTACACAGTAACTTGGTACCTCTTTCTCTTGGCACAATCGTGTCCCGCTGCCCCTGCTCTGCCCCATCTGCCACAGTCCCCCCATGCCCCCCCCCCACATAAGCCCCATACATTTGTAACAGATTTGCTCCATCCATCCCATCACCATCAATTCGTTAACTCCCCCCTTTAGCCATCCAATCCCTGTCCCCTCAGCTCTGCCCCATCCAGCCCAGCAAGGGCAAGCAGCCTTTATTAGTTTGCACTTTGAAATCTCAAGCCCCTCCACCAGTGTGTTTATTTCTAACTAGACACCCCCTGCGTCAGCCCCATGGCCAGACATTCACCTCTCACCACATACCTTTAAATGGACCTTTACAACAATTGTTTGAGTACCCCGGACCTAGCGAATGGTAGGCTAAATCCAAAAATGTGCGTTGCAAGTTGTATGCTGACTGGGTACACTTCCTGACTTAGAACTGAGGTCAGTTAGCAGTTTTCTCGAGGCATTGCACCTATCTAAACTTGCGTGTCTTTTAACAAATGTCCCCATTGCTCTAGAGTTGCTTAATATTACAAATAGAGGTTTATTTGATTACCTATCCCAAAAATGGTTATGTGTGTGTTTACGTGGTTTGTTTTTCTCTTCTTCAGCCCAGCATGATCCCTCAGCAAGGGTAAACTCACCCCCCAGTTTGGTTATGCCTACCAGGTCCGTACAGCATAGGAGCCCAGATCCGAGATTTCCAGTAAGTTAATTTATTCCCATAAATACTACCAAGTGCTTAAGAATGTGTTAAACTGTGGGAATCCCAAATTTGGACGCCAACTTACACTTTTTTTTTTATATGTCCCTACAGACCCGCACACTCATGGACGAGATCCAGGAAATGGAGGAAGATGATGATGTCTCCATGCAGGGCACGTCGGATGACCTCCCCCTGGGTCCCAATTTGGAACTGCTCCATAATGTTTCTCTGGCCAATCCTCAGCAGCAGAGTGAATCTCCATCCATTGTGCATGCACATGGGGAGACTGACACTACAGTCCCCAGTGTTCACTCTGCTGCTGAGGATTTGCAAAGCAGGCCTGTTGCTGTTGAGGGGACAACACCACGCGGCAGGGCACGCCCAAGAGCCAGGGTAATTGTGCGGCGGACACCATTACGCCACCCCACAATTTCCCAGGGGAGGCAGAGTGCCCTGCTTCAATTATGGACCCAACAAAGGGACTCTTATGAGGCACAGCTCGTTACAGAGCGTGAGGAAAGGCATGCCGACATGGTCACCATCAATACCAGTCTACAGGGCATCCTCGCGGAGTTGCGTACCCTCAACAGCAACGTGGTCACTGCAAGTAATGGCATCCAGTCAGCCATGGCTGAGATGACCAATATGCAGAGAAACATTGTGGAGCAGTTTCAAATTCACAATGCTGCCATGGCCCAGGCTAGGTCCCATTCACATGGACCTCCACCTGGACCTCCACCTGGGTATTATGGGCAGCCACCCTATTAAGCCATGGGTGTGTGGGACATCTTTTCTCTTAACCCCCACTGTATTTACTTGTCCTTTGAGGTTTCAAACAATCCATTTTGTGTTGCTCATGCAGGTTGTGTTTTGTATTTGCTCCCATATAGCTCCTTAGAGTAATGCTTAAGGCCACTAGCCAATGCCATAGGTCTATGGGGAGTGTATCTGGCCACTTATGGCTTTAAATATGTATTTGGTTGGTGCTCCTCCTGTTTGCAGACATGTTTGTGTGACATTATGGCCATGCCCAAATATCCCTGGGCACAGGCAATATTAATGACTGGACTAGGCTGGCCTTTGGACTGGGTGTCCTTGTTTGGTTGTGCCACTCACTTCCAGGTGTAGATGTGCTCGATGTTTTTTTTGTTATGTCATCCATTTGTAACCACAGATGTATGTGGAATATTTTCTGTTAAGCACAATAATTTTTAATTTTCTAAGTAAAAAAATATTCTCACTTACAATACTTGTGGCGTTTTTAGTGGGAACACATTTTAAACAGCTTGGGCTAAACCAGATAATTTGGGTTGGAAGAGGTGTAACAATGCAAATCTAAAGCTAAGGAAACTACATGAAATACATTAGGCAACAATTAAGGTAAAAATGTTTTACTTTGAGGTAATGCCACATTACGGCAAAACAACATATTTAACAAAAAGGATAACACAGACACACAGAATGTTGAGACACGAAATAAAATTAACTAAAATGCTGCAAGATCAAGTTGGCTCTAACTGATTGGGCAGACTCACTGGGTGGCCCAACAAAATCCTCTACATCATCCTCTACGGCTGAAGAGGGCAGGCTATCCACATAACGTGGGACACGTTCCAGGATGGCAAAATTGTGCAAAACAGCACATGCCATGATTATGTCGATCACTTTCTTGGGATCATATTGCAGGGCGCCCCCAGTATGGTCGAGGCAACGAAAACGTGTCTTCAACAGCCCAAAGGCCCTCTCCACAACAGCCCGGGTCTTGCGGTGCGCACGGTTGTATGCTTCCTGAGAGGCATCCTGGGGCCACAGCACAGGCGTCATGAGCCAGGGTAGAAGTGGGTACCCGGAATCACCTTAAACAGACAATTAAATGTAATCAAAATTAAAAAGGCAACACAACAAACACAAAGAATTTTACAAATATCATAATGATGTAAGGTAAAGGGCAAAAAAAAACACCCAGGGCACATTAGCAAAATAAATATTGCCACTAATGTAGTACATAATTAAAAATGGCACTTCAATATACCAATTAATTAACAAACATCTGCACGGCCAAGGGTATTTGGAATTTAAATATATTTTTAGTTTTCAGACATGTTACAATTAGGATGCTGCTGAGGGGCTATCCACATTTAGATGAAAACTACAATGTATGCAGTTTAAGTCCACTTTGACATTTAAAGACCAATAGTACAAAAGGAGCCAAAGCTCACAGATCCTTGGGTATAAACTCCCAACCAATATATTTAGGGACATGGAACTTACAGACATCCTAACTAAAGGGAAAACATTCTGAAGGACAAAGCGAGGCAAGCATTTTTTTGGGAAGTTCATAATATATGACCCAAGAAAAAGGCAGTTTCTGGCTTATGTAAAGAATTCAAATACTAACATAGCAACAAATACAAGATTAATCCCACATTTAATAGCACACAAATAGGACACACTTACCAAGCAGCCATGCCCCCGAAAATTCACCTGCATCAAATCTCCGAAACAACCCAGATCGCCTGAGGATATAGGAGTCGTGGGACGATCCTGGGTAGCCGGCAAGGACACTCATAAAACGCATGTCCGGACCAACCACGGCCTGGACATTAAGGGAGTGTCCCATTTTGCGATTCCTTAAGGCAAAAACATACAAAAAGGGTAATTGATATTTGACCCAAAAAAAAAAAAACAAAAAAAAAACATGTCTGCACTCTATTGGGAAATACTAATGAAAAGCCTAGAGAAAGCAGCTACACAAATGAGGGATAAACAAATATGCTGCCGCAAAGGAAAACAGGTTACATTACACGTTGGCCAACATAATAACCAATCTCAATACCTATATATATACTCGTCGGCAGCCCTAGGTACGAGTGCCACATGTGTGCAGTCAATAGCACCAATAACGTTGGGCATGTCGGCCACATTATAAAACCCAAGCTTAATGGCGTTTCTGGCTGCCATATCATCCGGAAAATAAATATATTTTGGAGTTATGGCAGCCATGCCTTCCAAAAATTTAGAGAGTGCGCGGCTCAGCGTAGGCTGTGACATCCCCACGGAGAGGGCACCCAGCCTCTGGAACGAGCCGTTCGCCAAAAATTGCAGGCAGCCAAGCATCTTGGTCATACCTGAAATTGCATGCCCCTTCCTTGTGGTGCGGGCTAACCATGGCCGCAGCTCACTATATAATTTATGGAGGGAAGCGCGATTAAGCCTGGTCAGCTCGAACAGCTCAACATCATTCATGCTATCGATGTTCATGCGACGACGCAGGGGCAATCTGCTCTCAGACATCTCGATCAACTCAATGCCAAAAAGCATAAGCCCTTGATGTGCCACAAACTCGCTCCGCTCCATCCTACTCCCGAGGCCAAATAGCTGCCGGCAAACATTTCGTAAAGCAGCTCTTTAATGGGCTTCAAAACAATTAGCAATCACCTCTCTGAATTGGTCGCAAGCCCATGTGAAGGACGTAAAAAATAGGATCGGACGCAAATAATACGATTTGGACGGGAAAAACACACGAACTAACGCAAATTATCCGATTCTCGTACGAAATGCGTATGTTCATATACGTCTATGCGCGAACGATCGTGCGAATACGAAATGGGCAAAAAAACAAGAAAAAATGACAAACACCCACCCAAACTTACGATTCTCGATACGAAATCAATTAACTTTGGCTCTTTGAATCGAGGGGACAGTGTGACCTCTCCTGGCTGCAAATAAACACTTTAAATGTTTTTGACTTTTATATTTTAATGCAGAATTGTCATTACAGGTCTGGCACTAAAGTGTTATTGTCCCAGTGTTAAAACAATGTCATTAGAGCGCCGATGCTGTGTGTGTGTAGTTTTTTGTTAAATATGGTGCGGAGCGCCAAGTGCTGGACGCACTGAGCTGGCGCTACCTCTTACTTTCTGCAGCATTGTGCTGTTGTTAGAGCACCCAACACACATCATATTCATCAACGTCGGCTAGGTTACTACAGCGACCGTAACGCTTGGTTACAGCACCCGATACCCGCTTACAGCGTCTACTAGTCACTCTAAGTGCCGCTTTACAGGCGCTCATCTGGCAATACGTGGCGCTAGTGGTGAATCAAGCCTCTATGTTTAATTTTGCAGTTTGCATTGGTTCGGTGCATCATTTTTTGGTGATGGTGGTTTAGGTACCCTTTTGGCTGTGCGCTGCTTTGTATTGCTTTACATCTATTGTTATTGTACCCATTTATTTGGGTGGTTTGTAGATTAACAGTTCTTAATTTTGACTTTGGTCTGTGGATTCATTAATATATGAATGTGAAAAATTGTTGAATAACACCGCGCTAATATACACATATAATTATATGGCAACCTCTAAATGAAATCAAGATGCAAATGTAAAGAAATTGAAGCTGCTACAACGTGCTGGACCAATTATTCCTACAAGTCCAAAGATAAATGTTATGCAAAAGCACAGAGCAAAAGTCAATCTTTCCAGGGACCAATGGTCACTGAGTCCAAAATGATGAAACTGCAATCCCGGTGTGCATGCACAAAACACGCTGTGCCCTTCACCTGTAGGAAATGCTCTTACCAGATCATGAAAGTATAAAGGCAGAATATATTGAATCCTCCTCCAACGTGTTAAACATCTATTCTGACAAAATCCAATCTGTCGCCATAAGGATGATGTACTCGATGTAATCCAAGCGTAAATAGAAACAGGGAAGGAAGCAAGGAGAATCTAGTGCAACTCTGATGGGCTATAGAACCATTTAATGTATAAAAAATGCACTTACAAACAAAAAGTAGATAATCGCATAAGAATCAGCTTGAGAGGTGTTCCCATGGGGTCCCAGCGCGGCCGTTCGCAGGGAAATATAGGGGTCCCTCCATGAACTGAATAATGTTATCCCCGCACTTCACCGCCTAACGCGTTTCGTTGATCACATCAACTTTGTCAAAGGCAGAGTGCTGGGGAAATGAAGCCTTATTTATAATGTTTTTGAGGTTGGGAGGAAGGGGGAAAGGTGGTTTGGATAGGGGGGGTGCTCCTAGGGAGGGGTGATAGTGCTGTCGGGTAACAGGCTCCTGACTCGTCGTCAGGGAGACTAATATGCAAAGAGGGCGGTTGGTTCTCTCTCTGGGAGGGAACCGGGATGTGCCTGTTTTTTACCCTGAATTATGCGCTCTCCATAGTGTATATATAAGGTAATCTTGTTTTGTTCACACAGGTACATTATATACATTACTTACATTTTTTCATTTTTTACACATATTTTTTCTCAATACACACATATTTATTCAACATATTTTACCTATTCACATATATTTACACAAATTCCCACTTATAGTGGTGTTCAAT
This sequence comes from Gastrophryne carolinensis, assembly GCA_027917425.1. NCBI lineage: Eukaryota > Metazoa > Chordata > Amphibia > Anura > Microhylidae > Gastrophryne > Gastrophryne carolinensis. The sequence continues at coordinate 298,826,296 of CM051234.1, read as the reverse complement.
CAAAATGACTGATATTTCTATAAGTGTCCATTGGTTTATTGAATCTCATAAGGGGCAAGGGGACACAGGCCTGTGTCGGCCTTGTCCCACTTCAGTGTTCCCTTTGTACTGTTGGAGGACCCTGTTTGTAGCCAGGTGTCCTACGGTTCAGGTTTGATACCTCCAGTTTGCAGCAATTGCATACGCGTTTCGCTTTAAACGTAGCTTCCTCAGTGCATTACTGTGAGGAGGATTATGAACAGAAAAAGAAAAGAGGGGGGTAAGTGATGCTGCCCCTTAGGGGGATAGGGGAAAAAAATAAGTACAATTCAGTTGTCATTGTTTACTCACTGCTTGCATGGTAGGTTTTTTGGCTTCAGCCCGTTGTTCCCTCACAAGGTGCTGTTTTATCCACTTTGGGGTAGCCTCCTGTGTAAATTAAATATAAGGAGGAGGTTGTATTTAGTACAGGATTGTGCCAAATGGAAGTATATCCCTGTGTGTGGACCCATTTAAGTGAACTCTGTGGTTTAGAAAGGTTACCTTATTAGAATACTGCTTGTAGGTCCAGATTCGCCTGCCGTTTTTCCGGGTGTCTTTGAGAGCAGGCACTGGGATGCTGGCTGGCTGTGTACCTCGGGAGTCTCGCTGCTCTCAGCACGTTTGGCGCTGTGCTCTATTTCCTTGCTGGGCAGTGTGAGGCTCCGTTCGCGCCCTCTGCAGTTTTAAACTGCGGGCGCTGGGTAGGGGCTGCGTGGTGGGGAGGCGGGGCGGTGACGTCACTCGCGCTCCCTACTGGCCCTGCTGTTCCTGGGCCGGAAGTACTTAGACAAGTACTTCCCTTGTGTGCAGCCCTCCGTCTGGGCCTATGAGGTCTCCGCCATTTTGGCGTGGTCCGCTGTTGCGGCCGCCATTTGGGTTGGTCAATTTGTGTTCAGTTGCTCACTGTGGGACTCCGGTGTCGCCGTATACGGGCGGCGCCATTTTGGGTATGTCCAATTGTATGTCTGCTTAGGTCTCCGGTGTCGCCGTTTACGGGCGGCGCCATTTTTTCTGTGTCAGTTTGTTGATGGGAAAAACGGGCTGGTGCCTTAACATTATACATCTTTATCACATGTAAGATAGATTCAAACATTTTCTGTTAATTTTTTGTTATATACCTGTGTTTGTCTTTTTGTTTTGTGACTCATGTTTCTTGTCCTTATAGTTGGTAAGTATAATGGATTAGTTGGTTTTAGGGGCTCTCTGTGTTATGTCTTGGTTCTTTCTGTTAACCATGGAGTGGTTGTTTTTAGGGGGTCGTTAGACTAAAACTTTGGGGATTTCTTCTTTTTTGGTCTCACCTAATACTTTGGAATTGTTACTGAGTTCCATTTTAATCCTTTCCTATTTTCTGGGAGTGTTTGCTGTATTCTATGGGTCTCTGGGGCTGGTCTCATAGGAAGGGTGAGAAACTATTGTATTCATTTAGACCTGGTGGTCTTGTTGCTGTTAGTCTTGCTATCCATCTCGTCTCCCTTTGCAATGTTGTTTTCTCAATGTCGCCCCCTCTGGGGTTGTCATGGATCCTGTCCAGTGCCTGGAACGTGGCTTTGCTGGGGTCAGATTGGTTGTACCGGAGAAAATGTCTGCCTATTGGGGTGGTGAGTGTGCCATTTTTTATATCTCTCACATGTTCATATATTCTCGTCCTGAGTTTCCTATCCGTCTTGCCTACGTAGAAACTGGGGCATGTACATGTCAGTAGGTAAATTACGTGGGCGGTGTTACAGTTCACGAAGTGTTTTAGAGTAAAAGTCTGCCCGTTGGGTAATAGAATTTCTCTGCCTTGTGTAATGTATCTGCAAGTGCAAGTGCGCCAAAATGGCGGAGACCTCATAGGCCCAGACGGAGGGCTGCACACAAGGGAAGTACTTGTCTAAGTACTTCCGGCCCAGGAACAGCAGGGCCAGTAGGGAGCGCGAGTGACGTCACCGCCCCGCCTCCCCACCACGCAGCCCCTACCCAGCGCCCGCAGTTTAAAACTGCAGAGGGCGCGAACGGAGCCTCACACTGCCCAGCAAGGAAATAGAGCACAGCGCCAAACGTGCTGAGAGCAGCGAGACTCCCGAGGTACACAGCCAGCCAGCATCCCAGTGCCTGCTCTCAAAGACACCCGGAAAAACGGCAGGCGAATCTGGACCTACAAGCAGTATTCTAATAAGGTAACCTTTCTAAACCACAGAGCTCACTTAAATGGGTCCACACACAGGGATATACTTCCATTTGGCACAATCCTGTACTAAATACAACCTCCTCCTTATATTTAATTTACACAGGAGGCTACCCCAAAGTGGATAAAACAGCACCTTGTGAGGGAACAACGGGCTGAAGCCAAAAAACCTACCATGCAAGCAGTGAGTAAACAATGACAACTGAATTGTACTTATTTTTTTCCCCTATCCCCCTAAGGGGCAGCATCACTTACCCCCCTCTTTTCTTTTTCTGTTCATAATCCTCCTCACAGTAATGCACTGAGGAAGCTACGTTTAAAGCGAAACGCGTATGCAATTGCTGCAAACTGGAGGTATCAAACCTGAACCGTAGGACACCTGGCTACAAACAGGGTCCTCCAACAGTACAAAGGGAACACTGAAGTGGGACAAGGCCGACACAGGCCTGTGTCCCCTTGCCCCTTATGAGATTCAATAAACCAATGGACACTTAGAGAAATATCAGTCATTTTGATTGAACACCACTATAAGTGGGAATTTGTGTAAATATATGTGAATAGGTAAAATATGTTGAATAAATATGTGTGTATTGAGAAAAAATATGTGTAAAAAATGAAAAAATGTAAGTAATGTATATAATGTACCTGTGTGAACAAAACAAGATTACCTTATATATACACTATGGAGAGCGCATAATTCAGGGTAAAAAACAGGCACATCCCGGTTCCCTCCCAGAGAGAGAACCAACCGCCCTCTTTGCTTATTTATAATGAAAAAAGAGAATTTACTCACACACACCTGATTCCAGAAGTTGTGCAGCAACCGTAACGCGAGACGCGCTATTCACAAACGTAAAGCGCGGCTGTCAAAAGGAGCCAATGGCGGAGCTGTGACACTCGCAGCTAACCCGAGTCTCCTTCGGGTATTTCCGCCAGAATTCGGCAGCTGACAGCATTAAAATAATCAGCTAACTCGAATCCTCCTTCGGGCATTTCAGCCGTCATTCGGTAGATGTCAGCAGCGGGGGGACAGCAATGTCTTCCTAACGCCGCTGTTTAAAAAAACATCATACTAAAAACAACCTTGGGTAAAGCACAAAGCATTTAAATTGGGAATGAAGGAAAAGGATAAGGGATATAAGCAAAAAGTGGAAGGAAAAGGGAAAATAGAATCTAAATGCAGCAGATGCAGCATAGGTTAACAAAAAATAAAAAAATATATGAAAAAAATGACAGCAGAGATAAACGGTAATGGTAATAGACATCAATACAAAAAAAGAAAATATGGAGATAAAAAATAATAATAATAAAGTAAAAAGATAATGAATAAAAATGAAAAAAATAGATAATACATAAAAAAGGGGAAAAGAATAAAACAAAACAAGAAGGGATGAAATAAACCCCAAAAAGATAATGACCAAAAACAACAAAAATAAAATAAAAACTAGCAATGTAAATTATCAAAAAAATCTAAAAATTAAAAAGGGAAAAGAAAAAGATTAATACTACAAGTGATAAACTCGAGTAAAAAATAAAAAATACAAAAACTCAAAACCAAAAAAAGGGAGGGGGGGGGGGACCCCAGGAGAACAACACCCAAAACGCATGATGGCAACAAACAATAAACACAAACAGAATAGATAAGAACCAGCTAAAAATGACATGAATAAAAGACAACAATAAAAGCATGAATAAACAATCTAATATTAAAAAGTACTGGGTAGTAGATAAAGCATAAAAGTGGAAACAGTCACAACAGGAAATATCAAGCAGTATCTATAAAACAATTTAGATCCAGCTCTATATTCAGACCTTTAGGTGTCAACGTCCCCAATTTAAAAATCCATTTTGTTTCTCGTTGGGAGACCTCTCGCACTAGATGAGAGCCTCTCCAATGTTTATCCACTCTATCTATTCCCATAAAAGTCATTCCCCTTGGATCACAATTATGTTTCTCTTTAAAGTGCGCTGAAAGACTATGTTGCACATAACCCCTACGAATATTGTAAATGTGCTCCCTAATGCGCACCTTTAATTCCCTCGTAGTCCTTCCCACATAAAACAATCCACATGGACAGCCAATCAGATAAATAACGGAAGTGGAACTACAAGAAACAAATTTTTTGATGGAAAACTCATTCCAACCCCCATCTGTGGTGAAAGTTTTTGAAGATTTCGGTTGTCCAGAACAAACTTTACACCCCATACAGGATCCACAGCGGAAAAAACCTGGCATATCCATTATGGTTCCATCAGACCTCAACGGTGGATCCACAAAACTCTTTGTCAGAATATCTTTCAAATTGGGTGCCTTCCTAAAGATAAATCTGGGATTTTCAGGTAATGATGGACCTAAGACCGGATCACTCTTTAGAATATGCCAATGTCTAAAAAAAAGGTGTTTTAAGGCCTTGTGCTGAGCACTGAAGGAAGTGATGAAAGCGAAATCAATCGAAGGGGGCTGTTTATTAGCAATGGATGGTTGTAAAAGGGAGGCCCGATCCAAAGCTCTAATCTGATTTCTTTGGGCAACAGTTTCACCCATATTGTAACCTTTATCGCAGAAACGTTGCACCAAGTGTGAAGATTGTATATCAAAATCATCTAAAGAGGTACAATTACGCCTTAGGCGGGTGAACTGACCTTTAGGAATGGCGTCCAACCATTTGGGATGGTGACAACTATCCCTTGGGACATAGCCATTCCTATCAGTGGGTTTAAAATAAGTGTAAGTGACCAAATTGGAACCTACTTTTTTAATTACAAGGTCAAGAAAATTCACAGATTCCACACTACTCTCTACTGAGAACTCCAAATTGAAATAATTTTCATTCACTTGGTGGAAAAAGGAATCCAATTCAGTCTGTGATCCATTCCAGATGACAAGAACATCATCGATGTACCGTTTCCATACAATCAAATTGGGCCAATCAGTAGAATGTAGGAATTGGGCCTCCCACCATCCCACATATAAATTCGCCATACTTGGTGCGAATTTAGCCCCCATAGCTACCACAGTCTTTTGCAAATAAAATGAATTACCAAACCAAAAATAATTGTGTTTGAGTGCAAAAGTCAGACATTCAATCAAAAAATCGATTTGGGCAACTTGTAGGGTAGAGTGATGGCTTAAAAAATATTTTACCGCAGAAATGCCTTTCTCATGGGGAATTACGGTATAGAGGGATGTAACATCAGAAGTAGCCAAGATATAACCATCCCCTACAGTCATCCCACCACAAAGCTCCAACACCTGACTGGAATCCTTCAAATAAGATGGCAAGGAGGTGACTAGTTCTTGAAGGAAAAAAATCAACATATTCCCCCAAGCGGCATGTCAGGGAACCAATACCGCTTACAATCGGACGTCCAGGGGGTTTGTCTAGAGATTTATGTATTTTCGGTAGTTGGTATATTGTAGGGATTTTTGGAGCTTTTGGGGAGAGATATTCCCATTCTTTCTTAGTTAGAATCCCTTCAGCCAAACCTTTGGCCAAGAGTAAGTCTAAAGCTTGCTTATACTCAGCAGTGGGGTCCACTGATAAAGCTTCATATGTATCTCCATCTGACAGGAGCCTAGCCATTTCCGCTATATAATCAGCCTTATTCAGCACAACTGTCAGCTGGTTTAATAACCAGATTGTGTTTTTCTTCCAATTCTCGAAGGCCCCTAAAACACTGAGCAGGCCAACGTTTCTTTTTGACAGCCAATTTGTTTAGATCCCTGATAACTACAGTCTTGAAGGTGTCCACAGAAGAATTGGACATATTCGGGGGGTTAAAAAGGGATTTATTTCTGAGGGACGTAGCATAGCATAGTAGCATAGTATGTAAGGCTGAATAAAGACTTTAGTCCATCCAGTTCAGCCTGTTTAACTCCTTCCAGTGGTCTAGTAGCCATAGCCGGAAATGTTATTACATGCCAGAAAGGCATCAAGGCCACTTTTGAACATTCTTAATGTATCCCTCATTACTACCTCCTCTGGCAGCGAGTTCCATAGTCTCACTGCTCTTACAGAGAAGAATCCCCTCCTATGTCGGTGGAGAAAGCACCTTTCCTCTAACCTTAGTGGATGCCCCCGGGTTATGGTTACACTCCGGGGTATAAATAGATTGTGGGACAGATCCTTGTATTGACCCCGAATATATTTATACATAGTTATTAGATCACCCCTCAATCGTCTTTTTTCTAGACTAAATAAACCTAACTTGGACAATCTTTCCGGGTACTCTAGCCCCCGCACTCCTTTTATTAACTTTGTTGCCCTTCTTTGAACGCGCTCCAGTTCTGATATGTCCTTTTTAAGCACAGGTGCCCAGAACTGTACACAGTATTCCGTATGGGGTCTGACCAGTGACTTGTACAGGGGTAAAATGATGTTCTGGTCATGAGCACCTATGCCCCTCCTGATGCACCCCATGATCCTATTTGCCTTGGCAGCAGCTGCCTGGCATTGATTACTACAGTTGAGCTTATTGTCAACTAAAACCCCTAGGTCCTTTTCCATTGTTGTTTTACCAAGTGTTTCTTTATTTAGTGTGTAATCATGACACAGATTTCCCCTTCCCATGTGCATAACCTTACATTTATCTGTGTTAAACTTCATTTGCCATTTAACTGCCCATGCTTCCAATTTATCTAAATCTGTTTGTAGTTGCCTGTTGTCCTCCTTTGTTTTAATTACTTTACTCGGCTTAGTATCATCTGCAAAGATTGAGACTTTACTGTTTAATCCATACCCAATGTCATTTATATATATATTGAAGAGAATTGGTCCCAGAACTGACCCTTGTGGTACTCCACTAGTAACAGTGACCCAATCTGAGTGTGTACCATTTATAACCACCCTCTGCTTCCGATCACTAAGCCAATTTCCCACCCATCTGCACACGTTTTCCCCCAGTCCAAGCATTCTCATCTTTTGTACCAGCCTTTTATGTGGCACAGTATCAAATGCTTTAGAAAAGTCAAGATATATGATATCCAATGACTCCCCCTGATCCAATCTTGAACTTACCTCCTCATAAAAGCTGATCAGGTTTGTCTGGCAGGAGCGATTCCTCATAAATCCATGCTGATATGGAGTAATAAGGTCATTTTCCCCAAGGTGCTCCAGGATAGTATCCCTTAAGAAACCTTCAAACAGCTTGCCCACCACAGATGTTAAGCTTACCGGTCTGTAGTTCCCAGGTTCCCCCCTAGATCCCTTTTTGAATATTGGCACCACATTTGCCAAGCGCCAATCCATCGGAACAAACCCTGTAGTTATGGAATCCACAAATATTAGAAATAACGGCTTGTCTATTACTGTACATAACTCCCTTAAAACACGAGGATGTATGTCATCTGGTCCCGGTGATTTATCGATTTTCATCTGCTTGAGACGGTGCCGGACTTCTTCCTTGGTTAGACCAGTGACATTTAATGGAGGGTTTCGGTTATTCCCCTGCATTTCATTCGGCATGTCAAATTCTTTTGTGAATATAGAAGCAAAGAAGTTGTTAAGCAAATTAGCTTTCTCCTCATTTCCCTCTATAGGGGTCCCATCCTTGCTTTTCAGGGGGCCCACACCCTCAGGTTTGTACCTTTTATGGTTTATGTAGCTAAAAAATCATTTAGGGTTAGTTTTACTCTCTTTCGCGACCAGTCTTTCTGTCTCCAGCTTAGCTGCCCTTATCTGTTGTTTACATTGTTTATTTTCTTCTTTATAGTTTTTTAACGCTTCCGCTGTCCCTTCCTGCTTTAAACGTTTAAATGCCTTTTTTTTGTTGTTTATTGCCCCCTTAACCTTTTTATTTAGCCACATCGGTTTACATGTGTGTCTAATAGTTTTATTCCTGTAAGGTATATATCTGTCACACTGAAAATTAAGTATTCCTTTGAAAGTATCCCATTTAGCGTCCATGCTTTTGTTCTTAAGGACATTTTCCCAGTCAATGCAGTGTAGGCAAAGGAGTGAAGCAGCTGGTGTGTTTGGAATAAAATATAGACAGTAAAAAATTGTTGAATAACACCGCGCTCATATACACATATAATTATATGGCAACCTCTAAATGAAATCAAGATGCAAATGTAAAGAAATAGAAGCTGCTACAACGTGCTGGACCAATTATTCCTACAAGTCCAAAGATAAATGTTATGCAAAAGCACAGAGCAAAGGTCAATCTTTCCAGGGACCAATGGTCACTGAGTCCAAAATGATGAAACTGCAATCCCGGTGTGCATGCACAAAACACGCTGTGCCCTTCACCTGTAGGAAATGCTCTTACCAGATCATGAAAGTATAAAGGCAGAATATATTGAATCCTCCTCCAACGTGTTAAACATCTATTCAGACAAAATCCAATCTGTCGCCATAAGGATGATGTACTCGATGTAAACCAAGCGTAAATAGACAAAGGGAAGGAAGCAAGGAGAATCTAGTGCAACTCTGAATGGCTATAAAACCATTTAATGTATAAAAATGCACTTACAAACAAAAAGTAGGTAATCGCATAAGAATCAGCTTGAGAGGTGTTCCCATGGGGTCCCAGCGCGGCCGTTCGCAGGGAAATATAGGGGTCCCTCCAAGAACTGAATAATGTTATCCCCGCACTTCACCGCCTAACGCGTTTCGTTGATCACATCAACTTTGTCAAAGGCAGAGTGCTGGGGAAATGAAGCCTTATTTATAATGAAAAAAGAGAATTTACTCACACACACCTGATTCCAGAAGTTGTGCAGCAACCGTAACGCGAGACGCGCTATTCACAAACGTAAAGCGCGGCTGTCAAAAGGAGCCAATGGCGGAGCTGTGACACTCGCAGCTAACCCGAGTCTCCTTCGGGTATTTCCGCCAGAATTCGGCAGCTGACAGCATTAAAATAATCAGCTAACTCGAATCCTCCTTCGGGCATTTCCGCCGTCATTCGGCAGATGTCAGCAGCGGGGGGACAGCAATGTCTTCCTAACGCCGCTGTTTAAAAAAAACATCATACTAAAAACAACCTTGGGTAAAGCACAAAGCATTTAAATTGGGAATGAAGGAAAAGGATAAGGGATATAAGCAAAAAGTGGAAGGAAAAGGGAAAATAGAATCTAAATGCAGCAGATGCAGCATAGGTTAACAAAAAATAAAAAATAAAAAAATATATGAAAAAAATGACAGCAGAGATAAACGGTAATGGTAATAGACATCAATACAAAAAAAGAAAATATGGAGATAAAAAATAATAATAATAAAGTAAAAAGATAATGAATAAAAATGAAAAAAATGGATAATAGATAATACATAAAAAAGGGGAAAAGAATAAAACAAAACAAGAAGGGATGAAATAAACCCCAAAAAGATAATGACCAAAAACAACAAAAATAAAATAAACTCTCTGCAGCGGACACCTGAAAGATTGGCCAGTCCAGCAGGGGATAGTCCTGTGCCGATGTCCCCCGCGAGTCGCGTGTCGTCTCCGCCGTGTCGGCCGCCGTGGCCCGAGGAGCCGGACCCCCTGCCCATAGCGGAGGCTGCCGCGGAGGATGCCGGGGCCGCAAAGGAGATCCACCAGGAGACCCTCTCCCTCTTGAGGGGCCTCCCAACGAGAGCAGATATGGAAGGCCTGATCGCCAGGTATGAAGCCGCCCACAGGCGTGATCTAGCGGTAGTCAAGCAGCAAATCTTGGGGGTCGAGGAGAGAGTGGAGTCCCTGGAGACGGAGGGGGCGCAAACTTCCAGACGCATCCTCGCCCTGGAGGCTAAATGCGATCGGCAAGAAGCGCAACTGCGGGCCTGTTATTTCCATCTGGACGACCTGGAGAACCGGGGCCGAAGGAACAATCTGAGGATTAGGGGCATCCCGGAAGCAGCGGATAGGGAGGATGTTAGAGCCATCGTGACAGAAGTTTTCAACCAGGTGCTGGACAGAGAATCTAACACAAAAATAGAACTGGACAGAGCCCATAGGGCCCTGGGCCCTAGAAACCCGGACCGGGAATTTCCTAGGGATATTGTTTGCCGCATTCACATGTTCACATTAAAGGAGGAAATTCTTCGGAAGGCCTGGAACAAAGGAGCCGTTGTGTACAAGGGATCGCCTATTAAGATTCTCCAGGATCTGTCTTCTCGCACCCTACAGATGAGGAGAGCTCTAAGGCCCCTTCTGGATCTAATAATCAACCAGGGTGGCTCGAACAGATGGGGCTTCCCGTTTCATCTAGTAGTCAGAAAGGACCAGAAAAGCTATCTCTTGAAATCGAGCCGGGATTTGGAGGGCCTATTCCTGTTTCTTCAATGCAAGCCGATTCAGGTGCCAGACTGGTCGTCCCTGGAGGCTCCCCCACCTGCGCGGAGATACTCAGATGGTCCGCGCCGTGGACGGAGAAGTTTCAGAGACCTTGGTCGTCTTGGAGGACTTGGCCACCCTGGACCTGAGCGAATGGGTCCGCGCGGGGGCCTTGCGGGGCGCGGGGGGGGTCGCGTCCTGGGCCGCCTTGCCTTCCCCGCTCCCCGCCGGCTCCGCCTGCTCCGCCGGCTGGGGCCGGGGGGGGGGCTTGGCGGCCTAGGGCGTGCTTGGAGACGGCCGTGGGCCCTGTATGATACCAGCGTTGTGATTGTTCTGTTCCGTTGTTGCCTTGCTTGATGTCTCTCTAGGTTATTGCAGTTGTTTGAGTTCCAGGTTCTGTGCAGGGGGCATATGCCCTCTAGGTGTCGGTGGCACGGGTTGCGGTGGGGAGGGCTGGGTCCTGGCACGGGGCGGTACGCCCCTGGCCCATGGGTCCGGACCTCACCTGCCGCTGTGGTTAGAGTTTGTGTCTCGGTGGGGGTCGGGGGGAGACGGACTCCCTCGGGTGTTGGTCCCCTCCTTCGCCGCTCAGACACGTTACCCCCAATAGGGTGGGCCTACAGAGGGTCTCTGGCCCACTGGGTCCGTGGTTTCCTTAACTGGAATTTCAAGTTTAATTAGTTACCACTGGTTTTTACGTTTTCCCAAATCACTGTTCGATTGGTCCTACGACCAATATCCCCTTCTTACCCGCCCACCTTCCCCTCTCCCCCCTGTCTCCAGGGGTGGATCCCCCACAATTACTTTCCCCCGTACAGCCTAGCAAACCATAATAATGCAGGGAAAGCCCATCTCCGAGATCAACGTGGTCTCCCTCAACGTGAAAGGCTTAAATAGCCCGGAAAAGAGAGCTCTGATCTCGAGGAACCTCAGGGGGCTGAGGGCACAGGTTGCCTTCCTTCAGGAGACCCATTTTAAGGCAGGCGGCTCCCCCTCACTCGGCAACAAATACTACCTTAGAGGCTATCATAGCCTCTCGCCGGACTCAAGGTCCAGGGGGGTAAGCATTGTGATGGATGCTGCCCTCCCTTGGGAACTGATCGACTACCAGACGGACCAAGAGGGGAGGTGGATCTTCCTCAAGGGGAGGATTGCATCTCATCTCTTCACCTTCGCAAACATATACGTGCCGAATGTGGGTCAGTCAACCTTCTTGGAGGGAGTCCTCGATATCTTGGACACGTTTAGGGAGGGCGAACTGTTGATCGGCGGTGACTTCAATTTGGCATTGGACCCACTTATGGATACCTCCAGGGGGTCCCCACACGAGTCATATGCCAAATTGAGACGTCTTAAAAAGGTGCTAGCCCAATACCCTGGCATATTCAACACCCGACCGAGAGGGACTATACCTTTTTCTCTCCCCCGCATAGGTCATATTCGAGAATCGACCTATTTCTTGTGCCTCACGCCTCACTCTCTAGAGTGGTGGATTCCTCCATTGGGAACATTACCCTATCAGATCATGCCCCTGTTTCCCTGTCGGTTTCCCTCCCCCGCCCCATCCCCAGAGGCTGGTCCTGGCGCCTAAATTCCTCTCTCCTGGATGACCAATTAATAGTAGCTGAGCTCCAGGAGGAAATTAAAAAATTCTTTGAGTGTAACTCATCGCCGGAGATCAGCCCCGGGATCCTCTGGGAAGCGCATAAGTGCGTAATCAGAGGTTCCCTAATCAGCATTGGATCTAGAATTAAGAGGGAAAAGGCAAAACTAATCAAGGACCTCCTCGCTGAGATAGGGAAAGTAGAAAAGTTACATAAGAAGTCCCTGGCCGTGGCCCACTTGGCGACCCTAACGTCTCTGAGAGAGAAACTCAAGTCATTGTGCTGCGATAGAGTGAAGGCACAGTGGGCCAAATGTAGGAAAAGGTTCTACGAAGCGGGAGACAAATGCGGGAAATTGCTGGCAAGGGCACTTAGAGCGGAAAGGGTGAGATCCTATGTTCCAAAGATAGTAAACCGCGAGGGTCATAGCGAGCACCTAACAGAGAGAATAGCGGAAACTTTCCGCAAATTCTATGAATCCCTTTACAATATTCAGGGAACAGGGAGGCTGGACACAGATTCTCGTATATCAGAGTACATAAGGGACTCGGGGCTACCAAGGTTGCCGGCAGAGGTGGTGGAAAAGTTGGAGGACCCTATCTCTCCGCTGGAGTTGCAGAAGGCGGTGGCGGAGACAGCTAGCGGAAAGGCCCCGGGGCCAGATGGTTTCCCTTCCCAGTATTACAAGAAAATGTTCCCCCTCCTGGCCCCCAGCCTGCTTAGGGTCTTTAACTCGCTCAAAGACGGTGAGGCCCTCCCCTCTGACTCCCTCAGAGCATACATCACAGTTTTGCCCAAAGAAGGAAAAGACCCCACGCAGTGTGCTAGCTACCGGCCCATCTCACTCTTGAATACCGATGTCAAGATCTTTGCAAAGATCTTGGCGTCAAGAATCGCTCCCCAACTACACCACATAATCGCCCTGGACCAGGTGGGGTTCATGCCCCATAGGGAGGCTAGGGACAACACTGTCAAAGTGTTGAACCTGGTGCATCTCGCCCAAACTGTCAATAAGCCCTCCCTATTGCTCGCAACCGATGCCGAGAAGGCTTTTGACAGAGTCAGTTGGCAATTTATGTACGCCACCCTCAGCCACATTGGACTCGGTTCAAACCTTATGAACTGGATCGCGAGCCTTTATAGGACGCCCTCGGCATCGGTGCGAGTCAATGGGGTAATTTCAGAGCCCTTCACGATCAACAACGGGACGCGACAGGGTTGCCCGCTCTCCCCCTTGGTTTTTATCCTGACCCTTGAGCCACTGCTGTGCTCCATCCGCAGGAACCCTGACATTAAAGGATTGGAGGGCCCCAAAACCCACTACAAAGTCGCAGCTTACGCGGACGATTTAATCTTCTGTCTATCCGCCCCAGAGGTTTCGCTGCCCAATTTGATGCAAGAGCTTAAAAGATATGGGGATTTATCAGGATACAAAATCAATTGTTCCAAATCCGAAATTTTAAACATTAATATCCCGGAGCAGCGCTTTGCAAGGATCAGGGAGGCATTCCCCTTTAAGTGGGCAAAGGAGGGGGTCACTTACCTTGGAACCAAGATTGGGAATGATTTGTCTAAGATCTTCAATATGAACTTCCCCCCGCTATTGAAAAAATTCTCTGAAGACATCGCTAGATGGTCTATGGGTAGGATCTCCTGGTTTGGGCGTACAAACGCGGTCAAGATGAACCTTCCCCCCCGCCTCCTTTATCTACTCCAAGCTCTGCCAGTTGCAGTTCCGCAAGCCTTCCTCCAAAAGGTCAGAGCCTTATTCACCAGGTTTATTTGGAAGGGAGAAAAACCCAGATTAAGCAGAACCATCCTGGCCAGACCAAAGGAGGAGGGAGGGCTGGGATTCCCAGACCCGGTGTTGTATCATGCTGCCACTCATCTGGGCAGAGTGGTGGATTGGTGCCTGCACTCGGGACATAAGCAGTGGGTTGGGTTGGAGCAGGGCTCCGGGGAGCTCCCGCTGGCCAACCTACCTTGGCTAGAGGGGAAAGACATTTCAGGGGCGCTAAAACACCCCACGGTTGGGGCCACCCTACGCATCTTTAGGAGGTTTAAGGAGCTCCCGGGGATCTCCCCGTCCCCCTCTCCAATGTTCCCGGTGCTCGGGTACCCACAATTTCCCCCCGGGTGTAGCGGCCCCAAGGTAAGAGAGTGGCACAATGCGGGACTGTGGAGAGCCAAACACTTCTGGACACAGGCAGGCTGGGCTAAGACTGATGACTTGGCAATGAAGGGCCCCGTTCCGAGATGGTCCAAATGGGAACAAACGCAGATAGCACATTTCCTTCAGTCCTTACAGGGCTTTTCGGGGGGTTTGCGCCCAGGGACCCAGTTCAAGGTGCTCTGTTCCGGTCCCAATGTGGTGAAACACGTGCTCTCATCTATCTACAAGATGCTGATCACCCCCCAGGAAGCAGAGGAACTTCATTTTGTTAGATACTGGGAAAAAAGTTTAGGGGCCCCATTTACGCCGGAACAGCGGAGGAGACTTCTCGCGGCACCACATAGGACCTCCATTTGTACCCGGACTCAAGAATGTAGCTACAAAATTCTTACCAGGTGGTACAGAGTCCCGGCGACTCTGCACAAATGGTTCACTGACGAACCGGACAGTTGCTGGAGGTGTGGTGCTGCGGGAGGCGACCTTCTCCACATTTTCTGGTCCTGCCCCAAGCTTCGGATTTACTGGGACTCGATGAGGAGGGTGATAGGGGAAGTCACTGGGGAAACTGTACCAGCCGATCCAGGAATATGTCTGCTCCACCTGGGGAAGACCCCCCTGAGAGTTTACAGGAGATCCCTTATGTGCCACCTTCTCAATGCCGCAAAATCCTGCATTCCTCTGATGTGGAAAAAGGCCTCCCCCCCTCTTTGGCCAACTGGGTCCTGAAGGTCAATGAAACCATGCGTTTCGAGGATTTAGTGCTGAATCAGGAGGGAGGGTTCGAGAAATACACAAAGACCTGGTACGATTGGATGGTCTTTTCTGATTCAGATGGATGCAGGGCGCTGCTTCAGGAGACCTGAACAGAGTAACCAACCTCGCCCCCCCCTCCCCATTCCTTCCCTCTCCATGGTGTTATTTTCATATCAGTCGATTTATAGACCTGTACGATTCTTTTCACTGTTTTTTTTTCATTTTCTCTATGTCTCTTGGATTGTGTTTCAAGAATGCCAGACAATGCACGAAATTGTTTTTCTTATACTTTTTATTGTGGTCTTTGTTCCTATGTTATATACAAAATTCAATAAATAAAGAATTAAAAAAAAAAAAAAAAAAGTGCATTTTTATACATTAAATGGTTTTATAGCCCATCAGAGATGCACTAGATTCTCCTTGCTTCCTTCCCTGTTTCTATTTACGCTTGGTTTACATCGAGTACATCATCCTTATGGCGACAGATTGGATTTTGTCTGAATAGATGTTTAACACGTTGGAGGAGGATTCAATATATTCTGCCTTTATACTTTCATGATCTGGTAAGAGCATTTCCTACAGGTGAAGGGCACAGCGTGTTTTGTGCATGCACACCGGGATTGCAGTTTCATCATTTTGGACTCAGTGACCATTGGTCCCTGGAAAGATTGACTTTTGCTCTGTGCTTTTGCATAAAATATATGAATGTGAGTGTTGCCCTGAGTGTCATAATTAGCATGCAGATAACAGTAACGGTGCTAGTTTGGTCGCCCCATATAGGCCTGATGTACTTACATTTCCAAACCCCATTAAAGGTTTCTGTTGCTTCCAGGGCCAGCTCCAGGGTTTTGTGGGCCCCTTGGAGACAGCGTCCCAGGTTGTGCCTTGTGTCGCATCACTTGTGAGGCTCTGTGAATCCCCCTGAAGACCGGTATACTCACCACACATATTAAAGTGGGCCAAAACCCAGGATTTTGACAATCCTGGGTTCTGGTCCTTGCCCCCCGGGCAACCCGTTCGGGGGTGTCCTGCTGTGTGAAACCCCCCAGGTCGCTGAAACCAACTCACTTTTTCCTGCTCCTGAAGTGCATGCACAGTTGCTCGTCAAATTAGCACACTCGGATCCCCTGACGTCATGTCGTCTAAGCCTTCGTCTCCAAGTGCGCTAACGCCCACATCCCCCGCTACCCTCTAACAGGGAGTGTGCCCACATCGACCATTCACGAATGCCTGGTGCGGGCACCTGCTAGAGAGATAGCGGGAACATGGCTTGTGCATGCGCCATTGGATCAGGAAAGGAGGTAAGTGTATGGGTGACCTGGACCCAGGGTGAGGGAATCAGGTGGGGTCTTATAGACTTCATGGCCACTTTTGGTCCACTTCTAATGTAGAGCATAGAATTCTGTTTGTCCACAGAGCATGGCATAGAGAGCGGGGAGTGAACAGCATCCTCGGTTTCCCTCCAACTGATGTGTGTGCTCCTGCACCCAGGTTGTCTGGCAGAACTCCCGTCCAAACACAAAATGTGGTAAACGGGGGATGAGATGTGGTACCACAGACAAGGTGAGTATACTGGTGATTCCTAAGGGTTTTACACAGCAGGATGGCCCATGGATAGGGATTTGTCTGTATTAGGAGTTTGTTGAAAGCCAGCTAAAATGGGTTTGTGTCCATTTTAATGTGGATGTGGTCTGGATCTGAAATATCACATTTTCCAGGGCTGTACACTGGCTTTCCCCCATGGCATCCTAAGTTGGGATGTCCTGCTGTGTGACCCCCCCCCCAGAATTCACTTTCCTCTGCCTCATTCCAACGGCGCATGCACAGGCTCTCGTCCAATGCGAGGCATCTGCCGTGGCTCTCATTGACTTCAATGGAGAGCCCTGGTGGCATGTGCTTGCTCCCACCCTATTCATTAATATAGGCCACTGAGAATGCATCAGCCCGCACTCCCCATTAAAGTCATTGAGAGCTGTCTGCTGAATGACATAGTCATGGCAGACAGCTGTCATTGGATGAAAGCATGGGTATACGCCGTTAGAACGAGAAAGAGGGGAGTGAATAACGGCATTCTGGGGAAGGTTCGTCCACAGGGCATTGCGAGTTTTGTTCCACTTTAAAGTGGATCAATCACCAGGATTTTCACTATCCTTGCTCTACAGGCATTCTAATGCCCTGCTGTTTCAAACCCCCCAGATCTCCCACTCCAATCACCTTTCTGCTGTTCCCACGGTGCATGCGCTTATCCAATCAGTACTTTATGCCAGGGTTTCCCTGTGGAGTGCATTTGGACTATCTGAATAGATGGGTGTGGGAGCGCGCACATCAGCAGGAATACTGGGGAGCCTTTTAGACTCCAGGGCCTTCCGTGGTGGTGATTGGTCCACATTAAAGAGGAAGATTTGCCTCTGTGGGCAGCCATAGGGTCTAAAAGATCACTTAAAATACAGGCGGGCAACTTACAACCTCTGCTGTGTGAAACACCCCAGGAACCGCCACAAATACATTTCCAGGTCCCATGCCATATTCATGGGTCTCTGCATATCCCTGGTCTCCCTACAGTCTGTGGTACACTTAATGCTGGCACAAATTAAAAAAAAAAAAATTCTCTCCTTCTCCTCGATTCCTGCTGAGGCCTAATTGAAGCAGGTGTGTATAAGGTGTATAAGTCAGCACACAGCTCTTGGAGCTTGCTCTGGGAGGCTGACTCTATTAACCCTTTACGTGCCAAGCCCGTAGGTACTACAGGGTTGCTTCTCTGCCCGTAGTACCCAGCTAGTTAAAAAAAATAAAGTAAAAAAACACTCACCTGACCCCTCGTTCAAACCGGCCGGGTCTCCTCTTCAGTGGCGGGCCTCCAATCGCCCCCCTGGGCTCTTCCGTTGTGAGGAGGGGGCTCAAAATATGCCCCCTCCAATGTTCACGCCGCTCGCCCCGCCCCTTGTGTCACTCGATGACGTCATCCTGCTCAGGGCTGTCAAGAATCGGAGCTGGTTACCGGAGACAGGTTGGAGGGTAGGGGGCTGGGGAGGCAGGGGACCACAGCCCCCTACCCTCCAACCTGCCTCCAGCAATCAGCCCCGGCAGCTGTCAGCGGATCGCCGTGGGACAGGCTCTCCGTGGGACACAGGATCAGAGGTGAGTGTCAAAAAATAATAATAAAAGTTTTTTTTTATCTGTGTGTGTTTTTTTTTTTTTTTACACTTAATCCTTTGTGAACTGGTAAGGGATCCATGATAGTGGGTGACTTGCCATTAACCCCTGGACCCACCATAGTATGTAAGGCTGAATAAAGACTTTAGTCCATCCAGTTCAGCCTGTTTAACTCCTTCCAGTGGTCTAGCAGCCATAGCTGGAAATGTTATTGCATGCCAGGAAGGCATTACCTCCGTCCACAAAGCCCAAGAGCCCTTAGATATGATGCTTTGGGGCTTGTACCCTGTTTTTCTTTTTGGATTTTTAACCCTTTAAGTGCCAAGCACGTAACACCTACGTGCTGGCTTGGCTGGGCCTTAAGTGCCAAGCCCGTAGGTGTTACGTGCTCGACTTTCCCTGCTCCTAGTATAAAAAATAAAAATGAAAAATACTCACCTGACCCCTCGTTGGATCCAGCCGGGTCTCCTCTTTAATTTGGTGCCATCCGATCCCCCGTGGGGGGTTGGATGGCTCCAGGAGAGCCCCTGGAATAAGCCCCCCCCCCGCGATTCGGCAGCAGCTGCTGACTGTAGAAAATAAAAAATAAATAAAAATGACATTTGCTTACCTGTGGTCGCGCTGCCTCCCTCCAGGTCTTCTCTTCACTGGGGGGGCCTCCGATCGCCCCCCTAGCCTCTTCGGTGGCGAGGAGAGGGCAGAAAATGCCCTCTCCCCCCACTTCCTGCATCTCGACTGCTAGCCCCGCAGGATCGGAGGTGAGTAAAGTAAAAAAAATAAAATAATAAAGATCATTTTTTTTTATGTGTCTGGGTTTTTTTTTCAACATTTAACCCCTTGTGAACTGGTAAGGGGTCCATGTGACCCCTTATACCAGTTCACAAGGCTGGGGGGGTGGCAAGTCACCTACCCTAGCAGGTGACTTGCCATTAACCCCCGGTACCCCCATTACCTGCCTCCCCAAAGCCCAGGGGGGGGGGCAGAAGAGCCCGGGCCCACATAGGCTATGTGGGCTCGTAGGCTGTTAATTTTTTTAATTAACCCTTTGTGTCCTGTCATCCAGCAGCTATAAAAGGCTTCCAGCAGGTGAGCAGAAGCCAGTGATTGCCGAGGGACACAGTGCTCCAGGATGGATGGGAGGTGAGTATTAAAAATAAAAAAATAATAAAATAATTTTTTCTCTTTGTGTGTGTCTGTCTTTTTTTTTTTTTACATTTAACCCCTTGTCAACTGGTAAGGGGTCCATGACCCCTATACCAGTTCACAAGGCTGGGGGAGGTGGCAAGTCACCTGTGACTAGCGGGTGACTTGTCATTAACCCCCGGCACCCCCATTACCTGCCTCCCCAAAGCCCAGGGGGGGGGGCAGAAGAGCCCGGGCCCACGGGCTATGCGGACTTGTAGCCTGCAGGGCCAGGGGCCACAAAAGCTGGCCCCTGTGCCCTGTTTCTACAAGCCCTGCATAGCTGGTCCCGAGCTGGTTACTTTGGGTAAGGGGGACCCCATGTCAATTTTTTTTGGGGGATTTTTAAGGGTTTTTAACCCTTAAAAATCCCCCCCAAAAAATGGGGTCCCCCCAGGGAGGGGGGACCCTATGTCATTTTTTTTTCTCGATTTAACCCTTTGTAGTGTGGATGGTAGTTGTATTTTATTTGTAAATGTTATAGATTACTTGTTTCAGTTAGGGGGGTCTCCTGGGCAGGAACGGGGGGCTACCGATAAATATGTGGTACCGTTCTAATCGGTAGAAATGGGGCTTTCACATGCAATATGCTTTTCCTTAATAAAATACATTTTTTATTTAAAATAAAGGAGTCAATTTTCTAAAAATGTTTTTATTTATTTATTTTTTCTTTACTTAATAATATTGTAAAAACAAAATTAAATTTACAAACAAGACATTTCATGTTAAAGCCTAAACTCTGCTGCAAAAAAATATAAATATAATTTTCCTGAAAATTACAGCAAAAATGGCGCAAAACATGGCGCAAAATTGGGAAAAATGGCCTGTCAACAGAGGGTGACAAAATCTCAAGTAGGCTGGCAATTAAAAGGGTTAATAGTACCTCTGCATGTTGGGTATTGTTCTGTTCGGGAGACCTTGCACTTTCAGACTTAGCTTGTTTTTTCTGGTTTGCATATTTATATTTTAGGAAAAGGTGTTTTTTATTCAGCTTTTTTATACATTTTTTAGGGAAACCCTGCGCAACCAAAGAATTCTTTGAGGAATTAATTTCAGAAAGATGAGCCCACTACAACAAGCTGGGTACGCTTAGTAAGCTTAACATGTGTACTTTCAAGGAATATATGGTTTATGGGGAATATTCCAAATGTAAAGGGTTGTTTTGGTTGAAAAATCGCAAGGTGCGCACTTTGTCTGCAGAGCTGAAATTTTCAAGTAAAATTACCGTTACGCACATGCTTTACTTTGGGGTGTTTGGCAACTCTTCCCTTGACAGAACCTATGCATGTTGGGTGTTGTTCTGTTCGGGGAATGTTGCTTTTTCAGATTAAACTTGTTTTTTCTTGTTTGTATATAGTTTTTTTAGGAAAATGTGGCTTTGATTCTTCTTTTTTATCCTTTTTTTTGGGAGACTCTTTGCAACCAAAGAATACATTGAGGAATTACTTCCAGAAAACTATGGGCACATCAACATGCTTGGTACACCTAGAAAGCTTGAGGTGTGTACTTCCAGAGAATATACAGTTTGTTGGGGGTATTTCAAATGTAAAGGGTTGTTTTTCTGGTAAAACTGCAAGGTGCACATAGCGCATATCACAGTTGTATTTTTTCTGAAAATCCCCTAAATTTCAGTTTGGGGGAGTCTCCTGGGCAGGAAAGGGTGTCTACCTATACATATGTGGTATCGCTGTAACCAGGAGAAATTGGGATTTCACACGCAATAAGATTTTATTGACAAACTTACATTTTTTATTACAAAAAAACACTACAAATTGTAAAAAAATATTTTTTTTAATTTTTTTTTCACATATTTCACCCAAAAATATTGAAAATACACCTAAAATTACAAACAAGACATTTCATGTTAAAGCCCAGACTCCGCTGAAAAAAACAATATATCATTTTCCTGGGAAATCCCTGGAAATCCTTTCAAAAATGACAGTTGAACATGTGTAGCACAAAATAGTGAAACATGGTCTGGCAACAGGGAGTGGCAAATGCTGCAGGTAGGCTGGCACTGAAAAGGGTTAAGGGTTTTTAACCCTTAAATATTTTTAAAGAAATGGGGTCCCCCACCCCAGGAGGGGGGATCCTATGCCATTTTTTTAAATTAACCCTTTGTTACCTGTCACCCAGCAGCTATAAAACGCTTTCAGCAGATGGGTCGAGGCCATTTGGCTGTGTGCAGGATACAGGAGGAGGATCTTACAAGCCCTGCATAGTTGGTCCCGAGCTGGTTATGCTGGGTACCCCACGTCATTTTAAGCTTTACAATTCTCCAACAATGGTGTCCACACCCCCCCCCCCCCCCCCCGGGAAGGGGGATGCTATGCCATTGTTTTTTGGTTTAACCCATTATAGTGTGGATAGTAGTTGTATTTTATTTGTAAATGTTATAAAGTGCTCTTAAGTTTGGGGGTCTCCTGGGCAAAAATTGGGGGGCTACCGATACATATGTGGTACCATTGTAATCGGGAGAAATGAGGCTTTCACATGCAATGTGGTTTTCTCTAATAAAGTAAATATTTTATTTAAAATATAGAAAAAAGGATCTGAAAAATTATTTTTTATTTATTTTTGTTTTTTAATTCAAAATTTTTTTAAAAAAAAGTAGAACAATTACAAACAAGACATTTCATGTTAAAGCCTAAACTCTGCCGCAGAAAAATATATATATAATTTTCCTGGAAATTCCTGCAAAAATCACAGTTAAACATGGGGCAAAATGGTGAAAATTACCTCTCAACAGAGGGTGACAAAATTTCAAGTTGGCTGGCAATTAAAAGGGTTAAAAGTACCTATGCTTGTTGGGTATTGTTCTGCTCAGGGGACCTTGTGCTTTCAGATTGCATAATGATTTCTTTAAGAAAATGTGTTTTTTAGTCTGTTTTTTAATCATTTTTTTAAGGAAACCCTGTGCAATCTAAGAATTCTTTGAGGGATTACTTCTAAAACGATGAGCCCACTACAACAAGCTGTGTATGCTTAGAAAGCTTAACATGTGTTTTTTCAGGGAATATATGGTTTGTGGGGGGTGTTCCAAATGTAAAGGGCTGTTTTGGTTGAAAAAGCACAAGGTGCGCACTTTGTCTGCAGAGCTGAAAGTTTCAAGTAAAATTTCCGTTACGTGCATGCTTTACTTTGGGGTGTTTGACAACTCTTCCCTTGAAAGTAGCTATGCATGTTGGGTATTGCTCTGTTTGGGGGACCTTGCTTTTTCAGACTGAACTTGTTTTTTCTTGTTTGCATATTGTTTTTTTAGGAAAATGTGAGTTTGATTCTGCTTTTCTATTGAAAATCAGTGCAACCAAAGAATTAATTGAGGGATTACTTCCAGAAATATGCACCCATGTCAACAAGCCTGATACGCATAGAAAGCTTGAGGTGTTTACTTCCAGCTATGCGCCTAGCATAGTTCTATTTTATCTGAAAATCTCCTAAAGCGATGTTTCAGTTTGGAGGAGTCTCCTGGACAGGAAAGGGTGTCTACCAATACATATGTGGTACCGCTGTAACCGGAAGAAATTGGGATTTCACACACAATAAGATTTTATTGTCAAACTTACTTTTTTTTTTACAAACCTGACATTTATCACAAACAAGACATTTCATGTTAAAGCCCAGACTCTGCTAAAAAAACAATATATAATTTTGGAAATCCCTTCAAAAATCACAGTTGAACATGTGGAGCGCAAAATTGTCTGGCAACAAAGGGTGACAAAATCTTCAAGTAGGCTGGCACTTAAAGGGTTAAGTGCTGCTTGGTAAGTGGTGAGTTAAAGCAGGAGTTAAAAGCAGAACTTACAAGCAGAAGTGCTGAAGCTGTAAGTATCTACCTTTTAATCCAGAAAGTTATTTAAGTGTAAATTCTTCACTTAATAAAAGGGATTTGTGTTCCAACAAATTGATACAATGGGCTCAATGTCTAGCAATGCTGTCCAGTGTACATCTTGTGCTATGTATGCACTTCTTGAACAAACGGTCGAGGATGTATACTTATGCTCCAGATGTGTTTGAACTGCAGATTTGGAAGCCGTCATTCACGATCTAAAGAAGCGATTGGCAACACTGAGGGACATTGTTGTCATGCAAAAGAGTCTGGATCTCACTTAGCTGGCACTCTTTGGGTCAGGGGAGGTTGGTAGTATAGGGGGGGAAGAAAAGCAGGAAAATGAGGCAGCTAGCCGGATAACAGTTAGAAGGCAGGGTAGGGGTAAAGGTTACAGGGAGGCTAGCCATGAACAGGCACCTCCCAACAAGTTTGCCCGGTTGGCAGATGAGGAGGGTGTTTGCTCAGGGGTGGCACAGCTGCAGCAAGACACCCCTGTCTGCTCCAGTAAGGAAGGGAAATGGGAGAACAGGACAGGCAAGGCAGGTGCTGGTAGTGGGTGACTCTATTATTAGGGGAACAGACAGGGCAATCCGTCAGAAAGACCAGGATCGCCGAACAGTGTGCTGCCTTCCTGGAGCAAGAGTATGGCATGTCGCGGAGCAGGCTTACAGATTATTGGGAGGGGCTGGCGTAAACCCAGTGGTCATGGCGCATATTGGCACAAATGATATAGGAAGAAGTAGGTTGAAGGTCCTTAAAAATGATTTCAGGGACTTAGGCCGCAAGCTTAAGGCAAGGACCTCAACTGTAGTATTCTCAGAAATACTACCAGAGCCAAACCAGAGAGGCAGTGGGAGATTAGAGGGGTAAACAGGTGGCTCAAAAATTGGAGTAAAAATGAGGGGTTTGGGTTCTTAGAGAACTGGGCCAACTTCACAGTGGGCTACAGGTTCTTTGCCAGGGATGGGTTGCACCTCAATGGGGAGGGTGCATCTGTTCTGGGGAGAGGATGGCTAAAAGGTTGGAGGAGTGTTTAAACTAAGCACTGGGGGAAGGGTAAAAGAAGTTACAAAGGGCAAGTTAGGAAAGAAAGTGACAGTGGGTATAGACATGAGAGGGGGGGGGGGGGGTAGCACATCTAGCAGGAATAAGGGTAGAATACAAAATTATCATAATCATTTGAAATGCATGCTTACAAATGCTAGAAGCTTGCCTAATAAAATGGATGAACTAGAACTGATAATAACCGAAGAACAATATGACAGAGTGGGGGTAACAGAGACCTGGCTGGATGAAAGCTATGACTGGGCAGTAAATCTACAGGGCTACTGTGCATTTAGGAAGTAACGTAAAAAACGCAAAGGGGGTGGAGTCTGCTTAATTGTAAAATCCTCTCTACAATCCGCTCTGCGGGAGGATATATGTGAGGGGAATGACCATGTGAAGTCTGTATGGGTAGAAATACATGGAGGGAGAAACATAACAATAAAAAACCTCCAGATATATCCGAATCCACTGAAAATTTGATGCTAAGGCTAAATTAAATGAGGTAGTTATTATGGGGGGGACTTTAATTACCCAGATATAGACTGGGGCGCTGAAACGCGTAGATCTCATAAAAAGTTTTTTATCCAAAACAAAAGATGGCTACCTTTCTCAACAAGTACAAGCTCCAACAAGGGGGAGAGCCACATTGGACCGAATGCTAACCAATGTACCAGACAAAGTAACAAAGGTACAGGTTGGGGGACACCTCAGCAGTCACTAGGGTGCCTTATCAAGGAGCCACAAAAACGCAGAACTTTAAAAAGGCAAGATTTGACCAGCTTAGAGATGCCCTAAACTTCATTGACTGGGAAAATATCCTTAAAAACAAAAGCATGGACACTAAATTGGATACTTTTAAAGAAATCCTTAATTTTCATTGTGATAGACCTATACAGGAAAAAACTATTAAACATGCGTTTAAACCAATGTGGCTAAACAAAATGGTTAAGGGGGCAATAAACAACAAAAAAAAGCATTTAAACGTTTAAAACAGGTGGAAGCGTTAAAAAAAAAACTATAAGGAAGAAAATAAACAATGTAAACAACAGATAAGGGCAGCTAAGCCAGAGACAGAAAGACTGATTGCAAAAGAGAATAAAACTAACCCCACATTATTCTTTAGCTACATAAACCATAAAAGATACAAACCTGAGGGCGTGGGCCCCCTGAAAAGCAAGGAGGGGACACCTATAGAAGGAAAAAGCTAATTTACTGAACAACTTATTTGCTTCTATATTCACAAAAAATGTGACATACCAAGTGAAATGCAGGGGAGTAACTGAAACTCTCCATTAAATGCCACTGGTTTAACCAAGGAAGAATTCCAGCACCGTCTTAAGCAGATAAAAATCGATAAATCACCGGGACCAGATGGCATACATCCTCATGTTTTAAAGGAGCTATGTACAGTAATAGACAAGCCGCTATTTCTAATATTTGTGGATTCAATAACTACAGGGGCTGTTCTGAGGAATTGGCACTTGGCAAATGTGGTGCCAATATTCAAAAAGGGATCTAGGGGGGAACCTGGGAACTACAGACCGGTAAGCTTAACATCTGTGGTGGGCAAGCTGTTTGAAGGTTTCTTAAGGGATACTATCCTGGAGCATCTTGGGGAAAATGACCTTATTACTCCATATCAGCATGGATTTATTAAGAATCGCTCCTTCCAGACAAACCTAATCAGCTTTTATGAGGAGGTAAGTTCAAGATTGGATCAGGGGGAGTCATTGGATATCATATATCTTGACTTTTCTAAAGCATTTGATACTGTGCCACATAAAAGGCTGGTACAAAAGATGAGAAGGCCTGGACTGGGGGAAAACGTGCAGATGGGTGAGAAATTGGCTTAATGATCAGAAGCAGGCGGTGGTTATCAATGGTACACACTCAGATTGGGTCACTGTTAGTAGCGGAGTACCACAAGGGTCAGTTCTGGGACCAATTCTCTTCAACATATATATTAATGACATTGGGTACGGATTAAACAGTAAAGTCTCAATCTTTGCAGATGATACGAAGCTGTGTAAAGTAATTAAAACAAAAGAGGACAGCAGGCAGCTACAAACAGATTTAGATAAATTGGAAACATGGGCCGTTAAATGGCAAATTACGGTTAACACAGATAAATGTAAGGTTATGCACATGGGAAAGAGATATCTGTGTCATGATTGCAAACTAAATAAAGAAACACTTGGTAAACCCCATATGGAGTAATGTGTACAGTTCTGGGCACCTGTGCTTAAAAAGGACATATCAAAATATCTGGGGGTACAGTTGCCTGTCTCATTCGCTAACTTGTTCCAACTTAACTTTGCTCCCATTGGGGCTAGAGTTAAGAGAGACCTGATGGGATGGAACCGACTGCGGCTTTCCTGGTTTGGCCATATGTCGGTGTTGAAAATGAATTTGCTGCCGCGGATTTTGTACCGGAGGCTTTCTTTAAATATTTGATGAAGTCTTTTAGGGGGTTCATCTGGGCGGGTAGACCACCAAGGATTAGGCGGAACCTCCTGCTACTTCCAAAGGAACGGGGGGGACTGGGATCCCTTGCAGGAAGTTGTATTATAGGGCGGTGCACATAGGCTGAGTAGATTGGCAAGTGAATGGCTCGCAGAAAGATTGGGTGCGTATAGAGGGAGTGGTTGCCACGGGTGGGGGGTTGCATATAGTGTGTAATCTTAGGCAAGCCGATATCCCTGGGAGTGCTAGGTCCCATCCGTTGATTGGAACTTCCCTGTCTATACTGGGGGATTTGTGCAGGGGAAAACACCCCCTGACCACCTTCCCGGGCCACCTAACGCCGATCTTGGGGAACCCTGCATTCTCGCCAGGCAGGGATTTCTCCCTCTTGAAGGAATGTGGGGGTCCTAAGCCCTTGAGGACATATCATCTACAAGACAGGGGTGGGTTTAGGGATAGACGAAGCTTGCAGCAGTTATTGGAGGGGGAAGTCTCATTTTCCACCTACCTTCAGATCAGACATTTCTTTCTCTCTAAGGGAGTAAAGGAGGGTAATGAGGAATGAGTTGACGGAGTTTGAAAGGGCTTGCCTAGGGAGGGGCCCCAACACACATCTTCTGTCCTGGGCTTATGGCCTTTTGCAACACAGAGATAGCAGGGAGGTCAAACCATGGGAGAAGAAATGGGAGACTGACCTCGGCAGATCTTTGTCGGAAGCAGAGTGGAGCGGTATCTATAGGAATGCCCACAAAGGGGTGATTACAAGCTGATCACACGCTGGTACCAGACACCTGAGGTTCTGCACTCCCTTTTCCCAGCGGTCCCAGATGTGTGCTGGAGATATGGACAGAGGGGTGCCCCGCTGTTGCACATCTGGTGGTCTTGTCCTGGGGTCCTGGATTTCTGGGAGAAAGTGAAGGGTTTATGTGGTGTGATACTTGGAGAGCCCCTGGATTGGAGTGTGGAGAGTGTCCTTTTGGGATGGTCACCGGATGGCAAGGGAATTGCGGGAGGGGCCCCCCTTGGCCGGCACCTGTTGAATGCTGCTAGGGTAATAGGGTAATAATGCTGCTAGGGTAATAAATCCAAGGCTATGGAGATCACAGAGGTCGCCCACAATCAAAGAATGGTTCAGTCAAATCAACCATGTGGAGGTGATGGAGGAAATTTGTTATGCTAGACAGGATAGGCTGCAGGCGTATCTCAAGATTTGGACGACTTGGGTAGTGTTCAAAGAGTCGGTCTCCTACAAACAGGTATGGGACACATGAACTAATGTTGATGTGTGATTAAGGATGGGCTGTTTCCTTGACGGTGGAATTGTCCTGGGTGAGTCAGGGTGTGGATGGGAGAGGGTCTGAGACTCGTCACTCCTACTCCATGGGTTCTGGTGGCATTCACCCTGCCTCTGCCTCTGACCTACCTCCTTGACTGTATCCTCTCCTACCTTCTTGTTCCCTTTGTCTTCCCTTCCTGGTTTCCCTCTTGTTTCTTCCCCAGTATGTTTTTATTATAGTTAGATGTCTTGTGTCTCTGGTGTCTTTTGTATGTTTCTTTCTTACACAATTGGGGGAGGAGGGGCGAAAGGGCATACTCTAAAAGAGGGGGTAAGGTTGCCGGCCAATTTGCCCAACGTACTTGGGGGCATGGGAACCCGGAAGAGCGACTGGTTAGCTGTTACCACAGCCGTCTTTGCAGAAGCATGTGTGCTCAATCGGGGGGTGGCTGCACTGAGCATGAATGGGTTTGCATGGCGGGCTGAGGGACAGGGTAGGTGGATATTGGATGTGGCCCTGGAACCCCTTCTTCCTGATCGGGCCAATTGGTTAGCTGTCTGGGTCTGATGTATAATATTGTCTGACTTATTATGCCTTTGTGAGCTGATTTACATCGTATTGTGTTATACGCCATGGCTCGCCTATTATGGGCGTAAATGTCTGTATTTGTCTGCTTTGTTGTTATGAAAACAATAAATATGAGTATGAAAAAAAAAAAAAGGACATATCAGAACTGGAGCGCATTCAAAGGAGGGCAACTAAGTTAATAAAAGGAGTGCGGGGGCTAGAGTACCCTGACAGTTTGTCAAAGTTAGGTTTATTTAGTTTAGAAAAAAGATGCCTGAGGGGTGATCTATGTATAAATATATTCGGGGTCAATACAAAGATCTGTCCCACAATCTATTTATACCCCGGAGTGTAACCATAACCCAAGGACATTCATTAAGGTTAGAGGAAAGGTGCTTTTTCCACCAACATAGGAGGGGATTCTTCTCTGTAAGAGCAGTGAGACTATGGAACTTGCTGCCAGAGGAGGAAGTAATGAAGGATACAGTAAAAACATTCAAAAGTGGCCTGGATGCCTTCCTGGCATGTAATAACATTTCCAGCTATGGTTACTAGACCACTGGAAGGAGATAAACAGGCTGAACTGGATGGACTAAAGTCTTTATTCAGCCTTACATACTATGTTACTATGTCTATTTGAAGGTCTGGATGCAGCAGCATGCCTCAGCCTCAACGATGTTGGGGAAGCACCAAGAATAGGCCCCCATAAAGGTGGCTGTAGGGGTACCTGGGGAGTTTCACACAGTGAGGCGTCCCAAATCAGGCTGAAAATCCCAGGTTTTGGTCTATCTGCACCCGCACTTGTCTTCGGCGAGGAGCTAGGCAGCGGGAACTGAGAACAGCCGCTTTTAACCCAAAAAGCAGTGCCCACAGGGGCACTGTCAGAGGGGCTGGAGACAAAAAAATAATACAGAGAATTGCATTGGGGAAACATGAAAGACAGGACACATGATTTGCACTGCCCAAATCACAAGTTTGCAGCGCAAGACAAAAGTGCAAAAAATTCTTCCAAAAACAATCCCAACCAGGCCAGGGATCCTGTGGCACATGCACCAGCCAAAAAAATTAACAAAGGTGGCCAAAATAATTATAACCATCCCAGCCCATTGAAATGTATGGCTACACAGTGCAAGGTGAGTGCTTGGTCTGGCAATGTAGGGAACTCGGCATTGACGCTGATGATAGATCGGACACTACCAGGCACTATCACAGGTGCTCTGGATTTTTGATTTGATAAATACACCTTTTGCACTGGGACCTGACATTCACCTGACACACATCTGGCACTATGTGGCCTTAGCATTTCGTAAAGTGGACCAAAACCCACACCGATTGATTCCCTCCCCTGGGGCATCCAAAAATCGTGCGCCCGCCGATTAGACAAGCGGCCATGCATGCGCCATAGGACCGGGCAGAGGTGAGTTGGCATCGGAAATCTGGGGGGTTTAATGCAGCGCGATCGGGATGCCCCGGGGGAAAGGACCAAAACCCAGAATAGTCAAATCTATCTAGAGTGTCCTGGGTTTTGTTCCACTTTAAATAAATCCCTAAATTTTTTTTAATATATTTTGGGATGTCATTTTTCTGTCTGGTATATTTATATTGTCATGGTGTTAGATATTGTTTACATCACTTACATTTATTAATTTGTGCAGCGGCATGTAATGTGGTAAATAAAACATTGCACATGTTACCGTCCTCATGTTGTGGTTGGCTCGTGTGTGTCTTGTGCATGGTGCCCTAAGATTTATCCATGCTGTACTCAGCCATACAGAAAGCACATTGAGCCTCATCCATTTTGTTCCTCACCATGACATGCCCTCTGTCCTGTGTGTGCCACTATGATTTATTTTAGATAAATGTTTTTGCTAATATATGTAGGGGGCCTATATTAAACATCATTTTACACAATTTGTCCCCCAGTGATCAAGTCCCACAAAGCTCCGCGGGATGACAGCTGCCGGGTGATCGGTGGAGGGAGGGTGAGGGGCTGTTATCCCTTGTCCCCCCTCCACCGATAATTCAGCAGCCATCATCGATCCTCTCACTTCCGCTCACCTGGCGCTACTGTGCCTCTTGGGGCGGGTGTGAGATGGCGTCATAGATGACTTCATCTGTCCCACCCACAAAAGGCTGGGCTAGCAGCTGGGCGATTACAGAAGTACTGGAGAGGGTGTATTTCACCCTCTCCTCACCATGGAAGAGTCTGGGGGGGGGGGGGGTCACCCCATACACTTACCTTGTTTCCTGGTCCAACTGAGCATGTGCGAGCCTTGGGAACTGGTAATCTACAAACCACCCAAATAAATAGGTACAATAACAATAGATGCAAAGCAACACTGCCAAAAGGGCACCTAAACCACCACAACCAAAAAATGCACTGAACCAATGCAAAATTAAACATAATTAAACATTAACAATGACATGTACTATTCCACATTAAATAGAAAGTCCAAAAACAGAAATAAAAAAAAAACAGAACAAAGGGCAGTAAGGGATCATATTGCTCCACTATAAATTAGGAAGCAGTAGAAAAAAATTCTCACACACAGCAGGCTTGATTCATTAAAGGTCGAATTCAAATTTTCATGTGATTTTTTGAGAAAAGGTGTCACGCGAAAATTCCACGCACGATTCAACAACATTGAAAACTGTTTTACTTTCGTTTTTGCTAATTCAATTCGAGTGAGAGAAAAAGCACTCTAAAATAATTTGATTTTCAAAAAAATAATTTGTGTGGAATTTTCAAGTGAAAAACAATTCTAGTGATTCAGGTGCCATGGGTTGGCTCCACACATGAGTTAAATTAAAGTGTTTCACACAATTTTTTTACAGCAGCTTTCAGGAGAAAAGTCTGTTTTCACCATGGACCATTTGGCTTTGCGGGTTTGTAGCCGGCAGAACAAGGGGCTACAGAAGCTGGACCCTGCTCCCTGTTTCTGGGCTGGTTATGCAGGGTAGGGGGGACCTCATGTCATTTTTAAATTAACCCCTTATGGGTATAAAAGGCTTCCAGCAGCAAGAGGAGTGCAGAAGCCAAAGTGATTGGCAAGGTACAGAGTGTGAGATGGATGGGAGGTAAGTATTAAAAAAACAAATAAAATATTTTTTTCTGTGTGTGTGTTTTTTTTTTTTACATTTAACCCTTTGTGACCTGGTAAGGGGTCCAGGAGACCCTATACTAGTTCACAAGGCTTAGGGGCTGGCAAGTGCGGGTTTGTAACCTTTAGGGTTTAGGGCACAGAGGCTGGCCCTTGCACCCTGTTCTATGCCATGGAATTTATAGACTCCTGACCCGTGACTCTCCACCGCCCGAGGGCCCACATAAACCTGGAGCCAGCCCTGGGCCCAGGAATGTTATAGATTCCCGGGCCAATCACCGTGGGTTTTGATCCACTTTAAAGTGCACCAAAACCCAGGATGTTAAATATCCTGGGTTTTGGTACTCAATTTGGAATGACCCACTATGTGAAACCCCCCAGTTTGCCTATAAAATGTATATGACTGCCAACCCAACGGCGCATGCACAGGTGTGCAGGCAGTCAGTGCACTTGGCTCCATTCTGCTTTGCTCAGCTGTTGAGAGGTCTCATCAGCTAAGGCCCAGATGAAGGTGTGTGCACCGATGGCTGCATTCCTGTTAGCCTTAGCCTCCAGATGGGGGCATACCCGTGCCAGCTATTCACAAATCATTAAACAGAGGCCCCAAGGAAAGGGAACCAGGTGGTCCTGGTGTCTTATAGACTTCATGGCTGCTTTTGGTCCACTTTAATGCAGGGCATAGAATTCGGTTTGTTCACAGAGTACGGCTTAGAGAGAAGGGAGTGAACTGCATCCCCAGTTTCCTTCCGACTGATGTGTGTGCTCCTGCACCCAGGCTGTCTGGCTGAGCTCCCACCGATTATAAACTGTGGTAAACCTGGGATGAGCTGTGGAACCACAGGCAAGGTGAGTATACAGGTGATCTCTAAGGGTTTTACACAACAGTATGGCCCATGGATAGGGATTTGGCTGGATTAGAAGTTGATTAGACTGCAGAGCCAGCTAAAATGGGTTTGGGTCCACTTTAATGCAGATGTGGTCTGAACCTGAAATCTAAAATATTCCAGGGCTGTACAGTGGCTTTCCCCCACGGCATCCTGAGAGGGAAATCCAGCTGTGTGAACCCCCCAGAATGTCACTATTCGCTCACCTTTGCCTCTTTCCAATGGCGCATGCACACGCTCTCGTCCATTGCGAAGCATCTGCTGTGGTTCTAATTGACTTCAATAGACAGTGCATGCTGGGGCATCCCCCCGGTGGCATGTGCTTGCTCCCGCCCTAGCCATTCATATAGGCTAAGGCAGGAGTGGGCGCCGCTGGGGATGCATCAGCTCGCGCTCCCCATTAAAGTCAATGAGAGCCGCCTCCTGAATGACATAACCATGGCAGATGGCTCTGATTGGACGAAAGCCCGGGTAGGAGCCATTGTTACGAGGAAGAGGTGAGAAAATAGCGGCATTCTGCACCGTGCATGTACATATCCAATCAGTGCTTTATGCAGTGCATACTGATATAGGGCATAAAACCGTTGTTTTGGAGTCAGTGTCAGCATAGGGAGTGGGTTTCCCTGTGGAGTGCACGCCACCCTGCATTTAGACCATCTGAATGGATGGGTGTGGGAGCACGCACATTAGCAGGAATACCGGGGAGGCTTTTAGACTCCAGGGCCTTCCATGGTGATGATTGGTCCACTTTAAAGATGAAGAATTGCCTCTGGGGGCAGCCATGGGATCTAAAAGATCACTTGAAATACAGACAGGCAACTTACAACCCCTGGGGCATCCCTGGCCACAGGGCATCCTAAATCAGGATGAAAATCCTGGGTCTTGGTCTACCTGTGCCCGCAAAAACACAGTGCCGGCTGGGAGACTGATCTGCCCTCCCTACTATACATCCTGTCCCCATATTGGTGCAGCGCGCCCCCCAGACACCCCAATTACTTGGCCGTGTTCGAGTCTCTTGCGGCAACTTGTAACTGCCCCCTCTTGTTTTAACCCACCTGTATAATAGTGTATATAACTGTATATAGTTTACTGCTAGGAGAGCTGGATATAACAAGTTGTATGGAAGGTGAGATACTAGCACACTGCTGACACCTGCTGGCCATTTGTGAAGTGGCCTCCTCAGTACACCCTACCCTCTTCCTTGTTCTTTCCCAGGTTTTTCTCTTCCACCTGTCTCCACAGGGTAACCTGCATCGCTGCTTGCGTTGAGAAGCTGGGTGTGTGGAGAGAGGAGGAGATTCTCACTTTCCTTCCCCCTCCCATTGAGAGTAACGAGGGGCAATAACCCCTGATATATTGCTTGAGATTTTTGTATGTACTAATTTGCCTTTTTTTTCACAGAGTCTCCATTTTTGATAATCTTTGTGACTTGACAGGGCTCATATCTTTATTCATAATGTCTCAAGCTACTAGAAAGGGCTTGGACCGCTATTTGGAGAAGCAACAATCTTCTAATACTGCAAAAACCGACAGAGCTAAGTCTAAACAGTCCCAAAGTAGCCAGAAAAACAACAACACTCAGGGATCGCCCCCGGGCTCCCCATTAACCCCCGACCTGCACAGGGACCCAACCCCGGACACACCTTTAGAGCGAGAGGGGGACGAGGGCAAAAGCATAGCTAAGGCAGTCTTGGCACAGATTACCCCTTATTTGGACAAGCGATTTGACTCCTTGCAGGACGCTATTGCTAACTCCATGACCCAGATCACATCTAACACCACGAGGGTTACAGAATTGGAACAAAGGGTTAGCGATCTAGAGGATAAACTAGATTTCCTTCAAACCAGATCCTCTGCTCAGGAAATGATTATTTCATCGTTAAACGAAAAGCATGAGGACCTGGAAAATAGGAGTAGGAGATCAAACTTGCGTTTTATAGGGATCCCGAAGTAATACAAGACTTCCGCGTCCCTGACCAAATTCCTTACACATGATCTTATGCTCGCCCTTGGTCTTCGGACCACTGACTCTAGACACATAGAGCAAGCACACAGGCTGGGTCAGGAAAGGCAGTCGGTCGGTACAAGACGCCCTAGGCCGGTGATAGCTAAGTACTTCCATTATGCAGATAAAGAGGTGATTCTCGCAGCGTTCAGAAAGCAGAAAGAAGTGACAGTGGAGGGCCACAGGATCCTGATATTTCAGGATTTCTCGGCCGCAGTCGCACAGAAAAGACGAGAATTCGCTCCTGTGTGCAAGTACTTGGCTGACACGGGAATACGGTTCGCCCTCTTATACCCTGCTAAATTGCGGCTGCTAATTAATGGAGAGCCGAGAATCTTTGAAAACCCGACTCAGGCCAAAAAAGAATTACTGCCGATTCCTGCCCGGGAGGCCCCCACTTGACGTATCCCTCTCATTTCACATAACTTCGGTAAAACTAATGTTAATACGGTATTTTGAAAGTTGAATATAAGTTTCATTAAGCTATCTTTGAGCCGCTATGGCTATAGGGAAAGTTGCGTTGTTGTGGCACAGAGATGGTCATGCAGCCGCTGATTTTCTGTGGATGATCCTCTCTGTCCCAAATGTTTGTTTTTTGTTTACGGAATTTGTTACTCAGTTATCTCCCTCTGATTCTGAGGGAATAGGTTATAAGATGGAAAAAGGAAAATGGAGGAGAGAGACAGGCAATTTACTATGGAATGGCAATGGCAATTGTTTGCAAAACAGAGACCGCACTGGATTCCAGTCTGGAGACAATGATTTTCGCTGTCTTGACACTGGTCCACAGAATAGAACGGGGAGGGTGCCTGGGACGACCCCCTCCGTTTACTTTGATCTTCTTGGTTTTCTGAGGATTAACGGCATTATATATTTTAGATGATATCGGCAGATAAGCCGACCGGCCACCCTAAATCCCATCTAAAATTGGTTTCCTGGAATGTAGGTGGGCTTAATCACCATCTAAAACGTAGGAAAATTTTACAACACCTGAGCCACCACGCCGCTGATATAGTCCTGTTGCAGGAAACACATTGGAAGGAGGGGGAGGAGTGCAACTTGAAAGCACCCTGGATTAATGAGGTGATTGCCACGATATTTAAAAAGAAGCAGAGAGGGGTTGCGATCTTGCTAAACAAGTCACTTAGATATACCATCCTGGAAACAATCACCGACCGAACCGAAGTAGATATATTATACTGAAGATGGAGGTCTCGGGACAAGAATACACGTTGGTGAATGTTTACGCTCCCAACACCCCGAACCTCCCTTTCTTCATTGACTTAACACAACGACTACATGACTATCAAGATACTAAATTGATTGTGGCGGGGGACTTTAACATAGTGACTGATTCTGCACAGGATAAATCTAGTCCGGCAGTGAGGGATGGAGTGGGACTGTCGGCACCATTTAAACACATCTACGATTACCTGGCCCTGGTAGATCCCTGGAGACTCCTCAATCCATGTTACTCCAAAGCTCATAAATCCTTGTCTAGGATTGACCATATCTTAACACACGAGTCCCTCCTTATGGAGGTCACGGAGGCGGAGATCAAGCCTATTGCACTTTCAGACCACGCGCCAGTTACAATCTCTTTTTCACTAGCGATCCCCCAGGGCAGATCGGGGTTCTGGCGTTTTCCCACATATCTGGGAGGCTCGGATAGCTTCTGGGAGTTTCTGAGAGGGGCTTGGGAAAATTATAAGGATGACAACATCCAACATATAACAGAACCCGTTTTATTCTGGGAAGCGGCAAAGGCAGTTATCAGGGGCCACATTGTGGATTTCGTCTCTCGAAGGAAAAAAGCATCGAGAACGAGACACAAGGAGCTCTATGATGCGGTCTCTGAGTCATATAGAGCTTATCTACAACTCAACACTGAAGCTGCTAAAAAACAATGGTTGGAGGCCTCACTCATATTAGATACCTTCCTTAGTGCAGAGGCAAAAAAATCCAATTTTTTTCAGAGACATAAATACTATAGATATGGAAACAAGTCTGGT
The DNA here is from genome assembly GCA_027917425.1 of Gastrophryne carolinensis. Lineage (NCBI taxonomy): Eukaryota > Metazoa > Chordata > Amphibia > Anura > Microhylidae > Gastrophryne > Gastrophryne carolinensis. The sequence continues at coordinate 298,789,796 of CM051234.1, read as the reverse complement.
AAGCTCTTAGCAGCAATGACTAGTCCTTCAGGCCCTAGGAGACACATTGCTGCCATTAAAAAGCCAGCTTCGGGTCAGAACTATACGAAGACTCCTGAGATAGTTAAATCTTTTGAAAACTATTTTAGGAATGTCTACACATCTGCACTGCCAGACCACTCATTAATAAACCCGATTCTTCAGCAGGCAGAGTTGGGAGGGTTGTCCGACTCTCAGAGGAGGTTGTTGGAAGGCCCGGTGACGGAGGTAGAGGTAATGTGGGCAATTCGACAATTAAAGAATGGTAAAACCCCGGGGCCTGATGGCTACACGGGAGAATTTGATAAGATGTTAGGCCCATTCATTGCTCCAATCTTACAGGATCTGTTTAACACAATCCTTCAGGAAAAGGTGGAAATGCCACATTTCACGGAAGCATATACTACCCTAATTTTAAAGCCCCATAAGGACCCCTCATTACATTCTTCCTACAGACCTATCTCTCTATTGAACAATGATTATAAACTTTTGGCAAAAATAATGGCGGAAAGGTTGCAATCCATTCTTCCGTCCCTACTCAGTGAGCATCAACTAGGCTTCGTCCGCAATAAACATATTACGCAGGGCATACGAACAGCTATAGCAGCTACCGCTGCTGGCAAGAACTCTGGATGAATTCTCCTTAGCCTTGACTCCGAAAAGGCATTCGATAAGGTAGAATGGCCGTGGCTATTGGGTGTTCTGGAAGGAAGGGGGTTCAGAAGGCGCTTTTTACACTATATCCAATTCATCTACAAAAGCCCACGAACCACTCTATTGATCAATGGGGAGAGATCGCGGGAAATACGCCTGGCTAGAGGCACGAGACAGGGATGCCCGCTTTCGCCTCTTTTATTCAGCTTGGCTTTGGACCCATTGTTGAGAGCCCTAGAAGCAGAACCGGAGTTCCATAGCATTGGAGTTGGATCCTCGTCAGTGAAGCTAACGGCGTTTGCAGACAACTTGATCCTGTTTATATCTAATCCGAGATCGGCCTTGCCCAGGATTCTACAATTGATAGACGAGTTTGGCCGGGTGTCGGGATATTCTATAAATTTGAGCAAGTCGATGGCCCTATATTTGGGGTCTGGTACCAAGCCGCGTTGGAGCGATGGGTATCCCTTTTCGTGGAGCAAGAACTCCCTGAGGTATCTAGGTGCGCTCATCCCAAAGAACCCCCTGGAGCTGTACTCCTGTAACATAACACCAGTAATAAGGACCCTAGAGAAAGACCTCCGAAGCTGGGCCAAGCTTGGGCTCTCATTCTTGGGGCGGATACACCTCCTCAAGATGATAGCTTTCCCTAGAATTTTCTTTTACATTCAAACACTGCCAATTTTGCTAGCCACACAGGATATAAAACATATTTACCGACTTTTTAGAGAATTCATCTGGGCCAAGAAGATAGCGGGTCTGGGTAGAGCCACGTTGCAACAGGAGGTCAGGAATGCAGGAGTGAACCTCCCAGATATTGAAAAATATAACCAGGCGGCTCTCTTGTGCGTCTTGAGAGACTGGGTGGGGAATCGCAGTGTACATACAAATACTGACCTAGATCAGGCCTTGTTAGGCACGACGAGCCTGACTTTCATGATTCATCAACACAAACATCTTCTACCCCCTCAGGTGACACAAAACCCCCTATTATTTACAATCTGGAAGCTGTGGCATATTATCCGCAGAGAAAGAAATTTGAGCTCGCACTCCTCTCTGTTTCTGCCGCTGGCTGGAAACCCGGATCTTGGCCTGAGTAACGCGACAAATACATATGAGTACTGGCGTGAGTCTGGCATCACCTCAATTTCTGCTCTGGTAAATAAGGCCCAGAAGAAAATCTTGTCTTATGAGGCAATGAGACACTTGCATCCCTCTGTGACCCTCCGAGTATTTCCCTTTATGCAAGCCGCCTCCTATATTAAAAAAATAGTCAGTCGCTTCTCTGATCTAGATTGGTCCAATGATTTGGATATTCTCTTAGAAGATCCTCCGCCATGTAAAGGGGCTATTTCTATGTATTATGCTATGTATTAAGGCTCGACTGGGACGAGCAGAAAACGGGAATGATAAAGTGGGTTCGACATTTCCCTAATCTTACATGTGCCCAGATTTTGAAATCTTATAACTACTCTTGGTCTACTTTATCAGCATCAATGTATAGAGAGATGCTCCTTAGACAATTCCACTATAATTACGTATCCCCGCTCCGCTCCTTCCGCATGGGCTTATCCGAATCCCCGCACTGTCTGAAGTGCAATGCGGAATCAGCGGATCTCTTCCATAATCTATGGGAATGCCCCGTAATCAGGAAGTTCTGGAGACAGGTAGCCCAATACACGTCTCAGAACCTGGTAACCTACGCATTCCCCTCGCCGGAGTGGGCAGTATTCGGGGAGCTTATGTTGGAGGGAGTCTCATGGGGGACTAGAAGGCTGTTATTGATTATATCTGCTGTAGCGCGCAAAACTATTCTGCAGGCCTGGATTTACCCCGACCCGCCTCAATTTAAAGTCTTTCTGGAAAAACTGCAGCAATTCTTTAAATTTGATTGGGTAGACACGACAGCCCATAAGGAAACGAAAGTCTCATTCTTTTTTGCCACCTGGGAAAGCTTTATTAATCTGTTGACACCGGAAATCCGAGCCAAATTACACAGTGCTATCAGGGATACTGAATGGTACCTTAGAAGAGTGGTCGAGGGAGACCCGCCAGTCGCACTAGGTTAATAGGCGTGGCCTTTTCATCATCCAAGAAAGGGCTCATTGGTATTCTTTGGTTTGGATTCTATGGGATGATGGGGGGGGGGATTGGTGGAACGCTTGTTAATCTATACAGTCGACTAGTAGAAATGTTATAAACCATATATGCCTGCTATTCCGCTTGTTGTTTATGATCTGTATGATTGTAATTTGCCTGTCCTCAATAAAAAAGTTTTAAAATAAAAAAAAAAGTGCCCAAAATAATTATAACCATCCCAGCCCATTGAAATGTATGGGATAAGGCCACACAGTGCAGTGTGAGTGCCTGGTCTTACACTGTAGGGAACTCAGCACCGGCGCTGATGATAGTTGGGACACTACCTGGCACTCTGGATATTTTTAGTATTCAGTACGTCCTGCTCCAGATATAATACTTACACTTGGGTTATCCTCCGCCAGATGGCGCTGCACTGCAGAGACATGCAAAACAGGCTCCTCCTGGCCCTTCAAATACCCAGGGACCTCCCACAAATCCCCAGATTTCTCTGCATTGCTGACTGCGAAGACATGAAGTATCACTCTCTCGCAGGTGAGCGGGGCTATTAAAGCCTGCGGCCCTGTTGGACTACTCCCACCCATCCTCTTCGTGATGTGCCTCCCAGCCTGGGCTGCGCTGGTCGGGTGAAGGTAGGCAGCACCACGCGTGCTTACGGAGTCATGCTCCACCGCAGTCCCCCACCAAAGGGTAGGCGGTTTAGGCTGATGGTGAGCCTCTAGTGGATGCCCCTCCCGCATTATTGCCCCATACCTCGTGTAGCGGTGGACCCTGTGCAAAGGGTCGCCATCCTCCCTCGTTCCCCCCGTAGCTCGGGGGGAAAGAAAGGGGGTGTGTGTGTGGTGGTCTTAGTCTATTGAGTTACACGTTATGGCCTTAGTATTGTCCTTGACTAATACACCTGGTGTCAGAGCCGCGCTGTTTGCCTTTTTATTGTATATCGGCCGCCACCGCCGCGCGAGTCTATTGCCTTTATTGGATGGGCATGCGAACAGGCGGCGGCGTCTTCTTTGGCAAATCCCTTTTTTTCTAAGTGTGTCATACACTCGTGTTTTCTTGTCTGCGTTGACTACTGTCTCAGAGCTTCGCGCTCTTCAGGGGGGCGGGGACCTGGCTTGGCGCGCTCCGCGTCACAGCCCACTCTGGCCCGCCCTTTGAGGTTCGCTTGGTGCCATTTAGACGCTCGTCGCGCGTGGTAATGGTCCTCCTCCTCCCTCGGTCTGTAAGTGCCCTCGCGGGCGATTTTCATCTTTCTTGCTTACTGCGCATGGCTCTGACATCCCTATTCCCATTATGTCTTTCAGACGGTCGAATCCAGTGGCTTCTCCCGGCATGGTGTAATTGCCAGTTGGACCTAGTATAATTACTCCCACTACCCTGCGGGTCTTTGGGGCATCCAGGGTAGCTTATAGTGTCAATCCCTACTGGCCTATTGTGCCTATTAATCACCATATGGAGGCATCCCAGGATATTGTGAACGGGGTTCCCTTGGGACAAGCCAGGCTGTGTGTAGACTCCTGGCATAGGAGCAGAGGGTGACATCCTGGCTCCTCCTGGGGGACCAAACCCATAGCCCCTCCCAAGACCCCTCAGGCATGATGGGGCGCCCTCGCCCACCAGGGTGGGGGGACGGCTACAGCACTTCGCGCACGTCTGGAGGTCTCAGACCGGTGGATTCAGGAGGTAGTTACCTCTGGCTACAAGTTACCTCTGGGATACAAGAGTTTGCTGTGCAGCCCCCTCAAGATTCATCAGGTCCCGGATCCCCCAGTACCTGGTATCAGCTCAGGTCCTGATGCAGGCAGTGCAAGGACTTCTGGATCTGGGAGTTATTTGCAAGGTTCCCTTGAGAGAATTGGGAAAGGGGTTCTACTCCATCTTTTCACAGTGCCCAAAAGAGATGGGTCAGTCAGGCCCATTCTGGATTTAAAGATCCTCAACAAATTTGTCAAGAACAAGCGCTTTCGCATGGAAACTCTGCGCCCGGCCGTTGGCTCTCTGCGCCCAGGGGATTTTATGACGTCTGTGGACATCAAAGATGCTTACCTTCACATCCCTGTGTTCCCGGGACATCAAAGGTTTCTCAGATTCGCGTTCAAAGACCAACATTACCAATTTGTGGCCCTACCGTTTGGCCTCACTTCAGCTCCCCAAGGTGTTCACCAAGGTGCTGGCGGGGGTGATGTCTTTGATAAGGTCAGGGGGCATTCGAGTGCTGCCCTACCTGGACGACATCCTCATCGCCTCATGGCCTCTACGGCAGGCAGAGCTGGACACTCAGCTGGTGGTGTCCACCTTGGAGTCCTTTGGCTGGGTGATCAATCATCCCAAGTCCTCTCTGTCCCCTTCGTCGGTGACCCCATTCCTGGGGATGATTCTGGATACGGTTCAGTCACGAATATTCCTTCCCCAACAGAAGGTGAAAGCTCTGACTGCGCAGGTGCGGTCCCTGCTCTCATGCCCCCAGCTCTCCCTCAGGCAGGGAATGCAGCTGGTGGGCCTGATGGTGGCGAGCTTCGAGGCGGTGCCCTTTGCTCAGTTCCATTCGAGGCCTCTGCAGCTTCACCTTCTATCGGTATGGGACAAGGACCCCGCGTCTTTGGACGGGGTTTGTGTGCTTCCCCCATTGGTCAGAAGGTCCCTCTCGTGGTGGCTAGACCATAAGAACTTGCTAAAGGGCAGGTCCTTTCTGGCCCCCTCCTGGGAGACGGTCACCACGGATGCCAGTCTGTCAGGTTGGGGGGGATTCTGGAAGTCCCTGAGGTTCCAGGGGAGGTGGGGCCCTCAGGAGGCCCATTTACCCATCAACATTCTGGAACTACGGGCGGTCAGGTTGGTACTGTAGCAGTTGACCGATCACCTGCAGGGACTGTCTGTACAGGTCCGCTCAAACAACAGAACGGCGGTTGCCTACATCAACCATCAGGGAGGGACCCGGAGCAAGGGTGCCCTCCAGGAAGTGTCGCGGATTCTGACATTTCTGACATAGGCGGAGGCCAATGTTCAATGCATTTCGGCTGTTTATATCCTGGGGGTAGAGAATCTTCTGGCAGACTATCTGAGCAGGGGGACTTCCCGTCAGGGGGAGTGGTCCCTCTGCAACAGGGTATTCCAGTCCCTGTGTTACCGGTGGGGCCTACCGGACGTGGATCTGTTTGCATCCCGTCACAATCACAAGCTCCCGGCCTTTGTCTCCCTGTCTCAGGATCCTCTGGCCTTGGCCACGGATGCTCTGTCAATGTCATGGAAGGAATTTCGGCTCCTGTATGTCTTTCCCCCGTTCCCCCTGCTGGGCAGGGTTCTGCGCAAGATTGCCCTGGAAAGGGTTCCAGTGATTCTGGTGGCCCCAAGGTGGCCCAGAAGAGTGTGGTTCACAGACGTGGTACAAATGGCAGTAGACCAGTGCGTCCTGCCAGAGGCGCCAGATCTGCTCACTCAGGGCTCCTTACGCCATCCCAGTTTACAAACTCTGGCTTTGACGGCCTGGCTGCTGAAACCTCCATCTTGATGGAGAAAGGCTTGTCTGTCTCAGTGGTGGATACCATGGTACAGGCTAGGAAGAAAACTTCTTCTGCCATCTATTATAGGGTATGGCGTTCCTACATTGACTGGTGTGAGTCTAGGTCTCTTCCCTGTAGGGAGTTCTTAATCCCTAGGATTCTGGAGTTTTTACAACATGGATTGGAGTTGGGTTTAAAACTCAGTACTCTGAAGGGTCAGGTTTCTGCCCTGTCTGTCTTCTTTCAGAAGTCTTTTGCTCGGCATCCCTTGGTTAAGACCTTCTTTCAGGGGGTCACTCACGTGCGTCCCCCGCGTAAGCCTACGGTCCCTGTTTGGGAGCAAAAACATGAAATAATTATAAAGCCGGCAGACAAAGGGGGGGGGGGGGTCTGGTCATTCTTAATAAAGTGGACTATTTGGAAGAACTGACCAGACTGTTATCGGATACAAACACGTACATAAAACTAAATGGGGATCCCACATTAGAGTACAAGAAGGCCCTAAAACAACTACTATCAGAGGGATTGGAAAAGGGTATCCTTTCAAATAAGGAATATGAATACCTAATTCCTTCGGCCCCACGGATACCCACCATTTACCAAGTGCCTAAGATTCATAAAAATCTAGTAAAACCCCCTGGGCGTCCCATAGTGAGCGGGATTGGCTCGGTCACATGCCGCCTAGGGGAATATATAGACCAATTTTTACAGGACTTGGTAAGACAACTCCCAGCTTACTTGAAAGACTCTTCACAAGTTTTACAATTACTAATGGACCAAAGGGTAAGTGAACAAAGCGTCTTAATAACAGCAGACGTATCTTCACTTTATACAGTCATCCCCCATGACAAGGGGGTGGCAGCTGTGAAACATTTCCTTATCCAGAAGTCTCCCCTACCACCCTTACAGATAGAGTTTGTCATCGCCTGTTTAGAATTTGCTCTACGGCACAATTATTTTTGGTACGCCGATGAATTCTATCTGCAAAAAACGGGCGTGGCCATGGGAGCAAAGTTTGCTCCCAGTATGGCAAACCTATATGTGGGGTGGTGGCAGGAACAATTCATCTATGCAAACACCAGGCCCCAACTACTAGGTTGGTGGCGATACATAGACGATGTTTTCTGTATTTGGGATGGTCCTCAGCAGCAGATGGATGATTTTCTTCAAGCAATTAATGTTAACACTTTTAATTTAGAATTTACAGCTGAAACAGACAAAGAATCCATCCATTTTTTGGACCTGACTATTAAAAAAGAGGGACAAAATTTAGTCAGCTCCACCTACTTTAGGAGCACTGACCGGAATGGATATGTTCCATCATCCAGTTGCCACCACCCGTGTTGGTTAAAGGCTATCCCGAAGGGACAATTCATGCGGGTGAGGCAAAACTGTACGTCTGTACAGGATTATGATACCCAATCAGCCCTCCTGTCCCAAAGATTTGTGGACAAAGGATATCAGAAGGGAGAAGTTGAGAACCAAAGGGGGGGAATAAGAAGACTAAATAGATCCTCTCTCTTACAGGCCCCAACTAAGAAATCAAAAACAGCCCAAATGGATCTCTCATTTATAACTACTTACAGTTTGCAACATAAACAACTCAAAGAATTACTAACCAAACACTGGCATATTTTAAGATGTGATCCCGTTGTCACACTTGGGGGGTAACTCCAGACCTCTTGATGAGCTCGCAACCCCCAATCTCCACAACCAGCTTCACCTGTAGGAGCCCCCGCTTGCCGGGACGCAAGTTACGCCTACCTGGGATCGGTTGCCCCCAGGACTTATTGGCTCAAAGGATGCAAGCTTAAATGGAGAGATCTGGAGAACCAATAATGGGAGCGTGAGTGACGGAAGTCCAGAGACAGGCAATAGGTCGATAACGGGAAGGCAGAGATCGTAGCGGCACCAGGGGTCAGGCAAGACGTAGTCGGGGTACAGGCAGAGGTCAGCAACTGGGGTTCAAGATCTAGAAGCGTCAGTTCAGGCAAGGGTCGGCAACAAGGGTTCAGGATCAAGAGGCGTCAAAACAGGCAGAGGTCGGCAACAAGGATTCAGGATCGAGAGGCGTCAAATACAGGCAGAGGTCGGCAACAAGGATTCAGGATCGAGAATGGTCGGACAATCAAATCGGCAACGGGCTAGACTTCACAGGAAAAGGTAACACAGGGTTCTGAGCGCTATCACAGGCAATGGGCAACTGAGGGAGGAAACCCTTTATAGGGGCAGACAGAGAGGGAAGGTGTGAATGATTGGTGCACTTAGGATCCAAGCCAGGATTGGCCTGACCTGTCCCTAGCTGGGCTCATTGGCCCACAACAGAAGAGAGGGAGGAGTTCCTCCCCTGGCTGAGCCCGCAGGCTCTTACACAGCTGCCTCCGGCGGACGTGCTGAGAGCAGCGCCGCCGGAGGGCATATGAAAAACGTGCTCACGCACGAGCACGAGGCAGAGAGAGGCGGGGACGAGGAGGGAGCACGGCCGTGCTCGTGGACGCACCGGCCGCCGGCGGAACTGCTGCTGCGGCCAGCCGCCCGGGGACAACGCTGGAACGGGGTCCAGGTAAGTGCCGATTCCTGACACTACCCCCCCTTCACGAGGGGCCTCCGGACCCTTACCGGGTTTTCCTGGATTGTCACGATGAAACTTCTTTACAAGAGCACTGGCGTGCACATCCTTCGCTGCTACCCAGCACCTTTCCTCGGGACCGTAGCCCACCCAGTCCACCAAATACTGTAAAGAATTACGCACTTTATGTGAATCTAGGATCTTATTCACTTCATATTCTGGCTCATTATCAACGAGAATAGGCGAAGGACCAGCAGGACGAGCATTCTTAGCTGGTTTTAACAGCGAAACATGGAAAGAATTTGGTATTTTCATAGTCGGCGGAAGTTGAACTTTAAAAGACACATTATTCAACTTCTTAATAATAGGGAAAGGACCAATGAATTTTGGACCTAATTTACTAGAGGGTTGACGGAGCGCAATATTTTTAGTGGAAACCCAAACTAGATCACCCACCTGAAGAACCGGTTCGCGTGACCTACGACGATCGGCAAATTTCTTATACCTCAAACCAGTAGTTTTAAAAAACTCTTGAACGCGATTCCAGATATTCCTCTGTTCCTGAAGCCACTCTTCCAATGCTGGCAAATTGGAAGGAGACCCTGAAAGGGAAGAAGCTCTTGGATTTTTCCCTAAATTACAAAAGAAAGGAGATACCTTAGTACTCTCACTAGGCGCATTATTGTAAGCGAACTCAGCAAAATCGATAAATTCCGCCCATTGTTCTTGGGCATCAGAGACATAACATCTTAAGTATTGTTCCAAAGTTTGATTTGTTCTTTCCGTCTGCCCATTAGACTGGGGATGGTAGGCAGAGGAAAGAGAGATCTGTATTCCCAACCGTGAACAGAAGTGTTTCCAAAAACAGGAAGTAAATTGGACACCCCGATCGGAGACTATATTAGACGGAATACCATGAATACGAAAAATATGCGAAGTAAATAGCCGCGAAAGCTCCGGAGCTGACGGAAGCTTGGTCAACGGAATGAAATGTGCCATTTTACTGAAATGATCTACTACTACCCAAATTACAGTATTACCAAGTGAGAGAGGCAAATCTACAATAAAATCCATAGAAATATGAGTCCATGGTTCAGCAGGAATTTCAAGAGGAACCAAACCACCACTAGGAGCCTTGTGAACCCCTTTACTACGAGCACAAATAGCACAAGCGTCGATAAAGGCAGTAACATCGCGTCTCATGGTAGGCCACCAAACATGACGACGGGCAAGCATAAACGTCTTACGGTTACCCAAATGACCAGCAGTTTTAGCATCGTGAAACTCGCGAATTACATCCGAACGCAGGTGCGGCGGTACAAACTGGCACCCCAAGGGTACATCACTAGGAGATTCACCTTGAAACGGCGCCAAGGTATTGGAGAGATCAGGAAGTAACACCCCGACCACACAACCCGTGGGTAGAATTGGTTCACCAGAATCACCCCGATCCTTACATTCACCGAACATGCGAGATAAAGCATCAGCTTTAGTATTTTTTACACCCGGCTTGAAAGTAATAATGAAATTAAAGCGCGAGAAGAACAATGCCCAACGTGCCTGACAAGAGTTCAGCCTCTTGGCGGAACCTATGTACTCGAGATTTTTGTGATCGGTATACACAGTTATAGGATGTAATGAACCCTCCAACCAGTGTCGCCATTCATCAAATGCCAGTTTAATAGCTAATAGTTCCCTATTGCCAACATCATAATTTTGTTCCGCGGTACTGAATTTACGTGAAAAATAAGCGCATGGATGGAGACGCTCAGGGTTACCAGAATATTGTGACAAAACTGCACCCACTCCCAGCTCAGAAGCATCTACTTCAACAATGAAGGCTTTATGAATATCAGGATGCACTAACACAGGTGCCGAAGTTAAGGCCCGTTTCAAGGTCAGGAAGGCCTCACAGACAGAGGGGGACCAGTCAGCAGTAAAAGCCCCCTTGCGGGTAAGGTTGGTAAGAGGTGCTACAACATGGGAAAAGCCTTTGATGAAACGCTGATAAAAATTTGTAAAACCTAGAAAACGTTGCAATTCCTTGAGAGTCTTGGGTTGAATCCAATCCTGAACCGCTGAAACCTTCCCCACATCCATCTCCAACCCCTTGTTAGTAATAACATACCCTAGAAAGGGAACTGTGGTGACTTCAAACACACACTTAGCGAGTTTAGCAAATAAGTTGTTCTCTCTTAACTTTTGTAGTACCAACTTAACATGGCGTCTGTGCTCCAATAAAGAGTTTGAAAAAATGAGAATATCATCCAAGTAGATGACTACCGAGATATTCCCTGAATACATCATTGACAAAGTCTTGGAAAACAGCTGGCGCGTTACAAAGACCGAAGGGCATGACCAGGTACTTGTAATGCCCATCTTTCACGTTAAATGCAGTTTTCCACTCATCCCCCTGCCGGATGTGAATCAAATTGTATGCCCCTCTTAAATCCAATTTGGAAAAAATTCGGGCTCCCGTGACTTGATTGAACAGATCCCCGATCAGGGGTAAGGGGTATCGGTTTTTTACAGTGATCTTATTCAAGGCTCGATAATCTATGCATGGTCTTAGGCCACCATCTTTCTTTTCTACAAAAAAGAACCCGGCCCCAGCAGGCGAAGTAAAGGGACGGATAAATCCTTTCCTAAGATTTTCGGTAATATACTCCCTCATTGCTTGCTCCTCGGGCAGGGTAAGGTTATAGATCTTTCCCCTCGGGGGAATAGTGCCAGGCAGCAAGTCAATGGGGCAGTCATAGGACCGATGTGGAGGAAGAGTATCAGCAGAGCGTTCAGAAAATACATTGATCCAATCAGCATATGGCTGAGGTAATTCCTGTGGTAAGACTTGAACGCTTCTGAGGCCTGTATTAAAACAGTGACCTTTACAGTGGTCACTCCATTTGACCAACTCCCCAGCCCGCCAATCTAACACCGGGTTATGGAGTTGCAACCAGGGGTATCCCCAAATCACCGGAGTTTCCGGACAATCAAAAATAAAGAATTCTAAGAATTCAGAGTGGGAAGAGCCAACAATTAGTCTGAGAGGTGGGGTCTTGGTATTTATAGGACCTCCCTGGATTGCCTCCCCATTGATAGCTAAAACTTGTAGGGATCTTTCAAGAGGAACTACAGGGATCCCTAAGGTGGAGATCATGCTCCTGTCCAAAAAGTTTCCAGCCGCACCACTGTCAATAAAGGCGGAAACTGTCTGCTTAGAGGACCCCCAAAACAAATCAATAGGTACAAGCATCTTATTCTGACGAGAGTTACAAACTGACTCACCCAGATCGGTACTCTCTACCTGGTCTGGGTGCGGAAGTTTTCCGCCGGTTTCCCCTTGTTGGGACAGGACCCTGCAAAATGACCAGAATCCCCGCAATACAGGCATAACCCCTCGGTTCGCCTACGCTGCTTCTCCTCTTGGGACAAGCGGGTTCTCCCTAATTGCATAGGTTCTTCCTGGGAAGATGTTTCTCCACGGGGAACCGGGGATCTATGACTCTGGACTGGTCTGAAGGACGTGGGAGCCCTGACTCACTCCCTGGCCCTTTCTCTAAGACGTCGGTCTATTTTAATGGAGACCTGCATTAATTGATCTAGGTCCACTGGCGGGGGAAAATTGACTAAGGCATCCTTGATGCTATCTGACAGTCCCACCCTGAACTGACTACACAAAGCTGGATCATTCCACCTAGCTTCGATAGCCCAGCGGCGGAATTCAGCACTGTAGTCTTCAGCCGAATTCCGTCCTTGTTTTAAGGCCCGAAGCCTATTCTCTGCAGTAGACTGTATATCTGGATCGGCATATAAAACGCCCATAGCATTGAAGAAGGCAGTCACAGATTGTAGGGCAATGTCATGAGACGGTAAACTAAAGGCCCAGGACTGTGGGTCTCCTTGAAGCAAGGAAATGACTAGGCCTACTCGCTGGACCTCTGTGCCAGAGGAGATAGGTCTTAACTTAAAATATAGTTCGCAGGCATTCTTGAAATTGGAAAATTTTGCCCGTTCTCCAAAAAATTTCTCAGGCAGTGGAATCTTAAGTTCGGAGAGGTGAGGTGGTACAGAGGAAGTCGGCACTTGACGAGACTCCTCAGTGGCCACTCTTTGAGCGAGTTGGTTGATCGCTGTGGCCATAGCTTGCACCTGCTGTACCAGGTCATCCATTTTTTAGGGCCTGTGATAATGTCACCCTTGGGGGGTAACTCCAGACCTCTTGATGAGCTCGCAACCCCAAATCTCCACAGCCAGCTTCACCTGTAGGAGCCCCCGCTTGCTGGGACGCAAGTTACGCCTACCGGGGATTGGTTGCCCCCAGGACTTATTGGCTCAAAGTATGCAAGCTTAAATAGAGAGATATGGAGAACCAATAACGGGAGCGTGAGTGACGGAAGTCCAGAGACAGGCAATAGGTCGATAACGGGAAGGCAGAGATCGTAGCGGCACCAGGGGTCAGGCAAGACGTAGTCGGGGTACAGGCAGAGATCAGCAACTGGGGTTCAGGATCTAGAAGCGTCAGTTCAGGCAAGGGTCGGCAACAAGGGTTCAGGATCAAGAGGCGTCAAAACATGCAGAGGTCGGCAACAAGGATTCAGGATCGAGAGGCGTCAAATACAGGCAGAGGTCGGCAACAAGGATTCAGGATCGAGAATGGTCGGACAATCAAATCGGCAACGGGCTAGACTTCACAGGAAAAGGTAACACAGGGTTCTGAGCGCTATCACAGGCAATGGGCAACTGAGGGAGGAAACCCTTTATAGGGGCAGGCAGAGAGGGAAGGTGTGAATGATTGGTGCACTTAGGATCCAAGCCAGGATTGGCCTGACCTGTCCCTAGCTGGGCTCATTGGCCCACAACAGGAGAAAGGGAGAAGTTCCTCCCCTGGCTGAAAAACGTGCGCGCGCGAGCACGAGGCAGAGAGAGGCGGGGACGAGGAGGGAGCACGGCCGTGCTCGTGGACGCGCCGGCCGCCGCTGCTTCTGCGGCCAGCCGCCCGGGGACAACGCTGGAACGGGGTCCAGGTAAGTGCTGATTCCTGACACCCGTATTAGGACCAGTCTTACCAAAATATCCAAAAATCATATATCGGAAGGCCTCTAACCTGAAAGATAGACTCATTTAAAGCTTTGTAGACCCCCCCAAACCCATAACCCTTGTAAACAATCCCTTGGTAGGTTTTTACAGATGTGGTACATGTGCAGGTTGCAGAACCTGTACTCCAATAGAAAAACCCAAAAAAACATTTATAGATTTACAAACACAAACTATTCACAAAATCACAAAATTCATATCATGTCACACTACAGGGGTAGTGTATCTAATATGGTGCCCCTGTAAGTTAATGTATGTAGGTAGAACCACTCGTTCACTAAAGGTCAGAATACGTGAACACTTATACAACATTAAAAAAGGGTTGGAAACGCACAGTTTATCAGCTCACTTTAAATACTGTCATTCCCAAGATCCGAGTTTAATGTCTTTTGTGGGAATAGACCGAACAGAGAAACACTGGAGGGGATCCAATATGTTAAGAGAAGTATCCCGTAAGGAAAGCCAGTGGATATATACACTGGACACCTTCACGCCTAAAGGTCTAAATGTGGAGTTTGACCTAAATTGCTTTTTAGACACTTCTTAACATGTTACCGCCACCTTTTGGGACCCTTTCCTTCACTATTAACACTAGCACCTCCCTTCTCCACTTTAAGTCCCCTATTAGCACCAGCACCCCCTTCCCCATTTTTTGAGTATTTCCCTTCCCTTAAATACTCCTACAATTTTGTGTAGGTCAAGGTTCTGATGTTGAGCACATGCACATTACAGTAGTGTAATTAAAAGAATATAAACTTTAATATCTAATCAATGGGTTAATGTATATCACCATCGCTCAAAACTGTATATTAAGGTCCTCATGAAGTATAAATGTATATAACAAGATCCCAGTATAGCTGTATGGATTCTGGACTAGTTATAATGCAATCACATTATTTATTTAATCTGTGAAGTCCCTAGTATAGCTGTATGGATTCATGATTAGTCATAATGTAACTGTACTACTTCACTTAATTTGTGAACAAAAGCGGTTTTCATTTAACCAGTGTAATTTCTGCTGGCAGTCATGCTCAGCTAGATGCTTATGCAGTGACACTCAAGCACTATTAATTTCTTTTCGCTTGAGAGATTGCCCCGCTTTCTAGAACTTACTTATAAGACCAATGGATGACAGTATGTTCTGTAACAACATCTGGCCATTCAATCTATGATTTAAAGACAGGCTAAGTACGGTAAGTGTATCTTTAGATATGGACAGGCGGTTGTCCTGTCATAAAGAACAGAACGCGATCGCTAGCGGGATGTGAAATAACTGACAGGAATGAATGGATTGGTCAGCTTTCATGTCACTCATCAGGTAGAACCTAGGATTGGACAGGAATGAAGCTGTTATACAGCCCTCTGATTGATAAAAACTCTACTGAGCCTTTCCAATCGGCTGTGTCCAATAATACACTGAGCTAGCAATAGGCTGCTCAGTTTACATGCACGCTGACGTCATACGTCTTCCTCAGCGCGCACTAACCACAGTAACATAAAAAGCAGCAGATGCCCCCGCCACCAGTCAGGAAGAAGTTGCTATAGGCAACGAAACGCGTTACTGAGGACAGCGGCGGCGACAGTATCATCATCTTTGTAGCAATCCTTGGAACTTTGTCAGCAAAGGCGGCACCCCCTCCCTTATCATCATCGGCCGATGTAACACTGAGGTTGGGTGAGAACCGCTTCTGGCATATATTGCGCATGTATAGATATTTGAATGTGAGTGCGAGATTGGCACTTTTTATATATTTTTATAATATTAAAAAACATATTGCGCTAGATCCCTTTTCCCTTCTTACTTTCATGGTGAAATGGCTCTTCACTCTGGTGATCTGAGGAAGGAGAATTTGGGACCGATTTTAAGAGAAGTTCCTATGGATAATTGCAATCTGGTTTAGGAGAGTCCTTATGGAGATAAAAAATAAAAAGGCGGCTAATTAAACCATCTTCTGGTAAGAGCATAACCTATAAGGTGGTGGGCACGTGAAGTGGTGCTATAAAGTTTCTTCTAGCCACGGTGAAATCGTGCATCAGTCTGAGACAAGATTTTGGGACTTCTTACTACTGGTCAACTTTTTAATGTTTAAATATGTTGATTTTATTATCATAACTGCTCTGTGTTTTATTATTATAGTCTATTGTAAAATCTGTTGGATATTCAGGTTATAACACGTTGAGCAATATCACCTTTTAAAAGGTAGCACTTTTAAATATATAATCTTAGCACGGTAATTCAACTTAATTTTTATTCTTGGGTTTTGTCTGCCTTGCAGGGAGCACCCTTTGAGCCTATTCAGGATGCTGCTCTGGCTGTACTTACCCTCAAAGTTGTTTTTCTGGTTAGGCGTGTGTCTGAGCTGGCGGCTCTGTCTATTCAGCCCCCATACTATGAAAGACACCAGGACAAGGTGGTGTTCCGCTTTAAGCCAGACTTTCTGCCAAAGGTGGTGTCTGCTTTTCATTTGAATCAAGATATTGTTCTTCCTTCATTATGTCCTAATCCTAGCAACGCTAAGGAAAGGGTTCTGCATTCTTTGGATGTGGTCAGGTGTCTGAAGTATTACCTGGTAGTCACTGCAGCCTTCAGGAAGACTGATGCTCTTTTTGTGGTCCCTTCTGGTCCTAGGAAGGGTTTGGCTCCGGCCAAGTCTACTATTAGCAAATGGATTCGTCAGGCTGTGATTCAGGCCAATTCTGCTAAGGGGAAGAGTCCTCCCTTCCGTCTTACTGCTCATTCTACTCGTGCAATTGGTGCCTCTTGGGCCTTCCAGCACCAGGCTTATGTTGAACAAGTTTGCAAGGCCGCTACTTGGTCTTCTGTTCATACCTTTTCGAAGTTTTACAAGGTTGATGTTAGGGCCTCAGCTGATGCTGTTTTTGGCCGCAAGGTTTTGCAGGCGGCAGTGGTTTAAACTGCCTGATGTCACCTTTTGTTGGGGGATCCCACCCTACTTTATGGACACTGCTATTGGATGTCCCAAGTGTAAGTATTATATCTGGAGCAGGACGTACTGTATACTAAGAATAATACAATTCTGTGAAATACTCACCTGTAGAATTGATATTATTTGTATACAGTACGCCCTGCTCCACCCCACCCTAGTTTTTGCATTATTCTGGATACCCTGTATGGTGATTGTTATCATTGTTATCATTACCAGTTGTTCTGGGTGGTTTAATTCTCCCGGCTTCTTGTTCACTGCTTTTCAATGCTGGGGATTTGTGGGAGGTCCCTGGGTATTTGAAGAGCCGGGAGGAGCCTGTTTTGCATGTCTCTGCAGTGCAGTGCCATCTGGCGGAGGATAACCCAAGTGTAAGTATTATATCTGGAGCAGGACGTACTGTATACAAATAATATCAATTCTACAGGTGAGTATTTCACAGAATTGTATTTTTTGATTTGATAAATACAAGTTTTGCACTGGGACCTGATATTCACCTGGCACTCGATGGACATATGTCTTTTTTCAACCGTATTAACTATGTAACTATGTAACTCATCTGGCACTACGTGGCCTTAGCGGCGGTCAGCCCAGGAATCTATATGATTCCCTTCCCCTGGGGCCTCCAAAATCGGGATGCCCCGCTGTGTGAAACCCCCCAGGTCTCCCCATACACTTACCTTGTTTCCCAGTCCAACGGCGCATGCGCAGGCCGCATCCCAGCTATCCCTCTAGCAGGGTGCGTGCCCACACCAGGCATTTGTGAATGGCCGTCGTGGGCACATTCATGGTTAGAGGGAAGCAGGGGATGCGACCGCCAGTGCTCTGAGCTGCTGGTCTTAGACAAAGGCTTAGGCCCTTATTCATGAAAGGATAGCGTCAGGTAGTGCCTTGTAAATGACAGGTAGCGACAGGTGAACGCCGGACACGGCACGCAATTACACATTTATCAAGCAGAATCTGTTGAGCGACTGGGAAAACAGCATGTAGCGTCCGATTCATCATTATCCCAGCCTCAGCGAACAGCGGCGGCATTCAGCCTTGCACAGCGCCAGGTATTACCGCTACCTGTCCTCTCCCATACATTTCAATGGACGATCCTTTTCTTCTCTTTAAACAGGGTTTTTATTTTTTTTATATTTAAAAAAAAAAACTCAAATAATGTTGTGACTTCTTCTGCCATAGAAAAAGCTATTTTTTCAAATATATTTAATGTTTTATATATTTCTGCAGAAATGACATTACAGGTCTGGCATTAACCCTTTTGTTGCCAAGCACGTAACACCTACGTGCTGGCTTGGCTGGGCCTTAAGTGCCAAGCCCGTAGGTGTTACGTGCTTGACTTTCCTCGCTTCTAGTTTAAAAAATAAAAATCAAAAATACTCACCTGACCCCTTGTTGGATCCGGCCGGGTCTCCTCTTTAATTTGGTGCCATCCGATCCCCCGTGGGGGGTCGGATGGCTCCAGGAGAGCCCCCGGAATAGGCCGCCCCCCCCCCCGCTTCTGCAGCAGCAGCTGCTAACTGTAAAAAAAAATAAAAAATAAAAATGACATTCACTTACCTGTGTGTGCGCTGGCTCCCGCTGTCCCTCCTCTTCACCTGGGGGGCCTCCGATCCCCCCCCAGGACTTACCGATC
The DNA here is from genome assembly GCA_027917425.1 of Gastrophryne carolinensis. NCBI lineage: Eukaryota > Metazoa > Chordata > Amphibia > Anura > Microhylidae > Gastrophryne > Gastrophryne carolinensis. Next base: position 298,771,280 of record CM051234.1, on the reverse strand, counting down.
TTCAGGAGAGAGCCTGGGAGGCTCTCTCCTCTCTTCTTCACGATGGTGGCCGCCATCTTGCCTCTAAGCCCCGCCCCCTTGGGGGCGGGGCTTATGACGTCATCCCGGTCCCGATCACCGGCTTCAGCTTTCTCAGCTTCTCAGATGCCGGTGATCGGTGCCCTGGAAGGAGGTGACAGGAGATCCTCTGATCTCCTGCCTTCTCCTTCTCTGGATGCCGATCACAGGCATCTGTCAGCTGAGCGGCGAGGGACAAGAGCTTGCAATCGAAGGTAAGTACAGTTAAAAAAATTTTTTTTTTTTTGAATAAAATACTTTTTATTATTGTGTGGTGGTTTTTTTAACAGTTAACCCTTTGTGAGCTGGTAAGGGGTCCATGAGACCCCTTATACCAGTTCACAAGGCTGGGGGGGTGGCAAGTCACCTGCCCTAGCGGGTGGCTTGCCATTAACCCCCGCACCCCCATTACCTGCCTCCCCAAAGGCCAGGGGGGGGGCAGAAGAGCCCGGGCCCACATAGGCTATGTGGGCTCGTAGGCTGCAGGGTGGGGGGGCCACCAAAGCTGGCCCCCCCACTCTGTGCCTACAAGCCCCCATAGCTGGTCCCGGGCTGGTTACTTTGGGTAAGGGGGACCCCACGTCATTTTTTTTTTGGGATTTTTAAGGGTTGTTAACCCTTAAAAATCCAAAAAAAAATGGGGTCCCCCTCCCCGGGAAGGGGGACCCTATGTCATTTTTTTTTTTAATTAACCATTTGTCATCCAGCAGCTATAAAAGGCTTCTGGGCAGGAAAGGGTGTCTACCTATACATATGTGGTATCGCTGTAACCGGGAGAAATTGGGGTTTCTCACGCAATAAGATTTTATTGACAAACTTACATTTTTTATTACAAAAAAACTCTACAAATTGTAAAAAAATATATTTTTTTTAATTTTTTTCACACATTTCACCCAAAAATGTTGAGAATACACCTAAAAAATACAAACAAGACATTTCATGTTAAAGCCCAGACTCTGTTGAAAAAAACAATATCTAATTTTCCTGGGAAATCCCTGGAAATCCTTTCAAAAATGACAGTTGAACATGTGTAGCGCGAAACAGTGAAACTCAGTCTGGCAACAGGGAGTGGGAAATGCTGCAGGTAGGCTGGCAGCGAAAGGGTTAAAGTGTTCATGTTACAATGTTATTACAATGTAATTCTATATGTTTTTGCTTTGTTACTAGTGGATACATGCTGAAAAACAGACTTAAAACACACAGCCTCCGGCGCTCTGGGCTTCAGAGAAGCATTTTTCAGCGCCGGAGTTTTGTGAGGATGTTTTTTTAATGAATATGTTGTGAGTCGGTCGCACTGACCAGTCACTAACATGCACTCTCATACAGCGCTGTACTGGTCAAATAGCGACTCCTCACAATGTATTCATCATTACTGCACAGAGACTGAGTCGCTATGAACTAGCGACCCACGCCCGAGTGACTACTAGCGGGCGCTCTGAAAATGCCTGCTACAGACGCTCATCTGTCGCTGCCTGGCGTTAGTGATGAATCAGTCTGTTAGACGATGTGATGTCAGCAGCTCCAAGCATGCTTATTGAATGAGTGGCAACGCATGCGCTATAGGACCGGGAACAGGTGAGTTGGCATTGGCGATCTGGGGGTTTCACACAGTGGGGGAAAGGATAGTCAAAATCCTGGGTTTTGGTCCACTTTGAATAAACCCTTAAATGTTTTTTTAATATTTTGGGATGGTAATTTTTCTGTCTGCTATATTTACGTTGTCATGGCATTATGTATTACATCACTTAGATTTATCAAGTTGTGTAGCGGCATGAAATGTGGTAAATAAAACATTGCACATGTTACTGTTCTCATGTTGTGACTGGCTCATTTGTCTTGCTCATGGTGCCCCAAGATAGTTGTAACCATGCTGTACTCCGTCAAGCAGATATTGAGACTCATCCATTTTCCTCCTCACTATGACATGTCCACTGTCCTGTATGTGCCACTATAATTTATTTTATATAAATGTTTTTGCTAATATGTGTGGGGGGCCTATATTAAACATCATTTTACACAATTTCATGTTCATAGGCCTCCCTATGGTGCACTATGGGCTTTTTTTTGCAGGTATATGGGATAGAAGGACTCCATGGTGGAAGTCAAAAAAGACTTTTCTCCTCCTGAAAGCTGCTGTAAAAAAATTGTGTGAAACACTTGAATTTAACTAATGTGGAGCCAATCTACGGTACCTGAATCACTAGAATTGTTTTTCACTTGAAAATTCCACACAAATTATTTTCGAAAATCGAATTTCTCTCACTCGAATTGAATTAGCAAAAACAAAAGTAAAACAGTTTTCAAAGTTGTTGAATCGTGCGTTGAATTTTCATGCGAATAATCACACCTTTTTCTCAAGAAATAGCTTGAAAATTTGAATTCGACCTTTAATGAATCAAGCCAAGTAAATGATTATCTTCAGCAAAGACTTACACCAGTCACAACACAGGATAGCTGTTCAGCATATAACATCCCAATGTACCATGGATCAAGTAAGTGCAGGCTTCACACCTGCACAAACATGGCTGCTCAAATCGCAGCCTGCCATCTTCAGATATCTCTCGTTTGAAAACTTTCCAGCTGTAGGCCTAACAGGTCAGGGTCACTGGGAAAACATGGCCCAAGGATTGGAACCCTCACCAGAGACAGGTAAGAAACCTGTCTGGAATGTACACACCATTCAGCACTATCCCAGCTGCTTTCACCATATTTGCAGTTATTGACAGTATATGTATGCTTTTTATAGATTAGTGTTTCATAGCTTTATTTATGAGGCTCTGAGTATATAATGATGGTGATGGTGTTTAACCTTCTCATCCCCAGCCAGAGGTGTATCATGGATGGATGAACCACCAGTTTGAAAAATAATTTGACCCGCAGCTGTCCCTTTCACCGATACCATCACCAGAATTAGTGGACTCTCAGCCAGAATCACAGCTGGAGTCCCAAACCGCGACCCCGGAGCCCCCGCCATCGCCACGTGCAGGCAACCCAGGCATACGGGATGCAGAGTTACTAGAAAGATTTAAATATGTCTTGCAGCAAGAGCTAGAAACAGCCACTGAGAAACTCTCTGCCACATTTAAAACAGAACTTAGAGACTTGAGGTCCCGCACATCAAAGCTGGAACACCAGATGACCGACACCACCTCTGTTCTGGAAGAGCATGATGCAGAGATTCAAACCAACAGAGCCGAGTTATCCTCTGCCCTCCAAAAGATAGAGGATTTGGAGAACAGATCCCGGCGCAGCAACTTACGTTTCAGGGGGTTACCGGAATCTATCGTCGACCTTAAATCCACCATCACGGCCCTAATTCAGGAATTGATCCCGACAATCCCAGTTGAACGCCTGGAGATGGATAGGGTCCACCGTGCCTTGGGCCCCCCTAGAGCAGATGGCCAGCCCAGAGATGTCATCGCTAAGTTCACCTTTTATAACACCAAGGAACTGATCGCCCAGACCGCCAGGTCCCACAACAATTTGGTGTTCCAGTCCTATAAATACCAAATCTACTCTGACCTAGCTCCGGTGACCCTGCAGAAGCGCCGCCTGTTGAAGCCCCATCTTTTGGTTCTTCAATCACATCAGATAGCATATAAATGGGGCTTCCCGTTTAGACTCTCCTTTACATATATGGGCCGTCCACATGCAGTCGCAACCCCAGAAGAAGCCTCTGAATTGCTGGAGCGCCTGGGCTTAACCACAGCAGCTGAACCGTTACCCACATCAAAGCCTCCTCAGGAGCAGCGTATGCGAGCTATGCGGAGGGACCAGCAGACCAGCAGCCAACGCCCCTATCCGGTATCGACCTCCACACGAGCAACAGCAGCCCGCCACCCTGACAACGGTTGACTCGGGACAGAAGGTTGAGCAATCCGCCAACAGTGCGGCATGACCCCTAATAACCTGTGACCGTATGCAATGTTTCGGGACTTTTTCTTTGGCCTTTTGACCGGCTTCCCCCCTAGAGCAGGAGCGCCTGGGCTTAACCACAGCAGCTGAACCGTTACCCACATCAAAGCCTCCTCAGGAGCAGCGTACGCGAGCTATGCGGAGGGACCAGCAGACCAGCAGCCAACGCCCCTATCCGGTATCGACCTCCACGCGAGCAACAGCAGCCCGCCACCCTGACAACGGTTGACTCGGGACAGAAGGTTGAGCAATCCGCCAACAGTGCGGCATGACCCCTAATAACCTGTGACCGTATGCAGTGTTCTGGGACTTTTTCTTTGGCCTTTTGACCGGCTTCCCCCCGAAGGATTCCACTCCCTCTTTCTCTCCTCTTCCCCTTGTAGGTACTGCCGGGATTCTCGGTGGACTGTATGGAGGTAACTAATCTGGTTAAGCTGGGTGCACCCACCCACCACTGGGGGGAGGGCACTTTTCTTCTCCCGTGGTCGGTGGGGGTCCCCAATACCGGGAAACTTCATTGCTACATGTCTTGCCTCCATTATTGATGCAATGTTATTTGTGACCGCCGGGCAATTGTTCTTTCTTAACCATTACACTGTTAGCCGGCACGGGCACCTGTTTTCTGATGCGATGGTTCGGTCGTGGGCTGCCGTGGTGGGGCGATGGTCTCTACTACCTAGTCACTTCTCCCTTCCGCCTTGCTAACGATAATGTTGGCAGCGGGACCCTTTGGTGGGCGACCAGTTGCGCAGATGGTGGGAGCTGTGGAGACCATTCGGCCCGGACGGGCCCCTGAGTGAACAAAACTTTTATTTGATCTGCTTTAAACATTATATGCAATTGTTTTTCTAAACTGTTAAATTGCCAGCCTGTACGGGCGCCTGTTTTTTGACGCTGTGGTTCGGTCGTGGGTTGCCGTGGCGGGGCGATGGTCTCTGCTTATCCAGCCCTCCTCCACTCCACTTGAAAGCGATAGTGCTGGTAATGGGACCCCCTGGTGGGCGACCAGTTACGCAGATGGTGGGGGCTGTGGAGACCATTCGGCCTGGGCGGACCCCTGAGCGAACAAAACTGTTGTTCGATCTGCTTTAATTGTCATATGACCCTGCGCCGCGCCGAGGGGTTGGCCATGTGGATTGCGACATTCGCGATCCGTTGTGGCCGGCTCCCGACGGGGAAGCACTTGCTTTTTGTGGTTAAATGTAGGGAAGGGGTATGCCTCTTGTGGGTGGCCAGGTGTTGTGTTGGTCTGTTGCCAGTCCCGGAACCTCACGAGCAAGGAGCAGGTTGAGGGACATGCGCACTCTAGTTTAAGTTGAGGTTATTGTCTTGTAGCATAGAACGGTGTGATGATCTAAGCGACTATTAACACAGAGCTCTGATTTGACCGACTACATTTGTGCCCCTTTTCTCCCCCCCCCCCCCTATATTTTGTCGTACATGGCGCCGGCCCTGAGCCGATATGGATAACTTTACAGTTGTGGGCGACTCCCCGCCCAGAGGCGACCCCCCTCTAGAAACCCAGAACACTTCCGATTGTGGGATACCCCCGGAAGGCAACCACTGACTCGTTTGTAGTCACCAACTCCCTTCCCCCTACTTCCCCTACCTTGGGGACACTACCTGTAGTGGCGACCCCTAACACCCCTACATCACACGGGGCATACTTGGGGTACTCTATTACCTGAATTGTACAGCACCCACCGTCACCCCCTCTGCCCTATACCCACTTGCTGATCTCTACCTTTTCCCTAACCCCAAACACCCTACCCCCTCAGCCTCCCTCCTCTCTATTCTTCCCCCCCCCCCCCCGTTTCTTATTTTATTTTTTTTATTCCCTCCCTTTCTTCTTAGCCCCTAACCCCACCTGCTTTTTAGTGGAACTGCCACCATGAGCCAAGTCCAAAGTTCACCAAGCAGAACTGATCTAAATTTTAAACTGCTTTCGCACAATGTGCAAGGCTTCAACTCTCCGCATAAGCGGACCAAAGCGTTCCACTATTATAAGCAGATGCAGGCTGATATTTTGTGCCTCCAGGAGACGAGATTCTCAACCACCAGTTCCCCAAAGTATCTAAACCCGCAATACCCAATATTCTTTTTGGCCTGTCACAAGGAGAAAACCAGGGTCGCCATTGCATTCCGACGTAGCATTCCGCTGTGTGAGATGACAGTGGCTGACCCAACTGGTCGGTATCTGATTGTGATTGGAAGCTTAAATGATACACAAATGACCTTTGTGTCGTATTATGCGCCCAACACTCACCAGACAAATTTTTTCTCACATCTTTTGAAGAAGATTAAGGAACATAGTAAAGGGTTACTAATTATGGCTGGGGACTCCAATATTGCACTAGACCCTGAACTGGATAGATCGCCCCAGCAGGGTGGCAGACACTCCTCACCGCCCATACAACGACCCTCGAATCATATCAATGCCATGTTGAAGGATGCAACCCTGATAGATGTATGGCGTGACCTGAACCCTAAAACGCGGGATTACACCTTTTACTCGAATCCCCACAACTCGTTTTGCAGAATTGACCACATCATGGTGCCCCAGAGTGTTTTGCCCATGATTGGTAAATGCCAGATTTTGGCCACACCCTGGTCCGATCATGCCCCAATACTCATGAGGTTTGGGGCTCCTCCCCCCACCGCTAGGCCGTTCAGGTGGAGACTAAATGACTCCATACTCACACGCAAGGAGACCCATGACCAAATCCTTCAGTCCCTTAAAAATTATTTTGCAATTAACACTAACTCAGCCATGGCGATAAGTGTATGGGAAGCCCACAAAGTGGTAATCAGAGGGGAACTCTTTGCGCTAGCCACCTCTCTTAAGAAACGCAGAACAGAGCAGATAACCCAACTAACAACAAGCCTGGAACAGCTACAATTTGCTTGGAAAGTGAACCCCTCGAAGGAACTTAAAAAAAAAGTGGATGAGGTTAACATGCAACTTAACGTAGCGTTAGATGAGATAGCAGAAAAGAAGCTTAGGTGGGGCAGACAGAAGATGTATGCAAGGGCCAATAAACCCGATACCCCTTTAGCAAACAAGCTCCGATATACAGGGCTGAAACAATCTCCAATTATGTTAAGATCTGCAGAAGGGTTCAATGCGGCCAACCCCGTTAAAATTGTTGACATTTTTAAAAGGATGCTGGGCAAGCTCTATGCGGCGCTTCAGGTGTTCCCTAGAGGAAGAGCCACTGACTTTCTAGACTCGATCCCACTCCCTGCGATGACAGAAGCTCATAGAGCTAGTCTTGAAGCAGAGATCTCTGTCCCAGAGGTTTTAAAGGCAATCAAAACTTTAAAGCTTCCAAGGCACCGGGGCCCGACGGCTTCTCAAATCTATACTATAAGAAATATGCCGCGGAGCTGGCCCCCCATCTAGCAAAAATGTTTAATTCTCTTAAAGGAAAGGGCACCTTGAACCGAACCTCTCTGGAGGCATTAATTAGCATGATTCCGAAACCAGACAAGGACCACCTAAACCCTCAAAACTACAGGCCCATATCATTGCTTAAAGTGGACCAACACCCAGGATTTTGACTATCCTGGGTCTTGGTCCACTTCGGTGGGGCACCCCCGATCGGGGTGCCCCGCTGTGTGAAACCCCCCGAACCCCCCGAACAACTCACCTCTCCCCGCTCCCAGCGCCGACGGACAAGCCGCGGACAAGCGGCTCCTCTGCCGCCGCCTCCCGCGCGTCCCTCTTGACGTGCGCGTGCCCGCGCCGGCCATTCACATACGGCCGGCGCGGGCGCGCGCACGTCTAGAGGGGCGCGAGGGAGGCGGCGGCGGCCGGCCGCCGACGAAGATAGGGTAAGGAGTTTGGGGTGTTTGGGGGGGTTTCACCCCGCGGGACATCCGGATCTCGGATGTCCCGCGGGGAGGGAGGTGATCGGCCCGGGAATCTTATAGATTCCCGGGCCGATCACCCGTGGGTGTTGGTCCACTTTAATGTAGATCTTAAGATACTGGGGAAAGTCTTGGTCTCTAGGATTAACGAGTTTCTAGGTACGCTGATCGGGAAGGATCAATTGGGGTTTGTACCTAATAGGCAAGCTTCAGACAACATTCGTAGAGTAACTCACTTGATCAAGCTACCCCAGCAGAGGGACATCCACAGCCTTCTCTTATCATTGGATATGCAAAAGGGATTTGATTCCCTATCATGGGAATATATGTTCCTTGCCCTTCAGAAGTGGGGATTTGGAAATAACTTTCTAGCATGGATACGGTCCATATATTCATCTCCCTCAGCGAAGGTCCAGTATGGGAGTCATTCCCAATCAGCAGAGGTACGCGGCAAGGGTGCCCGCTCTCTCCAGTGTTATTCGTCTTAGCTTTGGAGCCGCTAGCAATTGCAATCAGGACACACCCAGACATAACCGGGATAGAGTTAGCGGGGTATCACCACAAAGCATGCCTTTTCGCGGATGACATACTGCTTCTCCTTTCGCGACCACATATCTCGCTGCCCAGTGTCCTCCATCTCCTAGATGATTCCTAGATGATTTTTCGCAAATCTCAGCCCTTAAAGTCAACAAAGAGAAATCTCTGGGACTAAACTTAAATATCCCTCCTCAGATGCTGAGATTGCTCCAATCCAATTTTCCCTTTCGGTGGGCCTCGGGGACATTATCATATCTAGGGGTTAAGATCACCCCTCATTACCATACCCTATACCAGGCCAACTACCCCCCCCCCCCTCTTTCGCTCGCTGAAAGCTATGCTTGACTCTTGGCAGGGTCATGGGATTTCATGGATAGGAAGGATAAATGCAGTGAAAATGACCCTACTACCCAAAATGCTTTATTACTTCCGGATGCTCCCTGTTCGAATCCCCTCACACCAGATTAGAAGCCTGCAAAATAGCATAATGAGGTTTGTCTGGGGAAGCACCAGGCCGAGGGTAGCTAAAACTACTATGTTTAGACACAGGACAGAAGGGGGGCTGGGAGTTCCGTGCGTGAACAGATACTACATGGCCGCGCAAATTGCGCAGTTACACAGCCTTCATCTTGAGGTAGAGATCCCTCTCTGGGTCTCCCTAGAAGCCATGTCATGCGATCCCGTCCCCATAGACAGCTTGATTTGGATCCCGCCGCAGCATAGGCCCCGCATTACATGCCCAATCCTAAGCCACTCCCTCCGTGTATGGGATGGAGTGAAATACTCAGGGAAACTGATCTCACCGCATCTCCCAGCAATGCGACTATTTAGAAACCCCTGGTTCCCCCCGGGGATGGCGAATCCTGAAGCATTTGCGTGGTGGAAGCGGAAAGGTATCAATAAAGTGCATCATCTACTAGATCGGGAGGAAATAATTCCTTGGCCTGCATTGGTGTCGAAAGAAAATGCACCTGCCGCCGAATGCTTCAGATATGTCCAGATCCGCCATTGGCTAGCTCCCCTACTGAAGAACAAAGCCCATGGGGTAGATAATACGACCTTTGAGAGGGTGTGTCTCCGGGGGAGACCGACAGCAGGCCTTATTTCTATGATCTTTGCTCATCTCCTGACATTACCAGCCAACCTGAAACATGGATACATGATAAAATGGGAAACAGATCTGAATCTAGTCTTAGAAAGGAAGGAATGGACGGATATTTGGGCAGGGATTAACAAATGTTCTATAAACATCACTACGTTAGAGGCGGCATATAAGATGCTTACAAGGTGGTACCTGGTACCGTCCCGCGTGGCCAAAGCGATCCCGGGGTATCCGGCCACCTTTTTCCGAGGCTGTTCTGCAGAGGGGACGGTCCTCCACATTTGGTGGGAATGCCCGAAGGTCAGGAGATTCTGGTCTCGGGTCTTTGGCCTGCTTTATAGTCTCCTACATGTTAACATACGCAGGGACCCCTGGGTTGCTTTGTTACATGTGAAGCCAGAAGGAATCACCGAGCCCCAACACGCCCTGCTGACTCAGGTCATGCTGGTGGCTAAATTAGCTATCGCAAGCTCATGGAAAAAAGGGAGTGTTCCATTTCAGATGGTAAAAGAGAGGCTGAATGGCATTTTTATCAACGAAAAACTGACCAGCATCCTGAGAGATTCCCATGAGAGATTTATGAGGATTTGGGACCCGTGGGTGGAATATTCGTTTCCGGACTTGAGAGAGGCCCTGTTGCGGTGAGGGATGGCCTGCAAACCTTTCCCCTCAAATGAATATTCACGTTTTTGCACTCCCTCTGCCCCCCCCTCCTTTTTTTTTTTTTTTTTTTTCTCTCCCCCTCTTCGCCTCATGTTTCCCACCTGTCCCCCTTCTCCCTACTTGTCGTTTACCGTTCCCCCTCTTCCCTAAATCCCTTAGCCCTCTCCATCCCCCCCGATACCAGAGGGGTGGCGGTGTGGAGAGCGTGCGGCAGGAGAGGACCATTTTCCTGCCTGTCAATTTGAATAAGGTTGACTATCAGTTGATATGTGCTAATTTTAAGTCGCTCATGTCGGCACATAATTAAACTTCAGGAGACCAAATATCCTAAATGTGCCTTAGTAACTTACTGAAAATGGCATGATTGTATGCGAAACTGTATGAAGAATGACAACTCACGTTCTGTAACTGTTTATTTGTAGAAGAACAAAATGTCATACCGTTTACCTTTTTATATTCAAAAAAATTACAATAAAAAGATTGAAACAGAAAAATAACTTGACTGGCAGAATGGGGCTCCCATCTGGAAGCCTGCTGCGGCCTGAACTTTTCTTCTCCCCTTTGTGGAGATATTTGGAATAGCTCCCGGGGGTCACTTTGGAAGTTGGACATAGCCAGCAAGCAGAGACAGATTGTAATACAGATATATATAGCAAAAAACAGATGTGAAGATTCTGGACAGACCCCCTTAATTCCAGCAGTTCCCAATCAATATCGCAAGGAGATTAATAGTTCATTCATCTTGATGTTGTCTTGCATTGATTTATATACTAATCTTGCTCCCCTTTTTTCAAAGAGATTTATTGCATGATTTAAGCTAGCTCTACCCATGATACTGATTAGTATATACTTTTTTTTTGGTATGGTTTTAATTAATTATTGATATTTAGTTGATTATGGTAATTGATACATTAAGATCGATTCACAGTCTTTTTTAAATGCACTTACAAATGAAAAAAGTGTGTATGTGTATTTTTTGGTCCATTTTCGAGCTTCTCGTGTGTTTTTTGAATGTATTAGTGCTTGCGTAATGGCGTTTAGGCCTTTTCGTTCCCGTATCTATTGTGTATTTGCTTTGTGTTGCTTTTGCATTGTTGCATATAATAAGTGATTAGTATGGGCTTGCACATGATTCAGAGCTTTGATTTGGCATCATTTTGCCTTTGAGAAAGGCCAATAACATTTTTTTCATGCTCCACTTACGGGTTCTAAGGGCTGTGTTGTCGTGGTGTGCTGGAAAGCATAATAGAGCCCTCCGAGGACTACCTTGTGGAGTACGAGGGTCTGCAGCGTTGCAGTGCTCTATGCATGTGTATGTCAGACTTTAGATTGCATTGGCCACGTGTGAATGTTGATTGCATGTATTACTTTAAGCTATTTGAGCTGACCTGACCGCGTTTCCCTCGAGAAACTTTATAGTGAGTAGCCCCCACCACAAGCAAGGGGCATGCAGTTGGGTGTATGACCAAATTGGTTAATTGCCTTCAATTTCTGGTAAATGGCTTGTTCCAGAGGCTGGTCGCCCTCTTTGTGGGAATATCCCAGCCTATGCTCAGCTGCACACTCAACAATTTTCTCAATGGCATGGCTACCTTGTTGAACAAATTCATCTGTTAAGTTGGGATTTTATGAGCTAGCCGATATGCCCAGTGTCATGGGTGTGATCAATTGCACGCATGTGGCACTGGTGCCTCCAGTCGCTGATGGTATGTCTTTGTTTTCTCTTTGCCTCCTTCATTCCATGTATTTTTATTTTTCCCTTCATCCTTCATGATGACCAATGGAGAGGCTCCACCCCTGGGAGGAAACACAAACTGAACAGAGGTTAAAATCCCACCCCTTCCTCTGTACCTCAGTTCTTTGTGTTTCCTCCCTAGGAACCACTGGACAGTAGGCTGCATCCAATTTGTTACTTTAGCTTTTTACTTTCTACTCTAGGAGTTCCTAGAGAAGCCCGCTAAGCTTGAAACCAATTTTTTTTTTTTCCTTCAATTAAGAGTGGGAGAAGAGATTTCAGCTATGTACAAGGAGATCCTAGCTATGAAGAATGAGACTGCTTCATTTTTTGAAACTCACTCAAAAGAAAATTCCCACTACAGGAGATGAAGCCTTGGAGCAAATGTCCAAGTTCCACTGAGTCAGATGTTCAGAGTATCAGACCTAAGCTTTGAGAATATGGGGGCACTATGACATCCTATGGATTGCAGGATTGAAGGCATCCTAAGAAGCGCCTGGGATGCGGCATCAGTCACCTTTAGACCTACCCTGGCAGCAGATGGTGTTATCAGAAGCATGGAAACATGGCTCAATAACCTTAAAGTGGACCAAAACCCAGGATTTTGACTATCCTTTGTTAATGGACAGCGCGGGCACGCTCCCTGTTAGTTGGAGGCAGAGGATGTGACCGTCAGAGCCGCTGCTCTTAGACGTGTCGTGGGACCGGGAAGAGGTGAGCTGCGCTTAGCGTCGATCGAGATGCCCCCGGGGAAAGGACTATTGTCTATCCTGGGTTTTTCGTCCACTTTAAGGGTTTTCGGGAAAGTGACGCTCCCAAGGAGAGATTATAAATGCGTTGCCTACCCTGTTTAGAGCAGTTTCCTTCCTAGCTAATGCTTCAGAGGAAGCCATCAGAGCCATGGCCAAGTCTACGGCCTTATTAGCCTGCGCCAGAAGAACTCTCTGGCTGAAAACATGGTTGTGTGATCTGGTTTCCAAGGTTAAATTATGGGGCATTCCATTTCAGGGTAATCTCCCGTTTGGAGAAGATCTAGAGACCATTCTGACTCGTTCCCATGGGGGGTAGTGATGAGGTTCCCAAATTAAAAAGTGAAGGTTTCAAAGTCACATTATTATGAGAAGGAGCAATGCTGGAGAGAAGGATGGGTAGAGCTAAGCACTTGGGTGCAGAAGAGACTTGGCACAGCAATAAGTAAGTAATAGAATACCAGGGCCAGGAGATGAAGAACGGTAAACACTAAAAAATGAGAGCCTTGCATATGCGTACAAGCCTGCGTATGTTTATTCATTACAGATAAACGTACAAAAAACAGAATTAAAGGAAAAACAGCTCTTTTCCAAAGGAAACTAGCTGGACTTCGCTGGAAACTAAAATTTAACTTAGCGAAGTACATTGAAAAACGCCCTAAAAAAAGCTTGAGGATGGGTCATTTGCTTCAACGTAAATGAAACGTCATCCATAGGCAATGGATAGCTTTTCGATAGCTTACGCAACAACGAAAAGCTCCTGATAGAGGCTCTGAATCATGCGAACACACCTATAAGCGAAAAATATGTGTAACAAACGATCTTACGCACAAAAAAAAATAAATCAACCTTTATGTCCCTATATAATTATGTAAGGTTTCGAGAGAATATTAAAAATACTGCAGGTATTCTTAGGTTTCACTTATTTCTATATATTTCAGTAATAAATCATTGATTATTTATTTTTTATCAATAAATTGTGCCATAGGTTTAGTAAATTAATTATAATAGTGTATCTAGCTGGGTGGACTGGTCGCCCCGTCTCCTTTGCTGGTGGGGGCTGAAGGGTCGGTAGACAGCGAGGACGTGCTATGACTGCTGGTGCTGCGTGAACCATTGGCCATGAACTATTGGTGTCTCAGCTGCCGCATCACCAGAGTGTGAGGCTTGTGAATAGGGGATCTCTGCGTTGCGCGTGCTCTGACCATTGGCTGACCCTCAAATTCCGTTGCTGTTTCACCCCAGTGACCTGCTGCTGGTAGTGGCTGGTTTCCGCAGTGACGCGCAGTGTCCTATTTGGGGAGATGGTGGGCGGGGGCCCCTGGTCTATTGAAATAGAGCCATCTCCAGCAGTATGGTATCTTCTGAAGCAGTGGTGTTATCACCACATAATGCATGGAACCTGCTGCCGAGTTTGCCATCATTCCTTCTTTCTTTTCTAAGCACTTGCACTTTGGCATCTGAATATCATAATGAACTTTGAGATTGTATTCATGTTTATCGAATTATTGTAAGTAGACAGCAAATGCATTAGTATCCTTTAAGTGAGATTATATCACTCCAAGGGTGTGCATTTACCCTTTTAGTGACTTTGGGGTTTATTCATCAAGGGATAGCGGCAGGTAGTGCCTTGTAGCAGCAGGCAGCGTCTGGTGAACGCTGGGCGCTGTACGCAATACCACATTTATGAAGGCGATTCTGGTGAGCGACTCTAACAGCGCCATGTAGCGTATGATTCATCATTACAAGCAACTCAGCATACAGCCCCGGTGCTCTAGCTTCCAGAGCGCCAGGTATTACTGTCGCTACCTGTCGCTCTCCCATACATTTCAATGAACGTTCATTTTCTTCTGTTTAAACAGGGTTTTTTGTTTTTAATTTTTTTTTCTCTCAAATAATTGTGTCACCTCTCCTGGCCTAGAAAGAGTCATTTTTAGGGTCAGTTCATAAAGGAATATAGATTATAATTCTGCTATTGATATTGGACTTTCTTCACTTCACTGTGTATAGATACACAGGAACTTTAATTATATTATACTTAAAGCAGGCCAGTCAAAAATGACTTAAACCAGACCGACACAACAAATAGTGCTCATATGCATCTCTCCCCGACAATTTAGATTGCTGCACATAAAATTTTATTTACCTTTTTCTAACTCCTGTTGTAGTACATTTTAGAAACAAAATTGCGGCTTGTGCATTTGCAGGCCACCTGCAAACAGTAAGTGCTGCTGGGTTTCCTGTTACTGTGCATTGTCAGTTATGTCAGTTGAATCCAGGCAGCAGCATGGCTGAGATGCTGGGAGAGGAAGCGCTAAAGTGGATGCTACCTTTCCTTTCCAACTGTGCCAGGCTGTTGGTCCAGTTTAAATCACACTTGTGTAATTATCTTGGCTGTTTACATATTGAGACTTTACCTTGGCTTTGAAGGTTTTTACGTTTTTAATCATTTGGTAATCAATTCTATTATTACTAATAAATTATACTTCTGAATTTATTTTGTTGGAATACATATTTATTCTGAAGTTGTTGCGACTAAAGTGGTGTGGTATTAGGACATCTTTGGTGTCTGTTGTATATACTAGTAGTTGATTGGCCACTCAGGTCCGTACACCCTGATGACAGTTTAATACTGCGGCTCTCTTTTTTTCTCAGATTTGTATGATTATTAGAACAACTTTACTTATAATCTTCTACATCAATCTAACTACAACAATCTACAATCTAACTACAAATCTGCCTCTTAGAATGTCTATGACATTTCTTTCTTTCTTTCCACTTTTGAATGTACAGTGGGGGTTATTTAAGAACGGCTAGCGCCAGGTAATGCTACGTAGCGTTGGGTGAACTATGGGCGCTGTATGTGAAACCACATTTAAGAAAGCAAATCTGGTGAGAGCCTCTAACAGCGCCATGTAGCGTCATATGTATTACTAGAGGAGGCTCAGTGTATAGCACCGGCACTCTAGGTTCAGCAGCGCCACGTATTTCCTTTCGCTCAGTGTCGCTCTGCCATACATTTCAATAGGGTCTCATTTGGTTGTGTTTTGGGCAATTAAAATGTAAATGTTTTTGCTCAAATCATTGTGTGACCTCTCCTGGCCTGCAAACAAACACTTTTATACATTTTTTAAAATATATTTTTATGCAATTGTATGTGCAGGTCTGGCACTAAAGTGTCATTGTTACAGTGTTAAAACAATGTAATTCCATGTGTTTTCGCTTTATTACTGGTGTATATGTGTTCAAAAACAGACTTTGATCACACAGAGTCTGGCGATTTATGCTACAGCGCCCAGCTTTAGAGCGCCGACGCTGTGTGTATGTAGTTTTTTCTTTAATATGGTGTGGAGCGCCGAGTGCGCACTGAGCTGGTACTACCTCTTGTTAGATGTGGTGTAGTCTTGGCCGCTTTGACCTTAGGACACTACCTAGCGTTCTCCATTGTTTCTGCAGTGAATCAGGGACAGCGCTTCTACAGCGCACATCACACATCAAATTCATCAATGCCGCTCAGGATACTACAGCGACCAGTACGCTAGGCTACAGCGCCCAACACACGCTTACAGCGTCTACTAGCAGTCGCTTTAAGAACCGCTATACAGATGCTCACCTGGCAATTCATGGCGCTAGTAGTGAATCAGCCTCAATACCAAAACAACAAGAAAAAGAAAAAGACATTTATTAATAACTTCAAATACTTAAACAATACACAGGATAAACAGAGCGTAAACATAATTTTTATAATGCACATATGTCATCACATTTCACATTAGCCAGCCGATGGTTTATACTGCAATGCATCCTCTAAATAAGTTCAACAGAAAAGAAAAGTAGATACAGTACTTACAATACATGTACTGTATTTTAATATTTCATAAAAATACATTACACATTTACTATCATAACAGATGATATATCAAAGCGTGATGATGTCATTTGGCAAATATCTCTGATTTGCCTCGATGGGGAGCATGCTCTCCCCCCCTCCCAGCCTGAATGGCTGGGGGGAGGAGCATGCACAGCCCTGAAGATACAGGGAATGCACCGACTTGCGCTCCCCATTGAAAACATTTAGAGCCATTTGTCGAATTACATCATCATGGAAAAGGCACTGATTAGACGACAGCCCACACATGTGCCATTGGACACGAAGGAAGTGAGCTATTATTGCTGATCTGGGGGGTTTCACACTGTGGGGAATCCTAGAACAGAAAGGCTAGCGGTCAGCCCTGGAGTCTTTTTAATTCAGGGCCAGCCACTTAGGGTTTATTCTGCTTTAAAGTCATACTTTAGTCCGCATCTTCCAGGTGTCCACGCACATGCGCTCCTAGTCGCTGGCTCGCAAATAGCAGTGTGCACAGAACTATATGGACTATAGTCTGTCCCCTGTATGCCACGCTGACAGTAATAACTCATTCATCTGATCATCTTCTGGCCTTCCTGTTTACTTGGAACCTTGAGACTACCTGTGACCTGACCAGCTACTGAGGCTACGCCTCTGTCATCTCCTTTGGATTATACGCTTGCTTGCTTGAACTCTTGTTGCTTACCCGGACTGGACTTTGATTTTTTGATTTTTTGCCAACTTGAAACTGAACTTCGTTTCTCACGTTCGCTGCATATGCTGCCAACCTGGACTGTCCCTGACTATGCCTGATCTGTCTACCTGTTGCAAACCCAGACCATACTTCAATTTCATATTCACTCCCTGTTTCTGACAATCTTTGAACTTGTGCTCCACTCAGGATTTTGTTCCGCCTATCCAGGACTCCACATTGCTCCATCAAGAGGGCTCAGCTCCTTCTGGACATCTTCCCAGCCTGCCTGCCAACTACTTAACTATTGACTGGCCCTCTTACACCTTGTCATCTGGGAAACCCTGTACCTATCCTCAGGGAGACCCAGACTCAAGAGACATGAGCAGCCTCCTCTGCAACCAACAACCAACCAGGTACGCGATAAACACTATACTCACCTTTCATCCCACGCAGGCTATCGCTGCTTGTCTGGTGCTAAGACACTTACTGGATCACCCAATGCCAGTCCCGTGCTGGGCACTGCTCCCTCCTCCTCCACATCGACATTGCTGTGCAGAGGGGACTATGGCGCGCCCCGCCCCCTTGTCACAGTGACTATGGCATGCCCCTCTCCATTAAAGTGTGTGTCATGGCTAAGCTGGGAGGGGTGTGTCATAATGCAGCTTTAGAAGTCATGAAGATTGTCTGCTTTGGTCAAAGTTGCCGCAGTTGCTCATGCTAAGTGCCCCAAGGGGCAGATTGGCTGTTATGCCACTTTTTTTGTGTGGTTATGGAGGAATAAAATTGAAAGGAAGAACAGACTTTGGAGGCCTGCTATGGCTTCTACCTGGAGCTGCATTAAATGGAGGAGAGGTGTATGGAACAGACATCAGAGAAGCTGCTTGTTGTCCCATTTTTGCCATTAGGTTTACAGTCTTTTTAAGCATGAGACAGCTGTATACTACAATAGGTGTATATATCTAAAGGGGTGGCAAGGCATGGCAGAGTGTTCAGCACATGCAGCAGAGCTAACACTATGGACCCTAAGTATTACTGGCTGCTCTGAAAGGTAAAATGCAGGATTTTTTTTTCTATGCCAGATTTTTTGGGAAAAAAAATATTCAGATTAAACATTAGCAGTGGAAATATTGATTCTCATTAAACGCGTCTGTAGTTAAAGAATGTCCCTTTAGATGGAGCTGTATCACACTAATTACAAAAAAATGTGCACTGAAACCCTTATCAATAGAAATGATAATACACTTTTTAGAATGTTGGTTTTCAGTTGCTTTCTTTGTAGCACCAGGGCTCCTGAAGTTATTCTCCTTCTACCTCTTTTTGAAATGTTTAATGCACAAATAATGTTCAATATGTAATGCGCATTTAAACAAGTTTTCCAGGTGCACCTGAATCATAACTAGTGTTTGACTACTATACAACCCCACTTATGCCCCTGGCATGGGGTTCTTTGATCTTGCAAAGAAGGTCTGTTTTCTGTCAACTGAATAGTCATAATGCTGACCGGAAAATCCAAGTATGGGAGAGAGTCACTGTGTAGTCTAAAACAGAGAAATAAGGACCAACTGTATGGTTTCCATATTGTTACTTATATCTCCTCAAATATTTATTCAAAAAGAATTGTACCACAAAGTTAGCTAGGCTCAGTGGTAACTAATGAATATCTTGATAGAAACAAATATTTGTGAATAGCATGTGCTTTGGGCCATTTTATCTGCGCCAGTTCATTCCAGTTCCAATGGACGGATTTTGATAGTAGTGGATTTCAGCGGGTAATGCCTACCCTTCCAAGTCTTCCAAAAAATACCCTTCTTTTTTTCATGTCGTTGTCGAGGTATTGAATGAAAATATTTACCATTAAGATTGGACTGGCCACATCTGCTAAACCACCAGCCACCTAAAATAAAAAATGTAGAAAAATATATTAGTACAAAAAATGTTGTAGCAATACATAATGTTTTAATGCAGATATGGATAGAACTATAAATGTTTCAACATTTTTAGCTTTATATACCGTATTAATTGGTCAGAGCTTTTACTGACAGCACTAATAAAACTGCAGCTCCATGACAAATGTCAGAAGTGTACTTCTCTCTGTGTGACCTGTTATTGCTAGAAAGGCTGATCTATTTTGAGTAAAATAACTATGCAAGTAAAATGGCAATTCTAACAATGTATACACCCATTTTCTCTGGATAGTCAGTTAAGAATATAACCTTCAAATCATTATTAAAAGCTCTGATTATTACACCCAAAACAACCTGTTAGGCCAGCTGAGTGCAACAATAAGACAAGGCAGGATTTTCTTTAAAAAGATTAATAAAGGACAAAGTGTGAAGTATTAGTTCAGCTGAGCATTTTCTTCCTTCAGCTGAACATGTCTGTGGTCAGAAAGTGTTGTACCGGAAAGTTACAGACTCAAGGAGAAACTGCATGCAGTGTTTTTACAAATGTGCAACAATTCTAATGTGCATTTTAAACACTCGCACAATAACTCACTGCCTGGCCAAAAAAGCAGGGCTGTGGATTCGGTAAGCCACAGCCTGACTCCGACCGGTTCAATTTTAACAGGCCCCAGGCCCTGACTTCTTCATAAATGGCCAACAGTTAGTAAGAAATTTCCTATAGTAAAATTGGGGCTTTTTTACCACTTACCATTATATAATTAATAGGGCTACGTATATAGAACATAAATAGTGATGGCCGAACCCAAACGGCAAAGTTCGGGTTCATACCAAATTTTGCAAGTTTGGGTCCCCGTAATTTGTCGGGCATTGTTGGTTAAATACATTTTTTTTATCTAATGAGGAATAGCCTGACTTGTGTTTTTATTTGTATTTTTTCGCTTTTGAGTGTTTTACTGAATGCGTCTTTAAAATGCTTTCCATTTAACATTGAAACTGCCTGCAGACTTATTTTTTTATATTTTTGGTAATTTATTGGCATTTTGGTGAGATACAATTATCTTAACAAAGAGTAGCCCGACTATTTTTTTAATTGCATTTTTCACTTTAAGGTGTTTTACTAAATGCGGCTTTTAAATGCATTCCATTTAACATTGAAACTGTCTGTGGGTTTATTTTTTTATATTTTGTTTGTCCTAATTTTTTTTTCTTTGTCAATTTCCCTTGTTTTCTTGAATGCCACTTACCTGCATTTATTAAAGCCAAGAAAGTGACAGTGGGGATCTTAATTTTTTTTATGTTCTTACATTTGAAAAGAAAACTTGGGCCCCCCCCCCCAAAGGCTACCAGTCTACCACTAAGCAAAAGGGCTTGAAACCCAAGGCCCAGAGGCCCAGGAAGAACCCTGTGCTCACACCAATGGGCACTTGGCTCTTTCACACCCCTGATGCCTCAGATGGGGGTGCGGGTAATGTGTCATTTTACCAGCATGGCACCTGGCATAAACATTACCAGTTCACCCCAAGTGAAAAAAATAAGACATCACACAAAAATATTTTATTGCTCTTCATTTAACCCTTCATTTAACACAAAATTTATGTGGCTGCCTCTCAACCGTTAAACGCCAGCCACCTAAATTTTATTTCCCTGATTTTGCCCCCCTGCTAGTGCCTGACACTTACCTGACCCCTCAGTCGATCCGGCTGGTTCTCCTCTTCACCCTGGGGTACTCCGATCCCATGTCGGGGCTCCTCCGGCTGCAGGAGAGTGCCCGGAATAGCCCCCCCCCCCATTTCAGCCACCGCCGGCTTTTCCTGTAAGAATAAAAAAAAAAAAATGACATTTACTCACCTCCGTGTTCACTCACTCTCTCCGACCCTCCTCTTCACCTGGGGGGCCTCCGATCCCCACCCAGGGCTCTTCTATCTTCAGGAGAGAGGCTGTCCAGCTCCCCCCCCCCTCCTCTCATGACGGGCGCCGCCATCTTGATGCAAAGCCTTTGGGGCGGGGCTACTGACGTCATCTGCTGGACGTCATGCCAGCTCCAGGCCTCTCAGCTGTCAGATGCCGGTGAAAGGAGGGGGCGGGAAATCATCTGATTTCATCTGAGAAGCTGACGATCAGAGGGGAGAAAAGAAAAAAATATATATTTTTTTTTAATTAAAATAATTTTTACTGTGTGTTTGGGTGTTTTCTTTTACTGTTAACCCTTTGTGAACTGGTAAGGGGTCCATGAGATCCCTATACCAGTTCACAAGGCTGTGGGCAGGCAAGTCACCTGCAGCTAGCGGTTACTTGCCATTAACCCCCGGCCAAATTACCAACATCTCCAAAGGCCGGGGGGGGGGGGGGCAGACAGGCCCGGGCCCACAGAGGGTATGTGGGCTTGTAGCCTGCAGAGCCCTGTTCTACAAGCCCTGCATAGCTGGTCCCGGGCTGGTTATGCATGGCAGGGGGTAGCTCATGCCATTTTTGGGTGATTTTAAGGGTTTTTAACCCTTAAACAGAGGGTCAACAGAGGGTGACAAAGGCTCAAGCAGGCTGGCAATTAAAAGGGTTAAAAGTAACTATGCATGTTGGGTATTGTTCTGTTTGGGGGACCTTGGGCTTTCAAATGTAGCTTGTTTTTTCTTGTTTGCATATTGATATTTTAGGAAAAGGTGTTTTTATTCTGCTTTTTTATACATTTGTTAGGGAAACCCTGTGCAACCCCTGTGAATTCTTTGAGGGATTACTTCCAGAAAGATAAGCCCACTACAACAAGCCAGGTACGCTTAGAAAGCTTGGCGTGTTTTCTTTCGGGGAATATATGGTTTATGGAGGGGTATTCCAAATGTAAAGGGTTGTTTTGTTACAAAAAGTGCAAGGTGCACACTTTGTCTGCAGAGCTGAAATTTTCAAGTAAAATTACCGTTGCGCACATGCTTGACTTTGAGGTGTTTGGCAACTCTTCCCTTGACAGTACCTATGCATGTTGGGTATTGTTATGTTCAGATTTAACTTGTGTTTTATTGTTTAGTTTTTCAGGAAAATGTGGCTTTGATTCTGCTTTTTTATTCTTTTTTGTAGGGAAATCCTGTGCAACCAAATAATCCATTGAGGGATTACTTCCAGAAAACTGCACGCATTTCAACAAGCCTGGTACACCTAGAAAGCTTGAGGTGTGTACTTCCAGAGAATATATAGTTTGCGGGGGGTACTTCACTTCAAGATGCGCATAGCGTCTAGCACAGTTGTATTTTATCTGAAAATCTCCTAAAGCACTATTTCAGTTTGGCAGAGTCTCCTGGGCAGGAAAGGGTGTCTACCAATTTTATTGACAAACTTAAATTTTTTATTACAAAAAAACACTACAAACTGTAAGTAATTGAGATATTGAGAATACACCTAAAAATGACAACAACTCATGTCAAAGCCCAGATTCTGCTGAAAAAACAATAGGGTCGATTCAAAGAAACATGTAACAGCTTGGATTTTGGTGCCGATCATCCTATTTTTCCCGTCCGCTCGTGCGTTCGTATGAACTTGCGAGTGATTCTATAAGCAAATACGTTTCTATCCTAAAATATACGTCCGTTCGTATGGCAGTTCGGGAATCAGACCTATGTCAGTTTCCATCCTGAATTTTCAGTTTCATTTCTCAGGTTGCAACATTGGTTTTGCCCTTTTTCCTTTTTTGTCTGGACGTAAATCCTTCTGATCTTGCGGCTCCGCACTACAAACTTACCTCATTAAAGTGCATTCTAAATATTTGGTCTTTTATTTTTCTTTATTTCATTCATTTTGTAGTAACCAACCATTAATGAATGCATTTGCATAAGTAAATCTTACTTTGTTTAATTTTTAGTTAACTTGCATTTTTTACTTGTGGATTTAATTTTAATATTTATGCTTCAAATGGTACAACTTTAAATTTTTAGTGTGGTTACCCACACCCTCTACATACAGATTGCTCTCAAATATTAAAAAACACCCAGCAACTTCTGCATGTTATGAGCCTAGAAACAGCCAAGATGGCGGCTCAGGTATTATCGGGCAGCCTGCAAACAGAAAGGGCCTTGTGACTGTGTTGCTCTGGATTCTTTGATTTCTGACCTTTCCGTGCCCCCAGCTCTGCTGTGTCTGTGCAAAATACAGCAGTAACCCACATCCTGCACTTTATCCCGCTCTCCTCTCCTCAGTAAGTGTGATGCATCTGACCAAAGATGTGCTTAAATAATTAAACAAAGCAAAGGTAAACAACTACACCAATAAATGCAATCTAAAAATATTATTCTAGTACATCAATTTAAAAATAAATAACAAAGGACATACGTTTCTTTAATTAACGCAAATATATTGCCAAATAAAGGTTTACATGCAAAGGACTAATTAAGGTCCACATTAAAATGCTTTTATAAGGCATACATGAATCAGGTATGCATTGCCATACAATTTATGGCCTCGGCCATGCTGATACATGCAGTTCATTGCAGCTCAAGACGCGCAGACTCCTCCACATAGCCAAAAAACCTGTTCAAGAACAGCAATACGACTGCTAAAAGGTGTCGGCAGTGGCTTTCTTTTAAAACGTATTTAGAGGTTTGAAAACTGTTCTCTGAATCACACCGAAACACATCCAATTATCCTAAGTTTTACGTTTTCATCCTAAGTTTTAGGATTTGATCCTAAGTTTTACGTTTTGATCCTAAAATTTAGGAACGAACTTGCGATGATCGTAAGAGCATATACGCATTCGAACGTAGGCTCGTGCGAGTCGTAAATGGCCAAAAAAACAGGAAAAAATGACTAACACCCACCCAAACTTACGATTCTCGATCCGAAATCAATTAACTTTTGCTCTTTGAATCGAGGGGAATATATATGTTCCTGGAAAATCCCTGGAAATCCATTCAAAAATCACAGTTGAACATGTGGAGCGCAAAATAGTGCAAAATGGTTTAGCAACAAAGGGTGACAACATCTCCAGATAGGCTGGTGGTTAAAGAGTTAACCTATACTCACCCATCCCCGTCTTGTATCCCTTGAGCCCTTTCCCAATTCATAACCGTATTCCCAATACTCAACCCATCTAAACACCTACCAAAGCTAAACATACAATTATATGTTGAAAAAACTCTTATGCTATGGGCCCGAGATTTCACCCAGGAGTGGCACTATCAATGTCTCCATGTTCCTCCAAGCCTCCAGTGCTGCTACCTTTATTTGGCAATGAGACCCTCCTATATCACTCTACTTGCAACCTCTTACAATAACTGAGCCTCTATTTAGCTTTACAGGCTAGTAACCCTCTTGCTTTCCACACAGCAGGCCAGGGGCCACATCAGATGGCTTGAGCATATGTGACTTAAAGGGACTTTCCAAGTAAAGGGTTAAATTGGATGCTTTTTGCTTGCCCAATGGTGGCTGTCAGTGGTAGCATCTTTCATTCAACAGCACTTTGCATTCCCTGATTAACCCTGCGGAACTTGCTCCTTTCAGTCCCCAAAATGAATTCATTTTGGAGAGAACTGTCACACTAAAGAATGCATGGACAAGCCATCCTCTGCTGCTGAGGAGGCTCTGCAGAAGGGACAGTGTCTTATTAAGAAATATAATTCAGGGTAAATAAGCCCCTTCTATTCAAAATTTCAGATCAGAAAACAGGCTAATGTATCCCTTTGCCTGGAATGTCCCTTTAAAATTCCTTCCAGGCAAAAACATAAAAGTCTGTATTCACCTTTTCCCCTACAGTTCCTCCAGGCAGCACCAGCATCTTCATATTTATCAATTAGGGAGAACAAGCAATTCCATCCTCCATCGCTGGGTAGACATGGTGGCGTCCATCAATATGGTCTTACATCCCCTAACACTCCTACTCAATTGCAATAGAGGGGGCGCGCCAAGGCCAGGTGTGCTGAACCTGCTTTGGGATGACTCCTCCATCGCAATGAATGCAGTAGGCTTGTGGGGTTGTAAACACTGGCACTGGAAGATGTAATCACTTGCTCTCCACCACTGATAATTATGACTGCATAGAGAAGCTGCAGGGAACACTGGACCTGCATGGAACAGATGCAGGTGAGTATAGACTTTGTTTGTTTCCGCCTGGACAATCCCTTTACATTCCTGTAAGTTTCAGCTATTGTAACTAAAGGCCTTGGAGTCTCTCTGCTGTTTGAGGCGGGGAGGCCGATTCATTAATAGCGCCAGGTAGCGACAGATGAGCGACTGAAGTATGGCGCTATGAGCGCCGCTAGCGTACGCCACGGGCGGTAGCGATTCGCTATAGCAGGCCTCCTCAGTCGCTACCTGGCGTTGTTGGGAACAACGCCTACATTGCTGAATATGATGTTTCAGATCAGCTTTGTAGGCGCTGTCATTTTGACACAGCGCCTGCGCTTTGCTTTGCTGTGGGCTTGAAATCAATGTTAGTACCTTCAGAAGTAAACACATTGCAACATGTTTCTTTTTAGTATTTTTATTTTGGTTTTAAATGTTTTTTTTATTAAAGTAAAATTTGGAAATTAAATTTCTGAATTTTCTGGGTGTTTATCGGGGTGCCTGAAAAAGAATAAAAAGTGCAGTTAGTATTTATATTTAATGTGGCTTTTTCGCAGTAAAAAACTAAAGCAATAATTTTTTAAGAACATTTTGGTCCAACTTGCACAACAACCCTAATTGTTATGTTGGTCAACTTCCACCCCCCCCATATAGTGGTTTAGGTCATCTTCCACCCCCCCTTATAGTGGTTTTGGTCATCTTACACCCCTCTTATCGTGGTTTAGGTTATCTTCCAACCCCCCTTATAGTGGTTTAGGTCATCTTCCACCCCCCCCTTTTAGTGGTTTTGGTCATCTTACTCCCCCCTTATAGTGGTTTTGGTCATCTTACTCCCCCCCCTTATAGTGGTTTAGGTCATCTTACACCCCCCTTATAGTGGTTTAGGTCATCTTACACCCCCCTTATAGTGGTTTTGGTCATCTTACACCCCCCTTATAGTGGTTTAGGTCATCTTCCACCCCCCCCTTATAGTGGTTTGGGTCATCTTACACCCCCCTTATAGTGGTTTAGGTCATCTTCCACCCCCCCTTATAGTGGTTTGGGTCATCTTACTCCCCCCTTATAGTGGTTTTGGTCATCTTACTCCCCCCTTATAGTGGTTTAGGTCATCTTACTCCCCCCTTATAGTGGTTTTGGTCATCTTCCACCCCCCCTTATAGTGGTTTTGGTCATCTTCCACCCCCCCTTATAGTGGTTTTGGTCATCTTACTCCCCCCTTATAGTGTTTTTGGTCATCTTACTCCCCCCTTATAGTGGTTTTGGTCATCTTACTCCCCCCTTATAGTGGTTTTGGTCATCTTACACCCCCTTATAGTGGTTTAGGTCATCTTCCACCCCCCCTTATAGTGGTTTGGGTCATCTTACACCCCCCTTATAGTGGTTTAGGTCATCTTCCACCTCCCCTTATAGTGGTTTGGGTCATCTTACTCCCCCCTTATAGTGGTTTAGGTCATCTTACTCCCCCCTTATAGTGGTTTTGGTCATCTTCCACCCCCCCCTTATAGTGCTTTTGGTCATCTTCCACCCCCCCCTTATAGTGGTTTAGGTCATCTTCCACCCCCCCCCCCTTATAGTGGTTTTGGTCATCTTCCACCCCCCCTTATAGTCATTTTGGTCATCTTACTCCCCCCTTATAGTGGTTTTGGTCATCTTACACCCCCCTTATAGTGGTTTAGGTCATCTTCCACCCCCCCTTATAGGGGTTTTGGTCATCTTCCACCCCCCCTTATAGTGGTTTTGGTCATCTTACTCCCCCCTTATAGTGGTTTTGGTCATCTTACACCCCCCTTATAGTTGTTTCTGACAAATTATGATTGGAGCCAACAAATATTTCCCCTGTAGTGCAGTACTTGGATTAGAGTGAAGGGTAGTTAGCTTACCGCAAAAAATGAAGTGATCGTGCTTTCCCTTAGCTCAAAGCCAGTCTGGGTGTCCTCACTTGTTTCTGCGGCCAAGTTGGGGATTTCGGGCACCAGTGCTGTTTCTTCAGGTGATTGGATTCTGTGGCATATACATAGATTGTGGAGCACACAGCAGGCGAGGATGATCTTGGAGACCTTTTGTGGACTGTACAGCATCTCTCCTCCTGGGCGTGCCAAACAGAAAAAGCGTGCTTTCAGCAGGCCGATGGTTCGTTCCACAATGCTTCGGGTTTTGCGGTGTGCTGCATTGTAGCGTTCTTGGGCAGAGGTCTGTGGGCTTCTGACCGGAGTCATCACCCACGTTCTCTGCCCGTATCCCTTGTCCGCTGTGGGAAAAACACAAGGAGAGAGACAGCAATTAGTACTAGTACATGTTTTTGGTTTCATTTTTAAAAATTTCGCTTACTACGCCACATATTTTATGCCAAATACTTTGACATGGTTAATTATTTACCCAGTAGCCAGCCAGCTGGCATTTCATTGTTCTCGAACTTCCGGCACAGGACTGTCCGCTGCAGGACGTAAGAATCGTGGCATGAGCCGGGGAAGTCCGATCTCACGGCCCGCAGCTTCATTTCATGGTCACAGACCACCATGATGTTCATCGAATGATATTGTTTTCGGTTCCTAAAATACAGCTCCTGTGCACGGGGAGGGCGGAAAGGGATATGTGTACCATCAACGCACCCTAGCACATTCGGGATCCCTCCCATGAGATAGAATGCATGTTTTATTTTGGCAACCTCATCCTCATCCTCAGGAAACTTGATGTAAATAGGGATCAAATCACAATCGCCAGTACTACCTGGATTAATATGCGGCTCATTGTAGCCTGGCTGATCCCGCTGAGGAGGGCAGAGGTTGCCTGGAAGGTCCCTCGTGCCAAAATATTCAAAGTGGCACACAGGCGTACTATGCCTGGAATGGAATGAGTGCGTTTGGTGGATAGCTCGATTTTGTGCTTAATCTGATCATATAGGGACTGTAGTGCAGCACGATTCAGAAGGAAGCTGCTCCTGATCTGCTCGTCACTTACAGTAAGTCCCATACTGAAAGGCGGATTCCAAAGGAGCGGGGTGCCCTAAGCCTCGCAGCACCCCCCTCCCTGTCCTCCTGCTTTTCCAGCATTCTCACACATCCATCCACCCATACCCCATACAACACCCTCTTATCCATCACACACTCAACAGATATACAAAATAAGCCAAACAAAACAAAAAACCACAAACACACCACACACACAAACAATCACACTCCTCACACACTCACTACAATGCAGCTCACCACAAAACCAGACATATAGTGGTCAGAACCACCAGACTGCTGAAAAACAGCTTTCTAAGTTAGGCACAACCAAGAGGGGAGTTGCTGCACAGCCCACAAAAGGCCCCAAAATCAAGCCTCACTTGCTGTATGCTCCACAATATTTGCATATGCCAACAAAATCAATCTCCTAAAGAAACAGCACTGATGTCAGAAATCACCCAACAAGCCACAGAGAGTGAGGACCAAACCCAGCCAGACACTCAAATGAGCTAAGGGAACCAAGCACCACACCACAGCCTTTGCCACAGTGTAACAATACCAGAAGCTTGCCAAATCCAGCCATTTATACTTCACTTTGAAAAAGAACAGGTCCGCTTTGCCGCCTTTTGCGTTGCTCTGCTATTTCCGGTCTCCAATTAGCTGACCCAGGTGTGCGTGAAACGGAGTGCGCACGCTAGTAGCGCTACTAGCGTACATGAGCCTAAACAGAATAATAATCTTGTGCGCCTTACCCTTGCTAAATGGGAGCTGCTCTTTGGCTCCCAAAGCAAGTCAATAGGCAAACAAGAAAGAAGCAAACTGTGGGATGCCATTGGTGAGGAGCTTACTAGCAGTGCTCCACACCCACATAGTGGCCCATCCTGCAGGAAACACTTCTACACTTTGAGAGGGGCCCTTATAAAAAAGATGAATCACGATCTTGATGTCGAGAGTGGGACCATCCAGGGTCCAAAGAGTACCTACAGGCCGTATGAGGAGATGCTGAAGGGCAAAATTCCACTTGCTCGGCTGCAGGGTGTGGATCCTGGGGATGACACCACAGGTTGGACTGAAGGTACATATTTTCTGTCTATTTTGTGATGGTAATGTTAATGTATGTGATTTGCTTTGTCTCTTTCTGGCCAACTAACAGTAGGACCTGTGAAGTAGTACATTATACCTCATAAATGTTTTACTTTCCTGTGTGTTGCTTTCTGCATAGGTGCACATGGTGCTGTCCATGAGTCGGGGGAGGAGGAGGACACCCAAAATCCTGCCCTTCAACCAACCTCCAGCCTAACCCAGTCTGCCATTGAAGGTATTTAACACTAATTTAGGGGCTGGTTGTTTTTGCCCAAAATGGGTGTGGGAGCACCTCAAACAATAGCTTGTACCACTGTTGAGGATTACTAATATGGACCTGCGGACTAATTTCACGCCCACTTTAACCCTCACAGCAACTAACTAACAAGGCCCTAACATGTGTAGCTATGTGGGAAGCCAGAGATGTGTGGCCATATATCTGCATATACATGTGTAAGCCACACTGGCCTTGATTAGTGAATATTATTGATTGAGCTGCTCACACACACCTAAATGCATGTTTTATTTTGTGCCGCACAATGGCTAAATGTTTGCTTTGTTTTTGCCTAGCTGCCCCGCCATTGGCACCAGCATCTCCTCAGGAGCCAAGCTACTCTTTGGATGCCGGTAAGTGCATGTGTCAACCTTGCTTTATCCGCTTTACCACAAGTGCATGTCTATCATTCCTCTTTTTGATTTGTAGGCCAAGTGACTGGTTCATCTTTGGACCCCACTTCCGATGTTGCAGGTCAACAGGACCCTGTTGGTGTGTATTGCAATAAATAATGTATCCTTTATGCTGTTTATGTTACACTGGTTCAATTTGGTTAGTCTAATAATCTACATGTTTGCTCTGTCAACTTGAAGATGCCTATTTTGAGTGCTTTTTCCATCCCCAGGGTCAGTCTAATAGTTTTTTGAGTGATTGAAATGCATTTTTTGGGTATATTTAAAGACAAACATTCACCCAAGTAGTTGGAGGAATATTTAGAGACATTAATTGTGTATTTTAGTTGGCCAGAATATCGGAAGTGGCTGTCCGGAAAGGGCCCTTCACGTTGAGGCTGCCAGAGATGAGGGTAAGTTGTTTTTGCTTGATTATCTAGTATGGATTTTTGCAATACTTTTGTGGAACTTTATTAGGCCAACTTGTGTTTAAACATGTATTTTCAAGGGCAAAGCTCGAGTGAGGGCCCCACTTCAGACATCTGGGAGATGGCGGGTATGTGTAATTTTAGCAATGTGTCTGATATTATTTGGCCCAATTATTGCCTCATATTCCTCTTACATACATGTTAGCAATCTGAGTTTAACAGATACCTTTTGGCTAGTGTGTAATCTTGCACTTTGTGGAGGTATGGCCTCGATAGGCTATCCATGTTACATTTGAGTTTGGTCCACTGACCTACTAACCTGACTTTCCTGTTTAGCATATGCCAACTTGCCGGAGCTCTCTGATGTGGATTTGCCCCTCTCTGGCAGCCAGACCCCGCTCCTACCTGTGCCGGACGTCACGGAGGTAACATGGCTGATTGAGATGACCAATAACCACATTGGCATGTTCGTGGGTAGGCCATGAACCAACATGTCACATTTCCTTTCTTTGTTGTTTTGGCAGGAGGCGGGACCAGAACCCTAAGCTGGGACCTCTTCCCAAGTGCCATGTGGCCAAGCTTCAGAGGCTCAAGCAAGGGTAAGTTGTATTGTTACACTTTTGGCAAATGATTTGGAGGGGCATACCTGCATTGGTTCTGTTTCACTAAAATGTTGTTTTCTATTTTGTTAGGCTCAAACCAGAGCAAGAGGAGGTGTGGCACCAACCAGTGCAGACTTTTACGAGCTAGGGGTCCGGATGCTGGAGGACTACAGTCGCCTACAGCCACGTGATGTAACTAATGAGCGCATTGCGGCGTTGGAACATCAGGTGCTGATGTGTCAGCAACAAAATGAGGCCCAGCAGCGCCAGATAGACGAGTTGCGACAAGGACAACAGCAACCAACTAACCAGGAACTTGTTCGCCTGTCAAATCTGATGGAGCAATCTCTCCAGCGCCAGGAACAAAGTTTGTTGTTAACACAACAGCTCATACAACAGCAGTCTATTTTTTTTTCTGCACTGTTGGCCCCCAACACTGCCCCTAGCAATGACTCCCAACCTCCCCGGCCCCCAAGCCAAGAATATTAATTTGTTTTTTGTTGTAATTTTTTTTTGGAAATATATTTGATTACCCCACCTCTAAATTTTGTTTTTCCTAAGACATAGCTAAGAACACAGTCAGGGATGAGTATCTTGATCTACATATGTAAATGTAGGCAAAAATTAATGCCACACATTGGTGACCATAGCTTACTATGGTTTACACATTAAATGGCTACAAAGGTATGCCAAAATGTACACACGAATGGGTTTGTAGACACTTAAACTGCTTGACAAGGCACAACACACTGTAATTAACAAAATACAAAATATTTATTAAGAAAGGCGGGCAACAGGCCTAACATTTGGCCGCAAAGTGCATAAAACCAGGGGCCAGTCATCACCCCACCCTAACGACGCCTCTTCTTGGCCAGCAGCATAAGGCGAAGACGCCGGATCGACCGCCACAGTCTGCGATGCTGGTTTTCACAAGCTGTAGAGAGTAGAAAAAAACCAGATTTAAAAAATCGAATGTGACCTCAACAGACACAGATGTAGCAATGTAATGTCAGTGGGTCCAATTAGCTGACGCTCACATTAACATTGTTGCCCACTGTGCCCTTAGGTGTTACCATTATATGAGTACTAGTGGCTGGCTTAAATGTGGCCACAACATCCCAAGCATACATTTACTCTTAACTCTTGGGAATCAAAGAAGGTATAAGTCCCAGTGTGGACATTTATGTGTTTAGTCACAGCCAAACATCAGGGCCTAAGTCCTAACGAGTAAACTAGTTTGGCCAAGAATCTTAGAGGTCACGACCTAAGCAGGCCCATTTGGTTGGGTAGAAACCACAATTTGTCTCTATGTGGCAAACTCAAGAATGTGAGGCAACAATCAAGCATGCAGACATGCATGTAGGATTGTTGGCCAAACACATGTAACCTAGATGTGTGTTGATTAAACACATAGGTACATTGTAAATGTCTGCAGAATTGACTATAAGACATAGGGTTCACAAGTCTTTAGGCATATGAAGTGGGATGTACTCACCATCGCAGCTGTGGCGGGGGCCCATGCTGCTGGCCGTCCCGGGAGGTGTGGTGGTGATGTACACCGGCTCCGTCTGCGTGGCCACATCTGTCAGGAGAAAGCAAAAGAGAAAAGCAAAATTAGTGGGCCAATGACACATGACTATTTGTCATCCATCTGGTTATGGAGTCTGCCAACTCAAATGCTTGCATGGTTACACATATGTTGTCCGACATTAGCATCTTTCATGGTCCATGAGTTCATGTAAATTCTTTTGGGTTGCAACATGGACACATAAAGATAATGTGCCAATAACCTTGACAGTGCAATGCTAAGGACTAATTTGCAGTTGATTGTAGAATGTTACTAGTGTGCAACATGTGTTAGCCGGAACAACTTAACAAAATAACACATTTGCTAGCCCCCATCATGGTGTGGACAGAAACATAGGGGTGGTTGCCATTTGGATTGCACTGTAGTGGGGTTTGTGATGTTAATGTACATTATCAAACCAGCTTGTACTATGGACCAGGAAACATGTGTCTGTTAAAAGTGGGCCAAGACCCAGGATTGATACTATTCTGTGTTTTGGTCCACTTTGTCAGAGCACAACAATTTGAGTGAGACACCGTCCGCCGCCGCTGCCTTCCGCGCATCACTCCTCCAGTGTGTGCGCATGCGCAGGCCATTATGAAACAGAGAGCGCAGGCGCACACACATCTAGAGGGGCACGCAGGAGGCTGCGGCGGTGGCTTCTGCCACCCCCAATGAGGTAAGGAGTTTGTGGGCTTTTGGGGGGGGGGCCCTGGGTGAGGGAGGTGATTGGGCATGGAAGCTTAGAGATTCCAAGCACAATCAACAATGGGTGTTGGTCCACTTTAAGGAATGTCATAACCTATGGAATGTGAGGGATAACAACAAACACTTACCATGACTATGCCCATGGAGAAGGCGTTGCCAAAAGGCCATGGAGGTGCCGCCTATATGATGCCCTGCAAATTAGAGAGGAATGGCAAGGGCTAAGTACAAATGGCCAGATGAAACCTGTCACAGACTAACAATGACAAAATGTGCACTCACCAGGGGATGATCCGCCACTTGAAGCCCAGGGAGGGCTCTGAGGAGGAGGCGGGGAGCCTCGGCTCCTCACATTCTGCTCCGAGGATCCCCCAGCCAAAGGGCCACCCTCCTCCCTCTCACTCCCTGCTCCTTCAGGGAGTATGGGAGAGTCCATTCCTTCCACCCCACTTGGACTCCCCACTTGAGAGTGGCCCCTTGGCTGTTGAGACTCCTCAGAGTCAGAGTGTGAGGAGCTGAGGCTTGATCCTGCCAGCCCCCCAGCAGCACACTCCTCTGGGGCGTCATCCCCTTCCTCCCCTGGGTCCTCTAAATAGGACCCTCGAGAGGGACCCTCCCCCGATGACTCCCCCGAGTCCGCCTGTCTGGTTCGGGGGAGAACTCCCTTCCCACGTTTCCCCAGGGGAGGACGCTTATCTGTGTTGAGGGGGTGAATGAAAAGAATTAATATTAATTCCCAAAATGGACACAGCTTAGAAGATTATTTACCAAAAAGTATAAACATAGCATAAGCTTAAACTTACCTGAAGCGTAGGCATCATATAGGCGGTACACGCCTTCAGGGTCCCGGCGCTTGAAGTCCGACCATTTTTGCATTATTGATCGGACTGTGAGGTGGGTGTCGAAGCACCGGGACACTGTGGCCTTCACCTCCATGGCAATTCGCTTCTTGCCCCCACGGGCATAGTCGTATTGGTGGATGCAGAAATCCTATGAGCAATGAAAAACAAACAAAAATCAATACATGACATCAGAACAATGGCCTAAACAGTTATACTGAGAACAGATTAAAGTGGACCAACACCCAGGATTTTGACTATTCTGGGTTTGGGTCCACTTTGGTGGGGCACACCAATCGAGGGTGGCCCGCTGTCTGTAACCCCCCAGGAAGGCCAGAAATACTCAACTGACCACGCTCCCACGTGACTGCGCCAGGCTATCACAGCGCTCTGCGCCGCTGTGGTATGGGCGTCCCAGGCCGCTTGGACGCGCATACCAGCTCAGCTGCCTCTGAGCGCTGTAGGACGCGTGTTGCGCTTCCCTCTAACAGGGAGGGTGCCTGCGCCGGCCATTAACAAATGTCCGGCGCGGGTGCGCACCCTGCTAGAGGGAAGCGCAAGACGCATCCGCGGCTCGCGCATGCACCGATGTAACGGGGCTGAGGTAAGGTTTTTTGGCCTCCTGGGGGGTTCATCCCCGCAGGACATCCCGATTTGGGATGCCCCGCGGGGAGGGATTTGATTGGTCCGGAAATCTAAGAGATTTCAGGGCCAATCCCCCCTGTGTGTTGGTCCACTTTAAACATAAAATCCAAGATAAACATACTCACTTTGACCACCTGGCCGTTTACACGGCTATCCACCCGTTTTCTGGTCTGTTTAGCGGGCCCAGGAGGGGAAGGGGTTGGAGGGGGGTTAGGTGGGGGAGGTGAGGTAGGTGGGGGAGGTGGGGGAGGGGTGGTGGGGTCAGAATCAGAGGAGGAGCTGGGGAGGCGCAGAATCCGTCTCCTGGGCAGCATGGTGGAAACGCAAAGGAGGAAACAGGAACCGGATATGACCAAAGCGACAGGGAAAAAAAAAAAAACCGCTCCGCGCACCAGGAACAAGCTAATATCCGCTATTTGCAAGCCAAGTGGCGGAAATAGTCGATTTACGCATTCCAAAAAGCTATTGGACAAAGCGCAAGTAATTTTTAGCTTTATGTGGCTTTGAAACGCAAAGGATGAAACCGGAACCGGATATGACCAAAGCAACTGGGAAAAAAAAAAAACAAACGCTCCGCGCACCAGGAACAAGCTAATATCAGCTATGTGCAAGCTAAGTGGCGGAAAAAGTAAATTTATGCATTAAAACAAGCTATTGGACGAAGCACGAGAAGCACTTCAGGGGGGCACCCCGATTAGGGGTTTCCGCCACTGTGTAAAACCCCCCAGAAAGCCCCCAAAACTCACCTCACCACGCCACGTAGCCACGGACAAGCGGGTGACAGCGGCGGACAAGCCATTCACAAACGGCCGGCGCGGGCGCGCGCACGCCTAGAGGGGCGCGCGGGAGGTGGCGGCGGCCGCTGCTGCCGCCGCCTGTGAGGTGAGTTTTTCGGGGGTTTTGGGGGGGTCCCTCACCGCGGGACATCCCGATCTCGGATGTCCCGCGGTGAGGGAGGTGATCGGCCCGGCAATCTTATAGATTCCCGGGCCGATCACCCCTGGGTGACAATCCACTTTAAGGGTTTTTAACCCTTAAAAATCCCCCCAAAAAATGGGGTCCCCCCCCCCAGGGATCGGGGACCCTATGTCATTTTTTTCCCCGATTTAACCCTTTGTAGTGTGGATGGTAGTTGTATTTTATTTGTAAATGTTATAGATTACTTGTTTCAGTTTGGGGGGTCTCCTGGGCAGGAACGGGGGGGCTACCGATAAATATGTGGTACCGTTCTAATCGGTAGAAATGGGGCTTTCACATGCAATATGCTTTTCCTTAATAAAATAAATTTTTTATTTAAAATAAAGAGTCAATTTTCTAAAAATTTTTTTATTTATTTTTTTTTATTTTGTTTACTTAATAATATTGTAAAAAACAAAATAAAATTTACAAACAAGACATTTCATGTTAAAGCCTAAACTCTGCTGCAAAAAAATATAAATATAATTTTCCTGAAAATTACAGCAAAAATGGCGCAAAACATGGCGCAAAATGGGGAAAAATGACCTGTCAAAAGAGGGTGACAAAATCTCAAGTAGGCTGGCAATTAAAAGGGTTAATAGTACCTCTGCATGTTGGGTATTGTTCTGTTCGGGAGACCTTGCGCTTTCAGACTTAGCTTGTTTTTTCTGGTTTGCATATTTATATTTTAGGAAAAGGTGTTTTTTATTCAGCTTTTTTATACATTTTTTAGGGAAACCCTGCGCAACCAAAGAATTCTTTGAGGAATTAATTCCAGAAAGATGAGCCCACTACAACAAGCTGGGTACGCTTAGAAAGCTTAACATGTGTACTTTCAGGGAATATATGATTTATGGGGGATATTCCAAATGTAAAGGGTTGTTTTGGTTGAAAAATCACAAGGTGCGCACTTTGTCTGCAGAACTGAAATTTTCAAGTAAAATTACCGTTACGCACATGCTTTACTTTGGGGTGTTTGGCAACTCTTCCCTTGACAGTAGCTATGCATGTTGGGTGTTGTTCTGTTCGGGGGATGTTGCTTTTTCAGATTATACTTGTTTTTTCTTGTTTGTATATAGTTTTTTTAGGAAAATGTGGCTTTGATTCTGCTTTTTTATCCTTTTTTTTGGGAGACTCTTTGCAACCAAAGAATACATTGAGGAATTACTTCCAGAAAACTATGGGCACATCAACATGCCTGGTACGTCTAGAAAGCCTGAGGTGTGTACTTCCAGAGAATATATAGTTTGTTGGGGGTATTTCAAATGTAAAGGGTTGTTTTTCTGGTAAAACTGCAAGGTGCACATAGCGCATATCACAGTTGTATTTTTTCTGAAAATCCCCTAAAGCGCTATTTCAGTTTGGGGGAGTCTCCTGGGCAGGAAAGGGTGTCTACCTATATATATGTGGTACCGCTGTACCGGGAGAAATTGGGGTTTCACACGCAATAAGATTTTATTAACAAACTTACATTTTTTATTACAAAAAAACTCTACAAATTGTAAAATAATAATATATTAATAAATACAAACAAGACATTTCATGTTAAAGCCCAGACTCTGTTGAAAAAAACAATATATCATTTTCCTGGGAAATCCCTGGAAATCCTTTCAAAAATGACAGTTGAACATGTGTAGCGCAAAATAGTGAAACATCGTCTGGCAACAGGGAGTGGCAAATGCTGCAGGTAGGCTGGCAGCGAAAGGGTTAAAATGTTTTTAAAAAAAAATTACAATTTTTAAAAAAATTCTTTGACAATTTCTTAAAAAAAAATTAAGTAAAAAAAAACAAACAAAAAATTGTGGTGTGTTCTCTTTCCTGCCACTGTACGTTCTCACAACATAACCATACATTTACATGTCCCAAAAGGTAAGTATATGGGACAAGGAATAGGAGAAAGAAGAAGGAGAAGAAGAAAAAGAAGAAGGAGAACAGATTAAGGTAAGCAGTAAACACAGGGAAGAAGAAGAAAAAGAAGAAGGAGAACAGATTCAGGTAAGCATTAAACACAGGGAAGAAGAAGAAAAAGAAGAAGGAGGAGAAGAGATTAAGGTAAGCATTAAACACAGGGAGGAGGAGGAGGAAGAAGAAGAAGAAGAAGAAGAAGGATATTATTTGAAGGTAAGTTTTGGTGTGGCTAAAAGTGTCAGTTTGTTGTATGGTGAAAGCTTGAGGGAGGATTAGGGATGTGCGCTTGCGTGGACCCAGATTGACAACAGGAAAACCATGGAAATGTAAGTATACATGGAAAAACAGTCGGAATCGGGTGAAAACGGAAACAGATGGCAAGAAGCTACGTTTGGAAAACACAAGAAAAAGGAGCAAAAAACGGATCGTCCGTGGGAACGGCAACGGAACCCACGACCACACTGTTGTATGGTGAAAGCTTGAGGGAGGATTAGGGATGTGCACTTGCTTGGACCCAGATTGACAACAGGAAAACCATGGAAATGTAAGTATACATGGAAAAACAGTCGGAATCG
Organism: Gastrophryne carolinensis; assembly: GCA_027917425.1. Lineage (NCBI taxonomy): Eukaryota > Metazoa > Chordata > Amphibia > Anura > Microhylidae > Gastrophryne > Gastrophryne carolinensis. The sequence goes on along the minus strand of CM051234.1, from coordinate 298,733,245 downwards.
GGGTGAAAACGGAAACAGATGGAAAGAAGCTACGTTTGGAAACGCAAGAAAAAGGAGCAAAAAACGGATCGTCCGTGGGAACGGCAACGGAACCCACGACCACACGGAAAGCACCCGTGAGGGGAAACAACACTTCCCGATTGAAGACACATAAACGGAACAGTAACGAAGCTCTCCCGACGGCGGCTCTGAATCACATTTGGACCTTGAGACAAACGGAAGGAAAACGGGCCATAGGAAAAATGGAACAAAATAAGGAGGCTCTGCATCAAGCCAATAATGTTGCTAAACCTAGACCTGACCAACTGCAGAAACCCCAGATCATGGTAACCACAGACTTGTATATTGGGTGTATCACTTCAGGCATGGTGGGTCCATCACTCTGGGACAGGGTAAATCTGGATTCATCAGACTACATGATCTTCTTCCATTGGCCCAATCTTTATGCTCCCTAGCGAATTTAAGCTATTTCTGCCAGTTAGCCTCACTGACAAGTAGTTTTTAAGGCTACACAGCTGTTTTCATAGTTAATACGGTTGAAATAAGACATATGTCCATCAAGTTCAACCAAGGGTGTTGGGGTAGGGGAAGTTATTTATTTTTTTTACTGATAACAGTTAATAGTAACTGTTAATGTTATTTTCTTCTAAATAAGCATCTAATCCTTTTTTGAAGCTGTCAGCGGTTGATGCTGTAACAAGCTTCTGTGGGAGGCTATTTCACAGATTTATAGTTCTTATGGTAAAGAATGATTGTCGCCTCCGGAGACTGAATTTCTTTTTTTCCAGTCGAAGGGAGTGTCCTCTTGTCTTTAGAGAGGATTTTACCTGAATATTTTTTGTATTGGTCATTATATTTTTATACAAGTTAATCATGTCCCCCCTCAGTCGTCTTCTCTCAAGACTAAACCGATTTAATTCTTGTAATCTTTCCTCATAACTAAGATCTTTTATTCCTCTTATTAGTTTGGTGGATCTCCTCTGCACCATTTCCATAGTCAGAGCTTCCTTTCTATGAATGGGTGCCCAGAACTGGACAGCATATTCCAGGTGAGGGCGCACCAGTGCCTTGTAAAGAGGCAAAATGGCATCCCTATCCCATGCTTCCATGCCTCTTGTAATACATGATAATATCTTGGTGGCCTTGGTGGAAGCAGCTGCTTAAGATTGCATGCTGTTATTTAGCCTGAGATCTACCCTGTTTCTCCCAGTTTTACTCCCCGAGGATAAATGTGGCCTTCAGATTGTACATTTCTCCACATTGAACTTCATTTGCCAAGTGGATGCCCAGACATTCAAAGTATCCAAGTCAGCCTGAAACTTGTGAACACCTTCAATAGACTGCACTGTGCTACATATCTTTGTGTCATCTGCAAAAATAGAGACAGTACTTCTAATCCCATCTTCTATGTCGTTTATAAACAAGTTATATAAAAGTGGGCCCAGGACTGAACCCTGGGGTACACCACTTACAACCAGAAACCATTCAGAATAGGTATCATTAACCACAACTCTCTGCACATGATCCAGTTTTCAATCCAGTTACAATTGTAACAATTGTATTTTCTAATCCTGAAGATCTCAATTTCCCCCCAATAAGTGTCTATGGGGGACAGTGTCAAATGCTTTTGCAAAAGCCTTAAAAACTCCTCAGGTTAGCATGGCAGCTTCTGTCCTTAGTAAAAACCATGCTGGTTGTCACTTATAATATTATGGATAATTACATATTTTTGTTTTAGTCCCTTGGGTTCCCATGGCATTGTGTGTGTGGAAATGCTCTTATTGCTCTTGCTCTTGTTTGAGTGATTGCCGATCACAATCAAGTCCACCAGATGCCTATTGTAGCGATAACCCTTATCGCCGGAGGGCTTCACCGCCCGAGACGTCCTTTTCCCAATCGTAAGAGGTGCTGCAGGAATCCCAGAGTCGTCCGTGAGGAACCAGGAACAGCCCTTACAAGGGCTAGTGAATTGTAATATAGCGTTTCCCCCAATAAGAGACAGAACTTCAGTATTGAGGGTGAAGGTGAAGACAACTTTATTAGTGCCACACTGTGCCTTATATGCAAGGCTCCATGCAAGGGGACCTCCCCCGTGGACCTCATGACAAATACACAGACCAATGGGAGCAGGGCACACAATCCCTCAACTCTGCCGGTGATGCAATCAGCAACACAATAGACGTCTGTAATACACTCAATCAGAACAATGCCATTGTCTGTGACGTAATAAATCAATACAATGGCAGTCAGAACAATGAATAACGTAATCAATCAACACAATGGCAGTCTGTACATGCTTAAGAGAAGGAAAGTAATGAACCTGTGTAAAGTCCAAAAGACAGAGCGTCTGTCACAATGCCCCCTTTTTGTGGAACACCCGGCAGACCCGGATTGACCCTGTTCGGGTTAACGTGGGGCTGTCCGGACTCTTGTTATGGGCAGAGTTCTGTGTAAGGACAAGTCTGCACATAGTGAGTAACCGGACTAAACAGTGACGTGGGCTGTACATAGGAATCGGTCATGGGTGGGGTCCAAACACTGGGATATTGTGGCGTTGGTGAGTTCAGCACCAAAGTCCTTGGTTGGATGTGTGCGCAGGTGCTTTGCTTTCTTATAGCTGGCCCAAGTTTCAATCTCTTTCCATGGAAGCTGATCGGAGAATCCACAATCTTCTGCACATCTACATCATCGTAAAAGTAGACAAAACCATAACCCTTAGAAACGCCAGAGGCATCCCTAATAATTTTGACATTCTTTACAGCGCCATACTTTGAAAAAACATCCTTAATTTCAGGCTGATTAATCCGACGGCCAATGCCCCCAACAAAAATAGTGTTTGGCATACGTTTCCCTTCTGGAAGGACGTAACCTGATGGCTGATCCTCTTCTTGGCCTCTTGTAACAGACATGACGTGATGCAGACGAAACCCCTGGGTCTCCCCGACCAGTGGGCTGGAGTCGGCAGCTCGGGCTGGAGACCGGGTTGTAACAGGGTTGACGCTGGCTGGCCCAGGGGTAGCGTAGGCAGAAGTCATTGGTCCTAGATCATTTCCCAATAGTACTTCTGCTGGTAAGTTGTCCATAAGTCCCACCTGTACCCTGCCGGATCCAGCGCCCCAGTCAAGATGTACTCGGGCGGTGGGGAGTCGAAACACAGCTCCTCCCGCCACCCTTACTGCAACGGTGTGTCCAGTGCGGTCTTTGTTCTTGACCAAATGAGGTTGGAGCAAGGTAAGTGTGGCTCCGGTGTCGCGCAATCCTTGCGCGGTGCGCCCATTGACTCGTACCTCCTGGCAATGGTGCTGTCGGTTTTCTTGGATGGCCACTTGTACGGGATCAGCTTCATACAGTACCCCCAGATACTCTTCCGAACTGCTCTCAGCTTCCAAACAGTGTGCCACAGGAGTACGGGAGGTGGAAGGTTGCTTTTGCCCCCACGTGTTTCGGGGAGGCTCTAGGGTGCAATCACTGCGATAATGTCTCCATTGTTTGCAACGATGGCACTGAACTGTGGAGAGGTTCGGTTGCTGCGCTGGCCTATGTGGCCCAGAGTCACGAGTTGGCGCTGAAGCCACAGGTGCTTGAAATTTGATGGGAGGTGGTGGTTTTGGAGCGGACTGTTCTGTCCGGCGAGCATCAGTGTACTCGTCGGCTAGACGAGCAGCCTCAGGTAGCGTTAGAGGCCTCCGGTCACGTACCCACTCTCTTAGCTCTGGTTGCAGGGCATTGAGAAAATGCTCTAGTAAAAACAACTGTAGTACATCCTCAGCGGTTGTGGCTTGGCATCCAGTAACCCAGTGTGATGCTGTACGATGGAGGCGACATGCCCACTCCGTGTAAGAATCCCCTCCCTTCTTTTGGGATTCCCGAAATCGTCGCCTATAGGCCTCCGGGTGACAGCGTACCGGGCTAACAAAGCCTCCTTTACCAGATGGTAGTGTGGTAAGTCCGCATCAGGGATGGCCCGGAAAGCATCGGAAGCTTTCCCAGATAGTTTCCCTGATAATATGGTGACCCATTCCTCCGTGGGTACCCGGTGTAAAGCGCACTGGCGTTCAAAATCGGCCAAAAATCCGTCAATCTCGTTTTCACTTTCCTGGAAGGACTTAAATGCTGCAAATGGAATCTTTCTCCCCCCAGTGTAACTGAGGCTGAGAGGCTGCTGGGTTGAAAGTCGCCGATCTTCCCTTCGCTTACTGGCCTCTGCCTCCGCTGCGGCGAAGACTCGGTCGATCAGTTCCTGTGATGGATTCGGGCCATAGACCGACAATCTGTTCCGAACCGCTTGAACAAGAGCAGCGTCTTCATCGATCTCTATATTGTTTTCGGTCCTCACTGCTGCACGATCCATTTCGATCAGCTCGGGTATCAGTTCCCGACGTGGGCGGTTGCTAGCTGACCTTCCCCGGCTCTCGAGTAGATCCTTCAGGGTCAGCCTTTTCAACTTGTCCTACTGACTCTCCATCAGGGTAGCACTCTCTCTGGGTAGAAGGACCATCCCACCGCTTGCCACCAATTGTAGCGATAACCCTTATCGCCGGAGGGCTTCACCGCCCGAGACGTCCTTTTCCCAATCGTAAGAGGTGCTGCAGGAATCCCAGAGTCGTCCGTGAGGAACCAGGAACAGCCCTTACAAGGGCTAGTGAATTGTAATATAGCGTTTCCCCCAATAAGAGACAGAACTTCAGTATTGAGGGTGAAGGTGAAGACAACTTTATTAGTGCCACACTGTGCCTTATATGCAAGGCTCCATGCAAGGGGACCTCCCCCGTGGACCTCATGACAAATACACAGACCAATGGGAGCAGGGCACACAATCCCTCAACTCTGTCGGTGACGCAATCAGCAACACAATAGACGTCTGTAATACACTCAATCAGAACAATGCCATTGTCTGTGACGTAATCAATCAATACAATGGCAGTCAGAACAATGAATAACGTAATCAATCAACACAATGGCAGTCTGTACATGCTTAAGAGAAGGAAAGTAATGAACCTGTGTAAAGTCCAAAAGACAGAGCGTCTGTCACACCTATATACAGTAATTTGCACATATTTTTCCACTAAAAATAATCTCTAACCATTTTCCCAGTGGTAAAAGTCTTAGGCCCCTTTCAAGTTGTGATACAAAAGCACAGGACCCAGAATCCTACTCTGGCGTTCTTTGCCTCCTTCAGTCCTCTGTACCGCCTAATGGCTTATGATTGGTTGTTTTTACTTCTCTTTTTGCTGATTGTATTCGCATAACACTATATCTACCTCTGCAACTTGGCCAATAAAGATTATCACGCTGCTGCTACAGAATTGTCCCCTGTGGTTCTTGTATGGTCATCCTGATCAGGATTTGAATAGCAAGTGATTCACACAGGGCTGTGATCCCTGAAACCTTATTATTGAATTAAGATAGAAAGTTATACTCTATCACAATAAATAAGCCTGCTTTCTGCTCACTTGTTGCTGGAAGTCCAGGAATGCTTTACATTTACTTATAAATTCTAGTGAACTTTATCCAGCTGACTTGAATGCATGCATGAGTTATCCTGTGCGGACAAACTTGCACTTGTGAGAGCATAAGAGATGGCCATTAAAGAATCATCTGCTTTCTGCAAGTTTTGCAACCTTACATGAGAGTTCAGCATCAGCAGGAGTCACGTGAATGACAGTATGCAAGTTGTGCCCCCCTGTGCCCTCCCTGTGCCAACCAGCCCGGTCCCCTGGCCCTGCTGGTTTACCAGCCCCTAAGTGCTTCGGTATGGTCAGTTGCCAAATAAATGGGCGCTGGGCTTTCCTGTACTCCCAGTACCAATAGGGCATCTGGAGGGGGACACCCTCCTTCTGCCCTGGCTTTCAACCAAGGCTGACAGGTGCCAGGGGAGGGACATTTGTATACTAGACAGATGGATTCGCTTTGAAATCTCCCCATGTGACTTTGACATCACTGAAGGGGAGGGGTATGGGGGGGATACCACAGGAAAATCCTCTAGTCGCATGATGGGAATACTCAGTGGCGTAGCATCTGAGGTATAAATGCCTTGCTGTCTGGCTGAGCTAGGATGGAAGAGGGTGGGTTCCCATTTAAAGGCGCAAATAATCAGCATGAAAAAAAAATGCTCTGCTGAATCGGGAGAGAGGCAAAATCGTGACATTTCTGCAAACTAAACATACATTCTCTCACTGTACTGAATCTATCCTAATGTAAGAATTTCTTTGAGGGGATTGTATGATGAATTAGCGGAAGGGAGCAAGTTCAGTAAAGCTTATCAAGAAACAAGCTTTAAGGGAGGAGAAATCAGGCTAATTTACCTTGGAATGTCCCTTTAAAACTAATGTACAAAACGACTCCTTTAAAGACGGGCCATTAAATCACTGTCCATAATTATAAAATTTAACTGACCTGAAAGAAGCTTTGCACAGTTAAAATTGGATTTGGAATCTTCATCCCTGTCTCGAGTAGAGAACGGCTGTTGTTGGAATTCATTTAGAGCGTTTTTCAGTTTTCCAGTCACTGGCCCAAGGAGCTGTAGAGCATAGGCTGTCTCAGGACCTCCTAAGTTAAAACAAACCTCCATGTACTCCATATCTCCTTCCCAGTCTTGAAGTTCTATGCGCATAAGGTATTGCCCTTGCTCAGTTATCTGATGCATCTTTGCTAGACCCAGCCAGAACTCACCTAACAAAAAGAAGAAAAACATTACAAAAAACAAAAATTAATGCTGATTTAAAAAAAAATGTATTCAGTTGTGATTGACACTGTACTATATGGATCCTTAATGTCTATTGGTAAAGATGAATGTATAGTGTAAGTATAGCCCAAATAAGTTTCAGTGTAGACAATTTAAAGTTACACATCTGTTAGCTAAATACCAAATACACAACAGGGGAAGAAATAACATCTAGCCCATTCTTGAAAATTCTGTGGCAGGGTTTTTTTTTAATAAATAGGTACCATTGACTTGGAAGACACAGAGAGAGACATTTAAGTTAGTAAGGGTCTTAGTGGATCTTAGTACACCATCTTTTCCAACCCCCTGGGCATCCTGATTAGGGATGTTAAAGCTAGTAGAAATACACAAAATTGTCATTGCCAAAGTCATTTCTACTGGGTTTAAAGCAAACAGGCACCCTGTGAATCTCCCTGTCTGCCGTGGGCAAACAGTGAGTGTGTCAATCAAAGGGATCACCCCTTCAATCGAATATATGCTGGTTCCATGTATGCATGGCTGGAAATCCTAGTAAGCTGCAGAAGGCAAGTGGACCATGATATCCAGGCAAAGGTTTAATGGCATAAAAAAGATTTGTTCTTGATTGGAATAAAAGTGAATTACATTTTTCAAGTGCATTTTTAGCATAGAATTTCTTATTTTCTTAACATATTTATCTTATGTCATTCCATATATAATTCTATATCTAATCATATCTGGATATATATATCTAATCATATTATCTGGAAGCCCCCCTCCCCCAAAAAAAACATTCATAATTTTATGAATTTAACGCTTATGCTAGTGTAACTCGAGTTAAATTTATGCTAAATGCAAGCCCGATTGTTGTTCCATTGTCTCAGGCTACACGTTGCACTTGCCCAAACTTCAATCCTTCTTCAAAAAGACCCTATAGTTTCTTTTTTTTTAACAATAGATATTTATTGAGGTAGGCAAGGCAATAAGGAACAAAAAGACAGAACAAAGCCAGCAATTCCATACAGCTATCTTGTCCATAAATCAGTACAGAGAGAACTACATAAGTCATCACTTTCACATATCCTGCTCAACATCCAGGTTATCTACCCCCCCTGACTACCATGGAGAGTGTGCCTTATTACTCCCGTCCACCAGTCTTTCTATTATAAAACAGGGGAAGTTATAGGTATGGGAAGCTAAGGGTGGGTAAGAACACGGGTGAAAGATACACCCCCCCTAGCGCTATGGCAGCACTCAGGTCCGGGGGGGAAAGGGTATCGGACTATGGTATGTGTAAGACAAAAAGGAAGGAAAAAACAGAAGGACGAGAGAAGACCCCGCCACCCACCAGCGCTATCCCATCCCAATAATAATAAATCTCTATTGATGCTGTCCATGTCGAGAGGCTACATTGGAAAGGACGTCACAGCTAAACCATCAATGCACCTCCCCAGGTTGGCAGGATGGGGAGGGATCCAGGACCCGCAAGGCCCCGAGGACAGCAGAGAGGGTGGAGGGGGAGGACACAAGGGTGCAGGGATCTATTTAATTGTGCCGCTGCATATTATTATTCCTAGTATGTCACACACCCCGCTTCCAACATTCATGACACTTGGGATACCGGCCTGTAGAGGGCGATCTTGCAGAGATGACATGAGAAAAAGGAGCCCCTCCTGGTCCATAAATACCGGGGACCTCCCACTATTCCTCAGTCTTTTCGTCTCTGCAGTCGGCGAAGCATTCAGAAGATGACTCTCCTTCCTGCAGGTAGCCGGGTTACGCCCGGCCTTTTTCTATTTCTGCCTGAAGCCATATTTTTGTATTGTGATATGTATGTTATGCCTCCCAGCCTTGGTGTCACGGGGACCACGCACTCACCTGGCCTTCGGTCCCACGCCGGCTGCACTCGGTTGGCCGGCGCGCAGGCTGGGTGGCGTCTCCAGCAGGCGGCGGCTCGACGGCCTCTGTTTCCGGCCGCCGCTCGGCTATTTCCGCCGCGAGCAGCCGCTCGGCTGTTTCCGTCGCGAGCGGCTGCTCGGGCGGCTCCCTCTTCGGCGGCGTCTGGAGCGGCCGCGTCCCTGACATCGCGCGCGAGCATTCTGTACTTATGCCTAATAATGCCTAATAATAAACTAATTATTTCTGGGCCAATGAGCCCAAGGTTACTTAAGGCGGAACGCCTTTCTGGTTTGAATGGGACAATCAGCCCCAGGTTCCTAGTTACACCAATCATGTCCCTCTATCTACTCGGTCACTTCCTATAAAGGTGTTCCTATTGCAGTTGATCCTTGCCCGTGATAGCGTGCTGCTGGGTGTGAATTGGTGTCTGTTTCGTTACGTATCTTGCCGTGTATGACCATCCCTGATTGCTGCCTGGACCGACCTTTGCCTGTTTTTTGACCACGATTTCTGCCTGCTCCTCTGTACTGCGTATCTCTGATTCCCCGGTGTGACCTTTGGCTTGACCTGACCATTCTTCTGTCTCATCCACCTGTACCGTGCTTCCTTGGATTGATCTACCCTGTATGACCTTTGCCCGTTTGACCCTACCCAGTCTCGTTCCTGGTTCGTTTGCCTTCCCCTGCATAAGTCTGCATCCTTTGTGCTAAGAAGTCCTGGGGGCAACCGTGTCCGGTGAGGCGTGTCCTGCGTCCCGGCAAACGGGGGCTTGTCTATAGGCGAAGAAAGCAGCGGAGATTGGGGGTTGCAGACTTATTGGAAGGTGGGTGTCCCACGGGACCTGACACTTGGCTGATGGGCTCGGGCAAAGGTAGATACACCCTTGGGTGTATATGGGAGCTTGCTCCCTCCGTGAGACCTCAAATAAGGGGTAGGCGGAATCCGGGTTGGTGTCCCCCGGCAAGGGGGGGGGGGGGAGGAATCTTTATTTAGGGAGTATCTTTTGGCCTATGCATTTGTTTTAAAAAAAAAAATTAAAAAAGGAAAGGATAAGAAAGTGACCTGTTTTGGGTTTTTTAAATTTCCCTCTCTTTTTTTCGTTCGGCCCCGTTCTATGATGTCATGCTATTGTCTTTGGCTGACCCGCCCTCTGCTCTCTGAGCAGTGCTAGGTGGTGGGCGGGGCTTTGAGTCGGCGTCGCATTTCTGCTTCCTCTTCCTGTTTGACATGTGGTTTGCTGGTTCCTGTTCTGGTGCTGGCCTCCACTGGTCCTGGCTGCTGCGTTGGTGCCGCTGCTGGGCTTTTCTTATATCGATTGGTCGCAGGGCTGCTGCTGGGCCGTTGTGGTCACTGGTGGGTTACACTAAAGGGAAATCTTTTTTTATTTACTGTCATTTCTTTCTTGCATATGCATAAGGCTCATTGTGTTTTCTCTATCTTCCAGGGGGAAACTCTCTTAATAGGGGTTTCTCCTGGTCCTTGTTTAAAATCCTCCCACCTAGGGACTATTAAGGGGCATCCCGGGTAGCTTCGGCTGTAAAAATCCCATATACTTGGCGACTATAAAAAAATTAAGTATTTTAATAAACACCATATGGAGGCATCTCAGGATACTGGCTTTTCAGTACCTGCGGGACAGACTTGGCAGTGTTTGCGATGTGGGGCATCCCTTGTTGGGGATAACGCATTTTTTTTTTGTGTATCTTGTGTTCAATTGGTTATAATGCAGCAGTAAGGGGCCCAAGCCTCAGGGTAGGTGGCTCCTGCCTCTACCCCCACACCACCTTGTCTTGTTCATACCCCCAGTGATATTGTCATGGGGGAGAGTCGCTTTCTGATGTATGTGCCTGATTGGCTCACATTGAAAAAATAAATGTCTAGCTCTGTGGCCAAGAGGGCCTCAGCTAAAAAACATTTAGCTCTGGCCGTTGAGGCAAATGAGCTTGATTGTAGCGAGCATTTTTGATTGTTCTCCATTTGAAGAAGGAGTATTCTTTGAAGAATCGGATGTTTCAGATGTTCAGCAATTGTGGGTATTGACGCTGAACAAGGTGAAGGGGAGAATTTTGACACCCCTAAAGCTCTTGCTCAATTATATGAGGTCTTGGCTATCGATTTTCCAGAAGCAGTCCCTCCTCAGAAAGGGGACTTCTTTGGAGCCTCCAAGCCTCGTTTTGAATTTCCTAATCAGAAACATTTTGAAGATATCATTCTTAAGGAATGGGAAAAGCCTGCGTGGCTTCCTGGCATTCCTTTGGGCTGGGATATAAAAAAAAAAAAAAAAAACCTTTCCTGCAGACACTGTAAGCGTTGGTCATCCCCCCTGTGGTGGATTCATCTGTGCTCAGTTTGTCCAATTCCTCTGTTTTGCATTTTCCGGAATCTACTTCCCTTAAAGGATGGGGAGGACAAACGTATTGAACAAATGGCTTGCCATGCGTTTGCTAGCGTTGGCTCGGCCTTGCGGCCTGTGGGTGCCTCGGCACTTATGGCAGTCGCTATTAGATCTGTTATTAGAGACCTATTGAATACCTCAGGGCTTGATCCAGCCTCTGATGAGTTTTCCGCTCTCAAGCGATGTGATTTATTTGTGTCTTTTGTACTTTCTGCTTTAGATGACTCCATGGTCTTGTGTAGCAGAACTTCTGCCTTGCTTGTTGCGATTCAGCGGTCTATTTGGCTACGCCAGTGGGCGGCTGACACGGTGGCAAAGAAGCCGCTTACAGCGCTTCCCTTTGGGGGATTACGCCTCTTTGGTGAGGAGTTGGATTCTGTCATTAAAGGAGGCAAATTGCCTCAGCGTAAGAAGCAACGTCGTTCCTTGCGGGGATCGGCTTCCTTTTAACCCTTCCTTTTGTGGTTCCAGAACGGGCAGAGGATCGGCCCTTTTCAGCCCCAAGGGGGACTGCATGGAACAGAGGAAGAGGACGTGGCCGTCCAGGTCAGAGTTGGGGATCTAAGCCCAAGTCCACTTCCAAGCCTGCCCAGCAATGAGGAGGCGCCCTCACCCGTACGGGTGGGGGGGGGGGGCGGCTGCGATTCTTTTTCCAGGCTTGGGTCAAGAGGTATTAGACAGATGGATTCTGAAAGTTGTGTCCTCCGGTTACAAGCTGGAATTCGAGGTTCGGCCTCCTTCCAGATTTTTCAGGTCTCGGATGCCCGCAGATCCAGTGATCGCACAGGGGCTCCGGGCAGCTGTGGCGAACTTTTTAAACATGGATGTTATCCGCCAGGTTCCTCCAGCGGAAAGAGGTCTGGGGTTTTACTCCAACCTATTTACGGTTCCCAAAAAAGGACGGCTCTGTTCGACCTATTCTAGATCTGAGACAACTCAATCAGTTTATACGTTTCCGAAGGTTCCGCATGGAGTCGTTGCGTTCAACGATCGACGCTCTCCGCCAGGGGGACTTTATGACGTCCATAGACATCAAGGATGCTTATCTGCACATTCCAATTTTTGCCACTCACCAAAGGTTTCTCAGATTCACAGTAGAAGACCACCAGTTTCAGTTTGCGGCTCTTCCATTCGGTCTCACTCCATCCCCTGGCAGGAGTAATGGCTATTCTCAGGGTCCAGGGCATTCGCATCGTGCCATTGCTGGACGACTTGCTCATCACAGCGTCATCTTTCAATTAGACGGAACTGGACACCAGAACAGTGGTGACTACACTAGAGAGGTTTGGTTGGGTGATAAACCCATGCCAAATCCTCTCTTTGTCCCGTAAGGGAGATTCCCTTTCTGGGCTTGATTCTGGATACCCTTTAGGCCAGGGTATTTCTTCCTCAGTCCAAGATTGTTCTGATTCAGGATTTTATTCATCTGTTCCTGTCCAATCCTCATCAGCCTATCCGCTTGGGGATGAGATTAGTGGGGTTGATGGTGGCCACGCTCGAAGCGGTTCCTTTTGCTCAGTTCCACATGAGGACGCTTCAGCTCTTTCTCCTGGCGAAGTGGGACAAGCGCCCATTGTCTTTGAATCGGACTTGTCTGTTGTCTCCCCTCGTCCTGCAGTCCCTCCAGTGGTGGCTGATTTCGAGCAATCTCAGGGATGGCAAATCATTTCTGACCCCTTGTTGGGAGTTGGTCACCACAGATGCCAGCCTTACGGGCTGGAGGGGGCATCTGGAGGAGACACCGGTTTCAGGGGTTGTGAGGGCCTCTGGAGGCTCATTCCCCAATCAATTTATTGGAACTTCGGGCCATTCGTCTTGTGCTGCTCCAACTGACTCATCTCTTGCGGGGTTTGCCGGTTCAGATTCGGTCAGACAACTGAACAGCAGTTGCATACATCAATCACCAGGGAGGGACTCGCCGTTGGGGTGCCCTCCGGGAAGCGTCTCTGATCCTTCAGTGGGCAGAGATCAATGTTCCCTGCATAGCGGCAGTTTACATTCCGGGGATAGAGAAGGTGGAGGCAGACTCCCTGAGCAGAGCATGCGCTCGCCAGGGAGAATGATCTCTCAACCCCGAGGACTTTCAGTTCCTTTGTCACAAATGGGGGACACCGCGGTTGGACCTGTTTGCATCTCGCCACAACCACAAGATTCCAGCCTTTGTGTCTCTATCCCAGGATC